>OU745315.1:2400000-4800000 GCA_916618145.1 Emmelina monodactyla | reverse complement strand
ACAATTTTTTACATAATAACTTTTATTCATACAATAAATTTGGATCTCAGCCATAGTATAGATTATTAATTTAAAAAAATTAAAACATAATAAATTGCAAGCCATTTTCTCAAAAGCCGTAATCCAATACTTTTTCGCATTTAAGAAAATGACTTTTACATTTAACTTTATACTATAATACAAATATACATAATTAATACTTAAAATTATAAAACGCATCGAACACATGTCAATAATAATGATATGGTTTAAAACAATTTAAGCAGAGTCCTGGCTGATTGGGGCAATCAGGGCAATAAAATACTGTGTCTACGCGTTTTTTTTGTTTTGCACATTGTCGGCACGGTTTCCTTTTAGCTCGACGATTAATGGATTCTTTTACAAATTGCTTTGGGAAATGAATTTGAATCGTTGAAGGTATTTCTGGCAAAGTTGGTGGCAAAATGCTTTCTAAAACTTTTAGGCGAAGGCATATAAGCTTATATTTGGTTCTTGTGTTTTAAATAATTGATAGGCATTAATTAAACATACCTCAATTAAGTGAATGATAACCTTTTTATACCATCTTATTGATTTATGTTCACTTGTATAATATGATAACATTTGGTCATGTTTATCAACATTTCGCATGTGTTTATTATATTTAATAATAGCACGTGGTTTTAAGGAGGTACTGTTCCTGCCATGATTCCTTACTGCCTCTAAATTACAGTCATGCTCACTTGAAAGAAACAGCACCTCCCGTTTGTCCATCCATTTTGCCAACGTTATATTATTCGTATCATGGAGTATAATGCATTCGCCTTTTTTTATTTTAGTTTTTAATGTTTCCTTTGGGTTGCCTTCTCTATTTATTTTAAGAGTTCCAGTACAAAATGTGCCGTTATTTAATAATTCTCTTGCGAGAGGTATGCTAGTATAAAAATTGTCAATACATAGTGAGTGGCCCTTATTTTTAAGGCCATCCATTAATAAATTTACAACTTTTTGCGTATGCCCGCGACCAGAAACTAAAGGATCTTTTGATCCAGCATATAGATGTGTTCTATAAATGATACCTGAATTATCCGCCAAGTTATAGAATTTAATTCCATATCCACTCGCTTTTGATTTCATATATTGGCGGAAACTCAGTCTTCCTCGCCATAACATTAATGATTCATCAATAGTTATTTCTCTAGTAGGGTGATAAATATTTCTCATATTTTTATTTATTTCATCAATCAAGGATTTAATTTTATTCAAGCTTGCATTTCCTGCTACATTTTGTACATTCAATGCTCGCATTATATTCAAGAACTTGTTTCTCGACATATATTTACAGAAAATATTATTGTTTAATAAATAATGCGTTTTCCAATAATCTGCTATTCTATTTAATTTGATAGTGCCCATATGTATTAACAACGCAATAAAAGTTTTTAAAGAGTTTAAGTCTATTTGCTGCCACTCCTTCATTCTACTGTGCGTAGAAGAAGCCGTATTTTTTAAGTTTTCACCATACCTGTTGGTGCAAGTCAAAATTAAATTTAAAATAGACGGACATAAAAGTAACCAAAAAAAATCTATCGGGCTTTTTCCCCTCATGTCCACTTTCAGTCCGCTGGTCGCAATAAATTCCAAATTATTTGCATTTGGAGCATTTCCATATTGCCATTCATGAGGAATGAAAGACACTTCAGGTTCATTAGATTCCTGAGGCAATTCATGTGCTAATGGGTTTTCTGGGCTGCTCTGAATGTCATTTTCTAACAAGTCATCGACATCACCCACCAATATTCCGTAAAGTTCGTCGTACGATAAACCCTCTTCGTTGTGCACGACTTCATCATTAGCAAAATATTCTGTTTCCCAGGTAGCCAAGGTATTAACAATATCATCATGAGCTAAATCTGCCCTGGAGGTGGATGGCTGAGGTTCCATTGTTATTCTGAAATATTTGTATAACTTAAGTACAAATAATACTTTTTTTCCGTTCAGAAACACCTGGGTAGGCACTGCCACCCACCATATTTTAACCACCATAATAACTATGTGTATGTACAGTTGTGTTCCGGATAAGGAGTGGCCTAGCAAGAGAAATAACAGGAACCAAAGGCTTTACTATCTCAACCTTGGGTCAGCAACGCGTTGATTAATTATTGCATTTTCGATTATCAATGTCCATTGGCCTGGATGCCACTTATCATCAGGTGCTCCAGTGTTCGTTTGTCAACGATAGAAGAAACGATAGATAATACAACTTACCAATAGATCCTTGGCACTCTCCAAGTAAATGTTGCACTTAAAATATCACTGCACCACACACACAATTAAAGCGTCAATACACAGGATGCGCGAATTATTGAAGTTCACAGGTAGGTATAGTGTAGAATTCGGCAGAGGAGATAAATTATCTCAACTCGATGCACTTTTTAAACTATTCCAACAGCAAGGAACTTCCAAGTCACTTAGAAACTTAAGTTGTGATAACCACGAACGTTCAGTTGCAAGTGATTTTTTTATGGTTTACGAGATAATAGACTTTTAGCAAAAATAACCAAAACCAGTAAAGATATCATAAATCATGATATAAAATGGTTGAATCCACACAAAAGGCTTTGATCATTTGCCTTCCGACTTCTTTTGTCTTCCTAAGAACTTGTTACCGATAGTTTACGACCATTCTTTTGTATTTAACATTCATACTATTTATGGAAGCCGATATGGTAGAAAACTGGTAATCCTAAGTGTCGGCTTTCTTTGACTTCACACCTCAAGCACGTGCCAAGGCGGCTTTTGCAAACTACAGTAGGTACTTTGATAAGAAGCCGTTGCCGAAATTTATATTTTATTTTAAAGGGCTTATAGAGACAATTAGAAAACCAACAGGCAGGCAGGCACGTGCCAAAGCGGCTTTTACAAACTACAGTAGGTACTTTGATAAAAAGTCGTTGGCGACATTTATATTTCATCTTTAAAGGCGACAATTAGAGAACCATGAGTATGTAAAGGTTAAAGAAGTTATGTACTAAAGCTTCAGTACTCTAAAATCTCTTACTTTATTCAGAAAAATATTGCAATCGTTGTTACACTTGTTTTTCTATTTTTATAAATTAAATTGATTGTCCAATATTAAAACATTTATTTACAAGATAATACATAGCATATAATTATGTTTATGATATAGGTAATTTTAATTTAATTTTAAATATTACAAAAGGTTTGTTACCCCTGATTTAGCATTGAGAACGCCTAGGGGCGGGCTCGGCATGTGCTTTTAGAATCGACATTTTTTAAATATCTTCAATATCCAGAAACTGTTTTGGTTATGAGTCAATAATAATGAAACAAACCACTACCAAAAATCTCATTTTTTTTCATTTGGATTTGGCCTACTTAATGCCGTTTGAAATCCTAACGCCCAGGGGCGTGCCCGGCATCTCAGTTGAAACATTTTGCTCGCCGATAGGCGTGCTCGGCATCCAATGGGTTAAATAAAAAAATATAGAATTGATCTTGGAATTAATCTTGTGTATCCTCCTTCTGCATTGATGACATGTAGAAGTACAGCATTGTGACAGAAATCAACACCTCGCAGGGAATCCCATATTTGCATGACATGCGCACGCAATGATTCCGAAGTTCGGGATTAATGGCGATCATCGATGATGATAGAATTTTACAAATATTCTGCAGTACATTTTATTAATTTGCAATACAAAGACATGAATGTCAGAACTATTATTATCTATGTTTATAGATTCCAAAGTGGTTTTTCGATTAAGTTCTATCTATTATTTGAAAATAATTATTTCTTATCTGAAGATTTTCATTGCGTGGTTATGTCATATTGACAATTGACATACAATAAAAACATACTATATGACAATGTATGTCACTGGTCATGTTGATTACCTATACATAATAGAATAAAGAAATAGGTTTGTCGGTTCATTTAATCAATAATTAAATAATTTATTTTCTCTTCATATATTTCTAACCTTAACTAAACATTAATGGCACATACTTAGTAAAGAAAAAAACTGAAAATAAAAAAGAAAAGAAAATTTAAAATCACACAGAAACGAGAGAAGTGATCTTTTTTTTGTAGGTAATTATTATTTTACACTAGATTTTATAAGTTATTATTGGTGTTATTTATTCGCCTTTTTTAACTCAATCCCTTAGTCAATGAGATCAGTGAATTCGTTTAATAGTTACGAATACGTTTTTTTACTTAGGCACTACCGCTTGACACTACTTACTAGTTGTGCCATGGGAGATTTTTACCTCCCACTACACCAGACTATCGGCATTTTCCAGTAGTGTAATTTCAGATAAAACCGCGGGCGGGGCTTTTCTTCAAAAAACTATTTTCTTACGACTTTAATTTTAAAAGATTAATTCAGTTCTAAACAAAAGCCACGTCAATGACGTCATGCATAAAATGAAACAGATAAATAAAGATGATTACTGTGACTTAAGTCATAGAGTTTATTTTTCTTAAGCGCGAAGATATTTTTGAAAAATTAAATGCTTAGATACCAATGAATAGTGTTTATGCCAACATAATATTGAACATCTTGATGCGTTATATAAAATTGCAAATTATTGCGATGATATTATGTCAACTTTGATTGGTTACAATGATATGGTTATTATGACACTAACATAAAATTGAATTTTTCACCCAAAGATATTTTTGACTATCTTGTCTTATAATATCTTTATGCTTTTGACTGTACACACCCTTCTAACGTAAAACTCGGTACAACTGTTGGTACTAAATTTGTTACATTGTCAGTGTAAGCTTAGCATCTTCTTGTAATGCAAACCGGGCAGTGGGGTACAGATCTCTCAATTTATCTTTTACATTAGTAGCATGGACATCATTTGCAGTTTCTAAAACTACATTTGCCTGCAACATCAGTTGTGGAATATTGTCATGGAAATTAATTTTATAAAGTGGTTATAATAAGCACACTTCTTTGCCTTTAAATGTTTCAATATAAAGCTTACCCAAGTACTTGAGACATCATTTGATATCCATGTGTGCTCCGTTACTAAACTCCTTAGTACAGCATTCTCTTCAGCAATTGTTTTAGCCAGAGTTGCCAATCCATCTCCTTGGTCAGGAATAGGCACAGTAAATTTTAGCAGACGATTGAATGCGCCTAGACCACGATGAATTGTTCTAGCCAAACGACCTGCCTCGACGTTTCCATCTCCGATGATGCAGACAATTCTGTTCAATTACAAGAGGATAAGTTAGAGAAGTAAAATGCAAAATATAACAATACTAGTGGCCACCCGCGACTCCGTTCGCGAGGAAGTCGGTTTCCCGTTGGAATGAGAAGTTTTCCTGCGGTAAAAAGTACCCTATGTGTTATTCTGATGTATAACCTACATTACTGTAAAGTTTCATCCAAATCCATCCAGTAGTTTTTACGTGAAAGAGTAACAAACATCCATACATCTTCACATTTATACATCCTGACATACACACTTTCACGTTTAAAATATTAGTAGGATAATTGAATTGTCCTCTATTTTACCGTTTCCCACGGAGTTCCGGTACGAGACCCTGCAAAACTGCAGCGATGGCGCACACTCCTGCTCCGTCTGCCACCAGGCGTTCCCTTTCCAGAACATTTATGACAGCGCGTGCTATGTAAGGTTCGTCTACCTCTAACTGAAAAAATAAGACAGTGAGTCCATGACCATCTCCCAACATTAAAAACACAATATTTTATTTAAGTCTGGTTAGATAGCAAAGAAAGTGAATAGAGAAACCATTCTATCGACCATTCCGCTGATGGTATCAAATGCGTTTTGCCCAACGAATGGCACATTCATCCCTTCCGCCAAATTCGGAACAATAGGTACGGCCACAGGTTTTCCTTCTTGTAGAGATTTCATCATTCTTGGCACCTTCGAACATTCAGCGCCCTGAAAATATTTATTAATGCTTACTGCCGGCAGCTTCAAACCCGCTTACGGTTATGGTTTTTCATACAAACCCTTAGCATCGTTAGATAGGCAAGTAGGTACCTACTATAATCATTGTGCTAAGCATTCGCAGCTAATTAGAGCTGTGTACCGCTACGTATCGCTTAAAATAGGCCTTTGTATTTTATTGACTTGATTACTACGGTGGCATATTGATAAAATTTAGGCACGTACATCCCTACTTCCCTACTAATATTATAAATGCGAAAGTAACTCTGTCTGTCTGTCTGTTACGCTTTCACGCCTAAACCACTGAAGCGATTTTGATGAAATTTGGCATGAAGAAAGAACTGAACTTGGGAAAGGACATAGGGTACTTTTTACCGCGGGAAAACTTCTCATTCCCACGGGAACGGAGTCGCGGGCGGCCACTAGTAACCCATACGGAGAATCGCTGGTAGTTACCTAATTTTATTGACTTAGGTTACTACCTAATTAAGATAAATTGATTAAATCACAACGCTGTAGTAGGGTATAAAAGCAGTTACTTACGTAGACTAGACATGAGGGCTTAAGTTTCTTGCAGGACATCAACACGCCAGCTAACAGCGCTCCAGATCCAACGGGAACTATGACGGCATCAGTTTCCGGTAACTGAGAGATAATTTCTAGCCCTACCGTACCTAATCCCGACATCATTAAGGGATCATCATCACTAGAGAAAATAATTCAAATATTTTGTAATTATATGTTTTTTATTAATATCGTATTTAAAAAAAGGAAAATTAAATACCGTAGAATAAATAAAACACATCTGCTACCTGCCTTTGTCGTTCATCTATCATATACATCAGCTTAACAATGCTATGGATAAAACCTTCATTATGCATTACCTTAGCAAAATCTTTCCAGATTCCTCGCTTGCTTTTCTAGCATATGCGTAGGTTTCATGTAAATTGTCCCCGCATATTATAACATCAGCGCCGAGCTCCGAACAACGTTCCGCTGTCGCTGGTGAGGCTCGGTTTGGTAGCACCACTGATACCTGATTTAAATTGCCTTATAACTTAGATCACCTTTTTTATGTTGCCTGGTTATAAAGCTTAACTTCAGCTAGTCCCCTATAAGTTACCTTAGCTAGCTAATATCAAACAATAGAATGCCATACCACTACCACTGATAGAAGCTACTTTTACCAGAGACGCACCACACTACTAAAGTCTGGTCTAACCAGGAGAGAAGGCTCTAGGTAGATTAAAGAAAGAAAGGTTAACCTAACTACACATCGATTTAACGTTGGATTTACCGGAATGCCATGCAATCCTGCATGGTAAGCGGCAGCTAAAGCCATGTATCCATTTGATGGCAATATCATACCACGCATCTTTAACTCCTCTTCTCGCGCCCCAATAAAGTTAGAGATTCCACGCTCTGTGCAACTGTGTATTACGAAATAATTAATTTTAAAGTAGTTTGTAGAATTGTGTTATTCTAATGAGTAATCCTAAGTTATTTTTTATAAAGTTATGAATCGCAGTCAGTACCTACACATGAATTAGTAAGTATGCATATAGGTAGGTACCTACAATATCAACTCTAGTTCAAGATGATCCAGTGGAGGTATTCTGTAACGGCGAAGTTACATAAACTGCTATTAAAAAACGACAAGACGCAGTTTTCACCAGACGAATATACTGTTATTTTGTTTGATGGAAGATTTCTTACCAATTTTTCTAAAGTAAGTTACAGAATAGATCCGCAGCTAGCCAATATTGGTGGCTCCAAATAAGTATTAAAAGCTTACCTTCCTGTGTATTGCAGGTTTTCACATTTTAAATAGATATCATAATCCAAAAATTTACTCATCTTGGCTTCCTAAAAATTAAAATATGAGAAGTGGTACCTTTATCTTTATCCATATTAAGAGAACCTAGTGCAGTAGATCAACTTACACACAGTGGAGTATGAATAATACCATCATCAATTCTAGCTGCTGCTAATTTTATTTCGCCAAAAGTAAGATAATTGGTAAAGCCATCTTCAATAGTAGCCTTCAAGAAGAAAAAACATTTATTTATTATCTCAGTAGAATATAATTAGTAAATATCTCAATAAGTTTTGAGGAACTGCACCCATACTTATGACTTACCATTTTCCTTATTTAAATGTTTGCACTTGTAAATTTTAAGTTTTTGTAGCTTGGTATGAACTTTACTATGTAAATAAGGTTGAAGTTTTAGATATATACTTCCGCCAAACATCAATCAAGTAAATGATTTGAAAATGACAACTAGAGAGCCTAAAATATTTGATTTTTTAAAACATACATGACCCATGCAAGCTCTGAGAGGATTAAAGTTAAATAAAACTCTTAGATCTGTTGAGAATTTTATTAAGTTTTTAAGTTTTGATTAGTTAATTGCTAAAGCATCATTTTGAGCTTCTTGAGCCAACTGCACTTGTAAGTTTAATAATTTATTTTTTAATACCACTATTCCCATTAGAACTATATTCTCTGGTTTCAGGGCCCCAGACGATTCTACATTATAAAAGAATTTGTTTGGTTTAGCTTCCCAATTGAACTCCCCTTCGTACTGATCCTCGTCAAGTTCAGTGTGTTCACTTTTAGGCCATTCATCGGGTTTAGGGAACAAAGTATGCTTCATGATGTTGTCAGGATCGTACTCAAAACAGACACCAGCTGTTGGGTTCCATTTCGCATGCTCCTTGCCAAATCCTTTTTTAGCATATGCTCTGAGCTTCAACTCTTGTCCTTTACGCAACTTTATTATAAGTATATCATCAGATTCCCCATAGTCAGCCTGATCCTCATCACGATGGCGAGAGGTCACTGGCACAACTCTGGGATCACTAGATTTCAAGTCAGCAGTAGTTACATGCCTCGTTTGATCTTCTGTACATTTTACATCTAGGGTAAACTCTACGCTGCATTCCGAACAGAAATCCGCACACATACAATCTCTGGAATAGCGAATTTTGTCGACAACGTCATCCGAGATAAGTGGAATGAGTCCGATGCGATGAGCCAGGAATTCGTCACTTAATACTGTGGAGTTCGCTTCTAGTTGGACCCAATCTATAGCCATAGTCGGTGTTTCGGCAATAAAAACGCGACGCATGCTGTTGGCGACGCTTAGCTCTGTATCCTCCACGACAAACTTAACATTTTCATCAGATAGCTCAGTGATGTGTACTGAGGGCTGGTTTGCGTACGGCATTTTAAACTAAGGACACTTTAATTATGAAATAGGTACCTTTTTGATATTTTGCTTACAAACAGAACTAAAAACGCATTCGTTTCGTCAAATTGTCAAAATAAACAAAGGGGAGGGAGGAAGGAGGGGAAAGGGGAATGAATGACTGACATTGACAGTCAGTGACGGAACCAATGACCTACGAATACTTGGGGTTAATATTTATTTAATAAAAAGTTTTTTAACAAAACATACTAGATGGCAGCTCGTGAGTTGTTCATTTTTAATTACAAGAACTTTAGTTGGCATTGTGGAAAAAAGGCAGAAGAAGAAGAATCATTTACAATATGGATCTAAATATTAAGCTTAGATTGGCCGTTTAACGATGTATTTCTTATTGCTGCATTATTTTACTACTTAACCCTTAAATTGGCAAGATGAGTTAAGTCCAAATTTAACTTTCTTTTTGTACTTTCTCGATTTGTTATAACCTAAAATGCATAAAAAAAATCCTACATTTTCAATTTTCGCGAAAATGAATGTGCTTCATGAATCACGTTGCCAGTTACTGAGTAAACTATCTATGTACTAATTTTGAAATTATAAATACTGGAAAAAGGAACGCGGGCCTCCGAGCATTAAGCGACTGGGACTCGAACCCAGGACCTTTGGATTGCCTTTTTCCAGTATTTATAATTTCAAAATTAATAAATTAGCATTTATAATGCAAAATTAAAAGTAAAATCTCTATCTATGTACTAGGAGGAGTACGTTGCCATGAATAAGACAAAATTCATTTATTTATTTTTATCATTATTTATTAAAAATAATACAATTATCCTTAATAATATAACTTATAAATGTGAGAATGTTTATGTATTTCTGTCTGTATGTGTGTTTCGCTTTTAAGTAAAAACGGCTGTACCGATTTTGATAAATTAGGAATAACGGTAGGTCGACACCCTAAAAAGAAAATAGGATATTTTTTCCCGCAGAAATAAGTTTCATTCCCACGGGAAAAGTCATTTTAATGAAACCGCAGGGCTAATTTTATATAAAATTGAAGAAAACAATATAATTTCGGCTTTTGAATGGCGTCCTGGATAGTGAGATCAGCATGTCCCAACTGAGGGTAGTCGACTACCCCTGTCTGCCGGAACCAAAGCTAAAATCTTATGCGAGCGTCTTAACTTTAGGTAAGCACTGTAGATAAATCGAAAAACATGCTCTACAATTAAATAAACACATCCCTTATGTGGGTACAACACCACAAAATAAATAAAAACTTATGTATAGAGCTTGGCAATGTACTTGTACTTGTAATACCGAAGTCTGTTAAGTGTTATTTACCGCTTATTTGGCAGTGGTATTTACGGAGTACACAAAATCTTGCGCGCCAATAAAGTCATTATTATGTAAGTTTATCATAAAATAACTAAAGTAGGCACCCACGTATCTCTGGCAATGCCAGAGATGCAATGTGATTCCAAATAAATATTATTTACCAAAAAATCGTTTAAAAATATCAATAATACGTCACCGGTTCGCAGACACATCGGGCCGCTTCGCAGAAATTTTTATTTTTACACTTTAATTAAATGCTACCACTGATAAAATTAGTTTCTAACAAAATTAGTGAAATTTCATGTCATACCATATAAAAATGTTTAATAATTTATAAATAAAAATTGTTGTAGATTTTTTTGAAATCAGTGTACTCCGTGTATACCAAAATCAATTTAAGGGTTAAATGAAAAGAGCGGAACTTTAAAGCCAAATTGACCTTTATTAATGCGTGATAATTAAAAATCTAATCAATATGACTATCCGACTGACTAGGTTCGGTATAACCTACGACCTACACCTAAAAAGATAAATAAGGTAAATTTAGGTAGGCACTTCAAGTTAAACTAAAGTTAATTAATTACTTTAACCTAGCTTCATTAAAATTACATTAATATTTTTGTACTAAACCTAAAGCTTTTAGAGGAACTAATATCTTTAATAATGGCATCTGGAAGACGCTTGAAATATTCACAAAATATACCTATAGTGTTTTTATGCGTTTTTATCGGAAGGTAATGGAACCGCGCGCGCGAGTCCGACTCGCACTTGGCAGGTTTTTTTAATTGCCGGTACCTATTCTAACTAGATTAAATATTATAGGTATATACTAAGCTATGAGCAAATTCTGTGATCAAATAAATCTTTATCAAACAATTATACCGGGCTATTAAGCGGAAGGTTCCGGGTACGATTCAGAATCGGGCAAATTTTGTTAAAATGATTTTTCTATATTCGATTGTGTCTGGGTGTAACTAGCTTGTGCGATTCTAGAGAAATAAATAAAATAGATATAAATAGAGCCGTAAAGTTATACTGAGCAAGTAGAGAGATTTCCCTAATAACCAAGAACCAATGTAGGTGCACGTATCGTATTCGACAAGTCTTCATAAAATGAACAGAAGCAAAAACTTAAGTAATAAAGTAATAGTAAGCTATCAATTTCAGTTGATAACAAAACATACCTCGGTTCGGTCGTTGAACAGAAAACTTAACAACGATAGGTATCGTGTTAAACTTTGGTTTTAGACAGTGATGTGTTGATATACCTAGTAGGTACCTACATATTTTGTGTGTTTGGTATTTCTGTCTAGCAATGGAGCGATATAGAAACGATGATACAGTAAGTACGAAATTCGCCTCTTAATAATATTTATACTTAGGTACATAAGATACATACATGGTAGGTAGGTATCTACCTAATTAACTCCTCATATGTGTCAATAGAGGGTACACTTAAGATAACCTTACATGTTTCCATGCATGGGATAATTATTGTTATTAATACTAGATAAATTAGTGTTACCAGAGATGTTTATATGGTTTACTGCGTCGCGATCAGTTGTATTGTGAACATGTGTTAAATACCCTGCATAAAGATGGTGTTTCAGACGGTGGAATTCGACCCTATGTGCGATAAGGAGCACCCTCAAAGGATCGCATTTGAGGATGTCTCCGCAGCTGCCTACAGGATCAAGAGCGGGATTGTAAAAACGCCATGCGTGGTGAGTTTTTTTTTGTATTTATCCAATGTGTAAGAGTTCTCTCATTTAAGTCATTTGAATTTAAAAGAATAAAATATTTACTTTTGTTAATTAGTGGCCTAATTATTAGGTTTAACTAGGTATCTAACTATTTATTATGAAAGTAAGTAGTCATTATGATCAAAGTAGAGATTAGGTACCTACAGGTACCTATACAAAATTAAAAGGTAAAAGATTAACTGTTGTTATAAGATAAGGTTATAAAATGCATAGGTATGAAATTTGAAATTAATTGAACCCTTATGAAAATTGGTGATGAAAAATACACTTTTATTTTAAAGCTTTTAACCTTTTTAATACGTTCAACGTAAGTAGGTAGTTCATATATGCGTTTTTATTCAAAATCTTATAAATAAAAATAATAATCTCATGCACATCAAGTACTTAGTAGGTGGACTTAATTACTTCCTCTCTCCAAGTAATTTGTTTCTTTGTTTATAACCAATTTAACATTTTTGTCATCAGAAATCCCACATGTCGGCAACGTATGGCATGGATATTTACTTGAAAAATGATTTCCTGCAAAATACGGGAAGGTGAGCAACTTTCACTCAAGTGGTTATGACATGATTTATACTGTCTGACCTGACGCAAAGTAGAGTATTGCTAATTGTATTGTAATGCACATTTAGCCGACTGAAGAATAAAATATGTTTGAAGCTGTTATTATTATATTGCATATAGTTATTAATTCTGAGGCGAGTTTCATTATTAAACAATTTTCAGTCTTCACTTAAATATGGAAACATGTGAAATTAAAGCTTTGTACTTACATTTTAATCCTAATCTAAGTATATTATTCGTCTTAAACTAAGTCATCAATAAAAAAAACATCGTGTATATCTGACTATTGTTTTGTTCATCAGTTTCAAAGACCGCGGGGCTCGAAACGCCCTTCTTCTACTGTCCAAAGAGGCCAAGGAGCAAGGAGTTATTTCTGCGTCTCTCGGCAACCACTCCCAGGCACTTTCCTACCACGCCAGGGCGCTTGATGTCCCTGCGACTGTCGTGATGCCGAATGTGGCCCCGATCATGAAGATACAGAAGTGTCAGTCGTATGGAGCCAATGTAGTCATTTATGGATCGGACATGAAGGAAGCCAAACATCAGGCCATGAAATTAGCGAAGGAAAGGTCGTTGACTTATATTAATGGGTAGGTATTTTTTGTATAAAATCATAAAATTTATAATGAAATTAAAACGGTAAAAATATCGAAACTTTGGAAAATCAAAAATATATTAATAAACGCGTGAAAATCCGTTAAAATAAGTTTAATTTCAAGTAATAATGATCTCGTAAATCTAAGAAGTTACATTACATAGTGTTTATCAATTTGGTATTTATAAGTGAAAACTCGTAAATAAAAATAATAATAAGTAGAGATATATATAGGTACACGCTTTTAAGCGAAAAATTCTTAGTTAAGTACATTTCCGGGAAGTCAGACTTTAAGTCACTTCTTCTTAATGCTTCCTAAATTTTTCCATCTTTTCTTAAAAAATAATTGAAACGACACCGTAAGATTCAAAGTACTTCGGGAGGGGTTACCGGATATAGATTAAACTCATACAAACAGACACAAATATTATGGCGATACTGCTCATACTACGGAGATAAGAAATAAATAATACGCCAAATAATATTTTATCTAGAAGTCACATAATATTGCTTAAGAGTAAGGACAATAGAAGATAAAGTGTTTTCTCATTATAATCAAACTTCTAACAATATCTTTTATATTTATTTTATGATAAACTTTGCATTGGTTTATCAGAATATAGTTTTTTATTTATTTAATTACGCATTACATTATGTTTCGAAATTGACCGAAATATAAACAATACTTATAGGTAATAAAATTGTAGGTATAGATAAAAGCAGGTTAGAATATTGCTTAGAGTTTTGCAACCATGCATTTTTTTTTCGTAAGTAAAAACCTACTACAAAACTTTCAAAAAAAAATACTACACAAAGCAGCTACAGCTTTACTTAAACTATGAGCGATAGTTACTTTAACATTAAGTTATTTTTAACAAATGTCACCAGCCCATGTTGACCTTCAATCAAGACGATTGATTTCCCCAGTTACGACCACCCGCACATAATGGCGGGTCAGGGCACAGTGGGTCTGGAGATTGCAGAACAGGTTCCCGACGTGGACGCGGTGTTGGTGCCAGTCGGCGGTGGCGGCCTGCTAGCCGGCGTCGCAGTGGCCATCAAACATTTGAAACCACATGTCCTTATATACGTAAGTTTTTTTTTTGTAAGAAGCTAGCAAACGAGCAAGCGGTAAGTGATCACCGCCGCCCATGTACACCCACAATTACATATGCATTGAGGGTGCGTTGCTGGCCTTTGAGAAATTGGGCACCGGATAACGCACTCACCGAACGAAACGCCAGGAACATCGTCCCCACTTCACGTCGGTTTTCTGTGCGACGGTGGTATTTCACCGGTCGAGTCAGCCCAATAATCGCTGCATATATAGATAATAGAGCCTACAGCTAGACTCTACCACTCTAAAGTTTTCCGATAAGTATTTAAAATTAAAAAGGAACCCTTTCCGACTGCTGGTTCTTCATCTGTCACCACTTTGCTCTGTGGATCGTGTTATGTATTGTAGGTATATGTACTAATGGTGAAGTTAATATCAAATACTTCAAAGATCATAGTGAAAATGAAAATAACGGCAATTTTATCGGCATTTCATTTTCTCTTTCAAAAGATTTATAAAGTAAAAAATCGGGCCTGTTATTAGTTGTTATTAAAAATAACTAATATTTTGATGGAAGGTTGGCAACAACGCTATTTCAATCACATACTTAGTTAAAGAAGATTAGTAGATACCTACCCCACTACTTAAAACTTTTTTTATTAGCTAGTTATGTTTAGGTACTTACCAATTCTAAATTCAATTCAAGGCAATTCGTTTTAATCAAGAAAGTATACTAAATAGAACGTTTTTTTAAATTTTTAGGTTGTGATAGTATGAAACCATGAAATGATTCATAAAAAAATAAAACTCATCATATTGTACGCAATGAAATACAGTTCTATGGTTTTAATCATCTGAACAATGGTCAATCGGTTGCGGTCCTTTAACGCATATTTTTTACTTAGAAATAAAATAGTTGATGTACAAAGGTACTTCTTTTTGTGATTCACATTAAAGTACAGTAATTTATTATAGTGCCTACAGCTATGTGGGCACGATTAGCTCAATAACAACTGAAGTCAGACAGCCTCACGGTGCGCAATTCGACGCCCAAAGCTCTTATCTGTGTCTTTTTATAATTTATCTCCCCCTAAACACATCGGATTTTAATGCGGTTTAGACGTATTTTTCACTAAAATTTATGAATAAAAAACATTCTGATAAAGGTTTTTCTAAGTCCAAAAATTCAATGCTTCGTGAGCAAAACACAAATATTTTATTGTTTTGGAAGTTTAGACATGACAAAATATATTAAAATTCATAAAAGTCGATACCTATCAAGAACCACCAAAGAAATAGCTCAATTTGGTGCGAGTGAATAGTAAAGATAAAAGTACTCCAGCCATCCTACGTTGATGACTAAAAAAAAATCAGACTAACTACATGATTAATTAGAACAATGTCCAAAGGTTAAACGAAAAGACAGATAAATTATTTTTGCCTAAAAATAAACTACGTCTTAATAACCAACTTTTTTGCTATTAGATAATAATTAAAACTACCAATATAAGATTTTTATTGGACACTATTAAATGATTCGATGTAGTGTGATACACAAATAGCTAATTTAATAGCAAGTATGTACCTTATCTTCATTGTCTCATTTACTTTTTATTTGTTTTGGAGACCTAGACGTCTCGTTACGATTGACCTTATCACAAGTAATTCGTATACAGGGAGTAGAGTCGGAGAAGTGTCCCAGCATGAAGTGCGCCATGAAGACCGCCGAGCCAACTAGCGTGGAGATCCGGTCGACGCTGGCGGACGGGCTCGCCGTGCCAACCGTGGGGTACAACGCCTACCTCACCGTCAAGACTATCGTTGACAGGATGGTAAGCTACTTAAACTTAAACAATCAATATTTATTGTTCGTCTAGGGCCAGTAGGTACAGACAGAAGGGACAGCAACCTGGCAGACGACATTTTTAACTAAGAGGGTTGAATGACATTAAAATAAGCTTAATTTTAGCGGAATACTTTCTATTGTAAACGATAAAGGAAATGACAGCTGTGGCTCCATTTTATCGGCCTCAGAGCCAGGCACAATCAAACCAAACAGCTAAAAAACAATAGGCAGTTGGCAAAGTCGTCTGTAGGTGGTTCGATGGTGCCAAACAATTTTCATTAAACACAACGCAATCCTTGGTTTATAGTTTTAAAATATTCTATCATGTTAGGTAACCGTGCCAGAGGACTGGATCGCCCGAGCAATCCTGCGTCTGGTGGAGCAGGAGAAGTACGTGGTGGAGGGCGGCGGCGCGGTCGGCGTGGCGGCCATCATGGCGGGGCTGCTGCCCGAGCTGGCCAACAAGAAGTTAGTTGTATAAGACACAAGCGACCCGCCCACGCTTCGCAATGGTGTAATTTTGGCCGACTTGCTCACGAAACATTGAATTTTGGCTAAATCATTATTCTTTATTTTCAAATTTAAATGAAAATATTACCAAAAGGATGGTGAAAACCGCATTAAAATCACTCAACTGGTAAACCAGTTAAAAGGAGGAGTTAGCGGACAAACATACAAACAGACACAATTAGCAACTTGGATTTATACTATGTAATGATTTTGATTATTAATAGCTTTATGCTATGCGGTCTCCCAAGCGCAGTTAAATGCTTTTGACCGGGGGAATGATTTATTTGCCCACCGTAAAAAGTACTCTATTTGTTATTCCAGATCAATTAGTCTGACTCTTAAAACAGTAGCCAACAACCAGTTTTAAAAATATTAGTAGGTAGGACAGTAATAGAAACTATGCTAGACATTAATTGGATTGACAGATTTTTGAAAATACTCTTTTTGCGTTGTGTGACTTAAGCATTCAAAACTTATTTCTCAGAGTGGTGTGCATACTATCTGGTGGCAACATAGACACGACTATCCTCGGTCGATGCTTGGAGCGAGGGTTAGCAGCTGAACAGCGACTGGTGAAGTTTAAAGTAACCGTCAGCGACCGACCGGGCGGCATTGCTGAACTGACCAAACTCATATCCTCACTAGGAGTCTCCATTAAAGATATTATGCAGGAGCGAGCCTGGGTCTATGGCGATATATTTAGCGTCAGAGTAAGTTTAGATCAACTGTTCTAACTCTCAGGTATTTTATCCACATCGGTTATCAAAACCCTTAACACGGCTCAGACGCAGAATGTCCTTTTCGCAAAATGTCCTTTTCGCAGAATGTCCTTTTTTTTTATTTAATATTTTTTGTACATTTTCACACTTAACAACAAAAATATAATAAAACTTTATCTCTAGAACAAACGTACAATGGCACAGCTTATTTCAAAATGAAATTTCTTCCAGCTAGCCAATTACTGGAGAGTAGTATTTGAGAAATAAAATATATAGTGTGAAGATAAATACATATAAAAGTAAGAATATTCACTAAATACAAATAACTAAGACTAATATTCTAAATAATATATATACCTACATAAATTACGATCATAGGAAAAATATAAAAACATAAATAAATACAATAAAATACCAATATTTATTGTTAAACAAAATAATAATAATAAAAAAAACAGATATACATTCACTAAAGATATAAAAAACAAATAATACAAGAATAAAATCCTAATTTTGTGAGAGGTAGTGTTCTTTGACCAGTTTTTTGAAAGAAGAAATAGTTTTACAATTTCTTATTTCAAAAGGCAATAAATTCCACAGTTTCACAGCGTGTACGGTGAATGAAAAGTAATAAAAGTCTGTTGTGTGAGGATGGGTTTGCAGTAGTGTACGTAAGTGAGGCCTACATACTTCCTCAGAATTATAATATTTTTACAACTTTTAAAAGAGAGAGTAAAATAATTGCAAATGTTTCATATTTTTTATTTGTTTTTTTTTTGTGATTGCAAAATCCTGACAATTATTACTTTTGTGAAAAGATATAAACGTGATTTTTACTATATTCTTACTTTATTTTCTTAGCCATATCCATATAAATAATGATCTGTGTAAGCTTATTTATAAATGAATTATGATTAAAGATAGTAAGTGATAAAAGGACATTCTGCGAAAAGGACATTTTGAGAAATGGACATTCTGTGAAAAGGACATTTTGAGAAGTGGACATTCTGCGAAAGGGACATTTTGAGAAATGGACATTCTGCGAAAAGGACATTTTGAGAAGTGGACATTCTGCGAAAGGGACGTTTTGCGAAAAGGACATTCTGCGTCTGAGCCCTTAACGGCTACCACCAACAGTTGGCACTTATTTTTTTCATTCGAGGTTGGTTCAAATGTCAATTGTCCCCAGGTGAAGGTGGTCTGTGAGACGCGCGGCCCCGAGCACCTGGAAGAGCTGCGCGCGGCGGTGGCGCGCTGCTACCGCGAGTGGAGCTTCACCAGCGACCACCACCCGCGGCGCGCCAGCCTCGACTCACTCGATGACGTGTCACACTGATCACCAGGTGAAGGTGGTCTGTGAGACGCGCGGCCCCGACCACCTGGAGGAGCTGCAGCCTCGACTCACTCGATGACGTGTCACACTGATCACCTGGAAATTTTAATATGGGACAACTAATGTACACGATGGTTTAATGTATTTCTAAGCAACTAAAGTTGTAATGTAACTAATATTCTTAGTTCTGAGGGATTATTGTTGAAAAGCAGTGATGTATCGGTGTCAGGTGATTGGTACGGTGTACGGTGCAACACCGTTCAATGTAGGCTTGATTTGCGGCATAGTTTACGCGAATAGAATGAAGTATGTTTCATTAACTAGCGAATATACTCATCGACAAGATTATTTCATCTGTTTTAGTCTATTAAAAAAAAGTAAGTAGTGTCATAGTGTCAGAACTTTAAATTTTTCAATTAAAAATCGGCAATTTGTTGTTTAAATATTGATATTTGGGTCAAAATTATATTTATTATTGGTTTTGTAACACTGACTGCTTTAATCATAATTCCATGCTAAACTGGAATGTTGCCTTATAAAAGTAACTTGCATTTTATTGTATTGGGTATCTTGTGATTAAGGTTGTAATATTTATTTAATATCACCTTACATATCTAATATATAAAAATAAGTCGGGTTTTCCTTCCTGACGCTATAACTCCAGAACGCACGAACCGATTTCCATGGTTTTGCATTCGTTGGAAAGGTGTCAGGCTGCGTGAGGTTTATAGCAAAGAAAATTCAGGAAAATATTTAAGAGGAGCGCAGGAAAACGGAAAATCATTTTTCTCATACAGCGCCATCTCTGATATATAGCATGTACTACAACGGCGCCAGTACGTTGTGTGAGAGTATCCCTCACGAAAATAAATACGTTTCATTTTACTGAACAAATTATATTCAAATGAAGTGGAAGACATCATATCAGCTGAAATTCCTGATCCAGTCACTGATCCCCCCATCTTCACGACATTGTGACGACACAGATGGTGCATGGACAGTGCGGTGCATTAAATCCATTATCGCCTTGCATGGCTGATGGAAAGTGCACAAAACGATATCCGCGACCGTTAGTGGCTGATACAGTCACAGGGAACGATGGATTTCCAGTACGTCAGTTATGGTTTCCAGTACGTTAATAAAGCACTGTGGCGTTTATTGACATTTCAAATTCATAAAAGATATCCCACAGTTGTACATTTAGCAGTGCATTTGGAAAATGTACGAAGAGTTTAACTACTTCACTGAGGCTAATGCGGCACAACGAGCTGAGAGACCACCATCGACAACATTGACTAGCTTCTTTGCAATGTGTGAAGCAGATCCATTCGCAGCGACGCTGATGTACGTTGAAATGCCCAAGTAATAAACTTGGAATCAATCAACAAATAAATTCCACCGTCGCAAACAAGGAACCCCAGTTCCAGATTAGCCACAGGTGTTTTCCACTGATGCGCTAGGTTGCATGTATACTGTTCATCCTAGAAATGATGAATGTTTTTTTTTTGAGACTGCCGTTGGTAAATTTACGTGGACTAAAATCATTTGCGCATTTGAAAACTGTGAATAGCCACCAATGCCAAACATATCGAGAAGCATGTGAACTGTTGGGTTAGCTGGAGAACGATTTCCATTAGGATTTAACAGTTGCGGATTCAGTTGTTATTCATATGCGTACCAAATACGAACGCTGTTCGCAATTATCATCACCACATGTTTTCCTTCACGACCAATTCAGTTATGGAACAAATACAAAGACAAATGTGAAGATATCTTGCATCGCTTGCGCATTCGAACGAATAATCCCGACATGCAAATAACCGATGAAATCTACAATGAAGGATTGATTGTGATTGAGGATCAATGCTTGACTATTGCAAACAAGCTACTGATGATGAAGGAATGATTGCGCCAAATCGATCGATGCACGACGCATTCAACCAAAAATTAAATCGAGAGCTGCAATACAATGTTGATACATTGCAGGAATTCGTTCTAAATAATGTGCCGTTGCTGAATGAACGGCAAAAACAAGTATACAAAACATGAATGCAAGCGGTGGACAATAATAATGGTGGTCTATTCTTCCTGGACGCACCTGGAGGAACAGGGAAAACATTTGCATTCCATGGATTTTGGCCACTATTCGATCAAGATGTGACATAGCTTTGGCGTTAGCATCATCTGGAATTGCGGCGACTCATCTAGATGGCAGTCGTACATTTGCATTCTGCGCTTAAGTTGCCACTCAATTTAAACACAATTGATACTCCAAGTGAGTGCACAATGGCACATAAGAAACAAATTGTAGCCCTTAACTTCACGCTGAAGGATCTTCGGCGAAATAACAACATCTTTGGAGGCTTGATGATATTGTTGGTAGGCGATTTCAGACAGACGTTGCCAGTAATTCCCCGACGGACGCCTGCAGATGAATTGAATGCTTGCCTGAAGGCATCTTTGTGGAATAACGTAAAAACATTATCGCTAACCACTAATATGAGAGTTCAACTTCAAAATGATCAAAGTGCTGCACAAATTTCCAAACAATTTTTAGCTGTTGGAAATGGAAAAGTCCCAGTTGATGCGACAACTGGATAAATTACCTACTCTTACCAACGACTTTTGCCGATTTGTAGACTCTCAATTAGCTCCTATTGAAATTGTTTTCCCAAACAATTGTGAGAATTATCAGAATTATGCTTGGTTAAGTCAACGAGCAATTCTCGCCGCAAAGAATAATAATGTACACGCACTAAATTTCACCAAACAATCAAAAATTGTTGGCTATTTGATGATATACAAATCCGTTGATTCCATAACAAATCCCGATGATGTAGTATATATAACGCTTCAATTCAGTATTTACTTTGGATTCACTTTCATTTTTTACTTAGAAAAGTTCAACTAAATTACACTTCATTTTTTTCCTTTTCAAATATATATAAAACGAAAAAAAAAAAATCTTCGTCTTTTAATTTGCAAACAGAATTTAACAAAAAACGTAGCCATCTGGTGGCGAAACGGAGTTCACCGGGTTTGCTAGTTTAAATTAAATACTTAGATGTTAAGTGACAAAGTTACCCACTGGAGTCTATCACTTGTATCATCAAGTGTATCAAGGTTAAGTAAATCTGTGATAAAGTAAACTTAAAATAAAAAACTTTTCGTTTTATTTCGTAGCACCCTTTAATAAAGACACTTTCCTAACGTTAAACTGCTCTTAAAACGGAAAATAAACGTCGTTGAATTATGAGTTTCGCAACTGAGAAGATAATTATGCGATGGTATAAATCCTACTAATATTATAAATGCGAAAGTTTAGATGTTTATTACTCTGTAACGCACGCGAAGCTGCGGGTGAAAAGTTAGTAATTGTATGTAAATGGTTTGTTACTTCCGAATTGACAAAAAAATGTCTCCCCGAAAGTGACAAATCGGGTAAAAAAATATTTTACTCAGTGTCAAACCCAGAGACAACAATCGCCGTTATACTACTAATATTATAAACTAGTGGCCGCTTGCGACTCCGTTCGCGTGGAAGTCAGTTTCTCGTAGGAATGAGAAGTTTTCCCGCGGTAAAAAGTACCCTATGTGTTATTCTGATGTATAACCTATATTACTGTAAAGTTTCATCCAAATCCATCCAGTAGTTTTTACGTGAAAGAGTAACAAACATCCATCCATACATAACTACTCACAAACTTTCACGTTTATAATATTAGTAGGATAGGGACTAATCAAGGTCAAACAAAGATATATTTTCAAACGCTAGCTTCAATTAACACTTTTCCTTTAGGATAGATAGGTACCGAAGGCGCTAAAAATACATAGGTCGAAAAAGACACGCAAATAAAAAATTCTTAAAAGTTTGGTCGTGACTTTGAGACGAAGTATTAAAGAACAATACCCGTCGACCTACTATTCAATGTGAAAAATCATAAAAAAGAAGACAAACTTCCTTCGGATCTAAGTTTGTAAGCGACTTTGCTTCATCACGCTATTTAAAGTAACTTACATATAAAAGACAAAAAACTAACAAATTAACTTTATTCTTACGAAAAACTTACCCCTTCCAAGGCGTTTTCCATGAAATGATTAATTTTATTATTTAATTGCCACCGTATTAACACTATCAACTATAACAAAATACCTAAAGTTTTCACTTCAAATACCTATCTACCAACACACACTTCACATTTAAAAACTCAATACTTAGGGCCGATTTTTCAATAGATAGTTAAAACGCCAGATATCGAACAGCCAGATAGCTTTAACTGAGACGAATAATAAAGTTTCAATTTTTCAATGGTCAGATAACCCTCTGCTAGCTATCCTAATGATATTTGTGCAAGAAAGAGACATTCTTGTATATTTTACAGTTGTTAGAAAAGGACTGTAAACTTTCAACGCATTGACAGCGGGTGTCCCAATTGACAAAAAATTTAGGTATGTCATCAAGACTTGCCGTCAACGATAAAACATAGATATACCGAAAACTAGATGGAGCCCACCGAAAAAAATTACAAATAAAAGTTACAAATACAATATATTTTAACATGTGTCTGTAAACTTTGAGAAAGTATTTCTATCTTATTATATTGATTGCTAATAATATTTTTGATGCTTTTTTAAAAAAATCGATTTGGTATTTCATATACTCAGAGATACTTTATGTTACTGTATGTCTTAATAACTACTTAGTATTTTAATATAATTCTCAAAAATCCTCATTTTGATATAGCGTATCTTTAGCAGTGTGTTATTTGTGACACGCACACATCAAACGTATTACTCCATCTAGAAATGTATACATCTGTGATGTCAACAATAGCTTACTGCACAGATATTCAAAATTAAACCTCTTGTGATATATATTTTTGTCCCGTTTTGATAACTATACATTATTGTCTTCAAATAAAGTAAAATATCCATGGTTTTACAAAAAATAAGCAAAACACAAATAAATTATCCTATATTTACATACGCATGATGACAGAAACGTCGAATAATCTGTTAGATAAGTGCTTAACTGAGGCAAAAAGAGACAGCTAAGTTTATCCGCCAGTTATCGAGTTTAACCCTTTGTTAGAGCTTATCCGCTAATTGAAAAATTCACAATCTTGCTATCCATAGAATAAGTCCTATCTGAAGGCTTAACTGACTATTGAAAAATCGGCCCTTAGTTATTAAAATATTCCGGTTAATTCAAATACAAGAAAAAGTTTGCACGAAAAGAAAATTCAAGAGACAAAACAATTGAAAGCAGAACGCTGCATTCGCGGCATTTTAAATTTTGAATTTTTTTTTCTTCCGTGGTCCAAGCTGCGGTCCAAAATGCTACCGGCAAGTCAGAGTTTTTTCTTTTTTTGAGGCTAGCACCGCCGTTGAAATATTATTCTATTTTATTTGCTCGTAAGTGGATAGATATAGAAAAAGTTCCTATGGTCCATAAGGCCTAAAGGCCTAACTTTGCAATGGACTAGGAACTTATTAGGTAACTAGTGGAAGTCGGTTTCCCATGGGAATGAGAAGTTTACTCTATATAACTTTGGTGTTTCTATACCGATTTGAATAATTCTTTTTTGTGGAATAGTTAATAATGTTAATTTTTTTAATTAGGGATGACTGAGAGTGTTATAAACGTAAGAGTAGACAAATATATTCAGAAAGCTTCGAACTGCTAAGCTATCGGGAGTGACACGTGTTATTGTGAGTCAACCATAAAAGATAGACATATCCTATCGTGGGATATTTTTTATATAATTTTATGGAGAACATTTCCGTCATACAGGATTTTTGTGCAGCTTTAACCATTAAGGTTGCACACGCGACGGAAGCTTAAAAAATTGAGAAACTTCTCTCGTTTTCACAACATTTGCCTTAACTGCTCTGCTCCTATTATTTGTAGCGTGATGAAAAGTATAGGTACTAGAGATGGGCCGAGTACTCGGTTTATACTCGGTACTCGGCGTACTCGGCAGGTTTTTTGGTACTCGGTACTCGGCCGAGTAACTCGGTATACTAATGCCGAGTACACTTTGTTTAAAGAAAGCAATATATTTAGGGTAAATTAAAACAACAGTGTTAATCAAAACGTACTGATTGAGGAATTTTTTGACAATCTCAAGTAATAAAATCAAAATTATGCTAATGCATGAGGACTTAGTGAGACAAAATTAAAAGAACAGTATTAAAAATAATCAATATTTAAAATTTAATAAAGGTAAATTATGATGCCTTGTTTGGTGCCCTGTCCACAATTTGCCAACAAATTTTCTTCTAAATATACTTGCGTTCGTTTGTACTTGTTTACGCGTGCGAATTTGGGAATTTGATAGAACCGAGTTACACGGCCGAGCACCTACTCGGTTAAAAAAAAATTGAACGGAGTAAAACTCGGTACTCGGCAAAAGTGTTACTCGGCGCATCTCTAATAGGTACTATAAGCAGCTCAGGAGTATGAAAAATAATTGTTCCAAGTTTTGTTAAACTCTTTTCAGTAGTTTTTGTTTCTATAACGGTCAAACAGACAGACAGACAGACAGACAAAAAAATTACTGATTGCATTTTTTAGCATCAGTAAAGATCCCTAATCACCCCCTGATAGGTATTTTGGAAATATATTTCACTAGTGGCCGCCCGCGACTCCGTTCGCGTGGAAGTCGGTTTCCCGTGGGAATGAGATGTTTTCCCGTGGTCAAAAGTACCCTATGTGTTATTCTGATGTATAACCTATATTATTGCAAAGTTTCATCCCAATCCATCCAGTAGTTTTTACGTGAAAGAGTAACAAACAACAGGTGATGCGCTAATTACAAATAACCCTGTATACTTATAATAATCTATACTTATAATAAATCTATAGAGAAGTCAATTCTGTACATCCTACTAATATTATAAATGTGAAAGTTTGTGAGTATGTATGGATGTATGGATGTTTGTTAATCTTTTATGTAAAAACGACTGGACGGATTTTGATGAAACTTTACAGTAATCTAGGTTATATATCTGAATAACATATAGGGAACTTTTTACCGCGGGAAAACTTCGGATTCCCACGGGAAACCGACTTCTACGCGAACTTCTATACCACGCGTAGAAGTATCCGTAACTTACTGCCTCAGAAGGGAGCTCAAAGTTGCGAAGCGAGCGAAGTATGGAGTGTTTCTCTACGTGATCAAATGAAGAGATTCGTAGAATTACAAAAGTGACTAATTAGCATGCTGAAGAGGCAGTGAGCAGGGCACGTCCCATGCACGTAGAACTAAACGACTAATGGGGTAAAATAGTTCTAAAGTGGAGAACAGGGATCGGTAAGTTTCGTACTGGCTCCTACAAATTGCTCTGGAAATAGTTGGAATAGCATTTGTCCAGCAGTCGATGTATCTAACAAGCTTAAAGCGCTCATGATAGTTAAATGGAATATCAGCGAGAACCTATGCATCATGTAAGACTCACACTAAAAGCAACGACTGACACTGTTTTAAGTCACCTTCATGAAAATCATAACCCAATCTAGATGGCAGCTGTTAGTTTGACATGTTTAGTTATTATTAAAAAACCTATTGATACCTTGTATGCAGTAAAGGCTTATAAAGTAAGCTTGGAGAAATTTCAAAATCAAAAAGTGGTAATCTAATATAAAAGATAAAATAGAAAGTTAACCACACAAACCTAAATTAAAAGTCAATATATGTATTTAGCATAGCATATTTTATTAATGTGAGCGTATACTGGGGCTATAGTATACGCTTATTAATGGCAAAAAAGGTAAGTGTTTTTTGTCCCTCTTTATTGGTGCCAATTCCAACTTAAAACTCTCTAAACTAGTTTCTAACTTTTGTTAGGAGCTTAATTTTAGCTAACGGAGGAATGGGTAGAAATTTTAGTCCTGCCAACCTAAGGATATGGAATGTATTTATTTTATATTTTCGGTTGTATGTTTAGTTTTGTTTAGATAATGTCTTTAGAATCGGCATCATAACTTAGATTAACGTTATTTAATGAACATTAATTAATGGTAAGAAAAATTTATTAAACCATAATTTGAAAAAATAAAAATCCCTAACAACTGCGTTCCCAATTGTATCGAGCCTTAGTTTTTACTTAGGTAGGTACCTACACAGAAAGAAATTGTATTTAAATTCAAAACGAAAATGTGTCTTGAGCAATATTTTTTTGCGTAAAAAATATTTCACTTCGTGTAAGAAATATCTCTTCACACAAGGCGGCACTAAACCATCAAGGAAACACTTTTATATATTAAATAAAGAGCGCAATATTCATGGAAATAAGAGTTTCGAGTTTTAAATTAGACCCAAGACAATTAAATCAAATTTGATAAGTTTCAGACATAGTTTTATGGTTCTTGAGAGAAAGATATTCAATTCAAAATTACTTCTCTAAAGGAAAGAGTTCACATACTGGATCCAAATCTATAAGTTCTTACATTAGTAAGAAAGAAAAAGAAATCGTTTCAAAATAGTTACATTCTCAACTGAATTAATTTTTATTATTTATTTCTTCCTTTAAAAACGACGGCCTAGGCTTTCTTCTTCCAAGAAACAAACTTTCTTAAAATAAATAATTTACTAATAAACTTTCTTGGTGATTATATAGTGTTGCCAGCGATACACTAAAATCCCTAAAATCTCTTTTTATTTATATTACGTATTTATCCTAAAAATATTATAAATGTGAAAGTTTGTGAGTATGTATGGATGGATGGATTAATGGATGTATTTATGTATGTTTGTTACTCTTTTACGAAAAATTTACTCGATCAATTTGGATGAAACTTTACAGTAATATAGGTTATACATTAGAATAACATTATAGGTTACTTTTTTGCATTTATAATATTAGTAGGTAGGGTAAATTTAAATCCATAGGAAGCGAGATATTTGCAATAAATGTGCCCTTTAGCCCAAAAATGATATACTTTGAATTGAACTTTAATACGGAATTAGAGCATGCAATAGGATACTTTGAACGTTATATTTATTAATTAAAAATAAATCTTATTATCTCCATACAATTTTAAGCAAAATTTTAAAAGTGCCTGCCTCTCAATTTTATAGGCATATAGGTAAGCATTTAAAATAATAGTCCTTTTTTATTCATATTTCGTTAACTTTTTTATTTATTTTATAACGACACTTTTTTATAATTTTATCAATAGGTATTTGTTTGATGGAAATATTTTGTCAACTTTTTAGCCCTAATTTAACCGTAAGATAATGGCAACATTATTTTATTTCGTTCGTTGACTTTGTTTGAAATTGTTTGTTCGTGCTTCTTCCTTTCGCGGTTCGTTTTTATTAAAAAGTATTATTTTATTACATAACGAAAACTACTGAACGTCGTTATTATTTGAATAATGGAATCAACAATAACTCTACTGGAGATAATGAGTAATCAGTTGTTAAATAAGTACAATTTTTGTATTAACATTTGGTGCACCACCCTTAGGAGGAGTTTATGGTATGTACCTATTTTGTTTGTCATGCTTGTGGCTCATAATAACAAATTAATCTAAATCTGGCATTATATTGATTGTTAACTGTTAAATGTTAATTTTTTTCAGGAAACTAAAACCAGAAGATTAAAATTTCCCTTCAGAAAATATAGCCTCATATTACATGAAATCTGTTCCAATCCAACTTCAAAATCGTATAGGGGCAAATATATTCCTGCAAAGGGGAAATTAGTAGATAATGTGAGAAATAAATTTCTGAAGCGAAAAGAAGGGCAGCAATCAGGGACTCAGATGTTACTAAAATCAATAATACAGAGGACTTTGGTATGTATATAAAAATTTTAATGTTTAAATTGGAACTTTCATATGAATGGCATTGCTTTCATTAATAATAATAATCTGGGAGGAATCCATACTTCATACTTATCCATGCTTTATATTTTAAATACTAAACTAACAATGTCTGTCTGTAATGCTTTCACTTTGACATATTTTTAGTATTTAGACTTGATTTAAGATGGATACCAATCATGTTATAAGTGGAAGTTTTACATTTTAGATGCAACAACTGAAGAAAATATTATATGGCTACAAAACAATAGCGAACCCTGGGAAGAGGTTTTTGAAAAGTGGCGAAATACATTCCCTGTTAGAAAAAAATCAAGAACTAAATACAATCCATGAATACCTCGAAAGATGGAGTATTTTAAAAAATGACAAAGGATATGTTTTGGTAATTCAAGAAATTAGAACTAGCAAGAAGAAACATTATTATTCACAAACAATCAATAATAATTGTATCAAAAATTTCAGTATCTGATTTCAATAAAGGAAATTCTTAAAATAAGTAAATCTTTTTATTTTCAAGAACCATGCAGTCTAGTACCAAGTAGCAATATAACTACATTTAAGTCTGTTTGTTTCTTCGTCTAAGAATTAACGAAATTTAAGCAAGCAGAAGGCAGTTGATATCTAAGAAAGATAATGTTTTGAATAAATAAATTGTAAACATTCTTTCAAAAAAGTTACAACTCAAATCAAAGTGTCGAGTTCTTGAGATAAGATGAAATTATTTATTGGGGTAAAAAATTAGTCAATACGATTAAGCATTTAAATACTTGATATTTTAAAATATAAAATTGCTTGCTACAAATATCTTATTGTTTCCTGATATACAAAACAGGATATATCTTGCGCTAAATAAACTTATTTGGCAAAAGCAATAATTTCTTTCTGTGTACGCAACATTAGGAACAACAATATATATATATCTTATTATAGTTTATACATTTAATAAATATTAATTACTTGTTTATTTAAATAAAACTTTGTATACTTTTTGTAGTCTTATAGATGTTATTTTACCAAGAACAAAACCATTTTCCTTTGAAAAGAAATTTTCTGCCGACTATCAACGACCAATGTGCGACGCGTTAAAAGAAATATTACTTATTGCTAGTAACACAATAATCGGTACAGAGATAAACCGCTGGTTTTTGAATTGAGAATTTGAAATTGAGTAGCATTTAAGTACGGCTTAGAAGTACGGTTAATTTTACTTCAAATTAAAAAATTACGAACCGAATGTTTATTTTAGTTTATTTTAATAGGAACTGGCTGTAAATAAATTGAATACTAAACTTACAAACTTTTTTAGTTAATATGTCTCAGCTACCTGACAGTAATTGACAGGGAAAACATGAAATTCTAGCAAGGCCACTATCGGCAATAACAAAATTATTGGTGTAAAATTAAATATGTAAATAAAACAAATAAAGAAACATGAAACACTAAATTGGAGTTCTTCCACCCCACTGTAAATAAATTAAGTAAACAACGTGATTCCAACTGAAGCTGCTGCTGCTATCACCTGAGCTTAAAGAATGTCTAAAGACGTAAGTACACGTTTATAAAGAAGTAAATTTGAACCAGGTAGGTACAACAGGGATATTTCCACAACTATTAATTTGACAGACATTCTTTCAAATAGTTATTTTAGCAGTTTACGGTAAATAACAATGTTGAATAATGGTTTGTAAGAGCTGACTATTCCATTACAGGATCCTTGCTTCGATCCGTGGTGTGACCCGGAGAACCCTAGAAAGATTAAATATGAAGACATTGCAGCGGCGGGTAAGCGATTGGTAGGCCAAGTCATCAGAACACCGTTGTTGGTGAGTTTAAAAAAGTTTATTTAAGTTGATAACAACATATTTTTAACATACTATTGTAACACACTAGCGTTATTAACATTGCAGAAGTCAAAAATTCCTGATTTACCCGTCGAACTTTATTTGAAAGCAGATTTTTTACAAGTTACCGGCTCGTAAGTATTACAACCACAAATATCTTAGGTATTATTTTAAAAATCAGTTTAGGAAACTGACAGTTATTTTGTTTTGATTACAGCTTTAAAGAACGTGGGATTGTAAACACACTGTTGTTGTTGAGTGATGAACAAAGAAAGTATGGCGTGATCAGCGCAACCACCGGTAACCATGGTTTGGCTTTGGCATACCACGCTGCAAGGATGAATATTCCTGCTATTATAGTAATGGCCTTAAGTGTCTCGCTTAACAAAGCAATGAAAATCGAAAAATACGGGGTCAAAGTCGTTTTATACGGTGCAAGTCTTGATGACGCACGACGACACGCAATCGGCTTGGCTAAAGAGAAAAAAATGTTATATGTAAACGGGTAAGATGAAAGTTTCTGTATAACTCGTTACTAACTTTTATATTTTTTTGTTAATAACTATTAATCCCATTAGATTCGACCATCCTAATATTTGTGAAGGCCAAGGCACATGTGGTCTTGAGATTTTAGAAGATCTCCCCGACGTGGACGCTGTTTTGATTCCTGTAGGTGGAGGCAGTCTGGTGACCGGCTGTCTCGTAGCTATCAAACACCTGAAACCCGACACTGAAGTCTATGTAAGTATAACTGAGTTTGCTGTAGTTGCAATTACATATATAAATTTATAAAGAAATGTTGATTTAAAATTTGTACAGGGAATTGAAAGTGACAAGACTAACGCTATGACTGAATCACTAAAAAGAGGAGAACGAGTATTCCTGCCAATGGGTCCCGCACTTTGTAACGCTATGTCTGTTAACTTGGTTGGGGTTAACACATTCCACACAATCAAAGGCCTGATTGACAAAATGGTTAATATTTAAACTTTAAACTATACTTTGTTAAAAAAAGGTTTTTTTGCTACTAAAGTATATTAAAAAACTAGGAAAAATGTATTAACTTTGTCGTTATTTTACATTCTAGGTTGTTGTGACAGAAGACTATGTAGCAAATGCGATTTTACGCTTACAAGAAGACGACCGATATCAAATTGAAGGTGCGGGAGCAGCTGGTGTAGCGTGCATCATGGCTGGTTTATTCCCTAATCTAAAAGGAAAAAAGTAATTTATGACAACAATGAATCGGTAAAAATAACGCGTTCCTATTTAAGAATGTTTATAATTTACAGAGTGGTAGTAATAGCTTCAGGAGGCAATATCGAGCCAATTTGTCTGATGCGTGCACTCCAACACGGCATGGCCCTGGAGGGAAGATTAGTTGAATTCGTCCTAAAAATGGCAGACAAAAAAGGCGCACTGGTCGAGCTAACGGAGAGTATAGCCAGCGCTAATAGTGTTATTCGCGATATAGAACACCAACATACCTGGATGAAAGGAGAGGTGTTCTCTGTGGTGGTAAGAACCTATGTGTATTTGTTTTTACAAATTTATGACACATTCTTATTTTGACATCATAGTTTACTTTGGCCATATTACGTTTAAGACATATTCTACCTTGGACAGATGCTTTTTTAGACCGATTCTAGTTTGGACAAATTCTACTATGAACAAATTCTAGTAAGGACAGATTCAACTTAAGACATAGGTCTTCTGATTCTGCATAATTTGTCAAATTTCTGAAAAAAATGTGTGTGGTACATTCTTATATAGTGCAAGGATCAATTGAAAAAAACACAATCCTGTTAAAATACCGCTTAACTATTTTTCCCTATTTTTTTCAAAGGTAAAGGTGTTACTCGAGACGAAAAATTGGGAACATGCGAAGCAAGTACAACAAGCACTTAAGAAAGCGTATCCAGATATAGTATTCACCGAACAGAACTCCGGCCTTGGTCAGTCTGGGGGACCCTCCCGTAGAGGACCGTGTATGGCGCCAAATCCTATTTGTATGCAAAAATAAAAATATTGTAAACAGAACCGAATTGATATTAAATTATTTTAACAAAACTTATTTATTTCAAGATCACATAAATTAGGGTGAAACGTGAAATCAATCTCTGTTAATAAGCTAGCAAAGACAATTGAGACTCGTTAGCAGTGGTGGATTTACTATTAGGCAGAGTAGGATGGATCCTTTTTTTTGTGTCTGGGAAAATGCTTCATGCACCTGTCTCTGTGGAGTAGAGATACGTGTGTGGGATTCCCCGTACTGGTATACCCACAACAAAACCAGACCATCGCCTCCTTCGGCTTTTTTCACATCAAGGCACGAGCCTACTGCTAAAGGATATTTTTACAAAATTCGACCGACCCGGGAATCGAACCTAGAATTTACCCCTTGATCATGATAGAATTATACACTTCGTCAATCATATCAACAGCAATCTTACCATAGTCCAGTCAAATCAGGATTCCACCTCACACCTCTTTGAGCTATTTTGCCGGAAACTTATTTAATTGACTGTTAGTTGTATCGAAGATTTTTATTAAGCCAAAAGCTTTGTGGAAACCATTGTTGAAGCACACACACTAACTTTACAGAGAAACTATTTTCAATGGACACAATTTTCATATTTTATCACAGATAGTGGCAGCCCGCGATTCCATTCGCGTGGAAGTCGGTTTCCCGTGGGAATGAAAAGTTTTCCCGGGGTTAAAAGTACCCTATGTGTTATTCTGATGTATAAACTATATTACTGTAAAGTTTCTACAAAATTCGTCCATTAGTGCAGCAGAAAATGCAATATTTTAATTTTAACATAACTTCAAAACCAAACGTACAATTTGAATCATTCAAATATTATCTACATAAACTGTACTTAGTGCTGAATGATTTATTTTGATAAGGATTAATGCATGAGTAAAATAAACGCGTTTAAACGTAGTCCAAAAAAATTCAAGATTTTTAAATAAAAAAATGTTTGCTGTGCCTCACTCGTCATAGATAGGTATAATGTGTCAAGGAATTTTTTGTAGATATTTATAATATATACAATTGATTAGAACTTTTATGGTTCTATCTTTTATAGTTTAGGCAGAGTACGCAAAATAAGAAACTTTTCTGGTTGATTTTTTCAAATATCTTACGGAACCCAATTATTTCCAAAATAAAATATAACCTATTTTACTCGTGGATATAGTAGCTTTCGAATGGTGAAAGAATTTTTAAAATCGGTCCAGAAGTTTTTGAGCCTATTCATTACAACCAAACAAACACACAAAATTTTTCTCTTCACTATCACTACATAGTATAAAACAAAGTCGCTTTTTCTGTCCCTATGTCCCTATGTCCCTTTGTATGCTTAAATCTTTAAAACTACGCAGCGGATTTTGAAGCGGTTTTTTTTTATAGATAGAGTGATTCAAGAGGAAGGTTTATATGTATAATAACATAGTACAGGGAAATCAGTTTTACTCCAAATTTAAGGCGTGCGAAGCCGCGCGGGTAAAAGCTAGTTATAATATAAGTGTATATGAAAAACCCAAATATCTTACGGAACTCTATTTTTCCAAAATAAAAATATCCTATGTTACTCATGAATAATGTAGCTTTCGAATGGTGAAAGAATTTTTAAAATCGGTCCAGTAGTTTTTGAGTCAATTCATTACAACCAAACAAACACAAAGAGTTTCTCTTTATAATATTAGTGTAGATAATATCCACCGCTGGCACATGAGTAAAGAAACTGAACAGAGACAAAGCTACATACGAATGCGCTGTGACAGGTACATCACTACAAGTGCAACGCGTGTGTGTGCGTGACCACTGGCCGCTTGTCACGTATGAGCCGAAACCGCTTCAAACTAGATCAGCCAGTGGTCAATCTCAGGGCGTGCAGGCGTGACGCGACGCTCGAACGTTGTGCGTGTTTTGTTTTTTTTTTCGAGTTTCTCACATAATACGCAGTAATACTTTTGTTTTAGTATTTAAAAAGTTTTGTAAATATGGTTGTACATTGTACTGTGTGCATGAATAATAAGTTTTTTGATAATACCTCCTGACAATTTTATTGAATTTGTTGAATTGCTTGAGCAAAAATTTCGCGAATATTTTGATCTTCATATTAAAAATGTTAATATTGGTAATGACATATTAGCACGTTTGTAAGATTGTACATTTCATATGCCATGTGAGTGTTTCCCATTGGTTTATTTGAAAAAACTTTATATTAGATTTAGAATTTATCATTCGATTAAAAGACACAACAAATTATTAAAAACCAAAAGTAATAAAAAAAAAAAATTTAGAGTATGTAATTTGTAAAAAAAAAACTATTTTAATAAAAAAATTGAAAAAAAAGTACATTTATATTTTTAATTTATGCAATTGTGCCAACCCTACCAAAATAGGTATAAATTTTGACAGCTCTTTAGAAGCTTTGTCTCTGTTCAGTTTCTTTACTCATGTGCCGCTGGCCTCTATCCTCTCTAGGCTATAGCAGTAAATTGACGTACAGTTTGACATTGACCTTCACTTCACTGAAAAATTATCTCAACAAAAACACAAACAACTTTCAATTTCAACCAAATTCTGCAAAATGTAAATATGTAAACAAAATAAAAAAAAACTGTTAAAATTTTCCGCCAATTACTCCCCAAATACCTACAAGCCGAATAAACAAAATGTCGAAAAACGTAAGTTCTTTACTGCTTCCCTAATGCTTTAATTTATTAATTCCCGTCTAACATTTAAAGCCCCCCATTACTAGTAATACTGATATTCTAATGCATAGGATCCATGCTACGACCCTTGGTGCGATCCTGATAATCCAAGGAAGATACGATACGATGACATACTGGCAGCATCGAGACGCCTTGTGGGAAACGTTGTGCGAACACCCTGCGTAGTAAGTTTAAAGATTATTGAAGATAATTTATGTTCTCTAATAGGGAAAGGTACTTACGTTTGTTTCTAATTTATTTTAGAGATCTCGAATGTCAGAACAACTTGGTTGTGAGCTATATCTAAAAGCAGATTTTTTGCAAGTTACCGGCTCGTAAGTTTTGTTTATCTTAATACTTAACATTAAAACGTTTTTTCTTCACTTATTAATAACTACTTTAATATTACTAATAACCTCTGGTTGTGCCTAGTCAAGAGTTATGTGCATAGGTAACGTGTTGAGTTTAATTCCCGGTAAAAATAGAAAAAAGGGCTCTTTTAAGTTAATTGTGGTCTAAGTGTTACTAGGTTCTCTTTTCTTTATTCTTTTGTCTATTTATTTGTTAACTTTGTAATTGATATCCTGTAGTTATGTTTAACGAATTACAGCTTCATGGAACGAGGCATTGTAAACACATTGATGTTGCTAAATGATGAACAGAAGAAGTACGGCGTGATCACTGCCACTACTGGCAACCACGGATTTGCTCTAGCATACCATGCAAAGAGAATGAACATCCCAGCTGTGATCGTTATGTCATTAAACGTTACACTTAACAAAGCCATGAAATGTGAAAAACTTGGTGTCAAAGTAATACTACACGGAACAAGTATTGACGAAGCGCGACGTCATGCTATAGCAATAGCAAAGGATAAGAAAATGCTGTACGTAAATGGGTAAGCAATAGTCTTTAAGTAATTTTTTGTGCTAAATACCAATATTTGTATGAATTTCCATAATTTGTTTTTAATTTAGCTATGATCATCCTCACATCTGCGAAGGACAAGGCACGATTGGAATTGAAATTATAGAACAACTACCGGCCGTGGATGCTGTCCTGATTGCTGTGGGTGGGGGCAGTCTACTCGCAGGGGCCGGAGTAGCTCTCAAGCATCTTAAACCCGACACCGAAGTTTATGTTAGTACCTAACCGCTAACAATATCCAAGTCTCTTTTTTCGAGAAGTAAATTGAGAACCGAATGTCAATTTATGCCACTTTTCTAGGGCATCGAATCTGAAAGAACACACTCTATGACAGAATCTTTGAGAAAAGGAGAGAGAATATTTTTACCTATGGGACCTGCACTGTGCAACTCTTTGTCAGTTAATCTTGTTGGCGTTAATACCTTCTATACCATCAAAGGCTTGATCGACAAAATGGTATTTTTTTATTTAATTGAGTCCATTTCCATTACCACTTCATACAAATGACAAAAAACTTCTCTTAATCTAAGAACGAAGCAACCAATTTATAAAATGATCTCAGGTTGTCGTAACTGAAGATTGGGTGGCTCGTGCCATCCTGCGGTTAGCAGAAGATGACAGGTATGTTATCGAAGGAGCTGGTGCAGCAGGCGTGGCTTGCCTTATGGCAGGATTGTTCCAGCACCTTAAGGGTAAAAAGTAAGAATATTTGTTTTTTTACATAGAAAATTATTCTTAACTAACAAAACACTCAAAGCAGCAAACTAACTTTATTAAATTTCCAGAGTGGTGGTCATAGCTTCTGGTGGAAATATCGAGCCGGTTGTTCTGATGCGGGCTTTACAGCATGGAATGGTTCTAGAAGGACGATTAGTTGAGTTTACTGTCAAAATGATAGACAAAAAGGATGGGTTATCAGAACTGATTAGTCTTCTGGCGAGTATCAATGCTGTAATTAGAGACGTCGACCATCAACACACATGGGTCAAAGGAGATGTTTTTAGCGTGGAGGTACGGATGTATTTTTTCTTTGACGACATTTTTTATAATTGCTCGTATCGAATGTAAAATAATATGGTTATTTCAGTTTCGAGTCCTAGTCGAAACTCGAGGATGGGAGCACGCGAAAGAGGTCGCTCAAGTTATTAAAAAGGCTTATCCTGAGAGCGTGTTTACTGAACAGACTCCGGGTGACAAGCCCGGCGGAGCCTCGCGCCGTGGGCCTTGTCTGGCGCCTAACCCTGTCTGCATGCAAAAATAGAAAACACAATTTATCGTAATCATTTAAGGGTGTAGTAGTAATCCAAGCATGCTGTATTAAAACTTTTGCTAACTTACCTTCCTTTTTAGTAGTAAGTAAAAAGGAACCAAGTAAGTAGTTCCACACAAGTTTTGAATATCATACATACCGAGCTTTCACTGTTAAATATGGTTTAATTTCTTTTGCTCTCGTCAGTTCGAAATGAAGCAGAAATTATAACTCTTGTAAAAATATGACTAAACTATAAGAAAGGCAACTACAAAGTTTTTTTTATATCAGCCTAAGGAACTGTAAAAATAACAACATATTTATTTAATAAAATACAGTGTCAAAACATATGTTTTTTTAGTTTTATTTTCGTCTCATAATAACAGAAGTTTAACGATAATCGGTTCTCCGTTATAATGAAATAAAAAAGTTACGGAGTAAAGGACTCCTGTAGAAGTTTTTTCTTTAAAGCTGAGGTAACATTTTTATTATAAAAACTTAGTTTAGTTTCATCTATTATCATCCAGCCAGACGGCCGCAGATCTTAGAGCCGCAAAACTATACGTTCCCAATATAATTTACCTATATTCTAAGAGTACATAATTATAATTCCAAACGAGATTATTTCTTTATTCTTAAAATGAAATCAAAACAATAACATTATAGTTATAATATTTATTCAGTAATTTTAAATGTCAGAATTTATACCAAGTGTTTGCAAACAAAAAAATCTGCTCCAAAAGGACCAATTACTAACTATGCGTATCACATAGATAGATACATATTTTCATCAAATAATAATCTATGTAACATAGATTTATTATTGGTCTTCGCTCTCGCTCTTATTATTAACGTATTATTTTTTACTCAGTAAAGTTAATGAGTAATAAATAGGTTTATACTTAGGCGGATTTGTTCCTCCAAGAACATCGCATCGTCTATTCAGAAGCTTATCGACATAGATTTATTATCTTCGCTCTCGAGAGCGAAGATAATAAATCTATGCTTATCGAATAGTAGGTATGTGTATTTTTTGACACACGAACTGCCACTAAAATAAAAATGTGCCGCAAAAACTGAGCTATTGTTTACACGCAGTGCTCCATCTTGTAATATAAGACCGAAGCGAAGACCAACAATAAATCTATGCTATGTAATATACTATACGAAATTGCTGTCATTTAGATGTCAAAATGGATGGAACAGCTAGTAAGTTCGTGTAAATTAATAAATAAATTAATTAAAAACAATACCAAAACAATCATGTAAATTAACACTGCAAAGATATAAATACCCAAAATATAACATTATTGGTACAATATGTTCAAAACAAGGCGAAGATTAAAAGAAATAAGAGAGCCCATGGGGCTCTCCCCTGCAGTACTAGCCAAACGGAAAACGTATGCGGTTAAAGAATGGTGCCCAGATGTAAGTTGTTTTACACTTTATACCAGAGTATATTCAAAATAAGTGATATCAATTGATTAATACGAGTTTATGGCTATCATAGAAGATAAAAAATAAAGATGTTTCATATTTCAGAAACCGAACCTAGAGTTTGACCCCATGTGTGATGCTGAAAATCCGAAAACGATACACTTTAGAGATATCACTAAAGCCATGTGCATATTAAAACCAGACCTACCAAAGACACCCATGATGGTTACTTAGGTTTCTACTTTTTTTTATAGTTGACCGTTTGCGTTTTTGTACACATTTCTCTATTTTTAGTTGACGCACAATACCAAAATTAACATGAAGTTGTATTTCAAACTAGAAAGTGAAAACCCTACAAAAAGGTGAGATAAAAGTATATTACATTAGGTACTATACTAGTTTGGCGGTTTCTCCCGCAACTAAATTGCATTTGTCGTGGAAATTTCTAAAAATCTTTTCTTAGTGCTCACTTATATCATGAAAGGAACACCTGTATCAAATTTCATGGCCCTAGCCTTAATTGTTTTCGTTCGGCGCTGATGAATCAGTCAATCAGTCAGGACCATATTTATAAGTACTTATAGATTTAGGCATCGCTTTGTTTCAGTTTCCTCGACCGCGGTGCTCTTTATGCGCTCAAACGGCTTTCAGAAGAACAACGAGCTAAGGGGGTCATTACTGCATCTCTTGGAAACTTTGCTGTTGTAATGCTAAAGTCTATATAATTAACTACTATGATTATAGACAAATGCTTGCTAGTATAAATTGTAGGTACGCAAGTTACGTGCCGCGGGCCTAAGCATGTTGCGTATTGAGGGTATGCCAATAGAAAATAAATCAGTACCTTTTGAAGTATTTTCAAAATCAAAGACATGAGAGGATTCAATTCAAAACAAAATGCATCAAGCTACGCGGTTAAACTATTGAGGAAACACAAAAGTTTTAAAGTGATGATTCCGTGAGAACCGTCGAGTCTGCATTTTTTTTCTTTTCCAGGCTTTAGCTTACCATGGACAGAAATTAGGCATACCAGTGCACATATTACTACCAGAAGATATTCCAGAAGCAGTAGAGAAAAAGTGCATCGGATATGGAGCAAAAGTCATCGTGCGCGGGAGAGACCTGGCAGAGTCGAAGCAATTCGCCTGCAGGATTTACAGGAACGACATGACGTACATTAATGGGTTTGAACATTTTGATAATAATTAATGTTCTAAATGCGTTTGCAGACAGTTAATTAATAAACTAGTTAAGGTAGCCAAAATTCAATGTTTCGACAACAAGATGACCAAAATAACACCTTAACACGCGAACATTCTAAGTAAAAAAAACATAATCAAACTTATTTGTGGCATTTAATGATATAAGATTTTATTATAATTTTCTCGTATTGCTCGTATGTGGCGTGACTAGGTTTTCCCCCTAGTCTATTTTGTATTGTGTGGTTATTTAACTAAAAACTTCAAGCTTGATGTTAGACTACACAATCATTTGTTAGTCAAGCTATTTATTGAACCTGCATATTTTGTTCTATTAAGTACATACATACTAAAGCTTCATAAATAAAGAATTTAAAAAAAAAAGTACATACATACATATCGTCACGCCTGTCTCCCATTGGGGTAGGCAGCGACTATGGATCGCTACTTCGGTCCAGAAATACTTCTTGCGATTCTTTCACACACATCAATCTCTTCATACATGCTCGTCGATTACGGGTACTTTTGATTTGGCCCTTTTTTAATATATTGCCTATTTAGTCGATATACCTTCTATAAAGACTATCTATTTACTGAACCTACATATTTGAACTTTATAGAATCTCTTTATTATACAGGGTGTTTGGTTCAAGTTTTAAAATGCAATTTGATAAGCGGTAGTAAATAGCTAATAGCCTCACCTATCCACCATTTTCATTTGGCCACTCACCCTCCAAACACCCTGTATATCAATTTACGTACGTGTTGATGGTGTGGCCAGCTACGACCACCCGCACGTGATCGCGGCGGGCGGCGTGGTGGCGCTGGAGGCTCTGCACGCGGCGCCGCACGCGCACGCCATCCTCGTGCCGGCGGGGGGGGGGCGGGCTGCTGGCCGGCGTCGCCGTCGCCGCCAAGCGGATCAACAGGGATATACTGGTTTATGTGCGTTGTAGCCTTCTGGATATACTACTCGTTTTATTCATGTGATATAATTCTTCGAAATTGCAGGCCATATAACTGTCATTATAACTCCTCCTAAACCACTAGACGGATTTTAATGCTGGTTACGCCATCTTTAAGGATATTTTCTCATTTAAATTTGTAAATAAAAAACATTTAGAAAAAGTTATTTCAAGTTAGCTAAAAAACAGTGTTTCGGGAACAAGTCGGCCAAAACCACACCATTGCGAAGCGTGGACGGTCCGCTAGTTTGGTATATGAATATAATATGATTAAGAATAACAACAGACACTTCTTATCCTGAATAAAAACACTGATTTCAACGCTCAAAGTAATTTAGAAGCGGACGAGAGTGCAAGGCTGAAGGAAATACCGAAATGTTAGTAAACCGTTTAGGCGTTAGAGGATATTGTACCTACACATACATGTATTATCGTGCATAGAGGATTAATTATCTTCCTGAATCTATTCTTATCTACTCAAATAAAATAATTTTCATACCTCTTGAAGCAGCCGCACAAGAAGTAAAAAAAATTAAGCTGTATGTTCCTTTAATTATAAAATGTATGTAAGTATACAATTACATTCAAGGGTCAATCCTTTTTTCACAAAATACTTGATTGTATTAACAGGGCATCCAACCAAACAAGAGTTGCAGTTTCTTCAAAGCGATGCAGAACGACTTTCCCTACAAGACTGTGGCAGAAAAAACTATTGCATCGGAACTACGCGTCAACACAGCCGGTTACAATGCCTTCCATACAGCCAAGTCCCTTGTAGACAAAATGGTGAGTCGGGACAAAAACGTGGGATTGAAATATCGGTTCATTGATATAGTATGGGGAGTTACGTAATTAACGTTGTAAGAATTTGTCATTGTATTGAAGTACCCGTGTCTTGTGCGTTGATGTCTTTTCATTGTGACAATGTATAGGTACTTCTAGACGGTATTTATACCATGTTTAATTTAGCCGGTTTAGCACCTAAACGTGGGTCTAAATAAGGTAGTTTTATATGTTTTGTGGCCATATTTATTTAACAAATCAGAAAGCTGGAATTGGTACTAAATAAAAGTTTATTAGCGTACTAAAGTTACTTTAGCAGAACTATACACTAGGATGTGAAAAGACTAGGTACTTCTAAAAACGAAAACTAAGTATTTCCATTGGGGCACTCGGAACTTAAAAAACCAAGTATATGTAGATTAGTACGAATAACGATAAAGTATACAGGGTGGAATATATACATATTTTTTTTAAATTCCACCCTGTATATTTAAAATTGTACGTCTCTATATTGCTAACAAACAACCGTATTCTATTTGCATGTATCTATAGATCCTGGTGAGCGACGACGACATCGCGCGCGCGGTGCTGCACCTGGCGGAGCATGAGAAGCTGCTGGTGAGCGGCGCCGGCGCAGCCGCCTTCGCGGGCGTCGTCGCCGCGCCCAACGCCGTGCCCGAACTCAGGAATAAGACGTAAAGCATACCTGCTATCGTAAAGTTATATCTATTTAAAAGCAATAAAAGAGACCTTTCTTAAGTAGAGACGGTTTATATAAAACGCTTTTTAGTCCGGTCAATCTAGACATAAAAATGAGAGCGAAGGTACATGAATTCACATCAAGCTGAAAATCAGTAAGATTGTTAAAACTATGATTAAGTAAAAATAAAAAATAAATCCATACAGGGGAAAGATAGGGATCTATCAAATTTTATTTTTAATCATATTTTAACAACCTTACTGATTGAGATTTTACTTTTTAGTTTTGCATTTAAAATGCTAATTTATTAATTTTGAAGTTATAGATACCCCGCGTTCCTTTTTCCAGTATCTATAATTTCAAAATTAACCTTACTGATTTTCAGCTTGATGGGAATTTATGTAGCTTTGAATGTTTAAATTTACCGGACTATTTGTTTAATAAAATTCTCCTATTAGACTCTTTCAACGCGTTGATGTCTTTTGCATGCATTTGTTAATATTTTATTTCGCTGCTAGTGGCCGCCCACACTCCGTTCGCGTGGAAGTCGGTTTCCCGTGGGAATGAGATGTTTTCCCGCGGTTAAAAGTACCCTATATGTTATTCTAATGTACTGCAAAATTTCATCCAAATCCGTCCAGTAGTTTTTTACGTGAAAGAGTATCAAACATCCATCCATACATCCATACATACATACGAACTTTCACGTTTATAATATTAGTAGGATATAGGCACTAGACTCTTTATATAATTAACATTTTTTTACAGAGTGATATGTATAATAACCTCGAGCAACAATATACACATATTAAATTACTCGGAAATTCTCAAGCGAGCTCTTTTTGTCGAAGGACGTTTTGTTAAATTTGAAGTTAGTATGCTAAGATTTTTTATTTAAAAAATAATAACATATGGCAACTTTTAAGTTAATTTTGATATAATTACATCTTAAATTGACCCTTTATTTTTATAAATTTGCAGGTAGATATGGATATAACCGACTCAGAGATGAGCAGACAGCTTCGCACTAAGATATTAAAAATAGTCACTAATGTTGGTTGTCAAATTATAGATATAAAAGTAAAGAATCACAAAAATGATGCAATGCTTAATACAGTAACTATGTTTTGTTAATTAAGTTCATAAATGTACTTCTAAACTTATAATAAAAAAGAGGTAATATTTGTGAATTTGGTATTACCGAACGAATAGAAAATAACCTTGCACAGCTTGCACTAATAGAAAGCTATGTTACCAGCCCCCCAAGTCAAGTGGCAGTAGAAAATTGCAGTAGCGAGTGAATAGAATAAAAACGAATGAAACTGTCAAATTGCAAGCTTGTCAAAAATGACAGTTTCATACATATTTTTTCGGTTAAAGTTTTGAAATCGGTCGCCTGATTTAGGGGTTTTGGGGGGTTGGGGGGGGGGGGGGGGGAGGGATCTGAACCCCCCCTGACCATTTTCAGCTGCCGGAAAAAAAAGGGGCCGCCAAAAAAAAAAATTTTTTTTTTTAAACCCCTCAATATGGCGACCTTTAGTAGCCAATTTATATGTATAAAAACTCGCTTCAATCATGAGTCAACGGAGTCCCGCTTCGCGGGACTCCTTTTTCTGGCAGTTTAAAAACAGTAACCTAACTAACCTAACCCATTGATGTCGGATTGTGTCAACTCGGAGTAAGACAATTATGTAAACACACTTAATAAATACAATCTGATTACCTCGATTGTATTTAAAATTAAGATTGTAGAAAATCCACAATATCATTCATCCAAGATGCTAAATGCGTTCCGATTCACGCAATTGTGCTAGTATTTAGGAAATTTTGAAATTTTTTTTAAAATATTTAGACTCGACTCCGGCAGCCAAAATTACTTGTAGGGGGTTCAGACCCCTCCTCCCCACCCCCCCAAACCCCCCACAACCCTTAAATCAGGCGACCGATTTCAAAACCCAACCCATTTTTTCTATTCACTTGCTATTGCAAATATCACTTGCCACTTGACTTGGGGGGCAGGAGATATTCGCACCAATTAAATACCAATCCACCCGCAGAAGTAGAAAAAAATACTGCTTAAGCACATATTGATATTATAACTGTTTGCAGATGACCGTGGTGTGTGAGAGCAAGTCGCTGCAGCACTCGTGCTCGCTGAAGAGAGTCCTGAACTCGCTGCTGCCAGGCAGGGCTGTCTTCCTAGAGGATCCCTTCTCACCCATACCCACTTGCGCGTGCTTCCCACAGCAAATAATACAGTATTAATTAGAAGAAACATTGGCAATAGGAAATAACTTAAGACAATAAAGTTGGATATTTTATCAATTGTTTGTATTTTAAATGTTAAAATAACTTTTTATTTAGGGGTCGATACTGCATCTTTTAATATGACAAGCGGTATCAGTATTTTTATATGGCAATTCACCAATACCTGCGTAGAGGCCAAAACATATAGACCTAGGGGCTTGAATAATCATATCAATCATCATGATTAACATCCGTTTCGCACATGACCACTATGCTTTATATTATTTAGAGAAAAGGGAGGGAGCGAGGGAGATTCGAGATCAGCGATCTTTAAATTACTATTGTGTTATTTAAATAAATTGAGAGGTTTGATTGCCTCACACCATACCACAATTGATTCATGCAAAACCTTAACATAAATAACTAAACCTATGAACTAAACATGTCCTACACCCACGTCATCCGAGCTACAGGAAAAAAGCCGTAAACGGGGTTTTTCTTAAGTACCTATCACTTTAATATGCGAATGACGTATTCCTATACCTACCATACTAGCTAATATTGCATTCGCTTCTACGTATTTTCTTGCATACTTAGTCATTGTTTATTCATTTCATCATTATCATTATGTTACGATAGATAGTGTTTTCCTAGCAGGAAAATAAATATATGTCTTGGTACTTGAAGAATTTGGTTTAGAAGTAGAAGTTATTGGCTATACTATAGTATAGTATAATTGCTTTTCCCGTGGGAATGGGTCACTTTACCGCGGTACAATGTAGGATTCAAATAAAATAATTTATAAAATCAGTGTAGTAGTTTCTTAGACTATTCAAATCAAAACTTTCCGCTTTATAACATAAGTAGGTATAGTTAATAAGTTGGTATAACCATTTCGCAATCAACGACAATAAAACAGGTATTGAAGGTATGACCACACAGTGTTCTATTTCCAGTGTTCGTTATGCAAGTAAGTGTGACCTTACCTTTGGAAAGACAAGAACAACGTCATAGAATGATCACGTTACGGAACTTGTGAAAATTTTGAGTAATCAAAACATGCTTTATTGAATAATAACAACAAAAATTTTTCTTCTATCAAAACATGCAGACCTAACAACAATTAGCAAAAGTCAACCATAATCAACGATGAATAATTTATTGTAAATAAGTTTTATCAGATTGTTCCGACAGCAGCTTACAGCAAAATGAGCCGAAGACACGTAAGCACCTAATAAAATTAAATTAATTAAAAACACTAGGAAAGTATGCTTACCAGCACTATATAGGTACTTCCTTAAAAGTTGATTAATACGTGGATATTTAGTAAGCACCGTGCAGTTTTATTTGTTGAAGTATAATTATTTATTTATGAAATACAGGAAGATTTCGACGAATTCTGTGACCCAGACAAACCCGTCAGGTTAACTATTGATATGGTGTTAAAAGCTGCAGACGAGTTGCGGGAACACATTCATTATACGCCGTGTGTGGTATGTGAACGAATTTTACATTACATTATTGAGCAAATGGTTCTTTCTACTTTACACCTTACTTTTAATTGCTTACAGCCGTCAAATCACCAACAAGCTTTCACCACGTACATACATTACAAATTAGATTTGTTACAGCATACGGGCAGGTAAATTTAAATATTTTCTGCAAGTCTTTTTTGTCTTATACCTACGTAATTACCTGATGCATTTGTTATTTCGTAATTCAACAAACTTATTCTGCTTTTTAAAATTAGCTTCAAAGAAAGAGGCATTCTAAATGCGCTTCTCACACTGCCTGAAGATAAAAAGAAGATTGGTGTGGTAACGGCGTCGAGTGGCAACGCTGCTATAGCGCTGTGCTACCACGCTGCGAAGTTAAAGATACCCGCGATTGTTGTACTAACCACCAACGTATCGTTCGCAATGGTGCAGCGTTGCCAAAAACTAGGTGCTAAAGTCGTAATACAAGGATACACTTTATGGGACGCCATGAGATTCGCTCGAGCCCTTGCCAGAGATAAAGGTCGCACCTATATAAACAGGTAAATACTTGGTTTAATTTTGATTTTGATATTATTACCTCATCTGTCGAGTCTTCTCTTCTTCTTACATCAATAAGCTTCTCCGATCTCTATGGATGCATTGTGTTTGAATTTGGTAAAACAGTAAAGCAAGTAAAAAAACTACTGAATACTCTTGTTTGCTATAAAATGGCAATTAACAGCCAGGAATATAAATTAAAATAGAACACGACAGATTTGCATAAAACTTTTGAGCGTGAAAATGCCGTTAAATTGAAGTTCACATAAAGGTTTTGTTAAAGCCTCGACCACCCTCAAGTGCTGGCGGGCTACGGCACGCTGGCGCTGGAGATCATCTACCAGATGCCGTTCGTCGACGCGGTGTTGGTTCCCGTGGGCTCTGGGGGGCTGGCCGCCGGCGTCGCCACCGTCATGAAGCGCGTCAAGCCCGACTGCCTCATTTATGTTAGAACCTCCTTTTATGTACCTATACACACACACACACACACTCGCACACACACACACACGCACACACATACATACACACGCACATACAAACAAACACACGCACAAAACGCAGAAGATATTTAGACCCTGTTAAGCAGAAAGGTGTTAAGTGCCAAAAATCGGATATTGAGTTAAGTATACCACTGTTTTTGTAAACATATAATCTAATTGTACGCAAAAAATGAACTCTCCAAATATTGTATATTTTTTGTTATTTACAAAAAATAGGTCTTGCAAATTTCATTACTCCACCTTTTGAATTTTGCACAACAGTGTTATGTCAAAAAGTTCAGTTCTGCATATTAAGGATACGTTGGAAGCCTGATTTATTGTAAGATTCAAGTGCAAAACCTTTTAGAAAATGTTCATAACTTATTTTTGCAATAAATTCTTAAAAAAATGCAAAGTGCGAGTCGGACACGTGCACGAAGGGTTCCGTACTATTTTTATCTATAAAAACGGTAAAAAATAAAATGTTTTGATTTGGTGCCACCTAAAGGGTGAATATGAATGTTATGGAAATGAAATAATTCATTTTTACGGTGAATATAAAACTGAATATTTTGTGAATATTTCAAACGTCTATCAGTTGTTGTTAATAAGATCAAGAAAAAAAATTCCAAATAAACACGCTTGGTGTATGGGATTCCTCTTAAATATTTTAACTTTATTTAATTGGTAGTGTTTGTTATTATAGCGGCAACATAAATAAAACATGTGAGAAGAACTTTCTAGCTATTACGGTTCATAAGGAGACTTAGTAATAGGGTCCAGTTTTACCCTTTGGGTACGGAATCAAAAATGAAAGATTGGACTTAGGTAATTAAAAGTAAATTGACACCTTTTGTTTAATTGCTTCCTGCGCCACCGAGAAGCACACTTGGCAGTGTTACCAAATACGTACGTTGTAATAGTAGAGTAATATTATAGACGTTTTGGTATTTTTTACCCGTCTTAGAGCCGTTTTTTTAATAAACAAATAAAATGGCAAATATTGAACTGTCCGATAGCTTTAACAAAGACGAAAAATAAAGTTTCAAATTTTCTCAGTGGTCAGATAGCCCTCTGCTAGCTATCCCAATGATTTTTGTGACTAGCTTCACATTAACTCAGTGAGGACGAGACATTCTTTAGTATTTTACGGTTGTTAGAAAAGGTCAATTATCTTTCAACGGATACGGATTTCGCCACGGTCAGAACTAGATCAAATTGACATGGAACCACACGGAAAGCACCATCTTTCGAATAAAAAACAATCATCGAAAGGGCCTTCTCCCAGTCGTAAGCTCTGGGGTAACAAATATAGGTAGAGTAAACCACCGCCATTGGAACCTCCTCTCAAACAGTCATAAACCTCAGTTCTGGAACAGTATAAAGGCTTTACGGTTCCAAAACGTCCTTCCCAACTCGAGTGAATGATTGGGGCATACCTGACCGGCAGGCGCCTAACATATCATCGACGACATGGAAAAGAAATGTGGTACCCATGACCTGCTGCTTTCCACAGGGCTCCATTTCGAGCTACTCTTGTGGAACGTCAGGTATGATTGGGTTCCTCGAGGCGCACTCCTCAGGGGCTTAATCGTGATCTGTCACGTCGAAGACACGCTCGTAACATAAAAGACAACTGCCCGTCCTGCAACCGCTGGTGTGGCCACCGTTGTCGGGAGCCGGCAGAATATTGGGCAATAGGTGGCCCCAAACAAAACAGAAAACATCTGCTGTATGCGAATTGTGGTTTCGTGAGTTTGGATTGAGGTTGATTCTTGGGGTTCGTCCGTCCGTACGTCCATCCGTCTGTCTATCTATCTGTAACCAAGTTGTATCTCATGAACCGTTAATAGCAGGTGTTTCTGCCACACAGGTACATCCTAGTGCAAACACCTACTTAAAATGTAGGTATACCTACTTTATGTTTTTAAATATAGTTTCATTTCACTTGTTTTTTGAATTAAAAAAAAAAAAACTTTAGCTGATGGGTGATGGCCGCTTCTAATGTTGAGGAAAATAATATAGTTTTTTGTATTGATTACATTACAGGGTGTACAACCAGAATCTTGTCCAGTATTTTTTAGAACACTAGAACAATCATCGGATGTTGTCAATAAGAAGAACCGAACTATGGCAAGAAGCGTCGACGTACCCGGAGTAGGCATCAACTCTTTTTACACAGTAAAGGATCTACTGGATAAAATGGTAAACTTTAAAATTCATTGTTTTGTAAGCAAATAAGATTAGTAGACTTAAATCTGAGGCCATTTTCGCCGATTTAGAGTGGTTTAAGGTTCTGCTTCACATCCTATCTGTAGGTAGCGTTCCTCGTAGAAAAACGCGTCTTGAACCATGAAAAAGTCAGGTATTAATAACATATGAAACGAAATTGTATGAATTATCATATACTTACACAGTTTAACTAAACATATGAAGTTTACCTAATGTGTGATTATGAACATATGAAGTTTACCTAATGTGTGATTATGAAAAAAGTGGTAAAAACTGCAAAATTTGTGTTCAATTCATTATAAAATTTCGCTGTTATAACAGGACCTCGCTACCTCCACCGATCTTTAAAAAAGAAGTCGTGAGATTTTTCTGTGTGGTAATTTGAGTCAATCAAAGATAACCCATAGATACATGATAACCTATCCCCGCATGCTATCTTACAACAATGTTGTTTTTTTTTTTTTATTATTGAAGCATTGGTCACACGACCATCAGCTTAAACTAAACAAAAATACAATATATCATAAGCTAAACTAACAAACATAAGAAGATATTTATAACAAAAAGTATACAAACAAAAAACAAACAAAAAACGGAGAAAAATATTTACAATGAGCCAAATGTGTTCAAAATAAAATCAAAAATTATATGGTATAGAGATTGATTTTTGAGAAGGTCTTGGACATTCGTTGGGACAACATTCATTATTTCTAGGATTTCCGATACAAAAATTAAACGTTGTATATTAAATTTTGGACAAACAAAAAATAGGTGGTCTAAGGTACATGGATCTATTGAACAAAAATTACAGGAAGAGTTGGAGGCTAAATTGATTCTAAAAAGATGAGCAGGAAATTTACAATGACCGATTCGTAATCTACAGAATGTGGTAATGAATTGTCTGCCTGAATACATAGAACTATTTTCAAACCAGGCAGCCGTAGAAGGTACCGGTTGAATTGCAGCTAACCATTTTCCTTTACTACATCGTGAGCTATTTAATAGTGCAGACCAACGATTTAACATATTGTGTTTTAAATGTATATGTAAGTCACTGAAAGGAACCTTAAAATTACAAATTTCTACATTTTCTGTCAATTTAGTTAGTGAGTCTACAATTTCATTGCCAAGAATGCCTGAATGCCCAGGAACCCAACAAAATTCTACATTTATATTGCTGCAAACTAAATGATGTACGTGACTTCTTAAAACATAAATTAGGTAATTAAGATTTGCACAAATTTTTGTATTAGTTATAGCTTGGAGTGCACTCATGGAATCAGATAAAAATAAAACTTTTTTACAATTATAAGAATTAGACTTAAAGTATAACACTGCGTAAATCAACGCTAATACCTCTGCAGAAAAAATTGAGAAATTATTATTACATGCGTAAACTTTGCCAAAATTATTTACAGCATCAAAAAAGGCAAAAGAAGTTCTTTCTTTGGTTTTAGAACCATCCGTATATATCCTTCCAAAATCTTTTTTCGAACTTAAGAATTCAAAAAAGTCAAACTTTGTTTTGTAGCGGGTTAAATGAACTGGAATATTAAACACTAAACTATGAAAATTAAAATTAAAACAAGGCAGTAATTTAGACCAATAAACAATATCTTGAAACTGATTATTTAAATTAATTAAAGAGCGAGTTAAATCTACTGAACAAAATTCCAAAGCATTTGTAAAATAATGTACAGGGCACTTTTCGAAAAAAACTCGTAAAACGACATTATCACGACTTACTAGCTGTAAAGAGAATCTATCGGTAATATAACTTCTTCTAACCATAAGTGGTACCACCCCTACTTCTACTTCCAGGGAGTTAATTGGAGAAGACATCATAGCACCAGATATGATGCGTAAAGCCTTATTCTGTACGACATCAAGTTTTCGAAGCAGATAATTGTCAGCATCCGAAAATAGCATGCAGCCATAGTCAAAATGACTACGAATTGCCATTATATATAAAGTTTTTAAGACTTTGGGGTCTGATCCCCAATGGAGTCCGGCCAAAGATCTCATTATGTTCAAGCCAAGTTCTGATTTTTTGCAAAGCTGTTCAATGTGTTCCTTCCACTTCAACTGTGAGTCTAAAATTAAGCCCAACTATCTTTCGGAGCGCTGCACAGGTAGTATAGAGTTATCATAATAGATTGTAGGCATTAAAAATTCTGTCTTTGAAAAGTAAATAACTGAGCTTTTTAAAGTATTGACTTCTAACTTTAATTCATGTTTTAGTTGATCGGAAATTATACTCAAGCAAGAATTCATGTCACTTTGGCCTTTCTCAAAATTATCACACTTTAAATAAATAACTAAGTCATCAGCATAAAATGAATACTTAGCTGAAGTTGGAATTTGTCGAGAAAACTCTATAAGACTCAGTATAAAAATTAGAGGCGATAAGACAGAGCCCTGAGGAGTGCCTTTATAAGTATGTTTAGGGCCATAAAGATTGTTTTTGACTTTAACAAATGTGCTACGACCATTCAGAAACTGAAAAATCCATTTTAAAAAAGTACCAGGTAAACCTAATTTTGATAAACTTTTTATTAAATATTCATGGTCTATATTATCAAATGCTCCTTTAACGTCAAGAAAAACTGCTAACGTAGCTTTCGATTCCTTGAAATTGTTCTTTATGTCACCAACTAAACAAGCTAAGTTATACATAGCACTTAATCCTTTGCGAAAACCAAACTGATGATCCGAAATGAAACAATTATGTTCCACAAACCATTCCAGACGATTTTTTATCATGGTTTCGAAGCATTTAGCAAAGCAAGAAGTTAAGGAAATGGGTCTAAATGCTTCTAAACTATTTAAGTCTTTATGTGGTTTAGGAATAGGTACTACGTATTGGAGTTTCCATTCCTTGGGGACTACTCCATGTTCCCAAAGTTTGTTAAATATGTTTAATAAAATAATGAGGGCATTTTCAGATAAAGCTTTTATAACTTTATAAGGAATAAAGTCTGGTCCTGGTGAAGTATTTTTTTTATAATGAAGAGCAGCATTTAATTCATAAATTTTAAAAGGATCGCATAACCATTTTGCTGTTGGAGAACCTTCCAATTCAAAAAAAAATTGCAGGTTGCTAGGATTAGCATCAGATATTGAGGAAGAAGTTATTTTATTAAGAAATCCAAATACGTTTGACTGTTCATCAAAAAAATTAGAATTAAATTTTAAATCTTGTTTAGAAAATTTAAATTTTCTAATGTATTCCCAAATTACTTTTGAAGAGGTCATACGATTGAATGTAGTACATAATTTATGCCAACTTAAAAGTTTCTGTTCAGACAATGTCCTTTTTTTCCTAGCATCGAATTTTTTATATAAAATATAATTTTCAAGACTGGGACACAATTTATAAGAAAGTTGAGCAACCTTCGCTTGTTCAACAGCTTGACTACAAATATCATTCCACCAAACTAAAGCTTTTCGTTTTTTATTGGCTTGGCAATCTGTCTTTTTCGGAAACGTCATTAAAATGTCACACAAAGTTTGAATAAAATCGTTGTAAGCTATAGTGGGATCAGAGTTAACAACAAACTTAGAATATTTTTCTTTGCATAAATCTGAAAATTTGGACCAATTGATTGCATTGAAGTTAACGTTTGAGAGGCAATGTAAAGAATTTCTCGAAGAAGTGTGAGATGTAACGTTTTCATGAGCAGACTTGGTGTAGAGAACACCAATTATAACAGGAAAGTGATCGCTACTCATAGAATCATCTGATACAGTGAAAGTACAACTAGAACTAATACTCCTGGAAGCAAAGGCCAAATCAATTATATTGCCTTCTTTGCCGAAAGGTGGAAAAGTTGTATTACGTAGGTCATGATCATTCAAACATACCAAACTATGACAATCAGCAAAATCATGAATTAATTTACCTCTAGAGTCAGCTTTTCTACAACCCCAAGCCGTGTGATACGCATTGAAATCACCTATGATAAGGTAATTTCTACTGGATATTTTTTGGAAAGCTTCATTCAGTTGTTGAATATTAAATTTTCCATTAGGTGGAGGTGGATATAAACTGATAATATTTCTAATTTTAAAGAGCCAATAGCAATAGAAAAAAGAATGTGCTGAAAATGGTAAGACGAATTGGAGTTAATAACACTGACTTTAAACTTACTATTGACCGCTACAACAATGCCGCCATGAGGATGACAGGAGTCCTGTCTCAGAATAGTGAAGCCAGGTAATCTGAAAGATTTGTTTATATCAAGCCAAGTTTCATTTAAAAGAATAATGTCAATATGATTGCTAGAAAGAAAGTGCTTAAGCTGAGAAAGTTTGGGAAGGATACTACGTGAATTCCATTGTAAGATGACTAGCTGGTGATTATTGTTTTTATAATCCATAATATTAAGTTGTAAAATTTGTAATCAGCAGTTCTTTGATAACTTTAGAAGATACAGGAGAGTTAGCACCTGATGTTGCAGTATCCTTTTTTTTCAGTATGTCAAGAACAGTTTTAGTGATAGCAGAAAGAAGTTCATCTGAGTTTAACAAATCTGACAAAACAGCTCTACGGCGAGGTCCTGATGAAACTTCTGGAGCCTTCAGTGTGGGAAATGTAGCCTTGCTTGCAACTGACGCGTAAGTAGTTTTACCATTGATTTGGTTTCTAATTTCATCCAATTTTGCTTTTTTAACTGGGCACAAAGATGACACTGCGATATGATCAGATTTATTACAGTTAACACACTTCTTTATTTCACTGGTACATTCCTTATATGAGTGCTGCCCAGCACACGCTGAGCAGATTTGCTTCTGTTTGCAGGAATTCTTACCATGTCCAAATTTATAGCATGTATAACATTGTCTAAGTGGTTTAACATAATTTTGTACGTCAAACCAGATTCTGTCGTAAGTCACGTGATCTGGTTTTGTAGAACCCAAAAAAGTTAGTAAGACTGTTGTTAGCGGGATTGTACGCTCTGGCGTCCGTCGCTCAAAGCGCTTAAGGCCTATGATTGGAACTGTTGAAGTCAGCTGCTCTAACAAGTCTTCTTCTGATATTTCAGTTGGTGCCCGGATGATACCCTGCGACTCCAGACTGTCGAAAGGAATTTTTGCATTCCAGTTACACGAGGACAAGAGAGTACTATCCATAATAAAATTATTGGCATCGGACTTAGTGGCGAAAACAACTTTCAGCAAGGACATGCCAACTTGTTTGACATATGCAATGCCCTGGACAGATTTGAGTTTGCTGTTCGTCTTCATTAAATCAATTTTGGGTACGCCATCAGTAGTTGCGGCGCACGATAGAAGAACCGGATACTCTTTTTTACCTTCGTCTGTGTATATATGATTGTAGTCTTTAAATAAACCTCTATTGCTCCTATTAAATTTAGTTGCGAGTTTATTTGGCGCTGCACCACTCATATCAGGGTTTTTCCGCTTATACCCTTTTCCTCCACTATTTTCACCCATTTTCAGTATAACTAATCACTTTATATGAATAAAAAAGGGCTAAAAAAGATTTGTTGAAAATTAAATGAAAATTTACAACTTTCTCACTTCGAACTTCGCGCCCTTTTCAAAAAAAAAAAAACAATGTTGTAATTGTTGTCGCCACTGAGCTATTGTGGCCTCAGATGATGAGTGAATGAGTGAGACTTGGTTTTCGCTCACTCATTCACTCGTCACTTTTGGCGCGGCGCTCGATGTGGACTGTTTCATTTAATACTAATTCAATTTATCATTTTCGTTTGTAGCTTTTCATATTGTAAAAATTGATCACATTCTCTTACATTAATTAGTCACCGTATTTTATTACCTTGGGTTCCTTAGATCATTTATATAATGTAAAAAGTTAAAACCGAAAATGATAGTTTTGTTATCAACGCCTACTTTATCTCTTTTACTTAATAGTTATTTTATAAAAAATAAAAAATAAATGGATGTGTTTTTTCTTCCAAGTAACAAAGAAGGTGTTATACAATATATTTATATGACGGGGGAAGGTTCGACTCCTGACTATTTTGCTTGTCCATATCTTGTGGGCGTAGTCAACAAGTGAAACACAATATTTCGTACACTTCGTATAATAAGTAACACTCAAATTAGAACGCGGTGTTCCCGGCATGCGCGTGCGTCACCACTCGCGTCTCAAGCTCAATTATCATGAACTACCCGCACAGCACCGCAAGCCGATTACACCCGAACGTAGACGAGTAATCGATTCTACATCTACGATCGACGTTCTACGACATATCTATACTAATATTATAAAGCTGAAGAGTTTGTTTGTTTGTTTGTTTGTTTGTTTGAACGCGTTAATCTCAGGAACTACTGGTTCGAATTAATTTTTTTTTTTGTGTTGGATAGACCATTTATCGAGGCAGGCTTTAGGCTATATAACATCACGATGCAACTATCAGGAGGGAAGAAATAATGGAAAATGGGAAAAAAACGGGGAAAATTATTCATCCTTGAGGGCTTCCGTTGCGTGCGCTGCGAAAACGTTTCTAGAAACCAAAAATATATGTATGAAAGAATTAAGGGAACTTTTTATCGCGGGAAAACTTCGCATTCCCACGGGAAACCGACTTCTAGGCGAACGGAGTCGCGAGCGGCCACTAGTATTTTATATAGGTAACTAGTGACCCGCTTCGCATCTCAATGGTGTAACTTTGGCTAACTTAAAAAAACTGAATGTTCTTTATTTATAAATTTAAGTGAAAAAATTACCAAAAGGATGGTGAAAACCGCATTAAAATCCCTCGACTGGTTAAGGAGTGGGATTTATACTTTATATTGATAATGACGATGATGTGATTGTTTTAGTTGCTCGTTAAAGACGACTGGATAGCGCGGGCAATGCTGCATCTTTACGAGGAAGAACGCTACTACGCAGAGGGCGCCGCGGCCTGCCCCCTCGCGGCGATCATTGGCAACTTGGTACCCGAACTTAAGTTGAAAAAGTTAGTTTAAAACTTTAAAAATAATCAATAATAATGTGGTCAGATTTTCCGTTTACTATCAAAGGCAATTTATATCTAAAACTAGGGATATCAGTTCTGGAGATAGGGATATCAATGCCTCTTAAGAAGTCAAGGGGTAGAAACTTGAACACCAAGTTTCCCCCACCAATGAAGATCGCCCGCCCAAGACCTGGTGGGCCAGCGTCAACCGGACTGATGTGTGTGCATGCGCAAGCGTTCCCGCAGTCCGGTTACCTACACGACGCCTTCGTAGAACACCGCTGAGTTTTAGTGGGTATACCCCTGGTCGGCAGTCTTAGCCGCCAGGAGCAGCGCCCTTTTCAGGGCGCCGGGAGTCCCACACACGCCCTTCCATTCCTCAAATGGAAGGGTATGGTGCGCAAAGCATTTCTCAGCGATAAAAAAAAAGGGATATCAATGCCTACGAAGTTTACGAAAGGTTAGGTTGGCAAATGTCATTTGATAAAAGTGGGACGGTTATAGGTTGTATAAGAAGTTTGATCAAGATTCATCCAATTATTTAATGGTTCTATCCTAGTGTCATTTTTCGTGTTCACACATTTTGCATTTTAGGTAGGTACAAGTATGGCTTGTTAGACACGAGGCCGCAAATGTTAGGTTGATATGTTGTAAATTTTAAATATCTACTTACCTATTAGTAGGTAGGTACTATTAGTACTTCGTACTTATATAATGCACTACCACAGTGCTATAGATACCAACTTATTCCAATAGACATTTATTTTAACTAAAAGGCCAACAAAAAACAACCCTAACGTCCGGTTTAAGCAAATCCTACTAATATTATAAACGTGAAAGTTTGTGAGTATGTATGGATAGATGTTACTCTTTCACGTAAAAACTACTGGACGGATTTGGATGAAACTTTGCAGTAATATAGGTCATATGTCAGAATAATGCATAGGGTACTTTTTACCGCGGGAAAACATCTCACTCCCACGTGAAACCGACTTACACGTGAACGGAGTCGCGGGCGGCCACTAGTAAATAATATAACTAATAACCAGACGTAAATCAATTATTTTTGTAGTGTTGTCTGTGTGATAACGGGAGGTAACGAGAACCCGTTAATCTTTTATCGCTGCATTGAAAAAGGCATGGCCTGCGAAGGACGACTTTTGCGGTTTAAGGTATGTATGGTTGGATATTGAATACATAGTATAAAATTGTTAAGAATTTCAATAATCCCACTGTTGATACTTCAACCCTTGTTATCTTATTGCATATATTAGTAATTGATGGAATTGTAGGATACCTAGGTCACCGAAACACAGACTAAGTATCTAAACTTGGTAATTTCAAATAGAAACAAACGAAAGTACCTACTTACTTAGCTTCAAAACGGAAATTATGTAGGAGGGAATAGGACAAGGCTGGAGCACATCCACTACAACCACATTTGTACATAGGCGTCAACTATTGCATTACTTACATAGTTATAAAAAAACCTCAGGAAATTCACATTCCTCCAAGCCCGATGAAGCTGCGAAGGCCGTCCAGGGGCCAACAGCAATCGACAGTTCGAAATTTTTTTATCCGCGTATAAGCTAATTCAGCTAACGATTTATTGCTTTAATTGTTTTTATTATTTTTCTTTTATTTACCGACATTTGGCTATTACCTTAGAGTAGGTATGCACAACAACGAACAGAAATTTAACGAACAGAGTAAATGCCCGAATTTTAAGATTATCTACTTACCTAAATAAAATTACCTTACCTTACTTACATTATGGTGATTTTAAATTGCAGGTTGATATAGAAGAAGGAACTAAGCCAATTAAACGATTAATCCAAATTTTAGCAATGTCAGGATACAGAGTTGTCGATATTAATCCTGACACAAAATGGATTAATCAGGAAGCATGCGGTTATTTAACTGTAAGTATAGTATCTCTATCTTTCTTTATTTTCGTAGACTGATACATCGTGATCGTGATACCTATTTCGCGTAAAGATACACCTATCTTCACTACATAGTATAAAACAAATTCGCTTTCTCTGCCCCTATGTCCCTATGTATGCTTAAATCTTTAAAACTACGCAACGGATTTTGATGCGGTTTTTTATTAAATAGAGTGATTCAAGAAAAAGATTTACATGTATAAAACCATAGTACAGGCAAAGGACTTTTACTCCGAATTTACCGCGTGTGAAGCCGCGCGGGAAAAAGTTTAGTTAAAAATATTAAATGCTACACTGCAATACATGCACATTCATAATATACTGAAAGGGCTTTTCGACTTAAAAAATTTTTAGGTACCAGCTGTAATTATAGTTTCTTCTATGAAGAATAAATATTTTTTTTTGCGTTAATGAAAATGAACCTGAAATGTATTTGTTTTAGACTAGTGTTTTAGTAGAAACAAAGAATTTGGAGCATGCACTGGACTTAAAAAAAATTATGGACAAAGCTTATCCATTCCAAAACACATTTGAAACCGAGCCCTTCAATGACAGCAGAACATGTCCTTGTTTTGTGCATAAACAAACATACAAAGCTAAATAAAATAAAGTCTCAGTAACATGAATAAATGTTTTATTTTTATACTGCTAACATAAGGTTCGAGCCAGATTGGAACAGGTTATCACATTTAAAGATAAGCACACATTTATTATAGACACTCAATTTTTAAACATAGACACTATTTGGCGCCTATGAAAATGTTTTATCCATGAAAGTTGCCATTTTAATGTCCCTTTTACTTAAGCCATTGACATCATGGGAAGATAATGTTACCTGTAAAATTAAATATATTGCATATTCAATAATACTGCATAAATTAAGTCATATGCGTTAAGATCTAATATCAAAAAATAATACCTGGAGTTTGTTGTAAACATTGAACCACTCTGGATGATGATCCATCTTCTCTGCAAGGAGTGCAATTCTTGTCATGAACCCAAAGGCTTCATTAAAATTCTTAAAAAGAAATTCTTTTTCAATAGCATCCCGGTTGCTTTGTAACTTCCAACCAGACTGGAAGAGGGCCTTGAGCTGGGTATCTCGTTCTTCTTGGGTTAGTTTGTCAGCCTAAAAGTTACGAAAATTAAATATAGAACAAGACCAGGGTATAAAATTTTAATTACCAATTCAACCAAGTGTAGAAAACGAAAGTTATAAACATATAAATCACTTACCATTTTTAACTTATTAGACGGGAACGAAGCAGAGGCAAAGCCTACGATACGAATGGCATTGATCGGCCTCGAGCGCGCCACTCTTTGCGTCGACCCTGAAGGGTGAAAGTGTATCGCACCGTTCAATCGGCATATACACCGAATCATTTCTTAGCTAAACTAAACCTTACCTACGACGTTAACATATTTTTGTTAATTAATAGAATAGGATCATAATCATCAAATTTTAATATTTATTTAGAACTCCATTAGTACCATGAATATTTCAAATAAATCCAATTGTTTACGTTTGTTGTAGCTGTTGACGTTAACGTCAATTTTCAGGGTTGCCAGACGTAATTTTCAAATTTTCGCCAGATTCAATATTTTTTTCGGCGAAATGATACGTTTTCGTAAAAAAATCGCCAACCTTGATTTCGATGGAGTTACAAAACATATACAGGGTGATTGGTAATGCGATACATTCCTTCTAAGGAGTTAAAGGAGAGCCTATTTGCAGTCAATTAAGTCATATCATACCATGTCCAAAAATTAATAATTTCTGAGTTATGCAACATTTAAGTTTTTTATTAAAAAAAAACATTTTCGAAGTTCTAATGAATCTTTTTAGTGAAAAATTCAAAAGTTTAATGATTTGTTGTGTAATGGTAGCTTGATAACTAAAAGGATATTTTACATTAAAAAAAATAACCAAAATTAATTGCAATTTTCTAAAAAAAAGACCAAATAATGTTGCGTAAAATTTACATAAAAGTTCCTTAATTCATTAGCTCTTAAAAAAGGTACATTTGTCATACTAAAACTAAGTATTTGATTGACAACTCTACTAATAAAAGAAGTACCTCTCTCCAGTGGCGTAACAGTAGGGTGGCAAGGCTGGCAAAATGCCACGGGCCCCCGACCCAAGAGGGCCCATGCCCAGGAGCTCAAAAAAAAATTCTTACATTGTACCTTAGTTGATTTTATTTTATTTGAAAAGTATATTTTTAAAAGTTCTGTTTTTAATCCAAAGTGAGATAACTAAAGACCATAATAAGTACAATTTCAATTTAATCGTTAAGCATTTCAACCAACCTAAACAAAATAATGTTGATTCATTTTTAGAGATGTACACGTTACTAGTGACAAGTAATTTTACATATTTATGACCATCCAAAAACTGTCAATCAGAATACCGGTAATTGCACATCTCTATTTTTTTAACATATTTTATAGAGTATTGAACATCATTTTTAAACCAACTGAAATCGCGTTTCCTTCCAATGAACGTTTTTTTTTTCAAATTTCAGTGTTTTGAAGGTCTCCACTTTAAAAGTTTCAAATGACACTGATCTTTTTAAAAAGCTGACACATCTGAATCATTTGCCAGAGAAATTATCAGTTTTTGAATAACGTTCAGAGACGAAATTTAAAAATCTTCGTGTATTAGAGACCTTGCTGATTTATTAATAATAAACAATCATTTTTCAACACACTTGCTCGGAAAGCAATTTTTTTTGTAACGACAATGAGGTTTAGTGCCAATAAAAATCCATTTATATATTTAGAATAAATATGGACAGTATTAAAAAAAACATATACTGTTTATTATCAAATTATGGATAACAGTAATTTGTTACGAAATAATTGTATTTTATCTCAAAAAGTATATTTTGTAATAGGCTATATGGCGGCTGGTTGGCGCGTAGGTACAAAGAAAAGTTAAGCGTTAATTCCCGAATTCTTTATACGGGGTGTAAAAGAACTACTACTTCCGAAAACAAAAACTGGGCATTGCTGGAAGGGTACTGGTTACGTTTTGAGCAAAAAAAAATTTTTTTGTTTAAAAAAAATTTTTTTTAACTGATTTTCGAAAATTGCATTAATACTATCAGATTTGCGATTATTTTAAATTAAAAAGGGTTTTAATTTAATTTGCAATGTAAACGCACCTGAACCGACAGTTGATGTGTGAGCGATGATTTCAACCGGCGAATATGACTTTTCAATCATTAATAACTTTTTAAATTTAGTTTTCTGGGTATGCTGTTAGTGAATTTAGTTACTATTGAGGCTCAAAAATACATGGTTTCAGGCTTCGGAAGTGGTCTTTTTACACCCGTTATTTAGTTTGCATTTGTTGCTGTGTAGGAAACTTTTTCTGCAAAATATATTTGTATTTCCTCGCAAGTGTGTTGAAAAAATGCATATGGTACTCGTTAGCAACTCGTTGACACTTGGTTGATTTACGCCCTCGCCTACGTGTATAATGAACAACTTTACACACTTGTATCATAACATACTATTACATTTTTGGAATAATAGTCCGATCAATTTAAACATTCGAAGATACATAAATTCCCAACAAGCTGAAAATCGGTAAGATTGTTAAAAATATGATAAAAAATAAAATTTGAAAGTTCCCCATCTTTCCCTTGTATGGATTTTTTTTTATTCAATGTCATAGGTCAAAAAAATGAGTTTTTCGCGATTTCCTGCGAAACGGTAAGTTTTATCATAAACATTACTCGACAAGAATTGTAGATCATAAAATAATCTACAAAAATGTATCAATACTTTTTTCCTACGAGCCACCGTTTTTGCGATATATCTATTCAAAAAGTCTCTGGGCCCCATCATAAGAATTTGCCACGGGCCCCCGATGGTATAGTTACGCCACTTCCTCTCTCTTAGATCGCTTCTATTTTGTGGTTACCGCGCACTTTCTTTCGTTTTCTTTGGTTGATGACACCGTCTTGCACAGGGGTAATGCAATAACATTAAAGTCTGCCGTTAAATAAATCTATCTTGTAAAAAGCCAAACCTTCAAGTGTGCGGTCATAAACACATTTTTTTATTTATTCTTGAAACTATCAAAAACTTCAACTGTAAGAACAACTTCATGCAAATTCTGAAGTTACAGCAATTTAAATACAAAATTAAAAAGTAAAAACTTCATGCAACTTTTTAACTTGGAATTCGTGTTTTCAGCCCCGAATATAGTCATTTCGCCAAAAAATCGCCTGTCGAATTTATTTTCGCCAAAATCTCGCCAGGGTCAAACATTTTCGGCAGAATGGCGGAAAAATAACCCCAATCTGGCAACGCTGTCAATTTTTTATAAGATACGCCAAGTGCAACCTTTTTCGATTTATAAACTACCTTCCTAAAACTTTTCTTTTTGAAGAAGTAAATGTTATTTTGTTTTTATTTATTATGGATTCACTTCAAAGTGTTTTACCTTCTAAAATATATCATAGAATCGAGCAAGCTGGCATAAATACAGTCAATCAAATACTAACATTGTCTTCTTGGGATATAAAGAAACTAACGAATCTTACTAGCGACGATGTTTTATTACTGAAGGATGTAACAGCAGATAGCATTTGTCCGACAATAAAAAGAGGCAATGATTTGTTTAAAGATAGTGTACATACAAGTACAGGGTTTGAAAGAATTGACAAAATAATGCATGGTGGATACAGAAAAGGAACTTTAACAGAACTGTATGGAGAAAGTGGGTCAGGCAAAACGCAACTTGCAATGCAATCTGCTATTCATAATTGGAAGACTGGTTGTGCGTATATTTGTACTGAAGATGTCTTTCCTGTTAAAAGATTTGAACAAATGAAACAAAGCATTAGTAATTATAATTCAAGTACTGATTATGGCAAAAACATATTTATTGAACATTTAACAGAACCACAACAATTATTGGCCAGTGTAACAGTTCATCTTCCTAAAATTTTAAAAAATATCAAGTTGTCATTAGTTATTGTTGACTCTATAGCAGCTCCATATCGTTGTGAAAATACAAATTATATCCAACGGGCTGAAGAAATGAGGGAAATTGCTATAGCTCTGATTGATTTAGCCCAAAAGTATGATTTAGCTGTACTGTGCATCAATCAAGTAACAGCTGCGATAGATACACCTAATGAATGTTTACCATCATTAGGTCTTGCTTGGGCCAATATGATATCCTGCAGACTCTTTCTTCACAAAACTAACAGAATTTTGGATACTAACACGGTGTTGAGTAAAACTATAAAAGAACAGTCCAAAGATAATCTTTTTATAAGAAAACTTAAAATTATATTTTCACCAGATCTTCCAGAGAATATAATAGATTTTGTTATATTGAATATTGGTTTATATAGTTGTTAAAGTATTAACTGACCACTTTTCCAGTTACTTTTATTATAAACCTCTATCTACTTATGAAGCAATAGTTTGTTTTAATCAAAGATTTATTTACGAGATTTAATAAAAACCTCTTCATTGTGCTAAATACAAATAAAACTGATAACTAACTACTTGCAGTCAGTCTTTGGTTTAGATAAAATGTATTAACGGTCTTACTTCCAGTTTCTAAATTTAGACTTTGTATTCTTTCTTTGTGTGGTCATTAAGCAAGCATACTTACATAAATTTTACGTGGTCAATTATCGTCTGGTAATGTTACTGAACTTCAAATTCTCTACACAATGGTCCAACTTGTAGAGTGTGCTTCGAGCTGTAATCCTCATACCTATTTGAAACTAGTAGGCGCTCGCGACTCCGTTCGCGTGGAAGTCGGTTTCCCGTGGGAATGAAAGTTTTCCCGCGGTAACAAGTACCCTATGTGGTGTTATTCTGATGTATAACCATTATTCCTGTAAAGTTTCCAGTAGTTTTTACGTGAAAGAGTAACAAACATCCATCCTCACAAACTTTTACTTTTTAATATTAGTGGATCTCAACGAAAACGAATAAAAAATATGACAAAAATTTGTAATAGTACATGTAAAAAAATAGTCGTATAATAGTTTCTGCGTTACACTATTGTTTGGTGAGGATTTTGGCTTGAGCGTCTCGTGCATGCAAACGGTAAGGTCTATCGACGATTTAGGTTCCAAAAAATAGTCATGAATTAGAAATGAATAGAATCGAAAACTTCAAATAGTATCGGAAAGATTAACCCTGTGGATTGACCAGTTTGACCACACGCATTAATGCACTTGCGTTGTTCGTTTGTTTTTGAACGAGGTCCAAGACAAATAAATATGTCAATGTCAATTGTCATAATTTGTAATTTATAGGTTAGTTACAGTCAGTTTCATTTTATCGTTTTTGAGAAGAATTATTGTTTACTGGAATATTTGTTTATGTAAATTAAAAAATTGTTTGAAAATATTAAGTTATGACCTATAAATACAGTCGATCAATCTATATTAATATCAGGGTAGGGATTTTGTAAAGATACTAAAGTTATCAAGCATCGCGGATTACATTGTTTGAAGAGTATAATTTGTAAATTGTAGGATTACTGTAGAATAACTGTACCAGGTCGTCGCCGGACTAAAGTCGAAATGGAGTTAAAATGTCGGGAAAATCCTATAGTTACAAAGTTGGAAACGCCACAATTCCACAATATTTTTTCTTCGGAGGTGCTCGATTTAAAGCAGATATTTGATAAATACCAGCATGAAATACGCATAGCTGGAGGTGCCGTCAGGTATGCTCATTTTACATGGAGTTTTGAGCTTCACCTAGTTACATATAGAAAATCTAATTCACTTCTCTTCTAATTTCAGAGACTTATTGATGGGCTTACAACCTAAAGATTTAGATTTTGCAACCACAGCCACACCTCAGCAAATGAAAGAAATGTTTACTACTGAAAATATAAGAATGATCAATATGAGTGGAGAGAAACATGGAACCATAACACCAAGAATTAATGACAAAGAAAACTTTGAAGTGACTACATTAAGAGTAGACCTAGTGACAGATGGGAGGCATGCTGATGTTCAGTTCACTACTGACTGGAAATTAGACGCCAACAGAAGAGATTTAACCATTAATTCTATGTTTTTAGGTAAGTAAGGAAAGCATATCATTAATTATTGATAACAAAATAAACTAGATTTAAAAATTATCTGTTTAATTTATAGGCTTTGATGGATCAGTATATGATTACTTTTTTGGTTATGAGGACTTGCAAAACAGAAGAGTGGAATTTGTTGGAGACCCTGAGGTTAGAATTCAGGAAGACTTTTTAAGAATATTAAGATACTTTAGATTTTATGGTAGAATATCAGAAACACCTGACAATCATGACGAACACACATTGAAAGTAATAGCCAGAAATGCTGAGGGCTTACAAAACATATCAGGTGAAAGAATTTGGGTGGAACTAAAGAAAATCCTTCAAGGAAACTTTGCTGGCAGTTTATTAAAAATTATGATAAATGTTGGAATTGACAAATACATAGGTTTGTAAAAAATCTTTACTTAAATATTATACATGATAAGTGTTTGATATATTCTTATGATTATAGCCCAGCGGTTAAGGGATCCATTTCACAAATACATATAAAGTTAATTTTAGCTCATACTAAGAATGTTCAGTAATAGATTTGATATTTTAGGTTTACCTGATAATCTTAACATAGAAGAATTGAATTGTGTTCTCAAAAGGGCTGGACATTTAAATCTACATCCCATTACTTATTTAGCAGCACTCCTTCATAAGATGGATGAGGTTACAGACTTGCACAACCGATTGAAATTTTCTAATTTTGATAGAGATTTAGCCTATTTTATAGTTGAACACAGGGAAGAAAAAGAAGGCTCAAGAATTATGTTGTAAGTATTAGCAAAAAAAAATTAATCTTCATCCAGCAGTTTGTTATATTGTTTTGTTTTTGCAGACCATATGAAAAACTTGTGTTTAACTCAAAACAGAAGCGAAAAGATGTTGTTGAATATATCAAAGAAGTATTTAAATACAGAGGTGATGAAAAGCTTTTAGAAAAATTCTCCAATTGGAATATTCCAAGATTTCCAATCAGTGGGAAGGAACTGAAAGAAATTTCTAGTATCCCCTCTGGTAGGATGTATGGACGAATTCTTAGCACATTACAAGATATTTGGATTGAAAATGAGTATAAACAAAGCAAAGAAGATCTGCTGAAACTTGTACCAACTATTGTTGAAAATGAAAATAAAAAATAAAAATATATTGTTGTTTTTTTATTAACGTTTTGGGTATGGTTCATACTTGTCACATCCATCATCATCATCTTTGTGTTCTAAGAAACAGCGCTTACAGAATAAATAACGACAACCAAGACACCTCAGGCATGCATCTTCGTTACAAATCTCACAGAATGGCAATTCATCATGGCTTGATTTATTTATTTCATCTGTATCTGCATCACAATCAGCTTCCAACTTTGCTTCAATTTTTATCTATAAATTACACTATTATCAAAATTCTGTTATAATAGACAGACCTACAGAGAAACATGAAAATATAAAATTACCTTTTCCAAGATTTTGTTTACTGTTTCTTCCTCATCCTCAGAGGAATCAACTTGTTCCTTCTCTACATTTCCAGTGGCAGAAGTTGCAGTAGGACCTTTCAATTTATTCAATCTTGATTCTACTTCACTGAACACCTTATCAAGCTCATCTGTGTATCCTTTATCAATTTTGTGTTTTTCGGAATACTGCTTCAACAAATCATTAACTTTTTCTTGATCAGTTCTTTTATCAGATAAAAGGGATATGCTAGGCTAAGAAAAAATAAATATTGTTGGATGTATTTATGATAGCAATAAGTAACATTATTATGTAAATTAAAAACAAACATCATTTACCTTAGCTAAAGAAGTAATAGGAATTCCTCGTAAGTTAGCTAATCTTGACTCCAGTTCAACATCAGATGTTGTTGGAGTTTCCCTAATTTTTTGAAGACGTCTGGCAATTTCTTCATTTGTAGCAGTGGATGTTGGTTTAGGTTTGTCTTCTTGTAATTTCTTGAGCTTTGCAAGTATTTCTTTATCTTTTGAATTATCATTACTCTCTTTGTCTACACCAAGTCGCCTAAGATTATTATTGAAATTTAAATAAAATGTCCAAATAGAGTTTTACAATAAAACCTAAAATGAGATATACCTGAAATATGCATCTGGTGGTTCAATTGGCTTAGGCTCAGTATTCTTAGAGTTTTTACACCTATCACATACCTAAAATTGTTAAGAAGTACACATCAAAATAATATAGTTAAACAATTTATTAATTTAGATACATACCTGAACTTCTGTTTTTAGTTTTTCCACATACATTTTATTCCTTATACACTTGGAACAATAGCTAAATCCACAAGATGGGCATGCTTTCTAGAAAGCAATTTTTCGTTTTGTAGTGTTATTTTTTTGTAAAAACAATACGTAAATGATATAATATAGCATATTGCGATACTGTACCTCTTTGCGAAAGACTGAGAATTTGTTAGCACAAATATAACAAGACATAATTGTGTCTTTTTTATAATATCAGCCAGGAAGTTACTAAATTTATAAATTGTGTTTATTTATTGTGTTGTGTGTATGCACAGACTAACAAGAGATACTGTATGTGTCATGTTGCGATCAGGGTTGACAGATGTAATTTTCAAATTTTCGCCAGATTCAATATCTTTTTCCGCCAAAATGATACGTTTTAGATTTTTTTTATTAATTCTTGAAACTACCAATAGTTTTAACTGAAAAACGACTTCACGTAACTTTTTATTTGGAATTTGTGTTCTCAGCTTTGAATATACATTATAGTCATAATCGCCAAAAAATCGCTTGACCGATTTATTTCCGCCAATTTTTTCGCCAAGGAATTGAAATGAAATGAAATTACTTTATTGTATGTAAGATTAAAACGAATCTCTTATACATTGTCAAAAGCATAAAATCAAAAATAAAAAAGATGTCATGGGGCACCCCTACATACATCAGCAATGGCCATAGAAGACCAAGAGAAAAAGCTGGCGGAAAAAACTCTCGGCACTTGATTTCGCCAAAATCTCGCCAGGGTCATAATTTTTCGCAAGAATGGCTTGAAAATACCCCAAACTGGCAACGCTGGACTTGCGTTATGCGTCAAAGAGTATACAAAATACGTAAGGGTGTGCATGCCCAGTAAAAAAAATTAATAAGGGCCCGTCCACACAGAGACTTTTAACACGCGGGTAAAAAAATGGTTGCAAATGCAATTTGCCCGCGATGCGATGCGTTTTATTTTCCGCGTGATTTTTTTGTGCAGTATCAAAAAAGTCTTTGGCGGTAAATGGGGAGACCTCCCAGTGCCAGACAGAACACGAATTTGAGAAGATTTCGGAAGTCGTATACTTATATACTTTACCGCATAAACACTTCGATAGTACGATATAGGATTTGCCCTACATTCCGGTGTCATTTGTATGCGTACCGCCGCCGCCGTTGAGTATTTAACCAAAACCTGCTTTGTACCTGCTGAGTATTTAACCATCTCCTATGGTTAAATACTCAGACTTTTACGGAAGACAGCTGGAAGGAAATCCAGCGAGATGATAATGACCCCGCCGATGGCGCTTTGGATGATGCGGAATTAAGTCGCTTTGAATGTGACTTTTTTTAAGACTTACCTACTGCCCGTTTCGATGTATTAGATCGAAGGAACTGCTCTGATGCATGTGATGGCACTAGTTGACTCGATGAAAGAGAGGACTCTGGGTGTTTTCAAGTATTTGTCTACAGCTACAGTTGATGTTACGAACTATATATTATGCTGACTGCAACTAAATATTTTCGGGCATTTACTTTTTTAACACATTACGACACGAAGGGTTGTATTGGTATTCATGTATAATTATTTCTACTAGGAGGGTGAAGAAGGCGGAGAAGACGAGGCCGACGGCAACTGGCGCGAGGGCCGCGGGGGAGGGTTCCGAGAAGGCCGCGGGAACGATAGAGGGATTTTATTATGGGTTAGATTTGACTTGAGTTTAGATAAAATACAACGTACAAGAAACCTGACATAATAAATTATTAACATAAACAATTATTGTTTTGAATATAAACAACATATCTTAATGATTACCAATAACGGAACTAATCTTAATCCAAGTCAATTTACGAACATTTTTGTAGCCTGCTAAAACTCCCTACAAACTTCTTCACAATGCCTAAGCTCTAACGATACAGTTAATGATAGCATGTCTACGTTAGGGACCATGAAGTCACGCGTCGTTCAAGCTCGCTGCATCACTATTGAACAGATAGAACCCCCGATAATCGAGATTGTTATATCGTGCATACCTTTAACCTACCAGTAGTAATGAACCATTGTAGATATCAGTGATTTGTCACTTATCTTTACTAACATTATAAATGTGAGAATTTGTATGTCTGTCTGTCTGTAGGTACATATGTTTCGCTTTCACGTCGAAACTTCTAAACCGATTTTAATAAATTTTGGAATATACACAGTTCAATCACCTAGAATGAAAATAGGCAAAATCACGATTGAACCAAAACAGTCCCGCAAAACTATCCATACTCTAAAGTCTCAAAGCTTTGGTTTAAAAAGCTGTCAAGGTCTTAAACAATGCGTTGTTAATTTCTGTTGATTGACATGATCAACGTTCAGTACATAGATACACGCACTAGTTTATCGACCGTAGCTTCGCATGCGGAATAGACAGTTCAATAGCCTAAGATGAAAATTTACTACTTTTTCCATGAGAATAAGTTTTATGTGTCAGGTTTGTAATTACTAGTTTTTAACCCCTTTCCCCATACTAAGTTATTGTACATAATATAAATCTTCCTCTTGAATCACTCTATCCATTACAAAAACACATCTTAATCCCTTGCGTAGTTTTAAAGATCTAAGCATACATAGGGACAGACCGAAAAAGCGACTTTGTTTTATACTATGTAGTGAAGATTAATGCTTCAGTTTCTGACAGGCGCAATGATTTTTTTAATAATAATAAATCTCCAAACTAACACACCTATTATATGGGGTTAAAGTAAGCACTTGTGATATAGGCACCATACAATGGACTAGGGTTACACCAAGATTTTACATAAAAAAAGAATTGACTCTGTTCGGCGTATAGAGATGTAGCTTGGTATGATTTGCTAAAACTTGGTAAAAGCTTGATGTAAGTTTTGGGATCAAAGTAATGCTTAAGTCCTTATTAGAAATGCGAATACCGAAGTAGGTTATTAGACTCAATAACTTAACGCTCTTTTCAAGTAGTTTTGTATTTGACAGGGGAACAGTTGATGGCGTACATAGTGTGTGGTGAAACTAGTTAAGGAAAAATGTCATAAATTCACAAAATTATACCATTATAAAATAAGATGGTCTTAGTATTTAGTGTCATTTGCCACCCATTAGGCCACTCATTCCACTTGAACCTTGCTGTAGTTGTTTCATCATGTTATGGAGGCCGGACATACCACCCATCTGCTGTAGAACTCTGGGATCCATCATCTTTGCCATTTGTTGATTCAGCTTAGCCATCTGGTTTTGATTTACGTTTTTAGCCATGTCACCCCCTTTAAATAGTCCTTTGATGCCTCCCATTTTCTTCACTACAGCAGCAAATTTAGTGTACTGTGAAATGAGGTCTTTGACATCTCTCTCTGTGACACCCGCCCCCTGAGCAACCCGAGTGATTCTTGTGGGTTGTTTAGTAAACAGCTTGGCGCCATCACGATTATCTAGCTCTCCTTCGTTCATAGAGTCCATTATCGTCATAAGCCGTTTCAACTTTGCAATTGATTCTTGTTCACTGCCTTTTGACATGAATTGTGAAAAGCCTGGTATCATTTCCTGTTAAAAATATAAATATATAATTGATAAACAATGACACTTATATACAGGGTCTGTCGTAATGAATGGATAACCCGTTACCTACAGTTGATCCGGATGTGAGGCTATAAGAAAATGGTGTTTTCTTGCCAGGGTTGTCAACCATAAAAAAATGGCGTAGACTTTTAAACTTTTTTATAAATTTCGCTATTTTTTTCATTTATTCCGCTGCCATTTCTTCAAATTTTGATGTATTTGTATAATTCTTTTAGTATTATACTGCTGAAGACGTGTATTATGTAATTTAAATACAATTTTAGGTGTTATTTACGTTGAACATTATCAAAATACTCATTTTAAGAAAAATATTTCCATTTTTTTTTCTTTATGTCAACTTTTGATCATCTCCTGTGGAAAAAAAAAGTATGACGTTATAGCTGCCCATGATCTCAATAAATTGTCTAGTATGTGTAGATTCTAAAAAGGTATAACGATGTGTACTTTACAAGCATCATTAAGTTACAGGAGCGAGAACACTAATCAAGGTCGGAATTTTTATTTTTCATGTTATGTTATAAATGGTTGTAAAACTTCGTCATAATGATTTTATTCTATCAAGATACTTTGCACAAACACTATCGGGCCACTAATAGGATATTCAGAAGAAAACCCGGTTGTTTTTGGGAAAAAAATAACATTACTTCACGATAATAATGTAATGAAAATGTACAAATGAAAATTGTTGTGCTCTAATAGTAACATGCGACAAACATGTTGCGACAAGTTTATTCGAAATTAAAACGGATTTAAAAAATCGAACAAAGACCGCATTACAAAGAAAAGTGGAAAAAATTAGAAGGAAATCCTTCCATAAATGCATTGTGCACTTTAATGAACACACGGTAATCAGGATGTCGCACATTTGGATATCTTACACGATAAACACTAGAAGCTCTATTGGTGCTGCCATTACATACACCGTAAATGTAATGCATGTTCGCGTATTAGGCCGGCGTATACTGTTGCGGCATGATACACAAACTACACAAAAACTTTTCCAAAACAACAAGTTCAATGGATAGCACAACACAATGTCCGTAAATGTGAGCAAAGTCATCAGTATCACCACGTTATCAAGTCCAAATCACAAGGAAAATCATAGTCAAATATTAGAAAGCAGTAACAAATTGACGAAAATAGTGGCCCCGATTCTCAAAATACTCTCTAAAACTAAATTAAAAATATCGCTGTCACTTTCTCATGCTTCGTATTAGAACAAGACAGGTACATTGGTCTCACTAAATTTAGTCCACATCATTGTGAAATTGAACGAAATGCGCTGAGGACTAGCCTAAAATTGCCTTCGCCGTGTCATATTGCACGTACATTTTAGTTTGACAGGACTAAAATGATTACCTGTCTCTGTCTTATTGATGTGTAAGTGACAGCGATAGTTTTAGTTTAGTTTAGAGAGTGTTTTCAGAATCGGGGCCAATGTGAACAAAAGGACATGCGATGGTCAAAATCACACTGATGTGATGAGTACCCTTTTCTTTGTAATGCGGTCTTGTTCGATTTTTAAAATCCGTTTTAATTTCGAATAAACTTGTCGCAACATGTTTGTCGCATGTAACTATTAGAGCACAACAATTTTCATTTGTACATTTTCATTACATTATTATCGTGAAGTAATGTTATTTTTTTCCCAAAAACAACCGGGTTTTCTTCTGAATATCTTATTAGTGGCCCGATAGTGTTTGTGCAAAGTATCTTGATAGAATAAAATCATTATGACGAAGTTTTACAACCATTTATAACATAACATGAAAAATAAAAATTCCGACCTTGATTAGTGTTCTCGCTCCTGTAACTTAATGTTGCTTGTAAAGTACACATCGTTATACCTTTTTAGAATCTACACATACTAGACAATTTATTGAGATCATGGGCAGCTATAACGTCATACTTTTTTTTTCCACAGGAGATGATCAAAAGTTGACATAAAGAAAAAAAATTGGAAATATTTTTCTTAAAATGAGTATTTTGATAATGTTCAACGTGAATAACACCTAAAATTGTATTTAAATTACATAATACACGTCTTCAGCAGTATAATACTAAAAGAATTATACAAATACATCAAAATTTGAAGAAATGGCAGCGGAATAAATGAAAAAAATAGCGAAATTTATAAAAAAGTTTAAAAGTCTACGCCATTTTCTTATGGTTGACAACCCTGGCAAGAAAACACCATTTTCTTATAGCCTCACATCCGGATCAACTGTAGGTAACGGGTTATCCATTCATTACGACAGACCCTGTATAATAGGTATGGTGGTATTTGAGGTATACCAGAGTTAAGGAGAAAATGTTTATTTCTGTTTCTTATTAGAAATTGTATTTTCAAAGTTGAAGTATTGAACTAAAATATGTTTATTTTATTATTCAACCAAAATATGTATACGGGTGTCCCAAAACTCAGCGACAAGCGGAAACGGGGTGATAGTAATGATTATAACCATCATAAAAAAAATCTATTATGCATCCATCTCTCTCATGATTTTGCCGTAAAATTAAGAACCTAGCAAGAGCCTTTGCGAATGAATAACATTTTGACTGAGTAAAATAGTTAGCAAAAATAGAGCTACTCGAGGTTTTTATTTTTTTACTCGTTTTTTTAGTATGAAACTATCATTGGGACTTGCCAAGGCACTCTAGTACTTTTTTTATATGGTTTTTCTAAGTCGAAAAATTTTGAAAAATTCATAGTTTAACAAATAGTCTAAATACTAGGAAACTAGGAGCAATTGTGTTATTATTTTTGACTGTGTTTTTAGAAACGTTATTTAGGATTATGTTTCCAAAGTTTAAATGAAGTGAATAAAAATTCACCAAAATAACCCAAAAATTGTTACATTTTGACCAAATTTTCAAAGTGCATGGGATAGATTTTTTTCATGACAGTTACAATCAATCTTGTCGCCCCGTTTCGGATTGACGTTGAGTTCTGGGACACCCTGTATAAGATAATTATATTTAATAAGAGTTCATTTGGAAACTTAACTAAATTATTTATATAGAACTTGGCGACAAAACTATCACACAAGTGTATGGAGTAACTAAAATAAATAAATTCCTTACCATGATTTGTGAAAATGGTCCCATCTTGTTTATATTCTGGAACTGTTCATACATAGCTCTTAAAGTGAACTGTCCATGTTTAAGTTTTTCGAGCAACTCATCATTTTCATCTAGTTTGAGCTCATTGACTTTGTCTAAAAGCCCTTCTATATCACCCATTCCAAGTAGTTTGTTAATAAAGGGTTTTGTTTTGAATGGCTCAAGATCATCAATGTGTTCTCCTGTACCTATGAAGATGATAGGACTCTGTGTTGCTGCAACACTGTGGATAAATATTTAACATTTAACAATTTAATTAAACAGTTTTATAAGTAAAGATTTAGGAATCAAACATACGCTGATAATGCACCACCTCCCTTTGCATGGCCATCTAACTTGGTAATGATGACGGAACCAATATCCACTTTGTCTTTGAAGGCTCTGGCTTGAGCTTCACAAGCTTGACCTATAGTGGCATCCATGACGAAAATTATATTGTCAGGTTTCTAAAATAACAGTTTTTATTAAATCCCTTAATATGGGTATCATAAAACAATTTTGTTAACCATTTAAGATTCTTACAATAGCATTGGCAACTGCCAACATCTCCTCAAATAGAGACTCCTCCTGTTTGTGACGACCACTAGTATCTACAATAATGATTTCAAATCCTTCTTTTTTAAACATTTCCACACCAGTTGATGCTATAACTACAGGATCCACTTCTGTGTAACTGAAAACATTAAGAATATTTACAACTATTTAAGGTATACTAAAAAAACAGCCAAGTGCTAATAAGACCCACATACGGAAGGGTTCCATGCCATAATTGTGTCAATATAAAAAAACGACAAAAAATAACATCTGCTGTATGGGAGAGGCCCTCTTAAATATTTTAATTTACATATATGTTTTTTAGTATTTGTTGTAATAGTAAAAACACAAATACGTCAATTGTTAACATTTTAACTGCACTGAATAAAGTATAATAATATGAATACCTACCTGCCGTAAAATGGTATCCTTGCTTTAGTACAATTCTGTTTCACCTGATCATAGGCACCAGCTCTGAATGTATCAGCACACACCAGGCATGACTTCCAGTTTTTTCTCAGGTAGTGATAAGCAAGTTTTGTACATGTTGTTGTTTTGCCAGAACCTTGTAAACCTACAAACATTATCACATTTGGCTTGCCTTTGATTGGTTGGTATGGTTTTACTCCAGGATCTACAAGCTGCAATTTACAAATTTATTTTATTTCTCAATGTAAATTGGCACATCAGAGACAACAACCAGTACTTTCTTTTTTAATTAAATGTATGTGTTTAAAACTATTTATTACTGTGAACTTCTTATTTCCTCACAGTAAGTCTACACTTAAATCATTTGTATGTATTTGGTATGATGATTTACCTTAACCAGCTCTTTGAAAACCGCTGACTGTATCATTCTCCGTTTGTTGAGCCCACCAGCCATCTCATCAAAATCAATAACTGCACGGACATTTTCACGCAAATTCTTCACAAGACGAATATTTACATCAGCTTCTAGTAGAGCAGCACATATTTGTTTCAGCATGGAGTTCAGAACCTTATTTAAGAGAAAAAATAAACAGTTAGCTTTGGTACTACTTGGCCTTTAGAATGTGAGGATTGAAATATGCAATTTTACCTCCTCATTGATTACGGTTGCTCTGCTTAGTGACTGCAAAGCAGTCGTTATTTTACGACCCAAATCTGCTAAAACCATCTTGGATCCTTAGACGACAGATGGATGAAAGAACACAAACTAGTTTTACTACAATATTATTGTAGGATTTCTATAAATTTCTATGTCATTTTAACAACACAACTGAAATAGTCTTTTTTTTTCTTTCCACTTTTGAGTGAATCACTTTGTTATGAAGAAAAATAAGAAATTGGTTAGAAAAAATATTCCAGCAAGATGTGTCCCGAACACTGCCAGCATTTGACAATATGTAATGTAATAATATTTTGACTTTGACAGTACACGTCCACGACGATGATTGTAAAAAAAAAGTTGTACGTTTAGTTTTTTTCAATCGCATATTTGCATGTAAGAACCCCATAGACAAGGCGTGGACAAGCCGTATGGGAATGAAATGGAACGGACGGTTATAGAATGAACAAATTAGATTTGACTGACAGTGACAGACTGATTTTGCTTTGTAATCGTCGTCGGGCTCTTCGATTGCATTTTTGTTACAAATCTGAAAAGCTAAAATGGTACGTATAAATCAATGAGCATCCTTTAAAATAAAATAAAATAAAATGTAATCCTGCAATACTTCATTCAATTTCAGGGCCAAAACCAATCTTACGGGGGAGGTAGTGGCGGTGACAAAAAAGATGACAAGGATAAAAAGAAGAAGTACGAACCTCCAATTCCTACAAGGGTTGGCAAAAAGAAGCGCAAAGCAAAGGGCCCAGATGCCGCCCTAAAGCTTCCTCAAGTCACGCCACATACTCGCTGTAGGTTGAAGTTGCTAAAGCTTGAAAGAATCAAAGATTATTTGTTGATGGAGGAAGAGTTCATTCGTAACCAAGAAAGACTGAAACCTCAAGAGGAGAAGATTGAAGAGGAAAGATCTAAGGTAGGTCAATCTTATATTTATTGTTATAATTATAATATTTCAATAAAGTTCCTATCTAATAATCTGACCTTTTTTATAGGTTGATGATCTCAGAGGAACACCTATGTCAGTGGGAAATCTAGAAGAGATTATTGATGACAACCATGCCATTGTTTCTACATCAGTGGGTAGTGAGCATTATGTCAGCATTTTATCTTTTGTTGACAAAGACCAACTGGAGCCAGGCTGTTCAGTATTGTTAAACCACAAGGTTTGTATATGTCCTTTGTTCCTTTCTTCTTTGATCTTTAAATAACCTTTAATAGATTAATGTTTTGACCACACTTTCTTTTTGCAATTTGCTTTAAACCATAGCTTCATCAACCCGAATGAAATAAAAAAAATGGTCAAATAATTCTAAAGTTTAAAAAACTATCACTACACTGTTCCATTATTTATATAGTGCTTGTCAAATTTATAGAACAGTTAAAAACATTTAAATGTGTTATAGGTCCATGCCGTAGTTGGAGTACTTGGAGATGACACTGATCCCATGGTTTCTGTGATGAAATTGGAAAAAGCTCCTCAGGAAACTTATGCGGACATTGGTGGTCTTGATACACAGATTCAAGAAATAAAAGTATGTTCTCCAGATTTGTTTTATCGTTAATGTTCACACAATTGTTTTACTATAATTATTTATTTATAGGAATCTGTAGAGTTGCCTCTCACACATCCTGAATACTATGAAGAAATGGGTATAAAGCCACCAAAAGGAGTTATTCTCTATGGTCCTCCAGGAACTGGCAAGACACTCCTTGCTAAAGCAGTAGCTAATCAAACTTCTGCTACATTCCTTAGAGTTGTGGGTTCGGAGCTTATTCAGAAATATTTGGTATGTTTTTCTATTTAATGTTCTTTACAATATTTTCATCTAGGTCAATAATGACATATTTTAATTTAATTTCAGGGTGATGGGCCAAAATTAGTGCGAGAACTCTTCCGAGTAGCAGAAGAACATGCACCTTCTATTGTGTTCATAGATGAAATTGATGCAGTTGGAACAAAACGGTGAATTACCGCGACCATATCTTTAAAACTTTTATTTATTTTTTTATTGTGAGAATGACATTTAATACAGGTTTATTTTTCAGATATGATTCTAATTCAGGTGGTGAAAGAGAAATTCAGAGAACAATGTTGGAACTACTAAATCAGTTGGATGGATTTGATTCCAGGGGTGATGTGAAGGTAACATAATTTTTATACTTTTACCTAACATTTTTCTTTATGAATAATTAAAAAACTTTTATGTTATTTTAATCATTTTTTTTACTTTTATAACTAGGTTATTATGGCAACAAATCGTATTGAGACATTAGATCCAGCTCTGATTCGTCCCGGACGTATTGACAGAAAGATTGAATTCCCTCTTCCTGATGAAAAAACCAAGAGAAGAATCTTTACAATTCATACTTCAAGAATGACACTAGCTGATGATGTCAACTTGTCAGAACTCATTATGTCTAAAGATGATCTGTCTGGTGCAGATATCAAGGTAACCACAATATATAATGAATTAATTTAATAATTTGTTTTTTGCTGTAAAGTGAGGTAGTCAGGTTTTTTTTTCTAAATGACATATTTCTGATTTAAAGGCAATCTGTACTGAAGCTGGACTTATGGCACTGAGAGAAAGGCGTATGAAAGTTACTAATGAGGACTTTAAGAAATCTAAAGAAAGTGTTTTATATCGCAAGAAGGAAGGCACTCCTGAAGGTCTTTATCTGTAATACCTACATAAATTAAGTTACTGTACTTTTGAAATATTAATGAAAAATAATTTTATGTCAGTAATTAAAATGTATCTCAAAAATATTTGTTTATCATTTTTGGATGTTCCTGGTCACATCTTGGCTGTTAATATCTGCAGCTTATGTAAGTAGTTAGTTCACACATACCCTTCCCGCAAGCTGCAATGATATTGATATCGGTCAATTACATGCACCCTTCTAATTGGCTTATGTCATCGGCATCACTAACAGCATAGATTTATTATCTTTGCTCTCGCTCTTACTAGATGGAGCACTGGTACTCGTAAAATGCGGCAAAACATAAGTGTGCTGAATTCAGCATACTCGAACCTACCCGAGCTAGTGTCAACTTATATGCAGGGGCGTAGCCGCCGTATCAATTTTTTGGGGCCCCCGAGCTACAGGGGCCATAAAATAGTGAAAACTTAAAAAGAATGTATTTTTTAAACCTACACATTGAATGTAGCTTACTTTATTCTTTTTTTAACAAAAAATCTCCATAAATCCATACGTTTCCAAATTGACGGTGTTAAAAAAGTAAAATATTTTTTACAAGATATTATGGTCTAGATATAGGATTTCTCGTATGAAAATGCATAGTAAGATCAAAGAGGATAGTCTGACAGAGGATATACTCGTATATAAATAAGTATATTTTGATGAAACTAGTAATAAGCTACTTTAATAAACGAAAACTGGTTCTAAAAGTCACTATTTATTATAACATCCAAAACCCTAGAAACGTGTATAGTAAAATCCATAAATGAATAAGCAAAAAGAAAAATATTCTTTATATTGTCTATAATTGGTGCTTTTACCTTCTTTATTATCCCGCATTTTACGAGTACCATGGGCGAGGAGTAATTGTGAATCTATGTTTAAATATTTTTTTAAAGGGCCCTTAAAATATTGTTACTCCTACGCCGCTGTTTTTTTATGACATAATATTTGACATTAACCCTCAACCACCTAGGAGCTATTTTTGTCCTGTTACCACCACCGTACGGTCGTAAAGACCGCTAATAGATAATTGCGTTGATTTTAAGATTTCAATTAACAAATTAAAGTTCCGTAACAAAACATGCAACTTTATACGGCAATGCTTCGTTTTAGCACCAAATATTTGCTATTAAATTATAAATGACTTTAGGAACTGAAAAAAAAATATAGCAATTGTTTCGTATTTTTGTAAGTTTTTAACATAAAAAGTAGTAAAAAAAAAACATCTTTTTTTTATTAAAATTATATTTGAATTTTATAAAACATTACGGTCTCTGAGACCGTAGGTAGGTGGTTGATGGTTAAAAAATAGTCAATTTTAAGAGTAGTTACTAACATATAACAGCTTGCAAGGAATGTCAGGGGTCATATATAGATGGCGTTTCAAAACTTCTGAAACATTTATTTTTTATTGCCAAAATGATTGATAAACTACAAGACAGATGTGTAGTTTCCGTTTTGTCGAGCTTGAATTTTTTTACGTATTATTTTGTTGCCCAGCGAGGATGATGAGTAAATAAAAGGTTTGGACTTAAGCGACATCTTGGTTTGTTCCTAGCACTAAGTCAGAAAACATGTCATGGTTTGGTCGGAAGCTTTTCGAACAGTTATGTATTATTTGACACACGAGTTTTCACGAAAATAAAAAACTGCCGCAAGATCAAAGCTACTGTTTACAGAGCGAGAGCGAAGATAATAAATCTATGACTAACAGCTACTTACATGACGTCATAGATTTATTATTGGTCTTCACTCTTACTAGATGGAGCACTGGTACTCGTAAATATCGGCATAAAATAGTATGCCGAATTCGGCATACTCGAACCTACCCGAGCTAGTGTATACCTTTTATGCAGGGGCGTAGTTACCAACGTATCAATTTTTTGGCCCCTGGGTTACTGGGGCCCCAAAAGAGTGTAAGCAAAAAAAAACATAAAATGTTGTACTAATACGTAAAATATGGCTTCCATATGGCTTCATTTATTCCTTTTTATAAACAAAAATAACTCCGTAATTCCATTCCATACATCTATGTTCCCAAATATATAATTTTTAATGTTAAAATTACAAAAAAAAATTCAAGATGATGTTTAGATAGGTATAGGTTTCTTGTTCTGGGTTAGGAAATTTTGAAAGCTTTGGATAAATATTTATTAATTTTAGGGGCCCCATAAGTTCTGCACCCATGTAATTATGTGACATAACAAAAACAATAACTATATAGAGTAGTCACTGAGGATATAGAGTAGTAAATCTTGCAGGGGTCAGCCTAGATGTCATTTAAAGATTTTGAGGCTTATAAGTTTCGGGAAAAAATGTAATTATTCCCGACATCACATTGGAATCTTCAAAATAACAGTATTTCTCCGCTATTTAATGGATGTAATTATTTATATCTGTTACGTAATTTTAAAGATTTAGGCATATAGATTTCTTTGTGTAAATCGAAACTTTATTATTTTTATAATGCTCAAACTTTTAAACAATACTCAAAGTGCTCGAAAGCTATATCAAAGCGTAAAACGGAATTTTACCGCAATCAACTGTCATTGTCAATCTATTCCCGTCGAAGCACTGTCATTGTCTGTCAATTGATTGAACGGATGCAAAAGCAAGCCTCTGAATGCGTATGCATAAAAATATAATTTACTTCAAAACTTAGTTGGCCAAACTCTAATCTATTTTCATTATTGTTGATTAAGTATGAGAGTAATCAAGGTATTGAATGAGTGATACGGATAATAGTGATTTAGAGGCGGCGACTGAAAACACCGCATTGATGGATGGGCATATAGCTGAGGCTCGGCCGGATCGAGATCTAGCTGCCAGAAAAAGAAAAAACAAGCCTGATACCCAAAGGACTTACGGGGTAATTATCATTGTAAAACAATCTCTTCTGTAGTGTTATTTTATCCACTTGATAACTTATATAAATTATGAGAGTTATTTTAGTATTGAATACAAATGTTTTGACACAGTACAGTGAGTCATGGTATTTATTGTTATTTGTTTTTATTTTTTGTAGCATTCCCTACATTTTGTTGGAAGCATAATTATAAAAAAATTGATATGCATTACCTAGTTACTGCTGGTGCAAACTGTTCTTAAACTATGCAGAATATATTTCAGAGTGTGAGTCAGTCAGAGGGTGGCGGACCACCAGCAGCTGGCTCCTCTGGCACAAGTGGTGGAGCGCCTGTTCCACCTCCAGAAAATGTTATAGAAGAATTGGAACTTAAATATGGAGCTCGACATGTTATTAAATTGTTTATACCTGTCACACTGTGCATGCTGGTTGTGGTTGCCACAATATCCTCAATCAATTTCTACTCTGTGAAAGATGTTTATTTGTGAGTATTTTTTAGTCAAGGTATTTTTATATTATTATTTTTTTCATTTATTTTGATAAAAGTGTTCTTATTACATAATTTATTTTGTCTACAAAGCTCATATGAACTTGTTGGAGACATAGATTTTTAAAGATAAATAAATTATTCTACTAAAGTTGTGTTCTTAGCCTATTCATAACATCACTTAATTTTCAGGGCATACACACCATTCCATGAAGAAAGTCCACATGCATCTACCAAAGTATGGAATGCACTTGCCAATTCAATGATTCTTCTTGCAGTCATAGCACTGATGACAGTACTACTTATTGTGTTATATAAGAAAAGATGTTACAAAATAATACATGGATGGCTTATCCTATCCTCTTTGATGTTGCTATTTTTATTTTCTTATTTGTACATAGAGTAAGTAAAAAAGTGTTTTTGTATTTGTTATTATTGAATAAATTTTTATTTTATATACTTAATATTACAGAGAAGCATTAAGAGCTTACAACATTCCAATGGATTACATAACATTATGTTTTGTATTGTGGAACTTCGGAGTAGTGGGTATGATAGTCATACATTGGAAAGGTCCACTAAGATTACAACAAGCCTATTTGATATTTATTGCAGCTTTAATGGCACTTGTTTTTATAAAATATTTGCCTGAATGGACTACATGGGCCGTCCTTGCTGTGATTTCTATTTGGGGTACGAATTGATGATTTGTAAATTGAATATCCATTTTAGTTGAATTTTCTTTAAAATTATCAGGCAATACAGAAAGATGAAAATATTATAAAATTTCATGAAATTTAATTCAACTGATGGAAATGGTTCAAAACCTGACTTTCTCTTCTTGGAATTAAGAAATGATTTCATACATTTTACTTTATCAGTCAGATAAACACTCAGCATTTTATATATTTTTTCAGATCTAGTGGCAGTGTTAACACCAAATGGACCCCTTAGAATATTAGTAGAAACTGCTCAAGAACGAAATGAGCCTATATTTCCGGCTCTTATTTATTCCTGTAAGTATTTTATCTACATTAATGAAGCATAAGAGTCAGATATGTAGAGTTAAGTATGATTCATAGTGATGAAGGCAATTTTTTTTATTTAGTCAACTTCCACAGATATTTTTTTTTATTTTACCAAAGTTAAAGCGCCAGCATATAATTAGTGACTTTGAATAATCATAATCCTACTAATATTATAAATGTGAAAGTTTGTGAGGATGTATGGATGGATAGATGGATGTTTGTTACTCTTTCACGTAAAAACTACTGGATGGATTTGGATGAAACTTTGCAGTAATATAGGTTATACATCAGAATAACACATAGGGTACTTTTTACCGCGGGAAAACATCTCATTCCCACGGGAAACCGACTTCCACGCAAACGGAGTCGCGGGCGGCCACTAGTGTAATGATAATGATGATGATTATGATGGTAGTAATGATAATGATAGTAACCTAGTTGTTGTTGTTGCAGCCACGGTGATGTACTGCCTGGTGGCGGCGGCGGGAGAAGGTGAGCGTCGCGAGCTCCGGCCGCTCAACCCGCATGCTTACCCGCACGGTCCGTAGCGCGGCCTAACACCAACTAACTGACATACAAACCTTCCAATTTATTTTTTTACTTTTGGTTTTTAAGCTATTTTGTGTGGCCTGCTGGAGTATCGATGTGCTTGAATGCGGAGTTTTCTAGTAGTATACTGTTGTTATTATTTTGCTTTTTAGAACAATTATTAAATAAGTGCAGCCAAAACTATCATATCTTTTACATGGGACATTTGACAGCATCTATTTGTATGTATATATATGCGCTAAATTTTATCATTTTAAACAAGGTCTACTTTTTGGTTGGCTATAAAGATACTACCGCTGAAATTATTAGCGTATTTAAGTGGAAAAGCATGAATCTAGCTAAAAATTAAGAACAAAATATAACTACATTGTTTGTATGTTTGCTTGTGGTTATGTATATAGCAAAATATTCATGACTGCAATTTACATTATGATGCAATAGTTATGCCTTATATAATTTACACCTCTGCTCAAGGTTAAACCCTGGTTAAGTATCATATTAGTAATGAACCATAAAAAAGTACTTAAAATGTTCGTAGTATGAGCGGAAGCGTTTTTCACTAATTTAGTGCTGGTTTTTTAACTTTCAGATAAACCTATTCAACAAATAAGTGTATAATGTTCGTGTTCGATGTGTATCGAATATAATCATTTGACATGTATGGAATGACAAAGAAAACTTACTACTTATCAGTCGAATATAATTTATCTGACACTTGAAAAGTTTACCCAGAGACTTATTGAGTGATTTTATCATTACCCATTGTAGTTGGCTATTTGAAGTGAATGATATATTGTGTAGAGAGGCCCGCGGGCGCCGGGGACGTGACCGACGACGCCGCGGCCGGGTTCGACGAGGGCTGGGGGCGCGGCGCGGGGGCGGGTGGCGCGGGGGCGGGGGCGGGGGCGGGGGCGGGGGGCGCCAGGAGGCTGCGCGTCACCAACAGCGGGCAGACGTACAACACGCGCGTGGAGCGCGCGCCGCCCCCGCCCTTACATATCGACGACTCCGATAGTACGTACACGGAACTATCCTACTAACATTATTAACGTGAAAGTTTGTGAGTATGTATGGATAGATGTTTAGGTGTTTGTTACTCTTTCACGTAAAAACTACTGGATTGATTTGGATGAAACTTTACAATAATATAGGTTACTAGCTGACCCCGCAAACGTTGTTTTGCCATATAAAATGTTAGGGGTGGACAACCCTTATCACTTAGGTGTATGAAAAATAGATGTTGGCCGATTCTCTAATATGCGCACAAAATTTCATGATAATTGGTCAAGCCGTTTCGGAGGAGTACGGGAACGAACATTGTGACATGAGAATTTTACCACATAGGGTACTTTTTACCGCGGGAAAACTTCTCATTCTCTTGGGAAACCGACTTTCACGCGAACGGAGTCGCGGACGGCCAAAAATCTTAATACGAGTAGCATTAGTAAATAAATATGCAGTCAATTTTTTTTTATACGAAAACGTTTCCGAAGTTTCTTCAATACATTTCATATTTTATGATTAAATTAAACTTCAAAAGTCGCTCTTCCTTTTGCGTTTGAATTCTGAAGTGCAATTCGACAAGTCATTGCACTGTCAACGATAATTTTATTACCATTCGCATGACCATTCTAAACTACTGTAACCTGTATGATTGTATTATACAGAGGGTGTGAAGCTGGGTCTGGGCGACTTCATCTTCTACAGCGTGTTGGTCGGGAAGGCGAGCTCGTACGGAGACTGGAACACCACGCTCGCTTGCTTCGTCGCTATACTCATTGTAAGTTAATTAAATCCCTACTTCCCTACTAATATTATAAATGCGAAAGTAACTCTGTCTGTCTGTCGTTCTGTCTGTCTGTCTGTCTGTCTGTCTGTCTGTCTGTTACGCTTTCACGCCTAAACCACTGAACCGATTTTGATGAAATTTGGTATGAAGAAAGAACTGAACTTGGGAAAAGACATAGGGTACTTTTTACCGCGGGAAAACCTCTAATTCCCACGGGAAAACGACTTCCACGCGAACGGAGTCGCGGGCGGCCACTAGTCTTAACTAAAATTAAATTAATAGTTTTTAACAATTCATTTTATTTTAGTTGTATTATTTTCCTCTAATTTATTCTCTAGTACGAAACGGATTTTTACGGGTACGGTTTTCACTTACACCAGGATTTTTTTTATTCAGATAGGTTTAAGCATAGAACATGAAAGAGAATATTAAGCCAAAAAGTTCAAATTCCATGTAACGTGACTAAAATCGTCATACTTACGCCCAAACGAAATTTGGGCGGATCTCTAGTTTTTAGAAGACAGATCCTAACAGACAAATTTGTTCCAGGGATTATGTCTGACGCTGCTACTGCTTGCAATTTTGAAGAAGGCGCTACCAGCATTGCCCATATCGATAACATTCGGTTTAATATTCTACTTCGCGACGCGCGGCGTTGTGAAGCCGTTCGCGGACGCCCTCGCCTCTGAACAAGTGTTTATTTAGCACGCACAAGCCGAACTACGAACATTGTATAGGTAAGAAAGGTTGTTTTACAGTGAAGCATATAGAACGCGGTCCAGAATGATGGCACAAAAGTTTAATCAATCAAATGTAAGATTATCAGCAACTTTTCGGTTTTACATGTACGGAGGGGTCGCTACTTGCAGGTCACAAAACCCTTGCCTATTAAGGTTTTGCAAAGTGTAAGAAGTTATTCATTTATATTTGATGCGGAAACAGCTCAGTGTGCGAAACAGGGAACCAGTAGGAAACGCACGTCAAGTTAGTAATATAGTTAATTAAGTTGTTAGTTAGAGAAACTTGAACATAACACTGGCTTTGTATTAATTTATTTTGGCATTATATTCTGTCTAAGCTGCACTATCGAATAACTAGCTCCAATTTTGAAAACTTTCTAAACAAAACTAAAAAAATTGCTTTCAGTCTCTCTTATTTAGTACAGAAAAAAGGACAGGTTTCTTCAGACTTTATTTATTGGACTCACTAAATTTGGTCCAAATAATTGTAGATTTGGAACGAATGCAAAGCCTAGACTAAACTTGTCATAATGAACGCAAATTTTTTGGATGACCGGAATAAAATAACTACCCGTCTCTGATTTAAATTATTGCCTAGTAAATGGAAGCAATATTTATAGTTTAGAATCTTGATTGTTTAGAAAGATTTTACTTGGAATCATCACCGTATTACTTTTTAAGAATGGATGTCCCTAATCAGCAACATAAGTGAATGAAAGCAAAACAATGTGGTTTATTTCTATCGCAAATAATTTCTAGATACGTTCACGAAAACAGTCATTCTAGTTCTAAACCTTCTTAAAATAACATGTCAAAAATGTTTAGGCATGCACAAAGAAGCTAAGCATGAGAAAAAATAAGTTAATTTATTTGGCTCGGTGAAAACTATTGTGGGTAAATACCAATGTTTCGATATTAGTGTACCGTATGAAATAATCGAATGTTACAAAGCACGAATTTGTAAAATGCAATAATAAACCTTAGAATTTAACAATAAATACACCGTATCTAATAAATAATACATCTTAGGATTGTTATGTAAATATTTCTTATTTATCAATATTCCGAAATAATGTTTATAGGATCCTTCTTTATTGATTAAGATTTATTTAACAAGTTAGATGCTAATATGAAAAATAAACTGACTAAAATCGGCTGCCTGTTTTAGATTGATTAACAAACTATGTTTTAAGGATGTAATTAAGATAATTTAATTAAATAACCATCTTAAAAAAAACATTCCTTCATTTTCAAAATGTGTTTAGAATTAAGTTCTAATACTTTTATTTCTTTAGTTCAATACATACATACTTAATTAAAAGCGAAATTAGAATTTTTAATCAATTTGAAAACCCTGGCGACACTGATTTTTTTGTGTTGTTGTAGTTGCAGCTGCTCTCAAATTTTATTCCAAGATTTAACACTTTCTTAGAACGCATCGGTATGAGTCATAAAAGGGATAAAGTTCAGCTAAGCCTATGTACTAAACGCTCGTTTTTTGAAATCAGTGTCGTTCGGGTGAACGTGGTCTTTTTGTCTTTGATAAAATTGATCAAATTTATTTATAAAATGCGTTTTGTTTTTGGTTAATGAACAATAATGTTTAGTGTGTACTTTACCCAGTATTTTTGGTTTAATTAAATGACAAAATAATTCTTAAAAACACATACTCTGTTTTATTTTTATTTTCTCCCTTCTCTCAAAATAACTGGTCTCTGCTTAGAGCATCTAACCAAAGGAGATGGCATAGCAGGCCTTTCCCCTCAGGCAAAATCTTGGTCATAGCGATGGTCATAGTCGTGAACAAAAGTACCACGCACGGTACTTGATCATTCTGTGTCGCTCGGTCATATGTTCATGTGCTCCACAAAATGGTTATTTGTTCGGTTTTATTGTATAAACGACGTTCAGAAACTTCGAATTTACGTTTACATGGGATTTCATATCACCTGTTAGTATTTTTGGCAATTAACTACACTATTTATTGATATTTTCGAATTTTAACCTTGATCGTAACGACACTTTAAACGATAGCAAATGTAAACAACGAATACTATATTAGGGAGACAAGCTGTCAACGCTGTCAAAGCTGACAACCACTGTGATGAGATTTCTTTTTAATTTTTTTTAATGTCGTTTTTAAAGGCCGGGATTCTAGACAGTGATGGGAAAATAAAAGTGAATTGATTTGAATGACTGGTGGGATGAATGAATGGTTTAAAAAATATAAAGTTTAGCAGACATATATATTACTAAATAGCGCTTACAGGTTTTAAGCTGAAAAAAAACGGCGGGAAAATTCGACGCGTTCGGACGTAGTTTTTTCTTGTTAATTTATTTAATTCACTTAAATTGTGATCAGAGTGGTTTTAGTTACTTAATTGTGTTTATTTATGTTTAGTAATTATATTTTTATGTAGTTTATGTAATCTCACCTCACATTTGGTAAGTTTTTTGTTTTGTCTGTAGAGTAGTAGTTGGTCATGAATGAACCTCCTGATCCTGGAGGCAGCGGCCTCCAGGTTGCTTATAATATAACTATAAACTCAGGTAATGAGTCTGGAATGGACACGGACGGCTCATTTATAAGCGTATCAGGGAAAAAGAGGCGTGTACTAAGTGGTTCCAAAGTTTGCCGCCATTGTAACAAAAAACGACGCAAATCTGGATCGGGCAAACATACTGATCAAAATTGCGCTTGTTTGGAAAACGATCTCACTACAATTTCTTCTCAATCTACTGCACCAAACGCAACACCTCAGTTATCTAATATTACCCAACCCCAGTCACTTACCACACAGCAAAACCATAATACTCATCAAAATGTATATGAACCGTTAACTAGAAAAGAATATGTTTCTTCAGATGCAGCTCCTTATTTAGTTCATGTCCAAAAAATAACTACTTCTCTAAATGATGGCTCCACACTTCACCCAATAACTTTCGGTGGATTTTTAAAAGACCACTCTATTCATAATATTGTTAATGGTAGTGTCAAAAGAATAGGGCGTAACAGGATTGCAGTCAGCTTTTCCAAATACTCTGATGCAAACAATTTCATTTCACATCCGAGCTTACTTAAAGAAAATCTAAAAGCATTTATACCTACATGCAACGTCTCACGAATGGGTATAATAAGAGGAATACCTACTGACCTGTCTCCAGAACAAATAATACAGAAGGTTTCAGTACCTATTGGCTGTGGAAACATTCTTAAAGCTAGGAGGCTTAACTATAAAGTGTTTGTTGATGGTAGTCCAACATGGCAACCATCGCAAACTGTAGTACTAACTTTTGATGGTCAGATCTTACCTACTCGCCTACATATTACTTTTAATACCATTCCTTGCGAACTATATGTATTCCCAACAGTTCAATGTTATAACTGCTGTAGATTCGGGCACACAAAATTGCAATGCCGGTCAAAGCCCAAATGTTATAAATGTGGTCAGGACCACAGAGGCGACACCTGTAATATTGAAGAAGATGAAGCAGTTTGCTGTTTGTGTTCTGGACATCACTTTGCAACTAGCAAGGAATGTCCTGAATTAAACAGACAAAAGGCTATCAAACTTTCTATGGCCACACAATGTATTACATATTTTGAGGCAATCAAACTACATCCACAGGTTTCAAAATCATATAAAGATATATTAATAGGGAAAACTATAAACAATAATAACACAAATAGAACTAGGTCTTTACATACTGTTCCTGAAAATAATACTATTTCATACAAAAAAACAGTTTTTCTTAAGCCCAAAACTCCAAAATTTGTTGATAAAGGTTATGATCAATCAGCACATAACAAAATAATTGAGGGTCACAATGTCCCTTCTTCCACTAAAGGTACTGTTATTAACTCTGATTTCGACTTTAGCTTTGACAAAATTAATGAACTTGTAACTTTCCTTTTTAATATGTACAATCAATTTAAATTTATGATACCGTCCAACGTTGCTTCTTTAATAGACCAACTACAAGATTTCTTTTATAAATTCAAACATGGATCAAATCATCCAGTGGAATTGCAGGAGCATAAGTAATAAAAAAAGTGACCTTATATATCTAATTAATAAGTTTTCTCCTATTATTGTTTCACTTTCTGAGACCTGGCTTGTACCAGGCTCCCTTTTCCGGGTTCCTGGTTATTCTTGTGTCAGAGAGGATAGAGTAGACGGATATGCTGGTGTTGCTTTACTTGTTAAGAATAATATTGTTTACAAATTAGTCACAATTCCTAACCACTCTGCAGAATTAAATATAATTGCATTACAAATAAATAAAATAGTCTATGTTTCCATCTATGTACCAAAATTAAACAATTATATTCTAACAGAAATCAGTAACATAATTTCTAATTTACCTAAACCATTTGTAATACTTGGTGACTTAAATTCACATCACCCTTGCTGGGGCTGTCCAGTAATAAAGCAACATGGTGCCGAACTACTAGAAGTCCTTGATATACACAACCTTTGTTTGCTAAATACAGGGAAACCTACTAGATTAACAGGGCCTTTAGAAAATATCAGTGCTGTTGACCTAACCATATGTACACCTGATTTGGCTTCAGTGTTTGACTGGAACCCATTAGAGTCATCTTTTGGGAGTGACCATTTTCCTATTTTATTGACATCATCATTAAAACGCATTTCAATACCAAAGCAAAACCGAACTTCAACTCGTAAATACCAGGTAAACAACAATAGTGATTGGCATTTGTTTTCACAGAAGGTTACTGATAAAGTCAAACATCTACCTAGAGTTTGTCATGGCTTGGAAAACGAAAGCTCTGATTTGTTCAAAAGTGCATTAATAGATGGCGCTGATGCAACTTTTCCTATTAAAAAAAAGTACTCTTTTAATAAAATCTCAACTCCACCTTGGTGGGACCGAGACTGCACAGACGCTATTAAAAAAAGGAAAGAAGCGGAAAAAAACTATTGCAATTATATGTCTGCCGAAAATTTTAAAACTTATACAGATGTAGCTAAAAAAACAAAAAAGTTATTAAAAAATAAAAAACGAGAAGGTTGGAAACAGTTTTGTTCTTCTATGTCTCCAAATACCCCTCTTTCCTTAGTATGGCGTAATGTCAAGCGATTTAGATCTGCCTTTAATGAAAGATCAAACATCACCATGAGCCCTGAATTAGGTAACGCATTTATGGATCTTCTTGCGCCACCATTCGTTGAAGAAAATTTGATTTCAACTCGTTTTGATGCCAAAAACCCTTATGAAGGAGGAAATTATGAAAACTTAAATTCCCCATTCAATTATTATGAGCTCAAGGGATTTATATCCAAACTTAAAGATTCAGCCCCAGGACTGGATCATATTCCATATTCTTTTTTTCAAAACCTAGACAAACCGTCTCTTATATACTATCTAGACTTAGTTAATTCTGTATTCATTACTGGTAATATTCCTATTTCATGGAGATCACAACTTGTTATCCCGATACTAAAACCTAACAAAGATAAATCTGATCCATCGTCATATCGCCCTATTGTTCTTGCTTCTGTTCTTTCTAAAATAGCTGAAGGTTTGGTCAAAGTCCGCCTTGAATGGTTTCTAGAACATAACAACCTCTTAGCTCCGTCTCAATTTGGTTTTAGGAAAAGCAGAAGCATTATGGATAATTTGTCTATATTCACCAACGAAATACGTTTAGCCTTTAGTAAAAATGAGACAACAGTTGCAGCTTTTCTAGATATTAATTCCGCTTATGACAATGTAATTCCATCCATACTTAGAAACAAATTGATTGAACTTAAAATACCAATCAGGATTGTAAACTTAGTCATTAATTTAATATCAGAGAGGTTTATTACTTTAAATGTAGGTGATGACTTTTCTATTAATCGAACTATATGGAAGGGCCTTCCACAAGGATCTGTTTTAAGTCCTTTATTATATAATATCTATACATATGACATTGAATCAAATATCCCAAAAGAATGTAAATTATTGCAGTATGCGGATGATCTATTACTTTATGCTACTGATTCCAGTGCCTTTCTAGCCCATACTTTCCTAGCCCGTGGTTTGAACAAACTGAATAAGTATGTACGACTAAACGGCTCTAACTTTTCTATATCCAAATGTAGTATAGTTTTCTTTTCTCGCTCTCGGTCCCAACCATATTTACCAATATATATTGATAACGAAAAGGTCGATTGTCTTACCCAAGCTAAATATTTAGGTATTATTTTAGACTCAAAGTTATCATTCTTACCACATTGTAACTATGTAGAAAAAAAATGCGAAGCTTCTCTAAATGTTATAAGATGTCTCACTGGTGTATGGTGGGGTGCTCACCCTTCTACACTAAAGCTTATATATAATGCTTTAATAAGAAGTATTTTAGATTTATGTTCTTTCCTTTTTGAACCTTGTTCATCTGCTGCACTTAAAAAATTAGATCGTATACAATCCAAAGCTTTAAGAATTATTTTAGGAGCAATGAGGTCTTCTCCTATTAATGCAATGCAAGTCGAATGTGCAGAGCCTCCACTTAATTTAAGACGACAGTATCTGTCTGATAGATTTTTATTTCGATGCACACAAATAACTAATCACCCTTTAACAGAGAGTATCAAAAACCTTAATAACTTATTATATACCAATTATTGGTCACGTAAACAGCTTCCTTGTCTAGTCGTTAGTTTTAAAAGACTTCTTAAAATAAAAGCTCCCACTTCCAGCGAAAAACATTTACCTATTTTCACAACCTTGTTTGAGGCATTAACATTTGAAATCGATGTTACTCTAAATATAGATATTTTAAAAAATGATTCTTCAGCTAATGAAAAGTTTTCTTACTATCTTCAGGCACTACCAACAAATTCAAATTTTATCTTCACTGATGCGTCCAAGCATAATGACTGTTCATGTGTAGGTGTTGCATTCTACCATACACAGTACAAGATTTTTCAACAAATTAAATTGCCCCCTGAATCATCTATTTTCACTGGTGAATGTTTTGCAATTCTCAAGGCTTTAGAATACATTAAACTTGCAAGATTAAAAGATACAGTAATATTTTGTGACTCAAAAAGTGCTCTCCAAGCTTTGAATAAATATTCCTTTAAAGATAGTACAATGTCCCCACTTATAGTTAAATCAAAAGAAATTTTGTATGAATGCATGTTACTTGGTTATAACATAAGTTTTGTCTGGATACCCAGTCACAGCGGAATCAAGTGTAATGACAAGGTTGACGTACTTGCAAAAGCTGCGGTGGAGTGTGGAGATCTTGTTCCATACCATAATTTCAGCTGTGATCTCTTAGCTTTGTCTAGTATTTATCTCCAGGATTCTTGGAATAAATATTGGACAACAACAAGCTCGTCAAAAGGAAGATATCTTTTTAACATTCAACCATTTATTTGTAAATTACCATGGTTTGCGAAGATGGGGTTGGGTAAATCTGCTACAAGTATGATCACCCGTATGCGTTTAGGTCATGTCTGTACCAATGAACATCTAATGCGGCTCGGCATTGTGCAGACGCCGTGTTGTTCATGTGGTGCTTTACATAGTGTAAATCATATCTTTTTCCAATGCCCTTTGTATGACCGATCCGATTTTCTTCTGTCTTTGATTCATTTGAAAGTACCTCTACCCACGTCCATACCTGTCCTCTTATCAACCACTAATATACATATTTATCAATTACTATCTACCTTTCTGATGAACAATAATATAAAAATTTAATATACTATGCTTAGTTTTATGAAATATTGATAATTACTTACTGTGTATTATAAGTATAAATCTATTTCCAACCTTTCTGATCCTTTATCCCTCTCCCGCGCCCGTATTTTTTTTTTTTATAAATTGTATTTCCCTATGTTTTAACTCTAAGTAAAACAAATCTTTACTTGACACTGGCGTAATGCGCTAACTGTGCCAACGCCATTGAAGAAAGAAAAAAAAAAAAAAGGTTTTAAGCTAAGACTTGCGAAGATGTGGACTAAAACCTAAGCTAGTATTAAAATAAACCTTATTATTTGTAGTTTCCCAAAAAATCCAAGTGTAAAGGACATTTGGGCAAAATTTTGCGCGCGTGACGAATTGTGGCGACCTCGTAGAACAAGCGCCATTTGTTCAGAACATTTTAGTTCTGAAAATTATGAAGACCATATAAAATATAAAAATAGAAGGTTAAAGAAGGGAGCAATACCATCTTTTAAAAAATGGGAAACGGTACCCATGTTTTTAAAACTATAGAATTAATACTAAAATATAATATAATTGTTACAATAGGTAAGTGTTTAATTCAGATAATAATAACTTATTTTTATCCTTTAAATAACAGCCTGGGATGAAAATAGGCTACTTTTACCGTGCGAATAAGTTTAATTCCTGTGGTATAATCAGACAAAGTCGTATCCACTAGTATTCTATAATTACGGTTATTCTAAATTCTTAATTATGGTTTGAACACAATCACTTCATATTTACGTTATTACGGCATTTCTTATGAAGATTAATTTTCAGGTGGAAAACGCTGCGGAATTGGAAAATAAATTATCAATGACTATAAATAATTCAGTAGCTGCATGCTCTTCAGTCGTTATTCAAACAAACCAATGCTTAATTGTAAGTTAATTTTGTTATTCTCCACGTTATACTGGGTTTTTAGGTATTTTTATTTGTATAGAAAGTACTCAAGCCTTATTTCAAGATCTTATTCTTAATGACAAGTTAAAATATTTACCAATGCACAAAATCAGCCAAGACCATAGTAAAATATTTTTTTCTGTTATTCGTTCTCATGGTGGGTATAATGATAACCCCTCTGCTCGTCAATTCGAAGCCATTTTTAAAAAACTATTAATTTACACAGAACTACAAACAACATCAATAGGCACAAATTGCATTCCTTTAGAAAAAATTTCCGTTTTAAACTGTACATCTGCTATTGATAAAATAAATAAAAGCATCAATACCAAAGATAAAGAAGATATAATTCAACCACTTATTTCTACTCATGACGAAGGCGATATACTCAATGATATTGAGAGCCAAATATTTCTATCCCCCTTTGGAGAAAAAGTCGTAGAATATATTGCAGGATTTGCGGCCTTCTCTGCAAGACAAATTCTCAAGTGTCTAACTTGCATAAAAGGATTATTGGGACCTGTTAATAAAAAAAGCCTAATTTTTCAAAAAAGTAGAGGTTTTCTTGTTTATGCTTCGCAGGAAGTCATTGATTTATGCAGAGTGTGCGAAATCGAAATTCGGAAAAATTTGTCTGGAAAAAACGAGCTGAACACAAAAATAACCTCAAAATTTACTGTCAACAATTCATTAAAACATTTTCTTGGAAAATATATTTTTCCTAACATTGCAGAGCACGCGTTGGAAAATGGCTATGTGAACAATAATTTGGAACTTGGAAATATAATAATGGAAAAATATACAAACGTTCGACTATCGTACTTATCAAAAAAAACCGAACCGAAAAAATGTATCCGCCACTTTTATAATAGTCTTATACATTTCAAAAATCAATGATGGGTTTGAAATTCCCGCTATAAAAATTGTTATCTACTTTGAATTTTTAGATACCGGAAAAAGGAACGCGGGTCGCCGAGCATTACGCGACTGGGAATCGAACTCAGGACCTTAGATTACCGGTCTAATGCTCTGACCACTGAGCTACCGCGCCGCTACAGTTACCCAACGAAATTTCTCCCAGTATCTATGTGCTTTCGTCATATAGCTGACGTTATTCCATCAAATGAGAGGAGTTTCCGCCTCTTCATTTCAGTAGAAATACCTTCACAGGATATTTCACTACTAATTAAGATGAAACAAGCTAATGATTGAGATTTTACTATTCGTTTTGCATTTTAAAAATGCTTATTTGTTATCTACTGTTATAACTCATTAATAAAACAATTATTTAGAACTATAATGGATTGTATTGTATTCTGCTAAAATTCTACAAAAATAAAAAGATTTATTTTAAACTGATGTTACCCACTCATTTTATTTATTCCTTAGCATCTTTTTTTAGATTAACCAAAATTTGTAAGTGTTCAGTAAAAACTTACAATTGTAGTAGTATTAATAAGAAAAGGTAAATTTAATAATTAAATTGGACTAAAAAACTTCATTCGTTCAATAAAAATACCCATTCATTCTTATTGTTATTGTCACATCACTTCCTCGTCCCAAGGCTTAAAGGACGAAGATTCCGGGCCTGTAAAATTGTTACCAAAAAAAAAAAAAAACTTCCTCGTCCCCCACCAAAAGTGCCTGAAAAATATGTTCCTGCTAAAATGATCTTGTCATCTCCTTTGGTTAAATGCTCTAAGGGTCTCTGCCGTGTATACGATTTTCTAAAACAGGAATTCTTGCAGGAATAAGTCTAAGAGTTCATTGCCCGATCTAAAGGAAGCCAAAATGATTAAATTCTCGTGTTACCTGTTAAATGCTAATTGCAACATTACATTTATTTTGAAGAGGGGTAATAATCTGTAAACGTCGAAATATAGCCTTTAAGATTAAAATAACTAAAAGTATTTTTTTTTCACAGCTAGAGTAATCGATTTAACCTACATTAATTATGTATTCGGTACAGTCATCAATCATTCGTAGATCAACGATAAATGATATTGGATTAATAGACAGAAAATTTTGAATTCCTTTGTCTTTTGCTAATATAAAGAAAGGGTAGTGTTTAAATGTAGGGACCTACCTAAATATGAAATTAGTACAATTGTTAATAAAAATTGAAAACATTATATGTTGCTATAGATCATTCAATAATTATTCTAAGCTCAGGCAAATCATAGTTTATTTGCGATGTGCTGTAGAAATAATTGTTATTTTCTATACAGCTTATTCGTGGTTAAACAATGATAATTTCGTCGTTCAAAATGTCTATTTTAGTTTAAATTTTATCAACTCCTTCTGCGTGATAGTATTTTCCCTGTGTTCTTCAAATTATTTTATCAGATATCGGAGTGTTTTGAAAGCTAACCATCGTATGCTTAAATTCGACAGTCAGTACTGTGAAAGGCTACACCGGCTTTACAACAAACTATGGGGAATTCTCGGTGTCTACGTCTTTGGGAAATTGACTTTATACACCTTTTTAGTGGTTCATCATTTCCTCTCTGATATTGATAATAGTTTTTTGCTAACTCACTTTAGTGTTGTAGTGGAGTTTTGTGACTGGAGATATTCATTAGAGTTAATTGTGTTGTGTGCGTATCTTCGCATTGTAGCAGAACAATTAGCCGCTATATGTAGATCGATTGGTAAGGAGACACAAAGGATTTCAACTAACGATATAAGCATCAAGACTATTTGTGACCGATCGGACATATTGAAAATCAAATTTTGGTGTGCAACTTACAATAATGTGAATGAAAATATCAAGACGTTTAATTCTGTCTTCAGTGTTCAGGTATGTGACGTTAATGATGACTTTCAAATAAGAAAATTAAGTGCACGATCTCGGAACAATTCCTAAATAGCCTACTTTAGTTTAAATCTCGATAACTATTAGTTTTTGGGACGTTCGATCTTCAAATCTGTCGCTGGCATTTGATTATTACCTACAATTATTTTTCAGATGACGATTATGATTGGAACTATATTAATTAATTCCGTCACTAATTTATACGGTGTTGTTCTACTGATTTTGAGAGTAAGTTGACTCACCTAAGTAGGTACATCCAATGTATTAAATAGTTTGTACATTTTATTTTTCTTTGTTTACTACTTACTTACTTGGTTGCAGAAAGAAGCTGTATTCCAAATGGGCACAATCCTGTTAGTTATGTCGCTATCGACATTTTTATTAACATACTGTGCATTGTCTCACTCAGCTCAATGCCTCAAAAGTAGTTCGGAAGAATTAAGAAAAAATCTTGCCAAGCTGTTAGTCAATTACTCTATGACAAGTAAGCATTTTTAAACGGTTTGCAAGCACAGATAATTTTAATAACAAGACAATACTGCATAGGGTGTTAACAGACTATTTTCAAAACCTGAAACCACGTATAGTTGAGCCCTATGTCTATAGTTATAAAGTTCAGGAACAAAAAAAACGAAAACCAGAAAACTAATATAAAAAATATTGAAAGATAAATGACCGCCAGTGGTTTTGGCGCGATGATCTACATTTCAAATTTAATTAAAATACTATTTAAATTGAAATAATCCCGAAATATGTCATATTACATTTATTGTATTCCTGTTTCTTTTCTAAATAAGTGCATAGTCAGTCAAGTATATATTAATCAGTTAAGTTTAGTAAGTTTTCCCGAATGGTCAATGTCTAATTATCCCACTGTAGGTTCAGAATGGAAGTTTCCCGAATTGAACTTTACAGCAATTGTCCCACTGTAGGTTCAGAATGCTACAGCGCGCTGCGGGGTCTATCTCGGCTGGCGTCGGTGCGCTCTCTGCAAGTCCGCGCGTGGGGGCTGTGGGCGCTCGACATGCGATTGCTGCCAACGTGCCTCGTCTGTCTCACTTCCTATACCGTCGTGGCGTTGCAAATCAATCACATTTTATAAAGTTTAAAGCTGTTTAGCGGTGTGCTTAGAATCGATATACAGGGTCTGTCGTAATGAATGGATAACCCGTTACCTACAGTTGATCCGGATGTGAGGCTATAAGAAAATGGTGTCTTCTTGCCAGGGTTGTCAACCATAAGAAAATGGCGTAGACTTTTAAACTTTTTTATAAATTTCGCTATTTTTATCGTTTATTCCGCTGCCATTTCTTCAAATTTTGATATATTTGTATATTTTTTGTTGTATTATACTCCTGTAGACGTGTATTATGTAATTTTAATACAATTTTAGGTGTTATTCACGTTGAACATTATCAAAATTCTCATTTTAAGAAAAACATTTCCAATGTTTTTTCTTTATGTCAACTTTTGATCATCTCCTGTGAAAAAAATTAGTATGACGTTATAGCTGCCCATGATCTCAATAAATTGTCTAGTATGTGTAGATTCTAAAAAGGTATAACGATGTGTACTTTACAAGCAACATTAAGTTACAGGAGCGAGAACACTAATCAAGGTCGGAATTTTTATTTTTCAAGTTATGTTATAAATGGTTGTAAAACTTCGTCATAATGATTTTATTCTATCAAGATAGTTTGCACAAACACTATCAGGCCACTAATATGATATTCAGAAGAAAATCCGGTTGTTTTTGGGAAAAAAATAACATTACTCCACGATAATAATGTAATGAAAATGTACAAATGAATATTGTAGTGCTCTAATAGTTACATGCGACAAACATGTTGCGACAAGTTTATTCGAAATTGATACGGATTTTAAAAATCGAACAATTACAAAGAAAAAGGTACTCATCACATCAGTGTAATTTTGACCATCGCATGTGCTTTTGTTGTCATTATTTTCGTCAATTTGTTTATTAAACTGCTTTCTAATATCGGACTTTGATTTTCGTTGTGATTTGGACTTGATAACGTGGTGATACTGATGACTTTGCTCACATTTACGGACATTGCGATGTGCTATCGATTGAACTTGTTGTTTTGGAAAAGTTTTTGTGTAGTTTGTGTATCATGCCGCAACAATACACGCCGGCCGAATACGCGAACATGCATTACATTTACGGTGTATGTAATGGCAACACCAATAGAGCTGCTAGTGTTTATCGTGAAAGATATCCAAATGTGCGACATCCTGATTACCGTGTGTTCATGTGCACAATGCATTTATGGAAGGACGATTTCCTTCCACTTTTTTCCACTTTTCTTTGTAATGCGGACTTTGTTCGATTTTTTAAATTCAAGATTCAATTTCTAAAAATCTTGTCGCAACATGTTTGTCGTATGTAACTATTAGAGCACAACAATTTTCATTTGTTTTTCATTACATTATTATCGTGGAGTAATGTTATTTTTTTCCCAAAAACAACCGGGTTTTTTTCTGAATATCCTATAAGTGGCCCGATAGTGTTTGTGCAAAGTATCTTGATAGAATAAAATCATTATGACGAAGTTTTACAACCATTTATAACATAACTTGAAAAATAAAAATTCCGACCTTGATTAGTGTTCTCGCTCCTGTAACTTAATGTTGCTTGTAAAGTACACATCGTTATACCTTTTTAGAATCTACACATACTAGACAATTTATTGAGATCATGGGCAGCTATAACGTCATACTATTTTTTTTCACAGGAGATGATCAAAAGTTGACATAAAGAAAAAACATTGGAAATGTTTTTCTTAAAATGAGAATTTTGATAATGTTCAACGTGAATAACACCTAAAATTGTATTAAAATTACATAAAAAACGTCTTCAGGAGTATAATACAACAAAAATTATACAAATATATCAAAATTTGAAGAAATGGCAGCGGAATAAATGATAAAATAGCGAAATTTATAAAAAAGTTTAAAAGTCTACGCCATTTTCTTATGGTTGACAACCCTGGCAAGAAGTCACCATTTTCTTATAGCCTCACATCCGGATCAACTGTAGGTAACGGGTTATCCATTCATTACGACAGACCCTGTATAAAGACTTTATGTATTTACCTGTATGTGTTGTAAACTAAATTATATTTTATGTTTTACAATAAGGATGAATCATATTCAATAATTAATAGCGGTAGTTGATGACTCTAAACAAATTATTAGGCAAAACTTGTGCCTACTTTTTGCGCCTGAGTTTTGTAAGTAGTTGTATGAGCTCGCTTCGTGTTAGGTACTTACACAAATTTTGTAAATTTTCTACAGCTACATTTAATAGCCAATATACATATGATAAGAACTACAAAATCAATTGCAATTATCGTAATAGTCGGTAAGTAAGTAGATACAAACATAATATAATCGTAGTTTGCTTACCTTACTCGTAATATGATTAAATTGCTTTTAAGTGTATTGTAATGTAATATAAGTTGTATGTAGGTGTCCTACTAACATAATTGTATTCTCCTTTGTTATTTCATTGAGCAAACATAATTCAGTACTTTAAGTTGGTATGAGTAATTAATTAAGTATATGAATTGTCCTTAAGTGCGATAAATTCAAAACAGCTCATAAATTTAACCAACGCGGTCATGGAAATTGAACCGATCCAAATTGTCTTACTTGCGGAAAAAATCTTATTACTATTCAGAAATGTGTCGGCTTATTCAACTTTAGCCAAATACTTTATTTATTCTAATACTGCTGTGGAAATTCTACTGTCAGCAGCGATGTGTACTTTTGTCTTTTACCTTCCAATCTTTAAACAAGTTATCAATCTTGTGCATTTTATGCTTAACATATCACATTCATCAACACTTCTTGTATTAGTTTCTTACCATTCCATAAATTTTCTTAAACTATTAAAATATTTAAAAGATAATCACACAACGTTTGTTCTTGTTCCGGAGTATATTGACAATTTAAGAAAGGTTTCTCGGCGTATCCTGTTATTTGTCATCTTAATATTTATGGCCAAGACTGGATATTTAATATTCTACATAATAAAAAATGCAAAACAACTAACTTTTGCGCTGTTCGATCTCCATAATATATTTATACGTACTTTTTGGGAGATTTGTGATATTCGATACGGAGTTCAGTTTATATTACTTTATTCTTTATTATGTGTTACGTACGAACAGCTTAATTGTATTTCGAGGTCGCTTGAAAGGCAAATAAGCAAACCTCCAGTTGATGGCAGCACGAGCTTTGATATGAGGAAGTTCCGTAAGTGGTGGGTAGCGTATGCGAATTGTAAACGGGCAGCAGACTTATTTAACACGATCTTTGGTTTTCAGGTAAGGTCCATAGAAAACATATTTTCTTGCCTGCATTGTAGGTTTTTGATATACTTACCTAATACCGAATCTTATTTTTTCAGATAACTCTGATGGTCGGAACTATAACACTGTATTATATTGTTTATCTGTATACAGTGACATCAATGGGTGTTGAGGTAAGCACTATCATGGGCGTATTTTGTAACGAAACTTAAGTCTGAAACCTGAGTCGTGTTTAACAATCAAAACAAAGTAAAATCTAGTTCTGTTAAATTAAAAACCCTGGTAATGAAAGTCTTAGTCTTAGGTCTTGCTTAAACAATGATTAAATCTGAGTGTCATTCTAGTTTTATAAAAATACTTACGCATCGGATTACACATTAATCAGTGGGTACCTACAAGCAAACCTTCCGTCTGTACGCTGACCTCCATAGTGATATGCCATGTATTCGATCTGTTGAATGGCAGCTACCTACTGGGTTCGATCACTGGACAGACCTTTAGTTACTTGTAGGTAGATAAATCTTGAAAAGAAGACAATGCGTAATAAAAAACAAAAAAAAAACAAACGCATGAATGGAAAATATAAGATATTTGTCATTTCAAAGTTATCATGTTAGGACTGCGAGACTGCGTTGGTGGCGCACACCTAGTAGGTACAGGATTAAGATTATAACAATTTTAGTTTAATTCGTTTATTGATTTCAGGGAAAACTTGCGGTAAAGGATCTGTTACTCTTCATAGTCCGTTTGGTGTTTTTTCTTATGCCATTGACCGTATTGTCGCAATCAGCCCAATGTGTTGAAACTGGTGCAGTTGACCTCAGAAGAAAGTTGGCTAAACTACTTATAAAATATTCTACAACAGGTGAATACCTAATGAGTTACTTGTTGCCAATTTTTATATTTGATTATTGCACCATAGTTTTGTAGGTAACAACTTGTTTTGTTATAGGTGAAGACTTTTACAAATTGACAAAAGACCTAGGAAGGTTGGTGAGCGTGCGTCCTATCAAAATTTATGCATTTGGCATGGTTAATGTTGACATGAGTCTGCTACCTGCCTGCGTCATGTTCTTTACTACCTATACTGTCATAGCATTACAATTTAACAATGTTCTTTAGATAATTCTTATACCTACCGGTTTTCACCAACGTTCCCAAAAACTTTGATGGTAACTTAGAATTCAAGGGGCACATAATAAAGTATTACCTACCCCCTTACTTAATCATTATCACACTATAAACCAGCATTAATAACTTAATTTCTTGTCTTTGTAAATTTTGTGTGACAGCTTTCGTAAAAGACAAAGGCCAAACCATATTTTTACTTCAGATTTAAAATCGTTTATAAATAACACGGTACGATTATTTTACCAAGCAAAAATATCAGGTCCATTCCTATTTAAACTTATGGCCGATTTACGTATAAAATGTTATTTAGATTTCATCATTGTTTGAAGGATTTAAGCTCGTAGATCTAAGGACTTTCTTTATCAGACTTTTGGTTAAATCGGATATTACCTCGTTAAATGCGATGTACCTAAACATAGATAGGTAATATTTGATTTTAAGTTGTTTTATTGTAAAACCCACTTAATACTAGATTTAATACTACTTAGATTCAGTTTGTTAGTTTTAAAATACGACCATTAAATGGACAATTGTTAATCTACCTTACTTATGTGTTGCGTAATTTTATCTAAGTTAAGTATCCAAGTTAAAAATAAATCTACTAGACTTTGTGCGAGTATATATATTTTTAATTGCTGTTTTCTATTTCTTATCCCACTATTTCAAAGTTTATTTTGTAGGGTAATGATACGACGACGTTTAGAAGCCTAGTAGGTAATCTATAAAGGTACTTAGGTACCTACTTAATGTGCATCTGCATTTTCTGCATTGAGTGTTCTTTTTTTCAACTTTTAGTAAAAGACGTGTAATTTTTAAGAAATTTAGTAAAAACTCATAGCACTAATATAAATTTATAAAAGTTAAATTAGTAATAACTCAAAACCTAGAACACTACGTTCAGATGTTTGAACCAAAGGGCAAGGTCTAAATATCAAAAAAGGACTAACTCTGTGAAAACAGTTTTTATTTTACAATTTAGTAAAGAATTTGTAAAACTCTTGATCTTACAGATTAATGTCGTCGGTTTAAATGGAACACTCAATTCATACATACGGTGTCTGAACTGAGTGATCATTAAAATATGAATACTACATACAAGAATTACATAAATATAAAACACTAGTGGCCGCTCGCGACTCCGTTCGCGTAGAAGTCGGTTTCCCGTGGGAATGCGAAGTTTTCCCGCGGTAAAAAGTTCCCTTAATTCTTTCGTACATTTTTTTTTGGTATCTAGAACCGTTTTCGCAGCGCACGCAACGGAAGCCCTCAAGGATGAATATTTTTCCCCGTTTTTTTCATATTTTCCATTATTTCTTCGCTCCTTATAGTTGCAGCGTGATGTTATATAGCCTAAAGCCTGCATCGATAAATGGTCTATTCAACACAAAAATAAATTTTAAATTCGAACCAGTAGTTCCTGAGATTAGCGCGTTCAAACAAACAAACAAACAAACTCTTCAGCTTTATAATATTAGTATAGATTTCAAAACAGTTCACATGGTTGTTTAATGGACCTAAAGCAACGCTCTTATACAATAATCTGACGATTTGTTAGATAGCCTTTATTAGAATGTGCAAATAAAAATCGTCATTTTGAAATACTCCAGCGCGTCAGATATGTATGGTTCATCTTTATGCCCTAGACGTATCTACTGTGTTTTAATCTGACGATTACCTGGAGGGATTTATCTAATCTGTCAATAAAATTTAACTAAATTATTTGAAATTATTGAATTAATCGGGCGGCCACTTCTCTTAGGGCGGGTTGTATCAAACAGTTGGTTAACGTATCTACATATGTAACTTTTTGACAATTACCTACATCAGATGTTTAACGTTCCTACCTTCGTCAAATACAAACGGTTGCGTCACAAAAAAAAGTCACGACTATGGTGAAACAACCCGTTTTCTAGCTTGACAGTGGTTAACACCATTTTTAACGTTGACAGACACGTTAAGTAGTTGTGATGCAACCCGCCCTTAGGCTATCTGGTGGAAATGCTTGACCGGGTACAAGTAATTCCTGCTTGTAGGTACCATAGCTAGACTTTGCAGTAGGGATCAGAATTTAAGGCAAGATACCCATTTTGATAGAAATATCCCTAACCTTAGACTCCTTTAGCCTAATAAATTTTAAAATCTTTAGCTTTGTCCAATTGATACAAATTACTAACCAATTTATGATTTTTTTTTCCATATATATCTCACGGGCTACGCTTTTTCAGGAACTTTGATAATTGGGGTATATTTATGACCTAGTCGAGTCTCAAAATCAGTTTTCATTTATATGAAAATACTATACCGCGAAGGAAACCGATAACAACCCCTTGTTGGTGAGTTGTAGTATATCGCCCACTTTTGAAGTACTTGCTTTAAGTTATGAAGGCAGGAGAAAGCACATGTCTAATTTTCGTACGAGGTAATCATTAAAAAAACTAGTTAGTAAATAAAAACATTTTATTGCTTGTTTGTTAAAAACATTTTACATACCTACTTGGAAGTACCTAATGGTAAAACATAGTTTACATTTCCTCTGTGTTAACATATAATAAAAAAAGTAAATGCTAATATTTTGTAAATTATCACATGCAATTAAAGAGTCGACTTATAAAGATAAGCTTAATTGTTTGTTATGCATTTGCATAAACAAAGCGAATCACGTAAACACACCTTCGACCTTAGTATCATCTGCAGTTTTGATAAAATGTTGATAATGATTAATTTGTTTACAATGATAAAAGCATCGAGCATTTTAAATTTAAGGAGAATCATTTACCTCTTCTTAATTATATACGTAAATAAAAAACGAGTTCGCGAGTAAAATAATAAATTTGCGTTTTATAAAATAAAATATATGGTTAACTTGTTTTGCCTCTAAAAAACAATAATAATACTTAACTAAATGCTACATCCTGATGCTTGCATTACACAATGTATCCTACTTGACCTTTCCTTTGTTGCACAGAACTGTTTAAATTGTTTAATTTTTTTTTATTGCAAACTAGTGAGAAGTTTTCAGTCTGTTTCTTCCAAAACTAACAGTTTAGCAATGCCTACAACAAATACTCTCAAATTTTGAAAGCTTCGTCATAGAAAAGTGTGCTACAACTCGTCCCAAATGACAATATCCACTGTTCTCCACTAACTGCCGTTTATTCAAGTGTACAAAACACATTTGGGATACCTAAAGGGTTCTCTAACGAGAAAAGAAGTCATTCACACAAGTCTACAGTTTAACATGACTAACAACAACCATCAAGAATAAAATATTTATACTTATATAAATAAATACTAATACTACCACCAAAATGAGATACCCAATTAAATAAATACTATCCAACACCTACTCAATCACAAAATGTTAATATGAATACTTGTTCAAAAACGAAATGATTTAAATTTAGAAGTATAAATGTGAGTTATCACGTTGCGTTAGAATTTTGGAATGATTGGTAATCACATAGTTACATTATTTGTAAAAAAAAATTTTTGATCAACCTGGCAGTTTTAAATTTTACATACCTAGCAACAATTTTTACAAATGAGGGTTGGGAATCTCTGCAGGACCCTCTTTCTTGATCACTTTGAGAGTTTCCTTATTAGGTTTGGCAGTGTCAGACGGAATCTCTTCCTCAATTGGAATTTTTTCCCGCGAATCTTTGCTAGAAGCAGGTTTTTTATTATTTTTTACCGGAGGTTTTGTTGCAGGCTTAATCTCAGGCGTCGGTTTCGGCGGGGGTGGAGTACCCGTTTTAATCTTCTCTCCTTGCTTTTCTGTTGGCTTCTGCTCTTTGACAACTGGTTTTGGTGCTGGTTTCTCTTCTACTGGCTTTTGGTCTTTAACAACTGGTTTTTGCTCTTTGACAACTGGTTTTTGATCCTTGGCGACTGGCTTTTGCTCCTTGACGACTGGCTTTTGCACTTTGACAACTGGTTTTTGCTCGTTGGTGACTGGCTTTTGATCCTTGACTACTGGCTTTTGCTCTTTTACCACTGGTTTTTGCTCTGTGACTACTGGTTTTTGCTCTTTGACTTCTGGTTTTTGCTGTTTGACCACTGGTTTTTGCTCTTTGACCACTGGTTTTTGCTCTTTGACAACTGGTTTTTGATCTTGAACTATTGGCTTTTGCTTCTCGACTGGTTTTTGTACTTTAACCGGTTTTTCGGTTTGCTGTCTCAGAGTAGACTTTGTTTCAGCAGCGAAAGCTTTGAGAAGCTCAGACGGGGCTGGCACAGCAGCCATATAGTCACGATTGTGAGGCGCTGCAAGGTACAGTTTTCCTTGATGGACGACCGCGTCACTTGTGTGAGCCAATACTCCATCAGTGTTATGGTAGGACTTTATAACTTTGCCTGTCCAATCTACGTAAATTAAACCAGAAACAGGTGACACATCATCAGGCAGCATTGTATAATGTCCAATCTACAAAATAAATACAAAAAGTATTAATATTTAATCATATTTAGGTAAAAAGACTCTTGGAAATGGATTATGTAAGTATACATGTACCTACCTTAAAAATAATTTCTTCAAACATTATGTTGGGGACAATTTTGTTGATGTTGACAAAAGCAAGTTCAATCAATGTTAGAGAACGAGCAATAAACTTTCGGATCAAAGGAGCTTTCGCAAGAGAACGTATAAGTCTTGATTCATTTTCTGTTGCAGTATACAATGCTATAAGAACACCTGAACCATCAGGCAATGGCTGCAAATTGTCTGGCAAACCTACAAAAAAACATATTTTCAAAATATAAATAATACAGCAGTTTTAAACTTTGGTTTTAAATCTAAAGTAAATGTAACAAATGAAGTTGTTTAAAAAATACACCTGAACAAACAGAGAGCACAAGTACCTACTAGGCGACTAGGTTTTAGTTCAATTCATTTATAGTTCAGGAAAATATCAGAAATGATCTTGTTACAAATTCCTATCGTATTTCTTTGTATCTCCTCAGCAATGAGTGATTCTGAAGCCAGTTTTAATTTTCGTATAGAACCAGGATCAAAAATGTGTTTTTTTGAAACTGCCAATGCTGGTCAAATGATGGAAGTGCAATACCACGTAACAGACGGTCAACGTGGCGATCTTGACATCAGCTTTGAAATTATAGACCCCAAAAACAACAAATTAATATCTGATAACAAGAAATCACAAAACTCTATCATTTTGGAAAAGCTGGAGCTAAGTGGAGATTATAATATGTGTTTAGATAACACGCATAGCTATATGAACTCCAAACTTGTATTCATATATGTGTTTGTAGAAAATAAAGAAGTTGAAGATGACGAAGCATCTGTTGCAGTATGGAATGAAAATGATGAGGTTCAAGAGGCTTTACTTCAGTGGGCGGCTACAGATAAGGAAGGAAGACAATATTTTATTAATTTATCAACCATAACTAATTCTCTATCACTTACTATGACGCGTGTGCTCAAAATAAGACGACTTTTAGAACTCCATGGGGCTAACAAATCCAGAGATAGCTACCTAGCTTTCAAAGACATTTATATTGTAGATGCATGGTCTGTATTTCAAATACTATTTATGTCGATGGTTGGCTTTATACAGGTGTTTATGATAAAAAAGTTATTCATAAAATCCAATGAAAGTTCTGATTTTAAAAACTTTTTATAATAATATCAAAAATCCATACCATGTAACCCAGTTATGAAGTCTTCAGTTTTTCCCTTTTTCGGTCCAGTAAGATAGTGCTTATAGACTTTAAAACCTACAGTTTCTGCAACTAAGACAAATTCTTCATTTGGAGATAGAGCAACACCATTGGCGCTCCAAAGATTGTCAATTAGAACACTACTTTGATTTTTGGCTGCATTGTAATGGAAAAGCCTGAAATATAAGATAATGGTAATACATATTGCTTTTTGACTTCAACAAATTTATTTTTACATAAGTAGGTGATATTTTTTCAGTAAAAACGAATTATAAGTTTTATTTCAAGCAAACAGTAGATATGTATGAGCTTGTTTGTAAATTAGATTTGTACCTGCCGGCTGGGTCAGCAAGTAATGTCATTGCACCATCTTTAAATTCAAATACACTAGATGAGTCAGTCCAGTATAAGTCTCCATTCTTTGCTACTGTTAAAGCATTCATGAACTTGGGTATCTTTCCTTCAATAGCCACCCTTGGTGACACCAATAGGGTTTTCTTGTCAGACTTTAGGTCAACTTTCCAGATCCCGTAATAAGCATCCACCACATAGAGCATATTTTTCGTTTTATCAATATCAAACCCAAGAATCCGTCCACAGATATGTTCCTGTGATGCACCAGCTAAAATAAGATTTATTTATTATTTATTTTAATTCTGAATTGTAGGTGAATATTTGTTAATATAAAAGTCACAACTTTTAAAATCATTTATAGAAACTGAAACTTATACCATTGCTAAGTTTTGATATTTAGATAAACACACACACACAAAAGACACTACCAAAGCTGCATTGGTATCAGAAGCACTTATATTCAAATTGAATTTAAACTTTGCTCTAGTATTTACTCTCAATTTAATTTTACTATGGTATTGAGCACTTACTGCATGGCTGTCCAATTTTTGTAACAAAGGTGATGTGTCCACCAGGGGATATTTTGATAATTTCACCAGTAGCAACACTTGCATACACCTCATCATTGAATATACGTAAAGTTTCAGGGTTATGTAACTTGCCCTTAAATAGCTGTTCTGGTTTGTTTAATGATCCATCTACTGTGAGTAACCCATTCGATAGCTGCGCAGGATCTAATCTAGTAAAAAACATTTAATTAGACAACATATTGACTTGGGTCATTAGGAAAAGGTACAACTAACATTCTTTACTTACTGAATTGTAGAAAAACTTGTATATGGTGGTAAATTGGGAATTAAAGTTACAATAACCGCAAAAACAAGAAAATATAGAGTGACTTTTATAAGCCTTTTTATAAGGCCGAATATAAAGCCCATTTTGAACCTGTAAAAAGATTACAATTGTTATTGATAATCATGAAACAAGTTTTCAGTTCAATGTGTATTTATCATCCAAAAAGAAATATTCAGTTGGAAATGTAACTAGGTAGAAATAAAGTGAACTGGGAAAAAACCTTTGGGTTGTAAAGTAAGTACCTTTTTATATAGGTTTGTGTCGGCCTTCTCGGTAATAGGGTTCTTATTATAACTTTCGCAGCATCGAAAATTACTTTCAGTGAAAAGTACCTACGTAAGCAACTTCCAAAATCTTTCTTTCAGAGTTGAATGGATGGACTTTTGGCCTCGAACTCGAACTCGAACTCAACTCGAACGACCACAGACTAAGAAAACTCGTCGTAGTCGTCGTAAAAGAATTGAAAACGTCTTGGAAAACGTCATACATAACGTCAATGTCAAACAATTTTTTTTTTTTTTTTTTTTTTTTTTCTTCTATGGCCATGGTGCATTTGCACATTGTGCCAATCTCAAGTTATGGTTTTATAAAAAAACTTTGGGAAATTAGGAATAGAGTAAACAGGAAATCGGAACAATATTAAAGATACAATGGAGTTAGGAAGGTTTAGAATACATATAAGTAAATATTTCAAATTACAAATACAATGAAAATACATACAATAAAAAATTAAGTAAACTAGTAGAGAAAGATATAATATATTTTTTTATAACCAGCGGAGCAAACTATAACTATATAGGTACTATTGATTTATATATTATACTTAAATTTTTATATTATTTAATATTATAAAAGTAAACAATGTATTATATACTAATAAGTTTGAGGATGATAGCAAAGTTGGGATGGATGTAGGTAAAGGAACAAGTGAGGACAAGGACTGCATAAAGGAGGTACGATCGTTCAATGGACATTTAAAAAAGATATGATTCATGTCACCTATGTCAGTGCCACATTCACAAATATCTGATGGAATTATTTTCATTCTTGCAAGGTGTTTTGGGGTACAAGTATGACCCAATCTCAAACGAGACAAGACACTAGTAGCTCTTTTGCAAAACTTTAATTTAAAAAACCATGGTTTAGCGGGAATAAAAGGTTGTATATTAAAAAGAAATTTTCCTTTTGTCTTGGAAGTCTCCTTCCAGAGGTGATTCCAACTTTTCAGTAGGTCAACCTTGGATAGGGCTACCAAGTCTTGACTAAAGTTTTGATATGGCACAAGGTCACCACATTCCACCGCATCCTTAGCAAATTTATCAACTTTATCATTACCTGAAATACCACTGTGACCAGGTATCCAGGCAAAAGTAACTTCATATCCTCTTTCATAACATTGAAACAACTTATCCCGAATGCAAAAAATGATGGAAAGATTGGATTTCTCTTTAAACGCAAATTTAGATAAAGATTGTAGAGAACTTAAAGAGTCTGTAAAAATTATTGTTTTTTTAAGTTTTGCTAATAAGATGTATTCAGTGGCCTTCAGTAAACCATAGCATTCACCGGTAAAAACAGAGGTTTCAGGTGGAAGTTTTATTTGTTGTTTAATGTTGTATTGTTGATGATAAGTTGCAACGCCAACACAGCTATTGGCTGAGAGTTTTGAGGCATCAGTAAAAATGAAATCATGATTCTCAAACCTGGTATTAATGATATTTAGAAAGTTTGAATTAGCTTCAGAATCTCCTTTACTTACAGAAATATTAAGTAAAATACTAGGGCTCAATATTAAGGTCTCATATTTAAATTCGAACAAAGGAAGGTTGGATGTCATGAAAACAGGAGCTTCGAGTTGTTGATACTTAACGAAAGATGTAACTAAACAGGAACGTTTTTTACAAGAATTTAATAAAATTAAATTTTCTACTATTTTTTTAACAATTGGATGGCCTTTAAACTGTACACATTTATAAATATATCTATCTGAAAGATATTGTCTTCTTAAAAACAAAGGAGGATCCACACATTCTACTTGTAAGGCGTTTGTTGGGGTTGTTTTCATTGCTCCACAGACTATTCTGAGAGCTTTTGATTGTATTCTGTCTAACAATACTAATCCATTCTGACAGAGAGGCTCTAAAGGAAAAATTCCGTAGTCTAGGACACTTCTTATTATAGCATTATATAGTAACTTCATGCAGAAAGGATGTGCTCCCCACCAGATACCAGAAAGACACCTTAAAATATTTATCCGTCTGTGACATTTTTCAGCTATATATTTACAATGGGGAAGACCTGAAAGTTTTGAGTCCAGAATAACTCCTAGGTATTTCACTTCTGGTTTACACATAATCGGTATATCATCTAATGAAATATTTATAGGGGGCGTTAATCTTCTTCGAGTGAATAACATAACAGTACTTTTATTTGCCGACAATTGAAATCCGTTAAGTTGGAGCCACTGTTTTAATTTAACTAGTGCCCTATTTAAAATTACAGTCGCATCTTCTATAGATTTGTCTGAAACATATAAAACTAAGTCGTCTGCATATTGTAAAATGTTTACATTATTGACGTATTGTTCTAGATCATAAGTATATATGTTATATAGCAGAGGACTTAATACCGAGCCCTGTGGTAACCCCTTAAATATGTTACGACTAAATTTATTATCATTAATAAACAAGTTAATGGTGCGTTCAGAAATTAACTGTAAAATGAAATTAACTATTTTTGCAGGAACTTTTAATGCAATCAACTTAGTTTTTAAAATTGGATGTAATACATCATCATAGGCCGAACTTAAGTCAAGGAAAGAAGCGACTGTTGATTGACCTTTACTGAAAGCTAAACGTATATCGGTTGTAAGTAATGCAATGTTATCGGTAGTACTTTTGGCTTTTCGAAATCCATATTGACTATTTCCTAGTAATTTGTAATGCTCTACAAACCATTCTAAACGGATTTTAATTAAATTTTCACAAATTTTTAAAAGAACTGATGAAAGAACTATTGGACGATATGAAGATGACTCAGAAGGAGGTTTGTTGGGTTTCAAAATTGGAATGACTGTTTGAATTTTCCAGGCTGATGGAATATTACCAGTTTCGAAAACAGTATTTATTAAATCCAAATAATATATAAGAGAAAAATCATTTAAATTGCTAATAAAAGAGTAGGGTATTCCGTCTTCCCCTGGAGAGGAATCTTTTAAATGTTTAAGGACACCTTTTAGTTCAAATAGAGAAAAAGGTTTGCATAAATCGGAAGGGTTTGATTCAGAAATGCTATAATTACTAACTATATTGTTTTCAGGCACATATGGTGGTGCTAGTTTATCAAGAAATGGTTCAATCAAATTATTTGGTAGCAAAGTAAATTTACGTGGAGAAATAGCTGAACGGAATCTCTTGATGTTTTGCCAAACTATGGATGATGGGGTATGAGGCGAAATGCTTGCACAAAATGATTTCCAGCCTTCAGATTTTTTAGTTTTCAAAAGCTGTTTAGTTTTCTTAGTAACATCTTTAAGATTACGGTAATTTTGAATGGTCATATTCTTGTCATAATCTTTTTCTGCCTGTTTCCTTTTTTTTATAGCTAAAGTGCATTCATTATCCCACCAAGGTGGTGAGGGAGTTATATTAGTTCGGTTTGATTTTAAAGGAAACACTTCGTTGGCTGTTGATTTTAAAACTTCAATTAATTTGTTACAACATAACTCTTCCTCCCCAGGACATATATCTGGTAAATTAAGAACTTTGTTTTCGACTTTACTTGCAAAATTAGGCCATTCTTTTTGTACAATCCGATATTTCATTCGCGGTTTTGGTTTAGGTATATTAATAGTTAATGAGGGCATGGAAATAAAAATTGGAAAATGGTCACTACCATGAGTTGAGTGACAGAGGGACCAATCTAGAGAAGATGCTAGACTAGGGGAGCAAATAGACAGATCAACTGCACTTATGTTTTCGTTAGGTGCAGTGCGTCGTGTTGGCACACCAGTGTTTAAAACACAAAAGTTCAAATCATCAATAAGTTCAAATAATTTTTTACCCTTAGTATTAGTTAATGTACTACCCCATACACGATGTTGACAATTTATGTCCCCTAGTATTAAAATAGGTTGAGATAGTCTACTTAAAATATTTTTGATTTCAGTAAAAATTTGTGTTGAAGGTCTAGGAACATATATAGAAATTAAAATCATATTGTTTATAATTATACCTAAAATTGAAAAATCTTCACTATGTGAAGGCATATCTATTTCTTTATAAATAAGGCCATTTTTGATGAGTATGGCGGCTCCACCATATCCATCATGCCTATCTTCTCTTATACAAGAGAAACCTGGTAGGTTAAAAAACATACCCGGCATAAGCCAGGTTTCAGAAAGACAAAATATAAATGGTGAGTATGTATTAACCATGTATATTAATTCATTTTTTTTGTTTACTGCGCTTCTGCAGTTCCACTGAATTATATGTTGAATCTTGGGATCCATCATCAGAGGTTAAATGATCAATAGAGTCATTAAATTGTGCAACGTTGGACGGTGAATGTACTAAAAATTGAGAAATAACATTTTTTAAATTATTTATTGTATTATTAAAATATTCTATTAGATCGCTTTGTGATGTTTTATGTGGATTTATAAGACAAGTTCCAGTAGATGTTGAGGGCATATTAAAATCTTTAATAATGTTGTTATGGGCAGCAATGTCATAACCCTTTTCCAGTTTAGGAATGCTGCGGGGCTTGAGATAAACAGTTTTTTTATATGATACATTTTCAGGAGTTTTGTTTATTTTAGGTGTATACTGAGGTTTAGATGTATATTGTGGTTTAGGTTTAGAAATAAATGTTGAAGAAAGAACTTCAGAGTAAGGCTTGTTAACAGTTGGGAAAAACTTGATGGCCTCTGTATATGCAACACAGTTCTCAGCCATGTATGTTTTGATTTTTTTTTGGCGGTCAAATTCTGGACAGCTTTTACTTGTAGCAAAATGAGAACCATTACACATACAACAAACAACTTCATTTTCATTAATAGAACAACTATCTCCTGGATGTTCTTGACCACATTTAAAACAGCGCGGTTTAGACCTACACTGCATTTTAGTGTGACCATATCGGCAACAATTGTAACATTGAATGGTAGGATATATATAAAGTGAAACAGGTAAAGTATTATACAACATAAATAGACGTTTAGGTAGCATTTGACCGTCAAAAGTAAACACAACTGACTGTGATGGATTCCACGTTGGCACACCATCAACTGTTGTCTTATAGTTTAACCTACGCAATTTTAAAATTTCTCCACAACCTATAGGTAAGCAAACTGAATTTTTTATTTCTTCAAAAGTCATGTCAGTAGGAATACCCTTAACAATACCTATTCTGGTAACATTGTATGAAGGAATAAATGCTTTATAATTCTCATTTTTTAAATGTTCAGAAGACAGGAACAAATTTGCATTTTTAAAATCAGAAAAACTAAGTGTCATTCTGTTACGGCCAAGCCTTTTAACACTTCCATTAATGATATTTTTAAAGTTATTTTTTTTTAAGAAATTGCCAAAATTGATGGGGTGAAAGGTGGTGCCGCTGTTAGGAGAAGACTCTAAACGCTGAACATGTATGACGTACGGTGCGAGATCTGTATAAACAAAAAGTTTTCGCGCTACAGGTTCTGATGTATTTAAAGTGATAGGTGCATTTTTAATAGGTAAATCTGCTGTGTCTAATGGTTTAGGGCAGGTTAGTGTCGTGTCTCGTTGAAAAGGCAAATCATCTTTGCACGCACATCCATCAATATCATCTTTTCCATTGCGTTTCCTTTTTTTATTACAGGTTTTACACACTTTAGAAGTTCTAAGTGTTCGCCTTTTTTTTGCGCCACTTTCGATTTTCGATGAACAGTCCGTGTCCATACTCGACTCGATTTCAATATTGTAACCCACCTGGAGGCTTGCGCCTCCAGGGTCTGGTGGATCATTCATTTTACACCAAGCAACTACATCCAAAAAGAATGAAAAATTTAAACTCACCGATTATTGAAGAAAAACACTAATAAACTAACAAACTACATATAAATACAAGTAAGAAATACTTAAATACAGTTTTTTTGAAACTTCCAACTCAATTGCACTCTATTTAAGAAATTAAAAATTTTCAGCTGAAAAAATACACCCGCGCTTCGCGAAACTTCCCGCCGTTTTTCTCAAACAATTTTAAGCCCTATCCAATTAAGCTAGGGATGATTTTCGCCTACCGTATTATTATGGAAAAAACGGTTTCATTTCAACAAGAACAACCAAAGAAAAAAGACAAAACCCGCTGACATAAAAAAAAAATAAAGACTTTACTGTTAAAAATATTTGTCGATAAATGAATGAACACAACCGATACATGACTAGATTTATGCTGAGTTGCGTTTCTACCAACTTTTTCCGGGGCCTATATTAATATCCAAAAGTTTTAATTAAAAAAGTAGCAAATATTTGTTCCTAACGAAGTTGAGCGAGTGGGACCTTCTTTCGGTTTTTCGAACAATGACCTCTTATTTTGCATGCTATTTTGCCCTCACTATAAACGCTTGTAGCAGTTGTAGCCCATTTGCGGTGAGGGGGCCAATAGAGTAAATATTTGGAAGCCCTTTATGCTTTAGTTATTAGCAATAACTTATTGGGCTGATGCGGCTGCTGATGTTTACAAGCTAAGTTTCGCTGAGCAGTAATGCTGCGGCTACAGGAACGGGAAATGCCGTTAATAATGGCGTACCGATGGACATTCAACGTTGTAGTAGCCAATGGCTCATTTTTACCACGCTTTTATTAGCTTGGGTTGTATCTATGTAATGGAATCTTTGAGCATAAATTTGACCGATTTCCAGAAGTTCGATTAATTTGAAACTTTGCACACGTATTAAGGACCGATGACAATGCAATAATTTAATAAGAGTTTCTCATTATCCTTATTAGGACCACCAGGATTAATAAATTCATCTTTAGATCCTTTTGTAGGAGAGTAAGAGAGACAAAGCTAGCGCGTGATCTGCGCCTTTCATCACTAATTGAACTAAAAAGCAGAAAATAAATAATAGTTTAAAAACTAAAATACCACGCTTTTATTGCTAATCGAACTAAAAAATAGAAAATAAAATTTCAAATCGGAGTAAAAAGCGTGGGGTGCTCGATATAGTATGTAGAGAGTTATGAAAATGAAGTAAAATGCACCCCTCGCTTTTTACTCCGATTTGAAATTTTATTTTCTATTTTTTAGTTAGATTAGCAATAAAAGCGTGGTATTTTAGTTTTTAAACTATTATTTATTGAACATTAGCATTAACATCATCACATTGCAACCTTGTTTTTTTATTTTGTTCATAATAAAGTGTATTCGTATAATAAAATGTTTAACTCATTAATAAAGACTTGCACCGTAAGATTCCATCTTGAAATTATTTACATTCATGTAAAATTTAACGCGATTATTATCGCTGCAATGGGCTCATACAATAAAAAAGACTGCTCATACAATGCTCAGTTGCCAATGTAAAAAAAAATATTTAAGTGAAATTCTCTTTTTTTTGTTGGTAACACATTACCAAATGTCAAACTCTTTGTAAAATCTACAGCGCCATTTTGGTGTGGTTTCTCTGTAATTTCAGTGAAAACTGTGATTTTCTTTTAAAAATGGGTCACGCAAATATCTGGTATTCACACCCTAGGCGTTACGGTCAGGGATCTCGATCATGGTTAGTGCGAACACCCTTTATTTTTAGCGTTATACTGTTTTTGATGTACACGTGTTCTCACTTCTAAAATCCTTGTTACAGCCGAGCTTGCTCAAATAGGCATGGACTTATTCGCAAATATGGACTAAATATTTGCAGGCAGTGCTTCAGGGAATACGCTCACGATATTGGATTCAAAAAGGTAAGTCAGAATTGTCTTTGATGGAGATAGAGGTTATGTTTTGATAGTTTGCCGTGTGGAAGATTATACCTGGGTTGTGCCACTGCTATTACGATAACTGTCTCTAATCTGAACCGAATTTGCATTGATAGGTACTTTATCATTAGTTCAGAAGCTAAAATCGCTCATCCAGTACAAAGTGACACAATTTCAAAAAACTCTTTCTTTTCTGATTTATATCCCTTCATCTGTGGAGCCCGCTCTAGGAGTCGACGACAAAAATCGCTTATCTGTGGTGCACGCTCCTAGAGTTCGACCATCACTCGATGTCGAATATATGCCTGTATTGTATGTAAACCTATAACTTGCCTGCTCATACTTGCACAAAGTGTAGGGAAAAGAACAAGGATGACAAATAGTTTCAAAATAAGTCTCTAGAACACATCGAAAACGATTAGTTTGCGTTTCAAAAGTGGTCCCTTAGACTTCATTTCGCGCGCGTGTCGGAGAATTTTTAAAGTGTTTTAATTTTAAGAAGAGTTTAATTTCGTAGAAACGGAGTTGCATTATGAGTGATTAAGTCGTTATTTAACAGTTTTTAATTCATAGATTGCGTATTTGGTAAAGGTTTTGTACAGAAAAATGGTTTTCAAAAGACATAGTTTGCCATTTTAAGTGCCAAACTGGCACCATACCTGTTCATTTTAATTTATTACGAATAATAAAAACACAAAACATAGCAAACAAACTTTCGCCATGGAATCATTATTTATCATTTTATTGTTACTTAGCATTAAATACACAAGTTTTTGCAACGATTTTGCGTAATATTCGTTTGTACAGAAACGCAGCCCAATTCGATCTCCAGGAGCTTGATTCCACAGACAGGTAACTAAGACATTACCTGCCATTTTGTAAGTTTTGTTCCGAAGATAGATTACTATGGATAACACTTTTGCGTATTGAAATTTATTATATTTTTGGTGACGAACTAGTTGTTAACTACGTTTTATACGAAAAATTGAAGTTTTTTTTAATTTGCGTTTTTAAGTTTTATGTTTTAGTTATTTTCAGTAATCATTGGGTATTATTATATACTAATTAACATCAAACATATTTTTTTTAATAAATCAGCATTTCTTTCTACCTTTTTACTCTTTTTAAAACTTATTTCTTAATGCTTAATAATTAATTATTCATAGGGTCTTTTTTCATAGTTCAAGGCTTATCCATACTATGGAACACATGAACATTTTCCGTGTCTGTGGATATATCTCTAGGAGATAGGTATCGATAGTGATATTGTCGACTTTAGTTTTTGATTTTTGAAATATATTTGTATGGTAATATGTTTTTTTTATTGTGCTCAACGATACGTTAAATCCATAAAATTGTATAAAGCTAATTCACATTTAAAATAATACTCAAGAATTAACCATACGATCCCCAGATTGAGAGGACGTTTTTTGCTCTTATTTTTAAGTGTTGGGTTATAAGGTTTAAGTTATTGCTCAATTTCTAAAAAACCTAACACTTGTAACAGTAGATTTTTTGTTTGTGAAAGGAATGTGGACTAAACTTCAGTATTAGTTAATAATATAAGCCACTTGACCTCACAGTGCTTTCGGAATTAAAGTATAAACAAGCCCAATTTGTTGGCTGAATGTTCGAGTCGGCTAAACAAAGTAATTTTTTAAAACTGGTCAAGGGTTAAAAATATCTTTAAATTTGTGTGTTTTTTTATTGTTTGGTGCGTAATAAATTATAATTATGTAAATAAAATATATAGTTTTTAAAATAATTGATTATTTCTGTTAATTTTCATGACTTTTGTTCAAGAATCTGGAATAAAATCGGTCAATCTGATTTAATAATTTTATTTAAAATACATTACGAGATAAAACTAGACCGATTTATATTTTTTATGTTAGCTAGGTTAGTAAAGATTTCAGTAACATAAGGTTTTATATAGCTTTTATATAAAACTTAGGAGTAATTTCGCTTTTAAATACACGCGCCGATATCGCGCTAGACTACCTAGAAGTAGCGACACAGATGTGCCAAATCGTGAAACATGGCCGCCACAGTTGAAGGGATATAGTGTCTTAAAATTTTGTAATGGATAAGATTTGAGCTATAAAAACCAAGTTAAATTTGTAAATGGAATATTATTTATCTGGGAAAATAAAATGTATTAATTGTATTGCAATTGCAGTACAGTCGCATTGAAATTGATCCAGCAATGAGCAAAGTTTTATCATAATCTTCTCAAAATGTGATACCTAATTTTCTTCAATTCTAAATGTGTGTTTTGTTCTAGAACCAAGGTTAGATTGATTAAAATTTACAGATTACAGTCTATTATATGTAGTGCAGTTGTTAAGATTTTTTAAATAATATGTTTCTTTTCTGTTTCAGCTGGACTAAACCTGTTATAAGTTAAATAATAAAACTTTAAAAATCTAATTATGTGTTTTATTTTTGACCTGTAGGTAAAATTGGGAAGATAAAATGTATTGCAGTTGATACACTCCATTAGTTACCAATGTATTATGTGTTTTTATGCTCATAACATCTAATTAAAAAAACTTTCATATATTATATCAGTGTTTAAATAAGGCTGTGTGTAGTCAACAAGCTATTCTTTACCTCACCAGGTAATTAATTGATAATGTCGGTGATTTTTTTCTAAAATAATGTAAAACTATCATGAAGGAACATGGGAAACATTTACTTCATACCTTGTGCTTGTGACATTTACTTCAAACTAGATGTTCAAGGGTTTTGAGTACAACTAGTACTAACCCTTGATTATCCAGTGTATCTACTGCAAGAGGACCACAAATTATATTTTGATTTTATCACTGTGATTAAAAATTTAACTGCTGTTTTTAACCTATTCTATGTTTGTCATGGTTATATTCCTTTGAGCTAAAGAATTCCAACACTACAGTGAACCTTGTGGACAATTTTAGCCGAAAATACAGAGTTATTAAGCTACTACACAGTGTTACATGATTTGCGATTCAACGCACAAAGTCGGTAAGTACCTACCTACCCAAAGTACGGTGTTTTCAAAATCACTTTATTAAAAGCGCTGCTCTGTGTGCGATTTGTGTTATGTGCATTGTAAGACCGCGTCTTAAGAATTAAATAACATACAGTGCATAACTCCTTGGTTCTATGACAAAAATTTAAGATGTTCGAACAAATTAAAAGCTATCGAACTTGCAATGTGGCTGCCCGGCTGGACGTAACCGCTGTGTCGCCGCATAAGGTTCGAGACGGTCGATTTCCTCTTTAGTGCGCAGTATTTACAAAATACTGCTTAACTAATAATAAACCATTTACAAGTCGATTTTGAGCAATTTATACATTCAAAAGTAGATTAGTACCTACATGATTTGTAACGGAAAAGGGGACGTCATCATCGTTGATGATAGTGATCCTACCTATAGTACTTAGGTATAGCATAAGGATAAGTACCTACAATGTTTTACTTAGATTGGAAGAGTAAATAAACTTTGGCTTATAAAAAAATGTATTCAATAAATAAGTAACAATTTTAATTCCTGCCTCCTTGAGCTGCTGGTCTGTTAAGGGCACCAAATCTCTGTAAAGACATTTTCCTATTAGTTAAATACTAGTAGGGTACGAGATACAGTAATAAAATCATAAATGTTAACTGATATTTATTTAACAGCGGCAATGACATTTTTTTTGCCTAGATCCTTAGATCACAGCCTTTTCATAATGATTGAGACACATGATTGAGATTTTTTTTTGTTTATAACATATGCTAGCTATTATTTCGGTTTCACCCGCATAACTTTTTTTTAGCTTTTAAAAGCAATATTTTCTCCCGTTTTTGCAATTTTTCATTACTGCTCGGCTTGTATTAATCGTAGTGTGAAGCCTTCCACAAAATACCAGTAACTAGTTCCTGCGTTCATGAACGCGCTAAAATATTTGTTCACTTTAATTAACGTGCCTTCAAGATCATTTATGTAAGTACGTACTTAGTGCGCGAGTCAGACTCGATCTTTACTTTTTTTAAGGATAAGTAGGTATATTATACCTGTGTGACACCAGCGAGTAATCCAAAAAGACTCCTTTGTGGCGGCCGGCAATGCTTCTTTCCACCTTCTGCACAACACAAGTTCGGAAAACAGTCTACACTTGACGTGCATTGTTTTGGGAAAACGTCGTACTTTGGAGGCGCGGTGCATTGGAGATACTGTTCTAGCATGCGCACGGCTGCAACATAAAACATGGAATTTAAATTTAATTTCCTTTAATTTGTTTTGATATATCTTTGATAGGTACACCTATCATCTATATAACTTGATTCACCTGCTTACTATTACAAATATTTCAATTAGGTGGCTACTTTCTGACATATAAACCATGCATGGCGGTACCAAAACTCTTAACTAATGATATGAATTATATGTATCAGAGCTTGTTGGATAATTGGTAGGCGAAAAGAATCAGCATGACTTACGTTGATCAATTTGATTCGCTATCGGCACTAAATCAAGCCTGGCTCGAGCAGTGCGGCAGTAGGACTTCTCGCCATCCGGACAGCACACTCGAGGCCAACAATCTGCATCGGACTTGCAGGTTTGCACCTCGAATAAAAGCTCTCCAAGTGGTGCAGATGGACATTCACGCGGGATAACGCCTAGGAGAGCTGCAACCAGTAAATATAACTATAACATTCTCAGACTCAAGAAATAAATATGGCTTATGAGTGTAGTCTTACGTTGATGAGATATTGGTTTTGCTTTAGGTTTCGGCGCTGGGACGCCCTTCACGCATTGACCTTGACAACAAACATGGGCGGCGCTGTTGCTGGATACACATTGCGATGTTTTCTCACAAGGGATCGGGAACAACACTATCGGAATCTGGCTAGGCTTTGGACATAAGAACTTTTGGGATTTACCTGAAAAACAAATAAAATGCATAGTATGCAATGCATGACATGCATGCACCCCTTTTGGAATGCCGTATCTTCCTACAATAAAACTTACGAATAGTTGCCACAGCAAAAACACCCCAATATTATTTTTAATCCTATCCTAATAATATGATGAAAAGTTGGTTTAGTTGTATGTTACTCAATTACACCAAAAAGGCTGGTTAGATTCTGAAGATAGATCAACACACTGGCTTTTTCAAATTAAACTGATAAGTTAATTTTTTTTAAATAGCTAGGTACGTGTACTTGTCGATGCTTGCAAAGCTTCGGGCGTTTTTTTTTCATTTTGGCTGTTATAATGTTTAGAGGCAGGCAGGTAAATGAGAAGAAAACTGCTACTTACTAGTTTTCGTAGACTTCTTAGATGTCGATAATTGCGTAGTTTGAATCGGTAGCAGTTGCAAATAGGGGCGCGGTGCTTCTGTCGCCTGCTTGGTTGTGGTCGTTGGCTTCTGCGTAGTTGTAGTCGAGCTGGTGGTTGTAGTTGCTTTAGTTGTTGTTGGTGCTGGAGTGGTTGTCGTTGTTGTTATAGTTGTTGTGGTCGTTGTAGGAGCAGGTGTGGTTGTCGTTGTCGTTGTGGTGGTGGTAGTGGTACTACTGGTGCTGGTACTACTGCTACTCGACTCTAAACTACGCAGCGGCTCGTTGTTGCTATGATAGCACATTTTAGTCACAACAAGTAAATGGGTATGATAGGCATGAAAATGGATAAAAAAATTGTAACCAACACCATTTTTACGGCTAGACACTAACTAAGTAATCAATTTTTTTCTGGATACACTTTAATACTTAGTAAGTCGGTACCTTATAAAACAAGAAAGCACGGTGAAGTTGGAATAAACTGTGTACTGTCATAATCATCAACTCATCAATAAGTTCACAACAACGTTTATACGTTAGTTCTAAGGGGAAGGACGGACAAGATGAGTAACATAGATTTAAAGCATAATTATTGATTAAGTATTCATTTTCATTTAAATCTGTATTGAACTACGCAGTTCTAAGTACATGAAGTATTTATAAAAAAACGGTTACATTGCCTTATTTAGACAAACTTACAAATGAGTTCAAAAAAATATTATCCGGATATAAAATAAGGTAAAAGGTGAGGTACTTATAACGTAGGTTTATAAATATATATTTCTAGCTCTTTAAAGTTATTTCATCCTCTTTAATTACCCCTGTTCATAACCGGCAACGCGGTGGATATCTCAACTAGATAAATTGAAAGCAAAATAATGTTAATATAAGCATTGATTAAAGCTACGAATAATAATGTATCCTTCAGAATTACCGGATAGGTATGTAAAAGAAGTAATTATCTATCTACGTAAATTTGGACACCACATAAACATGATCTTTAGTTAATTTTGCTACGGTTCTCGAAGTCAATTTACAAGTCAAATATGCATCTTTACTAAAGATTCTTTAGAAGATACTTGGATAGTTAGGTATATATTATTTATAGGTATTATAATGCGAAAGCTTGTGAGTAAGTATGTATGTGTTCGATACTTATTGGCTCTATAAACTACTGAACTTAACAGATTTTGATGAAACTTAGTAACTATACTTATGAAGATGAAGAAGAAAGTCTACGTTAGCGTTCTTAATTTCATAATCTTACCGTTGCTCAGCGGCGCCTTTTAACCCTTTTGTACAGAATCCTTTACAGCAGAGGAACTGCGGTCCCATTACCGACCGGCATTCCGAGTTCTTCTTGCAAGGCAGTGGGAAGAGGTCCAGCCAGCCACTGCTCGTGCGCACAACCGGACATACTATCGACTGAGCGCTGGCTAAAAATATATGAATAGATAAGCATTATAATATGCTGTAGTTGATTTCGACCCAAAAGGAAAAAGTATTTGGTTTTCATATTTAAGTCTGATACTTTGTATATTTTTATTTTATAAAAAATATATAGTTACCTAAGGTATTTAGGTTATATTAGTAAAATGTATTTGGTTAAGTTAGGATTTCAATCTGTTGGAAATATTTCGAAAACAAAATACCCGAACAAACTTTTTTTTCAGAAAGAAAATGATATTATTCGGAATTGATTATTTCTTTGTAAAGACTACATAGAGTTTGTTATTATACCTATGCATCGGGTCGAAAGCCACTAATGAATAATTGTGTGTTAGTTTCTTTTAATAGAATAATTAAATTAATAATTGTGTTGATCACCTAGACCCAAACTACTGACTTACTTTGCTTTTAGTTATCTAGTTTTTAGTTCAAACGTTGTAACCAGTAGGTACCGAATTAATTATAAACATTTTTTGTTTAACCACAACACGATCTTGATGAATAAAAATTATTTGTATTCATTTGTACCCACTCTGTACCTAATCAAAATTGGAAAAAAGATTATCAAAGGAATAGGTAGGTATGTAATTAAACTGTGTGCGTGATAAACTTTATGGCGAATCATTATAACTGTCAATGTGAGGTGACACTTCGTACAGTTGTAGAATTGGCATCTTTAATCAAATCAAAATATTATTTTCAATTATTCAATTGGATTATGTAATTCTTTGAGTATGACTATAACAGAGCAAGTGAAGTTGCCATCGTATAAAGAATTAAAAGTTAAAGAAGTAAAGTTATCAACATGCACTCTAATGACAGCGGCGCCGTACCTGGGAAAAGCATGCCAGTCAATTAACAACGAGTTCATGCTGTGTCGCTCAGAGAACAAGTACGACCCTCGACCCTGTATAGGCCTCGGTAAGAAAGTCACCGCTTGCTCACTAAAGATGTTCAAAAAAATAAAGGAAAACTGTCTCCATGAATTCAATCAGTATTCCAACTGTATCAACAAGAGCTCTGGTGACTACAGCTACAAGTACTGTAGGAAGACTCAGGCGGTGTTTGATAAGTGCATGCTGGATAAGGTGAAGATAGAACGTCCTCACTGGGGCCACTTCACGCGGTCACGGGTGCACTGCTCTAAGTGCGCCCCCCCTCGCAAGAAGGAGCCTTGTCCCTGCATACCGAAGTACGATGACGCTACTCCTGGCTTGCCGGAATGCTTGCGGCAACGACAGAAGTCCTCACGTTTTACTGGTCGAATGCTTTATGGCTCCGATTAGTTGATCGCCGTTACATTGTAAACGACCAGCGTGTTACTTTAAACGGACTTTATACAAAATTGTTTACTCTAGTCCAGAGCAATAAAAATAAAAACGTGCGAATAAAATATTGTATTTATTTACACAGTCAGATATGAGTTTAATGAATGCAATACAAGATTAGTTTGTTGCAACTTGTATAAAATGAATAGGTATTTCGTAATTAGCTGCAGAATGAAGATGACCTTTGACAGTTTGTTGCCTAAGTTTGACCTACGGATTCGACACTGCTGTATCCACCATCTTAATTGCAGGTTTAAAGCTACAAAGAGGTTGTAAGTAGCTTCAAACCTGCAATTAAGATCAAACTGTGTACGCAAAAATGCCCATTTGCGTAGTTAAGTAGGTATTATTTTAGATAATTACTTACATATTCATAAGCAAATTTTATCTGAATAATTACAACACTAATTACAGATGTATAAAAAAAAAATAGGTAATTGAACTTTAGGTGCTAATGTATTGTATCTTCACTTTGGATTTAAATATTATCCTACATACTACTAATAACAAAAATGTACTTAATATAAAAATCTGTTGAATGTTAAATTAACGTAGCAGTCTCTTAAACTAACTCTAAAACTTGTTCATAACGAATGGCAACCTAGGTTTGCAAGGACTAGACAGGCTAACTCAATCCACGAACAACCTTGAGCCTAATCTTGATACCTAATGGCAGATAGCTAAATTGTTTGATTTGGGACCATTCATAATTTAATTTAATCAGGTGACTTAAGAAATAATAAAGTTTCACTTATGACCTTGTCAAAACGTTTAATAAAATTAAGTAGTACAGTGATATCGAGTAGATAAGTGCATGCTGTAACTTGACTCTTAACTTCATAGGTTTTTTTCATTTGTTAGTTTTAACTGAGTAATTTTCTAAAGAGCGAAATTATTTTAAAAATCAAACTTAGGTTGGATTTAAATTACGAATTTCTTACAATTTAACCTTACATGCAAGGTAGGCATGGGAGGTATTGTTCTCTTCTTCACATGCACTTTTATAAAATATAGTGGCCGCCCACGACTCCGTTCGCGTGGAAGTCGGTTTCCCGTGGGAATGAGAAGTTTTCTCGCGGTAAAAAGTACCCGATGTGTTAGTCTTATGTATAACCTATATTACTGTAAAGTTTTATCCATATTCGTCCAGTAGTTTTTACGTGAAAGAGTAACAAACATCCATACATACTTAAAAACTTCACGTTTATTATATTAGTAGGACTTAATAACGTGTAGCTGTCACGCAAAGGTTCAAGGTGTTCGTTTTTTAAATATTGAGATATCCGTGAAATGATTGCTAACAAGAACGCTACATCCTGAGGTCATTTTGCGGTGGACTAAAGTAGGTTGATTCTGGTGTACTTACATATTTGTAAGTTGTAACCAACCGGTCATTATATAACGTACAATTTTAATTTTAAAAGGTAAGCGGTTTTCCATTCCAGTACGTTACCTGTCCTGTAGGTATTAGGCAATACAGATCTCACGGAAAGATGGAGTATTAGTCAGGCTTACCTCAATCTAACTAAACCAATATGAAACGTATTCATCGTAACAGTTTAAAGATTTTGAGAAGAGACCCGGCTTCTATTAAGAACATAATAAAGCGCCCTTGCATTTTGCATGTATAATTATACCAAAATGAGGTGTAATGTAACTAAAACTTTTTGAATATGTTAGAACCATGAATCCGAATCGGAATTTAGTGAGGAATGAATTTAATGTAAGTAGTTAAATATTCGTGATGGTAGATAATGATAAATTCGATTTAGGGCCGATTTTTCAATAGATAGTTAAAACGCCAGATATCGAACAGCCAGATAGCTTTAACTGAGACGAATAATAAAGTTTCAATTTTTCAATGGTCAGATAACCCTCTGCTAGCTATCCTAATGATATTTGTAAGAAAGAGACATTCTTATATATTTTACAGTTGTTAGAAAGAACTGTAAACTTTCAACGCATTGACAGCGGGTGTCTCAATTGACAAAAAATTTAGGTATGACATCAAGACTTGCCGTCAACGATAATACATAGATATACCGAAAACTAGATGGAGCCCACCGAAAAAAAATACAAATAAAAGTTACAAATACAATATATTTTAACATGTGTCTGTAAACTTTGAGAAAGTATTTCTATCTTATTATATTGATTGCTAAGAATATTTTTGATGCTTTTTTAAAAAATCGATTTGGTATTTCATATACTCAGAGATACTTTATGTTACTGTATGTCTTAATAACTACTTAGTATTTTAATATAATTCTAAAAAAATCCTCATTTTGATAAAGCGTATCTTTAGCAGTGTGTTATTTGTGACACGCACACATCAAACGTATTACTCCATCTAGAAATGTATACATCTGTGATGTCAACAATAGCTTACTGCGCAGATATTCAAAATTAAACCTCTTGTGATATATATTTTTGTCCCGTTTTGATAACTATACATTATTGTCTTCAAATAAAGTAAAATATCCATAGTTTTACAAAAAATAAGCAAAACAGAAATAAATTATCCTATATTTACATACGCATGATGACAGAAACGTCAAATAATCTGTTAGATAAAAGCTTAACTGAGGCAAAAAGAGGCAGCTAAGTTTATCCGCAAGTTATCGAGTTTAACCTTCTGTTAGAGCTTATCCGCTAATTGAAAAATTCACAATCTTGCTATCCATAGAATAAGTCCTATCTGAAGGCTTAACTGACTATTGAAAAATCGGCCCTTAGATACGTATTTGCCAAATTAACTTATAATATTTACATTTCTTGAGTAATAAATTATCATATTTTTGTAAGACGGCTTATTTTATGATTGGAAAGTTGCAAGGTCTTCTGAATCAACAACGGACTGGTGCTAATAATATATTTTTGTTTCATTTTCATTCATTTTATAGGATAAGATGTCCATGCATTAGTGCAATAAGCTGTATTATCTAGGTCATATGCATCAAATTATTAAGCAATTCATATAAATTACTTGTAAAGTTCCTTTCACAATTTATTGTGAGTTATCAAATCATTACGATCTCTAATAAGGCGTTGCGAGCGGTAGTCATTACAAAGCTCTTAAGTTTTGTGACTGAATGGGCGCCTTACGTTACATGATAGTGGTTGATATTTCATTGTGCTCACGGTTGGGTAAGCCGGCATTTGACTTGAATAAAAAGTATGTACTCGTATAAATATCTATTAGTAAATACTTAGTAAACATATATGACAAAATACATATGGAAATAAAAGGTAAGTAACTAATTCTATTCTAAAAATCTAGTCTCTTAGTTTATTCACTATCAGGGATGAAGCCTGGCACGACTTGATAGCTCCACTAAGTTACTAGAACTTTGACAGGCCGATCATTTATGGATAGTCGTGAAAACCTTCATAAATCTAACTGCGGCCCTAATGTAATTAAACCAAATCTTAAAATAGAAACCTTAATAAATATTAATAAAATTTTACATCGGACTTACCTTTGATAGGTGCTTCTAAAACCGCAAATAAACACAAAAACACAACAGTCCGTAACTCCATCTTCAAGCGGCACTTTGCGGCAGTTGGGTCGGCTGATGTAATATTAATCACGCGTGTTTACAACCAGCATCAACAAATAAAAATGAATAGTTTACAATAAATAATTATGGCACTGCTTCACGAGTTTAAGTTTATTTTTGTTGTTGCTTAATTTAAGCGGTTGTGGTACTGTAGTGGTTGTGTTGGGTTCGCAAAGGCCACTGCTGCCTTCGCTGCTTGCCGCAGTAATTGCATAAGTAGCTACCTACCTACCTTGCTCTTGGCGATTGTGACCAACTCAGATACAAATTATTTTGTCAGTTCACTTTCGCCAGTTTACAAGCTCAACTGACTCGAATTGACATTGCAACAGCTTAACGTCTGTTCTCCTATACTCTGATTGATAAATAGTTGTGTTATAAGTTACTTCATTCGTGTTTTTAATGGGAAAATGTTATTAATTATATAATTGATATAAAAGTATGGGAAGTTTCATAAAAAAAGTCTTGTTTCTTAGAAATTATTTAATTCGTCAAGTAAAGATTTACATTTATCTCTTAATATTTTAACAGCTTCTACAAATATTACATTTGGAGCCATGGCACCCACGGATTCAACGTTAACTGAAACAAAAAGTTAATTAAAAACAAAATAATAGCTTCTTTTTGAACTCCGAAAACGAATGGATCTATTATTTAAAAAAAAAATCGTTGTTACCGAGTGTAACATGTGCTGTTTAATTTCAGCGTGTTTAAAAGTTCACACAAAAGTAATGGTTTATTGAAAGCAAATCACCCATTGCTCTGGCATTGTTAGATTTGCCTAATTATTACGAAAATCTGTGATTTTAGAAGATAGTTTGATGATTCTTGCGAACTCTGCACTCGTTGCTCAATCAAATAGGTATGATTGCTGACATAAAACATTTAAAAACAGATCAAAAGATCCATATACCTACGGCTGACCGTTTAAAAAATTAAAACTTTTAAAACACTGCGATTGCAATGAAATAGGTAAGGATAATATATTAGTTTCATAAAACCAAACATTAGGTAAAAACATATTTAGAAGGAAATTAATTTTAAAGTACTTAATAAATGAAAACGATATGGAATCCTTTGCGTTTTGCGAGTAAAGGTTGTAATAACTAGCCTATAGGCGAGTACTTTTAAATCTTGACCTATATCGTATAAAATTATTCTACAACCTAAAAAAGTAATCTTCACATTCTAGGAAATAATAACAGCATAAACACGTCTTCTTAATTCGTTAACCCATAAGTTGCAATATTATAAGAAAAATTTCATCCTCATTTATAAAAGCAAGATTTGTAGAACTCGGCATTTTACAATTCTGACATCGTCATCTGTTTATAAACGCTCGCTCGAATCACATTAGACAATTTAAGGCGACCACATTAAAATATTCTCATGGTGGATAAACGTAAAATGTGTTCAATCAATTATTCGATAAAAGCTCATTATTCGATAATTGCTCTAGTGATTGCACTGTCGTGACCCCAGATCATAGGTTATGAGTGTGTACCGAAGCGATGAGCGTGTAAACATTGTGTTCCCACACCGCACGCAAATCGGCGCTATTTTAGCTTACAATCACTTTGAGCGTAAATCGCGCACTGCGGTACTGCCTACGAGATTTACGTTAGTCATTATAATTATAAGCGTCAAATAATGATTTTTTCCTTTGGTCATTGTAAATAAGATTAATTCTTTGTTCACGTAGAATTATACAACCAGCGGCACGAAATATCGGCACGGTACTAAAATTCCGACAATATAAACTCAATAAACATTTTAGTATTAAATTTTAAGCAGGTTGGGTGCAGTTTATTCGTTGATTTTCTTAATTAATTTCAGACAATTAAATCCAAAAGACATCTATACTCAAAAAAGTATTGCTAATCCAGGTGGTTAAACTATAAAAAAGTTTTTATTTTACTTATACTGTGTTTAATATTGTGGATTGCCCCCTCTTGCCTTTATCATGGCCTGCATTCGATTTGGCATGCTCCGAATAAAATTAATGATGTCGACTTGCGTACTGTCATCCCGTGCTGCCCGTGCTGCGTGCTCGATTCCATTTAAATCTGGTGATCGATCAGGCCAGTCCAATATCTCAATACTGAGCTCTTCAATCACGCAGCTAGTAACGTAGGACCGCGCTTTAAAGAGTATAAGCAACAATTCGGTGCATCCGACGAACGCAGAATTAGGCAATACATGATCCTGAAGGATCTGTTCAACGTATCGAGTAGCATTTTACGAGCATCAGAACTTTTATCTACCTACACCATAATGGACCCGTCATACAATCTTACAGTTTGTGTTATGTTGTTGTATAAATATACTGTTCTTCCCGTCTCTATCACACTCGTTCTCTATTAATCCAATAAACTGTCAAAAACTAAACGCCACCAAATAAATAAAACAAAACCACAATTTAAACTAAGAAAAAACACATTTGAGAGAAATATACGAGAGTGTGTCAATGAAGCAAAATGCGATTCATAAGTAAATCTCATAACTATTGTCAGAACTAACTTTAAAAACCCAACAATCCCCAAAACCATGAGAAAACAACATTTGGCATTTACCTATATAAACGTTGAAGTTTCCGTGCCGTTAAATGTAATTAAAACGATTTCTTAAGTTACTATACATATAGCATTTCGCCAATAGTGACAAAGTCAATCTTACACGCTCATCGCCGTTCTCTTCACTAAACAATAATTATTACTTTAAAAATACTTATTTTCTATTTATCAAATTTGAGGGTTTATGAACATACTAAGCAGTTTGTAAAGTGCCGTAGTATAGAATTAACCTACGACATGTACCTACATTATTTTTTAACTTTCGTAAAAATAAAAATTAGATATATCTACGTGAAATTAAAATTAGAAAACTTAAAGCTCCTAAGCACTTTTCTAACAAAAAAAGCAGCATTTAATATTTTGTCAGTACAAGTACTGTACAAGACAAAAAATCGTTTTCAACTTACAGATGAAATGGTCGCGGACCCTCGACAGCTCGACCGCGTCTTTGATCTCGTCGTACTTGTACACGTTCCTGCTGCATGTGTCGTATCGCGCGTCGCGGACGAACGCCGCGCCGTCCGCGTCCACTCCGATCACTCCCGGAGAGAAACAGCGCTGCAGCAGCGCCGCCTCGCTGTCTCGCACCTCGCGTTTTAAACGCACCTCGGGTAGCAGCCGGTACGAGGCTGTCGCTACACCAAAACAAATGTGACACTATGTGGACCCATCTCTCATTCAAATATAACTATAATTATTATTACGTAGTATATAGAAAAAATTTCATAAAAATAAATATCTAAAAATAGAAAAACTTTTCTTAAGCAAGCGAAATTTCAATGTTGCATAAACAAAATTACACCATTGCTAAGTGTGAATTACCAGTTCTAAATTATAAGCACTTCCCATGGATATCTGATCATGGTAACTTTAAGTTTAAACTTACCAACTGGAGAGAACTTGGCATGGTCTTTGCCAATTCCTTTAACAGCTACCAACTGCAGGTCTAGCTCATGGCCAGGTCTCATCTTGGATATTAAAATATCACCATGTACGGGACCAACATTTATCTCCTTATGAATTGAAGCTTGATTGCCAATGGGATGCCACTTAATATGAGATGAATATACTGCAAGGAAATAATTATTAAACTATTTCATCTTAATTGTAATTAGTTTAGGGTCTAGATACTACTAATAACTTACTACTGTGGTTTTCGTACAAGTCTTCAGCTCTGTAAGAATCCTTTGGTTGGGCTTTGTTAGTAGTACATTTCACTTTTAAAGAAAACTCTAATGTATCAAATTCAGTTCCCTCTGTAGAGTCTGAAATAAAGATATATACTGATTCAGCAGATTATATATTTTTTTTTGATTGGTTTAAATGCGACATGTATAAAAAGGATGTGTGCCAACACATACTGACGTGACTGTTAAACTAAGTTGTTTGTTGTTTATTAATAATTGAATTTCATAATTATGCATATGTTAAAAACTATTTCAATACAAGAAGGTAAATAGTATTTTTTTATGACGCTACTGTGTGCTCATTGGGTAAAAATCAACATATTAATGAATTAAGGTCATATCAAAATTTAATTATGCTTAAACCTGATTTACCTTCAGATTGATATTCAAACAATCTTGGATCAGCCCTGAGAGGTATAAGCCCAAGTCTGTGGGCCAGTACTTCATCTTGAATTATAGAAGTGTTGTTTCTAATCATTACTTTTTCAATTGCCATACTTGGTACTTCACTTAACATCAATCTACGGAAGGCGTTAGCAAACGCAGGCTGTATCCCAATCAAATCAAACTCCATTTCGAAGGTATCCATTCGCACGGCCACAATTCGGAATTTCTTAACAAACTTATCGAAGTCCCATTTCTCATCTGCAAACCCATAATCTTCTGCGGCATTCTATATAAAGGAATATGAATTTAAAGTGCTAGTTTCAGAAATAAGTGATAGGTTATTAAAGGTTTAGCTGATGACTTTACCTTCACCCGGAATTCTTCAAGATAAACACGGGGTTTGTCGTCCACTGCTGATTTCTTAGTCATGTTTATAATTTATAAATGTATAAATCTACGAACACACATACAGTTTGTTTTACCTAGCTGTAGGTGGGTAATCAATGCACATGTGCATTGAAAAATAAACAAAACCACACGAAATAAGGATTGACATTGATTAACTTGACCGATAACTGTCAGTCAGTAGTGTCATTGTCAGTCAACTTGGGGTGCGTTCCTCTAAAGGTCTAAAAGGACTCCGACCACGACCGTTTTATTTCTGTTCCACAAAACAGAAAGCATGATGATCGAAATTATAAGCGGAATGAACTGTAGGCGACTGGCGACTGGCGACCGCAATATGGCCGCTCTCATGTCAAAATGGTAAAATAATAAATTTGGACCAAACGGATTTTTTTCCAAATAATTCCACAACTTTCATTGTATCGGTGACCATAATTTTAAACGAAAGTAATTGCATAGTTTTTGCAATATGCAAGTGCTATCAAATGGCAAACGACTACGCCGACCTCTGAATTACGAGCGTTGTGAGCTCAACGCGGTCGCGATTAATGACGTCACTGATGACTACAAGCAAGCGCGGCCACAACTTAGAGCATTTAAAAAGGAGATGACAAGATCATTTTAGCAGGAACATATTTTTCAGGCACTTTTAGTGGGGGACGAGGAAGTGATGTGACAATAACAATAAGAATGAATGGGTATTTTTATTGAACGAATGAAGTTTTTTAGTTCAATTTAATTATTAAATTTACCTTTTCTTCTTAATACTACTACAATTGTAAATTTGTAAGTGTTTAGTAAAAACACTTACAAATTTTGGTTTATCTAAAAAAAGATGCTAAGGAATAAATGAAATGAGTGGGTAACATCAGTTTAAAATAAATCCTTTTATTTTTGTAGAATTTTAGCAGAATACAATACAATCATTATAGTTCTAAATAATTGTTTTATTAATGAGTTATAACAGTACATATTATTTTAAAACCAGCTTAGGTTTTAGTCAGCATCTTCGCAAGTCTTAGCTTAAAACCTGTAAGCGCTATTTAGCAATATATATGTCTGCTAAACTTTATATTTTTCGAACCATTCATTCATCCCACCAGTCATTCAAATCAATTTACTTTTATTTTCCCATCATTGTCTATAATCCCGGCCTGTAAAAACGACATTAAAAAAAAAAAAGAAATCTCATCACAGTGGTTGTCAGCTTTGACAGCGTTGGCAGCTTGTCTCCCTAATATAGTATTCGTTGTTTACATTTGCTATCGTTTAAAGTGTCGTTACGATCAAGGTTAAAATTCGAAAATATCAATAAATAGTGTAGTAAATTGCCAAAAATACTAACAGGTGATATAAAATCCCATGTAAACGTAAATTCGAGGTTTCTGAACGTCGTTTACACAACAAAACCGAACAAATCACCATTTTGTGGAGCACATAAACATATGACAGAGCGACACAGAATGATCAAGTACCGTGCGTGGTACTTTTGTTCACGACTATGACTATCGCTATGACCAAGATTTTGCCTGAGGGGAAAGGCCTGCTATGCCATCTCCTTTGGTTAAATGCTCTAAGGGCCACAACGACCGCGGCCGTTAAGTGGAACGGAAAACGGGTGCTTCAAACGTTTTAATCGATAAATGGAACGCAGCCTTAAGCTCCGGTCCATAATTTGCTGTCAGCTCCCATAATTATAAATTAATAACGGTTCGCCTACACCTTACACCCATTGAGCGTACAAAGGCACTGTCGGTAAATTATAGACCTTACTAAATAGGGGATATGCATATAATTTTAAATGGCCTAAAATATTTTTTTCTTGAAAACTTATTATCGTTTTATTATACCCCTAAAATAAAATTTAAAAAGTGCAAAATAAGGGAGCGAAATTCAAACTTCCAAAACGCGCCACCATTGGTCGAACGTAATGTGACGTCATCTGACACGACATTGCATACATCAGCGTCGAAACTTATATAAACTGTTTTACAAGTTTTTGTGAAAAAAAAAAAAAATTAATCTATATTCTTGTGCTGATTGTAATGAAGTTTAGTGTAGATTGGTAGTGAATCTTTGACGATGACTGAAGCTGGTTCTGTCATAGCACATTAGGACAATCTACCGAGAACAGGTCTGTGCATTTATGATAGCATATAATTTTGCATCGAAACCCGATTATACGAGCGCAGAAATCAGAGGATGTTTCATAGTATATTTAAGACCATAATATAGATTTTTATTCATAAATGCACACAGCAGTTTACTTAAAATACATCAAAACATTTACATATTGACACAAAAATATATGAGGCAAAACTGCTTTCTTCAACCGCAGAGAAGGTACATTTTTCTTTTTTTTTTTTTTTTTTTTTTTTTTTTTTTTAATATTAATAGGGGGCAAACGAGCATGCGGGTCACCTGGTGGTAAATGATCACCGCCGCCCATGACTACCCGCAACACTGTGGGTGTTGGGGGTGTGTTGCCGACCTTAAAAGTTAGTTAAGTTCTCCTTGCTCTTTCATGAAATTGTATTCAATATAATTTTCTGTATCTTCCTTAACCTGGAATAAATCAACAACCATAAAAAAATCGTAAAACCACAAGAGGAATAAAGTTTTGGTAGAAAGTTATAGCTACTGACCTTTTCTTATAGGGTAGGTTAACTTTAAACCGAATTTTCTAATGTTCAATAGCTAATACAAAACTTATTTTTACTAATTCACAATAAGCTATATATAAATAAAGTATACTTACGTTAAAATGATCTTCACAACAAGATTTAGGAGATATATTATCCCTTCTCATCACCTTACACCACCGTCTTCGTATTTTCGCATCATTTGAAATACGAAAAAAACACTTTCTCGGGTGTTTTTCGAATAGTATTTGTGCACTCCGGTACTATGCAATACTTATAAGACAATTTTTTGGCTTCTTCCATGGTTTTAAAGCTATTAAAACTGTAAATATGTATGAAATAACTGAAAAGTTCATAGTAAAGTCCCACTGGACGTGTCGTGTGACGTCACGCAAAGCGCGCGCAAAATGGCGGCGTTTCAACTGCTCTAATTTTTTCAATGTTTTAAATTTCGTTTTTAAAAATATCTAAAGTATTTTGATGATTTTTTATATTTTTTTCTATGTTATAATGTTGTAAACTATTAATTTAAGGCAAGAAAAAAAAACATGAATATCCCCTATTGCACTTGCACTAAGGCCATTTTAATAAAGAAAAAAAACGAATCCTCATTTCATTCTTTTCTTTCATTCATTTTTTATTAATCATTCGTTCATAATTGTTTTGCAACAAAACCAGACATTCTGACGATTGTGATTGTAAAATTTATAAGTACAAGTTACAATTTCATTATCTGAGTGATATAAATAGCTAAGTATAATTGTTACCAAAATGGGTAGTGTAGATCAGGCTTTGCTGACAGGTTTTATTTGTAGATTATGTTCAGAAATGCACAGAGTGGTAATGCACATCTATGGAGAAGAAGGAATGCGTTTATGCGTAACAGAAAAGATCAATAGATATCTATCCATCAACGTGAGTTATATTTTATTTGTTATGCCAATTCAAATTGTTACTAGTAATGACTAATTCAAATGTTTATTTACAGGTGTCACGATCTGACCCATTGCCTAAAACTATTTGCAAAAATTGTTTGGAGAGATTGGAAAATCAACATAAATTAGTGATGCGTATTGAACAACATGCAAATATGTTGAAAAGTCAGCGACGGGGTAGGATTGGACGAGGGTGTATAAGTCTCTGTGACAATGATAATGAGCCTCCCAATCCCTCATCAAAATTACCTAAATAATAAGGATGTATAACCATAATATGTTTCGTAATCCTGTAGCCTCTAGGTTAAGGTTTTCAAGAGATTATGAGAAAAGTAATTATAAATATTAGTATTATTTAAATGTATGAATAGACCTATCAGTTATTCAACTTACTAATTTAGGGGCCATTCATTAATTTTGTAAGAGACACAAGGTGTAGGACCTTTGTGTGCCCTTATCATTACGGCTTAATGATACTTACAACTTTTAAATTGGCATGTGATAATGGTTTGTTGCAATACTTTGCTTATTATTCATGTAAGGAAAATTGTTTTATCAATATTTTTTGTTCAATATTACTTGGTAGGTATTCCATGATCCTTGTTTTTTATTTGAAAGAAAACCTGGAAGTTATATTTATACTGATCTATTCCTATTTAGTTTGCATATATTTATCTATACTTTTAAGAATATTGCACTGCATGTTCAGTTAAGTGTGAGTTTGGCGTAAGGTTTTATGAAGAACTGCATACGGAAAATAAAAAGTGTTTAAATAAGTATTTAATTAAATTTCAATTTTGACCCCATGCTGGAAAAATTAATGGTTTTTATTGATTTTTTAAAGCAACCTTCAACTTATTAATTATTGAATATTTTATTATCATATGAAGCTGCAGAAAACAGCAGCCTTATAAGTCAGAGTCAGAGCACACATGCAAAAAGTAATGTTAGTTAAAATAAAATACTGCAGTTTCAGAAAAATATTGCTACTACTTTCGTTGTATATATTAGTAGTTTTACTAAAATCTAGTCTATTCTTAAACTGCTTCCCTTTTTTCTTACTAATTCAATTGTCAAACCACAATTTTTTATCAGATATTTAAAAAAAAATGTTTTTTCACCCTTAAAAGCAAAAATTTCGAATTCAATTAGAAAATCTTGTAGTTTTAATTCCTTTTTTAAAGAAACCTTTATCCTATCCAACTTATATTCAAAATGTAAAAGTTAAAATTCATATATATTTTTTTAATTAATTAACGCTACGTGTCTTTCAAATTGGTTTTAAGATGACACATGCGAAGCTACGGGCAAAATACTAGTTCTGTATTGGATTGCTGCAGGCGACTGTATGTACATAATTACGCAAAAAAAAAGTGCGAAATGAAGGTATGTTGAGATCTTTATATTATTCGTAGTATTTTAATAATAGAAAAAAAAGTAAGTATATTTAAAATTATTGCACATTCCCGCTCGCCAATAACTTCTCGATTCTTGATGTATTCTTCTGAATGATAACCTTTAAATCGTTTATTTTACTGTGTTTATCGCCAATATCTGCATCCAGCTGCTTTAACTTGGTATGAAGAGGCAGGAGAGACTCTTCATTAATTCTGGAAACGAAATATATGAACAGAAACAAACGAATTATCGAGAGAGATCAATGGGTCTTAACAGATTGGCTTAGTTAGGTTTTGGATCTTGAAAGTTGATTTCATGTTGATTTTCGGATGACATTCGTCACCAACGCTTATCGACTATCGGTCGACTCCAAACTTTACTAGATGAACCGAATCAGAGGTCTTTAAACTCTGATCTTGGAACAGAGGTTACACTCTATTTGTATCTTGATTGGTGCAAGATTTAAAAAAATATTAAGCTACCTATCGAGCACTTGGTTATTTTTACGTTTAGAGTTTAAAATGCGTGTTTTAAAGACAACGTACAATTTTTGTTTCGCTACTTCTTTTGAAGTTTTTTCATAGGCGACTGTCCATTGCTGAAGTTCCTGGCGCATGATTTCGACGTCTTCCTGCAAATGATCTAATAATTTTCCCATTGGATTCGCTGCTCGAGACAGAGCCTGTACATTGTATCGAATCTTTTCTACCTCTTGATTGGTTGTCTCCCGCGTTTTTTGTGCTCCAAATTGCCATTCCTAAGCAAAAAATTAAGATAAAAATAGGTTCTTACAAAAATAGGTACTTGTTGGTAGGTACCCCCAACTGTATCTGCGTAGACTCCAACTTGATGTAGAGTAGATAAAAGTGATTTTACTTTGGGAATAAGACTTAAAGACGAATAGGCATACGTAGAACGTAAGGTAAAATAAATGTGCGTTAGGTGAGAAAAGGAAATAGAAAGAACAATTTCGGCTGGATTACTTATTTTAAAAAGTTTTGTGGGAATGTACCTTACAGTCGATAGTTGAAATTAATCAACATGAGCTAGATTAGGCATACTTTTGAATGCTTTTGGCATTTCCGAAAAGTTGAAAAATCGGTCCGATACAAAAATTTTCAAATACCGTTTTTTTACTAAATTTAAAGTTTTTTTTTTTAAATGGCTGCGTTTCAAAATGCATAGATACCTGCAATAAACAAAATATTAACTTACTATTTCAGTTTTTCTATTTACTATCGACAATTCTTTTTGTGAGTCCAATATCTGTTGCACTAAATGACCATGCCCATTTGTTAGAGAAACATTTTCAGCACCATCCTGATCTTCTATTACATTATTCTTTTCATCAACGATTACTATACTAGAGTCTTCTTCCTGTAATCATTAACATGTTAATTTTTGTATTAAAAATGTATTATTAAGCAAAGAATTTTATATAAGTACCTCTTCAATGGGTGCGTTTTCCGATATTATATTTACTTTCCCTACTAAAATGCTGTCAGGTTCGGAGATTACATTCTCAAACTTTTCTCGCGGCCGTGGGGCTCCAGGGCGAGATGATGACGGTCTAACAATTGCGGTTTTTACTATGTTAGACTCATTTTCAGACTTCAATGGAGTCGATTTTCTGCTGCTTTCGCTTGGGGCGTTTTCTTTGTTTTTTTCCAAGTCTTCAAATTTATTTAAATCAGATTCTGCAGTTGTTTGTTTTTTGATATCTAGCACCGTTGGATTTATTGCTTCACTATTGCTTTGTTCGGCCTGTGCTTCGGAAACATCATCATTTCTTTTGAGATTTAAGTCAACCAATTGTGATTCCGACAATACTTCATCCTTTTCTTGTTCATTCACCACCATGAGATCCGTCGAAGAAAGTGAAGAATTAAAAATGTCTTCATTCGTTGTTTCATGTTTACTATCTTCTATCTCTTTATTTTCTATAGAGGTAATACTGTTGTTATCAGATACTTCTTTTACAGATTTAGTGACATCCTTACTTACATCGTCAGTTGGTTGTCGTGATTTATCTAAATTTTCCTTTAGTTTCTTAACGTTTTTTTCATTTTTAGAAGTTTTTTCAATGGGCTCTGTCTTTTCCTTTTGCTTTTTCTGGCTATTTCTTTTTAAATTAACCTCCTTTGTTACTGCAATATCTTTATCCTTTGTATGACTGACTGCTGTTTTTTTATCTTTTATATTAATTTTATCATTATTGGTTTTTACTTTTTCAGTTGAAGTTACTTTTTTTGTGTCACTGTTTTTTCTCATGGAGTCCTTTTTGATAACTGATCCTTTTTCTGATTTGTTATTGTCGGTTAACTGTGCTTCTTTAGTTGAATCTCTGTAGATTTGCACAGCTTCTTTAGACGAAAGGTTCCGGTCCAAGGCATCAGCTATAGCTTGCAGCAAAATATTTGTTTTTTCTGCTTCTTGTCCGGCAACAATTTTAGAAGGTTTAGCGCTTAAACTATTCCCTGTCGTAGCAGCTGTGAATGTGAAATAATTAGGTCTAAGTAAGTACTTGCATGTAAAGGAAGGTGCCCAAACAAGGAATACCTCCAGGTACTTGGAACTAAAAATGTTTAAGCAATGTAAACCCAATTTCCGATAAACTGAAATTGTAACTCAATCAAGCACCGAGAATATCTGGGCTTTTTGCAAAATGTGGCGCGAATATACGATCGCAACTTCGCATCCACATTTACTTACCTATATACCTACGAATCAATTTCATATATTCCCCAATGAAAAAATACAACGCAATATGTAAGTTACTATTCCCGTAGGTATTATGTATTCAAATAAAAAAAAATAAAAATATATACCTACTTATTGCGCCATAATTAAAACTTAAGACCACTTACCGACGACACTTATCACTTTCGTAAGAAATGCTATTTTGCTTTCCCTGTCTTTAAAATTTTCGGATACCAGTTCATTTTGGTCAAATAAACCATTTAAAAACCCAGTGTTCTTTATTACCTGGAAAATATAATTGAAATCAAATTATTTTACTAGGTTGCAATACGGTATTGGGATGAATCGGACAATTGTTCTGTAGGTACTTTTTCAAGAAAAAAGAGACTGTATTTATTTAATAAGTCTCTACGTTTCTACTTAAACCATGCAATAACTTAAACTGACGTGGCCACTATCAGCCAAGTGTACCGAAGGGTACATTTACATATCCAAAATTGAAAATATTTTTTTAAGTAAAGCAAGTCTCTCGAAACAAGAAAGACCTAGGTTTAATAATAAAATCAATAACACTCACCGCTGTTACAATATCGTGTAAGAATCGAAAAGGAGGTTTCTTTAACAACTTTTCGGTTAACGGTGGACGTTTCACATATTTTCCTAAAGAGTTTTGCGTGGCTTTAATAACATCGGGATCAACATCATTTTCCATTGCATAGTATTTTAAATTAATAAATCTTAAAAGGTATTAGAAATCTAACACACAAATAATAACAGTCAGTTATATATCAATATTTGTTTGCGTGTCACATTCTAAATTGTTTGGTTTCAGAGGTAACCATGGTAACAACCAATTTTTACTATAGGTACATAAAAACGTGATAACACGGGGCATGTGGCTGAGCCATGGGCTACATACACAGCAGGTTTTGGACACATATAGGTCTCGATGCAAATAGCCCTAATGAAACCCAATTAACCCAATGAAATAACCATATTCGCAAAGAATACGATCTTAATGACGTTTGCGGTAAAAAAAATTATTATGTCTATATCAGTTCATGAATTTTCGATGTACTTAACAATTTGCTTAGATAAAGTCAGTTCATAGGTACTTGTGTAGTCATGTCTGTTGCTCGCCACTGAAGCTAACAGACGTCTCCTGATGATGTTCCGTATTGGAGCGAAACGCGTCGAGAAGAGTAATTATTTTAATTTCTGGTGGTGGTTACTGCTGCATGATTTGCTTGCGCATGAATAGTTGGCGGGCGAGCGGTGCATTAGTGGACTGTCATTAGATAAATTATAGCGGATTTGCACAGTACCTACTTACCAAAAGATTCATCTAAATGGATTTCCTCAAAGGAACGCCTGATGACGACCTCTGTGGTGCAACGGTATATATACCGGACTGCTCAGCGGAAGGTTCCGGGTTCAATTCCCGGTCGGGCCAATTTCGTAAAAATGGTTTTTCGATATTGGCTGGTGTCTGGGTATAACTAGGTTCTCTCCTAGTCCATTGTGTGGTACCTATAGTACAAGCCTTGCTTAGTTTAAGGCTACGCAGTTGGTGTGTCAGTCTGGAGATTTATTTAATAGTTTATTTAATTCCATCAACTTTATCATAGGTAGGTACATACGTACGAAATAACTGCGACACGCACCGTACTCATCGTGTGCTAAGTTATGCATTTTTTTTATTAATTTATTTATTTTAAAGTTTATGTCCTTTTTTGTACAATGGCGAGCTTATTGCCCAAAGGCATACTCTCCCAGACAACCATGAGGCTGAAAAGGAAGACGAATAAGGGTGTGGTGACATAAATGACGCTAATCGTGGCCAACATTCTTTCCCGGCGGTAGCAAGCAATTAATGACAAATTACAGCACCAGTCCTATATCGCGCTATTAAAGTATTTACGTGGCTACTTACATATATGACTTCCATAGATAACTCAGTGGCCCCGCTTTGCCCTAAATCCGTGCTGTGTCCAGCACACAGATCGAAGTGATATGTGGTCTAGCAGCTCTCCTGGAAGATCTGCCCTTTTATTGCCCAAAGTGGTTTAAATATAAGGGAAAGGGGTTTTACTCCGAATTTAACGCGTGCGAAGGCGTAAAACAACATAAGTAGGTAGGTACAATACATATTTGACTAAAATAAGTATGTCTTTAACAATAAGAAATATTCACGTAGGATTTTTTTGAATGTGTTTCTGCTGGGAGTATTTCTGATCTTAAGGGGAAAAGTGTTCCAGAGGCCAATACATTTCAGGTTAAAAAAAACTGTGGAGAAAGTTGGAGCCATGAAGTGGGAACTCCAAGGTGCGATCGGAATGGGACCGAAGGTCTCTGTTCGTGGACAGAGCCGATATATCGGAAATTGGATTTCAGATATTCCGGTACAAATAGATTGTTTAAGATGGTAAACAGAGTACAAAGAAGTCAAACACCACGTCTCGTTGAGAAATTGGTAGCTAGTTAATATTTAACTCTATGTACTTTGAATATACCTTAGTCCTACTTATATTATAAATGTGAAAGTATGTGAGGATGTATGGATGGATGGATGGATGTTTGTTACTCTTTCACGTAAAAACTACTGGATGGATTTGGATGAAACTGCAGTAAGTAATATAGGTTATACATCAGAATAACACATAGGGTACTTTTACCGCGGGAAAACATCTCATTCCCACGGGAAACCGACGTCCACGCGAACGGAGTCGTGGGCGGCCACTAGTATTAAATAAAACTTTAACAACTTACCATTACATATCTCACACCCCACACTGCACAGTTAGTTAAGTTTGCCTTTTGTATCTAAAAAATAGAGGGCGCCACGCTTATTTAAAGATGGAAATCGTTTGACGTATTTATATACTAGTATTTAAATATTTTTTTTACTTAGTTGCAACAGTCATACGGTTACGGTGAACTGAAAAATTTAGAAAATGTAAGATGTTTACTTGATAGAGGGACTTATTTACATCACTAACGCTCGTGTCAGTCAGTATGTATTACAGTGAAACGTACCCATACAATGTAGTCAGTGTGATTGAGTAAATGTGAATTTGTCTGTGGACTTGTCTTTTAGTTGTCTTGTCAAGTGAAAGTTACTTGTAGTTTTTTTTGAGTTTTTATTAATTTGATGTGGTTTAGTTAATTTTACAAAAATGCCCCGTAAAACACGTATCAAAGTTAAAATTGAAAGAAAGGAAAGAACAAAATTTCGTTGTCGATTTTGTCAGCTTGGGTTTGACAGCGAAGACTCCAAGCAGAAGCATATACTAAGTTGTTATAAAGCAAAACAAACTAAATCGGTACCGTTTTTTGCTTACCTCATATAATTTTCTTTATTTAGGGACTGTCTACATTTCAGTTTACAATAACCAAGTATTTAATTCAAAATTTTCAGGTTATACGCTGCGATAAATGTAGTAAGAACTTTATATACAAGCAAAGCTACTTGCAACATCTTAGAACCGAACATTCCAATCTTAAGACTAGTGTTGCCTGTAAAGACTGTCCTGTGAGATGTCCAAGTAGTCGAATTTTAAAACAACATATTATGAAAGTCCACGAGAATAAGAAACACCCGTGTCCCCACTGTGGTTTATCATTTGCTAGAATAGGACATGTAATGAGGCATATAAAACAGTCTGGTTGTGGTGGCACTGATGCCACTAAATATAGCTGTGAAGTAAGTCTAATTAATTTAAGGTTTATTGTGTTCTCACTGAATACCTTCAATGTATATCTGTTTTTGCAGATTTGTGACGCCGAGTTCTCGAGAAAAGATAACCTAATGGTTCATCTTCGTTCCATGCATATTATAAGTTCTCGCTATGACTGTAAATATTGCCCTGTTTCAATGAAGAGCTTTTCAAGGCTCATTACTCATGTTCAATATGAACATACAGGTAAAGTGGACACATTATGAATGAAAAAGAATCTTGCAGGTGATATAGTTGATTAATGTATACTATGAACTTTCAGAAAACTTGTCTTTTGAATGTGACACATGTGGCAAGTCTACAGGCTCTAAAGCAGCTTTAGTCAAACATATGGAGATCCATGGAGAGAAGAAACATAGTTGTGACGTGGTAAGTAGTGATAATCCTATATCTATGTATGTATAAAAAGATCCTGGATTTATACTTATAAAAGATAACTTTCCTTACCTGCCAACAAGGATTTTTATGGTAAGTTTTAACTTAAACATAAAACACTTTTTTATCTGTTTATTTATTGATGTTACATAATTGTTAGTAAATGGTTATTTGGCTTTAATAATATGCCAATTTGTATAATTATTCATTCTCATAACCATCAAAAACAATCCTCTGAAAATTTTGTACAAAAATCTGTAGAACTCATTGAATAAAAATTTAACTTATGTTAGTTTAATTAATATCACAATAGACACCGACATAATTAACCTTACAAGTTGCAACTTTGTTAAAGAAACCAATTCACATTTGCCCACAGAACAGTACAGTACAATAAATATTATTACAATGTTGTTGCCAAGAAAACAAAATTGAAATGTATCCCAGTTTATTTAATATGTACAATAAATTATTTTATGTTATAATGTATGTGTGTATTATACAAAACATATTTATTAGTTAAATGATTAAAATTAAAACATTCCTTGTGTCCATCCAGTGTGGATACACAACATTCACAGCAGAGGTTATGCGTCGCCATGTACTGACTCATGTGATCGACAAGCCCTACAAGTGTGAATTGTGCCCGTGCTCTTTTATACAAGTGAGCCAGCTGCGTCACCACATTATGAATAAACACACCAACCAGTTCAACTGTGCTATCTGCAAGAAAGATTTCAATAAAATAGAGGAGTGAGTTCTTAATTAACCAATCATTTTATCCTTTAAATAAAAAGTAAACAATTAATAATAGTAATATAATTATTTTATTGATTTTAGGTTTGCAACTCACAGTCAAACACACTCAGATAAGCCAGGGTTAAGATGCCACTTCAAGGGATGCTCCTTAGGCGATAAAGTATTTAAAACCCTCCGTGGCCTGTCTGTGCACCTTAAGAAACATTTTGTTATGCAAACAGAAGGTAATAGTTTTCTTAGAAAATTGTTTATTTTAATAGTAAATCTCAGTACCATTGCAACTTATCTGCAGTAAAGTACACTATCAGCAATTGTAATATGTAGGTACAAAGGTTACTTGACAAGCTTGGTTGTGAAATGGTATGTTTACTGTTGAACCTACCACTCCAGGTTGGATCTTGGGTCAAGCCAATTCAGTTAATACTTTTTGAAACCCAGCAAGTGCGGCATATATTAAGATCTAGTTTATCTCTGCACCAAATTTCATCAAAATAAATTCCATGCTTACGTGTGAAAGTGTAATAGACAAGTCATAAAGAGAAATGCCGGCGGATTCTGAATTAAGAATCTTAAATGAAGACTTATAATAACTCAAAAGTACTTTGTGCTGTCAACTATCCAGTTAGCATACTTAAATGTTTCTCAACTTCCAATTCCTAATCCATAAACCGCCTTTTACTTTCGCTTTTAGCTTTCATGTAGAAAGATCATTGAATGTCTGTGTAACTATAACTACTATTTATTTATATACTGTAGTTTAGTGCATCTTTGCATTGTTTATTTTGAATACGAAATGACATTACTATTACAACAGTGAGTGCGGAGCACACGTGCGAGGTTTGCAACAAGTCGTTCTCGTCCGAGGTGCTCGCCAAGCGCCATCTATCGACGCACGCACTAGACCGCCCTCGTCGTTGTATGTACTGTGTGCAAGCGCGGGCCTACGTGCGAGGACAACAGCTGTTGCGGCATGTGCGCAAGTGCCATCACGCGGTGTTTATGGCGCATCTGATGCATGTGAGGCGGGTGCTGGTAAGTGGATGGTATATGTTTATTGAGAAGAAGAAGTTGTTAAGACCAAATGAACTTAATACTACAAAACAACTTAATAATATAAGAGCAAAGGAAATTAAATAAACTTTGTAATAAAGTCAATATTATAATCGAGTCACACCATGTCGGTTTATACTAGATTTTAACGTGAGGCTAACTCGGAAGATTGATTGTAGTTGTTTACAAGGACGTACTGATAATAAAGCCTTTTTTAAATATAAAACCAAAATTTGAAAGTAAAATCCGCCTTGAAGTCAACGCTCACACAACGCCTGAGGGCGCAGAGGCGATGATTTAGATTGCAGATGAAATTTTAACGAGTATCCCTCTAGTCCACTTTTCATTCGGAAGTAATCTTTTTACACCTTTTATATAAATCATTTCCTCTACCAAGGGCGGCGAAAACGGCATAACCATGACGTGCGAGCGTCTCCGCAAATCTGAAGCGGAGTCCATCCTGAACGTGATGGATGCGGAGGCGGAGCGGATCCTGCACGGGTACGGAGCCGGCGTGCTGTACGGCGGCATGATGGACGACGAGCAGCGGCAGGATGCCATCGACATTGAAGTGCCGGCTATGGTGAGTTAAGCTAAAAGATGACATATGGATTTGAGCAAAGCGTTTGACTGTGTTGACCATAAAATACTTTTAAAGCGATTACAAAGCTACGGTATCCGAGGAAATGTGCTTAAACTGTTAATATCTTATTTATCAAACAGAACACAGGCTACCGAAATCACTTCTATGTGCAACTATACCCCCACTGAGTCGCATCGATCAACGTACGTTGTGGTTAAGTATGGTGTCCCTCAAGGCAGTGTATTAGGTCCTTTGTTGTTCATACTATACATTAATGAATTACCAGATGTAGTCGACCAACAGATAGTGTTATATGCTGACGACAGTTCTATAATTTTTCCGGCAAATGACATTAATAATTATCAAACTGAAATCAATAATGCTATGACGAAAATAATAAATTATTTAAATCTCATCAATTTTAATATAAATTTTCCTAAAACTAATTTAATTAAATTCCAAACTAGACATGCTACACAATTATTACCTACTTGAAATTTACTATGAAAATAATGCAATTAATGAAGTTATTACTATAAAGTTGTTAGGATTACATATTGACAAAAACTTAAACTGGAAAGAACATATCGAAGTTTTAAAGGGTGGTACAATTTTCATACGCCTTATATATGCTTTCCAAAATAGTTGTTGAGAAAACTGTTTTATTGTCATACCACGCACATGTAGCTGCAATATTAAGATACTAGTAGTGGGAATGAGAAGTTTTCCCGCGGTAAAAAGTACCCTATATGTTATTCTGATGTATTACCTATATTACTGTAAAGTTTCATCAAAATCCATCCAGTAGTTTTTACGTGAAAGAGTAACAAACATACATACATCCATACTCACAAACTTTCACGTTTATAATATTAGTAGGATGGGCCCATATTTTGGGGAATAGCTGCGGACTCTGAAATTGTATTTAGAGCCCAGAAAAAATGTGTCAGAGCAATGTTCAAAATAAACATCTTAAATAGTTGCGAACCATTCTTCAAACATAAAAACATTTTAACTTAACCTTGCATGTACATCATGGAAATTTCTATGTTTGTAAGAAAAAAATGATGTACTTTTTTGCAAACCCAAGAGTCTTAAACATCAGGACAAAATAAGTGTCCCTCCTCGGAAAACATCTTTCTTTCATAATAACGTATTAGGTATGTGTTCACTTATTTACAATGCATTGCCCGACAGCATTCTAAATATACATGCAATAAAAGAAATTAAGAACGAACTTAAAATATTTTTGATTAAAAAAATGTTACTATAAAGTGTCCGAGTTTGTAAATGATATATTAAAGTAAGTTTCATTATAATGTAGATGATAAATGTTAGTATTTTTTTTATTATTATTGTGATTTTTTGATTTTATAATTATCACCTGACATAACTTTATTTTATAAACATTGCTTGACTGTAAAAGTCGAATATGGAGATCTTCTTTATATTTTTTGACATCTGTATTTTATGTCCCTACCCATATTGTTGCATTGAATAAATGAATTTGAATTTGACATTATTTGAAAGTGGATTGTGACGTCGATGTTTTTTTTTTATTTTCTACATTGATAAAGGAAGAAATTTTGAAACTAATGTCTAAAGAAATATAACGCATTTTGTTAGCCGAATTCTCCAGAACCTTGAAATCACAGTTAAAACATTATAATCTTATTTTTGGTCATTACACATTTACAGTAACTCGTTTTTGTTTTTTGAAAACTCGATTTTTACATTATATATCCATTTCTTCGTCTATTGTGTGTTGTTACTGCGTCCACGTCCAGTCTATTCATGTACTAATAAAACTTGCTACTTTCTACTTCAAGTTCAATTGATATCTGATGATTATAAAGTATATTAAACACTGCTTTTTGTCACTGTCTATGTTTGAACAAACGAAAATTCTTCTCACCAGGAGGAGACCGAATCCTGGGCCGAGACCTCCGCTGAAAGCGAGAGCACCGCCGACGTCACCATCGAAGTCCTCCCCGCCGAAGACAAACAAGCCAGTTCCGACGTGACGGCGAGTTCCGACAGCAAGCCGCTGCTGCTGTCGGAGAGCCAGCTGGCGGACAAGCTGGACCGCCTGCTGCAGCACCTGGTGGACCACGACACGCTGGCGGACCTGGGCTGGCCCGACCAGCCCGTGGAACAGGTACGAGATCTTTATTACTGGCTGGTTTACGTTGTTAGTATTGTGTAAAGAAAAGTTGATATTCGTGACTGACATTTTGCATATTCGATAGCTTATATGTATCTTAATCAAGCAACCAGTTCTGTAACAACTCAATCGTGAACGCAATCATGGACCGAAATGTTGAGTGTTCCCTCGCTGCCGGCGGAAACGCACGACAAAAATGTCGCGCACAAAGCCGGCGGTGCGGTCGTCGACGTATGCCGCCGGTCTATGAGGATCCACCATAGGCCTATAGGAGTCGTTCGCTACGCATCGACTATACATATATGTCGTCTCCGGTCCAGGTGCTGGAGCAGCTGATCTCGCAGTGCGGCGTGTCGCCCGGCGGCGGCGGGGGCGGGGGCGGGGGGCGCGCGTGCCGCCTGCGCCGCTGCGCGCGGCTGCTGTTCCTGCACGTGCTGGAGGACGCCGCGCTGGCCGCCATGCTCGCCACGCACACCGTGGACCAGCTCGTCACCGAGATACTGAGGAACGTGGCGGACGAGCAGGTTTAGTGGGGAGTGACGTCAGCGGGATACGGAGGAACGAGGATGACCAGGCGTAGGGGGAGTGACGTCAGCGAGGTACGGAGGAACGGGGCCGACGACCAGGCGTAGTGGGGGTAGTGAGGTACGGAGGAACGTGGCCGACGAACAGGCGTAGTGGGGAGGTGTGACGTCGGCGCCGGCGCTGTCAGTAATCACTAATCCCGCAGTGGCTGAATGTCGCCGACGACCAGGCGTGGTTGGGAGGGGTAGTTACGTCAGCGCCGGTGCTAGCAGTGATGTCCTACATACTGTGGCTGAATGACGCTGACGAAAAAGTGTAGTGGGGGAGGTAGTTACGTCGGCGCCGGCGCTAGCAGTGATGACCTACATACTGTGGCTGAATGACGCCGACGAACAACTCTAGGCTCATGCTCTACAAATTACCTATTATAACTATAAACGCCACGCACACGAATCAGGGTCGCGATTCTGTAACTTATCAAATAAAGTCACTGGGCCTATATTGTCCATTATAGACAAATACAGATGTGCCACACACACGTCACAACTTGGTACGTTTAAAGTTAAAGAATCGCCCCCCAGCTCGTAACTGGGATACTGCTCAATGTCTCGGAAGAACAACTTTAAACTACATTTTAATCTCTCTTTCTACAAATTATCGTCGCCCGTTCAACACATTATTTGAGCGAATATATCAACGCCACAACTAACTCGTCGTGGGGATAAACTGGGTGTAGAAAGTTATATTATAATAACATACAAGTTAGATACTTGAATCTTTATTATTATTTTATTTTTAAATTTGTTCGTAATGATATCAAGGCAAGTAGAATGTAAATATTACCAAATCGTTCATCGATTGAGAAAACACATTCCGTAATCGCAGTGTGGTCGACATTTGTAAAGTAACGTATAATAAAAAACCGCTCGAACACAGCGTTAAGTGGACGGCAACTCTTACAACTCGATCGAACGTAAAGTTTGGTAAAATATTAATTTTATTTTAAGCACGTCACATAATGAACTGATAGATTGTGATAAAAAAACTAAGGTTGCAGTAACCCTACGCAACCGACAAAGAGTAATTTTTGACAAAAAGATAATAGAATTGAGACTTGTATGAAATAATTTTCAAATCTACATTGCGTTAAACTTTTTACGATAAATTTTTATTTAAATATTGTCGACTAGGAATCTTTTCCTCGAAAATGTTTAAGTTAGAGTAAAGTAAGAAGTTTTTTGAAAGTTTCGCGTGAATTAAGTACAGTGGAAGTGCACCTTCATGCGTAGTAGATATATTTTAACAAATGTTTACAAATTATTTGTTTAAGATATAAAGTAATCAAAGTTTGTATTTCTTGCTTTGTTTAAAATATTCATGTTACTGTGTACTTTTATTAGTTTTTTAGAGATGATGACTTATGTTGTTTTAAAGTAAATTTAATATTAAATATTATTTAATTGGTATATCTAAGAATTTTATATGAATTGGATTTGGGAAATAAGTGCCTTTATATTGGGGTTAGTTAAGGTAAATATATGTCAATCAAACTTGTTAAATATTGATTTAGTCACAAGGCTAAAGATTATGTATTGACAAAAAAAGGAAGATATTATGTGCTGTTAGTGTTACGCGTAAACCCATTTTTACATTGACTATTGATATAATTATGATAAATTTTACCCATTTTAACCTAATTAAATAAAAACTAGAAGAAAGTATAGTAAAAAAATAGTATTACTAAAGAAAACGCGTTCTGTCTAAAAATGGGTTTAAGCTGTGACATTGGCACAATGCAATATTATGTTTTAATCACATTGGTGCCTTTTAGATTAAATGCATTTTAAAATTCATAGTCAAGAGAGTATTCGCAAACAAAACCAAGGTTTAATGAAATTAACTTACACAATAAAATTTGATGAAGTATGTGGTAACTTTTAAGGCTGTCGTTTTTATATTTGTTGATATTTAAAAAAACAATTCGCCATTAAATTATTATACTAATGTTTCTTAAAACCACTATTTTGTTAACAGCCAGTTTTTATAATGCGTCTCTCTTTTTATTTGTGCAACTAATTCATTTGCTGTACTGACAAATTACGAAATGCTTTTATGTTGGTCACCTTTTCAATAAAATGGTGTACGTTTTTAAATACTATCAACAATAATACTTATTTCCAATTACGTTCAAGTAGGTGGGTAGGTACCATGAGTTTTGCCAATTCTCCTTTGACATTAAGTACCTAGTTAATCCTGTTTTAAAATATATAAATATGTTAATAATCATGTTAATATGTGACCTATCAGAAATGATTTTGAAAAGAAACCTAGCACTAAGATAATTAAGTAAATCGATTAAAACAGCATGTATGGATAAAGAAATATTTATACCTACTATGTTTAAATAAAATATGTTACAATAAATTGCGTTATAAAAGTTTTTAAAATAATTTGCATTAAGGATAAGAGTTATTTTTAATGGTCTTAAACATGTAAGATTTATTACTTATTTTAATTGTAGTTTTATTTATTTTCCTATCTTTATTTATCTGAAATTGATCTTTTATTTATGTGAATTAAGACGTCCAGTCATTTAAGTAGGTGCAAAGTAGGTTTCTATACAGGGTAATTGGTAATGCGATACATTCCTCCTAAGGGGTTAAAGTAGAGCTTATTTGCAGTCAATAGGCTATTTCACACTTTTTTGAAAACTGTTTTAAATCAATCTTGAAGTTGTACTGAACCTGTAGAATTTTAAATTACTGAAAAATGCCATAAAATATACTTTTTATTTATGATTGTACAATAGGGGATATTCATGTTTTTTTCTTCTTGCCTTAAATTAATAGTTTACAACATTATAACATAGAAAAAAATATAAAAAATCTTCAAAATACTCTAGATATTTTTAAAAACGAAATTTAAAACATTGAAAAAATTAGAGCAGTTGAAACGCCGCCATTTTGCGCGCGCTTTGCGTGACGTCACACGACACGTCCAGTGTGACTTTACTATGAACTTTTCAGTTATTTCATACATATTTACAGTTTTAATAGCTTTAAAACCATGGAAGAAGCCAAAAAATTATCTTATAAGTATTGCATAGCACCGGAGTGCACAAATACTATTCGAAAAACACCCGAGAAAGTGTTTTTTTCGTATTTCAAGTGATGCGAAAATACGAAGACGGTCGTGTAAGGTGATGAGAAGGGATAATATATCTCCTAAATCATGTTCATATTGTTGTGAAGATCATTTTAACGAAAGTATACTTTATTTTTATACAGCTTAAAGTGAATTAGTAAAAAGTAAGTTTTGCATTAGCTATTGAACATTAGAAAATTCGGTATAAAATTAACCTAGAAGAAAAGATCAGTAGCTATAACTTTCTATTAAAACTTTATTCCTGTTGTGGTTTTACGAATTTTTTATGGTTGTTGATTTATTCCAGGTAAAGGAAGATACAGAAAATTATATTGAATACAATTTAATAAAAGAGCAAGGAGAAAAATGTACTCTACGGTTGAAGAAAGGAGTTTTGCCTCATATATTTTTCTGTCAATATGTAAATGTTTTGGTGTATTTTAAGTAAACTGCTGTGTGCATTTATGAATAAAAATCTATATTATGGTCTTAAATATACTATGAAACATCCTCTGATCTCTGCGCTCGTATAATCGGGTTTCTATGCAAAATTATATGCTATCATAAATGCACCTGTTCTCGGTAGATTGTCCTAATGTGCTATGACAGAACCAGCTTCAGTCATCGTCAAAGATTCACTACCAATCTAAACTAAACTTCATTACAATCAGCACAAGAATATAGATTAAATTTATTTATTTTTTTCACAAAAACTCGTAAAACAGTATAAGTTTCGACGCTAATGAATGCAATGTCGTGTCAGATGACGTCACATTACGTTCGACCAATGGTGGCGCGTTTTGGAAGTTTGAATTTCGCTCCCTTTTTTTGCACTTTTTAAATATTATTTTAGGGGTTTAAATAATAAATAAATTTAAAAAAAGCTTTTGCATTATAATATAACGATAATAAGTATTCAAGAAAAAAATATTTTAGGCCATTTAAAATTTTATGCATATCCCCTATTGCGCACGGAAACATGCTGTTTCGACTGGTGACGTCACAACAATAGATTTTGTTAGAGAGCAAGTGAAAATATTCTCGGAAATATGAGTTAAAACCCTTATTATTAGATAAAACAATCGATGAACGTTCACAAACTTAATAACTTGACAATTTCTAAAAATCTTCTCAAAGCACGACAATGTGTTTACCAAGGAAAATAATACTCCTCGTGTTTACTATCGGAGTGACGTCGCGTCGGAATCCAATATGGCGAACAGCGTTTTTGACATTTTAAAAACAGATTATAAAAGTCGATTTTAAAATTGGATATATCAAATTTATAATGCATTTCTATGAATTAATATCAACATTTCTCGTTTATATTATACGAAATCTATTATAAACATTCGCTTTTATAGATTTTTTTGCATGGTGTAAAATACCATATTATTAAATAAATCTATTTTGTAAAAAGCCAAATCTTCAAGTGTCATGCGGTCAAACAGTAAAAAAATATGTTGAGCGGGGAAAAAGTGACCTCTATTAAAAAGACAACTAACTGTTTGATAAAATATTGAACAGCGCCTTTAGCAGACAGAAGCGTAACCTCATTTAAAAAAAAACAGGATTCATCATTTTTAAAGCATTACCTACCTGTCTCTTAGAGCATTTAACCAAATTTAAATGCTCTAAGACCTGTCCATAAAGTAACTTTTATATACTGTAATAGAGACCAATCTCGGCCCCTATAGTGGCAACGTCATAACTAGCGCCATGGTACGCGCGATTTAGCAACTTTTAACCAATATACATATGTATAGATTCAGATAGCAGCTACTACAATGTATACAGATAGACTTGAAATGATACATTTGAAGGTATAGATTTTATACATTTTATTTTGTACTTTTATGCCAATTTTGACAATATTTGTACGCTTTATTTTGAAACATGTCCTTGTTATCACAGTTGATGTGCGAAAACTAAACAAACATGCAGCTGTGGTAAACACAAGGCACCATATTAAGTGTTACCAACATTCGAAGTCACTTGCCTCTAAATTAAAAAAATACATTGCAAAAAGTGTATTTCTCATGAAGTCCGTACTAATAAGTGCGAAATTTTAAAAATATATCATATATTTGATTATAGCAGTAATGTGTACTAATGATTGCATAAAACTATTACATTTTGAAAATTTGTGTCAGTCTTTTTACATACAATTTATATTAAGCAGTAACACTCAAATGATTGCAGCGCCCCTGGTTTTTGTTTTTAGTACTAACTATCCATTATAATCCTACCAAATTAAAAGTTACATGAAAGCAAAACAGTTCAAGGAAATAAGTAAATCCTAATTTTCGACCATTATACAGTGTCATTTCCATCAGTTTTGTACTAAGATTGAGCTGCCTGGACCTGTCTGTATCACCAACAGAGTCGGGCTACTACACGAGTTAGCAAGCAAGAATTATTTTCCGTCGTAAGTACCTACTAGTAATTTTCAGTTCTTAAAAGTCAATTCCATATAACTGGCTGGTCGGCTATCAAATCTTCATTAAGATAATTGACAGAAGGACAGAATTACTTTGATATTTGTTTTTCTGAGCAAAAAATACTCAGTTAAAAGTTGCCTATCGAAAAAGTAGTAAGTGAGATTTTACCTTTAGTTTTGCATTTAAAATGCTAATTTATTAACTTTGAAGCTCGGAGACCCGCATTCCTTTTTCCAGTATCTATTTCAAAATTAAAGTAGTAAGTACCGGTATTTTTATTGAAGTCAATACCAACAAGACCCTAGCTTTTACCGGTTATTGAATGAAACGGAAAGAAAGACATTCAATCAAAGTAGCTATGATTTTCATGTAAGCAAACTTCCTAAAAAAAAACAAAGTTTATGTTTACTTGCCTACCAGCTGTAATGTAAAGTGAAATGAACTAAAAGCTAATTCAAAATTAATCTTAACAAGCTAGTTTGCTTGTGACTAGTGAAATAAATAATTCGTTATCGTTACGTAAAAGGTAATTATTACAGCACACGTGGTTATTGAACCAATCAAAATTACATAAACCTTATCGAAGTTTGGACTTCCTACTTCTTTTGTGCATAAGAAAAAATATTCATCGTAAATCATGTCTTCGAGTGTTCCTGTTGTTGTTAAATTATTGGCGTCAGCAGTGTCGGTAGCTGGTAGAGCTGGAAAAATTGTACGTGATGTCATGAGCAAAGGGGACCTTGGTATAATAGATAAGGTAAATAAACACTTTGTGTATATTATAGTCCATATTTCTTCTATATACGTGCTACCTTATTAGTATTTATATCAGAAGTTTTTATTGTTGTTTGTTTTGTATTCAGGGAATAAATGACTTCCAAACAGAAGCAGACCGATCAGCTCAAAAGTGTATTATTGCGTCACTCACAGCTCAATATCCAAATGTTAAGATCTTTGGTGAAGAGGAAAGAAGTGACAATGAGGTATGTTTCTTTGTATTACTTTATATCCTAAATGTTTCCCAGCCATTGAATATAATCCATTCAGTATAAACCCATAAAAAATACTTTGGGTCCATTACATTATGATTTTGTTGAAATTAACATTTTATAATAATATGTTTTACTGATATCACCCAGGGTGATATACCAAGTGAATGGCTGATCTTGGATGCGGATGCAGAAGTTCTATGTCTTCGTTGTCCAGCAAACTTGCAAACAGTCAAAGAAGAAGATATTGTTGTGTGGGTTGACCCCTTGGATGGCACTGCTGAATACACACAAGGTAACATTTATTAACAATATAAGGTTCAAGAAAGTCAAAGCTAATAACAATGCATCAGCGATTAATTATCTTAAAATATATTCACATACTATTCTAGGTGCTCTAATGTTGAAGAGAGATCCTTGGGAAAGATGGAAAATGTATTTGACACATCCATTTATTAGTATGAAATGGTATTACAGTTTACTTCAAGCAAAATATGGTAATAAGTTTAGGCTTGAATTTTATTTGTAAATAATCTGCATGCTTTTGGGTTTCTGTAATAGCATAGTAATAGAAATAATCACTAATACTAGCTTATAGTAGATTCCCATGTTAACCAAGGATGTTCTTGTTCAAAGTGTCACTTAACCTTTACTAATGCTGTTGTATTTTGGCATATTTTTTTCATATTACTATAAGATACATAACAAAGCACAAATGTGCATTTGTTACTCAGCTCTAAATTATATCAACTGTTACAGGTTTCCTTGAACATGTGACAGTGTTAATTGGTATATCAGTAAATGAGGTACCAGTTGCTGGTGTTATTCATCAGCCTTATTACAAAACTATGGTTGGCGGCGAAAAGAAAATGGGTAGAACCATATGGGGGTTGCAAGATGTAGGTGTAGGAGGATTTACCCCGGGGCCCCCTCCCAGCAGCTTGGTCATTACAACAACTAGGAGCCATTCAAACCAGATAGTGGAGAAAGCCCTGGAAGTAATGAATGCATCTCAAGTTCTAAGAGTGGGTGGCGCAGGTTACAAGGTAAAATGTTCTGGTATTTTGTAGATTATTTTGATAAGATCAGCAAGTCTATAATATCTTATCTTTCAAATAAAATAGGTTTGGTTATAAATTATGTGCAAAGTCTGAAAAACATCTGATTTTAAGATAACATATCTAAAATAATAATAAAAACATATGATAAAAATTTTTTACAGGTGTTACAGCTGCTGGAAGGTGTTGCTTCTGTTTATTTGTTTGCAAGTCCTGGCTGTAAAAAATGGGACACTTGCGCCCCAGAGGCAATTCTGAGAGCAGCCGGCGGAAAGCTAACTGATATTCTTGGAAATAACTATGCATATGGTCCCAAAGCAATATTCATGAACAAAACTGGAGTGCTAGCAGCCGTTAATGAGGAACTACATAAATTTGCTCTAAGCAAAATACCGAAAGAACTCCAAGACACTCTTTCAAAATAATAAATTAATGAAGTTATGACATACCTAGTGAAATTAAATTTCAATATTTTTTACATGTTTTGTATTCCATATTTGGTTATTAATTTTGTTAATTAAATTTGAGAGTTTAAATACTCGAAAGGTTAATGGTACATAAATAAATTATTTATTTTATTAACATTCGTTTTTTTTATTCGAAAGTAGATTTTTTTTATAAATTTACAAAAATACTACTTGCCATAAATGTATGATTTAATATTCTCTATTTTAACAATTTCATTTTTTAAAAGTGTAAACAGGATAATTCTTTTTTTGTGTGCTTTCTTTAAAGAACGTTAGAAGTTAGTAGGTAGTTTAAGTTACGCACATAAGTTCTTTTTATAATACGATCTCACAGGTACTTTATATAAGTTATCAAATTAAAACGACAACCTCAGCCATGAAAAAAACTTCAAGAATAACAGAATTGACTATTTATTTGCTAAAATAAATAATTTAAAGCTTGCTCTTTGGTTTTGGTAACATTTTCTTCAGTTCTCTTCTCAGAATTTTCCCTGAAGCGTTCTTTGGAATTTCATTTATAAAATATACACCACCTCTTAAATGTTTCGCTGGAGACATCTGAAACAATAAAAAAATCGATTTAAAATCTGTTTTAAAGCTTCTTGGTGCTCTTACTGGATAGAAATCATTTTTTTTGGGTATTGACAAAGAAAACTCAATTCGCGCCTCTGAGGTGTATTGTATGTCGTCATACCTGTGAGGCGACGTGTTGTATGGCGTCATACCTGAGAGGCGACGTGTTGTATGGCGTCATACCGGTGAGGCGACGTGTTGTGTGGCGTCATACCGGTGAGGCGACGTGTTGTGTGGCGTCATACCTGTGAGGCGACGTGTTGTATGGCGTCATACCTGAGAGGCGACGTGTTGTATGGCGTCATACCTGTGAGGCGACGTGTTGTATGGCGTCATACCTGTGAGGCGACGTGTTGTATGGCGTCATACCTGAGAGGCGACGTGTTGTGTGGCGTCATACCGGTGAGGCGACGTGTTGTGTGGCGTCATACCTGTGAGGCGACGTGTTGTATGACGTCATACCTGTGAGGCGACGTGCTCTATGATGTGTTGGTTGGTGAGGCTGGCCCCCGGCTGCAGCAGCACGAAGGCGGCGGGCAGCTCGCCGGCGGCCTCGTGCGGCGCGCCCACCACGCCGCACTCCGCGACGTGTTGTATGACGTCATACCTGTGAGGCGACGTGCTCTATGATGTGTTGGTTGGTGAGGCTGGCCCCCGGCTGCAGCAGCACGAAGGCGGCGGGCAGCTCGCCGGCGGCCTCGTGCGGCGCGCCCACCACGCCGCACTCCGCGACGTGTTGTATGACGTCATACCTGTGAGGCGACGTGCTCTATGATGTGTTGGTTGGTGAGGCTGGCCCCCGGCTGCAGCAGCACGAAGGCGGCGGGCAGCTCGCCGGCGGCCTCGTGCGGCGCGCCCACCACGCCGCACTCCGCGACGTGTTGTATGACGTCATACCTGTGAGGCGACGTGCTCTATGATGTGTTGGTTGGTGAGGCTGGCCCCCGGCTGCAGCAGCACGAAGGCGGCGGGCAGCTCGCCGGCGGCCTCGTGCGGCGCGCCCACCACGCCGCACTCCGCGACGTGTTGTATGACGTCATACCTGTGAGGCGACGTGCTCTATGATGTGTTGGTTGGTGAGGCTGGCCCCCGGCTGCAGCAGCACGAAGGCGGCGGGCAGCTCGCCGGCGGCCTCGTGCGGCGCGCCCACCACGCCGCACTCCGCGACGTGTTGTATGACGTCATACCTGTGAGGCGACGTGCTCTATGATGTGTTGGTTGGTGAGGCTGGCCCCCGGCTGCAGCAGCACGAAGGCGGCGGGCAGCTCGCCGGCGGCCTCGTGCGGCGCGCCCACCACGCCGCACTCCGCGACGTGTTGTATGACGTCATACCTGTGAGGCGACGTGCTCTATGATGTGTTGGTTGGTGAGGCTGGCCCCCGGCTGCAGCAGCACGAAGGCGGCGGGCAGCTCGCCGGCGGCCTCGTGCGGCGCGCCCACCACGCCGCACTCCGCGACGCCGCGCAAGCGCAGGATCACCGACTCGATCTCGGCCGGCGCCACCTGTGTTGGATGATACAAAATATACAGGGTGATTGGTAATGCGAAACATTCCTTCTAAGAGTTTAAAGAAGAACTTATTAACAGCCAATTAAGTCATATCATACCATGTCCGAAAATTGATAATTTCTGAGATATGCAACATTTAAGATTTTTTATAAAATACCCTATTTTCAAAGTTTAAATGAATCCTTTTAGTGAAAAATTTAAAATTAAGTTTAATGTTTTGTTGTTTTATGGTAGCTTGATAACTAAAATGATATTTTAGATTCAAATTTGCTAAAAATAATCGTCCTTATTTTAGAAAAAGTCAAGAAACCAAGAACAACTTTAAAAATAGTCCAAATATTTTTTTAAGCACTTTTGCAGTGTTTTCTTTGGTTGATGTTGCCGTCTTACACAGGTCTGCAATAACGTTAAGGTCTGCCGTTAAATAAATCTATTTTGTCAAAAGCCAATGCTTCAAGTGTGCAGCCTATGCAGTCAAAAAGAAAAATAATGTGTTAAGCGGGGAAAAAGTGACCTCTATTAAAAGAAAACTAACTACATATTTTCATTAAGAACTCTTTAAATGGTATCATTTAGGATCCCTGCCTACGAAGACTTTTTGAAGCGATGCTGTCGTGTGTTAAGTAAACGCATGTTGGTCGCATTTGCAACGCGCTAGATTATCGCAACCATGGATGAAGAAGTAAAAGGATAGACAATAGCCATACAAAATAGCGTATACTTTTTTTTAGTTCTCAAACTTTCGATAGATGACATTACTAGTCTCAAAACACAAAATTGCATATTTTAACAAATTTTAGTTATAATACACCCGCTAGATGGCGTTGTAGTAAAACTATTTTGCTTTACACATTAAATTAATAAATCAATTGTTTATTTAAGACCAATAAATGTCGATTTAAACCAAAAATTATAAATACAAAATTTATGATTTAAGTCGATTTTTTTTACTGGCATGAACAGAACTTGATAAAAGTGAAACGGACAAATTTCAGTCTACTTTTGCAAATGTCTACCGCCCGCAGTGTTCCCAAACTATAGTGAGGCCGTTTTTGTATAACATCTTTAAAATGTTTAATGATGTATTTTCGCTAAATTTATCAAAATATTATCGTATCCACTAAAATAGGGTCGAAAATGAAGTATGAAAAAGTCTCCCAAAATTAGTCAAAAGTCTTCGTTCTATCTGCTTTAAATACTTATATGATATCGTTCTAGGCATTAAATAATAGTACCTACGGTTGTGAACACTGGGCCGCCCGGCCGGCCAGCCATACGTTTTCTGAACGAATACAAATTTATAAACGCGTTATAGGTTTTTGTATACTTTAAATACCCACAGATTTTTAGTAGACAATGATAATAGAATGAATGTTTATATACTTACTAGGTGTATCAAAATAAGTATAATGATTAAAATTGGGGAAGGCTAAGCTATAAATAATACCAGACATCTTATTTTTTGAGTGTGGTCTATTACAATTCCTAGAAAACTTAGCCAGGATAATCTAAATGTGACCATTTAACACACAGTATGCTAAACATACAGTGAATGTACATTTTTTTATGAATAGAAACGTTATCTATAACAAAATTGATATTTGATTAAGCCCTAAAATATTTCTACACAAAAGTAGGTATGGTAAGCTGCAAGGGTCCATAATATAGTTCACATAGTTGACAAACATTATTGCATCCAGTGGTCATATTCACACTCACTAACGTTAATAAACTACTATTTTACTACTTCTTAATATCAACCTTAACTCGACAGTTTTAAAGCTCAATATATTTTTATAAATTTTTGTGGTTGTTACAACATTTTCTTAAAAACGAAGATGTTTTTTCAGATCTCCTACACTCTAACTGACACCATTCTCAACCTTAATTTGAGAGACTTAAGGTTCAGCACTATTCTATAAAATATGGTGGTTGTTGTTTTATTTCTTCTATTCATCTATACGATCGCTAAAACAATCTAATGGTCTCAGAGTTATTATTTCGTCCTAGGATCATGTTACCCCAGTTAAAATCTTAACCATATTGTATTTTTATTATGAGTTTCATTAATTTTGCTTTTTAAGTCGTCAAGAAAGAACTAATAACTAAATGATGGTCAATAAATATAGAAGGTTAAATAAAAGTAGGATACTTTGATAAAAAACAGTTAGTATCCAAGAAAGTTTATTTATATGAAACTAGTGGCCGCCCGCGACTCTGTTCGCGTAGAAGTCGGTTCCCCGTGGGAATGAAAAGTTTTCCCGCGGTAAAAAGTACCCTATATGTTAATCTGATGAATAAGCTATATTACTGTAAAGTTTCATCAAAATCCGTCCAGTAGTTTTTACGTGAAAGAGTAACAAACATCCATCCATTCATACATCCTCACAAACTTTCACATTTATAATATTAGTAGGATACTAGCGACCCGTCCACGCTTCGCAATGGTGTAACGACTTGTTCCAGATTTCTGCATGTTCTTTATTTACAAATTTAAATGAAAAAAAACCTAAGAAATGGCGAAAACCGCATTAAAATCTGTCAACTGGTTTAGAAGGAGATAGCGGACAAATATACAAACAGACAGAATTAGCGACTTGGATTTATACTATGTAATGAAGAAGCTTATTTTACACTTGTTTACAAATATATTTATGTAATGTTTGACATTTATAACAAAAAGTTGTTTCCAAATATTTCATACTTACCTACAATAAATCGAGTCTCGTAAGGAGTTTGAGTAATATCATGTATTGAGTCACTAGTATATGATATACCTATAGCTTTCCGCCCCGCGTTTTCACGGTAAGCTAAATAGCTTTTCCCGTGGGAATGAGGCTATTTCCCGAAGTAAAATTATCCTATTTTCTTCCCTGAGTGTCGAACTATCTCTATTCCAAAATCAAGACAATCGGTTCAACCGTTTTTACGTGAAGCGAACATACCAACAGACAGACATACACATTTTCACATTTAAAATAATATTATATTTAGTAAGGATAGACATGAAAAAAATACCTAAAAGATGGCAAAAACCGCATTAAAATCCATTACGTGGTTTATCCACTTACCACGCTATCTCCTTAGCGGACAAACATACTTACAACAGACAAAATTGGATTTATACTATTATAATGATTATATGCATTTCGATAATACGCATTGTGTCCTGCATACTTACCTACTTATATTAGCTTGCATACTTATTATAAAACTTAGAAATCAACTTTATCAATCTCAACATAGGCGAACCACAAAGTATGAAAAAAATGATTCAATCATTGTAGGATTTGGTTATTTTCGTTTTACACTCAATGTTCAACATGTTTTCATAGTTAACTCGCATTTCAACTAATGTATTTAAAAATGTTAAGGTTGACAAAAGTAAATAAGTTGTTACAAATTATACCTACATTTATTGTCAATGTGTGTGTAATTTGTAGACCTTACACTCTAAAATGGATACATATAGGTACGTATAGATGTAGATGCGGCGATAAGGAAAAAGAAGCACTCGACAAAATCTAATTTTTAAACGTCACCTATCAACTTTGTGCAACTGATTGTTTTTTTAATGGCATCACTGGAATTTCGTATGAAAATGTTATTGTATTAGCGCCATCTAGTTAATTTAGATTTATTTTTTCTACAAAACTAAATTGACCTATTTTAATGACAAATTGCTAGCGCCATCTAACCTTATAAATTGAAATGTATAGCGCCATCTAGATTTATACTACTTTTTTTCATATACGCTACTTTGTATGGCTATTGTCTATCCTTTTACTCCTTCATCCATGTCGCAACTGAATCGATGCAAAGACGAATAGATACTAAAGCATTGCGACTGAATCGTGGTTATGAAGACACACAGTACACAGTCAGTGTGTCAAATGTTAGAGTGTTTTCGGGAACGTATCGACGTCTCAGAAAAATAAAGCTTGTATCCGCCCGAACAAGTGAAAGGAAACAAGTAGAACTCGAGTTTGGCAAAGTAGACGAAGAAATGATATATGTTTTTCGCAGAAATCTAGCAACCACCACAAGAGCTGGCGACATCGACCAAATAAAAAACAACAAGTGATGTGTAGTGAGTGATTAATGAAAAAGATGTAGTTAGCTTTCTTTCTTTTAATAGAATCAACTTTTTCCGTACTCAGCATACTCTTTTTTTTCTAATTAACCGCAAAAGCTATAAAATTGAAGGCTTGGCTTTTCAGAAAATTAACTTATATAACGGCTGATCTTAAATGTTATTGCATTATCCCTGTGCAAGACGTCGACATCAAACAAAGAAAACACTGCAAAAGTGCGCGGTAACCATAATGTAGAGGCGTTCTAAGAGAGAGGTTACTTCTTTTATTAGTAGAGTTGTCAATCCAATACTTAGTTTTAGTACTTTTTATGTAATTTGTACGCAACATTATTTGGACTTTTTTTAGAAAATCGCTTTTTATTGCCATAAAACTTAACTTTTTTTAAAGTTGTTCTGGGTTTCTTGACTTTTTCTAAAATAAGGACGATTATTTTTAGCAAATTTGAATCTTAAATATCATTTTAGTTATCAAGCTACCATAAAACAACAAAACATTAAACTTATTTTTAAACTTTTCACTAAAAGGATTCATTTGAACTTCAAAAATGGTTTTTTTTATATAAAAACCTTAAAGGTTGCATATCTCAGAAATTGACAATTTTCGGACATGGTATGATATGACTTAATTGACTGCAAATAAGCTCTACTTTAACCTCTTAGAAGGAATGTATCCCATTACCAATCACCCTGTATATTTAAAGCATCTGCGATATACTTAATTTTGCCGTACACCTATTTGATTAAAAAATAATTCTCGAGATTAAAGAGATTGGTAACAATTTAATTTATGCAATAATAAAACATTTTATAGGAAGGGATTAAGGGTCGATTAATTTAGCGTTTTCGTAATAAAAAAAAATGATTCCCCACTGTTTAACGTGTATCTACCTACAATAGTTAAATGTAGCTACCAACTAAACAACTTTATTCTTAAATACTATTGTTTCAAAATCCCATATAATAAACTGAAATCCCATTTAAACTAGTAGTTACCTGAAATCCGTTGTATTTGATGAGTTCCTTTATCCGGTCCACGATGTAAAAGCTGCCATCTTGGTCGTAATATCCGATGTCCCCTGTTCGTACGAAACCGTCTGCGTCTAATAACTCGTCACTGGACTTCTTGTCTCCCATATACCCTTTCATGCGAAGCGGCGTTTTTATCCACAACTCGCCTTCTTTATGCGGCCCTAGTAGCTCATTGGTCTCAATGTGTGTTACCTACAACCATTCAATGTTTGTAAGGTCCGTATTACAAACTCATGTTTTAAATACTTCTATGAGGTAAAACTTGCGAGTTTTATACATTTTACCAGCAGAAAGCTACTTTACCAAGGAATACATAGGTACACTAATTTTATTGTTATGTATTTTATATTTTTTGGTATACATATATTTTGATATTGATGTGTGTTAAGCATTCTTGAAATATGTAGGGAGGCAATCAATCTCAGTTTCCCACCTTAATTTTAACACCTGGCCCGGGAGTACCGCAGGAACCATTTTTCCGCATAAAATCGACGCAGCATGCTGACGTCACTTCCGTAAGTCCATACCCTTGTTTTATGTATCCCATTCCAGTCCTAAAATATCATTATCATATAAACACGGTAGGTAATAATAAATTTAATTTACTTTGATAAAAATCATTATCGCTAATAACCAATCGAGCATGGAAACATTAAACACATTTCAAGGTTAGAAAGGTTGTCGATCGATAGAAATAAATAGGTAGGCTTAAGATAAAGGCAGTTATGAGTAATATAAGTTTTATGTTTTTACTGCTTTATTTATTGAGCCTACAAAACTGCATCAAACACAGCCGCAAGAATTTACCTTCCCCCTTTTCAATTCACGTTAGCGGAAAAGCTTTTTATTTTTAAGTAAGTATAATTATCGGAAAAATATAAAATAGCCAATCAGCCAATTTATATATCACTCACTATCACACTCTACCAATGTTTGACCGCTTTTACCATTCCAAATTCCAAAGGTTATGTTAAAATTCCACAGTCAATATACCTGTAGAGATATTTTTAACTTCGCCCACCCCGAGCCATCAGTTTGGCTCAGTGCGAGTTGCACATGATAGTCATCAAGACACGTGATTTTCCTCACAATATCTTTCCTCACCGATCTAATTTATGTTCATGTGTATGTCATGGTCTACCACAGTTGTATAAACAACAGTACCTCTATGTATTTTTTTTAATCTATACTAATATTATAAAGCTGAAGAGTTTGTTTTTTTGTTTGTTTGTTTGAACGCGCTAATCTCAGGAACTACTGGTTCGAATTAAAAAAATCTTTTTGTGTTGAATAGACCATTTATCGAGGCAGGCTTTAGGCTATATAACATCACGCTGCAACTATTAGGAGCGCAGAAATAATGGAAAACATGAAAAAAACGGGGAAAATTATTCATCCTTGAGGGCTTCCGTTGCGCGTGCGCTGCGAAAACGGTTCTAGATACCAAAAATATATGTATAAAAGAATTAAGGGAACTTTTTACCGCGGGAAAACTTCGCATTCCCACGGGAAACCGACTTCTACGCGAACGGAGTCGCGAGCGGCCTCTATTTATTATATTTACACTCTGTATTTTACGGGTTTTATTTATTTTAACTAAACAAATACTTATTGTTAAACCTAAAAAGACGTGATATATTATGTAGGTAGGTATAAAACGGTAAGCGTTATATTTACCTCTGTGCGACCTCCTCTTGTATCTGTTTAGAGAGTGGCGCGGCGCCGCACCACACCTCGCATAGAGATGACAGCTCGTATTTGGCAACCAGCGGGTGCTTCGCTAGAAACACCGCCAGCGGGGGAACTATCGTCGTCATGTTTACCTGACAATACAATGATTGTTAGTCAGCTTTTATATGTATGTTAATAGGTACATTTGATGTAGGGCTGGGGTGGATATGTATTAACTTTTTTAAATAAGATGATAGATAAGTTAGAGTGTATTGGATTTATATGCAGAAAATGTTGAATTAAATAATTGCAAGTCGGTAAAGTTTCAGGTAGGTACCCACCTTGTATTTTTGTATTGTTTCCAAATACTGCTCCTCTTCAAATCTTACCAAGAATACTGTTTTTATTCTCATTGATATCACTGAAAATGTAGTTATGAAGCCATATGCATGGAACCAAGGAATGAGGGATAATGCAGTATGAATCTCTCTGCCTTTTTCAGCTTTAGAAAATTCAAAATAATACCTGAAACCAAGTACTTATATGATAAAAAGTTTTTCAAACTTATATGTGATCATACATTTTTGGCTAAAACCTTTACTTACTTCATATGAGCAGTAAGAGTAAGTAGATTGACATGTGTTAGTTCTACTCCCTTCGGCATACCAGTTGTGCCCGAAGAACACATGATAGCTACTGTATCATCCACACCATTGACATCCGTAATAACAAACTCCTCTATACTGTGCTGCTCTTTAATCAAGTCTTCATACATCAAAGCAGGAACTACATCATATTCACCAAACAAGATCAACTTCTCAACAAATGGTGACTCGCTGCAACAGTCATTGACATTCTGAGCAGTGATTGGAGAGGTAAAAATAAACCTAGGCTTTGTGATGCTTAGTAAATGGCTTATTTCTCCTGAAAAAAAGGTTTTAAACATCATATCATAATTCTTAAAAATTGAAGAAATCGATTAAGATAGTGTAAATTATCTTAGATTATGTAATAAAAATAATTAGTTTTTGTTAAATTTTGTTTTTCTTTTACCTGGAGTATAAGTGACATTTAGAGTACATAGTGGAGCCCCGCAAAATATAGTGGCAAGTGCAGCAACGGCAAACTCAAATCTATTTTCACTGCATAAAGCCACAACATCACCTTTCCTTAAACCAAGACGACGCAAGGAATGAGCTAGATTCACACTTTTTTGAATAATATCTCTATAGGTAGCAGTTTCTCCCGTTTCTGCATAAATCTGTAATAAAGTTTTTTTCTGTATGTGAGTATTCCGTTATGGCCCAATTACTGATCATGAGCATGAATAAGGAATCAGTTATGCAAATAATAGAAAAATAATAAGCATGTGCGGTGAAAGTACACTGTTGCGTATTTTCTGGACCCCTTAAATAACAGAGGATCGTTTACTCGAAACTAGGTTACACACAAAAAATAAGTACTTACTATTAAAAGTTCAAAAACAAACAGTAGGCGCAAAAATGATAACATAAATTTAAATAGCCTAATACCTAATTTTGTTGATACTTTAGAATAGTTTTTTCTACCCCAATTATTTAATTAATTCACTAATTTGAAACTCACCAGGGCTACATTGTTGCCGCCTTTACAAAGTTGATCGAATAAAAACTGTCCGTAGGACAAATGAGCTGGTATGTGCTGTTCCTCAGGACCAGACACAATGTAATTACAAATTGTAGCATTGGACACGACCATTATGCTGATTAAAACAATAATAAACTATTAAATAAATTAATAACCAATGCGGAATGTTATCACTTCATATCATTGATAACGTTATCAGTACATAAGGTCGATATTAATCTTAGACAAGAAACAAATAACGACACTTGTACTAAAATAATATTTTTTAAATGATTATATTCTTAGTTAATCTGTTATTTTTAATAAGAAAGATAATGTAATCAAGCTCTACATAAAATAAACTGGAGAGAAGGAAAACCACAGGAAACACACGGAAGTCGCAATGACACGGAACGAGAAAAAAAAACTTGCCATAACCATAAAAAAATTCACTAACTAGAAAAAGATACTAGGTACGAACTATTTATTTTATTTATTTAATATTTGCTTTGGTAACGAAACGCATTGGGTATTTTTAAAAGATTTGTTTGATTGAACGATTCTCATGTAACGGTTAATATATTCATTCGTATTTGTGAAAGAGTTTATTCTTTAAGGTAGAAAATATTAAAATTATTATGGTATGATATGCTAACACGAAAAACAATACGACGTTCAAAAAGTTAATTTGTTACGTATACGTAAGTGTGCTAAGGTTCAAAATTGCTTGCTATATGCGTTTTAAGACCGGCTATTTGGACGAAAATAGCTCAAATGGCGCACTGATAGCAATTTTGAACCATAGAAAGTACCTATAAAGTTCCGCTTTCTGTCACTGTCAAAAGTGTCGTATCAGTCATGCATGCATGTCATTGTCAATCAGTTCACCAAACCATACCATATTCAATAAAATCAAGTCAAGTTGTCGAAGTTGTTTGCGGAGTTTGCGGTCTCATGATAAATTAATAAAATTTACATTTGAATACAACATCGTGATGGCCAGCTAAAAGAATATTTTCTTATTAAGTTTTAAATGAGGATTAGTAGTTTAGCATCTCAAGACTATTTGGTACGCAATGCGGCATGTTAGGCGCATGTATAGTTGTATTCACGGAACAGTTGTAGTCTACTTCTCTGTTCCGTGGTTGTATTCAAAAGCACTCACAACAAAAAATATTGTAGCTAAGCCTTACAAATTCTGTCACAGCACTACAATACTTTCAGGTCTCAAGGTTTGTTTACTAACCTACAATTTAAATTACGTCGACTGCTGCTGAATGCATTTGGCTCGTAAGGCAATCTTTAATTAGATCTTCAAAGGTTATGAGTTAATTATTCAAAGTGCCCAGCGAAATCTAATATATTTGTCTAGGCACTGAGTGTTCAATATCTTGCCATGGAGAATCAGGTAAGGTGTTATAAAGAAATAGCATCTGCTGCCTTTGATGATGAAAAAATAGACACAGACACAGCATCAGAACAGGTAAACTTAATTCATACATTTAGTACAATTTGCACTTTATATTGCTTTCAAATTAATATAATAATATTATTTCAGATTGATGTAGAGACAATTGTACTAGGTTTGTACAAACAGTTTGAAAGAAAAGCTTTAGAAGATCCTGATTTACCAATATTGAACAAAAGTCTTCATAGTTCTGTGCTAAAGACATGGCTGAATGGTTTACCTGCAAGCTATGAAGCTCTTGATGCTAGCAGGCCATGGCTGGTCTATTGGATTTTGCATGCATTGTGGATTTTGGATGACATGCCAGACAAGCAGACATTGTCTGATGCTGTTTCATTCTTGTCTCATTGTCAGCATGAAGAAGGAGGTTATGGTGGTGGCCCGGGACAGTTCCCCCATTTGGGAACGACATATGCTGCTGTTAATGCACTCAGCATAATAGGCACTGATGAAGCCTATGATTCCATAGATAGAAGCTCACTTCAAAGATTTCTATGGACTGTCCGAAATGTTGATGGCTCATTTTCACTACATAGAGGTGGTGAGGCAGATATACGAGGGGCTTATTGTGCTGTCAGTATATCAAAAATGACTAACACTTATACTGATGCTCTATTTGATAAGACAGCTGAGTGGGTTGTTAGTTGTCAAACTTATGAAGGAGGTTTTGCTGGTTGCCCAGGCATGGAAGCTCATGGTGGTTATGCCTTTTGTGGAATTGCAGCATTGGCTTTACTCAACAGAACTAGATTGTGTGATATTGATGCACTACTTAGATGGTGTGTTAACCGCCAAATGTCCTTAGAAGGTGGATTTCAAGGCAGGACAAATAAACTGGTAGATGGTTGTTACTCATTTTGGCAAGGAGCAGCATTCCCAATCATCAGTGCTATTTTAGCAAATGGTAAGAATGTAACCATATAATTTAATTATTAATAGCATTATTGACTCATACTGAAACAGTTTTTAAGATTTACTGAAAAACAAGTATATATTAGTTACATCAATATAATTTCTTAACATTTTAATTCCAGATAATAAAGAGCTAATAGAAACAGTGTTATTTAACCAAAGTGCTTTGCAAGAATACATTATGGTTTGTTGCCAAGCACCAACGGGTGGACTTATTGATAAACCAGGAAAGTGAGTAATTTTATTACATTTACTTTTATCCAAAAAGAAAAACAGTTTTATTTGTCATAGGTTTTTTTTCTGTGGTAGTTCCGCCTTGATATCACAACTTACATCATTACATAGTATAAATCCAAATCGCTAATTCTGTCTGTTTGGCTTCTAATTCCTCCTAAACCACAACGTATTTTGATGCGGTTTTCGCCATCTTTTAGGGTATTTATTCATTTAAAATTGTAAATAAAGAACAATTAGAAAAGGTATTTTTATGTTAGCCAAAATTCAAAATTTCGTGAGCAAGTCGGCCAAAATTACACCATTGCGAAGCGTGGGCGGGTCGCTAGTTAAAAATAATTGTTTTGTTAGGTACTGGATATTTTAAACATTAGTGCTCATATAGACGAGCGCCACTTTGTGAACGTCTACCGTCGCCAACTGTCGGCGGTAGCCGTCGACATCGGCCGTCCGTCGCCAGCTATCGGCGCTAGCCGTCGATGTGCTGATGGTATCTGGCAAAGCGTCGTCGGCTGGCGACAGGTGTAGTTATGGCGGGCCGCGTAAATCTACTCGTTTAACAATAATGGAGGACTTGGGACGCCACAACTGCAAGAGTTGTCGGCTGACGCCGATGGGTGGCGACGGCGGTCATCGACGTGTCGAAGGCTACCACCGACAGTTGGCGACGATAGACGTTCACAAAGTGTCGCTCGTCAGTATGAGCACTTAAAGATGTATGTTATATGAAATTAAAACTAATTATTTTAATTTTAGGCCTAAAGACATCTATCACACTTGTTACACTCTGAGTGGGTTATCTGTAGCACAGCACGGCACTGGAGCTGGAGATGCTTTTGTTATTGGAACACCTGCTAATGAGGTGAACAGGGTGCACCCATTACATAATGTTGCTCCTCATTTAGCCTACAATGCACTACACTACTTTATTAGACATCCACCTCCAGTCAAAGACAAAAATTAGTTTAGTATTTATTATCCAATAAGTAAATTTTTATCTCTAATATAGAAAATCTCAAATACTCTCATGTTTTTCATTTCATTAAACAAGATAACACCTATTCAGATAAGTACCCAATACGTAAACAAGTTCTTAATAAAATTATGATGTGTTATTACATGAAGTACATATGTATGAAAATGATGCAGCAAGTAGTGTAGCCTGGATCTTTGGCAAGAGTTCTTATCATTATATTCAGACTATATCTAGTTGGTTATAAATAAATAATAGTACTTCATATTTAATTAATCTAATTTTATAACTAATCAGTATTAACAACAACTTGTTGAAAATAAGTAGGTACAATTTGTAAACTTGATACAATTCTTGATTGAATTCTATTGCACAGTTTTAACTAGTTTCTCACTTAAACAAAACAAGTATTAGTATAAATTTCTAGTTAAGGTAACAATGAAATTGGTTAAACCAACACAAATTCTTCAGACTCAATGTCCGTATCACTATCTTGTATAGAAGGTGTAACCCAGTTTTGCTCAGTTTCATAAATTGAGTATCTAATTCTTGCAGGGTCTATGACATTTTTATGAGATCCATGATGCAAACTAAATATTGGGTATTCATTGTTCACTGTAACTCCTCTGGGCACAAGGAATGTTTTGATTACATTAATAAAAGTTTCAAAGTCATGTTCTGTTGGGATATAAAACCCGATACAACATGATGGGTCCATTTTACTTATTGGCATTTTTCTAGGTGATCTACAATGAAATGAGTGTAAAGAAAAATTTGGTTGCCACACATCTACCACTTCTTGACAGTAATGAGGGTCTAGATGTATTAATTTATCATCTTGATATCCAATAAAATATAGTGAATGTTTAGGCCGACCTCCAATTACTCCAATACAAAAATCTAATGTCAGTAAAGATGTAAGACAAGGTCCATAAATTGGGTTAAATTTTTCTGTGCCCAGTTTAACAGGAACTAAAAGAATTAGTGATTTCCAACCTCCATTGCTTATTCTACATTCAGAGTAAACATCCTGGATATACACAGTTGAATCTTGAGCTACATAAAGTGCTATATTATCAAATTCATAGTTTTCTTTTGAAGCAGCACTAACCACAGCTTTCAAACAATGAGCAACTGAAGCAGGACCATACCAGTCCCCTGGCTTTTTACCTAAGGCTTCACCAAGTTGAACCATTTGATGAATGGAAAATGGACTGTTCACAGATGACTTATCACCAAACCATTTTACAACCATTCTGTGCAAGCAGTCTTCATGAAATTCTCTAGCATTTTGAATGGCCTTCTCAGGTGTCCATCTCCAGGTTCGACCTAAAAAGTGACAAACAAGAGCTTGTGCTAGCAACATTTGCCCACTCCTTAGCATACAACCCCATCCACAGTCAGTGGTAAATGATGATCCAGCCATTATTGGAAATTCTCTTCTGTAAGTCATCCAGATTCGGCTAATAAAGTCAGATTTAAACCCCTCTATGCCTTCTCCAAGTATTTGTTCAATTGGTTGATGTGCTGTAGCTTCTGTGGCTATCTCTGTAGAAGACTCCAGAGATCCAGTTGGGCTTAATTTGCGATGGTAACATCTTCCAAGTAGCCACACTGGTGACTCTTTAGAGAAACTAGTTCGTAGTTTTACAGTCCAGCCAAATTTAACATTATTCCACATAGACAGTAATCTCGACTCCACCTTTCCTTTTAGGTCCTGTAGATCTTCAGCATTATCTCTGGTTGAATGTGAACTGTCATCATTTTGGGATACCCCATTACTAGTTACTTCAGCATTAAGTGAGACAGCTCCACTGTTTATATTCATTTTTTCTACTTCGAAACTAATCGATAACTTTCCTAATATAATAATGGCTATGGTTACAAACCATTTCAATGGAAAATATTATAACATCTTAATTAACTAATAAAAACAAAACGCGCGGTAACTTCGATTGATCACTAAGAAAAAATACAAAGCAATTTGCATTGCATGTCTGAAAAACACAGAGATCACAGAGGAACGGTAAAAAATAAATAATCGTAAAGTTTGTCTTGCTTGAGAATGAGTGAAATGAAATGATTTGACACTTGACTTGACTTTGACACAACTTCAAATTGTCAATGACATTAATAATTTATTGGAAAACTATGGACTTAACATACTTGTAAAAAATAAAGTTTCTTGTAAAACTATACCTAAGAATGTATGAATAAGAATTGATTAAATAATCTAAAATTATATCCAACAGCGCTGCTCTAGATACCTATGCCTGACATATAGGGATTCATCCAGTAATCTATATATCTTAGAAGATTTATTAATAAATCGCATATTTATTTGATACTTTATTCCAAAATAAATGCGGGTTGGTGGTAAATTTTGATCCCAATTATTTGTCACCAGTCTTCATATACTTAAACAAATACTTGGGCAAGGTCTTATATGATTAACTGGTTTTTCAAACTTTTCATTCGATTTTGACAGCTCTATGGACTCTAATGACATGTATTGTTGTTTGTATTTATTTTGTATCTATGTTATAACCTCTAATTAAACTGCGAGTGTTGTGATATTTATTCCTATGGTTTTAATTATTTGTGGCTAGACTGCATATTTAGCAATTACTTTTAAGTGTCTAATTTCTACTTATTATTTTAACTTGCATCATTTTCGTTAAGTGCTGATTATTTTATTAAATCATGACTAAAAACAGAAAGTTTTTTGGCAAAAAAAAGAACAATTCTCTAAAACCATCCACTAAAAAGAAGAAAAAATTACTAAAAGAGCAAGAAACTGTTAACAAGAAAGCTATATTCAATCGGTACAAGAATAAACAAAGATTTGAGGAGGAACTGTCCAAGAAGCAACACTTAGAACAAACCTTTCAAAAAGAACAGATTACTTACTCTGAGAGTGAAGAGGAACAAGATGACTACGGGAAACTCTTATCATGTTTCAACTCCTCGGCGAAACAAAAACGTGTCGCTGATAGCGAGAGCGAAAGTGATGTAGAGGAATTGTCAGGTGATGGGAGGACAAGCGGAATATCAGAATCGGATATGAGTGATGGTAGTGGTGAAGAATTAGACGAAGAAAATACTGTAACAATGGACAAAGATGGACAAAGTATGGATGATAAAAACATAAACTCTGAAGATGAAGTAGAAGACGAGGCAGAAAATGAAGTATGTCTTAGCTTTTATTTTTCTTTTTACTTTAAATAATTTTTTATTGCATTAGATCATAAATAATTAAGCAACAACACTGTAAGATAATTAATAACTTGTTGTTTGTTCAATTAATTTTTATATAAAAAATATATATTTCTTTTTATTGTAATGCTATGGTATAACTCTGGGACCTCCACACTATGTGAAATCTTTTTAAAATTTCAGATTCCAGAAGTAAATATGGAATTAGATACAGATGATGACCCTTTTACTAAACATCTTCACTATGAATTAGGAGATGACCTTTTAGTTTCTCTCACAAGTACACCACCTTCCCTAGAACAAACTAAGTTACATTGGAATACTCTTGGTCACATAGTTGTCTCTATACCAAAACCTCTTGAAATAAACCAAAAAAAAAAACAAACCGAAAGTTACCATTTTGGAAGAAAATGTTTATGCGCAAACTGGAACCATACCACAACATATCACTAAAATAGATATGAATAACTTGTTTATAAAATCACAGATACATGGCACAGTTGTAGCAGCAAATAAAACTAATTTGATCAAAAGAGACTTGGAACTTTGTGAGGTTTTTACTCCACTACAAAAAGAATTGTTCTCTATAATGAATAACTACCAGGATCTCTTATACCCAGAGCGAACCTTTACCAATGCAGAAGAAATCAGATATATTTATTGTTTACATCTTGTTAACCATATGTTAAAAACACGGTCAAAAATTATTCATCATAATGCAAAGTTAGCTAAGAAAAAAACAGATGTTTCTGATGAATACCGTGATCAGGGGCTAGTACGGCCTAAGGTAAGTTAAAATACATGTCTATTTAAAAAAGAGATAAATTTTGTACTTATTTACTCTGTGAATTATTATACTTGTTGTATTTTCAGGTTTTGATCATTGTACCCTTCAAAGATGCAGCATACAGAATTGTAAAAACCATTATAGATATAGTAGTACCTAAAGAGGCTGGTCAAGTTGTAAATAAAAAGAGGTTTGAGGATGATTTCACTGGTGGTGAACTAGTTATGCCTAAAAAGAATCCAAAACCTGAGGATTACGAGTTACTATTTAGTGGTAACACAGAAGACACTTTTAGAGTAGGAATGACTTTGACAAAAAAAACATTAAAAGTAAGTTAAAAACAAAAGTATTGTCATTTTAGGTTGATTTTATGCTGAAAACTTACTTGCAACAATTTTTTGAAAAATATTTTTTTATAATTTCTATACCTAAAAAATTCGCGATGGAATGGTCTTGAAATTAAAGATGATTGTATCTTATTCCAGTTATACACAGACTTCTACTCATCGGACATTATCATAGCATCACCACTAGGCCTGCGCATGATCGTCGGCGCCGAGGGCGAGGAGGACCGCGACTTCGACTTCCTCGCTTCCATCGAGGTCCTCATCATGGACCAGGCGGATGTCTTCCTCATGCAGAACTGGGACCACTTGCTCCATGTCTTCGACCATTTCCATTTGCAGCCGAAGAAAACGCATGGTACCGACTTTTCAAGGGTTAGGTCGTGGGCTGTTAACGGATGGTCTAAATATTATAGGTATGTAACTTTTCTTACGAAAGCATTACTTATATGTTTTACTAGTGACCGCCCGCGACTCCGTTCGCGTGGAAGTCGGTTTCCCGTAGGAATGAGAAGTTTTCCCGCGGTAAAAAGTACCCTATATGTTATTCTGATGACCTATATTACTGTAGTTTCATCAAAATCCATCCAGTAGTTTTTACGTGAAAGAGTAACCAACATCCATACATCCATACTCACAAACTTTCACATTTATAATATTAGTAGGATAGTAGGATTTAAACTTATTTTTTTTTGTTTTAGGCAAACACTGATATTTTCATCAGTTTCGGTACCTGAGATGAACTACGTGATTAATAAAAACTGTCACAATTACGCCGGGAAAGTGGTGGTGTCTAATCCGGTCGAGACTGGAAGCATTCAGCAGGTCGTATTGCAGGTTCCGCAGATATTTCATAGGTGAGAGTTAGATTAGCTTGAAAACTCCCCAGTTTTCATAAGCACATTTCAAACCTACATCAGTAAGTAAAATATGCTGATTCTTTCAGTTATGAATGCTGTTGCGTAAGAAAGAGAAAGACGGAAAATATCTTTTGTTTTTTAACCTTACCTCAATCCTTACCTTGCTAGTAAATATTGTGGATAAGAGGTTCATCTTCTACCTAAGCTATCTTTGATTGCGTAAAAAAATTTGGAGTTGAATAAGGAAATAAGAGTCCTTATGAAAGTCCGTTTTTATCGAAGAAACTTGAAACTTTGTATTTCAGTTGCTTTTCCGTAGATAAGAAATTAATTATATTTGTTCTCGCGTTTAAAAATGCGTATATTTCAGCCCCTACTAGCTTCATGTATGTAAAAAAGGAGTTAACGTATCCAATATTAACCAACTCGGCGGGTTGTATCAAACAGTTAGTTAGTATCAATCATACGTACGTAACATTTTGACGATTACATCAGATGTTTAACGTACGTCAAATCCAACGCGTTGTTTCGTCACCAAAAAAACTGTTCGTCAATGTTATTCGAGATGCCATTAAAAAGTAAATCATTAAAAATATATGAAAATAAAACAGAATCCATAGTATTGATAAAAGCTTTTCATCAAAGATGTCCTGTCAACACAAGAGAAAAGTTACGTTAACCAGTGGCTGGATGGCCGGTCAACGTAATCGTTAATTTTTAACGTCCGTTAAAGGCCGACATTGGTGAAACAACCCGTTTTCTAGCTTGACAGGTGGTTAACGCCATTTTTAACGTTGACAGACACGTTAAGTAGTTGTGATACAACCCGCCCTAAGATGTAATGGTGGTCTCTGAGACGATTACAATTACGACAGTTGATTGTAGCCTAACAAATGTTTCGTTTTTTATTAGAGCTCACCGCATAGGAAAACATCGGTTATGATATTTTTATCACTGACTCTCCTAGTTTAGCAACGCACTAGAGTTTGCTGTGAAGTTTTCGTTAAAATCAAATTGCTTTAAGTGTTTTCCAGTATGGCTAAAGAGTATTCCATGTTATCAGGTTCTACCATTCCAGGTTATCTATTCTCCAAGTTTTATCAGTGTCAGTGCTCATAAAGTGACAGACTAACTAGCACATTTACGCGCAAACTTTCATTTACAATATTACTAAGAAACTATCATACGCTATTTTCCAGATTTACCGCAGAAAGTCCGCTCCAAGCAGCCGAGGCGAGGTTCCAGTACTTCATCAAAGAGGTTCTCCCGAAACATCGAGATACATTGATGAGTCACACCCTTATCTATGTGCCCAGTTACTTTGACTACGTGCGAATAAGGAACTACTTCAAGAAGGAGGACATCAGCTTTGTACAGATCTGCGAGTATTCTAAAGACGGGAAGATAGCTCGCGCGAGGGATATGTTTTTCCACACGGAAGCGCATTTTCTGTTATACTCAGAAAGAGTTCATTTCTTCAGAAGATTGAGAGTGAAGGGAATAAGACATATAATATTTTACCAGCCGCCGACGTTCCCGCACTTTTATTCGGAATTAGTCAATCTGATGCAGGTAAATAGTTTTGGTTGTTGTTAGTTGTTTTAATGAAAATTATTAGGTGCAAAGTTAAGATTTAATTAACATCAGCTGTTAAAATTGTCTACCTTTGTAACTAATGTATTTCATAATAGATTTTGGCTCTGCGGTCTTTTACAGAGTCGATCTATTCACCAAATTTCATCAAAATCGGTTAAGTAATTTTATTTTTTAGGAGAAAATTATTTAACATATTAGTAAGATTTTCTTTGATCTGCGTGTCTAAAATTATCTGCTTTATCCAGTAACATATCTGCGTCCAATACTTATCTTTCTCATTAGTCAATCTTAGGTATCATGTCCAATAATATAATAATCCGCCCGATTCTGGATCTCAGACAAGTGCAAATCGATGATAACAAAGATGCTATCAGCATCGCAAATTTTTACAAGTTAGCCCATATTTTTGAGCAACTGCATATTTCTGCATCCTTTAAAATAAAGTAACTATGAAACGCAGACATCAATATTTTACACGTCGACCACAAGCTCTTTTCCCAATTCGTACTCCAAGTTGTATAACCACTAACACCTTCATCCTAGGAGTGCAACCAGAACAAGTTAGGCGGCAGTGAGTGCAACATGACAGTGACGTCACTCCACTCGCGCTTCGACGCGCGGCTTGTGGCGGCCATCGCGGGCGCCAACAGGGCTGCCAACATGAACCGCTCGGACAAGGCCGTGCATATGTTCGTCACGGGGGAATAACGCAGGATAACTTGTACGGCCTGGGGCTATTGTGTAAATAAATAAAGTGATAAGATATAAGTGGCTTTTTTATTGATGTGGTTGTAGGTGTAAAATAAATAAAGATGATATTGAGGTGTTTCTCAATCGTAGACATCTTTGGATTCAATGAGAATAACTTAAAAGTAGGTAGGTAAGTACAGGCCATCGCGGGCGCCAACAGGGCTGCCAACATGAACCGCTCGGACAAGGCCGTGCATATGTTCGTCACGGGGGAATAACGCGGGATAACTTGAACGGCCTGGGGCTATTGTGTAAATAAAGTGATAAGATATAAGTGGCTTTTTTATTGATGTGGTTGTAGGTGTAAAATAAATAAAGATAATATTGAGGTGTTTTTCAATCGCAGACATCTTTGGATTCAATGCGAATAACTTAAAAGTAGGTAGGTAAGTACAGGCCATCGCGGGCGCCAACAGGGCTGCCAACATGAACCGCTCGGACAAGGCCGTGCATATGTTCGTCACGGGGGAATAACGCGGGATAACTTGTACAGCCTGGGGTTGTTGTGTAAATAAATAAAGTGATAAGATATAAGTGGCTTTTTTATTGATGTGGTTGTAGGTGTAAAATAAATAAAGATGATATTGAGGTGTTTCTCAATCGTAGACATCTTTGGATTCAATGAGAATAACTTAAAAGTAGGTAGGTAAGTACAGGCCATCGCGGGCGCCAACAGGGCTGCCAACATGAACCGCTCGGACAAGGCCGTGCATATGTTCGTCACGGGGGAATAACGCGGGATAACTTGAACGGCCTGGGGCTATTGTGTAAATAAAGTGATAAGATATAAGTGGCTTTTTTATTGATGTGGTTGTAGGTGTAAAATAAATAAAGATAATATTGAGGTGTTTTTCAATCGCAGACATCTTTGGATTCAATGCGAATAACTTAAAAGTAGGTAGGTAAGTACAGGCCATCGCGGGCGCCAACAGGGCTGCCAACATGAACCGCTCGGACAAGGCCGTGCATATGTTCGTCACGGGGGAATAACGCGGGATAACTTGTACAGCCTGGGGTTGTTGTGTAAATAAATAAAGTGATAAGATATAAGTGGCTTTTTTATTGATGTGGTTGTAGGTGTAAAATAAATAAAGATGATATTGAGGTGTTTCTCAATCGTAGACATCTTTGGATTCAATGAGAATAACTTAAAAGTAGGTAGGTAAGTACAGGCCATCGCGGGCGCCAACAGGGCTGCCAACATGAACCGCTCGGACAAGGCCGTGCATATGTTCGTCACGGGGGAATAACGCGGGATAACTTGAACGGCCTGGGGCTATTGTGTAAATAAAGTGATAAGATATAAGTGGCTTTTTTATTGATGTGGTTGTAGGTGTAAAATAAATAAAGATAATATTGAGGTGTTTTTCAATCGCAGACATCTTTGGATTCAATGCGAATAACTTAAAAGTAGGTAGGTAAGTACAGGCCATCGCGGGCGCCAACAGGGCTGCCAACATGAACCGCTCGGACAAGGCCGTGCATATGTTCGTCACGGGGGAATAACGCGGGATAACTTGTACAGCCTGGGGTTGTTGTGTAAATAAATAAAGTGATAAGATATAAGTGGCTTTTTTATTGATGTGGTTGTAGGTGTAAAATAAATAAAGATGATATTGAGGTGTTTCTCAATCGTAGACATCTTTGGATTCAATGAGAATAACTTAAAAGTAGGTAGGTAAGTACAGGCCATCGCGGGCGCCAACAGGGCTGCCAACATGAACCGCTCGGACAAGGCCGTGCATATGTTCGTCACGGGGGAATAACGCGGGATAACTTGAACGGCCTGGGGCTATTGTGTAAATAAAGTGATAAGATATAAGTGGCTTTTTTATTGATGTGGTTGTAGGTGTAAAATAAATAAAGATAATATTGAGGTGTTTTTCAATCGCAGACATCTTTGGATTCAATGCGAATAACTTAAAAGTAGGTAGGTAAGTACAGGCCATCGCGGGCGCCAACAGGGCTGCCAACATGAACCGCTCGGACAAGGCCGTGCATATGTTCGTCACGGGGGAATAACGCGGGATAACTTGTACAGCCTGGGGTTGTTGTGTAAATAAATAAAGTGATAAGATATAAGTCGCTTTTTTATTGATGTGGTTGTAGGGGTTAAATAAATAAAGATAATATTGAGGTGTTTTTCAATCGCAGACATCTTTGGATTCAATGCGAATAACTTAAAAGTAGGTAGGTACATCAGTTTTGGTTTTTTTTAATGAAAGCCTTTCACATGTAAGTGCTTTGTAGAATACTCATTCTTATGATTGCATTTGGATTGAATTGCACTAATACAAGGTGTAAAAGAACTGCTTCCGAAAACAAAAACTGGGCATTGCTGGAGGGATTATTAAATTGAGTTTTCTGGGTATGCTGTTAGTGAATTTAGATACTATTGAGGCTCAAGAATACATGGTTTCCGGCTTCGGGAGTGGTCTTTTTACACCCGTTATACATTCACGATGTGAGTTTTGAGATACAAAAAAAACCACCAATTTATTACCAAATAACTTTATGAAATTTGTAGTGTTCACAATACTATATGATTATACAGGGTGTTTGGAGGTTGAGTAGCCAAATGAAAATGGTGGATAGGTGAGGTTATTAGCTATTTACTTCCACTTTTTAAATTTCATTTTGGTTCAAGTTTTAGAATTTATTCGATTTTTAAGATTTTCTTAAGAAAATCCCCGATTTTGTCATTAAAAGTCCAATATAATTTTTATTTACTGTCGGAACCAAACGAAAATAGTTTTAATTTAAAGCCTAATACTGTTTTATTCAGATGAAATCATAAATTAACACAAATCATCTCAAATAAAGTTACAGTGGGTTCATAAACTTCGCGGAACCAGTGGGAAAAAAATGTTCAGTCAACTTTGCTACGAAAAAAATTTAAAAAATATGAGAGTTTGAAAATTTCATTTGCTTTTAAAAACTTCTACATTTAATACACTTTATTATGATATGCTACATGTATCATAAATAATTAGAAATCTCAACAGAAATAGTAAGTTAGTCCTCAAAGACGCCTGGTAAGGAAGGTACAAACCCGTTAAACTACGTATGTAGTTAAAAACTTCGGTCTCATTCTAATAAAGCTATGCCTATTGGGTTATCTATTTTATCACTAGGCAACACTTATCTTGTTTGCGACCTCATGTATAAAAAAATGTTTTTATTTTCTGACTGAAGATTGTTGTTGGCCCATATGAAAACTTTATAGCTTCACCGAACTATGCGTCTCGATCATTTCCACTACACTGTTTCCCTTAGGGGCCTCTCTCTGAGAAGACCCAGCAAGAAACTCAACGGGGGTCGGATCTGATAGTCGAGGAAACCGGATGTTGAATGCCGCACCTGCTGGTTGGAGCGGTGTATTTATAGTGAAGATTTAAAGCTGTTACCATTATCGTGTCCACCGGGCCGGCGTGGCAGCGGGCGCGGGCTGGAGGAAGCAGATTGTTTCTTACGGTAATCTTTTGACGTTTGACGTTCGTTTGACGATTGTGATTGGTCGCCTCTTGCGAGGGTCGCAAAGAGCGGATGGTTGGGGTGGTGAGGGGCGGAGTTAAAGAAACTCCTAGATTCAGTCTCCGTGAACCGGTTCTACATGACTTGCAGCTGGTGAAATGATATTTGCTTGCATGCGAAAAGACCACGCTACCGTTGGCTATGACTAGACAGACGAAAGTCAGATAGATAATAGCTTATTTTCAAGTGACATCTTTCACCAGCAAATTAAAAAAAAACAAAAAAACCTTGTAAAATGATATTTTCTTGCGTGCGCAAAGGCCACGCTACCGTTGGTCATGACTTTTTTCAAGCTACATTTTACTCCGACTGTAGAAAAGTGTAGGTCACCGAGAATCTGCGCTGAGCGGAGTTAAACATGTGAAATCGTAGAATCCTCTTCTATTCGAGGCAAGAAAAGTGAAGAGGGAGTCGAATGAGATAACACAATAGGCATAGTTTTGTAAGAATGAGACAAAAGTTTTTAACTACATACGTAGTTTAACGGGTTTGTACCTTCCTTACCAGGCGTCTTTGAGGACTAACTTACTATTTCTGTTGAGATTTCTAATTATTTATGTTACATGTGGCATATCATTATAATGTGTATTAAATGTAGAAGTTTTTAAAAGCAAATGAAATCTTGAAACTCTCATATTCTTTTATTTTTTTTCATAGCAAAGTTGACTGAACATTTTTTTCCCACTGGTTCCGCGAAGTTTATGAACCCACTGTAACTTTATTTGAGATGATTTGTATTAATTTATGATTTCATCTGAATAAAACAGTATTAGGCTTTAAATTAAAACTATTTTCGTTTAGATCCGACAGTAAATAAAATTTTTATTGGACTTTTAATGACAAAATCGGGGATTTTCTTAAGAAAATCTTAAAAATCGAATAAATTCTAAAACTTGAACCAAAATGCAATTTAATAAGTGGAAGTAAATAGCTAATAGCCTCACCTATCCACCATTTTCATTTGGCTACTCAACCTCCAAACACCCTGTATAAGATGTTCGACTTTTTAATTGAAAGATCTACATAGCAAATGAATGCCATCGAAACATAGTTATAGTTACACATAATGCACATGTAGTATTACGATATAAATATGTAAGTACAATGAGATCAATGTTTCTTACTACAATTTTAACGACGATAAACAACATTAAAAACATTTATCGTTAAAAGTAGAGTCTATTAAAATGGTTTAATAATAATAATTCTAAAGTAATGTATAATCTATAAAATTACCATCTATAAAGCACTAAAATCGGACATTTAGTAAGATTAAGGTTACTCGTAACTACTCGTAGTAAGTTTATTTTATTAGGGAGAGTATCTTTCCCATTTTGGTTGTAAATACTTTGTATAGGCCAACGTGTGAAATGCTACATTATCAGTAGTGCAATTGTGTTTAACTATCACAATATTGTTTTAGTAACTCAATAGATAGTTTAAATAGATAATTATTTGCTACATTGCTTCTCAATAAGGCAATCAAGTTGCGACTATTTAATATTTAATGATAATGTCTTAACATATTTTTCAGTGTTATTTTAGCTATTTAGGCATACCTTAAACATATTTCCCGCCCTTTTTTTGTTACCCCTGTTAAAAATTACTGACTCTTTTTTGGCCACCACTTCGAACTTTCTATTAACTCTAGGTATTCGATGAGCGTAAACCGAGCATCTGATGCTCTTTTGTTCGTTTAACTACATTTAGTTTCAGACTAGATTACAATAATATCTATAGTTTCAATTTACGTAATGCAATGAGTGGTTGGGCGTCATGTGGCGTCAGTTTCGTTGTATAGACTAATTGGTGTGGTGTAGTTGTATGACTCCTCTTCGCTGGAAGTGTGGTTCGTGTCAGGGTCGGGGGGGCGGGTAGAGCTGAACACATCGATGGCTACCTCCGAGGACGGGGCACCGCGCATTGTGGCGTTCACTGTGGTATTGCTTCGTCCTGTAAACATAGACTGATTAACTTAAGCAAATGTGAGTAAGACTGAAGTAATGGAATATGAAGGGTATTTTAATAGGTAATCTATTTGGTTACAGTTAAGTAGATAAAAGGTTAAGGCAAGTTGGTGATATATATTAATACATACTTACTAAAAATAAACAGAGGATTTTTTAATATTAAAACTCAAAAAATATTGAAATCGGCATAACTTCTACTTAATTAAGGACGCTACGCTACGCTAGTTACCTAAGTTCTACAATTAGGAAATAAGTAAGTACCTATTGTATGTTTTATTATAAGTGTTGGATAGGTGTTAGTATTCCAAGCTCTACAGCACTAAACCCCATCTACCTTCTGTTAAGTGACAAAATAAGTTTTCGGTGATTGGAACATCCCTAGCCTTGACAGACATCACTAGGTTTTGTCTTTTCTTATTTAAATTGGATTGTGCATGTTGTATTTTCTTTGAACTCATGTTTTGTGAAATGTAGTTGAACAACTAATTTCATTTTTTTTAAGTATAGATGTAGTTAGTCTGCAAAAATTGAGGTTCCTCATGGTTTTTAGAACTTTTAAAAAATATAACTAATCTATATTCTAATCCTTAGATACAGTTTTTTTGTGTGTAAATAAATAGGCAAACTTTCATACTTACTTACTATCACACCAACTCTGTGTGGTGTGGCCTACTACTAGATCTACTTATTTAGTTCATTTTAATGACGTCTTACCTAAAAGGCGAGGCAGTAAACTTATAAACCTGCCGAAGCGTCAGTTTGTAAATAATATTGTTAGCAATTAACGTCGTTTACGCTCGCGAATAACTCAGAACCTCGTCCAAAAATACATTCGGCAATGAGGTGTAAATGTGTTTATATGCTTCTTGTTAAGTACTAAATTGTTAGGAATAAAGTTTTGTAAGTAGATAATCTTATGTTTATACAGTCCGAAAGTACTATAGATCTAGTAGGTATCTATTAAAACAAACTTCTAACATGTAAGTTTTTGTTGTAGGTTTTTGAAGAAGTCAACGATGTTCGAAATAGATAAATCGTTTATTCATGTTTTACTGGCGTCTCTTCCGTTTGTTATCTGAACCGTATAGGTATCAACTGAGTATGTAAATGAGGGTATTTGCAACAGTGGTAGGTAGATGATTTTCTAAATAAAATGCTAAGAAAGCGTTTGCCAACTAGGTGCATGCAAAATAATGTAACACTAAAAACTTTTAGAATTGTTCTATAATATTTTTTTGTCATAAACCTTTAAAATATATACTTAATCTTGCTTATAATAATAGCAAGAAAGACATCTGGGCAACTACGGAACATGTAGATAACATGGATGAACCTTAAAGGATACCTAATGATGATTCTACCTGTGGTGGCAGTTGTTAGTTTTTTAACAACCAAATTGTTTAGTTATTAACAGATTCAAGAATTTTGCATTTTATCGACAATACAATATTTGCCGGTCCAATAGGCATCGTCACGACAAATGGCCACGGTTTATTTTATTGTTTCGGTTTAACTTATTCATATTTTTTGTTTGAGTAATAAACTTTTTGTGTTTGAGCTAAGTTTCGCCGCGTCAATCAAGAATAGTGTCAAACTTAAGGCCATGGATATTTTAATACGGCACACGTAGCTCGATAAGCAATTAAAAGTAACTTATCTGAATATGTAAGTCAAATTTAAAGTTTGAAAGCTACCTGTGATTTTAATTAATAGTAACTTTGGAAGTAGGTTAAAAATATGTGAAATAGTTTCAATCGATAAGTAAAAAACTTCAATCGACTATAGCTAGCATGGTCTTGCAATAACTGTTAGTATTGCCTAACAGTTGAGTGGGAGCTATTTCAGTAATCTGAATTGAAACGTTGATTTACGAGTACAACATGATCAGCGTATGGAAGGTTATTGTAACGGCTATATTTAGAGTGACTGCAGGCGCCGGTTCCGGCAGTCCATCTCGAGAGGCGACTGAATGCAAGATTGGACATTACGCAGAGCTTAACTGAAACGAATTTAATTATAAACTTACTAGTGGCCGCCCGCGACTCCGATCGCGTGGAAGTCGGTTTCCCGTGGGAATGAGGAGTTTTCCCGCGGTAAAAAGTATTATGTGCTATTCTGATGTATAACCTATATTACTGTAAAGTTTCATCCAAAAACGTCCAGTAGTTTTTACGTAACGTAAAAGAGTAGCAAACATCCATCCAAATTTATACGTCCTACTAATAAGTATTACAAACGTGAAAGTTTGTGAGTATGTATGGATGGATGGTGGATTAAGGCTCATTAGTACACAGTTTACAATATGCAAAAAATACTTTTAAAATACACACATTAAAAGTACACATAAAACCAATTTTCTGTTTTGGTTCCTTTCTTCTATTCATACCTATTTTGCAGTACAATAGCTATAGAAAAATACGGTACCAATTTGTATAGGTATAGTTGACGTAGGTACCTATATTGACGACAAGCGGAACGATGTGTTCTAGATTCTTGAAAAGCTTTGATGCCTGTACTTAGCAAATGGCTAGTGATGGATGGAGGAAACATTTTATATATTATGCGGAAGTAGAATACATAATGTAAAGGAAAAGGCTATAGCAAGTCTATGACATTGTATGTTAGGTACCTACTCCTAAACTTTTTTGATTTGAAACTAAGCTTCGTTCCTTGGTTGTTATTTTTTATTTGCTGTTTTTTTTTAACTAGTGTTAAAAAGTGTGCTAACATTTGGTAAATATGAAATAACCCTTAGCTAACTACTTGAGAAATGAAATAAACCTTAGCTAGGCTACTGGAGCGAGTAAGCATTTCTTCTCGGTGAGAAAGTATGTCAAGTACCCAGAGATGCATTCTGTTTTATACCCGCAGAGGCAAAGTTCACATCTATGTATGTAATAAGTAATATGATGATTTTATGCAAATAAATTGACAAAAAACGTCGTATTTTTAATATGGTTTTAAAACAATGTTGATGAATAACAACAAGAAATACATTTAACATGGTTCTAATATACCTACCAATTTTGATGAATAAAATAAATAAATATGAAGGAACCTATAAATAAAATTAGAATGAATAATATTAATAACTAATCGCATTGCTAATAAAACATAGAACTTTGTCTAACTTAAAAAACTGTCTCTAATTTTTTAAGCAAACAAATATCGAATAGATGGTGAACCGCATTAAAATCTGTGGCGTAACTTAAAAGGAGTTAGCGGACAAACATACAAACAGACACAATTAGCAAATTGATTTCTACTAGGTACGTAATGATGATGCCGCGTTTAAAATTCAAATCAATCTTGTACATAGGATAGATTCAGGAAATAATCGAGACTTAACTAACGTATTTTGACTAAAATACGTTTAGAATATGTTTATGAATAAAGCCGTAAGTACGTATTTATAATACACGAATACACACAAACAGTTATTTCTAAACTATTGCATCTAATCTAAGTGGTAACTAAAAGCAGGTAAGGATATAGAGTGAGTGTCTCGGATCTCGGACTGTAGAGTCAGTTTGTACAGTCAAGAAGAGAGGAGAAGCGTGTCGCGACCTACCGGTGTCGGGTAAGCAAGTGGGCGGTGGTGTAGTGGTAGTGCTGCTAGGGGGGGCCCCTACGTGAGCCACCTTGCGCTGCGCATAGTGCGCGTCCTTCGGCTCCCAGAAGAACACGTAGTAGAGCGAGAGCATGATGGCGGCCAGCGACACGCAGAACACGTAGATGATGACGGTGAGCACGCGCACGCTCTTCTTGTCGCGCTTGCGGTCGTAGAGCGCGTCCAGCACGGGCGCGTGTGCGGGCGCGGACAGGCGCACGGAGCCGGCGCCCGAGCGCACGGAGCCGCTCGACCGCCCCGACATGGCTGCAGTGCCGCGCTGCCCGGGTCACTGGGCCACGCTATCGATGCGGCCTAGTTGCCGCGCCGCGCCGCCGCCCCACGCTCCACGCCTCTCGGCGCACACTGCTCTCTCGCTGCGACTCCGCCGCCGCCCGGCATCATTGTTTATCCTTTAATTTGCTGGAGCACGGTCTATTCCGAATTCTATGACGTGGCCGTACGATTGTTATTTGTCTGTCATTGATCGGCGGCCTCGATTTCATTGTAGTCAATTTTATTCGCGATCACATTCTTGCCGTTGCTATTGTACGTATTTAGTTGTAGTCGGCTCGATTCGTTCGTTATGCGGAGTAAACACGCGAGATTGACGGGTGATTATGGGGGACTGTCACCGGCGAAGTCCCATTATATTGCGAGACGTTGTTCGGGATATGATAACAGTATGCAAACAAAGTTAATGAGCGCGTTGTCGCGAATGTCAGCCGGCGGCGGGCGGCGGGCGGCAGCGCGCGCCGCCCGCCATCCGCGATCAATAAATATCTAATTCACGATATTGCGAATTTTACTTCGCTACAGTATTTTACATAAAACACAAAGCAATTTTAAATATCGTTTTTTTACAATAAGGTATCTATTTCTGCCCAATAAATATATTTTTTATTAAAAGGGCCATGCAAAAATCACTAGCGTGCCTCTAAACACATTTGTGAAAATTCAAATTTATTTTTTCCTAAATACAATAAAGTTCTAAATAAAAAAACAACAAGAATTTATGTTATCGACTCTAACAGCCATTCCATATTTCCAGCGTAACCTAATGACCTATATTCAAATTTCGTTCATTAGGCTTAACTATGTTTTAATAATAAAAGCCTTACCATAGGCAAGAACTAGACGTAGGTACTTTATTAAATACCAACATTTTAAAAATTATTAATGTAACTGAAACTGCTACGAAGTTATAAGTAATTCAATAATTTATCTTCTTTTTTCGTTTGTGTAGTTTAAGTGACACTTACTTTAAAAATAAATACTAACATCTTCTTCTTCTACCAAGAACACATCAAATATACCTTGCACCCATAATCTCCATGTTACTTGAATCTTACCAATTTAACAATAGAGTCCTTATTGCATTACTACGCACTACGAGCGTAGCTGGTGTCCCATTTCTACAATAGCTACGAAGAACGTAGCATGTCGCAATGCTACAACCGTAGCTTTGCCAAATGTAAGTAATCTCTAGCTCTGAATATCTAAAGTAGACAAAGAAAGGAAACAAACGCAACTAGCTACATTATTTTACAAACTAATTTATACCTAGATCTTACTATATAAAAAACTAGCAAGTTCCTCTTGTGATAAAAAAGGAAATGATTTACCGTTGTGGTCTCGTGTTAAAGACCTAACAATCTTCATTTGCTATCAATGATGAATGTGCTGCAATAAAAAAAACATTGACATATTAAGAAAAAAAAATTGAAGTAGTTACGTGTTTTGGTTAGTTATAACTGAACTGTTTTAAAGGAAGTTACATAATAGATAAATATAATAAACATCAAACATCAAATTCAATAATCTCACACCTGAAAAATATCCGTAGTAGCAAATACGGATATTATTGCAATTTCAAGCCTAGGTTGTTTGTATATTTTTAAAGTTAAATATATTTATATTAACAGAAACAATCTTTTCTTAAAAAAGAATTAGCAGTTGTTCTTTATCCAGCAGTAGACTGATATTAGCGTATTCATTGAAATAAAAAAGAGAGAAAAATGTGAATTACTTAACTAACCTAACTTTGCGAATATTTGAACGAAATAACAGTGTCATTTATATGCGACCACCAATTATGCAGATGCCTAAGTAGTGGGGTGAATATGAAGTTTTTAAAAAAATTTCATTGACTCATGTTAGATGAAAATATCAGTATTAGATATCTTATTTCTCAAAAAGGTAAGTCAGTTGGTCAGTCTCACCAGCTAACTCCTTTGGCTCTCATTTAAATGAATACAGTTTACATGAAGTTATAGATACTGGAAAAAGAATGCGGGTCTCAACAAGACTTGGGAATCGAACCCAGGACCTTTAGATCCTTTAACTTCAAAATTAATAAATTAGCATTTTAAATGCAAAACTAAAAGTAAAATACAGTTTACTTGTAGGTACAATGAACTAGCTGTATTCCGCGGTTTTAGTTAATTTGAGGAACAGCGGTTTAATACATACGATTTTTATTCTTCTTGACTTTCATCGTTTAGGTACGTAGCGAACGCAAGTAAATCTCTCAAAAAATATCTTATTAAAAATTTTAAGCTCCTTTTAGTCGGAAGGTGACGTAGCCCTTCTAAATAAATTGACAATTCATAAAAAAAAACTATTCTATACTATGATTCGATTGATTAGCGCGTTCAAACAATCAAACTCTACAGCTTTATGATATTGATACAGATTTCTCCCTACGTGCTAGGAGTGCTTGCTTTCTTCATAAAAGAACTAAAGAGTTTTCCGTCCCGTCTTACGTATTGGAAAGAAACATCGTCCATTACACTGAACGAGGCACAAATTGATGTTGAACTCCCAAAACAATTGGGTTAGCTAATTGGATTACTTGCTAGTAACTGAAACCCCAGAGAGCCGAAACCAATATAGCTAAAAGTGCTTATAAGAAACCGGGGTTGGGGCAGCTAAGTAGCGTGTATTTGCATACATACAAGATACTAGCCTTACCTATGTTTAAAAATATTCACTGGGGACTTTTTTATTGAATTAAGTACTTAGAAGTATTAGTATTAAGCGAAATAAACCAATTTGTTGTTTAGTATCTATATTATTTCAACGTTTTTTTATGTATAATGTGATGATGTTGTATTAATGAATGTTAGTTTTTACGGCACTTTAAACACATATTGTAACTTTTCAGTAGATTTCAAATGTCACATTCAAAGTCTCTGCGCACGCCGCGCCGGTATACTACGAATTCTTAAATTATATCAGCGGTGCTACCCTAGAGGGCTTCGCTCTTGCTAATATCGGCTGTAAAAGTAATAAAAAAAGTTAAGGTAATATCGTGGTAATATCTTATTTTTGATTTTTTGGGTCGTTTCTGTCACGAGTTGGTAAGAAAGTGTAGATGTCGTTATTTTTTTTTAATGTTGCAGAGCCTTAAGCCTTCGTGATTTATGTATATGATTTCATCTTATAGATTGTTTCCGATGGAGTTATCTAGATATACTAGATTCTAATGCTGTTTACAATTGAGTTTCAAAATATGTAATGTTAGGAGAAAGGGATTGAAATACAGATTGGAAACAAAATAAAAATACCTACTAAGATGTAGGTATAATTGTAATACTTCTTGGGTCGCCATAGGTTTCTTAGGTTATGTGTTAAAGCTAACTTTTCCTATATTTGTTCTAATGATAAGTAATTCATCTAGTAACTTACGAGGAATTGCTGCTTAATTGTATCAACTTAAACGGACGTAAGTCTTTACATTCCTATTGTACCTTACTGCCTCGTAAATGGTAACAAGTTTTATATTTTGAATCTTAATCATAGCATTATAATAAGTATAAATTATTAATCGTGGCTTGAAATATCCTAACAGCAGAGTTGACTACCCTACAGGAACCACTTCAGAGGCTTTCAAAGGCGATTTGCAAAGGTCTGATGCTAGAAGAATATGAGCTACAAACGTATATTTGTCACACTAACTAAGCGAAGGAGAAGAAACGGTCGTTAAATGTATCTCTCTAATTTTAAATTATTTATTTATAAAGCAATGGGCAAATATGAGATAATACCTATCATTAGTAAAGCGTTAAGGCGGATCTAAAGGCCTAGGAGCCTTAGGTAGTAGTTCCGTAGAATAATCGACGTAAATTAATCTAGTTTTATACTTTTCAAATACACGTAGAGTTTTCAATTATAAAGGAAGAGCGTATTTTTTTTTCATGCCATATAAATTTTACGTAAAACAGCGTCTATCTACATAAATGACTCAAATTTAGTTTATTTAGTAATCGTACGTAACACGTTAAAAATTGACCCCCTAATTCAAACACATTTTAAACCTTCATTTTCTAAAATAAGTTATTTGTCTGTCTTCATTACTATAATTTCAAAAGGTAATAAAATAAGTTATTCAGGTTTACAAAGTTTGTGAATAAGAGGATAAACCTCACAGAGAAACTAAGATAAAACTGGATTACTAAATTGGTATGTTATTGATAACTAATTTAGCGTTAAGAGTTATGAACACTTACACTAATACATTCAATGAAACATGTAAAATACAAAGAAACATATATACACAAAAATCATTTTTTTTGCCTTCAACAGCCTTTTTTCAACATACTTACATTTATTTTACAAAAAATAAATTTATCTCAAAAACTTTCCAAGTAGGTAATCCAAGATAAATGGGTTGGAGAGCACTTAACCGAACTATAAACGCAGCTCATAATTTTCCCTTGTTTATGCAAGCTGGCTTTTATATGCAAGTGGTTTTAAACTGCTTAATGCACACCTGTTTCCTAAATTTATACTCACTCTTGACACCGAACATAAAAATAACAAGAGGGAGAATGTTTCGTACCCGAGTAAAACTGTGAAGCTGAGGAGTTCAGGCTCGGCGGGTCCTCAGAGAACCTGGCGCTGATCTGAGTATCGTTGGCCAGCAGCTCCGGAGACTTCCACACGCAGATATAGTACACAGACAGCAGGATGGCAGCCAGCGACACGGACAGGAGGTAGGCCAGGACGGTCAGCACGCGCACCACTTTGCTGACCGCTTTCTGCTCGTAGATGGCCCTCAGCGGCGGGCCGGCTTCTTCGGAAGCGGAGTCGTCCTCGGTGGTGGCGCACACGGACATGACTCGCGGCTCGCTACATGGTGGCCGGCGCCGCGGAGATGTCGCGACCGACGCGCGAGTGGCCGCCGAGTGCCAGGACGCACCCGCCGCCGCGCCAAAGCAGACTGATACGTCACGGATTTACTCAACTCGACTATCCGTACAACATTTAATGCCACTGCCGATGCATACTCAAACTACGACTATTCTACTTAGAGGGAACTCTAAAATAGACATGTATCTTCAACTGAATTTATCTAGACAGTACTCGCATGTGCGGAAGGATTTTATTTATTACCTATCTGGTTTTTGTAACGACTGACCAAAGTCTGTATAAACGTTCGAAATGTTTGTAAGTTGTGTTCTTCATAAAGCAATAAAACGTAGAGTCAGCAAACTAAAAACTACTGAGAATTTGTTGTTGAATCCATCTTTCTGGTTATAATAAATTTTGTGCTGCTCGAAAACTTCCTATCTACTTTTTATACCAACTATAACCTAACTACCTACTTAGAAGTTAAGTGTGTTGCGCTTCTGTATTTCAATCGAAATGTTATTTGGTAAGTGATTTGAATGACTTTACCTTAAAATAATTTTAATAAAAAAAAATTAACCATAAAAAGTATTTCTACAAGAGCAATGCATACCTATAGGTCTACATATAACTTTAATAACACTTTCTACGAGAGCGAAGCTAACTCATAACTTCAATAAAAATATATAATATATCCAAAATCATACCTACTCTACTCTACTAACACACTATTTGACTAATTAACAACTGTTTGGGTATTTTCCCGCAACTTCGGTGAGTAAGTAAGTAGGTAACTAATTAACAATTATGGCTTCTGAGCAGTCGATTAAGCCGTGTGTAAAGATTAGTGTTACCGGATTGATAGGTGGAGTTCGCTAGCGACCGTCGCAAGCAGATTTATAGACTTGGAAATTCTGTTTTGCAGACTCTACAACACGATGGTGGTAAATATATGTTGTATAGATATCTCATCAGCGGTTTATTCATAAAAATCAGAGCATCTTGGATAAGCTTTAGGTTTTTTAGTATCGGTAAGGTCACTTAATAATTTGAATTTGTGGCTGTTATCATTTATATATTTCTACGTTATATGCCTATGGACGCCAAAACAGTAAAAACAGGTTTAAAATATGTTGTTCAAGTTTTAAGCATTGCTTCATCCTCGTAAGCTACAGAAAACATATTAACCTATTTTAACGTTCCAGCATCAAAACTTTGAACCTTCCAAAACCAGATATTAATTATTTTCCGTTATTTATTATACCTACAATTAAATATTGCAGCTATTATTTTATTGAAAACTTTGTTATTGTGGTGAAAAATAATAAGATAAACAGTTTTAAGTATATCAATATCGGTTTATGCCTTGCCTCCCACTGTGCGCCGAGGGTTGGCCCATTAGACATAATTGGTTTATGTCATGGTTGTTCTACCGAGTGCCTTGCTAGTAAATGCTAGTACCCACATTAATCAAGCTGGCCACCCCAGGGACTAACGGCTCAGTAGATAAATATCCATTATTTTGCGGTATTTAGCACTTGATCGAGTAAAGCGTTCAATTACACGATGATTAAACATCAATCTCAGGATATACATATGCAAAGTTCCTTAATTATCTAATGCATATGCAATGTTTTAATACAGTGTCCCAGGGTCATGTACACGAAGGGGATTGCTTTAAAAATTTGAACATTTTATATTAACTATTAAACCTATATTTGTTACTAGTGGTCGCCCGCGACTCCGTTCGCGTGGAAGTCAGTTTCCCGTAGGAATGAGAAATTTTCCTGCGGTAAAAAGTACCCTATGTGTTATTCTGATGTATAACCTATATTACTGTTAAGTTTCAGATTTGACGGTTATACAGACAGACAGACAAATTTTTTGCTGATTGCATTTTTGGCATCAGTATCGGTCCCTTATCACCCCCTGATATTTATTTTGGAAATATATTGCATGTACAGAATTGACCTCTCTACAGATTTATTATAAGTATAGATAAAAGAAAACTTGTAGGAAAAAAACAAAGGTTCCTGTTTAAAATAACTTTGTCCTCTTAATGAAGAATCGCCGTGCGACAAGCAGAAGATTCCATGAAAAAAAGGAGAAACACGATTATGTAAAAAAACAATTTATTAACTTTTAAACTTATACTTAAGTATAAGTGACATCATTATGCCCTATCTATAACGATACTTACACTCACCCTCTATACAAGTTATTTTAAAACTAAACAATCCACCCTTTTTTATTTATTTTTTAAAAGTCACTAGCCATGCCTTGAAGAGCGGGTCGCTTAAACCTTTAAAATTAAATAGTCATTTGTTTCCTATATTCCATAGAATTCTATAACTGGACATTTCAACTTCAAAGTCTGATTGAAACCCAAACCCTACAAAAATAACTGTCATTATCACATTTATCATGGTAGAAGTGGTTGTTTTACAACTTGCTCTTCTTCATTTGAATGAGTTTCTTGCGTAACTCTCTGCGGAGAATCTTGCCCGTTGGGTTCCTTGGGATAGAGTCAACAAAGATGACACCTCCGTAGAGGCGCGTTGTTTTCGATAACTGGAAAAAAATACAGAAATTTAACTAATAGTGGCGCTGGTAGTTAATCATAATTGAACACCAAATACCTAAATAGCACCAATAGGAACAATGACATTTGTACTGAGATTAATTACGTTTATTGAATAAAAATTTTAGAGAACGTGTTCAATTAAATAAAATTCAAAGATTAAAAAAAATCCCACTTTTTATGCTTTCCAAAATAATGCAAAATTTAAGTACCTACTAGAAAAGCGCCCTAAGCGTGGCTTTTTTAAATTTAAATTGTTCGAGTCTTTCAGTATCTCTGAATACCTATCAACAACACTAGAAAAAAAATTACGCTGCAATAAATCCAGAACATAGGCTCCCTTTTTTCAGTTTTTTATATTAACTATTTACGGACAGGGCCGTGCCGCCCCTAAGCAGGAGCAAGGAGGCTCGGCCCTGTTTACGGATTTAAAGGCCGTTTTATTCCACGTGGACCTAAAATGATACCTTTGCGTTGGCATAGTCGACGAGGTCCTGTTCCGTGAGCGCGACGCCCGGCCTCCGCACCACGAAGGCGGTGGGCAGCTCGCCCGCGGCGTCGTCGGGCGCGCCCACCACGCCGCACTCCGCCACGCCGCGGTGCTGCAGCAGCACGTTCTCCACTAGGGCTGGCGGGACCTTGACAGTAATCATCATCTTTATCATTATCATCATTATCATTATCATCATTATCATTATCATCATTATCATTACATCATTATCATTACATGGTATAAATCCAAGTCGCTATTTGTGTCTGTTTGTATGTTTGGCTGCTAACTCCTCCTAAACCACACAACGGATTTTAATGCGGTTTTCGCCATCTTTTAAGAAATTTAGTCATTTAAATTTGTAAATAAAGAACAATTAAAAAAGGTTTTTTTAAGTTAGCCAAAATTCAATATTTCGTGAGCAAGTCGGCCAAAAGAAGCGTAGGCGGGTCGCTTGTAGGAAGATAAAAGTGGTATATTTTCATTTTCATAAGTCCGTAGATTTAAGGCGTAGATGGTGACTGTGTTGCTTTATATAGGTAGTTGAGGAAACTATAGTCTGTTACCTAGTCAACTTTGTGATGTTGTTTAATTGACATAAAATTTTCACTTTCATAAGTCTGACGATTCAAGGTGTAGGAGAGAGACTGAGTGTCTTTTATGTAGGTAATTAAAAAGGCTAATAGTCTATAACCTAGTTAACGTTCTGATATTGTTTTATTTGATGCTTGAAGTGAGTTGAGAATGTAATCAATTTGTTAAAACTAAATATTGACGGTGACTGTTAAAGCAAAATGATTAAGATATTAACGTTATTATAACATGATTTATGTATGAAAAGGCTACTGTTTTTACAGATGTTTTCGATGCTAAAGAAAACCATAAATAATGCATTGTAGCTACACATGCTCAGGTGTTTCAAATCGTAAATAATAGGACTAGTTTGTATCGTGGCACTGTTTGAAATACTTCCATTGCTTATTAAATTATAAGTTTGTTTGCTTATTTTTGTCCTGAGGTTTTGTTTATTTTACAAAATTATATTATCAAGCAACAAAGTTTAAGTAAACTTACACTAAACCAATATCACTTATTCTTATTTATTTTTCAAAGGTGTACCTACTTATGGTTGTCTGTCTGTCTGATTTTCAAGCATTTTGGCCTCATTACCAAGGGAAAATCTCTTTAGCATAGGCAAAGCTGCGGACCCCCCCAAGCGATCGCGCCTTGCCGCGGCGGGGGGGCTTAGTACCTCGTAGCAGGTCCCACAATAGGGTGCGGGGCTCACTGTCTTACTCATCATGAGTAAGGCACGTGAGTCCCATGGAGGAACCCTACAGGGAGGCAGTGGATGGTGAACCACGTTAAAAAAGAATCCCTAGCATACCGTAACCCTCTCCGAGGGTTGGGGGCCGTCTGGCTTATGCCGGGCCGCGTGGATGGTGAACCACTATAAAAAAGCATCCCCTGCACACCGTAATCCTCACTGAGGACCGGGGGCCGTCCGTGCTTTACGCCGGGCCGCGTGGATGGTGAACCACTATAAAAAAGCATCCCCTGCACACCGTAATCCTCCCTGTGAGGACCGGGGGCCGTCCGTGCTTTACGCCGGGCCGCGTGGATGGTGAACCACTATAAAAAAGGCATCCCTTGTACACCGTAATCCTCCCTGGAGGACCGGGGGCCGTCGGGGTATTTGCCCGGGCCGCGTGGATGGTGAACCACTATAAAAAAGGCATCCCTTGCACACCGTAATCCTCCCTGGAGGACCGGGGGCTGTCGGGGTATTTGCCCGGGCCGCGTGGATGGTGTACCACTATAAAAAAGGCATCCCTTGCACACCGTAATCCTCCCTGTGAGGACCGGGGGCCGGCGGGGTATTTGCCCGGGCTGCGGTGAACCACTATACAAAAGAATCCCTCGTACACCGTTATTCCTTCGGGGACCGGGGGCTGTCGGGGCTTTTGTCCGGGCCGAGTGGAGTAAACCACAATAAAAAATCGACCGGCGGTTGTCATCACTGAGGTCATCAGAAGGGAGTGTAGGATGACACCGTCGAATCACGCGTCGGTCAGCATCCCGGCGTGTGAAGGGAGGGGCGACTTCGGTCGCCAACTAGGGAGGGATCTCTTCTTGCCGGCCGTGGTTATCGACCTCACCATGGTCGGTGACGAGAGATCGCGGGCGGCGATGATCTCCTTCTGCGACTGGATCGAACTCGCGAAGGTGACTATCGATGGATCGGGTCCGAGAGGATGACCCCCTAGCGGATTCGATCCTGTGGGGTGGCTCGCTCGATACCTGGTGGTTGCGTTCCCGACAGCTGTCGACCGAGTGGTGGCCTTCGGGTGGGGGAACGGGGACTCCCTCACCCGATTTCACAAGGTCACGGGAGGGCGTGGTGCATCAAGTGTTCTGGTGGACCACGCAAACCTGGGAGGTTGCGCATTTGCGGATGCACCCGCGCGCGGCTCGCGTGTCGAATGCGCGAGCGTGCCCGTGAGTCGCATTTATGGGTAGCGGCGTTTGAACACCGCGGTGGTTTTTAGTGGGTAGACCCCTGGTCGGTAATCCAGCCGCCCAGGAGCTGCGCTTCACGCCGGGAGTCCCACACACGCCCTTCACTCCCCGGTGGAGGGTATGGTGCATAAAGCATTTTCCCGGCGACAACAAAAAAAAAAAAAAGGCAAAGCTGCGGAACAGAATTAATTACCTACCTAAGTAGTTTTAGAACCTGGGAAGGATTATAATTGAAGTAGAGGAATGTTTTTTTCTCTGTAAGGGACATTGTTAACTTTTACTGTGGGAATAAATCTCATAGGAAAATAAATACCTTGACGTGCAGATTATATTCTAATTCTAATATTCACATGTAAATATCAGTAAAAGTGCGGGCTAAACCAATTTGTCAATTCATTTTAACGTCTAAACATTTGAATCGATTCTTGATTCCACCTTATAATTTTTCATAATTTTGATATTTTTTTATCACTCTACCTACACTGATTTGGACTCCACACAGTCGATGTCGTGGGTACCAGCTAGTGGGTTAATAACAAAGAAATAAACAAAAAGTACTAAGAATACCTACCTGCTGAATAACATAGCAATTTTAACAGTATTGTTATCAATAGGTTCTTTGGACTTAGCACTTGAATTCAAGGTCCAACATTTTATTAGGTACTACAATTTTATTATACCGAGAAGTTCTTATACCTAAATTTGTTGTTTGAAAATAGCTCGGATTGCAAAAAAGTAAGGTCTTACATTTGCTTTAACAAATCACCTCAAACCTAAACCTTTTTTTTTAATTATCCATTTCCATTAAAGTTACACAAACCTAATAAATAAATAAATAAATCTCCTAATGATTGTTAGCACCGCATATCTTCATTTTAAATCGCACAAAAAATCTACTTACCTATAGGTATACGTTTTTATTTCAATAATTCTACCTATAGAAAAATTCAATATACTTACTTACTTAGCTCCGAGAATTAATCGTCACAAGTCATAATTTTTTATAAAATATTTATGGGCCTAATTTACTTCAATTTGTCTAATCCTACTATCCTACTAATATTATAAATGTGAAAGTTTGTGAGGATGTATGGATGGATGGATGGATGTTTGTTACTCTTTCACGTTAAAACTACTGGATGGATTTGGATGAAACTTTGCAGTAATATAGGTTATACATCAGAATAACACATAGGGTACTTTTTACCGCGGGAAAACATCTCATTCCCACGGGAAACCGACTTCCACGCGAACGGAGTCGCGGGTGGCCACTAGTACTTTATACCTCAACGAGCAAAACAATCATATAACCTTAATTCATTCCTTCATTCATGCCCTATTATAAAACTATTGTAGGTAACTCAACTAACACCAACTTAAAAAATGTTTACACGCTGTGACATTGTAATAATTAAATACGCTTTAATGAGAATCTTTGACCTTACTTTTAAACACGTCATTATCATTCAACAACTTGAATATTCACAAATTTTTTCGGCTCTGCATAGGCATTTTATACCAAAGGGCCAATGTTTCCGGAACAATTAAGTCACAATAAAGTAAAGGATATTTGATAATTGCTTACCTGATAACCTTTATATTTGATGAGGTCTTTTAATCGGTCTACAATAAAGAGGTAACAATCTTTGTCGTAGTATCCGATATCGCCTGTCTTCATGAACCCTTCTTCATCAAACATGTCTATGGTAGCCTTTTCATTGTTAGCGTAACCTTTCATCGTAAATGGTCCTTTAATGCAAATTTCACCTTCCTCATTAGGACCTAATCGTTTCCGGGTGTTCGGATCTACCACCTAAAATTAAAAAAAATATAGCCTATATATGTCCTATAGTTGAGCACAGGCCTCCTTCTCGGATAGCGAGAGGGTATGAGCCGTAATCCACCACGCTGGCTCAGTGCGGGTTGGTGGATCACATGATGGATTATCATCCAATCATGTGGGTTTCCTCACGATGTTTTTCTCTCACCGTTAGTGCGTGATAAACATGTACATAATTTGAAAAATTAAATCAAATTATTTTGTTGGTGTATTCATCGATAGTGATATTAATAATTACTACTTATTAATAAACATTATAATTACTATTTTAAAATATTTAGTTGTTACTATTTTACGCGGAGTTATTAAATTTTAACGTATATTATCTACCTTTATTCTCATACCAGGGAGTGGTCTTCCACCACTGCCAGGTTTGGTTTGGAACATTTCCTCGTCGTTCTCGTCTGGAATGTCCAGTGTAGCCAACATTGAAGTTTCCGTCATACCGTAGCCTTGGCTGAACATGAAGCAGCTTGGTAATCTAAAATGAAATTCCTCGTTGAAATAAAATGAGTGCAGGAGAGTGAAATGTTTTCATATACTTTCATATCTGAAGGTTTATGCCTAGCTGGGAACGTCATATTACTGATATGATGATCTAAAGTCTTGTAAAAAGGTCACGTACTTTTTCTTGGCGTTGGCCATGGTTTCAGCACTAAGTGGCGCCGCGCCGCAAGTGACCAGCATCACTGAAGACAAGTCATACTGCTCCGTTAGAGGGGACTTCGCAATGAAAACGACGATCGGTGGAACGCACAACAATCCGTTTACCTGGAACACATATTTTTATAAGAGAGTCTATTGTATGATAAGGAAAAAGGAAGATAGTCAGTATCTTACCTGGTATTTCTGTATTGACTCTAAGTACTGCACAGGGTTGAAATGATTCATGTAGACAACCGTTTTTGCCGCACACATAATGTTGAGGGTGGTGATCAAACCATATGCGTGGTACCATGGTATCACGGAGAGGAACGTAGTTAGCATGTCAGCCAAATCTTTTTCTCGCCTAAAATATGAAGGTATTCATAAGTTATGTTCCTTCATAGGGAACTATTGCAATTAACACAGTTTAGAGAAAAGATTGTTTAGTACTTACTCCATCCGTGACGCTCCATAAAGAACATTGAGGTGTGTAAGCTCCACGCCTTTAGGTAATCCCGTGGTTCCAGATGAATTAAGTATTAACAATGTATCTGATCCTCCTTTCACATCCGTCAGTTCGAACTCATCTATTTTGGTATTCGGCACTTTGAGGCTGTCATACGATTGAATCCTATTGTTCAAGGGGGTACCTCCGATTTGTATCAGTGATTTGAGGTAGGGTTTATTAGTAAACGAGTGTATGTGCTGTTTAAGAGCATCTTCGGAGGCTATAAGTATGCTTGGTTTGGCTATGCTTAAAACGTGGTCCATTTCATCTGAAAATCATTTCAAAGTTGTTAGTTAAATCTACCTTGCAGCAATGAGCTACTTTTTGACATACTTTCGTAATACATCTCATGGATGTGTAGTGTAATATTACCGTCTGTGTACTGTACGTTGAGGGAGTTGATGGTGGCCCCGCAGCACATGGCGCCGACGACGGCCACGACGTGCTCGGCGCGGCTCTCGCAGCACACCGCGACCACGCCCCCCCGCCGCACGCCCCCCCGCCGCAGACCCTCGCCGAACGAAACGATGTCTTGCAGCAACTGCTTGAACGTCACCTTCTGGTCGGTGTCGCTGTCTATCTTGAATAGAGATAATAGAGATGTTTGTGGGTATTTTAAGAACGTTCGTGAAAACAAAATTGATTATGTATTTGATTTAGAAGTTAAATTACTGTGACCACTTGGTTGAAACGGTCATCGCTAAAGGAATTATGTGATGGCACAGGCGGCGGGTTCTTTTAAATAAACGAAAAAAAAAATGATTTTATAAATTTCAATATTTTACGTTACGTTGAAAATTTGATTCCAATCGCCGATTTTTTCCAATTTCTTTAATGTGTGTTTTATTATCTACTAGTGGCCGACCGCGACTCCGTTCGCGTAGAAGTCGGTTTCCCGTGGGAATGCGAAGTTTTCCCGCGGTAAAAAGTACCCTATATGTTATTCTGATATAATAAAAAATACTCTTTATTGCAAAAAATACAAACGGTAGTCATATCGCTTTAAGCGATTTCTGCCTGACAAACCAAATACATTCAAGGAAAATAAGACAAAATACTATATAAACTATATTATTGTAAAGTTTCATCAAAATTAGACCAGTAGTTTTTTCGTGAAAGAGTAACAAACATCCATACATACTTACAAACTTTCACGTTTATAATATTATATAGGATTAGGATAGGTACCTATATGTATATCTATTAGACTTTTCAAAAGGAATGTACATTTTTGGTTTGAATTCCGTTCCTTACATTATCCCGTTCCTAAGTGTCATTGTTCGATTTGGAGCATGCATCTAGCACAAAAGGCACGAAAAATGCGATGTATATATTTCGGAAAATTACGTGGTTTTTTTAAAATAAGTAGGTAATATACGAGTGTCGGTCCATTATATTCTCATGACATCAACAATTATTTAAGAATATTCATTATTAAATTTTAATATAACTAGATAGTTACCAACTGCAGTCTAAATATTTAAGAAGGTAAATGCAAACTTGTTTGTGTAGGTAATGTACCTAAGTGTTTAAGCCAATCTTATGAACGCGTGTTTTAAGTTTTATGTGTGCTTAAACATTATGACGAGTCATGGCCATCGTCAGTCGGTGCTATCCACTTACAATTGCTATTTTGTTTTCATCTTGGCTGGCAATCTTCAGTTTATCAATCATATACTCCGCATAGGACAGATGAGCCGGGACACTGAGAGCCGGGTTGCCGTACACCACTTTATTTACTATTTTCATTTTAGGTAAAAAAGTATTATCTATTAAATCGATATCAAGTTAGGAATCTGTAAACAAAAAAGTAATATAAGTCGGGTGGGTGACTGATAAGATATCATGCAGAGTTAGATTGTTAGTTTGAAGTTATTTGCTTAGTTTTCAACGTCTAACTATTTATTAATTCGCGGTAACAACTTAAGCGTTATTTTTCCTTACAACCTTGAGTTTTATTTTCATAAATAATGTTAACATAGGTTATCTAAGTTGGCACCTGTTTGTGAGCATAAATATTCTAACGTTACCACTTTATAAAAGTTTGCTTACACTTTTAAGAAGAATGTCAACCTCCACAAACGCACTTGTTTGTACTGGGTACAAATTACATCACACTCATAAAAAGTAATCAAAACGAACGGGTTTGGCCGAGTTACGGGCGAGCGTCTACCGCGACCTTTGGGTTCAGACTACTAAACACCTCCAGCTACTCAATAATAAAGCGATTACAGCGTAAATGTATGCAAGTCACTAACACTATTTCAAAGTCTAAATAAATTTAGCGGATATACGACGTAAGCGTTCAATAACCGTCTAATGAAACGTCCGCTCCCTTTGGGTCACTTCTGTGAATTACCACTATGATCTCAGAGAATGTTAGTATAAAAAATTGAGAGATGGTATGTATTTACACCTACTAGCCAAATACTAATATAGTCGTGCGTGATTCATAGTATTGTCTGACTGTAAGTTAAAGTAGAATGATAAAGGGATCTATGACTGATAAGGATAAGGAACATGTGGATGGGATTATGTGTAGATAGGTTTATAACATACGTATCTAATTAACGTAGATTAAAAAACAGATACCTAATATTCTAAAAAATATGTTGTAGATAAACTCGTAATAAAACAATAAAATAAGTAATATTAAAGAAGTCTCCAGACTACCACACCAACTATGTGGCCTTTAATCAGGAGTTAAGTGAAAATTGAATAAACCTTTGCGTTACAGGCCAAAGAATGGACTATCGGAAAAACTAGTTACAACTTCACACAACACAAAATTGGAAAATACTTTTATTATTTTATCAATTTATTATTTAGTAGGTTAAATAGGATTCAAGATTCATTGAAAGTCGGTAGGGACCAAGCACTCTCCTCTCACAGTTAAATTTTTTGAGGAATCATTAAAATAAGGTAGGTAATAGAAGGGATAATCAGGGTACTTACTTACCAACATTTATTTATTTTTATTTATATCATGATTTTAATGATCAATCCGGTGTTATTGCATTGAAGTAAATGCATGCATATGATGTTATGCACGGTATCTATTATTAGGTAGGTATACTTAGTAGGTAATAATAGATGTGTTGTGGTATTGTAAAACTTAGAAAGGTGCTACTGTGCGTATACAACGATGACCACAGTTGTATAAGGGTGTGTTCAAGTATAAATAAATAAGAACTTAAAATGTTCAACAATGTGCATTCCAAAACAAGGTTTATTTTTAAATAGGCCTATTATTTATTTTAGCTGTCCAAAAGATGCTAAGTAGGTACCTTTCTTTTATACTTAATTTTTTTTGATAATCCAGGAAAATGCCTAACGTATACCCACCCCACCAGGGAAAGGAGACGATGAGCTATGTCGGGCTTGCTCCGACTAAAAACCTGGAGTTGTCCTTCAGGCCGTCGTAATGGCGGGACGCGGGATGGCTAGAGGCATAGACGCCGCGAGTCCGCCGAAGAGGCCCCACATGTTTGATGGCGCGCTGGGACATACAGCGGCGCGCCTTCCCACTCACGTTCCCTTAGTTAGCAACCGACCTAGCACTGTGTTATAGGAACAACCCCACAACACGTCCAGGGTCTTCGGCGTCACCGCCGCCGACCCCGGACCCTCACCGGCTGAGTTGCCCACGCGCCACTTTGGTTTGGGGCTAGTTTACCCTATACTTCAAAAACATTACCCTCTCTTCTGTAGCAGTCAGGTCAAAAATGATAGACACTGATGTCAATAGTTTCTTGTCTTATTAGCGGAATAATTTTAAAGTTACTTGGTTTTAATAGATTGTATTTACTTTTCTAAAGATATAATTTTATGAAAAATGCTATAAGTAAGCCACGCTATAGTTATTGTTTCAAAGTTTGACGTTTTCTAATATCGCAAAGCTAATATGATTCTGCACCAGGCTCGTAAAAAATAAAAAAAATACCGACTTACTGACTTTGACTTTGACAGATATATTAATATCTCTGACAGTAGTGACAGTAATTTATTTACAAAATGTACTATTGTTGAGTACGTACGACATACTAAATAAATAATCACAACATCCTTCCTCAACAGTTTTAAGTAATTTCATCAATTAATAGAAAGTGATTTTCGTGTAAACTCTTCAAGATGATGCCGGGTAGAATCAATAATCTACCCATATCAACTGAAAATCCCTTAGGACTTTCATGGCACGATTCGACATGGATACCTTTACTAAATCCTACAAATATAATGGACTATTTTTCGGAAAGATCTAACCCATTCTTCGACCGTACATGTAACAATGAGGTGGTAAAAATGCAGCGGTTGAGTATGGATCAATTACAGTAAGTTAGTTAGTTTTGTCTGTGTTCCAATAAAATTGTGCAAAATATTTTATTTACACTTTTTGTACTATTTTTATAGAAATATGACTGGATTAGAGTATATCCTACTGCATGTGCAAGAACCCATATTATATGTAATAAGGAAACAACATCGACATAGTCCTACTCAGGTCATTCCACTTGCGGATTACTATATTATTGCTGGTGTAGTTTACCAGGCTCCTGATTTAGCCAGTGTCTTGAACTCACGATTGGTAAGTAAAATACAATAAATTAAATACTTTTAGACACAGTGATGTCCCTATACATGTCTTTGTTTTGTAAATCACATCAGTCCCAATAACTTTTTCTAATATGTTCAGGCATATACTTTACTTAATTAGTAATAAAAAAAACATTTATAGCTATCTGCTGTCCATCATTTACAATGCTCCTTTGAAGAAACCATGCAGTACTCAAGATATCATCCCAGTAAAGGATATTGGTGGGACTTTAAAGCAAATAAGCCTGGTAAATACCTAAGTAAAAATATGGAATATTAATTTAAACATAAATCTGGGACTATAAGGTTTTTTTGTTTAAGGTACATCTCAATTTAACTCAACTCAGTCAGCTCCTAAAGAGCCATCCAACACTCCCAAAGAAGAGTCCTCGACACAATTCCAGCGACAGAGAGTTGACATGTTGTTGGCTGAGCTAGTGAGACAGTACCCATTACCTATTACACAAGTTACCTCAAACCAGGTAAAATTGAATTTTATTACCTTATGTACATATCAAAATAAATAAATATAGATAATAAATAGTATACACCCCATGTTGAGCCAGCTTTCCTATAAAGACATACATTCACCTTGTATATTTTTTAACTGGGCTGGGGGCTTGGGTCCTGTGACGACTCTTAGTTACTAGCATATAACAAAATGCATAAAAAAATTAAAATGATCAATGAAGGCCATTTATATTTGATTTATGTTACAGACAGTCAAAACAGAAAACAATGACAAAAATGCTGAAAAGTCTTCAGAGGGAAATGGTGTTAACAATATAACTATAAAGCAAGAACCAGTAGACAACAGCTCAGATATGACCAATGGCACAATGCAACCAATCGCAGATATAAAAACAGAAATTAAACAGGAAAACATGAAACCACCACCTGAAAAGAAACCACGTAATCTATAACTTAATACATACAACATAGAAGTTTGGTTTCTTCCTAAAATTCATGTTTGTCTTAATTAATTAAAGCAAAAAATAAGAAGGTCAATGCTAATTTATATGTGGGAATGAATGTTAATAAGGTAATTAACGAAATAAAATATTTTTTACCTAATGATAAAATTTATTATTATCTTTTATGGAAAATTTTCATTTTTCTCTTGCTGTTTGTTGTAAATATTAACTAAATTATCTTGTATGTCAGTGTTATTCATACATAACTGACAATTAATGCTTCTTGGGTCTGTTGGTAATATAAGGTGTTGGTTATTATTTCTGAAAATAATAAGATGTTAATATTTATATATATGGGGAAAAATATATAATATATTATTGTATATATTGATGGTAAGAACCTTGTCAGTGCAATTTTGTAACCCAGATTCCAACCAAAATTGAGCCCCTGTTTGTAACCTATGTCAAAGCTTGACTGGAAAGAAGCAGCCTGTCCGTCAGCAGCACCTTCCTTGTAGCCATCCTATACAAAAAAAACATATTTTTACTTGAACAAAAAAAGTAGGTAAAAAGCTATTTATCAATTTGCCTTATGAATTGAGTCCACAGCTCGTAACCAGGATTTATTTGAAACTTTCAAACATTCGTCACTATTCATTTTTCATTTTCTCAGTAATTTTTTTGTTTTTGATCTTTTCCAAGTATAAATTAACCATTAATTCTTATTTATTTACGTTTAGTTAGATAGGTTATGACTTAGAGAATATAACCTCTTGATAAAAGAGTAAACAAGTTAGTATGTGGTATTAGGGATGGCGATCTGAGATCGATTAATTGAAGAATCGATTTCTTAGACCTAAAAAATCGATTTTTAAATTGATATCGAGTACTGAATCGATCCATTGAATCGATATATCACCCTCTCAAATCGAGATTCGATATTTCTGTTTCGATACCAACATAAAATTATGTACAACTAGTGGCCGCCCGCGACTCCATTCGCATGAAAGTCGATTGAATGAGAGGTTTTCCCGCGGTAAAAAGTACCCTATGTGCTATTCTGATGTATACCTAACCTATATTGCTGTAAAGTTTCATCCAAATATGTTCAGTAGTTATTTGTTTTTAATGAAATGTAATGTAACGGAAATGAATTCTTTTTTAATACCTTTGATTTAGTATTAAAAACAACTTTAATTAGTTAAAATTATAAAAGATCGAGTACCATGGTGAGTGACTCATTTGTTTTCCATGTCTCAATAAGCAAATCGGAAAAATATCGATTATTGAAAAATCGCTTCTTTACATCTCGATTTTTTGTGGATCGATTTATTTAACTTCGAATCGAATCGATTCTAAAATCGATTTTTTTGGGGTGAATCGCCATCCCTATGTGGTATAATGCTTGGTATGGAGTGAAGATGTCAGTCGGTTGAATGAAATGTATAAATAACGCTTGAAACAGTAGATCAGACGATAAAGATCAATTCGTTGTTTCATTAGAAACCACTTAACCCATTTAATTGAATTAAACCGTAATTGCATTACTTATACATTTCGTAGCACGTCTATAAAAAAAAATTAAAAGCGACATCTACAGTTGTATTTTTTACAATAAAGTACTGTAAGCTGTCAACAGAGTTCAGACCATCTGTCAGTCTGTCAATGGTCTTAGGCAATTTATTTATTTGATTGTTTGTTTGTTTCTTTTCTGTGGTTTGATTCCATTAGTTTTTTAGTTGTATACTTTCTTTCATTAAAAAAACATTTGAATATTAAATAAATAGTATTCGTCTAGTATCTAAATTTGTGCTCGAACTTTGAATTACCCTGGAAGCGATGAAAGTCATGAAATTGGAGGAGTACAATGCTATTTTAGAGGACTTCTACAAAATGAGTTCATTTAGCCGAAAATCTGAAAATGAACTCAAAAAGAAATATAGTCAGTAAGTGTAGTTAAATAACAACAAATTCAAACGCTTCAAAGGCAAAAAAAAACTTGTTATTTACTTATTTTAACCAATGCTATTGGAAATGAAACTAACAGCTAATATAAATTGTTTTATCAAACTATCTTACACTTACATTTATTACACTTTATAGCATTCCACCTAGCACTCTGGGTAGTATCATATCCTTATTAGTTCAGAGGTCAATGAAACAGAGCTACAGAAAATCTCCTTCCATTTCAAGCAAATATTATGAAACTTATGAACAATTGATGCAAAACAAGAGCAAGGGAAATGTTATTTTACAGTATGTATATAGCAGCCAAATTACTGATAAATGCTCCTTATGTAATGTGTAATTGATTTGTTTGCTATTTAGGTTAGCTGATTCACAAGGAATTAGTCCTGCCCTTCTTGCTAGATCCCTGCTTCAAAATGTTTATTCAGAATCAACCAAAAAGTATGTGAAAGATACAAGTTTGATAGAAGATAAGAATTTGGCATTCCAAGTGTTTATCGTAAGTTTCTTTCTCATATCACTAAACTAGTGAAGATTCTTATTAAATTATGATTTAAATTCTAGGGCATAATGAATGATAATCAGTATGGTCCTTACGCTGATGTAATTAAACAGTAAGTAGAATTGTACTAAATTTTTTTGTTTAGTTATTACTTTCTACTCTTATTAAAAACTGATTTCTAGGTCCATTGGCATGGAGTATGAACTAAGGTTGGAAAGAGAATTAAGATCAATGAACATAACTTTTTCTGATGAGAACATTCTGAGGGCCAGAGGATATGACAAAACTCCTGACTTTAAACTTGATGTACCAATAGCTGTAGATGGATTTATAATACATTGGGTTGAAAGTAAAGCTTTATTTGGAGATGAAGAAAATCATTCTGGCTATTTAAAAGAGCAATTAATGTGTTACTGGAACAGATTTGGACCTGGGCTTGTAATTTATTGGTTTGGATATTTGGAGACACTTGAGCACACTCCAGAAATAAACAATATGTTTATTCTTAGAACAAACTTTCCATCCAAAGAAAGCATTACTCAATATAAAATAGATTTATAAAGTTATAATTCAGGAAGTTTTAACTGTGTTTTATTTTGGTAGTATTATTGTGATTACCATCTTAGGGAAAACATCATCAAACAGTGCAGACACTGCTAACCTAAGCTAGAGGGAAAGCAGCACACTGCATACCAGTCCAATTTAATTCAATGCATAAACTTCATAATTTCAGTAAATTCACGCATTTATGCGTTATTCGTGTCAATCGGAACGCAGCCAATTGACAAGTCTAGTGTCACTGTCACTTTTCCTACTAGCTTAGCTAGTGACAGACAATCAAATAAAGTGTCAGGTTGTTTGTTGCTCGAAGTGAAGTTTGTCAGTGTTTACAGTTTATTTCTAATCTAAAACCTGCAAAATATTAATATGAGCGAAACCGATTTTGAAGAGATCAAAGAAAAGATAATAAATGTGGCAAAAAAAAATCCTAAAGGAATTTCAGACAAAGATATAATAGCTTCAATTCCTAACCTCTCTTCTACAGAACTTGTTACAATAATCAACAAACTTTTGCAGCAAGGATTATTCGATATATATAATCAAAGTGGTTCTCTTATATATAGGTAAATATTTAAATTGTTTTGTAAAGTGAAGTTAACCATACAATTTAAGTAACTAACTAAAAATTGCGGTTGTAGATTAAAAACTCAGAGTAACAAACAAGCAGTTAAAGGTGCCGACAATGAAGAAAAGGTGGTCTACAATTTGATTGAAGAAGCGGGCAACAAAGGCATATGGATAAGAGATATTAGAGTTCGCTCCAATCTAGTCAATACACAATTAACAAAAGTTCTTAAAAGTTTAGAAAGCAAGAAACTTATAAAAGCAGTAAAATGTGTAAATGTAAGTTGTTAAATTAGTAGTGTCTTTAATATTATACTAAAATATTATAAGAAAAATACAGGTTTATTAATTTTATAATTATAAAGTTGAATGAATTGCAATAAGAACTAATCTAAGAGAGGCGTAACTGGGAATCAACACCAATATCTTACTATTTACATCTTTTTTATTGATTTCAGGCATCCAAAAAGAAAGTGTACATGTTGTACAATCTAGAGCCAGATCGCTCAATATCAGGAGGAGCTTGGTATCAAGACCAAGACTTTGAATCAGAATTTGTTGATATTCTCAATAGACAATGCCTGAGATTTTTACAACAAAGAGCTGACAAAATAAAAAATAACCCCAAGGGTCCAATAGTTGGGAGGACTCAATCATATGCCACTGCAGCTGAAGTACACAATTACATCACTGAACTAAGAATCAGTAATGTGAAGCTAGAAGTAGAAGATTTAATTACAATTCTGAATACATTGGTTTATGATGGAAAAGCGGAAAGCAATGTCTACCCTGATGGGAGTAAGGTATATAGAGCTATAGAGCCTTTAATTCCTGCCTCTGGCTTGGTTCAAGTGCCCTGTGGAGTTTGCCCTTTAGTAGATAAATGTTGCTCAACAGGACTTATCACACCAAAAGTATGTCCATATATGAAAGATTGGCTTGAATAATTGTATTAAAAATTGTTAGGAATATAAATAAAAAGTATATTATAAGCTTTACCTACAGTTTTATTGACTAAGATAATACCATTTATAAGTCGCTGTATTACATACAAGACATGACTACTTTCATTTAAACCTATAGAAATAACATTATTTACACAATAACAAAAAATATAAATACTAATTTACATGTATAAGTATTTCCAGTTTTAAGTTGAAAAATAAATACAAAAGGCAGTTCATTGTGGATACATCATTCACAATGCAAAATAAACACACTGCTAGAACCTACTTTTTAAATATTGAGTTTTCAAAACAAACTTCTGAAATTATTTTCAATATTTTGTAAAGTTTCAGTTATTATAGCAGATTCAAACTTATTCCTGGTTGATGGTTTTTCTTCAACTATGTTTTGTTTTTCCCCATTACTCTGGGGAAACAGAGAACTTAGAGCATCCATTTGTAGATAATTAAGGGATTTTAGAATGACACCCTTATCAGGGTAAGGTGTTGATGTGTATAGGAAATTATTATTTGTGTGATCATAGCTCATCTTCTGAGGAGCAGGAGTTGGAGCTGCTGGGGCTGGTGGGGGTGTTGGAGGGGGGTTAGTTGGTAGAGCGGCACCACCGGCACCCCCGGGTGGAGGGGGCTGTTCACAGTCGTCAATGGCTTTTGGTAAAACAGGAGGGTGTAATGTGGGTGCTGGTGTTGTCAACTTTTGACCACCTGAAACAATTATATTGGTCAATAATTAGATCACCTTAAGATTTACCATTTTATTCATTTTATACTTCTTAGTCAATTTAAGCCTTTTAGCCTTTACTTTCCAAGAGAATCTAATATAATAACTAATTAAAAATAAAATTAAATAAAAACATACTGAATGATGTAATAATTCTTTCCATCTCCTTTAGCTGTGTTTGCTGCTGTTGTACAGTAAAATACATGTCTGTCATGCAGCTCATTATATGATTAATCTCCTCTATTCGCTTTTCTTCTTTGGCTGCCTCCTTATTAGCTTGCCTTAAATCAAATTTTAATTATTATGTTGTTCTAGTTCTTATCTACTAAGGAATTGTTCCTATAAAAAAAAATTGGTTCAAGTTTTATGTTGCCTTTTAAGGAATTTTATACCTGTTATACTCTATTAATAATAAAGAGGCTCCGATGACGAATATAACTGTTTCTCCAAGTAAATTCGCACCCAGTTCTATTGCCATCTCTTGACTGAGTACAGGAATATTGACTGGTTTCCCTAAGTTTAAAACCCACATTTTGGCCTTAACTTCACACCAATTGTAAACTGTACAAATATAAAAAAAAATGTTAGAAGGAAAAACAAAAATATATTTATAGGATAATACATAATAACAAATAATTATTATTTCCTTACATTGTGCAGGCGGCATACACACATATGTTCTAAAAAATGGGTGATTCTTGGCATTTTCTTTACAGGCATTAGCTATTGGTTTACTTATCTGCTTTATTAATAAAACAGATAATTTTGCAATAGGAAAAGCTCCAATAACCATTTTCACGAAAAATCACTCGCAACGCAACTTGCACAAATAAAATCGACAAATGTCATTTTTCTTAGTAATTCCGAACTCTAAAACAAGTAACCAATAGTGGATTGAGATTTGAAAGTGAAAGCTCTAAAAATTATATATGAACTACATCTTTTTTTACGAGAATATTACTAGTAAACTTAAATTAAATTCGGAAGTAAAACAATATTGGTACTTTGGTTTTTAAAGTGCTGTAAATAGTTTTTTTAAATACTACATATTATTTATTAATTTAATCCGTCAAATCAGCGATAGGTCAAATCTGTCTTTGTCACTGTCAAAGTGAAGGTACTAGTGTTAAGGTAACATTTTCAAAGAAAAAACACCTTCTAGCCATAAGCACTTTTCATAAAAATGATTTAGCAATTTACCTTGGCCGAATGAATTACCTTTAAGAATAATTTATTAAAACATTTGTCTGAAGAATAAATTAGCAACTACCTATTTATTCTTGTTTGTTTGACGTCTGTGGAAAAAAGAACTAAAAAAAACAATATTGTTTGTCATTGTCAATACAATTGTCATACTTGACGTATGTTATCTGGCAAGTGGGCCAATTCTAGTTAAAACGATAATGTATAAAATTTTCTATATCTATTTTCAAAAAACAAAGCTTGAATGATTTAAAATCCTGACAATTAAAAATGGTGCCCAAAATTCCGTAAAATGTATTTAAAAAAACGCATAAAATATGATTTGAGCCAAATTTTTCCCCTGATTTTAAATATCTCAATCGATATCTAGGATTGTCATATTTATCGATCGCCCCATAATAGGGGTCATCTAGATTTGTTTGTTTGTTTTGTTTCATTTGGTAGGAAGTTGTTTATTTGTTTTGTATTCGTTACAATACATTTTGTAATAAAATAAATTGTTATCATTAATGCATACGTATTAGTTTAACACGAAAATATATTCATGTTGATACCCATCATACAATGAGAAGATTACCATATTGTAAGCTGACTGTGTTTCTTGCTTCATTATTTGTGTTTAGTGTTCTGTTTAGTTATTTACACCAATTAAAGCAAATTTCATTAAAAAGTAAAGACAAGAGCCACGTTGAGTGAGTATTATTATGAACTATAAAAATATAACAAATTTCATGTTCATTGTTTGTGAACTTTATGTTTTTCTAACCTTCCCTAAATGGTACTAACCAAACTATATTTTTTTACATTAACACCTTTTACGTTTTATTATATTCTTTATAATATTTTTAAATTGTACACTTATAAATTGCACCTCTGTTAAGGTTTACAATAAAATAAGTGTTTTTTCTAGCGATCCTCGAATTGTACTCTCATTTGTTGTCTGTGATACAAGATTTGAACAATCATTAAATGTTGTGAAATCAGCACTAACATTTACCCAAAAGCAAATTCATCTGGTTATTTTCACCGATGATATTCTTCGGCCAAAATTTAGAAAAGTGTTTCATGAGTGGAAAAATGTTACTGAAAGTCAGTTAACATTTGAATTACATAGAATAAGTTTTCCGAAAGAGCATGAAAAAGAATGGTTGAACTTGTTCAGCAAATGTGCTGCACAAAGGTTGTTTATACCAGTAAGTTTTTGTTTAATTAAAATATGTTAGGCAAATTAAAGAATGGTAAGTTTTATATTTATATGTTTTCTTTTTTCAGGATTTACTACCTCATATAGATTCACTAATTTATGTAGATACAGACACCTTGTTTCTAGGCCCTATAGATGAGCTATGGAGCTTTATTCCTAAGTTTAACAAAACACAGATGTGTGCATTAGTAATAGAAGATGAAAGACCTAATCTTTCCTGGTATCCAAGATTTGCAAAACATCCATACTATGGCCAACTAGGTAAGATATTTGAATTGTATTTTTTTAAACAGCCATAGACACATTATTACTGGGATCTTTAGATATCTATATTTCTTAGAATGATCTACCAGTAGTCTGTAGGGACCATCTTATTTTTTGGGTAACTAAGCATTTATTTATTTAGCAGATTTTTAAAAAAATATTAAAGGTCTGAAAATGAGTAGCTCACAGACCAAAACATGTACCTAAATGAAACAGGATTTGTGTAGCTGTTGTTAAAAGGTCAAAGTCTAGGAGATTGTTTTTATAATATGTTAGATAAAACCTGTTTAAAATAACTAAACAAGTTTTTACAGTGGCCATTTACAATAGGTATCTATAAAAATGTAGTATTTATCCTCCTTAAATTCTAGTAGACAATACTTTTTACGTCTTATAAAAAAAAACTGCTGAAATTACGCAAAATTATAAATAAATAAGTAATATTCCAGGAATAATTATAAGGAATATTATTCCTTATAAACCCTTCTTTTTAAATCCACTCTATTGTGCAATTTTTTTTGTGGAAACCAATCATCCCAAAAAAATATTTAGGAGAAAAGATTTTAAGACAAGAAATTAGGAATATGGAGACCTGATTTAGACAAATTTGCAACTGAGTAATCAGTAAATCTATTTTAATTAGGCTTTACATTTGACTAGGAAAAATTGCCTTAAGTCTGCCATTTAAAATTAGTTTCGTAACCTCTTCAAATTACACTCTTTCATCATGTATTCTGTAAAAAGTTCTTAAAATACTTTGTGTATACTATAGTGATGACAAATTTAACTTTAAGGTTTAAATTCTGGTGTAATGTTGATGAACTTGACCAAAATGCGGTCATTTGGATGGGGAGAATATATCACTCCTATTATGCTGAAATACAAGTTATACATTCCTTGGGGAGATCAAGTAAGACACATATTTTTAACCAATATTTTTCTTATAAGTATTTTAATAATTTAAATATATGAACTTGCAATGATTACTTAAAAGTTTACACCGTTATGGTTCTACACCATCGCAAATTTGCCTAATAAATGCAAACACGACACAGTTTTGGTGTCGTCGATCATTTCTACTACCTTAGCTACCACCGAAGAACATTATATACATGACGTTACCTACACCTTAGGCATAACAAACATAATGTTACCTACACCGTAGGTCATAATAAACACGACGTTACCTACATCATAGGACATAATACACATGACATTACCTACACCGTAGGACATAACAAACATAATGTAACCTCCACTGTAGGACATAATAAACATAACGTTACCTACACCGTAGGACATAATAAACATGACGTTACATCCACCGTAGGACATGATAAACATGACGTTACCTACACCGTAGGACATAACAAACATAACGTTACCTCCACCGTAGTACATAATAAACATGACGTTACCTCCACCGTAGGACATAATAAACATAACGTTACCTCCACCGTAGGACATAATAAACATGACGTTACCTACACCATAGGCATAATAAACATGTCGTTACCTCCACCGTAGGACATAATAAACATGTTGTTACCTACATCATAGGACATAACAAACATAACGTTACCTACGTTGTAGGACATAATAAACATAACGTTACCTCCACCGTAGGACATAATAAACATAATCCTGCACTACCACGCGGAGTCGGTGCTGCTGCTCGGGTGTCGGTTCAACTACCGCTCGGACCAGTGCATGTACGGGGACGCGTGCGCAGGCGCGGCCGAGCGCGGGGTGCTCGTGCTGCACGCCAGCCGCGGCGCCTTCCACGGCGACAAGCAGCCGGCCTTCGCGGTGGGTATATCACAAAACATACATACATACATATCGTCACGCCTGCCTCCCATTGGGGTAGGCAGAGACTATGGATCGCCATATACTTCGGTCCAGACATTCTTCTTGCGCTTCTTTCACACACATCAATCTCTTCGTACATGCTCGTCGATTACGGGTACTTTTGATTTGGCCCTTTTTTAATCTGTCGCCGATTTGGTCGATATACGTTCCGCCAAAGACGTCCCGCACCGAAGTTGCGGGATTTGATAAAAAAACTATACATCTTATATATCCCAATATAGGGGGCGTTCATTCCTAACTGTGAGGAAGATTGTGGAGTTTTGGTCGATTATGCACATGTCTCCAAGATTCAGATTAGTTTTTCGGGAAAAAAAGTTATATCTTTTTAATAACATTAAAATCGAAGTGTAGATAAGAATGTGAAGGATAGCTATGAATTATCAGAAACAGAATCTAGTGATTATGATAATGAAATTTCGACTTTATGAAATCCCCCATCTTCAAACCTTGCGTTATGAATGAATGTCCCTTTACCGTATCTTATTTAAATTATAAACAAGCTTAACTAAAACGCGATTTCCACTGTTCGCTGCAACCGTGATAAAATAGGTGGATAACCTCTTTACACCAATTATAATTATACTGAGATTCTGAAACAGGAGGTAATGGAAAGTGCTAATTTATTTTGGATTGGAGTGAAATCGTATATACTAACTTTCAATAACGAATTATGCATGTAAATGACACAAAAATCACTTAATTTACATATTACATGTAAGAAAAAAGAAAACAATGTTTATTTTCCTTATGATTAGTAGGTAAGCATGAGTTTTCAGTTTGTATGTAAGAAAATGTTAAAGATATAGTAAACCTCAACTTCGTGCGTGACTCTAGGTTCACCTAAGTCTCAATAAAAGTTCGCAATTATAAAAGTTGCCGCACGATAATTGCTGTATAATTTTGTTTTCGCCAGGACGTAACTCTGAGATATAATGTAAAATCATTATTATTAATGGCAATCTCAAATGTTGTTTATCAATTTGTAATTGTTTTGGTATTAAAAAATACTTAAAAGCAAAATATGTGGTATTGTTCTACACCTCGTCTGTTATATGGCGAACAAATCGCTAAAATTTCATATATTTTTTATTTTTCAGGCGATATACCGCGCAATGGAAGAACACAAACTGGGTACACGCCCCCTGGATCTCATTTATAGAATGGAAAAATATCTACACGAAGCGACCGAGTCAAACTGCGGTAATTTCAAAGATTTCTTTCTGAAGGTACCATCACAATTATTCAACTACACCAACCATTTTAGGAAAACCTCCGAAATTAGCTACAAGCATTAGTATAAGTCCAATGTAAACCATAAGTTTGATCTGTAAGACATCACAAACAAAGTTGTTGTTATTTTATTCCGTTATTTATTAAACATATATTGCGTACCAAAACTGATATTGAGTTAGTTTTCACCATGGAGCCTGGAGCACCTACCATAGTTAGGCCCAATTGCAGGGAACGTTTTAACCTCGGGTTAGCTTCGGGTTAGCTAACTCAGGTTTAAATGGCGCCACCATCGATTGTAACTACTTCTTATTACAATCGATGGTGGCGCCATTTAAATCTGAGTTAGCTAACCCGAAGTTAAAACGTTCTCTGCAATTGGGCCTTAGTGAAGAGGGCATATCTGCCTAAAGTATCCTACTAATATTATAAACGTGAAAGTTTGTGAGTATGTATGGATGGATGTTTATAGTTCATAGATCATCAGAATAACACATAGGGTACTTTTACCGCGGGAAAACTTCTCATTCAAACCGACTTCCATGCGAACAGAGTCGCGGGCGGCCACTAGTTCCTTAATAAACTAAAAGCTATATTTACGGATTACTTGTTATATATCTATAATCCAATCCGTCCAGTAGTTTTTACGTGAAAGAGTAACAAAAATCCTCCCATACATCCGTCCATATACATATACTTACAAATTTTCAAGTTTAAAATATTAGTAAGATGGTTACTTGTTTGCACATGACGCGTTCTCTCTAATTGTTACATAAATCCTTCATAAAATCAGAGGGTTTACTCTGATTTTTTCCACTGCTGTGCCAATAGTGGCAATTTTAGTTATGAAATGCATAAGTGCTCTGCATTGGTTCAGTATTATATAGTATTCACTAAAAACTTATGTAAGTCTAAACAGGGTTAAAGTATATTATACTTTTATACAATATTTTAATGTTGTTGTTTGTGTGTAAGACAATTTGTACATAGGTTTATCTTTTATTTGGTTATGTGGATAGCCTTCATATTTATGCATTAAGTAAATCGACCAATATGTTCTACAATTTTAAGTACAAATAATACACATCTGTTTACCGAATTAGCTTTTTGTTTTGCTTTTCCCGCTCCGTCCTGAAATGCAGCGTATCTTAGAGACAATGTCTCTTGGACTTTGTCATTTCCAATAGATATGCGTTTTTTTAATGTTATGTTGTAAATTCATTAAATTGAGATTTTACTTTAAATTTTGCATTATAAATGCTAATTTATTAATTTTGAAGTTGTAAATACTGGAAAAAGGAACGCGGGCCTCCGAGCATTACGCGACTGTTGGAAGAGCATTGGACCGGCTTTTCAAAGGTCCTGGGTTCGAGTCCCAGTCGCGTAATGCTCGGAGGCCCGCGTTCCTTTTTCCAGTATTTACAACTTCAAAATTCATTAAATTGATCTGTTATTCAGTGCATGCAGTTTCCCGCGTTAATGTGCGTTGTTTTAAATAGTCAACTATCATTATTTCAAACTTAATTAACCTTCAATGGCCCCGATTTTCTCAAATTTTAGTTTGACAGGATTTAAATGGTTAGTAGTAAGTAAAAGTAATATTAATAATTTAGTTTGGGAGGGTCTGTACTTGCAACCGGCACTATTGTTCCGGTTTAAATAACATTCGCGCAGATTTCTAATTTCCCAATCGTTTATACATTAGGATAGGTCAGTAAAAATACATTTTTAAGCTGCTTATCATGTTGATTAATATAACATGTTGCATTCTTAACATTTTTAATACTAATTAATTTAGATTGCTATGAACATTGCCTAAGCAAGGTTACCAGGTATTTAATAAATCGTAAAGTGTGTGGCTTGCCTAGACGGCCCGGTCAAGATCAAATTTAATATTATCCAACCAGGTTTACGTTATACTGATAATGAAACAATATGACCAAGAGAATATAAACATACGATTCCTATAGCGTGGTAAACAATTTATATACTTTTGAAGTTCTATAACTCTATACACTGGAAAAAGAACGCGGGTCTCCGAGCATTACACGACTGGGAATCGTTCTTTTTCCAGTGTCTTTAACTTCAAAATTAATAAATTAGCATTCTAAATGCAAAACTAAAGGTAAAATCACAATTTAGAGACTGTTACAAATCGTCTTGCTTTAATATTCAATGCATTCCAGCCTGATGGATAGGTAGGCCAGTTTTCGGAATAGCTCTAGATGAAAATGAACCTACAAGGTTTTTTAAGAGTAGGTAAATATCTATACTAATATTATAAAGCTGAAGAGTTTGTTTGTTTGTTTGAACGCGCTAATCTCAGGAACTACTGGTTCGAATTTAAAAATTCTTTTTGTGTTGGATAGACCATTTATCGAGGCAGGCTTTAGGCTATATAACATCACGCTGTAACTATTAGGAGCGAAGAAATAATGGAAAATGGGGAAAAAACGGGGAAAATTATTCATCCTTGAGGGCTTCAGTTGCGTGCGCTGCGAAAACGGTTCTAGAAACCAAAAATATATGTATGAAAGAATTAAGGGAACTTTTATCCGCGGGAAAACTTCGCTTTCCCACGGGAAACCGACTTCTACGCGAACGGAGTCGCGAGCGGCCACTAGTTAGAAATAAAAGTTATAAACATTGCTGGTTTGTTCTCTAGCAATGTTTTTAACTTTTTACGATATACATAATTATTCCTCAATATGCTTCTGCTGTAGCAAACTATGTAGGTAAGTAATTATATTACCACAAATATAAAACCGGACTGCATCCTATGTATTAGATTTTCTACTGTTAGTATTTAAGCTCATTTTTCTATGAATTCGTAGTTTTGCCTTGACGTCGTTATACCGTGTTTTTGAACATAATTTTAGTTAAGTATAGGATATGAACCGTAGCATAATTAGTTATACAGTTATTAATGAATTTGTGGTTTTTGGTCACATATAAAAATAAGATTTTCTGATTAGATACCCGCCAATTTATTCGTAGAAGGCCGTATTATCTAGGTATGTACACAGCTTTCTGTTCTACAAAAGATCAATCAGAATGTTGCAAATGGTGTGTAGTTGTAGGTATTTTAAAGGTTTAAAATGACTGATGTGAAATAATTGCATCCTTTTTTTAATATTGACATGTTATTAGTAAGTAAAACATTCTTTTTAAAGGCTACTTCGAATTTTACGCTGACTTTTCTTTAAATGATTTCATCTAAACCGTATATGGACATTTGCAAATTTAAAAGAAGCAACAAACAAATTAGTAGAATAGTTGTGATTTTTTATTTATAACGGACAGCATATTTTCTAGTGTCCTTGTTAAGTTGTAAAAGTAAGCGATCGAACTGACAATATGCGACCATCGATGTCTTGAAATCTTATGGACAGAGCAAAATACTAAACATGCCTAATGTCTAATAGTCTGAGAGCTGGCAACGTTTTTTGAACGATAATTTTAAAAGCCTTTGATATATTGTTTCTCTAATACCATGCTGGAGTGTGCGCATCACCCATGTACTTACGAGTAAAATATAGATTTTTTTACAGCGGTTTAGTATGTCTGTTATTTTAATATTATTTTAGTTATAGGTAGATAGGTACATAAACAAATACGAGTTTTTAATACAAATTTAAATAGATGTGCCGCGCAGTTATGAACGCAACATCTTCCAGCTGCCAGATAGCCGGCATGGTGTTCGTGGGAGTATTGGAAATAATTTATTAAGATCTGGTGCATCCTAAACACAGATCACCCCCTAATAGATTCCGCATGTTCGTACGTTTACGTTGTGTCAGGGTCACCAAAAGTTGAAGAGCGGGGGAGGACGTAATAATGATGTAAGTATTCGATAAAAGTATCGATAAATTATAAATATCGTTTAATAAAAATATCGACCGATTTACTTTTAGCTGGTTGGACTTAGTTTTTTATATAATATTAAATGAGACTTATTCATTTTTACCCCAAATTTGAAAAGTGCCGACCAACAAAAATTGTTTGGGACTATTAGAAATTTTGTCGATATCAATTATTGCTTTGGCAGCAAAACAGTGGGACAAGTACTATAGCTATTATATCTACATTTTTGCCAAATATATTTTTCAAATATTTATTTTAATGCGTATTTAGGGGATCACTTGCAAAATTCTGTTCACTTGTGATGGTCATTGTCTGGTTTATTACATAAATAGGTAAATAAAAACCTTTTTAAGTAGGCAGTAGACTGTTTTTTGTCTAACCTAGATAATATTTTCTTTATGTTCTCCTAATGAGAGAGCAAACATTTTTTACAAATGCTATTCTTTATTTTTACACTTTACGTTCGAAATCTACTTTCTTTTCCATTGTATGTAACTTACATGTAAAGTACGATGTTGACTATTGTGTCATACAATTCAATTATCAAATTGATGCGGGCAATCATTTTATACGTTTATTTTTGCTGTCAGATTCAAAGTAAATATTTTTTACCTAAATAACACAATATCACCAACACATGCGAAGCTGCGAGTGAAAATCTATACCTAGTTTAAAATTTGGTTAAGAAGTTAAGCAACCTCTTTTTACGAAAAATATCGATACATCGATACACTTTCAAACTCTAATATTACTCGGGTAAACTCGTGTTTCTTAAAAAAATGAGATAACCGTATTATTTTGTACTGACAGAAAGAGATATCGCTTATAAAAATGTAGGCGCGGCTTGCCCTATGATTTCAATGGCATGGTGGCGAAACATAGGTCGTCGCCCCTAATGTGGAATCTATTAGTAGGTGATCTGTAATCCTAAAATATCTGTTCTGTATCTGTTTCTCTGTTGTTGCCAGCTCTCATACTATAACAAACCTCGAAAGTTGGTATAAAATTGCTGGTACTCGTTTTTTATTGTTAATTTCCTTATAGATAAAGTCATTTAAGAATTATTTATTTTAATTAAAACAGGTAGGTAACCGATACCCGAGCCGGAGTCAATTTTTTTTACTCATCGACCTCCATATGGCCTTGTGTTGACGAGTTTTAGCAATTTTTCGTTCACAACTTAGCCGTGTGCACGCTTTTGTTTTATTTAATTTTTAAAATTAAAGCGGCTCGAAAATGAATAGAGTGTGGGCTATTGTCAGTCTAGTAGTCGCTTTGTCGATCAGTTTGGTTTATTGTGATGTTACCCCGGCTGTTCAATGTCCAGGTAAGTACCTAACATTTAAATAAGAAATAACTTTAATTTAAAAAGTAGGTATGTTTGTTGTGAGTTGGAGTGTCCCATCGGCGTTCTAGGACAGGAAAATATAAAAACTAGTGGAAAACTTTGCCGGAAACTTTGACCAACACTAACGTTAAGACAAAATAAGTAAAGTAAAGTAAGTAAACTTTGGTGCTTGCATGCAAAAAAAGTTTTTATTACAAGCATAGTGCAGGGACCGTGGGATCGGCTAATGATAATCCTGGCCCCAAGATCGTACTAGGAAACCCTACTACGTCTGCCTGTATTGATTTAGTTTATGTTTATAGACCTGGAATTTGACAATCTGCTGCAGCGGGTGGAGGTGCTCCCGTGCGGACCTAAGGGCTGCAAGCTGCGCAAGGGCACCAACATCACCGTCAATTTCAACTTTAAACCAGGTAATACCTCGTTTTACACCATTCACCTAGAATTAAACTAAAAGTTCGGAAGCTCTACTGCGGTGTTTTTCCACTTACTTAAGTATAGCATATAAAAATAAATTGAGTTTGATTGTGTTTTTACTAGTTAGCCGGTTTGCATGAAACGTTTTCTAGTCCCGACCACTAAAGAAAACAAGAGATGCTTTCAAAAAAAATTAAAAAAGTTTTTTTTTTAATTACCTATTTTAAGGTTAGCTTTTCAGCTAGAGCCTCCCTAGTAAATTTACTTAAGTAGGTATGTTATTTTTAAGAAATTGCGCAGTACTTACCGTTTGCATTTTTTTTAACATAAAGTTCGTTCTAGGTATAATGCTGCTTAGCTAACACGTAAATTGAACTATTTAGTCTTGTGTCTATATAATGTAGTGTCTTTGCTAAAGGTTAGGTACCTCCACTTTATGTAAAATATTTTAAATGTCTTTTTCAAGTTAACTAATATAATGTTTGATCAAATGTCACATTATGTTCAAATTTTCCCTAAAAAATGGCTAATTAGTTCAATTATGACTTCGATTCATTAGTTCCATTAGATCATCCTTAACTGTACCTCTTTCCGAACTTATTATCCATATGTAGGTATCTACTTAAATAAAAAGAAAACACTTGTAATTTTCTTATGCCTTTGGTTCTCATTATTGTAGGTATTACACTATGTTTTGTTTTGAATACATGAGAAACAAACTTACAAGGATACCTACATCTCGTCTCACAAACCTGTTCTATACGGCCATAATTACCAGAAGTAGTATTTATATGTAGTAGACTATCCCTCGGTTTCGCCCAGTCCCCGATTTTTAGTAACTACATATTACTTATTTTTTTAATTTGTGCGTGACCTTATAAGTTTTTTTGTGCATTATATATTTGTTTGTTAACCCACGCCATCATAAACTTATTAATATCATTATTTAAAAGACGAAATTGAATTGTATCAAAATCTGGAAGTCTCGATTGCCTAGCATGTTGATACAGAAACTAAGTTAGGGCTTGTTCAGATATTGATAAGTTTCGAACAAACTCATAAGTACTCTACTTACTCAAAACTATGCAACATAAATAGATAAATAGGCGAAAAGGAAAAGGAATCATAGAGCTAGGATGGCGTTTGACCTTGTAACTATAAAACTAAACAAATTATACCAGAACTGGTTTCATTTTATTTATGAAGAAGGGAATCTCTTATCTACCATCAGCATCAATATACATCCTATATAGTATACGTATAAATAAAGCAAAGTCGCTTTTTTATCAGTTTGCATGTTTCTTTAGAAATTTCGAATACGAGGTTTCTATTTATAACTATCTTAATATTACAGCTTCAAAAAACAATTTGTAGTCGTATGCGCCAGTACCTACATACATGCATATCTATAGCCTTACTTCCTTCTACATAGCGAATCAGATAAAATAACCTTCCAAAGATCACTTACAATATCCTTGTCTGGTCTTTGGCGACAATCTAACATTTATAGACACAAGTGATTCAGTGCTTCGTCTCGCAATAATTGGTCCAGGTGGGACGAAATACTAAATTGAAATATTATTTACTTTCCATTTAGTGTTCCGTCTCCTACATTTTGTTTTTGTAGAATGGTTAGCATCACAATCCTTACTTATATAGTTTTTATGTGGGAAAAGTACATTAAATAATACTTATATTTAAGTAAAGTATAGTTAATCATTATTACATAGTATAAATCCAAGTCACTAGGAAGGATCATTCCACTATGTTCACCCAGGTGACATCACAGTGTTAATAATTAATGCCACCTATTTTAAAACAATTTCAAGGCACCAAGTAGATTTTTGGTGCACCCGCCCATGCTTCGCAGTGGTGTAATTTTGACCGACTTGCTCACGAAACATTGATTTTTGTGAAACTTAAAATAACTTTTTCCGATTGTTTTTTATTTACAAATTTAAATGAAAAAAATACCTAAAGGATGGTGAAAACCGCTTTAAAATCCCTCTACTGGTTTAGGAGGAGTTAGCGGAAAAACATACAAACAGAGAGAATTAGCGACTTGGATTTATACTATGTAATGATAATGATAATGAAGCATCGGGATATTATTTAAGAAGTTTACTGCTAAATGCATATTATAAATTTTAATGCTAAAATAACCACCAGGCTGAGTTGAATTTAGAGTGTCTTACATAGAGTGGTAGAGTCTAGGCGTAGGCTCTGTCTGCAGCGATTACTGGGCTGACTCGACCGGTGAAATACCACCGTCGCACAGAAAACCGACGTGAAGTAGGGACGATGTTCCTGCGTTTCGTTCGGTGAGTGCGATATCCGGTGCCCAATTTTTTTTAAGGTCAGGAACACACCCCCAACACCCACAGTGTTGCGGGTAGTCATGGGCGGCGGTGATCACTTACCATCAGGTGACCCGCATGCTCGTTTGCTACCTATATTATATAAAAAAAGAGAATAACTAGTGGCTTAGATGGAATTATTTTGTGTGAATTAAGGGTGTTGATTCTGGCTGACTTAGTTATTTAGAAGGCAATGTAAATTTTTAGAGGCGGAAAATGCTATTAAAAAGAAGTCGGTTTAATTATCACCATCGAATTAGCATTACATATATTTTGCAGTGAAATAATTTGTTAGAAAAATATTTAATTCATGTATATTATTCGATAATTATTTGATATATCCTCTCTTAAATATCCCCTTTAAGAAACACTTCACTTTCGTCCCATCTGGCTAAACACTTGCGGGACCAAACGCTGAATCACTAGTCTCTACGTAAATACTCGATAAAAAAAATACAAATAACACTTGTGTCTATAAAAATTAGTGTGATGCCAACGAGCAGACTTGAAGGATATTGTAAGTCATCTTTGTAAGGTTATTTTTATCTGACTAGCTATATAGAAGGAAGTAAGGATGTAGATAATAGGTATGTAAGTAAGTACTGGCGCTTAATAAGACTACAAATTGTTTTTTCATAGTATTTGGCCTTCTGCATTCGTGTTCAATTACTTAACAAAATACAAATATGATTCAATTAAAGAGACTTACCGACTCGATACAAAAGGTTAACAACTATTTTTATATAATCATGTAAATGAAGGTTTTGGTTGATAGTTGGTACGATTATTTAAGAACGGTTTGGTTAGACAGTTAGACTTTCAGGTAACAGGTACCTTTTTAGTTAGATTACAATTATACATAGGTACCTATGCGGACTTAAATTTTTGATTATCTGAACAGGAAGTCTGTAGCTGTAGAAGTCTGTAGAAGCTGTTCATTTTGTATTCTATTGACCTTGCTGCTGCTCAACTCAAGTGTACCTATAGTTCACAATTCAGTCGCTTGCGATTTGGTATTGAAAGGCCGCCTTTTGATGCCGCTAAAGTGGTGCAGGATAGTGGCCATCCTAAAACTGTGATGACCTTTATCGACAAGAATTTTGAAGCATAGACATTAGGTAAGGGATATTTATATTGCTATTAATGCAAGTTAAACTAATATGAATATAAAATATTGACAAACACTTTATACAATTTGAAAGAAACTCACCTGTAGATTATTTACTTGAAGTTCGTAGCATGTTTATAAGTTTTGTCACAATGATTAGACGTGAAACTCTTTGGACTTGCTATGCTTGATATAAACAGATCATTTCCGAAGGCGAAACTACGCAGTTAAGCCTAATTAGTTACTAAGTTCTGTAACAGAAAACTGACAATACCTACTCAATAAAAGAAAAACAATGATTTAATGTCTGCTGCTTGAAGCCAATGCTCTGGCATTAGCTTTTTGTTCAGGCGCGATGATATAAATAAAAGTTCATGGCAATAACAAATAAGAACACTATTAATTTACAAAGCTGGTTATTTTTTATTCGAGAAAGTAAACACGGTAGCAAACAAACTTAATTTTGCCGTTTTAAACCCTATTCCTAGTATCAATTACTGTGCCAATCGCAACAATAAGTTTGTCGTTTCATTACGTTACCTAAAGTGGAGGTTCACGGTTTATTTTTATAAGGTGTAGGTATACCTATGTATTCAATTTTAAAGTAAATAAAATAAAGTATACGTAGTATAAGTATTTGATAAGAGTGTATCTTAGGGTATTTATTTCTAAGACTATTAGATAGGATGAGTCTTTTGTATATGTTTATGTTTGTTTTCATCATAGTATTATTTCAGTAGGTTTTTTTCCTTAAATAGAATATTACATAAATGTATAAAAAAGTGCGCCAATGTTGATTCGATCTATCATCAACTTTGTGTCAACTACCTATGTGTAATACAATACGTTCTTTACTTTAATAATGTGATAAATTAGTACGTCGGATAAAATTATGTATAGACATGTATCAGATATTTATCAAAAACCTTTATAGCTCTGATTAGGTATGAGGAAGGTCTTTGTTAGAGTAATTGAAAAACAAATTGGAAATTAACGCAGTCAAAGCGCTAGTAGGTAACCTAAAAAATACATTTTAAAAGTACTTATTTACCCGAACAAATAAAATAGCGTTAATAATCGATGGTAATTACCGATAACACACAAGATCATGAACATTTAAGCAAATGTTTACAAACCTGTTCAAATGTTAATTATAATGATTCAGTAATTTGAATCAACGTGTAATTTTTTTTACTCAATTTATCTTTAGAATATATGAGAAACAAGTCAAACTAAATAAAAGCTTTTAAAAACAAGTTAATTATCTACTAACTAATGTAAGTAGGTAGATATTTAAATGCCAGGTACGACTAAATAAGAATAAATGATTTCTTTAAAATAATTTTCTATTTGCTACGCTTTGTCCTACTTTGTTCTGAATGAAGGGTGGACGGATCAATTAAACCGATGATCGTAGAAACCTGGAACTTGAAGGGTGTGTTCTTTTTACGTTGTAGGCATCCGATATGAACAGATTTTTCGAAGGGTAACGTAAATGCTCCTATTAACGACCTACTGAAATTTGTACTCTATTAACGATCTATTTTTTCAATCAGTCATATTAGACTTAATATAGATTCTATAAAAAAATTAACTTAAAAATTAGATAGGTAGATTAGTTAGTCAACAAACAGAGTAAATTTGTCTTGTCTAAATAGCCAGTGTTAGCAATAATTTGTTATTGAGTGAGTGCCGCTCGATACCGACGCACTTTCCATAGTGTCGCGTCTCCAGCCTCGTAAGCACACCGAAATATTACTTAAGGTAAACAACAAACTTATAGTTGATTTATCTGCTTGCTATCACATAACAACGATAATACATATATTCGTTTTCGAAGTTACATTGAATTTAATCATTTTTATTGGTTTTTATGGCATAAAATCATATCTTAATTAAGGGCGGTAATAGGATCCAAATTTCATAACTTGACTCTATTAACGATCCATGGCGTTATTAGAAGTTTGTAATTTTCATATTTGATTCTATTACCGACTCACAGCTGAAAAGAAATAACAAGAACCATTTTTATAGAAACATGTAACCAGAGGTATACTGCTTATTATCTCTTATCTTAACTAAAAGCTTAGCTGATAGCTGTAAATGAAGGAAGCAGGATATACCTAGCTTGAAGACCTATGGCATACCGAGAAAAACTACCGTGACAAGACAAATAATAAATACACAAATGAACATTGTGGAAAACAATATTGTTCAACGAAGGACGAATTAATAAAGGAAGATAAAAGTCTTTTGGACTGGATTTTCTATGTCGGAAAGTCAGGTTTTCCTGGTACAAAAGACCAACTGTTAGAAACTGTTGCAAAATTGCTGGAAAACTTGGAGCGCTCTTATCCTTTCAATGATGGTATTCCAGCTATGTCTAGGCATCCTAACATTTCAAGGCGAATTGAATTAGCCTACAAGCCGATTTTGATGAATTGCGATGAGACGGGATTCTTTTTATGTCCCAAAGAAAAACAGGTTTTCGTCCGAAAGGGCAGCAAGGAATTATATTATGTACGACTAGTGGCCGCCCGCGACTTCGTTGGCGTGGAAGTCGGTTTCCTGTGGGAATGAGAAGTTTTCCCGCGGTAAAAAGTACCCTATGTGTTATTCTAATGTATAACCTATATTACTGTAAAGTTTCATCCCGTCCAGTAGTTTTTACGTGAAAAAGTAACATCCTCACATACATCCACACATCCATACCTAATCACATACTTTCACGTTTATAATATTAGGAGGATTGCATTATTAAAATGTTGATTTCAAAACTGTAATAATGTCTTAATATACTTTTAATTGCATTTTTTTTATTTTTCGTTTAGATGTAGGGACAATTTTTAAGGGTCGGTAATAGAATCAGAAAAAACGGTAATAGAATCAAACTACATCTTTAGGTCGGTAATAGAATCAATTGCTCTTTCGGATTGAACAATTATTTAATAATTACTGTGTAATAAAATACTAAATTGAAGTATGGAATCCAACAGAATACTTTACAAAGATTTATATTAAATTAAAACACCTTAACTAACCTATCAGTATCTATTTATTTACTCAAAGTTATTTCTAAGACAGCTTAAAGGGGCGGTAATAGGAGCATTTAAGTTACTTTAGTTTTTCATAAACATTCTTTAACAATATTGATTGACCCTTATCGCCTTACGGGCTTAAAATGGGGTAGAGTTATTTTGGGGGTGATTTGCATTGAAGTTAATATGAATGCTCCTTAGTGCTTTTCATTGTTTTTTTTCCGATTTCTTGTTTGAAAATCCTATCTTTAGGAATTTTTACATAGGATAACCATTTCAATAGTTTTTATTGGGTCAGAAATAATCTCTTCAATAATTCCTTTGCGCGGTCTATACTTAAAATGCAAATCAACTTCTTCGCGTTATGACTGAGACTTAATACGATTTAGGCATAACGATAGTTGGACAAACCATAAATGGACCTACAGAGCTTAAGTTTTATCAAGAAAATATTTTTCATATTGAACATGAGAATTTATAGAGTGAGATTCCAGTCTACATAATAATAACGTCTGGGGGACGTAATTATTATCTATGTAGATTTTATTTATGAGAAAATAGGTAACTTTTAGGGTCCCTGGGATCTTGGGCTGTTAAAAGAGTGCTCAACATACAGATAGGGTTTTTTGACCTTATAATGTAAAGTATATACTTAAATATTTTTATTTATCATGAATATGTACCGCAAAAAAGTAGAAAATCCTCAGTGATCGTACCATGAACCATACCACCCATGTAACGTAATTTCTCACTTAACCTACAGTGCTGGTATAGTATCTGTACTCAATTACCCCACTTTCCCTCAGCTTTTTTAGGATTAGGTCTTATTTATTTATTTATTTTTCATTGCTTGTACATACACACAACAAAAATATTAATAACAAAATAGAAAGCAATGGTGCTGCTTATCTCATAATGAGATTTCTTCCAGCAGACCTTCAGTGGAGAGTTTGATGGAGAACAATAATTAGTGTAGTGTACCTACTTTATAAATTTACTGATAAAATATACATATATCTACTTACATAAAACAGTTTAATATGCTACTTGTACATACTTCTATGTTATGAATTCACATAATTACCGATTTAAATACTATACACATACTCATTAATTTACATAAACACAACATAAACAGAGAATTATAATTGCGAAAATTAACATTATTTTACTAAACAGAGTATTTTGCTGCGATGCGATCATTAATACTTGAAATTAAACTAATTTTAACGGGTTTTTACGCGTTTATAATTTTATTTTTGATTATCTGACGCATTGACATTTTTACAAATACCTACTAACATTATGATCTTGTAAATACCTAAACCATTTCAATGAGAGATTCGTGTCGTTTGCACAAAAGTTTGCCAGCTATTCTTAACTGAGCTATGATCATTAAATCGTAAAATAATGAACAATTTAACATTTCAGATCACAAAGTGAAGTCTCTCACCAACCGCGTGTCTGCGATCCTGGTGGGCACTCTCCAGCTGCCGTTCATCGGCGTCGACGGTACCAGCGTGTGCGACCGCGTGACGCGCGCCGACTCCGGCGCAGCCGCGCCCTGCCCGCTGGAGCCCGGCACCGAGTACAAGGTCACCACCATCGTGCCCGTGGAACCCTACTACCCCTCGGCGAAGCTAACGGTGCACTGGAGCCTAGACAGCCAGGAGGGGTCGGTCATCTGCTTCAGAGTGCCCGCGCGAATTGTCGACGGGAAGCCTACTCGCGGTAGTTAAATTAAAATTTTGTGGCGGAACATCAGTAAGTACCTATTATAATGAAAAGTCAGGTGATATTGATTATGTATCAACCAGGATAAATTCTTTATTATAATATATGTTACGGCTTATACCCGAAGTGCGGCTACACCTAGTTTTATCCGGTTAGTAGACTTTTTTATATCGACGGTGGAAAGGCAATATTTCTTAAGTGACATGGAGGTAATTTTACAGGAGAGCAAAAAGAAGTTTGTAATTTCGGGAAATCGAGGATAAAAAAATAACTATTTATTCGATTTACTTTTTTCCAAAAAAAAATTAATGCTATTAATACCTTTTATTAACTTCTTTAAATAGTTGGAGCCAATTTTGTGTAATTACCGAGTTAATGTCGCTTAGTAAAATTTTAACAAAAATGACAAACCGTTAAAAATTACTAACCGACCACACAACAAATATTCAAGTGTAGGAAATAAGTCCTAAATATATTTGATTGTATTTTTTCAATCTGGAAAATAGTCATAAGCAAAAAATTCAATGAAATTATGTTCTGGCTAATATTACTTAAATGCATTCAAATAAACTGTTGACTCTAGGATAAAATACTTCTATGTCTCTTGTTTTAGCAATAAACTATTTTTTTTGAATAAATTAAACGATATAATATTATAAAAAAGGCAGTAACAAATGTTTTATTAAAAAAAGGCAGTAACAAATGTTTTATTGAAAAAAAGAAATATATCATAATTTTAATGTTTTTCTCTTTTTTAAATTTTATAAAAAAAACAATAAGAACACAGTTCAGGAACACAAAGAAACTCGCTTTATCGTAATCAGACTCTAAACATTAAAAAATCTAACATGATGAGTAAATACATATCATGAATTATCATGTTAAGGTCATGTTTTACCAAGCGACATACTAGCATATTGAATTTCTTGTAGGAAAAAATTCTAAACGACATTTTTTCGATTGAGTAAGAAATGGTAGTTATTGACTAAGCGCCAAATTGCAATTACTCCGGGTTTGGTAAAAATATCTTAGTGCGTTTTTTTATTTTTTGTCTCCGGATAAAATTTACTAAACGCCAAAGTACTAAAAATAAAAATCAAGTGAAATTGACTAAGTACAAAATCTTATTTTGAAAAATTGTCTAAGTAACATTTTTCACAAAAAGATCAAAAAGTTGTCGTTTAGTCGCCGAAAACACAAAAAAAACACCAAAAATTGAAATATCTAAGCGACATCAAAAGTCGTCACAGAAGCATGGGAGTAAGACTAAATGATGGAGTTTTTTTTCTGAATTGTTTGAATTTTTTGTCTGAATTTCTGAATCGCCAAAATTATCGCTTAGGTAATTTTGCCTTTCCACCGTCGATATGGAAAACTGATATACTCTTACTAGACGAAACGGGACGAAAATAATAAGCAATATTTGTGTATAAAAATAGTTTTATTAAATAAAAAAATGTGTATTGTATTTGTTTACCACTAACTTTGAGCCTTAAACTAAATAAATCCTATGTTATTATCACTTCTTTCATCCAAAAGGTCTGTAATTTGAATACCTTCCTGATTGTACAATTTATTGTTGTTGCGTCGTATGGCATTTATTGGATGTTCATAGTTATTTCAAACTATCTTAGCCTTGACTAAGGCTGGCCGCGGTTTTCCGGAAACGATTCTAAACCTTTGGTTTATTGTAAAACTGAGCGTTAAGTTTCTGTATCTCAGCCAATTTTTTTCATGAAAGTTTTACGTATACAGCCAGCCTTAAGTATCAATTTTAATTTAAAATCATGTCTTCAGTATTGTAAGAGAACTTAGTTTAATAGTGGATAAAACAGGATCAGTCTTTATGAAATCCGCACAGGAACTTCGAAGCAAGTGACGTCCTTGTTGTTGCTGATTAAAGACCATTTGACGAGGGTGGTGATGGTTGGGTAGAAAGGCAGTACGGGGAAGGAGTCCTTGTAAGTGTATTTAACGCCTGCTTTCAAGGGACAAGACACGGGCTTGTCGGATTCGTCGAATATTTTGCCGCAGACAGAGTTGCCGTTCACACCCACGAACGGGAAAAATACTTTTAATATTTCAGCGTGCACGCTGTTCGTTAGATCTTCGATATCAGTCTCTGGAAAAAAAGGGTTCATTGATTACACAATATTTAAGATGGTGCACTTATGTAAATTACTAAAAATATCTCCTTTTGTTTGTTTGTCAGAAAGGTGTGGCCATGGTTTTTAATTTGGAACCTATTTTAGGATCAATACTGCAGAGATAAAAAAAAACAATTAGCTGAATATCTTCATTAAATGCTATTATGATAACTCTTAGAAAGTTGATCCGAAATGACACTATGGGCTAGACTTATTTTCGGGTTATCAATAACAAAAATACTGAAATTGCATAGATCGTGTTAAAATATTGTCCTTTTACGAACAAGACGCGTAGAGTAAATCGCGTTTGTCACCGAATCCGGCTCTATACTAGCGAGTGCATATCAAGTTTTACAAGGTTCATTTAATTTTGATGTTTTACAACTAGGTAGTTACTTAATACTCTAAGAGTTTTGGACGGTTTTAAAATTCGAATGCCTCATATCATATGGTGTACTTGTATCTATTTGTGACTAGCGATTCCAACTCTCTCGTCGTATGTATTTCCTGACTGTAAAAAAATGAAAGTCTATATGAAATTCCAAAACTATAAAAGATAAAAGGAAGACCTTCTATAAGCGGTGTCACACGAGCGTTGCCGGCGCGTTGCGCTTACGCTGCTGATCGAAAACGCTCCGTAGTTTTACATATAAATTTTAATCTAAACCGTGTGTTAAAACAGCGTGCGGCAACGGAACGCGCGTGAAGCGGACATAGAGGCGTGACAGACGAGGTGGAAAGGGGTGATGACGGAGCGACAATGCAGCACAGCGCAGTTTTGATGATTTAGAATAGACTGGCACACTCCACACTAACGTTGCGGGCGGAATAAAGTAATGTTGCGTTGCGACACTCTATATCCGTTGAAATCACTGCCTTGCGACGATGCAACGCACCGGCAACGCTCGTATGTTGGTCTCTCAAACTCTATTGGTCGCAAAACGCACGCACACGCACTAGGAAAACATGTAAAAATATTAGACGTGACACAAATGTAAAGCAGTGTCACGCGCTGTAGGAAGGTACATGCTTGTTTTCATTATGTTGCGGTGTGAGATATGTATCTGGACCTATCATCAATCAAAGCGGATACGAAGTCGTCATAAATGTAGGTATTGAGATGAGTTCATCTAAATAAGGATTTTTCAATGTTCTATACCTTCTATGCTTATAAGTGAACTAGATAACTAGTATTTTAAATTGCAGTGTATTATTAGGCAATAATTCCCTTAGTTAGACTATAGATTGTATTTTTGCAATCTATTGTAAATGAAAATTAGAAAGAAAGACTTCGATAGTAATGATTAACTAGCGACAATCGCAAAAAAGTCCTCGAAAGGTAACTTCATCGACTGTAATTTCTGATTCTTAACGACCTATATTATCGCCGCTTTGAAGAAGAACTAGCGCGACTCGGTTTTCTTTTTTTAATAGCTCATCATATGTTTATAAAAGTTTTCAAATAAATGATGAGTACCTGGTGTGAAGGAGATGGTTATATGTGTGTTGCTTCCTTTCTTCAAGCGACACGGAAGTTTCGTGCACGGTTCCAGCTTTACATTTTCATTCAAGTCTTTAAACGACTCGCCTGAAAATAAAATGAAACAAGGTTTAATATGAAATTAGAGGCTGAGATATATTTAGAAATAGTTGCTAGCCTAAGGCTTAATCTTAAATATTTATAGGCAAATCCTAAAGTAAGTTTTGGTATAGTAATGTTTTTCTGTTCATGGCTCTCCTTCTACATTTTTGTTTTCATTCAGACCATAACTCAACTCGAGAGGGTTTTTATGTACTTTTTGTTCAAAATTTCTGTTATATTTTTAGCGAAAACTTTTGTGACCATGTCATGATATATTGTGAATTAAATTAACAAATATTGTACCTAGATAAAAATACTGGGTGTAAAAGAACTACTTCCGAAAACAAAAACTGGGCATTGCTGGAGGAGTACTGGTTACGTTTTGAGCAAAAAAAAAAATTTTTTTATTAAAAAAAAAAAATTTTGTATACGTAATTTTCCGAAATTGCATTAAAACTATCAGATTTTGCGATGATTTCAAATTAAATAGGGTTTAAATTTAATTTGCAATGTAAATAATCGCAGCTGAACCGACAGTCGATGTGTGAGCGATGATTTCAAGCGGCGAATATGACTTTTCAATCCTTAATAACTTTTTTAAATTGAGTTTTCTGGGTATACTGCTAGTGAATTTAGTTACTATTGAGGCTCAAGAATACACGGCTTCGGAAGTGGTCTTTTTACACCCGTTATATTGTCCTTGAACGTGAAAAAGCCATGTGGTTGGTCGCGACAGTTAGGAAGACGAATGACCACCGCCGCTTCGTACGACATAAGGAAGTTCCATTTGCATTATGCATGTAACAACTACACAACCTGCATTTATAAACTAATAGGTATTCGATCTTTACATCCTTCATTTTAGCTTATTTGTAAGCAGGTAGCGAAAACGTACCTACATGATATTATTACCTACACATTAAGTTACAATACAAAATTGTTGTCAAAAATTAAGGAAAGGCTTAAACGATCATTCGCAAAAATTTAACAATTTAGTCTGTGGTAAAATAACTCATGTTACATTGGTATATTCATCTATTAGATTGAAAATCCTACTGGGAAGTTTGGCAAAAAATAAATTAGAACCCAGAATAACAAAAACAGCTTAAGTTAAACATTTAAAAAAAAATAGCAAAATAGAGGGCGCCACCTGTACTTGTTAACCCATGCGAAGCTGCGGGCGTTTTAAAAGTTATTTATTTGGGCCGGTGACATTTCGGACCAAAAAAACTCGGACCGCTTCGCCAATGTATGGAAAAAAATAATATTAAAATTGAAAATCCATACATTGGCGAAGGTGTCCGAGTTTTTTTGGTCCGAAATGTCACCGACCCATTTATTTCGCTTGATTTACCAATACTGCGAGACATTTGATGTTATATAGATTTTGACTTTATCTAATCAAACGGGCTGTCCTGTAATAAATAACCGACCGCAACCCTATAGTAACGAAATGAAGTAAACGGGATACCTCTTCAGGTCCAATAAAGAGCAGTACACACTGTGCATCAGTAGAAAAATAATAATAATAAGTAGTTTTATATTTTTCAGTGTATCTATCATTACTGCCACAATTACTGCATTACAATAATCTAGTAATATATAACAATGACAACCAACAGCGATGTAAATAAAGTTGTTTTATCACCTATTTATTTGAAAACAAAGCGTAGGTAATTCACAAGAATTACGATTCTATTTTTTAATGAAATGGTTACGTAATATTTGAGTATTAATACTGCATGAATGCCTAAGTTATGTAGTTATTTAGCATTGTCTTTTTTACTATTTTAACAAGTTTTTTTTATTAACTGCACGAGTCTCAAATATTTTAATATTATTATGAAACTTAGAGTTTAAACAAAAATGCGTTATATAATGTTTGTGTTTTTTGTCTGTTACTAAGACAAATCATATTTTGCGGAATATTGGTAGGTAATATATTGCGATTGTAAGTGAGATAAATATTTATAATTTTGTTTTTTTTTTGTTTTAAGGTTTTTATACATACTTAAATAGTTTTGGGAAAAAATATGTATATAATTTTGTATTGCACTTTTCGTACTAATTTGATTTATATAAATACTAGTGGCCGCCCGCGACTCCGTTCGCCTGGAAGTCGGTTTCCCGTGGGAATGAGAAGTTTTCCCGCGGTAAAAAGTACTCTATGTCCTTTCCCAAGTTCAGTTTTTTCTTCATACCAAATTTCATCAAAATCGGTTCAGTGGTTTAGGCGTGAAAGCGTAACAGACAGACAGACAGACCGACAGACAGACAGAGTTACTTTCGTATTTATAATATTAGTAGGGATTACTGTAACAGCACAAAAACTAAACTACAACTTAGAAGAAAGCAGCTATATCCTACCTACATGAGACGTGAAACTTTCTTTTGTGCTACAAACCTACTACCAACTTCTTTAGCACTAGACCAGAGGCTTGGTTACTTTGTAAGTCTAACAAGTATTTCCCCCGCAGTTTCTTCGGCATCAACTTTAGATTTCAAAGATTAAATGTGGCATATGTTTAGAGTAAATTTTACGTCTTTTACGTACTTATGTTATTCTGGGATCATCTTTCTTTTTACAAAATGTCATCTAAACCGTTATATCAATTCCATCGAGCCGTTTTTAAGTGCTTGAGTAACAAACATCCAAATCTTCATATTTAATTTTATAAACTTAAAAGCATAACATTCAAAATATACGTGAAATTAACGGTGATATAAAGAATTACATCATGCGCACTTCAATTTTGTTTACTTACGCCAGTGTTGGCATTTGATTGCTTAAAGATTATAATGTGTTTTAAAACGTTTGTAGATAATAACGCAATTAAACGGACTTGTTTCTTATTTTGTCTTGTTGAGAAAAGTTTAAAAACACATTAAGTGCCTTCTCAACCATTTTTTACGACTTAAATATACTTAATGAGGAAATGAAACACACCCAACATTTTTTGCAGAAAAAAGTACATGATTAGTAAGTAGTTAGGTACGTACATTGGGAAATTACAGAACCTACCACCTCAACAAGTAACTACTACTACTACTAAAAAACGAATGCAAGTTCCCATAGAACTCGTTGAAATCTTTTCTATAGTCGAAGCTCCAATAGTAAGCGTAGTCATAAAAAGTATTGCATTTTTTACACGCTCGTCCCGTTTCTAAAGTAGTCGACTAACTTTATGCTTCGGATCATAAATCGTGAGCATATGCGCGTCTGCGCCCCAGCCATGCAATTAGGCGGTACGAGATGTCAAAGCGAGACGTTTATCTAAGTATGGCGTGTGTAAATTAACTCTCGGCTCGACAGTCGAGAAAACGATATATTTATCTAGTTGTGAGTGTCTCGCTAACCAGCTGCCCCTGACCGTGGCACCAACCATGGACGTCAACTTGTTGTAAGACTTTAATTAGAAACAATAACTATAAACGTTGATATCATAGGTCATAAAGCGATACAATTACATATTATACTGCGAACAGCTATCATTACATCGGCAACTAGTTCGTTAAGTTATGTAAAACCTAGTTTAAAGACAATAAAGTAAATTGAGGCAACTACCCAGTAACCTATCTAGGTAACTGCAATGACGCATCGTAGGTACTTAAACAATTACTTATTTATACGGTCGGAAAAATACTGAATAAATCAAAGGCATTAAGTTGTCGTTAATAATTAATAATCAATTAATATGAACATTCGTTTAAGCAAAAACTTAAAATAAAGTTAATTAAGTTTATATTAAAATGCATAGAAGCTGGCCAATGCCCAACTATTGGGAAGTAAATAGGCTGATATAATTATCATTATAGATACAAAAAATATCAGTAAACCAACAAGGAGTTATCTTGGGTATTTACAATAAACTAAGTTGCTTATTCACCATTGTTTTTTTCTAAAGATAGCCGATTCCCAAGTGTAATGATAGTAGGTACATAATTACTTATCAGCTAAGTGAGTAGGTAGAGCTACACTTCAAGCTATTGTCATGGTCATTACAACAATTACAAACCTAATTACCTAGTCAGATAAATTAACTATGCTCACGAGATTTAATTACGACAACGATTGGCTTTTGTTATTGCTCACCATATTTTATTAGAACATTTGTTGTGTTTTTTATCTTAAATTACCATACCTACCTTAAACCTTTAGAAATTTGTTCTCATCTTACTTTGATAACTTATCATAAACATATAAATAATTAAGCGTAACTTATTTTGAGATATGAAATCTCTAGCGTCTGAAATCAAATATTGATTGTTTATCGTTTGTTTTAAACATATACTCGTATTTTGTAGTTCGAAATGATTTGTTCGTAAAAAAAGTTTCGTATGTCTAGGATACTCTTTTGTGTTTATCATCATTCATGTGATACCTATAGCTTGTTAATAGGTGACATTGTTGGGGTCACCCGACTCACTGAAGTGATTCCAACCGTGAATGGAATGGTAAATTGAAATCCTACTCCCAAAGCACGAAACAATAGGCAACCATTTCTGATTACCCCATTTAGGTTGATTATCAATTTGCTTATCTTTGCGCTGGGAAAAAACATGTAGGTAAATAACAGGTATATTGACGCTGGTGTAAAACTTTAATTCGGTATTCGACGATCTGTTATACAAAATTGATTTGTAAATTTATGTGTACCAAACGCGTTAGTAAAAGAAAATATTCTATGACATATTTCTAACATTATAACTTCCAACTTATCTATGCATTTGAACTAATATTTAAAAACACGATTATGTTGCGAATTTTAAAATGTAGTGCAAAATGGAATTCACTTATCTATACAAATATTGTCACATCCACGTGTGTTACGTGATGCGGACACTAGGAAATAAAAAGTAGGTACTTAATTTTGATTTCATACCTAATTAAAATAACTTAAGTTAAGTCCTCTTCCCCCTCGGATCTCAAAAGAGTTAGACGTGCCTACGTATATCGTTAAAATAATAATTTTATTAGTAATTTGTAACTGAAAAATCAGATTCATAAAATAGGAGTGCATAAAATCCAGAGAGCAACTACTTCACCAGGAGGGAGTTTACAAGCGTGAGTGAATATTTGAACTGTCCCGCTACTGCAGCCCTGGTACCCACCGCCTGATAGCCACTACCGTCGCTGCTGCTGACGTATCTGCTGAGACGTACGTCACGACCAACCGTACGGCGTCAGTGTTGACCCGCCCCCAATTGCCAGCGCTTGATTGGAGTGGGTGTGTCTTGGACTTTGACCCCAGAGTACCCGTGGTGCTCGCAACTTGCACCTGGATTGTCATTATCTCCGCATACTGCAATAGTCGGAACTGCATATTTTTTTCTATTGTTTTCTCACATACAGACAATCAACATTACAGTATGTCTATGCAAAGAAGTCCCCCGGTGAAGGACACGTTACAAAACTCAGAATCGGGACCAACTATAGCAACTGCTAGCGCAACCTCGAGAAATAAGCGCCTGCGTCGCGGTAGCAGTGAAGGGCTCTCACCTACTAAATGTGACGACACAATAAAATCGCTTTTTAATGCCCAAGACTTAAAACTTGACTCATTAATGAGCATCATGCGTGACATGAAGTCACAGATGCAAGTAATGCAGGATTCACTCGAATTTATGTCGAGCAAATACGACGATCTACTGACGCGCTACGATCAACTAGAAGAGGCGCATAAAGCGAGTGTGAAACGAGTTGAGACTCTGGAAGAAAGATGCGAAAACTTTGATAAGAATACACGTTCAACTTGTGTTGAATTAAAAAACATACCTACAAACAATAAGGAAAACAAGATAGATTTACTTAATCTCTTATCAAACGTGGGAAAAGTGTTGAACACCTCTATTGAACAGCGAGATGTAAAGAACATATACAGAGTATCCACTGCAAACCCGAGTTTAAAACCAATAATAGTCGAGTTCACAAGCGTTTTTTTAAAAGATGAATTGTTAACGGCTGTTAAGACTTACAATAGGAATCATCCCACGTCCAAAATTAATACAACACATTTTTCCATTGACGGTCCAATTAAACCAGTATTTATCACGGAGAGTCTAACATTTAAAAATAAAAAGCTGTACGCGATAGCCCGCGATTTCGCGAAAGATCAAAATTTCAAATATTGCTGGACCTCTAGGGGATCGGTGTATTTGCGGAAGATCGACGGCGCCCCCGCTCACCGCATCAACACAGAAAAAGACTTGCTGCCCCTCAAGATCTGACTAGGTCCTAACTGTTTATTCTTACTTGCCTTAATTAACCTTGTAATCTTTCCATTTTTAACATATTTGCCCTTTTTACAAGAAACATGTTACAGCATTACGCAACCATTAGTTATTATTTTTGTTCATTTTTATTACTTTATTTACTACATTAGATCAAATAATTGTTTTGCAATAATTTATAACTCTATGTCTAACTCTATACTATATAATTACTGTTACACTAAACAAAAACAAACTCCACACGTACACACCAAACATTTAACTTTATATATTTATTATATTATTTTAAAACTTGTCTACAAATACGCATCTTTAGGATACATCTACCTTCTCCATTTTATTAATTCTGAATACAATTATTATCCCAACCTATCATATACAATTAAAATTCGATTCGCTTACTGACATTATTTCAACAGACCTAGAAAATATAGATTCAATATCCTGTACACGTGTATATAATTCATCGGATGCTAAAACACTTCTCAAATACAGTGACCATAGCAGCATAAGCATATTGTCACTTAATATCAGGAGTATAAATTGCAACTTTAGTTTATTTCTCGCTTTTTTACAAAATTTAAATTTACCAATAGATTTAATTGTTCTTTCAGAATGTTGGACAAACTCAGGCTCGGTTATACCCTCTTTAGATGGCTATACATCTTTTCATAGTAGAACCACCTTCAATCAGAACGATGGGGTGGTTGTTTATGTCAAAAGCAATCTGGAGTATACTTGTACAGAGGTACAATTGTGTGAAGCGAATTGTCTAAGACTGGATATGTTACCAGATACTACAATCTTATGCACATATCGACCATCTGCTTTTAGGAACCCAATGAAATTCATAAACTCAATGGACGACATCTTAAACGATATCTCTAGTAGTAGTATCATACTAACTGGCGATATTAATATTGACATTCAACCTGGAGAAATTAACAACAGTGCACAAGAGTACTTGGACATGATGGCCTATCATGGATTAAAGCAAGGAATCACCATACCAACCCGAGAAAAAACTTGTTTAGACCACTTCATGATTAAAACTGGGCACCCATGTCAGTCATTAGTCTTTAATGAGCTAACAGACCACTCTCCAATTCTTCTTCATATACAAAAAGAAATATCTAGAAAACCTTCTGTACGGAATTACAAAATGAAAATTGATTATTCAGCGATTGAAACCAACTTACAAGAAATGGATTGGATAAACTTTTATAAGATCACAAATGCCAGCGATTCAGCTGAATATTTAGTTAAGTTAATACAAAATCTAATTAAATCTAATTCTAAGAAATTATATATATCCAATAAAATTAAACCTTTGAAACCTTGGATTTCCGTGGGAGTTGTTAGGTCTATCAGGAAGCGCGATAAACTTTATCAAAAAACAAAGCTCTGTCCCAATGACCTTGAACTGAAAACTGAGTATTGCACTTATAAAAATACGTGCAATAAAATTATTAAAACATTAAAAAATAATTACTATAAAAATAAATTGCAAGAATCAGCTGGTGATAGTAAAAAAATTTGGGAAACTTTAAAGGAACTGTGTTATACTAAGAATAACATCAAACAAAGTAATAGTAAACTTTTGTTAATAAAGGAATCACCTCTGTCGTCTTTAAATCAAGTAAATGATTGTTTTACAACTATGGGCAGTAACCTAGCTAGGCAAACATTAGATAAAATGGAAACCAATGAAGCAGATCTTGTCACCAATTTAAAATATAGAGTACCTCAGCTTGGATCCATGTGCTTGCCACCCGCTGATCCTTTAGAGATTAGGTCAATTATTTTAAAAATGAAATCTAACTCTGCTCCTGGTATTGATGGTATCTCTACAAACATAATCAAGGTTTTTCATAAATATTTAATTGATCCTATATGTCACATGTGCAACTTAAGCCTCAACAGTGGTATGTTCCCAGCTGTGTTTAAAACTGCAACGATTTGCCCAATATATAAGTCCGGTGATGATAACGACCCAAGTAATTATAGACCTATTTCTCTCCTCTCTACATTGTCCAAAATACTTGAAAAATTTGTAAACCAGAGACTTGTTACCTATCTCAACAAAATGGGATTATTAGATAAAAACCAGTTCGGCTTTAGGGCTGGGAAATGTACAGAGGATGCTATATTAAAACTAACATCCCATTTGACTTCCTACTTAGACAGAGGAGAGTGCTGCGCGGGGGTATTCCTGGACCTGAAAAAGGCCTTTGACACCGTGTCGATACCTATCTTGATAAGGAGAATGGAAAATATGGGAATCAGAGGTACTGTACTTTCTTGGTTCACCGATTACCTCTCGAACCGCCAACAAATAGTAAAAGTTGACAATTTTATCAGTTCAAGCAACGAATGCACGTATGGTGTTCCGCAGGGCAGTACGTTGGGGCCCACCCTCTTTTTGATTTATGTCAACAGCTTATGTGGTCTCGATATACCTAATGCTGATTGCCTTATGTTTGCTGATGACACTGTGGTACTTTTTCATGGCAAGGATTGGTCCAAGGTTGGCAAGTCTGCAGAAAGTGGTTTGAGTTTGATTACCTCGTGGTTAGAAGATAATCTTTTAACGCTCAATACAACTAAAACCAAGTTTCTCTGTTTCAGCAAAACGAAAGCGAAAACCGCTCCTTCAGATTTTTCAATCAGGATTCATTCCTATCCATGCAACCGTAATGAGGACAATATAGTGTCATCATGTCAATGCCCACTCTTGTCTCGATCTTCAAATATAAAATATCTGGGAGTCATTGTCGATGATAAGCTGCAGTGGTGCTCTCAAATTTCTGCAACTTCAGCTAAAGTTCGGAAACTTATATTTGTCTTTAAAGCCCTTCGACAAGTGGCAGACAAAAGGGTAGTATTATCTATCTACAAAGCCCTTTGCCAATGTATAATTAGCTACTGCATCGGTTGCTGGGGTAGCGCCGCAAAGACCCACATGCTTCAGATAGAGAGAGCCCAACGAGCGGTCTTAAAGGTTGCTCTCTATTTACCGTACAAATTTCCCACTACAAACCTTTATCAAATTGCCAAAGTACTTTCTGTTCGTAAGCTATACGTTGCACAAGCCCTACGCAGATTCCATACCGAAACAGTACCGTTGTACCCGCTTCGTAATAATCGAATAAGAAGGTACCCTACTCCAAGAATACGTTCCTCCTTTGCCGGCAGACACTTTAACACCTTGGGTCCTCATCTCTACAACCAACTGTTTGCATCTTCTCCAGACATAATAAGAATGAATAACAATGGCTTCAAAAAAAAAGTAATACAGTGGTTGAAGGATATCGACTATAGCGCAACTGAAAGACTTCTGTCAACTTAACTTGTAATACTTACATTATTTTTATTATTATTATTTACACACTTTAAAATACTATTTTACAAATTCATGTACAGTCCTACGCACACACAAACACCAACACACACACATACACACACACACAAACACACACACACACACAAACACACACACACACACTTATATATAAATATGATAAAGACATAATAAAACAAAACACACCAAAAACACTAAACTTACTTCATGCTGTTTTTATACTTTTTATGTTTATTTTATGTTAACTAGACTTAAGAAAATTAGTATATAATTTCTTTTTTGTTTTTTAAGAAGAGCACGCTACAACTTTATAAAGAGCCTGCATCTCGTTACACAGGGAAACCTAAAACGAGAGCGGACTAATATTTTGTTTTGTGTTAATTTTTTATAATAAACGCATTTCTAATTTCTAATTTCTAATATTAATTACGCCAATTTATTTATTATATTCATAATATTGGGAATGCATATAGATTATAAGTTTTTTGACTGAATATATTAAGTTTTACCTTTCTTTAACTAAGACAAGATTGCTTACAAAATAAGACGGTCAAGGAAAAAAATATAGTTTTCTTCTGTGAAGTTATTAAAGCCTGTAGGCATTTGCTTGCACCATCTAGAACTTGTGAAGCAATGATCCGGTGTCGGTCGTCGTAACATTAGCATTAATCGCATTACGTAAGGCTCGCTTACCGGGACATTGTTTGACTTCTGTGGCGGCGGCGACGGCTAGCACCGCGGCGAGGACGACTGCTGGCGACACCATCGTGCGACGTGCTCGGAGGACGGCTGCGGGCAGACTGACACAGTCTCTCCCACCCACTCTGTACTTACACTACACACAACACACTACGATGAAGCCTTAAGTACCAACTGCCGGCTGAACGGACTTCGCTCGAGATGACTCAAGGAACCTACATACTCTATTTTGTTTATGCATCATTTGGCATTTCCTAAAAACAATGCGTCTTTGTCTCTCGGTGTAATTAATGCAAAGATTTAGTTACATTCAAAGCGCATAGGGTCGCTTTAAATATTCTAACGGAATTCCTTGTAAGTTAGTAGGAAGGTGTTTCTCGCTCCGTAAAAATCTTAATACCTACCGAAGTAAACGGTTTTACCTATAACGTTAATTTGAATTTTCGTACCTAACATACTTATTTTAAATCGAGTAAGTACCTAATATTTTTTAATTACTTACAATAAATTAGTAATTAGATTGGAAGGAAGTTTACGTTAATACCTTAATTTGATAAAGGTCTTTAGCCAGTTTTTTTGCTGCTTGCTACTTGATTTTAAAGGTGACCTATAAAATAAAATAAAAGTGTGTGTACCCAACTGTTTGAGTGGCTTTGCATGTAAGGTAGGTGCGGCCAATAAGGCCTAGCTAAGCGGGAATTAAAATAAATCAAAAACTACTTATAAAAATCAACATATTTTAATGTGAATTAAACATGTATATCAATTTCTATCAATTATTAACTAAAAACGGCAACTTCTGCCATAAACATAGTCAAAATAAAACCTTTTTAAAAACACTGTCCTTAGGCCTTAATATACTACGGTAGTATAATAAAGCCTAAGACTTTAATCTACAAAATCAGACAAAATATTAATACAAAATTAATCATATTTGGCAATTGAGACCTGTAAGTAATAATAATCACAGTAAAGACTTAAAAGCAACTTTTTTTTTATAAGCAACAATCTGGACATTCAAAATGATCATCGTCCTCCTCTGACAAATCCTATTGCAGCAAACCATACAATTCTGCTGACAAACTCGGCTTCCTGTTCGTTAGTAAGTAAAGGTTTTCCCTGAAGTTTTTTTAAACTTCCGGTCTGGAGGTGGTCTCGTATAGTTCTTCTGGGCACTTTGTACATTTCGGCAGTTTTGTATGTGCTCAGCCTTCCACACTGTACTGCTCGGACTGCCGCCACCAGGTCGTCTTCGGACCACAATGCTCGCTTGGGGGGCATTTTCGTTATAAGTAGACCCTAAAAAACAATAAAACAAATAGAAAAGCTTTGGAATTACATTTCTAAAGACATAAAATAATAATAAAACAGTCATTTGATGATGTTAAAAAAGGAGTGCAAAAAGGCCTATGGTCGAATTTTATAGGCCTTAATAACCGCGGACCACTTTGTAAAGAAAATTTTAAAATAACATTTTTCGATCTAATGTATACAATTCCAACATCACAGGCCTCTAAAGTATGAACTAATAAACAATTAAACTGCAAAACAATGTAGAAAAGTGTAATATTACAAAAAATACTTACGTAAGATTCGACAGTTATATTATAATTCGAGCTGAGCGGCCACTGGCCACGAAGAATGACGTCGCACTGGTGGCAGCGCGGGAGCGAGCGTGTCGTGACAAGTTCAGGGCGCCATCTAGGATCGTTAGCTACCTATGACTGTGACTACAGTCGGCCAGAATTATTTTAAGTTGTTTTTCCGTTACTTAGGCCTTATTAACCGACAGGCCTTATTGGCCGCACCTACCTAAATAAACAAAAATAATGTGTAAACAGAGCAATTTAATATTCATCCATTCAGTCAAACCACATGAGTAAAGAAACTGAACAGAGACAAAGCTTCTAAAGAGCTAGCAAAATTTATACCTACTTATTTTGGTAGGGTTGGCACAATTGAATAAATTTAAATTATAAATGTACTTTTTTTTCAATTTTTTTATTAAAATATGTTTTTTTTTACAAATTACATACTCTAAATATTTTTTTTTATTACTTTTGGTTTTTAATAATTTGTTGTGTCTTTTAATCGAATGATAAATTCTAAATCTAATATAAAGTTTTTTCAAATAAACCAATGGGAAACACTCACATGGCATATGAAATGTACAATCTTGCAAACGTGCTAATATGTCATTACCAATATTAACATTTTTAATATGAAGATCAAAATATTCACGAAATTTTTGCTCAAGCAATTCAACAAATTCAATAAAATTGTCGAAAACAAAAACAAAACACGCACAACGTTCGAGCGTCGCGTCACGCCTGCACGCCCTGAGATTGACCACTGGCTGATCTAGTTTGAAGCGGTTTCGGCTCATACGTGACAAGCGGCCAGTGGTCACGCACACACACGCGTTGCACTTGTAGTGATGTACCTGTCACAGCGCATTCGTATGTAGCTTTGTCTCTGTTCAGTTTCTTTACTCATGTGGTCAAACCATCAAAATAATATTGTACATAGTAAAAAAAACAGTCTTCCCGTGACCACGGCATTTGTAAAAATACCGAAACGTCGGGTAATCAAAAATAATATAATAATCGTGTAAACCCCGTTAAAATAAGTTTAATTTCAAGTAAAAAAAAACAGATAAAGTTAAGATGAGGGACATGAAGAATATGAAGACACTATTTTTAACAACGGGCGAAATATAGATTCATATCCCTGTTAATTTAAATAAAAAGTACTTACTTATAGTGTTTCTGGTTCCAGAATGTGGGATTATTAAAATTCTTAGGATGAGTTAAATCTTAAAATCCAATTAAACCCATTTAAGTAAAGCCATTAAACATCGTTAACACTGACCTACAAAAGTACGACCATTTAAATACGATTTTATTTATGCATACAACAAGTTATAGGTACATAACTATTTTACAATTCTGTTTCAAATTTTTTAAGACTCTAATTTTGCTATGACTTCTTACATGACCCTTTTTTCTATCATTTTCAGTTATATGTTTTGTATATTCACGTCTTTACTACTAGCAGGTAAGATTTCGATGAACTCAGGCAAGGGTGACCTAAACGTACGAGTAAGTACCTAGTACTTAAGTCCGGAATAGGCGTTGGATGTTTGCAAGGTAAACTACTTTATTTATAGATAGGGAAATTATATTACCTATTTTTATTAAAGCTTTCCTTTATGTGGTTTCACCTGTAGCTGGAATATATTCGTGGAATATTAATAACTTTCCCGCAGTAAAAAATCTGCTAACTCTTGTGAAAATTCCTACGCCTAATATATATTATGTTTAGCAGGGATATTGGTAGTTTTGGATCCTATTCAATTCAAACAAACGAAGCTTATCCTTTTATAATATTTTATAATACTAAGTGTTTATAGAAAATATAGGAAAAACTTATTTGTAATAAAGAGTTTAATCATTTTTTTGTAATATACCTACTTAAAGATTGATGTTCAAGAAACAGCCTCACCATTTATTAAATTACGATTTTGCTTAATACGTCGTCGCGGGCTATATACCTAGACACTTAGCTCGGTTGTGCTCGTAAGACTTGTTTGGAATGAAATAAAAAACTCATCATAGACCAAATACATACATTCGTACTCAAAATTTGACAGTAGATATTTTACATCTTTGGGAAGTAGCGAGTATTTTTAAGTTAGGGCATGCAGCGGTACGTACCTACTACTGCATTATCATCATTATTATCATCAAATAGTATGTAGTGACTTACGTCGCTGCGGTACCAACACCGCTCAGGTACTACCATCGCCTCTACTAATACAATCGCCTCTACTCTTACTTAGTCAGTAGTTTATAGCCTTTTATTTCGTCGCACGTCATGGCGGCGATTCACTTCTGTAAATATAGGTACTAAATATTTCACTTCCCTCATAACACCACTCAATACGCAGTAGCCCAGTACTTACAAAAAAATACTTCTATGAGCACAAAAATATTTAACAATGGGTATTATTTTTATAAGTATATTTACATATACATATAAATTATTGGCTAACAGAAAGGGAAGCCCTCATGCCTTAGTTTTCGGGTATAACACTACTAATGAAGATTCACGGTGTATCAGTAAATGACAAAACATCGGAAAATAAATTAAAAAAGTGAAAATAAAATAAAATTACGTTAAAGAGTTTATTATTTAACAGGTTCGCATACATATAAGAAGTTACAAATTTCGTAAGTAGATAGAGAGGCTCTCCGATAAAAAAAAGGAAATTTAAATTTAGGTAAACTTTACATAGGTTATTTTTATAGAAAGCTTAATAAACAATTACAAAACATTTTTATTAGTAATCAACATGTATTAGGTAGTCTTTGTTATAGAATCAGCTAGGGCATTCACGGGTCGAATGGCGCTGCGCAAGAGTTTCTGCAGCTTGCTCTGCGTCTGCACCGGGACCACGTAGCACAGCACCAGGCGGCCGTTCTCATTCATCACCTGCCATCTTAGGTAGCCACGCTGGTTCTACACATAACAAAATAAAATAAAATATACATAGTGCGTGGTAGCCTAGTGGCAACAGGAACGGTCTACTATACTGAATGTTCCGGGTTCGATCCCCACTAGGGGTTTTAACTACTGATTTGGTCTTTTTAAAATTATGTACATGTTTATCACGCACTAACGGTGAGGGAAAAACATCGTGAGGAAACCCACATGATTGGATGATAATATATCATGTGATCCACCAACCCGCACCGAGCCAGCGTGGTGGATTACGGCTCAAACCCTCTCGCTATCCGAGAAGGAGGCCTGTGCTTAACTATGGGACATATATAGGCTATTTATTTATTTATATACATAAAAAAACATTGGTAAGTACCTAAGAATAAAGAAAGAATAAATAAATCTCTTTTTTTTTTGCTCTTAATGTACTCTTTAAGTTTGGTATTTTTGTATTTAAATAGCAAAATAAACAGTTTCCTTGTTAACAATACTGTATCATCATTACATAGTATAAATCAAAGTCGCTAATTCTGTCTGTTTGTATGATTGTCCGCTATCCCTACCTAAACCAGTTGACGGATTTTAATGCGGGTTTCGCCATCTATTAGGTAACTTTTTTCATTAAAACTTATAAATGAAGAATATTCAGAACTTTTTTTTGAGTTGTCCATAATTCAATGTCATAAATTCGGGAACAAGTCACCCAAAATTACACCATTGCGACGCGTGGGCGGGTCACTAGTTTAAAATAAAATAATATGGCTTTACTTTGGTCATTGTAATGTGCATATGCACTATGTAGGAAACTTATTGCTGGAATACTGGCAGCTATTATTTTATAGTATTTAACTAAATAGATTCTAAAGAAGAAACAATGAGATATTGACAGCTTCCTTCCAGACTCAGTCATATTTTCGTGCTCGGACTGTGAGCACATAACATTAAACCTCAATCTTATGCTTTAAATATAAAGCTGAAAACAGTTTCAATTCTTTTATTCTCTTGCACGTTTCCCCCAAACGTTAGTCATTTGTCACCCTTCATTTGTGTCTATAAACAGTAACCGCCTCTACATTAAAGTTCTGCAGTTTCACCTCAACCTAAATAAATTTCTCCACGGAATTTAGGTGTTTAAATTATTTGTTGTGTTATTCCAGGTGACAATCTATCTATATATATACGTTTCACTTCAATCCCCTGAATGAGCAGTTTTTAAAAACATTAAACAAACATTTATACATCCTTACAATGAGGACTGGTTGAGTACCTAGCAAAAGAATCACATTGTCTGTACATAACTTAAGACACCATCAATGTCTAGTCAATTTTTACATAATGCTCTATTTATTCATGTTACAATCATTCATCGAATTAAATTCAAATGTTGATTCTTCTCATGTCCCTTGTTTGGAAATAAAATTAACAACTCTAGAATAAATTTGAACTATGAGCACCTACCTTCATCTCCTAAGTGAGCTTCAAGAGGCAGCAGATAGCAACGAGTCACAAAATTTGTAAGTAAATATCTAATTGAGTTGAACTAAGTTGTTGTGATGCTGCCTGCCATATTACAATACTACTGGGTCCTTTGTATGTATAATGGTATTAATTCTAACTATGGTCTAACAATAATAAATCTATAAATAAATCTCCAGACTGATACACCAATAATTTTTTCCCTAAAGTAAGTTGCAGTAAGCACTTGTGGTAAAGGTACCACATACCACATAATGGACTAGGTGAAAACCTAGTAACATCCAGACACAAGCCAATATCGAAATCCATTTTTAAGAAATTGACCCGACTCAGGGATCGAACCCGAAATCATCCGCTTAGCAGTCCGATATACAGGGCGTCCCAAGACTACGGAACATCAAGGGAAAGTACCTTAAATATCGTAGATAGGATATTTTGCTGAAAGAAGACTTTATTTTATTTTTTAAACTTAGTAATTTAGTCCTGCAGCATCTAACATACAACTAGCATAAGCTTCGGTACCAAATCCACTAATGATTCATCCTACACATTTCACATAGGTATGGGTAAATAATATACCTAAGTTATTTTATAATGTAGAATGTCAGATGACAGATTACCTATCGGGCTCATCAACAGTGTTTTTTAAAAGTTAGTATTTAGGTTTAATTTAATATTAGCAACCTACAACTAGATACCTATTATTTTCCTACTTATTGTCTAAGCGGACTGTTTCGTCCTGTCGGATCGTATTTGTGAGTAGATATATTTGCTGACTAAATAATTTACTACGGGGCGGTACTCTGACTATGTAGTTGATTTTGATAAATTAAAGATGTGCCTGTTAATTATCACGTCATCATTTCATCGTTCACCGGTGCTAAGTGATGTAGGCTTTCCTATCGGATCGTACTACATATACCTATGCAGTCACAAAAATTACAAAACATTGACTTCGTAATTAAACATTAGGTATCCTTAATTAGTAAGACTAACTTATAAAATTATTGGTTTCCTATTTCAATTGATATTGAAATAGGAAACCTACATTTTTATTGTTGTGTTATTTTTATTACAGACTGATATTACAGCATAAATTAAGAGAATAGATACATCTGATAGGAAAAACGAATTAAAGTTTTGCATTAGGAACATAAGAAATACCTACGAAAATACGGTATTGTGTGGATGATATACTGTTCCTCAGAGCTTTTAAATCAAATTATGGAATCAAGAAAAATTTAAATTGAATATCGATATATTTAAATGATTCAGATACTCACCACTGCAATGTTAGATGGTACAGACATCACGCTCGTGAATGACGCCAGTGCATGCGAAGACACCGGGCAATTCACTATCTCACAAGGCTCTGAAAACAAAAAGATATCGATTGAGATATCAACCTAAATCATAAGTCATCTTGCTGTTTGATCGTAGGACCTGCCAACCCAAAGATTTCTTGGTAAATTTTCAAGATAAGATTGATACTAGGTACCAATATTAGCCTTCTAAGAAGGAGCTGAAAAGGAATTTGATCAACGCTACATGACTCCGTCATTGTTCACATACCAACTACATCAAAGCTAGTAATAAGTATATGGTTACGGTCTTTTGTGAGAGTTTGAAGTTCGCAAAGTTCCCTAAGCTAGGATGAATAAAAAGATTTCTTTAGAATTAATTTACCTGGGGTCACCCTTGTCTGCAAGTTGATAAAGTTGATGTTTATCACGACGTTTTGGTCGAGCTTCCGAGATATAAAATCTGTAAAATAATTAGGGTCTTATTTTGAATAATAAATTGAAATTTTCCCTGATAAAACCGCATATTAAACCTACAGGAGTTAAATATGTTATGACTGTCAATCTTATTAGACAGTTTTCGTAATAAACTGAGACAAAAATCATATACCTACCTACTCGTAAAATAGTCATGTAACCTATTACCTGAAATGCATAGAAAATTACAAGCAAACATATTCAAGAGTTCATCGAAACAAAAATATATATTAAACTAGTGGCCGCCCGCGACTCCGTTCGCGTGGAAGTCGGTTTCCCGTGGGAATGAGATGTTTTCCCGCGGTAAAAAGTATCCTATGTGTTTTTCTGATGTATAACCTATATTACTGCAAAGTTTCATCCAAATCCATCCTGTAGTTTTTACGTGAAAGAGTAACAAACATCCATCCATCCATCCATCCATCCATCCATCCATACATCCTCACAAACTTTCACATTTATAATATTAGTAGGATTAGTAGGATGAACTAAATTTTAGATAGACAATTTTTTTGTTCTACCACTTTAAATTTCCTACTCCGAAATTACAGGTGCAAATTTGAAGGGCACTTAACAGTATTTTTAACAGGTTTTTATTCATATAAGTTAATTTCCTTTATATTTATATAACGACGACGTGTTTTGTTAATTATCTGTCCTTACTAATTTATAGAGAGGTATAGTTTTTTTGTTGCGTTGTTCAGGTCTATTATCTCTGTTAGTATTGAGAAAACTACTTATCCAGTAAAAAGCTATGTTATCAGGCAGTGATATAGGCTACTATTATACATATAGGTAATCTTATTTTATTTAAACACGAGTGATACCACGGGCGAAAGAGTCGTATTTGATTAAACCTTGATTTCTTATTATGTACCTATAAGTAAGAGAGACCTATTTTAATTGTTTTACAATTTCAAACTAAATAAACGATTTAGTTAAGAAAAAGTTTAATAATTGTGAGTAGGTACCTAATTACAATAATTAAAACCACATTCAGTATTTGAAACATAGCACACTCTGTTAGACTTTATATTTTTAAAAGGTTAGTTGTATTGTACACGAGGAAATTCTTAATATTGTAGCTTCAAGGTAGGTAAACCTACTTAAGCACACTTAATGATATTAAGGTACCTATATTTAAAGCTTTTTTCGTATATTTAAAGATTCGGGCATTTTCTATCGGTAAGTACGATTTAAACGAATTCAAAATAGAAGGAAGGTTTTGCATTCTAAAAGTCTTATAATTTATTAAAATAATGACTTTTGACAAATCTTTATTTTATTTGCTTCTGATTTTATTTGCGTCTGGGTTTAAGTGGAATTTTAAACTAAGTAGGTATACCTATGTAGCTAACTGGATTTTGCCTTACAAATTAATTATTATAATTTTTAACACACTTGCTCAGAAAGTGAGCCTTATTACATCGTTTTTAGGGCCGTAAATCGACCTATTAAACACTCGTGTATAATAATATTACACACTAGTGCATAATATAACGATTTCTATAAACTTATAGCACTTTACTGCAAATTATACCTATGCTAGTAAACAGAGCATTTTCAATTGGATCGGGTTATACAGTTTTTTTTGTAACAAAAAAGAGGTTTTGTGCCACTGAAAATCTATTTACATATTTGGAATAAATAAATGTGTCCATATTAGAAAAAAAACTAATTATTATCAATAATTTGATATAAACAGTATATTACTGTAAAGTTTCATCAAAATCCGTCCAGTAGTTTTTACGTGAAAGAGTAACAAACATCCATACATTCATACATACCTACTCTCAAACTTTCACGTTTATTATATTATACTAGGATTATCATCATTACAAAGTATAACTAATTGTGTCTGTTTGTATGATTGTCCGCTAACTCCTCCTAAACCACTTAACGGATTTCAATGCGGTGTTCGCCATCTTATAGATATTTTTTTCAATTAAATTTGTAAATTAAGAAAATTCAGATAAAGTTAGTTTAAGTTTGAAAGTGCTGAAATTAAACGTAACGGGAACAAGTCGCGCAACAGGATCATTCCACTATGTTCACCCAGGTGATATCACCCATTGTGTAAAAATAACATTAAATTACCTTAAATATAATTGTCTTTTAATATTTCTTCAGGTGAATACAGTCCACAATTTAAATTGCAAGTCGCGTTTGTTGGGTGATACCTATCACCTAGGTGAACAGATTCCAAGGTGAACAAAGGACTCTATAAAATCCACTTTGTTCACCTGGGTGATATCACCTGGGTGAATATAGTGGAATGATCCGCGCAAAATTACACTATTGCGAAGCGTGGGCGGGTCAGTAGTAAATTATAAGTCAATATTTATGCCACTGGTTTCTACGTTGACGTTGTACCTATGCGTAGTTAGGGAAGGTGAAAATTTGGATACACATTAATAAGGCTTCTTCTTCCTTTCGTGTGATGAATATGCACTTTGCAGCATAACTTTGAATAAGGCTTAAAATAGCATAACTTTGTAAACGGAATAGTGTAGTTACCTGCGTAGAACTCGACGGTGACCGGTACGTCCTCGCCGAGGGTGACGTAGCACGGCAGCCACATCCCACAGCCCTTGATGTAAACCCCCGTTAAGTCATACGCGGATCCTACCATACAAAAAAACCTTTTTTATAACAGAAGTGACCAGAAGTTCCACAATGGTGTAATTGGGACAAATGGCTCACAGCACATTGAATTAAAGCTATAACTTGACTTTTTTATGAATGCACTAAGATGTAAGATCTGAAAAATTCGGGCAGAATGTTCGAGTTATTTGTGTCCGAAATAAGACATTATTCGTACATTTTCTAATTGAATGCAATTTTGCAGGGGATTAAAATCACTTATCTCTGCTCGTATGCGACAAGATTATCAAGTTACTTTAATAAGAGTCTTTTAGCACTTCAATGATAGGTACTGTAAGTAGGTAGTGTATGAATGTACCACACTAAGGATTTTATAATTAACACCCTTCTTGAAACACAAACGCATTTTAAAACTACAATATTAAAGCAAATCGCTTAACTTTTAGTTTTAAAAAGCGTCAAATAATACTTGTTTAAAGACATTTGTGAACAAGGGATTAGTCATTTTATATTGAATTTAAAATAGAATCTTCTGTTTAATATCTTTTTGTTTACTGAATGACTTTGTGTGTTAGTGAATGACTTGATGTTTGTGATTGAATATTAAGATTACGAAAAAAAATTACTTACTGTTCTTAATTTGTTTAAGCGATTGCAACAAATGATGTTTTAGGCAGACAAATTAATGTTTGTTTCTTTGCTTACCACAGTCTTCGAACACGACGGAGCCTGAGGCTGCTAAGATTAAAATTATTTGGGCGACGAAGAACAAAAACATTTTCACTTGTACACAACATTTATTACCAACAACTTATGGACGTCACCGTAAATATATAAATCAGTTCCATCTTATTCATCCGCTTTATTAATTGTACTGTTTGATTGCATTTATCGAATTGATTAGCAGATAATCAATTAGATACCGATATTTTGGTATAAACTACGTAATGCGTAAGTAAATAAATGATGAAGTAGGTAGGCTGTATGTATCTACTGTTTTAATAAACATAGGTCAGGGCGGATCATGCAGCAGAATATCGTTGTATGCCAGCGCAATGCATTTAGTTCACAAATGATAATGTGTTTAATTGTTGTAGGTAGCTACCTACTTTTTTTCTTTTTTCTAATTAAGGTCATTGGACTTTATTTATGTCCTCTTTGGGTTTTTCGTATCCGTTTTTAAAAAGGCGTTGTGATGTATCAATTCCTGGGCGTAGGTATATTAGATAGGCAAATCTTCACAGTTCTGAGGATACCTACTTGGGAAAGTAGCTCGTAGCTACATTTTAATACAATTTTGTTTCTATGTCAAAATTAATTAAGTATTGATTCAAGAACTTATATGATTAGAAAAAAGTTAACATATCCTAGGTAGGTACACATAGAGGTATTTCTTTGTCATGCTTTAAGCACTTTCTTTGCATATTCTTTAAATATTTTCATGTTAAAGGCTTCCATAATAAAAAAGGGATAAAAATTAAAGCTGTTGTTTTGCTCATAGGCTCGGAACCCTTAGGGATGAAGTAGTTCACTTTTAGCACCCAGTTATTCAGCACCTGCTCGTTCAGCACCTGGCCTAGTCCACTTTCAGCTCCTATCAATATTTTTGGCAGGTGCTGAAAGTGGACACAAATGTATTTTTACATTTTAGTTCACTTTCAGCACCTACAATATAGCCTAGTGCTGGCTGCCTAATGGTTTGTTAGACAAGACGATATTAAATAAAAGATATCGATATAAATCACTTGAACATATTACTGGGTGTAAAAGAACTGCTTCCGAAAACAAAAACTGGGTATTGCTGGAGGTGTACTGGATGGATACGTTTTGAGCAAAAAATATTTTTTTTAAGTTTACTTACAGAAAAAAAAAAAATTTACTTGATTTTTCAAAATTGCATTATTGCTATCAGATTTTGCGATGATTTCAAATTAAATAGGGTTTTAATTTAATTTGCAATATAAATAATCGCACCTGAACCGACAGTTGATGTGTGTGCGATGATTTCAAGCGGCGAATATGACTTTTCGTGTCTTAATAACTTTTTTAAATTGAGTTTTTTGGGTATGCTGTAAGTGAATTTAGTTACTATTGATACTCAAGAATACCTACATGGTTTCAGGTTTCGGAAGTGGTCTTGTTACACCCGTTATTAATATTTTTTCTACAAAAATCTTATTGCTTTAAAAGTTAGGTATTATCAACGACAAACAATTTGCGATAGTTGGCACTACTAAATAGGGATGTAAAAAGTGTTATTAAATATCGATACTTTTTTGACATAAATTTGTTTTGTTAGAATGCGACAGAAGTTTTTAACTACATAGGTAGTTGAACGGGTTCGCACCTTCCTAAACAGGCGTCTTTGAGGACTAAATTACTATTTACATGGAGCATATCTTTATCACTTTATAACGATATGCTAGGTACATGTAGGTATTAACTGTAAAAGTTTTTAAAAGCAAAATAAATTTTCTAACTTTTAATATATTTTTTTCATTGCATAGTTGGCTTAACATTTTTGTCCACTGGTTCCACGAGGTTTATGAACCCACTGTAACTTTTTATGAAAAGATTTGTATAAATTAATGATCGCATCTGAATAAAACAGTATTAGGCTTTAAATTAAACTTATTTTCGCTTGAATTCGACGGTAAAAAAATATTGGACATTTAATTACAAAATCGGGGATTTTCTTAGGAAAATCGAATAAATTCTAAAACTTGTACCAAAATGCAATTTAATAAGTGGAATTAAATAGCTAAAAGCCTCACCTATCCACCATTTTCATTTGGCTACTCACCCACCAAACACCCTGTATATCTTTAAACCTTAGGTACTCTTTGTCAATACTAACAATTGTGATGTCTTGCATTTCAGTGTGGAGTCCTGTGTTAAACTCTTCAAGGTGCCTGACGCCTCATACGTCATAAGTTTGTTTCACACCGGTCATTTGTCATTTTAATATCACTGTGTTTCATCTGAAACGTGACATTGGCAAGATTACCCACAGGGTAGAAGCCATAATACCCCAAAAGTCAAGTCAAGTCAATGGCACCTATATGTGTAACCAGCTGTAAAGGATTGTAAAAAAAACAATAAAAGAAAAACACAAATTCTTTCAAGCAGCGCTTACAATACTCTACCTTTCTACCGCGAGCGATGCGTACGCAGTTCGACTTGATAACGAAGTATACTCACACTTGTTTCTGTGATTCGGAACGCAGCAACGACGGAAGACTGATTGGATATTGTTATGCAGAAAGGTGTTAAGTGCTTTTTTGTCATTATTCGCTAGACGCGATTAAAGATTTTTGACATCAGCTGGTTTTTCAAAACGTGTAGCTGCGAAACTAATAAATGTTATTTTATAAAAATTTGTTTACACCTATAAAAAAGTATTGTTTATATGACAACATAAACATTTTTGAATAGAAATTCTAATTTTGATGAATAATCGTGAAAATACCACTTAAGAGCGCGCATAAACCCAGAAAAAAATCGAATTTCACCCGCGCGCCGCACACGCCCCTCTCTCGTCCCGTCGTCCGGTGACGCCGATGCTCCCGCGTGTTTAGAGCGATCGCGCACATTATACCTAAAATAATCAGATAAATACCGGCTAAGTGAGTGCCGGATCACCTAGCTGTTGTTTGAAACGCTAAAAATACTTTTTGCTTGTAGTAAATAATACGCAAAGGTAAGTAAGTGTATAATATATTTTTTTGTAATGTTGTTTTTAGAATGTTTATATTTACTTGTATTTTTTTGTTCAGAATTCGTTGACTGATTTGTACCTGTACAGTCAGCACCATATAGTTTGTAACGTCAAATGTAGTCAAATACTTGAAAACAACCAGAGTCCTCTCTTTCAGCGAATCAGCCAGTGTCATCACATTCATCAGAACATTCAGGTTGCTCTAATTTATCGTAGCGTGCAGGAAGCCTTATAGAAAGTCGCATTCAATCCCGTATCAACCAAAGCGCCATCAGTAACGTAGCGCTCAGGGTATTCACAATCTTCGGTACAAAGTAAGAAAATCACTTTATGCTTCATGTAATAGAGGTGTACTTTGCTTGACAGGCAGCGTGTCTAGATGAAACTGTTATGACAGAAAACTTTATTTGATTAAAAAAATGTATTTATGAGATATAGAATAAGACGGGGTCTTAACTACTGGGCTCCCAGTTTTATAAAGAAGATATTTTGTTTGTAAAGGCATGCTTTAATACATACGTAATACCTACGTCTGAATAGAATGGTATCCATATGTGTTTAAATAAATATGTTACTAGGTTTTCATAACTAAGAAAGAGTCAACAAAATTATCCACTGATCTAAGACACGAGAATTTAATTTTAGATTCTGTTTGACAGATTGAAGTCTTTTTTAAGTTTTAGTGAAAATGTAAAGCATGTAGCTTAGTTTGTTTACTTCTAGCTAGCAGCGATGGTGTCAGATGGTGGCATCCGATAGACGATTCATGAGCATGGGGTCCAAAAGATGACTTGCAATGATTTTATTATTAAAAATCATTTTTTTATGAAAACTCAAACAACATTTTATTTTCATCAAGCAATTTAAATTATCATCACCATTCAGAAAGATGATCAAATTTTTCAATTTCAATTCAAAGATACCATTTTAAATCGTTTAAATAATAAACACATAATAGAATATCATAAATTGTCAAGAGGTAGTAAGAGTATCAGTAGTTGCAATAAATGAGGATCCGAAGGAACATGCAACGTACGTTTTTTTATGTATATAGTAAAAATATTTAAATTATTTTAGTTTTTATCTGTTTCATGTAAATATTTGATTTCATTACAATATTAATTTTGACCCTCGTTGTCATAAATATTTACTGAAATTACTCAGTTGTAACTTAAACATTTATAAAGGAGTTGCCATGTTGTTTTCTAAGTTATTAAATTGAGTCAGACTCGCGGGTGAAACGTTCCATATCATTATTTATATTGGTTTAAATATTTGTTGCTCTATCGGCAACGAAAATATATTATGTGAAAATTTCAACTGTCTAGCTCTCACGGCCTATGAGATACAGACTGATGTGCAAACGCACAGACAGGGGAAAATTAGTATTTGTGTTCCGATTTTATTCTTTGGGTACGGAACCTTACAAACAACATTCTCAAATATTCCACAAATCGGTTCATCGATACCTCTGATAAACCTTTTGCATCTTTCTTTATTAACGGAGAGCATTAAAAGTGCAACATGCAAACGCGGGACTGGTCTCTAGTTTATTTTTAAAATCAAAGTACTACTTTTATAGGCTAACATGAAATAAAATAAGTAGATAAATACGTATTGTAAAAATCAATATGTCACATGAACATTTTAGTTAAGGAGCCGGATGTTCATAAGTAAATAAAATAAGAACAAGTTAAAGTTTTAATTCTGTTTCATTATACGTGTATCAATATATGATTTATTAGTCCTTGCTGTTCCTACTTGTCCACAAATTTTTATTTTATTTTGAATACCAATGTTAGGATACCTACCTGAAAAATAATTTATAGTAGGATTCAATAACCCTAAAAACAATTTTATGATCGGAAATTATGACTTATTTACGCGCGGCAAATATTTATTTTAAGGAAAGTTGTTGCATCTGGCTCTTGCTTAATTATACGTCAAGAAATGATAGGTATCTGATGTGTAAAATATGAAACTTCTTTGAAGAAGGTTCAAATTTCAAACAAAATAAAAAATATTTATAAATTTAGGAATAAAAATGTATCTAGCAAAAAGTTTGAATGTTAACTGAACTAACTATTCTATGTAACTTCTTAGATTTACGCGATTGTTATTAGGTACTTGAAATTAAACTGTAAGCGTCGCTATACAAAACCTGCAGTCTGTGAGCATTCCATGGATAAGCCCAACCACTATCTAAGATTTGATACCGTTAAAATCCTAGCAAAAGAGAAACATTTTATTCCTAGGTTGGTAAGAGAAACTATTGAAATTATAAAACACCCTAACTTCAATAGAGAAGATGGTTGGATGCTATCACCAACGTGGGATCCAATACTTAGCAAAATAACAAAAAGAACAACCAGCAGACAAATAAGCAGAAACACCAAGACACTGTCAGCGTCTATTGCGTGAACCCGAACAACTATGCGAGGAAATTACGAAACAGATGGCGGTGAATTCTAAAAATCGTTTACTTTACTATACTCTATGAAGACATCAATCTCAGTCTACCATTGACCACGGCATTTGTAAAAAGGCCGAAACGTCGGAAAATCAAAATTAATTTAATAAAACGCGTAAAAACCCGTTAAAATTAGTTTAATTTCACTATTCCAAGGCTCACTTGCTAAAACGTTTTAACATGAAATGCTAGTACATAAAATTGATTGTTCGGCGCCGACTGTGACTTTTACCTGAAAGCTTGGAACCGGAAAATAAAAGCTAGAAAGTTTTTGAAGTTTGAAAACATAGGTTCTTACACACTTGTGCGTTCCTGGTTTATTTTTTGACGATTAGAAGAAGAAAGCGTATTTTTATATTTCGCTGGGCGCTTCGATATCGATGGCGCTTTGGTTGATGCGTAATTGAATGCAACTTTCTATAAGACTTTCTGGACGCTTCGATAAATTAGTAGGTATAACGTGAATGTCCCGATTAAATGTGATGACACTTTTTGATACGATGAAAATGATGACTGGGTGTTATCAACTATTTGGCTACAGTAGTCGTCACGAAGAATATGATGCTGACTGTACTGCACTTTTTGCTGGTGGTAAATAATTCGTAAAGGTAAGTATGTAATATAATAATTTATTTATAATAATGTTTTTTTTACTATGTGCTTTATACAATGACCTTTTTTTCAAAATGCGGTGTCTTGTATCTGTACTGCAATAGACAGAAAGACAGAAAGAAATTGCAATAATATATATTGTGATTTATGATCTATTCATTGTAACTTGTCTTAAAAGCCATTTAAATCTATTTAAATTAGCCATGAGGTAAATTTTTAATTTCTTAAATACTCTTTTGCTGCGTTTTTTTGCTAGCCATATTTTAAAGTTTTTTTTCATAGTCAAACAAGAATTAGAAATTAAAACGAAGATTTTTTCGGCCCCGGAGCACAGAAACACAGTCCTCTTGTCTCAACGGAGCAAACACAACTAAACCATGAAACAAAACATGCCTTAGATCCCAGGACAGGTGCGACAGACGAAAGCGTTCTGCGCGAAATAAAAACGTAGTAAGCGCCGAATAAGTTTTAATGTAATAACTCGTAAAGTATACATTATTTTCTAAAATCGCTAGTAGGGTCGCTGGATAATATAATTTGATAGTATGTATTAAAATATTGGCTCAATAGTATGCATAATATTGGAAATAAATGAATAATAGTTGAAAATTAGAGCTAACTTCGTGATTTTTTTTTATCGAGAAAATTTTATTTTTTTATGTTTTCACTCTGATCAGTCCCTTGGAAATATGCTTTAATATCTATGGTATTTTTTTCGGGTAATTTGTGCTTTGTTTTCTAGGGTAAAAATACAAATTACGACTTGAAATTGACCTGTATACCCCCTCTTAACACCTTTTTGTTTAATGCTCTATGTTTCGAAATATGTTTCTTAAAAGCATTAAGTCACTTTGAATCACTTTTGCAAATTACTTTACGAACATAAAAAGATAGAGAAAAAACATAAATATCATAAATTCTTACTTTTAAATTAAGTTTTACGTTAAAAAGCTCCGTATATAGGAAGATTAAAAGTTATTTATGAAAAAAATTACCAGACTTGAACTTCCAAACAATTTTAAATGGTTTTAAATGGATAGGTAATATTTTTTTTCACTCGCTTTTTTGTACTATTATCCCTACTAATATTATAAATGCGAAAGTAACTCTGTCTGTCTGTCTGTTTGTTACGCTTTCACGCCTATACCACTGAACCGATTTTGATGAAATTTGGTATGAAGAAAGAACTGAACTTGGGAAAGGACATAGGGTACTTTTTATCGCGGGAAAACTTCCCATTCCCACGGGAAACAGACTTCCACGCGAACGGAGTTTACTCTTCAAGGTGCCTGACGCCTCATTACATAGTATAAATCCAAGTCGCTAATTGTGTCTGTTTGTATGTTTGGCCGCTATCTCCTCCTAAACTACGTAATGGATTTTGATGCGAGTTTCACCATCTTTTAAGATATTTACTCATTTAAATTCGTAAGTAAAGAAAGTTCTTATTAAATTATTTTAAGTTTGCTAAAATTCAACTTAACGGGAACAAGTCGCGCCAAATTACACCATTGCGAAGCGTGGGCGGGTCGCTAGTACGTCTTAAGTTTGTTTCGCACCGGTCATTTGTCATTTTAATATCACTGTGTTTCATCTGAAACGTGACATTGGCAGGATTTCCCACAGGGTAGAAGCCAAAAGTCAAGTCAAGTGTGCCGTGTGCGTACTGATTAACGAGAACAACGCTATCACATTAATGTACGATCATTCCCGCCCCGAATCGCTGACAGTGCAATTGTGGCGTTAACAAACAAAAAAAAATTAATAGCTCGATAGCAATCTTATTTTTTCAACAAAAAGTAATTTTTGAGTGTCATGTCTGAACGAACGTGCGAACTATTTGGACTGTCGCCGGAGGAAGAAATCGAAATCGGAACGCATCTTGAGATTTGAGGTTATGTTTGATTGTTTACATACACTAGTCTAGTCGTATTCGTATTTTATTATAAACAAAAATTTGTCATACGTACAATTATAAAATGTTATCCCGTCAATTTAGGTCAAAGTACAAAAATACAGAATTTGCCATTTCGATTCATAGAAGAAATTATAAAATAAATGAACAAACAAAAGCAGAAAAACCGGCACCTAAAATATCAACAGAAGTCATGAATTATATTGAAAACACGCCTGAATATAGCTGTTTTAAACATGAAATACCAAAAAATCTTCTTAGAAAATACAAGAACCCTGAAAGTATGTACCTGATAAATAGAAATACAGCAAAGTTAATTGTTGACACAATTAGTGAAAGTATTAGTAAAACAGACCCTTTAGTTGAAGTTAACCCAGGCTTTGGGTTTCTTACTGAAGAATTATTGAAAATCTATAATAATAAATTATATCTATATGAGTCTTCAACAACATTTTCAAAAAAAATTAAGGTTTGTATTACCAATGCCTAGTCAATCATTTATTATTATTAATTACTCAAAATATATTATTCTTGCAATTTTTTCGCAGAACCTAGAAATTCTATACCCGAATAAAATCTCATGGCAAATAGCAGATTTTTTTGGAATGTGGAAATTAGCTTTCCAAGATAAAATGGATCAAGGAAACAGAATTGAACAATTACTTGGAGACCTTGCAACTGATGATACTGGTATTGAAAGAAAACAAGTCTGTTTTAATCATCATGTATGGCAAAAAAGGCAGCGCTGCAATAATAGTACCAAATATAAAGATCTCTATAGTATGAGTACTGAACTGTTAAATCGATACCTCCTAAGTATACTGAGTCAACTAACAAATTTAGGTATTTTAGTTTTTTTGCATAAACGTAAGTAGTAAACCGAAACCCATGTGCTAGTGTTAAAAATAAAACAAAAAACCCCATAATTACCAAGATAATTACACGTATACTAAATCAATTACAACAGCTTTCAAGCAAAAAAATTCCTTTCAAATCGCTCTCCTGACAAATTACTAAAATGTCAGTTGACTCACTATACTTAAGAGCTATCGAAATGGTAGGGCCTAGGTTCAATTCCTGGGTCAGGCATTAATGAATCTTATCAAAATTTGTCTATGTCTGACTGAAACAAGATCTGGTAGTCTATTGTTCATTGACCAAGCTTTGGCTCAGTTCTCAATCACACAGTTGGTGTGCAAATCCAGAAATTTATTTTAATTTGTTTATCAAAGAAGCACTATTTAGCTTTATATTATCAGTATATGTAAAAGTATAACACAAAGTGTTTATGTGCACAATGCTTTATAAAAAATATGGGATTGACCACCTGACGCCATAAGAAATACAGCTTATTTGCTTCATTTATGTAGTCAAGAAAAATAAACATTAATTCATTTATAAATGTTACTACAAGTTACCTTCTTTCTATTAATTTTTTTTATATCTTTTCTATTCTGTATAATTATGTTATAGTGTATGTATATAAACCTGCTATTTTCCAGACAGGTGTGTTAACATAGTAGGTGCCATGCCAAGCCTATCATTTGTTAAACATCTAATTTACAATATTGTATTCCACAATACTTCAGATAGACTAGGAAGGCCTGATTTATATATTACAATGCCAGGAAATCACTTTGAAGTAAGTTAATCAAATAGTATTTAAGTACTCGTTTTTTTTTCCCTAGATGTAACAATATTGTTCTTTTCAGTTTATTACAGATGAAACTATTCAAATGAGTAAACACAAGACTGTACCAGCTTTATTTCAGTTACTATTTGACTACAAATTACTAAAGACTGTCCCAAAGTTCCACTATCTACCTTGGACCAACCCTGTAGCAAGTCGAAGAGTTAGCATGGTAGGGTATGATAAAGTGTATAAAAGTTTATATGAGTATAACTTTATTTCAACCCTGAGTTTTTTACATTTTAGATGGATGAGTTTTCACTATATTTGGTCCAGATAAAACAGAAGAAAAAATTGCCATGCCCACCAGAGTATCTGCCTCTGTTGTGGTATTTTTTCAAACCACAAGTTTTTTCTAAAACCACAAGAGTTATTCCAATGCTTGAGTAAGTAAACCTACCCAGTATGATTATAATAGATTACTTACGATATTTCACTATATTTTCATATTTAATTAGTTTGTTAGCAAACAATTTTTTTAAATAATGAATCCAATATTTTAGGCAGTGGATTCCAGGTTGTGGTATATGGCTTATTACAGGCCAGGATCCACCAGACACTAATAAACGACTAGCACCTGATCCTGATGATGCTGTTTTACCACACATTACCATTTTTACGCAGTTTGGAGATCTAAGTCTAAAACAGAAGATTACAGTGTTTAAAAAGTAAGTTCAATAACACATTTTTCACATTAACATTACCCACAATATTGACGTTTTCTTTTTTTGTCATATCCTATTTCATTACTTTATTTTCTTTCTTGCAAATAGGCATGTAAATTATCAATGTTTCAGGTTTATATCATGGCCAGAATTTGAGCAGTGTCAATTCAGGATAACAATGGAGAATAATCTTCCAAAGTTTGTGTCGCAAGTTGATGATGATGACAAAAACACCATTGCTACTGACATGGATGATATTGATTCTGACACAGAACATGAACCTGATGATAAAATGTAACCTCATGATTTGAAAAAATACTTTGGTAGTGTAATTAAGGTTACATGTTATTTCTAGACCAAATGATTGTAAGATAAAACTAAATATTTTAAGAAATATATTTATATATAATTTACATTATCAACATTTTTCAATATGTTAATGTTTATAACAATACATTAAATAATAGGTTTAAGTAAGTATCCACAGAACAAAATTAATTTTATTGCAACAGATTCTATATCCAATACTGACAATACTTATTAAATACTACTCCAAATTGTGGAATGTTTGGATATAAGTCTATAAAGGTTATACACATCGGATGATTTAAAAAACCAAAGGAAAACTAAAATCTAATGAAGGCATAACTATACAGTAAGCTCATGGTAATCAACATACCAAACATGAATGATTTTTTTTTATTTATTTATGTGATGTACTAAAGCACTTCTAATAATCAATATACAAACAAAAAACTATATTTATACAATACTATTAGGCTAATCTATTATACACTAATGAACAATTATACATACATATAAATAAATACCTGCTGTCGCAGACAGATAATTGACGAATCTACCGACGACCATGGTTTCAGTTTTTTCTATTATATAATAAAATATACAATCATTATACAAACACACATAAATTATTCAATAAAAAATGAAATCTCGAGTATTTCTCCAAATTACTGACTAGGAGAAAATAAGTTTTTCTGGCTAGTTGCAGTTGGTTCCATTATATAGAATTATTAAAAATTCCCAATTTAATATATTATTACATGTTCGAGATCAATACTTTATATAACATGTGATGGATGAGATACACACAAAAAATAATTTATTTAATAATTTCATATAAATAAAACTTGATGCTTACACATATTTGTTTTTCCAGTAAGTGGAAACTATAAAAGAAGGGGTTCTTTATTCAGTTAGTACATGCTTTATTGCAGTCAACAAATAATATGATACAAGTATTTTGATTGCTTCCAAATATACATTGATTAACCTATCCACCACCATATTTACAGTTCTATATATTAAGTAATACAATACCTATACATATTTAAGTACTTCGTTTCTGATTCTCCTTGTTAAAGTTGTTCACACAACTTTCTGTGTCGTTATAACCTTTGCAGATGTCTATCAATGTTATAAGTTTTGCTGCTGCCTGATTTTGGTGTTATGTAGTTTAGTGTTGGTATGTCGAAAGAAGTTTCACTATTTTTACTTAACTTATTGTTAACAATGCCTGGTTTTTGAAGGTTTGTGTTGGAGTGAACATTAAAACTTATAGTGTTCAAACCATTTAGAGGTTTTACAGCAGGACTACATATGAAGTCGCTCCACTCGTCGTCGTCATTTACTTGAGGATTTGGCGGCATTGATTGCTTCGGTTTACTCGACACAAACTCGCCCCATACGTCATCTTCACTTTGATTCTGTACGACTTTATTGCTGTGAGCGGGCGAGCCGCTTTTACTTTGGCTTCCAGAACTTAAATCACTTTTTAAAGACTGCAAAGTATCTACTGGATTGAATCTCGACAGATCTTGCAGGTCAATTCCAGGGTTTGGCCAATTGATTTGGGAGTAGCTTTCTAAAGACAATGGTTGTAATATCTGCCCAGTTTTTTGGGTTGAATTTGCTACAGTTGGTTGAAGTATTGACGGTATCATTGGCATTTCGGTAGTCTGCATAGGTAAGCTTTTCGGTTGGGTTTGAAAACTAGTTTCAAACGAATTCTCTTTCATTTCGAATAATGACAAGTTAGGTTTTAAAGCGTTATTTGGTCTTGTGTTTTCCATTGATATGTTATGATTAGAGTTATTAAAAAATCCGTACTCGGGGTCAGGAGTTGGATTGACTGAGGTTTTTGTTTTTGTGGGAGGTAATGCCGACTGAAACGTATCGAATTCGTCATCATGAAAGTCAGTTTCAATAGTAGGCATTGTTGCAATATGAGTGTCAGTTAAAACCGTCACAGAAGTGTTTGTTGGCACTACTTTTGGGTAAAATTCTTGATTAGCTTCTGTATACACACTTGCTGGAACACTTTCTTCGCCGTCAGTAGCAACGTTTGCGGTCACATTATTAATGTCGCTACTTGGCGTCTTCGATATGAAATCCGAAAAATCGTCGAAAGTTTCTTTTACTTCGCCAGGGTCAGGCCAGTTTAGAGTAGGCATCAAAAGGTCTAACTTTACGGGTTGTAACATTTGAGACTCCAGTGTAGCATTTGTCGGTGCTGGGAGACTACTTGTACTGGTAATTGGGACGTTTTCTTTTAGGCTGCAACTGGGCACGGTAGCTCCTTTAAAATCTTGGAATTCCCATTCATCTTGATCTTTTACTGCTTCTTTTTCAATAGGTAAACTACTTGGTTGACTGTTTGAAGACTTTGGCAGTAAAATGGGTGGTGTACTATCATAGTGTATAGTTTTTGATCTAGGTGTCTCTGAATCTGTTGGTGTAAATATGTGTGTATCTGGCAAACTGATTTGGCGCATCGGTTGGATATTTAGAGTGCTTGAAAATATTTTATTGGGATTGCTGGGCATCACTGGAGGAAACATTTCCATTTCGGCAGGCCGTGATTCCCTGACGGTACTTGCCTTATCTGTATTGCAAGCTGAAAAAACAAATGCTTAACATTGAATATGTTAACCAAAATTAAAGTTTTAACATACACAAAACATTTTTAAAAGTTGACCACCATGTTATATTGACCAAAGAGTTAATTTTCTATTAAAAAAATACTTTCTTTCACTCCCTTATTGTTGGTGAATGTCAAACTTATAATTCAATTAGTGAAAGCAGTGCATAATTACTTAAATATCTTGCACATTTATGTTTTCTAAGTGCTTGACCTGGCTGTTAACTAACTTACTTACCTTGTGATAGCAGATCTGATATCTTGAGGGTGGAATGGTTATTAGTCATTTGGTCTAAGGTAGCCATCAGGTTCTCTAGGTCAAGGAGGAGGGCTTCAGCATAGGTGACTATAGGATTTAGGGATAAGCGGGAATATATACAATCGGGTGAGAATCCATGTGCAAGACATGCAAAAAACGTTTTACACTGTGAGAAAATATTGTGTATTTAGCTTAGCATATTATTGTTAGCAAAACCATGTGCCCTACCAAATAAACCCTTTAAATTCCATTTAATAGCTTGATTTGTAGCATTGTTATAAGTGATACAGCTATAAGAATGTGAAGGTGACCAAATTATATTTGTTAAATTGTTTTTGAATTTTTTAAATTATTTGTTGTATTCTTAACTCAGCTGCAGTCTCGAGAAATACTTTATTTTATATAAGCCTTGTGCAAAACTTACATTCTTGTCCGTCTGCTGTGAATGGGTCAGCCCATGATGCGGGTGACTTGTTGATTGTTTTATCTGCAATCTCATTTGATATTGCACCAGCTGTTGATGACAACTGCTTCTGTGGCTGTAGTGGAGCATTGCCGAGGTTCGCAGCAAATTTTGGCATGTTGGCATTCCATTTCGGAGCAAATAACTGTTAAAAAATAAAAATATATTAAGAGAATTCTTTCAACATAGCACTAGACTTACATTCAAACATAGGATCTTTCAAACTTACAATGTTCCTTGAGTCAATGCACAGTGCTTTGAGCAGGCTTTTCTGTCCACTTGAGTTGTTCCATGCTACAATATAAGGTTGTCTTTCATCTGTGTCTAATAAATGACGCCAAGTTTCACCGAGTGAAGAATCCAAATTGTTTGCTAATTCTATGTCAGATATTGGGGCTTCAGACTCGAAAATAGAATGAAACACCCTATTTACATTTTCCAACAAATTATTTTCTACTCCAGTTGCTTGCAAATTCAGCATTTCAATGCCACTGACAAATGTGTCTTGAGCATTTTCTGGTGCATCATTGTTTCCTACATTTGATGATTTGAATTCATCAAAATCACCAAAATCATCATCATCTTTCTCAATGGTATTTATTTTGTTTTGTGAACTGGAATGTGCTACTTCAACAGGAATATCAGTTACATTGCTATCAAAGTTAGCTTTGAATTCAGAAAAACCAGTATCTTGTTCCACTTGTTCACTAGCCCAGGGGTTATCACAGTTTTCAATAACAGTTGTTGAAGTATGGCTCACTTGGAAATCCTCAAAATCTCCGAAATCATCATCAATGGCTTCATTTATCTGTGGTGTCATGTTTACCTCATCATTTTTTTGGTCTAATACTGTGCTGGAAATACTAGGTAAATTGGATCCTTCACTTAAATCTGTATTAAATTGAGTTTTGATTTCTTCATCATTATGGTTATCTACATCAGGAAGACTAGGAATGTGATCTGGTATGTTGGTGTCATCTACATATAAACTTGGTTTTTCAAGAACACTATTTTCAATTTCACCTGTATTTAAATTGTCATAAACTATTTCATTAACAGCATTACTTTGGGATCCTTGTTCAATTTCTATTTCTGTATCCTTTAATTCCTTCTCTGTATCTATTGAATGAGTAGTTTGAGCTAAAGCTGATTCATCTTCTTGAACACTTAAATTCAGATCCTCAACATTTATTTCCTCTACAACATTTATTTCAGGCTGATTGTTATCTGAATCTATTTTTTGGTTGTCACACTTATTTTCTCTCAAATTTTCACAAGCATCCTGTATTTGTTCAGACTTTGAAACGGTGGCATTAGATTGTAATTGATTAAACGTAAAACCTTGAAAATCAAATTCACTTTCATCATCATCTTCTTGTGAAACTGTAAAAGAAAGTTTATAATTATGCGATTTGTCCTGTGGTTTTATTGTTCTATACACATGACTTACAAATCTTCATAACATAGTCATAATAAAGGAAACAATAGATTAGGGAGTGACAATAATGTAGGCCAAACCCATTGTTTTTACATGGTGTTTAGTTTTATTAAATAGGTTTGCTGTTAACTTTAGTAAATAAAAATTAATACATACGGCTGTAATGTATGTCGAAGTCTTCTTTATCTTCTTCACACTGGTCAGGTGGTGGTGGAGTATTGCAAACAAGTGGAGGAATCGACATTCTGAACCAGTTTATACAACAGATTTAACAACACAACACGCACTTTTACCTCGCAATACTATTACATTACTATTAACGCTTAAAAGCGTATTAAAAATATTACTAAATAATGAAATTTAACAGCTGTTTGACAAAAATAAGTTAAATAATTTGTTGTATGTCTTCCTTTTTGTAGCCATTTAGTGAGTGAATGACGTTTGTCGCTAATGTCACTATCTTAACTGTCAGTCTCATTGTATTTGTCAATGATTGACAGTCAATCTAATGAAAATGTTGCAAGTTGTCTGTCACCAATTCCGTAATAAATATAAATAATAATAATAACAAATAATAAATCTCCAGACTAACACACCAACTGTGTGGCCCTAAACTAAGCAAATCTTGTACTATAGGTACCACACAATGGACTAGGGGAGAACCTAGTTACACCCAGACACGAGGCAATATCGATTACGAAATTGGCCCGACCCGGGGATCAAACCCGGAACCATCCGTTTAGCAGTCCGGTATACCGGGTGTCCAGGAAACAATGGATAACCTCTAAAGGGCTACTAGAAGAACTAAAGGCAAGCCTAAAAAATAATTGATATAAAGTATAACCCTTACACTGCTAGAAATATGGCGCTTTAAAAAAAACTTAAATTTTTTTGACTGTGTTCATATTTTTACTCGTAACGAGGTTCAATTTTTTTAACCGAGTACTTGGCCGAGTAACTCGGTTCTATCGGTACAAATGAACACAAGTATATTTAGAAAAAAAAATGTTGGCAAATGGTGGTAAGGGCACCAAACAAGGCATCATAATTTACATTTATTAAATTTTACATATTGATTATTTTTATTACTGTTCCTTTAATTTTGTCTCACTAGTAGGTACTCATGCATTAGCATAATTTTGATTCTATTACTTGAGGATGTCAAAGATTTCCTCAATCAGTGCGTTTTGATTAATACTGTTGTTTTAATTATTATGTACCTAAATATATTGCTTTCTTTAAACAAAGTGTGTTACTTTTTGGTACTCGCTACTCGGCATTCGTATACCGAGTTACTCGGCCGAGTACCGAGTACCAAAAAACCCGCCGAGTACGCGGAGTACCGAGTATAAACCAAGTACTCGGCCCATCTCTAATTATTACCTTTATTCCTGGCACAATGCACAATCCTAAGACACTGTGTGTGGTCTAGCGTTAAAAAGGCGTATAATCAAATAGGTAATATTTAAGTAGGTACTTAGAATTAAAAATATGTTTCCCACGTATTTTAATAATTTGGGTGTTTAGGAAGAAAATTAAGGTAAGCTTTATAAAACTACTACTACTAAAACGGATCATTTTGACGAAAAAAAATATTAAATCTGGCAAAAAAATGTAAATTACGTCTGGCAGCCCTGAGTCAACCGAGTTTGGTCAGTTCGGTCGGTGTTTTTTGACTTCCGGTTTGCGCGCGGGAAAATTGGAAGTGAAAAATTTTTTCGTGAACTTAAAAATTCATTTAATTCTTTCAATTTTGTTAAATAGTGTACATTTTGTATATATTTTTAATAACTATCGTATAGAAGCTTAATTTTTATTAAAATGACGTCTCGGGCGAAACGCAAGAAAAAGAAGGAGGAGGCAGTAATATCAGGGGAAGACTCGCTGCTTTCGGACTCCGACTCCATGCACAGTGACTGCAATTCAGCTAAGTCCGATCCATATAAAACTTATTTCGTTCCCGATTATACACGTCGGTATCCTGAGGATTCTTCAGCTACAGATTTCGTTGTCTTCTTGGAATCAAACGATGAGTCCAAACCTATTTCAACAAGAGATATGATTTCTTTATCATCAACATTAAAGAAATATATAAAAGGCATAAAATATATGCAAAATCTTAATAAATACAAAGTTACAGTTCATTTTGACCGTGCAAATTTGGCAAATAGTTTTCTTAACAATAAGACTTTGTTATCAGAATATAAACTCAAAGCAACTATTCCTGCAAAAACTACTGAAATTACTGGTGTTATTACTAATGTGCCCATTAAATGGTCCAATCAAAAAATTTTTGGAGTGATTAATAGTAATAAAAAAATTATTTCTGTTCGGAGAATTCAAAGGAAGGTTAAAAATGAACAAAACTTTGAATTACAACCGACTAAAACAGTAATCATAACTTTTGCTGCCATTTATCTTCCTGATCATATTGATTTACAAGGCTGGAGGTTTCCAGTTAAGATGTACATTCCACCTGTAAAACAATGCTTTAAATGCCTACGGTATGGACATTTGGCTAAGTACTGTAAAAATAATGTTAGATGTTCAATATGTGGAGATGCACATTCTTTTAAAGAATGTACAGTACCTAGGGAAAAGGCTACATGCTGTCACTGTAGAGGAAATCACATTAGTATATCTGCTGAGTGTCCTATTAAAAAGAAAAAAATTAATGATATTAAAATTGGTTTATCCTCTTTGTCTTATGCTTCAGTTGCAAATACAGAGAGTTTTCCAGCCTTAGGACAAAAGTTTGACCTGCTCAGTCACTTGAAAAAAGATAATAAATCTTTGAATTTATTGGTTGAGGCTATTGTTAAAATAATTACATTAAATAAAACAAAGGAAACTTCCATCAGTACTAAAAATATTTTACAAATATTAAGTGATATTTATGAAAAGTCATCTGCTAATAATCCATCCTAATGGCTCATTTAAAAATAGTTCAGTGGAATGCTCAAAGCATTAAAAGTAATAAATCTGAATTTACATATTTTCTTTATAGTAATGATGTTGATATCGCTTTAATAAGTGAAACTTGGCTTAGACCACATCATACCTTTAACATAAAGGGATACTCAATAGTTAGAAATGACACTGGTAATACACATAATGGAGTTGCAATAATAATTCATAACAGATTACAATTCTTAAAAATTGATACTTATTTTGATGATTCCTTACAAAATGTTGCTGTACAGATAAAAATAGGTGGTAAATATATTTCATTTGTTAGTGTTTATTGTCCTTCTAGGTGTCATTATTCAAAATTAAAATTTTCAAAATTAATTGATAGTCTTCCAACTCCAGTCTTTATTGCTGGAGATTTCAATGCATACCATACTTCTTGGGGTTGTCAAAAAGTGGATAAAAGAGGTGAAGAAGTACTAGATTCTTTTGATGAAAATAACCTTGTTCTGTTAAATTCAGGAGAAGTCACGACTGTAGGAACTTCGTCCTGGAGACCAAATGGCTTAGATCTTTCTTTGGTTAGTCCAGCTTTATCATGGGATTGTGAATGGTCTGTTCATGATGATTCCTTTGGAAGTTATCATTTGCCTACAATTACTAAACTTCTGTTGTCTCAAACTCCAGTTATATCTTCAGAACATTGTGTTCACACTCAAAATGTCAGTAAGAAATTAAACTTGAATTTAGTTAATTGGGATTTGTATGTAAATATTGTTAATACTTCGTTGAATAGTTTTATGATTAATTCTGAATGTTCACTAGAAAGTTATTTGCAGTTTTGTGATATTTTATTGGCATCAGTTGAAAAATCTATGTCACAACAAAAAACGAAAACAAAGTCTTGTTGTCAATGTCAAAATCTTTGTCATTTATGCTCACGTTCCGTTTCAGGTTTTAGGGCAAAAAGGGCAAGACATTCCGTTCCTTGGTGGAATAGCAAATGTGCAGATGCTGTTAAAAAATGTAAAGATGCTTTTGTTGCTTTCAAAAATGATCCTTCTGTAGAAAAATATTTGCTTTTTAAAAAAAATCAGGCTTCTAAGAAATTGACTATAAACTTTGAAAAACAGAAATCTTGGCAAGATTATTGCAATTCTATAAATCGTCTAACTCCAATTTCTCATGTCTGGAATAAAATACGCAGATTTAACAAAACTTTTGTTTCTAGAAGTGAAAATGATCATTGGGTAAATAGTTTTTTAAAAAAATACACTGCAGACTATGTCTCGAAACCTTTTACTTTTGCAGATAACAAATTTCATAGACAAAATCTTTCGTTGCTTGATCCGTTCACAATTTCTGAGCTTACTGCTGCCATAAAATCAAGAAAAGATACAACTTGTGGTTTAGATGGTATTTCCTATAAAATGTTTCGTCTTCTCAGTCATAAAAATCTATGTAAATTCTTGATAATTTTAAATATTTTGTTTGAAAATGACTTAATACCAAATCAATGGAAAACTGATTGTCTGGTCCCTGTACTGAAGCCAGGGAAGGATCTTGATAGTCCAGATTCTTATCGACCTATAGCGTTGTCCTCTTGTGTTGGTAAAATTTTTGAGCAGCTGCTCAAACAACGTCTGGAATATTACATCGAATCAAATTGTATTCTTCCTAGTAATCAGTTTGGTTTTCGGCGTGGACGCTCGGCTAGGGAAAGCATTGCACATTTGTTATTAGATGCAAATAAATCCATAAAGGAACGGAATTATCTTGCTTGTAATTTTTTCGATGTAACAGGAGCCTTTAACAATGTAGGTTTAGAAACGCTTGCTAATATCTTGCTATCACTCAGAATTCCAAAAAAAATGGTTCTTTGGATATATAACTTTCTAAATGAAAGAATGGTCTATGTTAAATTGGGTAACAACTTTTATGGTCCACGTAATTCCTATAAAGGCGTCAATCAAGGCGGCATCTTGAGCCCTCTACTGTATATAATTTATATTCATAAATTGAATGAGATATTAGGCGCAAATGTTTCTAATCTGCAGTTTGCTGATGATCTTGTTGTTTATTGTTCTGGCAAAAAACTTAAAGATGTGCAAACGAATTTAAATAATGCCTGTAAAAGGCTTGAAGTCTATTTTTCTTTCTTAGGTTTAACTGTAAATACAGAAAAGAGTAAATCTCTTGTTTTCTCTAGAGATAAAGATTGTAAATTAGAATGTGTATATAATGGTAACCTTATTCCTAACTGTACAGAAATAAAATTCTTAGGTGTAGTATTTCAACAAAATTTAAGTTTTAAAAAATATGTGCAAATATTGATAGATAGAGCTGTAAAAGCTACAAATATTTTAAAATGCCTTACTGGTTGTCGTTTTGGTGCAGATCCTAAAATATTATTGATGCTGTTTAAATCATTAGTTAGAAGTCACTTTGAATATGCTTTTTTTTGCTTTGCTTCTGACAATAATTTTATAAATAAAATAGATAAAGTACAAAATAAAAATCTCAGGATAATTCTAGGAGCCATGAGTACTTCTCCAATTAATTCAATGCAAGTTGAAACTAACACTTGTCCCATTAAATTTAGGTTTGATTATTTGAAAAGAAGGTTCATAATTGATTTGATGAAAACTTCTAATAATGCGTTGTACAAAAAGATTTTGATATCTAATTACTCTTATTTATGTAAAAATTTTGATTTCATTAATTATTTGAAAAATGAAAATATTGCTCAGTATGATATTTTACCTTGTTATAGTGGAACATATGAAGGTAAGTTTTTTAAATTTGATGTCATTATAGACACAAATTTAAAAAATAAATATGAAGTATATGAAAAGTTATCATACTATGATAATTACCGTCAAATTTACACAGATGCTTCAAAAACATCTCAGTCTGTGTCGATAGCGGCTTATGATATTATTTTGAAAATTGCACATGGTTATAAGCTGTCCAATATTTGCAGTATTTTTACGGCAGAAGCTGCTGCTATTCTGTTTGCTTTAGATTTGATTAGTTCTGTAGATTCTTCTGGTAAATGGATTATTATTTCTGATAGTATGAGTGTTCTTCAAGCTATTAATAATCCCCGTCTTTCTAGTAAAATTCATCCTTTTATATATGAGATCCGGGAAAAGATTTATAAATTATCATTGAAACATAAAGAAATTGTCATTTTCTGGACACCAGCACACATTGGTGTTAGTGGTAATGAATTAGCTGATACATTAGCTAGTATCATTACAAATACTGATAACAACATTTGCAAATTAAAAAACATAGCAATTCCCATTTCAGAGTTTCTTCCTGAAATAAAAAATCAAATGATTAATAATTGGTTTCAATTTTGGCAAGATTCTCTTAAAGAAAAGGGCAAGTGGTATTCCGTATGTAACCAAAAAATTTCGTCTCCTTGGTTTACCAAGGGCTCTTTCAAAAATAGAAATTTTTATACAACAATTTGTCGTCTTCGTATAGGTCATGCTGCTTTTAATGAACACTTATATCGCATGAATATGATAACTTCCCCTTGTTGTTCATATTGTAATGAGTCAGTACAGTCATTGGATCATATATTTTTTGAATGTCCTCAATTTCATATTGACAGGTTAATTTTCATTGATGAGCTATTAGAAATTTATAAAACATTAGAAAATATCCCGCGTAATACTCAAGAACTTTTAAAAACAACTGAATGCTACTTACCTATGTATAAATTCATAAAATTTACAGTGTGTAATATCTGATGAAAATGTTTATGTATACTCATAACAAATATATATTAGCATTTTATTATTAAAGACATGGACTTGGTCCTTATTATGTTTGTTTATGAGGAAATAAAATATCGTCAATGTTACTTCTTATTGAAAACTAAACAAAACTAAGTCAACAAGAAAGAAGAAAACCAAATTATTGATGACATGGCTGTATGGGCATAGTCTCTTTGCCTTTCCGCATGACGGAAGAATCTACCAAAAAAAAAAAAAAAATCGGTCGGTGTTTATGATTGGCCTATGTTGTTGGTTATTTAAATTGTTTTTCCGGCTGGTTTTGCGGCACAATAAAGGAATGTAATGATAATTGTGTGTACAACATTTTTTATTAACTGTTCTTGGCGAGAAACATAATTTTAGGAAGTGGCAAAAATTGAGGATAAGCTGCGCTTATCTGAAGGAGCAATCATTTCTTATTAGATGCTCGGCTACGACAACCTGCGAACATTTTTCAGGTATCTATGGCGCTTTGTAACTATGCTAAAACTATCTAAATATTCTATAAATCTTTTATAAATTGTAAAGTAAATAATTGCATACAATTTCTCTTTACACTTACTGTCAATAACCTCTGACACATGTCATTGCTTACGTGTCAGTATATTCATTCGCATCATCGCATCTTCATTTTGATTGAGATGATGTTCTCTGGTACTTGGTATTTGTGAGGAAATAGATAATTAGAAGTCTGGCTGGATCAAGGTGAATACTTCATACTGTATCTTTTTTACATCTTTACCTTCATACTTACGTTTTGGTAGTAGTTTGAAGATGGTGATGCCGACCGAAAGTTCTGAATGAATTTTACAGTTTTTCAGTATTAAAGTAATAAGTTGAGTCGGCGGGACGTTTTTAACTACAGTTTCTTATATGAGAAGTAATATAGTGTTTGGTTTTCCATTGTAGTAGGTTGCACATGCAGTAGTATCAATGGAGCTGCAAGTGTTATTAGTAGTATGCGGTCTCGGCGTGGCAGGGGCTGCGGTGCTGCTCCTCATGGGACTGTTCTCAACATCGGGAACTAGCTATGAGGAGGCTATTGCCCAACAGAGAAAGGCTACCACTGAACTGCTCGCCTTAGTGGATAATAAGAACAAAAACAAGAAAAATGCTAAGAAGGCAAATAAAAAGGTACTTTTCATTTTTGTTTATTGTATTTTGTATTATAATGGTACCATTTTTCTGTCAGTGTTAAGTAATTTATTTTACCTCTTTAAGTTATTGTTTGACTTATGCATTTTTATTTGTGCACAGTTGGCAAAGAAAGAGAAAACAAAGGACAATGCAACAGCTAATGCTAGCGAGCCTGAGAGTGAAGCTTATCCTGAGAGTGGTGTTGAGGAGGAGCCAGTGGCACCCGCCAAGCCTCATGTTGACTTCTGCACTTCAGTAGAACTTGATGGTCAAAGAGACAACCCCACAAATGTTAAGGTATGCTAAATATGTAGTTTAGCTATGTTAAGTTTTTGTAACAGCTAGTTATGTCATTAATAAGATAAAATGAAGTACTAGGTATTTTGGCTGATGACTTGTTAACATTATGTTCTTTATAAATGGTAATTTAGTTTGTTTAGGAAACTCTGAAGAGGCTGGTTTTTTAAAAATAGCTATTTTATCGTGACAACTCCAATTTTGTGTCAATAAATTGGTCAACTGAAGAGATAAAATTCAGGCAAATCTTTTTAATTGTGGTGCAATATTGATAAGAGCTTGAGATAAAGTTTCCCCTTTAAAATGTTATTGCAGCACTAAACTTGTTAATAACTGATGTGGTAGCAGAGCGTGGTTATACTTTTTAAAGAGTTTACTAAAAGAAAATCTCTCACAATCCAAAAAACACAATATATTTTCACGACACATGTGACAAGATCATTTTTTATTTACACTTCAAAGTCAATGTCTTTCAGTTGTTGAATACCGTATACACAAAAGAGTTTGTAATAACACTTTCCCTTATTCAACAGCTGGTCGGACACCCATGTCACGGCAGAGTGTGTGGAAAGTTGTTCGCGGAAGTGCCTTGGTCAGTATGTCAGCCACTTGATCTGCTGATCCTATTCGCTGAACCACGATCGCTCCTTCAGAGACCAACTCCCTCACGTAGAAGTGTCGTATCCGAATGTGCTTGGTCCGCTTGTGGAATTCTGGATTGTGCGCTAGACGAACAGCAGCTTCGTTGTCCACATAAAGAGTTGGGACTTGACACAAAGTTGCCATATCTTGGAAGATTCTGGTGAGCCATGATAGCTCTCTGGATGCTTCGCTGGCGGCAACAAGCTCCGCTTCTGTGGTAGAAATAGCGACCGATGTTTGTCGCTGGCTGATCCAGGAAACTGTGCCTCCAGAATATCGACAAACCACTCCAGTTGTCGAACGTCCAGTATCCGGATCACCACCATGGTCGGCATCACTGAAGCCTTCTAAGGTTCCTACTTTTAGACCTGCTCTGTAGAGAATCCCAAATGTGGTGGATCCTTTAATGTAGCGCAAGATACGTTTTACCTTGAGCCAATCTGCCTTAGATGGTTTATCAAGCTTTCTTGAGACAACTCCTATGGCGTAAGCAATGTCGGGGCGAGTACCGACCATTAGGTAGGCCAGAGCACCAACGGCTTCTCTGTATGGGAAACAGGAGTCTTCTGAGACTACTTTCCCTTCTTGAGGAATCTCTCTCTCAATCGGTGTGCAGACAGAGTTACATTCACTCATTTGGAAGCGGTCTAGAACCTTCTTTGCGTAGGCTTCTTGATTGATGAAGATCGAGCCATCTTTACTTCGATGAATTTGAATACCGAGGTAATAAGTCGCAGGTTTTGTAGTAATGCGTAGTCTTGTCTTTAATTCGTCTAAGAAGGTATTAGCCGTGTCTTCATCCGTGGCAGCTACTAATCCGTCATCGACATATAACGTTATTAGTATCTTCTTTCCAGCTATTTCTCTTGAATATAGACAGCAATCAGCTTCCGACTGTTTAAAGTTTATATTCACTAGGATTTCTTGAAAGCAAGAGTTCCAGCATCTTGGTGCTTGTTTTAGGCCATACAGACTTCGGTTAAGCTTGAAGACAGTAGACGTTCCTTCTACAGGGGCAAATCCTTCTGGAGGTTGCACGTAAATTTCTTCTTTAAGCTTGCCATTCAAAAAGGCTGTGCAGACGTCGAATTGTACCAGGTACAAATTTTCCTGTGCACTGACACTGAGTAGTGCTCTTACCGTAGCTAGGCGTGCCACAGGACTAAAGGTCTGGTCGTAGTCCACTCCTTTCCTTTGTCTGTATCCTTTTACGACAAGTCGAGCCTTGTACTTGTCGATCGTACCATCCGGATGTCGTTTGATTCGCAAAACCCATTTGCACGGAAGCGCCTTTCTTCCTTTAGGCAGAGTACAGGGCGTCCACACGTTCAGGTCTCCAAAAGATTTTAATTCGCTGTCCATTGCCCTTTGCCACTCTTCATGATCGTCCCTTTTCATCGCATCTGCGAAGTTGTTTGGAAACGTCTCGGTGACACAGATGAAATCTCGTAGCCTTTCCGGACGACGTAGCTGAGAGCGATCACGAAGATTATAGCCGGTTGGCGCTGGTTCGGCGTCGTAAAATTCTTCCGGAGCTGTTTCGGTGACATGGTTATGATCTTCAATGAGGACTTGTTCCGATTCTTCTTCCTCGAGAGCATTACCATTTCCGCTGGAGATCACTGGATCGGATACTGCATCTCCCTCGTGAACGTGTGTTGGTCCTGGACCTATAACTTCCCTCTCTAGATTTATTTCTGGCCTTAAGGTGATCGGGTATTCTCTTGTCTCAACTTCTTCTGTATTAGGCCTTGTGCTGTTACAGACAGGAAGAGGTTTTTCGTCGAAGATTACATCACGAGAGCGGACGAGCGTCGAATGTTTTCCGTCTGTGACCCAAATTCGGTAACAATCCTCGTTGTACCCGACTAGTCTACCCTTAATCGCCTTTTGGTCTAGTTTTCTCCGCTTTTGCTTTGGAATATGGACGTAGGCAGTCGATCCTATTATTCGCAGGTGTTTTATTATTGGTTTCTTTCCAAGCCAAAGTTCATGTGGAGATTTGTTGTTCGAACTTGTGGGACCAGTTCTATTTAGTATGTAGGTCGCTGTGTTAATGAGCTCTGCCCATAGCGTCTGAGGCAATGGCTCGTGAGCATACATCATCGATCTCGCTGTCTCAAGTAGGGTTCTGTTCTCCCTTTCGCTAACTCCATTTTGTTCTGGTGTATACGGCGTGACGAGTCGTTGTACTATTCCATGAGTGTCTAAAATACTCTTTGTGGATGCATTGTCAAATTCACCACCGTTGTCACTCAGAAGGCATTTTATGGTGTGTCCGACTGTTTTTGTTTGAGCGATCATCAAAACTAACTTGTCTTTGACCTCAGACTTCTTTCGTAGAAAGTACACCATGCGGTAGCCGGTGAAGTCATCTTTAAACAGAACGTAGTAACGATAGTTTGAGAAGCTTGGTTGGAACGGTCCACAAACGTCAGTATGTACAATTTCTCCAGCCGCGGTTGCTCGGGATCTTGTACCGAATTTAAGTCGATGCGCCTTACCGAAGATGCAGCCTTCACACGTATCCTTGTCAAGAGGTAGGTCGAGGCCCAGTTCTCGCTTAACTGTGGCTTTTACGTGCCTCTTGTTTTGGTGTGCGAGTCTCTCGTGGTAGAGTTGCATCGTTGTAATTGTTGCAAAGACTTCGGGTGGTGTTTCTGGTAGTACGGGTTTTACTTCCAGTCGATATAAGCCACCTTGTTTCTGTCTCTTCCCAATCAGGCATATTTTGCCGTTGACAGTGACGTTGCATACGTTTGTCCTGGATGAAAAGATGCTATTTGGGACGCGATCGTGAAGTGCGAGGACGGAGAAGAGGTTCTTGCTGATTGCTGGCACATACCAGACGTCTTGCAGGCAGATGTCGACTTGTTTCCCGTTAACATATCCTCTGAGTTGTACTGTACCTTTGCCTTTGGCACGGACTTCATTGCCAGCAGCCGTTGTAACAGTATAGTTCTCTTTGAAATGTTCGTAGGTTTGAAAAACGTCGGCTCTGTTTGTGACGTGGCTTGTGGCTCCGTTGTCTACAAACCAGCTCTCAGTGTCTGTTACGATGTTGAAAGCTTCGGTATTTTCAACACTTAGTAAAAGCATGTTCGCTGTGTTCGAGGCAGAAGGCGTAGGTGGCTTTGGATTTGAACTCTTAGGCGGTTTCCCGTCGTTTATCCACTTTCTGCAGTCTTTGACGCGATGTCCTACGGCTCTGCAGTAATTGCACCTAATCTTTTTGTCCTTCTTATGTGTGGTCGCAGATGTAGAAGGTTGGTTTGAGTTCGAAACAAGAGCTTCTTGTTGTGCAGTTGAGGAATTGTTGCTTTGAACAGCTCTTTCGTATGCACATAAGTGTGTAGTGAGTCTTTCAATGGTTCTTTCGGATTTTGGAATTAATAGCCAGCTGCTCCTGAATGCAAAAAATGAATCGTCAAGGGTATCTAGAATTTTGCATATAAGCATTAGTTCCGGTAGCTCCTTGTTATTATCCTCTTTTAATTCTATATTAAGCTGTGTCCAAATATTTTTTAGTTTGGACAGGTGGCTAGCTACATCATCTGCGGTATCTTTTTTGTAACCAAAGAAGCTCAAGCACAAATTATAAGCTTTGTCCTCGTCGCTGCCGTCGAAGAGGCGAAGTAACTCAAGCCAAATATCTCTAGCGTTCGAAAATCGCATAACTTTACGTAATGTGGTCTCTTTCATATTGGTCGTGAGGAGTAGTATAGCAGCTGCATTAGCTTTAGTAAATTTTTCCAAAGTACTGTTATATGCTGCTTGTTCTGCATCGCCTGCTCCGGATGCGGGCGCGGTGGGTCTTTGGAACGAGCCGTCTACTACATCGAGCGCTTTCGGAACGGTGCTCAATAAGCAGCGTACTTTGTATTTCCAAGTATCCCATGTTGTTTTATCCTCTAGTAAACCAATTTGAACTTTTCCAATTAGTGACTCCATATTCGTGCTGGGCCCATAACCTGATGTGGTAGCAGAGCGTGGTTATACTTTTTAAAGAGTTTACTAAAAGAAAATCTCTCACAATCCAAAAAACACAATATATTTTCACGACACATGTGACAAGATCATTTTTTATTTACACTTCAAAGTCAATGTCTTTCAGTTGTTGAATACCGTATACACAAAAGAGTTTGTAATAACAATAACACATGCCAATGATATGGCTTACTTTACTTAGGTTAACAAAATTTATCTCAAACATATCTTGTAGGTATATTAACTTATAGTCATTTTATATAAAATTTATAGTCATAGAAAACTCTGTTTTTCTATTTACCAAAATACAATACAATACAATCCAAAAAAATACATATTACTTCACCTGGTGAGACATTTATATGCTAAATTTGTGGAAGGTTATGAAAACTCACCTTGGTGCTATACTTATAAAGCACATAATTGAATAAGTATAAAAGGTCCTACTGAAAACAAAGATAATATCTGCAGATTCGCAAACGCGGTAAGGATGGGAAAGTTAAGCCTATATTGATTAACAAAGAGGATCCAAGCTGTGTTAGCGATCCCAACACGCCCATGCCCGACGTCTCGAACCATTTTGAAGAGATGCACCCTAAGGATGACTTCGAACTATTGCATTCGTCTCTTATAGGCAAAGTGAGTCCTAGCTTCCCCCTAACTGCATCAATTAGCGGTGTTCGTGCGTGTCGGCTTTAGGCTGGGTAAACTAATTATCTAAGATCTATGTAACACATGTTGTAATGCATCTAGCAGACGGTATAAGGGAAAATGATGAATGCGCCATTAGTGGTAGTTGTAACATTTGTATTGTTATTTGTTCTTTTCGTTATGTATTGTATGATCGTCTATATTTTACTTTTAACAATGTAAGAAAGAACTCACCTTAGCTATAATTCACGCTTATGTGTATTGTTATTTAAATTACCCGCTAATTAATTCACCATTGTAACAAAGCCTTTAAAATTGTGTTTGTTAAATATGTGTAAAACTAATTGTGTAGCATAAAATTTTGTGCATGCATAAAATCCTCATCTTTGTTGTTTTCTATTGTTTTATGTGTGGTCATTGTATTATTCGATGATGTTTAGTAATTCGAAACTCGAAGTTTTGAACCGGAAGGGCGCCTACGCTTTTGAATCTAAATTAAACATTGTTCCTTAGGTACCTGAAAAGAAAGAGGAAGTCATAGAGAAGAAGGAGACAAAACCCGTGAAGCAGGCAAAGGCGGCGAAGTCTTCTCCCAAAATTACTGCGCCAGTTGCTGAAAAAGATGAGGGATCCCGCGAGCGATACAACAGTGGGGATGCACCTAAAGAACAGCGTAAAGGTAGAGATTTTACTTTTAATTTTGCATTATAAATGCTAATTTATTAATTTTGAAGTTATAAATACTGGAAAAAGTCTTGAAGTTATAAATACTGGAAAAAGAAAAATAACTGGGTATTAGCCGTAACATATACACTACTGGCTACTCACAATCGCACCTCTTGCTCAACTCAATCGTCAATATTTAAGAAAACACTATTCGTAAATGATTCCTCAACATCCATATCATTCGTAGCCGCTAAGAAGCCCGAGAAGAAACCCAGCGAGGACTCCGTAGACTCCCCACTTGACGAGGTGGTTCCACCGCTATCTGCCATCCAGCCGAGCGAACTCACCACCGAGAAGCTTCTGAAACAAGCGCTGGCAGCCGCCCCCGCGCCCACACCCTCCCCGCCCGCCAAGTCCAACAAGAAGAAGAAGAATGAACCGGCTACCATTGCTTCTGTTATTGGTAAGTTGTTCTACGTGTTCATAGGTTACAAGAGAGGAAACCTTATTAATTAAAAGAGTTCGGCAAATTCAATTCAAACAATTCCAATTGGAATCTGTTTGTCTAATTTGACGATATCTAACGTAACGTCGTCTTTTGATTATTGTACCAATTAACGCCCTTATTCATAAAGCACTTTAATAATAGGCTTAAGCCCTAGTTCAAAGGCATGACCATAACAACCATAATTACTGGTGCAGTCAGTTAAAATTTATATGTTACTAGTGGCCGCTCGCGACTCCGTTCGCGTAGAAGTCGGTTTCCCGTGGGAATGCGAATAAAAATAAAAAGTTCCCTTAATTCTTTCATACACATATTTTTGGTATCTAGAAACCGTTTTCGCAGCGCACGCAACGGAAGCCCTCTTTCTTCGCTCCTAATGGTCTATTCAACACAAAAATAATTTTTAAATTCGAACCAGTAGTTCCTGAGATTAGCGCGTTCAAACAAACATACAAACAAACAAATTCTTCAGCTTTATAATATTAAGTATAGATTTTAGGAATTTAGGAAGGCTACTATGAAATCAAAGTTCCGTAGAAAATAAGTATCATATAACACACACACCTTAAGATTGTACAAAATGATAGCAATTAAAAGTTGCCTGTTGCGCTACAGTTAGGCAATACATTCCAATTATATCATTTACAAACGCAACTCAAATGTCAATGCACTGTAATAAATATAATTATTTGTGTGTTATATTTGGCTTTCTCTTTGTTTCAGCGGCTGGAGAAAGCGGTGTGTTGAATGTGAATGAGTTGGTGCGAGTGATCCGAGAAGCTTCCTTGTCTAAGAGCGACATTCAGATAATGACGGATGCGTTGCTGAATATGCATCATGACTTGTTGCCCGAACACTCTGAGTGGAGCGAGGTAAGCACTACATACAATATAGATCTTTACTATTGATATAAGATAAAAATGTTAAGTTTAGTATGTTTTTTGTATATAGAAGAAACAATCTTTATGGGTTTACTAGTGGCCGCTTGCGACTCCGTTCGCGTGGAAGTCGGTTTCCCGTGGGAATGAGAAGTTTTCCCGCAGTAAAAAGTACCCTATGTGTTATTCTGTTGTATAACCCATATTACTGCAAAGTTTCATCCAAATCCATCCAGTAGTGAAAAGAGTAACAAAGGTCCATACATACTCACAAACTTTCACATTTTTAATATTAGTAGGATTACTAGAATGTAAACTTATACCTACATGCATTAAACGCAGACAATATCGAGAACTGGTGCATGGAAAAAATAATGATTTTCACATGAACATGATAATTTTCTATATTGATCTAGGGGCCCAATGACCCGATGCAAAAACTGAAAAAGCAGCTGGCTGACAAAGAAAAGGCCTTGGCTGATGAAATAGAGGCATCGCAAGCTATCCACGCTAAACTTAAGGAACTCAGGTAAGAAAATATATGGATATGTTCACATTTAAAACTTATTACGTAAGTACACACACAAATAATAGATTACAACATTAGGCAGGAAGTAGTGATAATGTGTTGTTGCTATGGGATAAGGACTTCCTTTTCGTATTATTATACTATTTGAAACATTTTATACTCTTAAGATCATGTTTCCTTAACAATTATTATAGGAAAAGAAGATTTACACTTGGTTGTCTATTTATAGCTGCGTTTAGAAATTTACCTGTTTCATAACTGTTGAATGAAAACTTTATGGACGGTAAAATGCAATATACGATTTCTTAACAAATTTCGATACAAAGTTGTGTTAAAAGTCAAAACGACATTATCTCATCTATTGTCTAATTGTTTGTAGCACGAAGTTCACTAGATTAGCTAGTAAAAATATATATTTGTAAATAAATTACCCTCCATAACAGTTATTATCAAGCCAACTCAAAACAAATTGAGAGGATAACAACTTTTAACTATGCTATAAATTTTGCTATGGGGTAGTAATTTTATTTTACCATACTTAAAAAACGTAATGCACTTTTATGGCAAATAATTTTAGACTCGTTTGGTTCTCAGCACATTGATTCAAATTTTTCAATAATTTGGAATCAAATTAATACACTCAGGGGCACTTTTAACCGGCCACCTACATTTTGTCAAGAATTTTTCGATCTCGCCCTTGTTCTCGTTCTTAGTTCCCGACAATTAGCCGCGCATGTGCCCAGTGGTTCATTCCTTCATGTTTAAGATATACCAACCTATCAAGTAACACCTAGTAGTCAAAACTCAAGTTAACAGAAACAAACGATAGGGCATTCAAGATGAGTGGACGGTTAGATGTGCCCCTGAGTATATAAGTAAGAAAATTTTCTTATTTATAAACTCATTTTCATTTATATTACTAAAAATATTATTCCTGTCAGAAATTAAAGCTGCCACAAAAGATCGATAATAGCCAAAACATGATTCCGCTTTAAAATATTAAAACCCGTTAATTGATAAGGGGCTAGTTTGTTATTTTATTAAAAATACCTCCGGATTTCGGGACCATTTTCTTCGTGTTTACACTCTCCAATCATCTTCATGAAGTCATTATCTCCTCTGTATTGTTTGACAACCTCTGTGGTGCAGCGGTATATATACCGGACTGCTAAGCTGAAGGTTCCGGGTTCACTTTCCGGTCGGGCCAATTTCGTAAAAATGGTTTTTCGATATTGGCTCGTGTCTGGGTGTAACTAGGTTCTTCCCTAGTCCATTGTGTGGTACCTATAGTACAAGCTTTGCTAAGTTTAGGGCCACACAGTTGGTGTGTCAGTCTGGAGATTTATTTTTTTATTACCAGCGACCCTCCCACGCTTCGCAATGGTGTAATTTCGCGCGACTTGTTCCCGTTAAGTTTAATTTTAGCTAACTTAAAATAACTTTATCAGAATTTTCTTTATTTACAAATTTAAGTGAGTAGATAAATATCCTAAAAGATCGCGAAACAAACCCGCATCAAAATCCATTACGTAATTAAGGAGGAGTTAGCGGCCAAACATACAAACAGACACAAATAACGACTTGGATTTATACTATGTAATGATAATGATGAAATGATAATGATGATAATGATAATGATGTTAATGATAACGATGATAATGATTGTGTCCAGGGCGACCCTGAACACGGAGCGCAGCCGCGCGGCGGCCGCAGCCCGCGCCGCGGAGGCCGGCGCGGCGGCCGCGCGGGCGGAGCTGCACACGCAGGCCGCCCGCCTGAATAGACTGATGGAGGACAACAGGCAGCTGCAGCAGGACAATATTATGGTAACAAGTGTAGATGAGGAAGAGAGTAGGAAAGGGTGTAGTGTAGACCATTTGCAAAGTACGAGATCAAATTCATTTAAATATACCTAATTACAAAAATTATAATTGAAAAGTAATGTCCATTTCCCAGTCGCGTAATGCTCGGAGACCCGCGTTTTTCCAGTGTCTATAACTTCAAAATTAATAAATTAGCATTATAAAAGCAAAACTAAAAGTAAAATCTCAGTAATGTTCATTGCTTGAGATCAACGCTCGTTGACGCAGAAGAGATAATTTACATTGCCAAGCACTATATGATTTGAAATAATGCCGAAATTCGTTACTATTGTTCACCAAGTTCTACTTTTCGGAACCAGTTTTTTTACATCCAGTATAACAATATCCAAGAAGAAAATAATTTAGCAAGTTCTTTCCTTTTTCTTGGACCATAACATCAATCAGCGGTTACCAACTAGATAATAATAATAATAAATAGAGAACAATAAATATAAATGAAATACTTTGTTCCGATTTACAGACCAGATATTCAGCTTATTATTTAACGTAACATCTGAAAAGACATATTGTGACAATTTCATAAATAAAAATACAAGCTAAGTAATTATATTTGTCAACAGCTTCAACAGAAGCTGAGCTCTGAAACAGAGGCGCAAGCGCAGCGCGTACAAATGGAGATGCACATACACAAACTGTCTGAAGTAAGCATATTTACATATCTACATCTCATTCATTTTACATATTATTATGAATACATCATTTTCTTTTGTCCTTTTCAATGTCGAGTTTAAAATTTGAATAAAAAAAAGGTTTGAACAGCTGTTGTGGCATTATAATGCAAATATTTAGCTATACGTTTAGGTATGCGTTTTGACGTCAGACTATCGAATATAAAACATTAAACTCATTAGCTGTACAAATAATTTGATAATTCTCAATACTTATGTATTAATGAGGCATTCAAATTAATTTAATGGTTAAGTTAAATACAAAACTTGAATAATTTCTTGGATCACCTATAGTCCGTTCGCGTTAAGAAAATAGTGACAACTACAGGATAAGGGTGTATTCACAGTGGAGTAAAAGTACAAAAGAAAAATAATAATTTTATAAACAGTATTTTCGGACACACCGCATGCACTTGCTGTTTCTATGACTATGCTCTCCACAGTTGCATTTAAATCACACAATTTAAAGTTCTTATAAATATTGTAAATTATGCGTCTCTCTCCGCTATGGATTATTGATCGACTTTTATTCTTTGGAATTGGTGAAGTATTCATTTTCAAAATTTATTGTTGGACGAGTCACGCAAAATACACAACCGTTTTCTTCGAAGGTCAGACGTCAACTGGTCACTGTGATCTCGACTTTTTAATTTCTAGCATTTTAATTGGCATTGGCGTGGCCAGGCCGGCGGACAACGATCACTCACTATTTTCTTAACGCGAATGGACTATAATATCGTATTATAAAATTATAAGCATATTATTTGAGATTGAACTTTTAGCGAGTTATCTCTTCTTTTTCCACAACTTTTTCCGTAACCGGCACTTACTGCTAGCCTCAAAAGTTCAACTCTTTTGCGACTTATCTGACTTCTGTAAATGTTCTTAATTTACAAATTAAATGAGAAAATTACCTAAAAGATAGCAAAAACCGCTTTAAAATCTCTCAACTGATTCAGGAGGAGTTACCGGACAATCATACAAACAGACACAAATAGCGACTTGGCTTTATACTATGTAATGATAATGATGATGATGATAATGATGATGATGATTATGATGATGATGATAATGATGATAATGTTGATAATGATGATAATGTTGATAATGATGATAATGTTTATAATGATGATGATGATGATATTGATAATGATGATGATGCGTTATGTCCCCAGTCGGAGGCGGGGCTGGTGCAGCAGCTGAACGCGCTGCAGGCGGAGCTGAACGCGCGCATGCTGGAGCTGGGCCAGGCCGGCACCGCGCGCGACTCCATGATGCAGCACGCCAACGACTACGCGCAGCAGCTGCAGGTAAAATCAAAATTATTTTATTCATCCTACTGATATTATAAATGTGAAAGTTTGTGACGATGTATGGATGGATGGATGGATGGATGGATGGATGTTTGTTACTCTTTCACGTAAAAACTACTGGATGGATTTGAATGAAACTTTGCAGTAATATAGGTTATACATCAGAATAACATATAGGGTACTTTTTACCGCGGGAAAACATCTCATTCCCACGAGAATAGTATATTTCATTACAAGTGTGGAAAGGCTGTCATTGCAACGAGTCCCGAGAAATGTCTACCCGAGCCGAGGCACAGCCGAGTTTCTTGAGTGGTAGAGTCTAGCTGTAGGCTCTGTCTGCAGCGATTGCTGGGCTGACTCGACCGGTGAAATACCACCGTCGCACAGGAAACCGACGTGAAGTAGGAACGATGTTCCTGCGTTTCGTTCGGTGAGTGCGGTATCCGGTGCCCAATTTTATTTATTTATTTATATATTTTCTTAAAGGTCAGCAACACACCCCCAACACCTACAGTGTTGAGGGTAGTCATGGGCGGCGGTGATCACTTACCATCAGGTGACCCGCATGCTCGTTTGCTACCTATACTACATAAAAAAAAAAAAAAAAAAAACTAGTAGCTTTTTTTAGAAATATACCTACGCTACGTATTAACATGAATCATAAAAACTTATTAGATTTTTTTAAAGTAAAATTTCATGGTTGGTTAATTTTTCTTTTTAATAGACATTATTTTGACAGTTGGGAAAGAGAACGCACGAGTGCGGGAAAGGTAAAGAAAAAGCACGAGTGCGTAATAGCCCACATCCCGAACGCTATACGTCCCTGCAATACGCCACTTTTTGAGCAACTGTATTAAAAACCAACTTCCACGCGAACGGAGTCGCGCGTGGCCACTAGTCATAGATATATGTAACATATACTTGAACGTCAATGTAACAAACTTCGACTTTACCTAACCGTAGACCGAGAGAAAAAAGCCGGCGGAAATGTAATGTGTTCATTTATTAGGGGAGACTTAAATAAGAACAATATACTTGTAGCTAAGTATAAAAAAATTAAGCTACAATTAGAAAAGTAACCATACAGAAAAAGTTTATATTTTACGCGACTCCGTCCGCATGGAAGTCGGTTTCCCATGGGAATGAGAAGTTTTCCCGCGGTTAAAGTACCCTATGTGTTATTCTGATGTACAACCTATATTACTGTAAAGTTTCATCCAAATCCGTCCAGTAGTTTTTACGTGAAAGAGTAACAAACATCCATACATACTCACAAACTTTCACGTTTATAATACTAGTGGCCGCCCGCGACTCCGTTCGCGTGGAAGTCGGTTTCCCGTGGGAATGAGAAGTTTTCCCGCGGTAAAAAGTACCCTATATGTTAATCTGATGTATAAGCTATATTACTGTAAAGTTTCATCAAATCCGTCCAGTAGTTTTTACGTGAAAGAGTAACAAACATCCATCCATACATCCTCACAAACTTTCACATTTATAATATTAGTAGGATTAGTAGGATGAAAGACCTGTTCTATAACATAAAACAGTGGAAAAATATAGGACTGTAAGTTTTTAGAGTACACACATTAAAGTCATCTTCCTTGATTGATTAAGTTAGTTGTAGGATCCCTATTTTTAAAAACAGACACTTGCCTCGTCTCATGTCACTTAGGCATTATGTTTTGTGGCAACAGTTATAAAGGGTGTATTATTAAGACTGGTAAAAGAATTTTCAATCTCTAGATCAAAAAACATAAGATGCATATTTGTGATCAGTAAGAATTTGGTTTGCAGGCAACCAATCATCTCTAAGGTCATCTATTTTAGTGTTATGTATTCGAAAAATGAGGTGCAGATAAAAATAAAAACATAGATAGAAGTAAAAACAACGGAAACTTTTCTAGAAAATTATTTATTTTGTCCAAATCACAATATGTTGCTTCTGACTAGAAAACAAATAAAACTATAACATTACTTATTTTATTGGGTATGATTCTTGCCTACATAGACAGATAAAGTTTTAAAAACAATTATAGTTCAGCTATAAGTTGTTATTTTGAAGATTTGAATAACAGTTGTCATTATAATTACCATGGATGAAGGAGTAAAAGGATAGACAATAGCCATACAAAGTAGCGTATATCAAAAAAAGTAGTATAAATCTAGATGGCGCTATACATTTCAATTTATAAGGTTAGATGGCGCTAGCAATTTGTCATTAAAATAGGTCAATTTAGTTTTGTAGAAAAAATAAATCTAAATTAACTAGATGGCGCTAATACAATAAACATTTTCATACGAAATTCCAGTGATGCCATTAAAAAAAACAATCAGCTGCACAAAGTTGATAGGTGACGTTTATAAATTAGCTTTTGTCGAGTGCTTTTTAATCTTTATCGCCGCATCTACATCTATACGTATATGATATAGTCCATTAGAGAGTGTAAGGTCTACAAATTACACACATTGACAATAAATGTATAATTTGTAACAACTTTTTACTTTTGTCAACCTTAACATTTTTAAAAACATTAGTTGAAATGCGAGTTAACTATGCAAACATGTTGAACATTGAGTGTAAAACGAAAATAACCAAATCCTACAATGATTGAATCATTTGTTTCATACTTTGTGGTTCGCCTTTGTTGAGATTGATAAAGTTGATTTCTAAGTTTTATAATAAGTATGCAAGGTGATATAAGTATGCAGGACAGAATGCGTATTATCGAAATGCATAATAATCATTACAATAGTATAAATACAATTTTGTATTTTGTAAGTATGTTTGTCCGCTAAGGAGATAGCGTAGTACCTAAGTGGATAAACCACGAAATGGATTTTAATGCGGTTTTTGCCATCTTTTAGGTATTTTTTTCATGTCTATTATATCCTTACTAAATATAATATTTTAAATGTGAAAATGTGTATGTCTGTCTGTTGGTATGTTTGCTTCACGTAAAAACGGCTGAACCGATTGTCTTGATTTTGGAATAGAGATAGTTCGACACTCAGGGAAGAAAATAGGATAACTTTACTTCGGGAAATAGCCTCATTCCCACGGGAAAAGCTATTTAGCTTACCGTGAAACCGCAGGGCGGAAAGCTATATATCATATACTAGTAACTCAATACATGATATTACTCAAACTCCTTAGGTACGAGACTCGATTTACTGTAAGTATGAAATATTTGGAAAAAACATTTTGTTATAAATGTCAAACATTACCTAAATATATTTGTAAACAAGTGTAAAATAAGCTTCTTCATTACATAGTATAAATCCAAGTCGCTAATTCTGTCTGTTTGTATATTTGTCCGCTATCTCCTTCTAAACCAGTTGACAGATTTTAATGCGGTTTTCGCCATTTTTTAGGTTTTTTTTTCATTTAAATTTGTAAATAAAGAACATGCAGAAAAAGATTTTTAAATTAGCCAAAATTCCGGGTTTCAACACCATTGCGAAGCGTGGACGGATCGCTAGTATTTTATATAAATAAACTTTCTTGGTTATTAATTCTTTAGTTATTTTGGTTGTTAATTCATTTAGTTATTAATTCTTTCTTTACGACTTAAAAAGCAAAATGAATGAAACTCATAATAAAAATACAATATGGTTAAGATTTTAACTAGAGTAACATGATTCTAGGACGAAATAATAACTCTGAGACCATTAGATTGTTTTAGCGATCGTATAGATGAATAGAAGAAATAAAACAACAACCACAATATTTTATAGAATAGTGCTGAACCTTAAGTCTCTCAAATTAAGGTTGAGAATGGTGTCGGTTAGAGTGTAGGAGATCCGAAAAAAACCTCTTGGTTTTTAAGAAAATGTTGTAACAACCATAAAAATTTATAAAAATATATTGAGCTTTAAAACTGTCGCGTTAAGGTTGATATTAAGAAGTAGTAAAATAGTAGTTTATTAACGTTAGTGTGTGTGAAACTGTGAATATGACCACTGGATGCAATAATGTTTGTCAAATATGTGGACTATATTATGGACTCTTGCAGCTTACCGTACCTACTTTTGTGTAGAAATATTTTAGGGCTTAATCAAATATCAATTTTGTTATAGATAACGTTTCTTTCTATTAATAAAAAAATGTACATTATATGTTTAGCATACTATGTGTTAAATGGTCACATTTATCATTTATTGATTATCCTGGCTAAGTTTTCTGGGAATTGTAATAGATAGACCACCCTCAAAAAATAAGATGTCTGGTATTGTTTTTAGCTTAGCCTTCCCCAATTTTAATAATTTTACTTATTTTGATACACCTAGTAAGTATATAATCATTCATTCTATTATCATTGTCTACTAAAAATCTATGGGTATTTCAAGTAGGTAGGTATACAAAAACCTATTACGCGTTTATAAATTTGTATCCGTTCAGAAAACGTATGGCTGGCCGGCCGGCCGGGCGGCCCAGTGTTCACAACCGTAGGTACTATTATTTTTATGCCTAGAACGATATCAAATAAGTATTAAACGCAGATAGAATGAAGATTTTTAACTAATTTGGGAGACTATTTCATACTTACATTTTCGACCCCATTTTAGTAAATACGATACGATTGATAAATTTAGCGAAAATACATCATTAAACATTTCACAGATGTTGTACGGAAACGGCCTCACTATAGGTTGGGAACACTGCGGGCGGTAGACATTTGCAAAAGTAGACTGAAATTTGTCAGTTTCACTTTTATCAAGTTCTGTTCATGCCAGTAAAAAAAATCGACTTAAATCATAAATTTTGTATTTATACTTTTTGGTTTAAATCGACATTTATTGGTCTTAAATAAACAATTGATTAAATTTTTTAATGTGTAAAGCAAAAATAGTTTTACTACAACGCCATCTAGCGGGTGTATTATAACTAAAATTGGTTAAAATATGCAAATTTGTGTTTTGAGACTAGTAATGTCATCTATCGAAAGTTTGGGAACTAAAAAAAAGTATACGCTATTTTGTATGGCTATTGTCTATCCTTTCACTTCTTCATCCATGTAATTACTAACTTGGCCTATGAACTTAATTATCATGATAAGTAGTAAAACCATTGTAGATATGAATCAACAAGTTATTAGTCAGAAACTACACTTTATTGGTTTCTAAGCTAAACAACAATAACATTATTTCTTGGGATTACCTTCTCTTTAAAACTATTTTCTTAATATCTAATAAGGGCCGGTTTTTTAATAGACAGTTAAAACGCCAGCTATGCTTCTGATTTTCGTGACTAACACAAGCCAAGCCAGATCTTAAGCTTCAATATATTATCCTAAGTTATAAGAAGAAATTATAATTAAGTTTTTTTAAAATATTTTATCCCTACTAATATTATAAATGCGAAAGTAACTCTGTCTGTCTGTCGGTCTGTCTGTCTGTCTGTCTGTCTGTTACGCTTTCACGCCTAAACCACTGAACCGATTGTGATGAAATTTGGTATGGAGAAAGAACTGAACTTGGGAAAGGACATAGGGTACTTTTTACCGCGGGAAAACTTCTCATTCCCACGGGAAACCGACTTCAACGCGAACGGAGTCGCGGGCGGCCACTAGTGTTGATATAAATTAATTTCTTGACTGACCATTGAACTTGGCACACATTTAGATCTCACTTCTTTTGTTTTGAACATCATACTGGACTTGGCTCTCATTTTACATTTATGTTTTTGACGGGCTATTTTTTCTTTTATTTACATACTTGCACTGAGGCAAAAAAGAGGTAGTTACGTTTTTCAGTCAGTTCTCGAGTTTAACCTTCCGAAAGAGCTTATCCATTAATTGAAAAATTGACAATATTGCTATCCATGGAATAAGTCCTATCTGATTGCTTAACTGACTATTGAAAAACCGGCCCTTAGTGTGTCGACGTCCAATTTTACAAAAGGAAAATTTTTGATTAAACATAACAACGATTTCAGTTCTCTGTAGCGTTTTTAATGATTTTCATTTTCAGTATTTAGTCAGCACTGAAATATGATAGGACTTTACTTAATAAGTGCAACGAACGTTCGAATACTAAACGGCAAACTATGTAGCAACACGACTACACAATTTTAGATAGTTAACTATCTTTTCTAACTGAGAAAGCTCGCACTCGTGTTAAGTGAGTATGGATAAACGCGTCTGTACGTAGGACATGAGAAGGTGGTTTAGATAATTCGTGCATCACGGAGTATATGCTCTCAATAGGACCCGACCCTTCGGTACAACTGCTCTCTTCTTCAACGTTGCGAAAGCATTCGAAAAAGTCTGGCACAACGACTTGATTAAAAGCTGTGTCTCTTCGGTAAGTCAGACAGTCTCGTGTACAAGTCAAGAGAGCGCTGACCACTCGCCGCCCCATCAGGGCTAGTGTTCCACAAGGCGCCGTTCTTTCCCCGATCTTATATACGCTGTTTTATACAAGTTTGCGGTCTTCCACCCGTTATCAGAGTCCATTACATTTATCAAGACTGATATTCTAACTTCTCATTACGACCAGTGGGGGTGTCGCGTAACTCGAATATCAATGAATGAAATTTTACGAATGAATTGCTGAATACTAAACGCAGCAACATCATTCTGCAATTTCATTCAAAATTTTACGCGATTGCGACTCGAAAACCGATTTTGTTCAAGAGTCCCAACTTTCAAAGGTATTGATATTCGAGTTACGCGACACCCCCACAGCTTCTATATTTTCCTCGGTGTCTGAACACCTCCCGCATGTATGTTACGTTAGTTAAAGTATGTTTGTCTGTGTGTGTAGGAGGCGACCCGCGCGTGCGCATCTCTAGAAAGCGCGTGCGCGGCCGCCGTGCTGGCCGAGCAGCGAGCCTCGCACGAGCTGCGAGCCGCGCAGGAACTACTGCACGGTATGTATATGACGATGATCAGAATTGGTTAGAAACAGGGCGAAATGTACGGATGCAAAGGATGTGACCAAATTTTCATGAGGCAAAAAGTAAGTAACGGGTGTAAAAAAGCAGTTTTCGAAGCTTGAAACCATGTATTCTTGAGCCAATAGTTAGTAAATTCACTAACAGTATACTCAGAAAAGTCAATCTAAAAAAATATGAAGGATTGAAAATTTCCCACATCAGCTGATGGCGCAGAAGCAATGGTTAAACATTGCAAATTAAAGAAACTTTTTATTTTGAAATAATCCTAGAATTTGATACTTTAAATTCATTCCAGCAAGGCTTAGTTTTCGTTTTCGGAAGCAATCTTTTTACACCCCGTATAGTGACATCGACAACCTAACACGCTCGACGCTAACCTAAGATCTTTGGACACGGTTCACTCTGACGCACTACCAATCAATCTTATCCGTCTACTTATATCTACGCCAAAGAAAAACACAAATAACACAAAAGTTTTACTTGACAATATTAGCGAAAAAGATGTCACAAATTCAAGCAGAATGTGGAATTTATATCAGCACAGCATCTCAATTATTTAAAGAACAAACCTTAAAAAGATGTGAAAATATATAAATTAAAATAATTTGAAACTGGCTGGACTAATTGCTCAGAACTTATAAGTACATTTCTTAATACAGGCTTGCCAGAGCTTCAAAACGAAGTGCAGCGACTAAAGAGTCGCCTGCAAGCCGCCGAGTCTAACGTCGATAAGTCTAAGGAAGAAGCCGACCAAGTGAAACAACAAGTAAGTCATGAATTCTATTGAGCTACCATTTACTTTTAATTATTTATTGAATGAGCTGCTACTGTTCTCCGACAGTATTTTAAGTGTTAATTCGTCCTGTCTTTGCGTTGTGAACGATGTCATCACCGTATAACTGTTTTTATATTTACAGGCAAATCATCTTACACTTTCTATTTCTTGAGATAATTATAATATACTAAATAACTCAAATAAATATAGGCAAGGCTGCCATCAAGCAACTTTTTGTTGTTTTTATTCCTTGTTGTATTATAAGTGCGTGTATACCCCCCAGCTGTCATCAGAGGTGTCCCAGCTGAAGCAGCAGCTAGTCCTGCGCGAGGCGGAGCTGGCGGAGGCGCGCGCCATGAAGCCGGCGCCCGCGCACAACGGACTGCCCAACAACAGCGAACCGTTGAAGGTAATCATTAGAAATTGTTCTGGTTTAAGATTAACGCTGTATGTTACTGATGTCCTGGTACTCGTATTCATATGATTATGTTATTGAATGGTAAAGCATATAAATCTAGGTTTTGTATTTTTATACTTTACTAGCTTTCCGCCCGGCGGTTTCACTCGCAACAAACTTTGCAATCTTACTGGACCCTATCTTTTCCAAAATAAAATATAGCCTATGTTACTCGTGGATAATGTAGCTTTCGAATGGTGAAAGATTTTTTAAAATCGGCCCAGTAGTTTTTGAGCCTATTCGACACAACCAAACAAAGTTTTCCTCTTTATAATATTAGTATAGATAAGGACTTTATAACATTATTTTTGTATTTCTTATACTAAACTATAAAAACAAAGACAAACGTTTTTTTCTTTATTAGTATAAGGTTAAAAATTCCACTCGTGTGGCTTCTTGTTTATTTTCATATATAGTCACAACTGTATTCTTAAATTCGCCTTATAAAACCAAGTCTTCGTTTCTCTCAGGCGGCCGAACTAGCGAAAGTGGAGAGCGTGGTAGAGAGCCTCCGTACCGAGCTATCCGCCGCGCAGACCGACTGTCGCGAGCAGCGCGCGCAGATACAAGCGCTGGCGGAACAACTGCAGGCCACCAGGGACAAGAACAACGTTAGTATACATACACACATACACACACACACACATACACACACACACATACACCCACATACACACACATACACACACATACACACACACATACACACACACACATACACACACACATACACATACACACACACACATACACACATACACACACAGAGACACACACACACACACACAGAATAAAAAAACAATATTTATTTCATTGTGGTAAAACAAAGTTTTAAATTAATGAATGTTGCGAATTGCGAATGAATTAATGAATGATCTTTATTGAGCTTTAAAACTTTAAGGTAACAAGTTTTTAGAGTAAAACTGAATGAAAAACGAATCTAAGCTATATAAATTAATACGTTAAGTGAGGTTCTTAAGTTATAACATAAACTCTATCGAACCATAGTATACAATTCAGAAAATAAGCAAAGAACTTTAAAATCCACTTGAAAAATTGGCGTAATACAAAAAAACTCGAATGATGACCAAAGAGAGTTTGTGATGTGGTTGTGCATATTTTTCCAACGCTAACGACTGCATGTGTTTGAAAATTGGGTTAAAATATATATTATTACATACCTATCTATTTATATTTATATTTTTCTTTATAAATAATTTTTAATTGCACGTGAATATTATATTTTATTCCGAGTTATGCATGGATAAAATAACGTTATATATTTCACCTAACATGTGTGTTTATTTGGGGTGCTCGTAGGAGTTGCGAACTAAAAATTGGAAGGTAATGGAAGCGTTGCAATCTGCGGAGAAAAGCCTCCAGTCGCGGGGTGTGAGGCCGGCCCAAGAATCGCTCACTGTAAGTCTGATTACATATCGAAATGAACATTAGATAGGTATACTGCTGTATACAGGGTTATTTGTAATTAGCGCAACACCACTTGCAGACGGCTTCCTTACATCAATCCCAATAACATTTGTTCTACGATTTTTTGCAAAACTTTATAATTAACACAAAAACAAAAAAACAAATTTGCGCTCTCTATTATTTATAACTCTGTATTTTATAAGAAGTTCCTAAACTGGTCGCCCACCCCGTCGCCCGCGCGCCTGCCACGCCAGTTGCGTGCGCGTACTGTTTAGATGCACCTAATAAATTTGTATCGAAAAACTTATTTTTTTTTAAATTATTAATTTTAATTATTCGTTGGTTAAATGTTGTTGGGATTGATGTAGAAAAGCTACCTACAAGAGGTGATGCGCTAATTAGAAATAACCCTGTACACAAGAAAAAAAAAGTTGAAAGAATTGAACACTATGTACAGAATGGCAACTAGTTAAATTTGACTGTAAATAAATTGCTACGGTACAATTGGTACAGCGGAAACTTTGGCCGGCTTCGCTTGGGTATAAACGTGGGTTTAGGTTACTGAGATGTTTTATAATATTCATTACGACGACCTCTGTGGTGCAGCGGTGTATATATATCGGACTGCTAAGCGGATGGTTCCGGGTTCGATCCCCGGGTCGGGCCAATTTCGTCAAAATGGTTTTTCGAAATTGGCTCGTATCTGGGTGTAACTAGGTTCTCCCCTAGTCCATTTTTTCGTACCTATAGTACAAGCTTTGCTTAGTTTAGGGCCACACAGTTGGTGTGTTAGTCTGGCGATTTATTATTATATTATATTATTACAACAAGTTGTGTTTTACAGGAAGCAATAACAAAAGCGCAAGAATCGCAATACAAGGAGATAGCTTCAATTCTCCGTGGAGCCTGTCCTGCTGCAGCCCCAGGGTCGAGTCCAGACCAAACCTGGATCAACACCTTCGCCGACAACCTGAAGAGGGAACTAAACAAGACACAAGTTAAAGAGATCGTCAAAATTGAAACAGTGACCGACGACAAGCGAGTGGCGGAGTTAGAAGCCAAGAACGAGCACCTACAGGCGCTCGTCACTAAATATAATCAAATTATTGAAGACACGGTGAGTATTCACTTCAACTATAACCAAAATCATTAGTTACGAGTATCTTAGATTGTCATTAACGTTGTAACAAAATAATCTTATTTTCGAGTAGCTATTGTACTATTAGATTGTACCTCACAGTAGTTTGTTGGTAGTTAACGTGTAGATATGTGATATAGGAGGGAGTTCTGAGCCGGCTTCAAAGCAATGTGGACATAGAAGAACAGAACTGGCAAGCGAAGCTCAATGACAAGCAGAGAGAGTTGGACACGCTCAGGCAGAAGACTGAACAGGTATTTACGTTATGTAGCTGTGTTTAAACTTATATAGTTTCATGTTTAGAGTTATAATGTTGATTGGTACTATGGAAAGCTTCTTGAGTTTCTAGGGTCAAACTGCAAGAACCATTGAGGGATGGAGAAAAAGAGAAAGATGTTTTAAATTTAAAAAAAAACATCCTTACGTCACACCCCCATGATGAATAGTTCAACGTTTCTTAAATGCTGGAGTAGTAGCATCAAAATTGGATGAAAATAAAAAAAAACATTAAAGACAAAGTTTCTAAAAATAAAAAATAAAACAAAATCAAAATCAAAATTCTTTTATTCATCATAGATATGTAACATATACTTAATGAACGTCAATGTTACAAACATGAACTTAACCGTGTAATATACTTATCTTTTCAAAATTTTGAATATGAATCCCACTTATTTGAACCTAGGAACCGCTGGCGTTTGCGTATCATTGCATCGAGAAATCGTTGCCGGCGATAGTCGAGCAGGTACCGATGACGATAACGTTACTATTGTGATCGTACCGGTATCGGCTTTCTGTGTCTTATGTCATATATGCGCTCTGTAGTATCTGTGAATGTAGCCGCAAATGAAAGCAATGGTCATTTACATGATATTAACATGTAATTTGTTACTTAGAAATATTTCGACGTTGGCAAAAAAAATCGTTTATATCATCATAAAGTAATTTCATTACAAAACCAAACAACTAATGTATAACTTAAGTAATTGTGTGAAGTTAAACATTGGTTTTCTTAGGGCTGGTTGACACCAGATACGTTTCATTTGACTGCTAAGTAGTATGTTTCATTGTCATTTAAATAAGTAAAATAATAATATATTGCTGTTGTTTGTGGCTAAATTTCAAGATGCATACATGAGTGGGTATTAATGTATACCATGTTTGTTAATTGTTGACAAAATTACTTATGTTCCTTAAATATTTTCATTTAAGTTTAAAAAATCTTCCTGTAAAAAATACGATGCGGTGCTCTTTCTGTCAACAATGTGATGATTTTTTGCGCCAGTAGAGCTGTCACAGTGATATTTGGTTCTAAGGTATTTTTCAATTATATTTTTAGATGCAGGAGAAAATAGACGACTTACAAGAGGAACTACAAAAAGTTAAATCAAACCACAATCACAGTTTCGCAGATGCGGAGCGTCTCACACAGGTAACTGACAAATTTATTTTAAAAATGTTTTACTGAAATGATTTTTAAGGCATTCAAGGGTGTTTAATGAAATCTTCTTGTTATAGGAGAAATTATTGTCCGGTTTATCGGGCAAAATCAGTGGGGATGTATGCAATGGACCTTCACAGGTAAAATAAACTCATTTTTGATAGAGTGTTAAATAACTGACTTCTGATTATTTTATTTCAATAATATGTATATATGTATGTTTGCTTTAGGTTGGACTAGAAGAAAAATAACAGATGGAATATTCGTCATGTTTAGCTGAGATGTCTCGGTGTAACTTGTCGCTGCGCCGGCGCAGGTAGCGCACACACACACTCATACATACATACACACAAACATACATCCCGTCAAAGTCGCCACGCAACCTTCCATTCATCATGCTCAACATTAATATTAAAATAAGGTTTGTTGTTTTAATGTCTACGTTTGTGGATTGTTTGAAAAAAGACACTTATACAGGTTTTATTATATAGCAATGTAAACTAAATTGTTGTCCTAATATTATATGTGTATGCTTTAGAATCTTTAGATGGAAAATAGAACTTGATTGGAGTCGAGCGATTTTGGCAGCTAAATTTACAACCAGTTTAATTGTATTCTAAATAAAAGGCTTTGGGCCCACTGTTTTTGTATGTAGATACAATACCCCAGTGTTTAAATAATTTAGCAATTGTCCGAAAATGGATGTAGATATATTAGCACTGTAATAATATAACACGCGCCATTGGTTCGTAATGTGAAAAACACATGTAGGAATTTGTATGTAAAGCTTTTTCACTAGAAACTAAATCTTGTATGAAGTCGGAAATGTGTGCAAGCGATGGTTAGTTTAATGTAGGTAATATTGTGATTATTCAAATTAAAGGTAATAATATTAATACTATATTTTAAGCAAATATAATTTTAAATTAAATGATTCCTGTAGCTGTTGATTATTTATGTTTCGAATGACGCTTTCAAAAGATTAATTCTAAATTATTTAAAATCTAAATTAATCCATTTATTTGCAATTATTATTGTAACAGTAGCTGAGTGTTTATTATCATTATGATTTTTAAGGAATGTTATTTACTCTTTAGAATTTATTTTCGAACATAGGTGATATAAATTCGCTAACCCATCTGTTCTCTTACTCGGACAACAAAAAAATGATCATTATGCTGCGTGTAATTTAAGTAATATGCCATTTAGCGCTTTCGTTTATATTTATATCATCTACTTTATTATTTTTATATCTAGAGCTAATCTTTTATGTCAGTGCCTTAGGGTAAGAGTTGATATATTGGGACTAACGAGACGGTTCCTTTTCTATTTTACAGACATTCATAAAATTGCTTGGTTACGACTTGGTATCATTTTAAAAGTAAATGAACAAATGTGTCAAATATTCAAAAAATAATTATGGAAATCTTATTATGAAATCTTGTAATATAGCTAAGCCACTTTGTAAAGACATCAAATAAATACTTCTTAATCATTTTATTGTTTTACTAGCTTTTCACCCTGCAGTTTTGTTCACAGCAAAATTATTTTTTCCGCCCTAAAAAGTTTTAGAAAGTAAGATTCTAATGGTTTAGTACTTTTGGAGCCTATTCAATTCAAGGAAATGATCAAATATTTCCTCTTTATAATATTAGTAAAGATTATTATAAAGAGAAGAGAGTTAATAGTGTAGTGTAGTCTGAGGTTTTTTCTGCGACTCTTCGATTTCCGATTACGATTTACTTAAGATTTTACAGAATAGACCCCGCGGAGAAACATTTGTGCTGTGCTGTGCATCAAGCGCAGTAGTGGGAGGGAGACTGCTAATAAGTCAAAACGAAAAATTCAATCATATCTATTTAAAATAATAAGATTAATTTCCAACTATTCTCTTTTTAAATTCCCGGTGTAATAAGGTTCACTTTCTGAGCAAGTGTGTGTTGAAAAATAGTTTAAAAACACGCTTGAAGTGGCGCCATGCGCCATGGCTTCGGGGGCGTCCATAAATTACGTAAAGTGTTTTTTTAATTTTCTGTCCCTCCCTCCCCCCATGGTGAGAGGTCGTGAGATTTTATTCAACCCCTCCCCCAATAAAACGTGTAATTTTACAAAATGTGGTTTTTTTTTCTTTCTTTACTACTTTTTTTCTTTCTTTCTACCTACGTCAAAATTACGTTCAAAGTTTCCGTTACATACATAAAACCCAAGATAATAAAAGCGTGTAAGAATGCACAAGTGCACCGTTTCGTAGTTTTCGGTAAGTTTAACCCTTAAATTGATTTTGGTATACACGGAGTACACTGATTTCAAAAAAATCTACAACAATTTTTATTTATAAATTATTAAATATTTTTATATGGTATGACATGAAATTTCACTAATTTTGTTAGAAACTAATTTTATCAGTGGTAGCATTTATATTAAACTGTAAAAATCAAAATTTCTGCGAAGCGGCCCGATGTGTCTGCGAACCGGTGACGTATTATTGATATTTTTCAACGATTTTTTTGGTAAATAATATTTATTTGGAATTACATTGCATGCTAAAGAGATACGTGGGTTCCTACTATAGTTATTTTATAATGACTTTATTGGCGCGCAAGATTTTGTGTACTCCGTAAATACCATTGCCAAATAAGCGGTAAATTACACTTAACAGACTTCGGTATTCACGAAGTACATTGCCAAGCTCTATACATAAGTTTTTATTTATTTTGCGGTGTTATACCCACATAAGGGGTGTTTTTATTTAATTGTAGAGCATGTTTTTCGATTTATCTACAGTGCTTAATGTTAAGACGCTCGCACAATATTTTAGCTTTGGTTCCGGCAGACAGGGGTAGTCGACTACCCTCAGTTGGGACATGCTGATCTCACTATCCAGGACGCCATTCAAAAGCCGAAATTATATTGTTTTCTTCAATTTTATATACAATTAGCCCTGCGGTTTCATTAAAATGACTTTTCCCGTGGGAATAAGGCTTATTTCTGCGGGAAAAATATCCTATTTTCTTTTTAGGGTGTCGACCTACCGTTATTCCTAATTCATCAAAATCGGTACAGCCGTTTTTACTTAAAAGCGAAACACACATACAGACAGAAAGACATACACATTCCCACATTTATAAGTAATATTATTAAGGATATTTGTATTATTTTTAATAAATAATGTTAAAAATAAATAAATGAATTTTGTCTTATTCTTGGCAACGTACTCCTCCTAGTACATAGATAGTTTACTCAGTAACTGGCAACGTCATTCGTGAAGCACATTCATTTTCGCGAAAACTGAAAACGTAGGATTTTTTTTTGAATTTTTTTTATGCATTTTAGGTTATATCATATCGAGAAAGTACAAAAAAAAAGTTAAATTTGGACTTAACTCATCTTGCCAATTTAAGGGTTAAACTAAACTTCAAACAGAACTTCTGAACGCGCCAAACAGTAAGACAGTGACAGACAAGCAAAATAAAATAAATGACATTGACAAACAAACATAAACAATTCACAATTTTTTGTATAAACGTTTGAAACGTATGTTTATCAATTGGTTATTTCGTTCAAATAACATACTTAAAGTAACCAAATATCCCAATGGCTGAAGCAGCAGTAAAGAATGTGGACAATGCGTGTGAGACAGCTGAAGAATTCACTCGTGTTTATTACAAACATGTTGACAATAGTCGGCATCTAACCTCGAAGTTGTATCTTGATACAGGCCTTTTGGTTTGGAATGGAAAAGGAATCAACGGAAGCGATAAAATTCAAAAATTTCTATTGGATCTACCTGCAAGTAATCATACTTTGAAAACGTTGGATGCGCAGCCAGTTTCCGAAGCTGTCGTGGCCAATAAACTGACATACCTGATTCAAGCTTGTGGAGATGTTACCTACGGCAGTGAAGACTCCAAGAAGCCATTTCAGCAGACATTCTTGATAGTGGCAGTTGATGGGAAGTGGAAGATTGCATCAGATTGTTTTCGGTTACAAGTTCCATATAACAGTTAAGAATAATACTGTTAACTTTAAATAACAATAAAGGACTATGAGATCAAACACTTATAATAATATGTGTAATTATGCTTATTTCTTTGTTGATTACCTAGTAACAAAGAATCTAGTTGTAATAATGTAATTGAAGTAACAAAATCTTAAAAAAGCATATTTTGTTGGTAAAATTTAATTAAAAATCATTAAGTCTTAAAAAAACGTAATTGTAGATTACCAAACCCTGCCTAGCTTTAATGCTTGCAAGTGTGTTCTATTAACCTTGTAACAAATACCACTTTACAATATGTATATGTGTTTTTAGCTTTAACTTATTGTTGTTAAAGTTTTGTGGGTCAAAAGAAAAACCACTTGAATTATTATTGACACTTTTATTTTATATTAGATAGAGAGAAGATAGTATGATGCAATTAGTTTCTTTAAATATTTGAACCTTTAGCTACATACATCAATTTTTTATAATCAATAGACCTACCATTAGGCACCTTTTTGACTATTCAGTATTCTGTTTTAAAAGCCAAATATAAATTCTTAAAACCAATATTTGGTTGAACAATATAATTACTAAATTTAACAGTGCTCACTGCTAAGTGGTGTGTGACTTGTTTTAAGCCTGTCAAGTCATAAAAATAAAATTAAAAAAATCAGCAAGGAACCTATTTCCGTATTTTACTTTAGTTTAAATAGCAGTGTTTGGAAAGAAGTCACTAGAGTTCTATAAAGTATAATATTTACATTTTTCTTAATTAACATCATATTATGTCTTATATTATAAAAGACAAAGAACATGTCAATAATGGAATATCATGTAATTAAATTGAAAATACAAGTTTGTATAATAATTAACTACCACCATATCTAAAAAGATTTAGCTTGAACAATCTATCTAATGGGTAAACAAAGGACACAATTAGCATTCATTTTTGTGAACTTTACTGTAACTTATTAAAAGGTGTCTGTAATATCAATTGATTGAGGCACTTCATTCTCTATATTATCTTGACACAGATTGTTATGGAAAAGTCTAAAACAAACTGCCCATTTGTAATGAATTCTTTTATAAACTAATTGATGGCACAATGTCATAATTAAAATAATTGTAAACATATGATTTAACATACAATGGATACCTAATAAGCATAATTTAGGTAGTGCAATGTTCACAATATAAGAACTTTATACAGACAACTATAATTTTAACACTTCACTCCAACATTTTCTGGTAAAAGTGTGAACCAGAAAACACCAGAGCATTACATAAACAACTTAAAGTTTATAATGTTTACACAATTTACACAGATTCTTATATACTTAAACTTAACGCATTCTATTTATATGGTTATATGTAAATTGCTAGCTAATTCACGTTTTTCAGGTTCCAATCACAATTCTCATAAGAATCTTTTCTTGATATTTAAACATTCCACAATAGGTATCAAATATATAATTTAAAGCTCCATATATTATTTCCCTAGCATCTGTTGTATTTTCCAACAAAAGTGTTACAAGCTGGACAATAGTGTTCGGCGTCTTTGAATGAATCGAAGCAGTATGGTATTAATCCAAAGCAGCACAGTGAGCAAACCCTGGAAATGAAATAATAATTATATTTGGAGATAATTTAGTCTTATGCCCTACTTTTGCATAGTTTGATATAGAATATTTTCATAATTAACATAATCTCAAAGCTTTAACTGTAACTTCAATAAATAAGGTCAATACATAGATAATACTTTATAGATACTTACAGGGTAACAACGCAAACAGATCCTGCTACTAAGTGAGTATGCCATGCCGTAGAGTATTTCACCTTTGTAGTCACAGTCTTGTGGCAGTTAAAGCATGTCAATGTTGTGGGTTCACTGCCAACAGCAGGCGCCAGCAAGACTCCTACAGGGACCTGCACGCCTGGTGGCGGCGGCGGTACACTCCCGGATATAGGCTGGCTTGTAGTAGGGGGATGCGGATACACCCCAGTTGGAGTGAACTGTTTAGGCATTTGATAAACTGAAGGTTCTCCTTGTGGGAAAGCAGGCCCCTGCTGTGGGGCCACAAACCCATATTGAGGATTGCCAACAACGGCAGAGTACGGTGGAGGTAAATCATTCGGATCAGGAGCAGACGGAGCTGAATTATCGTAAGGATTTGGAAATTGGGGTACTCCTGGGTGGCTCGGATTCATTATGTTTGATTTTGTTGCGCAGTAATTGTATTCACAATAAAAATAAACTACCACTTGATTTTTCACAAAGAAGTTGCAGCACCACTAGAAAATTAAAGATGTAAAATTGCGAATGAATCATAGATGTGCAGTAAAAAACACGCAAACGCACACAAAAACAATCATGAATGAAACAAAACATCTGACTTCTGACATATTTGACGCAGCCTCGTTCAGTTTAGTGAAAACAAGGCTCATACATTAATGCGTGAGCTTTCCGTTACGCTAATGGCACCTATCGAGGAGGGTACGGTTGACCATTTAATGTTTAGTTGTCCGCGTCTTACTGTTTCTATGCATGACCTTCTCCCTTCGAACTTCCCACGCCCTATTAACTCTAATTACCTATTAACTTTATCCAAACCTATATTTATTTATTTACTTACTCAATTTATTCAAACTAACAACATATATCTTTAAACCTTACTCTTTGTCAATACTAACAATTGTGATGTCTTGCATTTCAGTGTGGAGTCCTGTGTTAAACTCTTCAAGGTGCCTGACGCCTCATACGTCATAAGTTTGTTTCACACCGGTCATTTGTCATTTTAATATCACTGTGTTTCATCTGAAACGTGACATTGGCAAGATTACCCACAGGGTAGAAGCCATAATACCCCAAAAGTCAAGTCAAGTCAATGGCACCTATATGTGTAACCAGCTGTAAAGAATTGTAAAAAAAACAATAAAAGAAAAACACATATTCTTTCAAGCAGCGCTTACAATACTCTACCTTTCTACCGCGAGCGATGCGTACGCAGTTCGACTTGATAACGAAGTATACTCACACTTGTTTCTGTGATTCGGAACGCAGCAACGACGGAAGACTGATTGGATATTGTTATGCAGAAAGGTGTTAAGTGCTTTTTTGTCATTATTCGCTAGACGCGATTAAAGATTTTTGACATCAGCTGGTTTTTCAAAACGTGTAGCTGCGAAACTAATAAATGTTATTTTATAAAAATTTGTTTACACCTATAAAAAAGTATTGTTTATATGACAACATAAACATTTTTGAATAGAAATTCTAATTTTGATGAATAATCGTGAAAATACCACTTAACACCTTTTTGTTTAATGCTCTATGTTTCGAAATATGTTTCTTAAAAGCATTAAGTCACTTTGAATCACTTTTGCAAATTACTTTACGAACATAAAAAGATAGAGAAAAAACATAAATCTCATAAATTCTTACTTTTAAATTAAGTTTTACGTTAAAAAGCTCCGTATATAGGAAGATTAAAAGTTATTTATGAAAAAAATTACCAGACTTGAACTTCCAAACAATTTTAAATGGTTTTAAATGGATAGGTAATATTTTTTTTCACTCGCTTTTTTGTACTATTATCCCTACTAATATTATAAATGCGAAAGTAACTCTGTCTGTCTGTCTGTTTGTTACGCTTTCACGCCTATACCACTGAACCGATTTTGATGAAATTTGGTATGAAGAAAGAACTGAACTTGGGAAAGGACATAGGGTACTTTTTATCGCGGGAAAACTTCCCATTCCCACGGGAAACAGACTTCCACGCGAACGGAGTCGCGGGCGGCCACTAGTTGTGTATAAATAAACTTATAACAATTAAAAATAATTTAAGAAAATCTTAATACTACGCTAATTTCGCGGTGGGGCCCAAAATTTAATTTAACATTAAGTTTGGTTTTGACTATGTTGGAAATAAGGAAATCTTAATTAACTAATAATTTTCTTGTCTTGAATTTAATCTTATTATGTCAAAACTCCGGTTAAGTGCAAGTTGGACTCGTACACGAAGGGTTCCGTACCTTTATCGATTAAAAACGTTAAAAATAACGTTTTTGTAGATATGGGTAAGCATTATTGTTTAATTATTATTTGGTATCCTAGTTATTTTAAAAACTAGTTATTTATTTATTTAAAGTGAATATTAAAGACGTCTACCAGTTGTCTTTTCTAATTCGAGAACAATATAGCAAAAAAACTGTGTTGTATAACCTCTTATTAACTATTTTATAATGTTTTTAATATTCGTCTGTGCAAATTTCAGAGCTATCACGGTTCATGAAATACAGCTTGGTTACAGATAGATAGACAGACGGATGGACGTACGGACGCACGAACCCCAAGAATCAACCTCAATCCAAACTCACGAAACCACAATGGAGAATGTTAACAAATTTTGATTATTATCTCTTCATATTCTCTGTCAAAAATAAAAAATACTGGTGAAAGAATTATTTCGATGCGTCAATTAGTTTTCGATTTATAAGTAAAATAAGTTGCTACCGCACGACGCGGGCTGCTGGTGGCGGTGTGACGTCACACCACAACTGGCTCGGTCTGGCTCACTCAGTACGCTCGCGGTCGCGCGCACTTGTCGTCTTAATTAAACCTAAATACTTTTAAAAATGTGTAATTCAACTGCTAGGAAATCATGTGTTGTGCCTAAATGTAAAAATGCAACTATCAATTCGCCGGAAAAGTTGTTTTTTACAGTTCCAAAGGATACATACATACATCACCAAATCTTGAATATAACCAATACCATTAAACAATTTGTTAGTAAAAATACAAATAAATAAAAAAGGTTTAGTTCATATCATCTACATTTGCAATAAAAAATAAATTAAATTACTTAAATAAAATAGTAAAGGTAAAGTGCATCTGTAACGTTCAACTACATCTAGATCGTATAGGTATCCTACTTCCTAGTAATATAATAAACGCGGAAGATTGTGTTTGTGTTTGTTATCTTTCACACAAAAAGTACTGAACGGATCTGGACGAAGACTGAAATAATCCATAGGCTTCTTTTAATCCTGGGAAAATGCACAGTTCCCGAGGGAAACGCGGGCGAAGCTGCTAACTAAAGCTAGTTAGTACTAAATCAATGCATGTATTTATTTAAATTTACTTAGAAGAGCGGTATCTTTGTATACATACTAGTGGCCGCCCGCGACTCCGTTCGCGTAGAAGTCGGTTTCCGAGGGAATGAGAAGTTTTCCCGCGGTAAAAAATACCATGACAGTTTCATACATATTTTTTCTATTCACTCGCTATCGCAAATATCACTTACAACTTAACTTGGGGGGGAGTAGTTTTTACGTGTAAGAGTAACAAACATTCATACATCCATACTCACAAACTTTCACATTTATAATATTAGAAGGACGTACCTACCTATAGCTACAAAACTATGATACATGATTTGTTGTCTTTAACGTAAAAAAATAATGATAGGTAGGTAGGTACCTACTTCTTCTATTGGACTTGCATTCTCCCATTAGTATTTTTATTATATTGGTTATTTTGTTTTGATAAAACAGTTTGGAACATATCAAACATTTCGGCGGCAACAAAATCACTATTTCTTGATAAATAATGCGCAGTTATTAATTTATCTATTTTAGATAGATTACCTTTTTTCGGATCCTATATCCAATTTATTAATAGAATAATATTAACTATTAACGTATAATAACGAATAATATTTATATTTACTAATACGCGACCGAAAACACAAAAAAATAATACATTAAATGTTAAATAAATAAAAAATAAAAAAATACTGCGCCAGCTATATGCGCCACCGCTGGCGCGTTGTTGTAATACGTCACAAGCGGTCACGTGACTGTTAGCGGGACTCGATATTTTTCGAAACTTTGAATGCCTATAAAATCAAAACTACTGGGTATTTTTTAATAAAACAACAAAAACTAGTGTATTTGTATGCATACAGGCTTTACTGAGACAAAATTTCAAGCGATTTGGCATACCTAGTAACATTCTCCATTCGCACACAGCAGATGTTTTCTGTTTAGTTTGGGGCCACCTATTGCCCAATATTCTGCCGGCTCCCGACAACTGTGGCCACACCAGCGGTTGCAAGACGGGCAGTTATCTTTTATGTTGCCATAACGAGCGTGTCTTCGGCGTCACAGATCACGATTAAGCCCCTGAGGAGTGCGCCTCGAGGAACCCATTCATATCTGACGTTCCACAAGAGTAGCTCGAAACTGAGCTCTGTGGAAAGCATCAGGTCATGGGTACCACGTCTCTTTTCCATGTCGCCGATGATGTGTTAGGCGCCTGCCATTCAGGTATGCCCCAATCATTCACCCGAGTTGGGAAAGACGTTTTGGAACCGTAAAGCACTCTTTATACTGTTCCAGAACTGAGGTTTATGTCTGTTTGAGAGGAGGTGCCCAAAGGCGGTGGTTTACTCTACCTATATTTGTTACCTCAGAGCTTACGACTGGGAGAAGGCCCTTTTGATGATTGTTTTTTATTCGAAAGATGGTGCTTTCCGTGTGGTTCCATGTCAATTTGATCTAGTTCTGTCAGTGGCAAAATCCGTATCCGTTGAAAGATAACTGACCTTTTCTAACAACCGTAAAACACTAAAGAATGTCTCGTCCTCACAGAGTTAACGTGAAACTAGTCACAAAAATCATTAGAATAGCAAGCAGAAGCAGGCTATCTGACCACTGAGAAAATTTGAAACTCTATTTTTCGTCTTAGTTAAAGCTATGGGACAGTTCAATATTTGCCATTTTATTTGTTTATAAAAAACCGACTCTAAGACGGGTAAAAAATACCAAAACGACTATAATATTACCCTACTATTACAACGTACGTATTAAGTAACACTGCCAAGTGTGCTTCTCGGTGGCGCAGGAAGCAATTAAACAAAAGGTTTCAATTTACTTTTAATTACCTATATCCAATCTTTCTTTTTTGATTCCGTACCCAAAGGGTAAAAACTGGACCCTATTACTAAGCCTCCTTATGAACCGTGATAGCTAGAAAGTTTTTCACACATGTTTTATTTTATGTTGCCGCTATATAATAACAAACACTAACAATTAAATAAAGTTAAAATATTTAATAGGAATCCCATACACCAAGCGTGTTTATTTGGCAACTTTTTCTTGATCTTATTAACGACAACTGATATTCACAAATAATTCAGTTTTATATTCACTGTAAAAATGAATTATTTCATTTCAATACGATTAATATTAAAGAGTGGCACCAAATCAAAACATTTTATTTTTCACCGTTTTTATAGATAAAAATAGTACGGAACCCTTCGTGCACGTGTCCGACTCGCACTTGGCATTTTCTAAGAGGTTTTGCACTTGAATCTTACTATATATCAGGCGTCCAACGTATCCTTAATATGCAGAACTGAACTTTTTGACATAACACTGTTGTGCAAAATTCAAAAGGTGGAGTAATGAAATTTGCAAAACCTATTTTTTGTAAATAACAAAAAATATTTAATATTTGGAGAGTTCATTTTTTGCGTACAATTAGATTATATGTTTACAAAAACAATGGTATACTTAACTCAATATCCGATTTTTGGCACTTAACACCTTTATGCTTAACAGGGTCTATATAATCTTTGAGTATTTAGCCAATGGAGTTGACAAGAGCTAAGCTACAATAACATAAAGGCTTTATGGCTTAGTTCCTTTGCCTGCTCGTATGAGCGAATTTAAAAACAACAACAACAACTACAAGAACATATTTTTCTGGCACTTTTACGGGGGGGGCGGGAAACGTACTTAGGGAAAGTAATACATCACTTACATTTTACATGCTGACTGATTTTATTTCACTGAATGAGTGAAGTTTTTTACTGTGTTCCTTTTATTTATTTAAGTTTAAAAATGTAAGTTGCCTTTGGTTAAATACTCAAAGGACTTAATTTGTCTTTTTTTTAAGGAGGTAAAGCATGAATTGAAATAATTTTACAAATATCAATGCGTTTAGAGGTTCAGAGGTTACCCGCGAGTGCATTAATAGCAATAACTACAATTCGTATCGACCCTAGAAAATAGCGGGATCAGGGCCGAGCCGCCCATGTGTGCGATGTGTGCGGCGCACACAGGCGCCTAAGCAAGAGGGGCGTCGGATTGTTTTTTTTTAATACAACATAGTTGAAAAAAATTGTCTAAACCGACTAAAAATGGCGCTTCATAAGTTTCGCACACAGGCGCTTCATAGGTTCGCACACAGGCGCTGCTTAGGGTCGGCGCGGCCCTGAGCGGGATGACTGGTATATTAGTAGCCTATTTATGTCTTGACAGTTGACCACAGGCCTCCTTCTCGGACAGCGAGTGTGATAGAGACATAATCTATCACGCTGGCTCAGTGCGGGTTGGTTGGATTACCACCTTACCCATAGTGCGTGATAGAAAGAGAGTGTACCTACATTCTAGTGAGGATCGAAACTAGAACCTTCGATATAGTAGCCCGGTTGCTATGCCATAGTCAACCACTATACTACCATGCTCTGTTATTTTTTTTGGGCTTAATAGATAATCTTGGTCGCCACAGGCGCCAACATATTTCTGTGTAACATATAATTCGAACAACGAATCCTACTTATATTATACTAGAGGCCGCTCGCGACTCCGTTCGCGTAGAAGTCGGTTTCCCGTGGGAATGAGAAGTTTTCCCGCGGTAAAAAGTTCCCCTAATTCTTTTATACATATTATTTTGGTATCTAGAACCGTTTTCGCAGCGCACGCTACGGAAGCCCTCAAGGATGAATAATTTTCCCCGATTTTTTTCCATTTTCCATTATTTCTTCGCTCCTGATGGTTGTAGCGTGATGTTATATAGCCTAAAGCCTGCCTCGATAAATGGTCTATCCAACACAAAAAGAATTTTTAAATTCGAACCAGTAGTTCCTGAGATTAGCGCGTTCAAACAAACAAACAAACAAACAAACTCTTCAGCTTTATAATATTAGTATAGACTATAGCGACCCATTAAGTTTGGTTTACCTGCATAATATCCATGCCAGACAGAGATTAAAAAATAAAATTAACTAATACACTCCTGCTGCAGTAGTGTCGGGGTAAAAAGAGGAAACGGAATAGTTTTGTGGAGTATTCCAAGATATATTTCATCTGCTTTATGGAGCTGAGCATGATTTCGTCATCCCCAGAATGTCTCCTGAGCTTTGTTGATTTTAACTAGCTTGAGTGCTATTCCAATCTCACCCAATTCAACCAGGTCGGGTGGGATGCGAACAGATGGTTTCGAGTGGTCTGTTGGTGGAAAATCGTCTTTATCTCTATCTTAGGGTCCCTTGTTCTTCCATCGAAAAGTCTCGAATCGACTTAATTGATGACGCCTACGAACGAAACTGTTGCGGCTTCATTTATGTCCTGGGAGCTTTTCAAGAAATTTACTCATTAATATCTCAAAAAATCGTATCCAGCCAAGAAAAGGGTGCAGTAGTTAGTCGGACTGAGGATCGATTATATCAGGTAGACAGATATTTCCTACTTGCCTCGTACAATTAAACGGTCCTGCAATTAAAAACTATGTAATGAATTAATAGGTAGAAAGACTTTATTTTAATAGATAAGCTATATCAAAGTTACAGTAGTGTGAACCTACCTACTTACTACATATTTATCATGCTCTTACAGTAAGGGGAAGCTAATATAGTTGGATAACTCATCATTTTATAATTGTGATCCGCAATGATCCGATTAACTCGCAATAGTCGCAATGCTTCTCTAGGTTTTCAATTCTCTTATCTCTTCCGATCGGGGTCCCAGCAATGAGACATACCTACATCCTACTAATATTATAAACGTAAAAGTTTGTGAGTATGGATGTATGGATGGATGTACGAGTATGTTACTCTTTCACGTAAAAAAATTCAACCGAGTCGCGGGCGGCCACTAGTAGGTACATATATTAATTATCATTTTGTACTTCTTTACTAAGACATTATGAATTCTATATTTATATTACTGTCATTAATTTATTTGTCAGTAAAATTTAGTTTTTTTGTAGCTTTCGTATTGTGGATTAAGCGAATAAATAATCATTAACGTATTGATCGTCATCTTTAATTCAATATTCAACGTGTAAATAGATGACAACATTTAAAATAGATAATTTTGAGAATTTCTTAATTTCATGCTCTATATCTTCATCTAATCCATGCTTCTAAAAAGATAAAACGTAGGTATGACAAATTTTGCTTAAAAATGTAAGTGTTAGACGATCTGTAATGTTCCAAGCTGTATTTATTTTATCTTGTTAAAAAAACTGAATGTTCTTAACTTACAAACGTTTTTGATGAAATTATCTAAATATTGCTGAAAACCGCATTATGGTCCTTTACGTATGTATGTAAATGGAAAGTTACGTAGTTAGAATAAAAACAGGATGGTGAATTTGCTTTATAATAAATGTAAGAGTATGTAGATACGCATTTATCATCCATATCGATGGTTAGCGTAAAGGGGTTGGTTGCACTTGGTCGCGGATCTATCATCGTGTGTCACACTGCTTGAAGACTTCGTTATTGAATAACATTCAGGTTTGCAGTGGTGGGTGGTGTTGTGTAAGACATCGGCGCAAGCGTCGCTCAACCGCGCCAGTACTGGCAATAACTTCCAGCCAAAAACGCGCGCGCGCCGAAATTTCACGCGGTTTTAAGTTTGAGCCGATAAAAACACAACTACGGATAACCAAAACGAATAGGTCACAGCGATTCGTTTTCTGTCTGTCCTAATTAACAATAAGTTCTGTGTTGTGATACCTATAAAAAGGAATGCCACTTACAGTGCCCGAAAAGGTAATGTTTACATACCTATATTTCTTGTATGAGATTGTCTTTTTGTATGAGACTAAACTTTTTATGTAGAGCTTGATAAGGCTTTTAAGTGAATTTCTTAAATGGAGAATATGTTATGAAATTCTTATTCTATTATCTGAAATGATATTTTTGCTTAACCCAAACTAGAAGCAAACATAGTAAACCTAAAAAGAATAAAGATACATGCTATGATAAAAATAAAAATAAGATACACATCGCTTATGATACATATAAAAATAGGTACACGTGAAAATGGTCAAACCTGCCTACTTTTATCTGGAACTTTCGGTACCTTCACCTTTATGAAGAAATGTATATAGATAGAGACAGCAACGAGTAACATGCACAAAGTTCCTACATAATGTTGACCTCTTAGGCCATCGAAGTACGAGTATCTATAGCCATAATAGTCATAACTGATAAGTTAATATGTAAAATTTAATCCTTATCATTTGGCTTTCCGTGGAAATAAATGTTATTTAAATCCATTTTGTGAAGTTATTTCATTAGGAACCACAGAATTCTTGAAAACTTACTTTACCCAAATGGAGGTTTTTCCTTGACTGGCTAATTTATGTCTTTTACTTAACTATTTTTTTTTATTAGCAGTCAATTTCATATTTGAAACCTCCTATAAAAATTGTTTGTTTGCCTAGATGTCCTCTAATAATAAAAACAACGACCATGATCTCCTTTATTTTAAATATTTATGCAAAATCCGTGTCGTAATTGCATATCTAAAATTCTTAAGAGTTTTTGTCACGTTGCCGTGCGCAATTCAGTTAATAGAAACTTTTAACTTGACATTAAAATTTACGTCATACTCTAGCTTAGTGCTGGTTTAACTAAATTAATTAATTTTATCATTATTATAGTTTTACTCACATATAAGAAATATTTGCGAAAAAGAGGATATAAACTTGAAGAAATTATAATTCTGAAAAAAATATTAAAACTACGTAAAAAATGTTTAGCAACGTCACTATTTCTAAAAGGTTTTCAACTATCCCCAGACATACTTAAGTACTAAATTATGTGTGCAGACAAATAAATTTATTTGTGCATCATTTTATTATTTAACGTTATTTAAATCATTTTGCTGTCATAATGAGTAATAAAAACAAAAGCCGGTATACAGTATGCGTGTCGAAAGACATTTGGGTAATCTAGGCGTAAGTACATCGTCAAACATAGCATTTTAACTATGCTGTTACCACGCTGTTACATTTTACATATCCACACACTTACGCCAATTTTTGACACAATTTTTAATTATAAAAACGGGTAAAATATATGTATGCTGAAAATTTTCGTTGTAGGTAGGTTGTAGACTTCGAATTTTACATTAATATTGACTTAAAACTAACAACAAAAAAGGGAAATCAAAAATTAGCACCGATTACATTTGTAAAAAGTTTAACATCATTTCTCCGACTCTCAAACAATTATGGATTTACTTTCCTATTCATACAGCCTTCAATAGAAAATACTCTATAAACCCCAACAAGGAAGCATCAAGCTCTACATAGTTGTTTATCGAGTAGAAAACCCAGTAAGCGTAACCTACAGCGCCGAGTTCAACATGTGATGGTTATCGCCGCCAGGGTTGTGATTTTCTGATGACGTAACCACCTCCGCTAACATAACTAGAGCCTTTCTTCTTATGTAAGACCCTTTATTGGTGCAGGACTTGTTCCGTATTCATTTGTTCAAGGAACTTTCGAGAATAACAACTCCAATCTTTGTCACAATCGAGTTGTGATTACGTATTTTAATACTTGTGTTACATAGTTTGGGTATTTGAAATATAGGTAATAGTCTTAAGTCATCATTCGAAATATGTTATTGTGTATATTATTTAGTTGTATTTTGGAAATAAAAATTACAAGAAAACTCATATTTTTCTGACGCCAATGGACATTATCAATATCAAGTTCTCTTTTTGGCGCGTTGAATTCTTTTTCTTGAAAACAATGGCTTATAATATTTTACATAGTTTTCAGGGTTCCGTTCCCATAGAGTAAAAACAGAACCTTATTAATAAGACTGCTGTCCTTCCGTCTGTCTGTTTCCAGGCTGTATCTTATAAACTTTTTTCACCGTTTAGTTAGTTACACTTAAATGGTTTTACATAATTGATTTATAATTAAACTAGCTTTTGCCTGCGGCTTCGCACGCATTAAATTCGGAGTAAAACCCCTTGTCCTATACTATGTATAATCATATTAATTATTAACCTTCCTCTTGAATCTATTAAAAACACTGCATCAAAATGCGTTGCGTTATTTTAAAGATTTAAGCAAACAGAATAAAAGACAGAAAAAGCGGCTTTGTTTTATACTATGTAGTGAAGAAACATCTAGTTACTAATTTTAATTTGTAAGACTTACTAATTATATGATTTCCCTGTGAATGAGGTTAAAGGAAAATGTGAAATATAAATTTAAACTAGTTTCAAATTAACCCTTGATAATAATTTTAATAATAACGGTAATTAATTAGTCAGTAGTTAGAGTTTATAGTCGAAGTGAACAAATACATCCGAATATAAAACATTCGTCATTTGTTACTGTTTGTTTGTATTTATATCCATGGAAAATCATTTTAAACAACGCAAAGAATACTTTAGTTGTCAGCCAGATATTTGTTTTACAATACTCAAAATAAATAAACACTTAGACAAACCAAAATTAAATAAAAAATGGTATTTAGTGAATATAATGTACCTGTATATGTTAGTAACTAATATTTCTACCATAAAAAGTTGGGGGATCCACATAAGTTTACACGTTATCTTTTTGATGGCCTAGTAATTTACCATTTAATGTAATCCTTGCACTTTTTATTCTGTGCATAATCTGGTTCCCCAAGTTTCAGGCTTAGCCTTGTTTCGGGTGCCCTGCCTGATTTGAAAATGTAAATCGGATGCACATTATACCTACCTACCTACCTACCTTTTAAATTTATGTGCAATAAATAAACTTACTATAAACGTTAAACGACCATATTTCTCGCCCACCAGACAGCCGGCACTGAATCTCTTCGCCCCGTGACCTGCGCGTGAGTGCGAGCATGCGCGCGGTGTGCTGGCGCGCGGCGGCGCTGTGCGTGTGCGCACTGGTGCTGCGCGGCGCCGCGCTGCCGCCCGCCACGCTGGGGGACGTCGTCGCCAACGCCGCCACCTCACTCAACTCTATGAAGGTAGATTTCAGGAGCGTCAGTCTGTTAAATGACGACAAGTTTGGTTTAACGGTGAGGAAAATCCCAAAAAGACTTTGGCGTAGGTGCTTAGTCAAATGTGGTTAGACTCAAGCTTAAGAAATTTTTCCATTAGTTGGTCGTTTGTGTCGACTAATAAATGAAGGAGTTGGCCCCCTGCATACTTTGTGGTAAAGTCGTAAAAGATCGACTGTCTGACTTCGTGGAAGACCATATGATGGTCAAAGCTTTTCTTCATGTTTAGAGTTTCCAAATGTTGTACTTGACGATAGGTAAAATTCCAATTAACAAAAAGCATACATCTAAATACCTACAATTGCTAACAGTTATTGAACCAGTAAGGCGGTTTTAGATCTTGATGTAACATTTCAAAAGTTATATGGCTTGTGTTTATAATGACTTATATGTCAACAAGTACGTTAAATATTACAAACATTGTCATTGCCGTAAGATAAAAATAATGACGAAAGATTTTCATCTGAATATGAAGCGTCCTTGATTCATCTCATTTCTTAGAATATTTTTGTTGTTACCTGCATATTATATTTCAATCAATAAAATATTGCAATAAGTGGACACTTAAAATGCGCTTCAACACGTAGACCGTGGTCAGAAGCAATTCCAATAATATTTGATAACATGTGTAATCAAATCACGTTCTTATATCAATTAAAGTTACGAAATAGAAATTAAAAGTAATCAAACGGGGCTATACGCCGACCAGCCAGTTATATCATACGTGTAAAGTGTACATTGTTTACTAAACTGTCGTTAAATAAGTTCTCTGTATCGCAATGGGCTCGTATATAGAGTAAATCTAACCAGTTTGAACTAGTTACTAAGGTAGTAAATATATGTTCTAAACCCACATAATATTTCGTCAACTATTGCGATCTTCTTTGTCACGTTACATTGCGCTGGTTGTTCCCGAGTGTATTAAACTACCGTATCAGTGATGTAACGTGGGCAGTAACGCATCTTTATGGCAAGCAACATAATCCTCAATTACGTAAAGTGGGTAAATGCCACACATCGCCACGGTCAGACGGACAGGCAGTAAAGATACAATAAATGGTTTTAAAATTTAATGACAATAAATGGTTTTCTTGCAAATTATCGCATGAATGACTATTATTTTAGGAAAAGGCAAGATAACTTGCATTTTTGTTCTGTTCGTGACCTAGAGGAAACCAACAAATTGTAGGAAATAACATAATGCGGCTTATTAAATTACCTGATTAACAGCTGAACAAATTAGCATACTTCTTGCTTTAAAGTAAAACCTCATTTAAAGTTATAGTTAGTAATAACTCTAAAATCTAAAATCTCCCTCTATTTGTCAAGAGAACAACATTATTGCAATTAATATTTGCTTTCAAACGATAAATTATATGGTATAAAATCAGTAACAAGCATACAGTTACAACATTATAGCACGTCCAAAAATGAAACAACTATTTCAGCAAAAAATATAATCATTAATTCGGACTACCTACTTATTAAAGAACTGGTACAGGACACCCTTGTAAAACGTTTACGAAAATTGCATTCGCATCGAGTTAAAACACGTTTACATTTTTCAACACAAATACGTCTTAGCCTCAGATTAATAGATTAAAGAATACATACGTTTTGAAGTCTAATGTAATTAATTCACTTTTTTATTTTCCTTTTGCGTCCGAAACAATTTAACTGTAGTTTTCTACTACTAGAGAGAAAAAGTCTAGTGTAGAATAATTATTTACTTTGTTTTAGTAATTCAAAAAAATCGTTTCAATAAAAAAGAACAAGTTGTAAATCGAACATAAGAATTTTAATTTGCGAAACACTGATTGATATCACTACATAGTATAAAACAAAGTCGCTTTTTCTGTCCCTATGTCCCTATGTCCCTTTGTATGCTTAAATCTTTAAAACTACGCAACGGATTTTGAAGCGGTTTTTTTTAATAGATAGAGTGATTCAAGAGAGAGGTTTATATGTATAATAACATAGTACAGGTAAAGCAGTTTTACTCCAAATTTAAGGCGTGCGAAGCCGCGCGGGTAAAAGCTAGTCCATAATAAAAAAAACTATAATAGGTTTAGTAATAGAATTCTTCAAAATTCACAATGCATTATGCTCACGGTAATTGAGTAAGATTTATAATATAAACATAACTTCATATTCTTTCAGGTTTAATTAAGATATTTCATTAACTTAAAATTTGTTACCTACGTGAACTTATTAGCATTTATAAAATACTTACACATAAAAAAAAATTTGGTAGGTTTGTGCAAATTACACATACTTAGTCAGTTATTCATTTGTTTAATTGTGTTAGGTTCATAATTACGCAATTCCTTATTGATTGTTTACTAACATTTTAATTTAAAAATATTTATTTACAGAGTGATTCAAGCCCGAATACGTTATGAGTCCGCTTGATGGTTCATGTTCTTTAGGAACAGAAATGTTGTTATATAATAGTATATATTATATACCTTTTTCTTTCAGACTTCTCAAAATTGAGGGTTATAAGGAATAGCTGCAGCTATAAGGAATAAAACATTTATCCAATTTGTTGTTTCTATTAAAATAAATTATTGTGACTGATTTTTGAAATTACCTTAATAATGTTGATGAGAAAATAAGATTAGTGTGTTATGGACCAATTTTCTTTCATTTTACAATGTCGCAACTCAATATTAAGTTTATTCCACCGATCATTATGTTTCATGCATCTTCGAGAATATTGCTCAATCATCTACTACGCTATTTCTAAAGCAAAAATCAATGGGTATTGCTCTAGCAATGATCACGAAATCAAAAGTTTTAGGTTTTATTATGTAGCTTTGATCAGATTCATCTTAAGTTAAGTTAATATTTGTTACTTTTAAGCTTCTATCGCAAACTTACTTTACTAGATAGTACCTATAATAATTAGTAAAATCTCGAGATCATTTGAATAGACAACTATCCACGTTATATTTGAAAACGTTCGCCCAAACAATAAACGTTTAGTTTGAAGATTATCTCATGAATCTTTATTGGCAAATACCTCGAATATGCTCATACTCCTCTTAACAAAGCGCAGAATCAATTTTGAAGAGTCGAAGAAAAAAACTTAGGTATAATTTTTTTATAAAATTTTCTCGTAAGCGCGTTGAGATAATTTTTAACAAAATAAAAAAACATTTAATATGTGACGAAATAGGTTATAATAATTAAGTTTGACATTAAATGTTTTTAGTAACCGAAATGCATATTGCAAGCATCCAACTTGTGAAATATTAAGTTGTGAATTGAAGGTTATTTTAAGATTGAATAGACGAATTGTATTTGAGTTGCCTCATACATTTAATTGACAGCGATACAATGAGCATCATATCTTGCCAAATCAACAATTAAATCGAATATTTATACACAAGGACGAATATAGTTAGTATCTAAATATAGTACAGCATGTTGCACCTTACATAAACTAAGAAATAGAAGGAAAGAAAATGGTTTTTGATAGATACAAAAAAATCGGTATGTAAAGAAATCTGTTGATTAATCGGTTATAAGTGATTTAGTTTAATCATTTTTTGGTTCCACTTAACATAATCGTAGTAGATGATTAATTGATTTACCTAACTGCATGAACCAAACATAAGTTTATTTTAAAGAAAATCACCGGTATAAATGTTCGAATATTAACAACCTATATGAAAACGTACATTTCAAAAGCTTTAAAGCAGCATCTACTCATATAAAATCTAAACAGCAAGCTCACACGAAATAACACTTTGAACCGTAATGACCTAAATTGCATTGAATTAGCAAGTAGCCACAAAAGTGTCCTTGTGTACCAGTGTGTATGACACAGTTCACTCGTGAGGTAATTTCAGGATTCGGTATCACTGAAAGTCTATACCCTTACCACAGATAGTATAATTTAATATTGGTCACGAAAATGTGTCTGCATTTTAACAAGTCCAAATTGTGTTTATTACCTACTTTACATAAGTAAAATGTAAGCCAATGATTGAATAACTGATCGATAAAGATATACCTAAATTAGTTACAAAGTAAAGCAATAATTTATTTACATTCTCTCGTATTTATACAATCATACATTTATTATCGAATAGACTGTTCTCATTTCAATTTACAAATAATAATCTAGATAACAATTGAAAGTCCTTGAAAAAAATTGTTATGTTGCAAAAAAAAAAAGTTTTAAAATGCATGTATATTTATAATTATTTGATTAAGGTCAGTAATGCCACCATGCAGTAATGACTGTGCCTCTCACCTGACAACGTATAATTGATTAAAATAATGTTTAACTCCAATTAAACATTTCGTTTCCAGTCACGCGACCAGTGGAACCAAGCGACGGATAATTGCGGCAAAAGATTTGGGTTTCACTTCGTAATATGCGTATTTAGCGATAATAATGACTATTGTTTAATATTATTGAACAGAGTATTATATAATGGTTTGAGATTTTAACCAGTTTGTTTGTCTCGTTTGTAATAGTAAAACTAAGGACCTATGCGTCATTTACGGCCTCATATAGGTTTTGGCGATAAAATAACTAAATATCGACTCTACATTCTTGTTTATGAATAAATTAAATGCAGTTACAACTGCATTCAATTTATTTTTTGTCTATTTTTATTTATGTATTTTGTTATTTATTTATGTAAATTAAAAGGTAGGTGTCCTACTAGGTATTATTTTTAAATACGTTTAAATAATGTGTAATTTGGTTGTATTTAATCATGTTATTGTAGCCAAATATGATTTGACCTCCTTCCAGTCTATTATTTACCTTCAGATAATACAGGACTTGTTCGGCTGTCTGTCAATTAAGATTCATTTTCCAGTAAACACGGGATTATTATCATTATCAAATACTTCGGTTACACTCGGGTTTATAACGACAGTTTAAACCTATACGTGTCTTCAATTACTTTAATCTTTTTAATTCTGTCATGTTTTTATTTCCTACTAGACCCACGCTTCGCAATGGTGTAAATTGCGCGACCTGTTCCCGCTACTTTGTATTTTAGCTATCTTAAATAAAACTTTTTCAGATTTTTCTTTATTCACAAACTTAAATGAATAAATTCCCTAAAAGATGGCGAACAACAAACTAAGATCCGTGACGTACTTTAGGAGGAGTTAACGGACAAACATACAAACAGACACAATTAGCGTAAAATATGTAACTAGCGACCCTACCACGCTTCGCAATGGTGTAATTTTGGCCGAATTGCTCACGAAACATTGATTTTTGGCTAACTTAAAAAATCTTTTTCCGATTGTTCTTTATTTACAAATGTAAATTGGATTTATACTATGTAATGATGATGATAACTAAATCCAGTTAACTCCCAGGTGACCGGAGCCTGGCGCCGCCTCTCCAGCACGCTGAGCGAGTCGGTCGGCCTGAAGCACGCGTTCCGGCGGCTGCAGACGGTGCCTGCGCGCGCGGCGCGGCTCGTGCACGCGCTGGTCGACAAGATGCGCGTGGGCGGCGGCCCGCTGGTGTTCACGAAGATGGGCGCGTTGAGGGGAAGGAGATTGGTGACGAGGACCAACGCGGAGACGCCGTATTACAGCTTCAAGGGGATTAGGTTGGTAACGGTGGGATTAGTGTTTCCAGGGATCCCGTAATTAGTTTGAATTGGGAATGGATGACATAGAACATAACTGTTTTTGAAATTAAGTATTTTATTTCAGTCGTAAAGAAATTTCAGATTAAATAACATCAAATTCTATTGATGTTTCAGTTAAAAAAATAACATTTCGTTTTATACATTTCAATTATAATTATAACAACAACAAAAATAAATGATTATTATTGGAATATGAATATACATTACCAGTACCATATAGTACTTACAATGCAATATGATTGTAATTAGTAAAGTGTAATGTTTTATGCAACAAGTCGGCGCGACTCCATTTTCTTAATTACCTGTTGTTCTATTCATTGTTATATTGCATTACTTGAATGTGTGCTGTTCACTAACTAGGAAAATTATTTCTACAAAATAATATCATAAACGTACGCGTTGATGTCTTTTGCACATACAGACTTAAAATTAACTTAAACCGTTTTTTTAACTGCCCATGTTTTCACTATAGCAATTAATTATAAGGATAATTACTCACTTTGTTCATAAAGAAAATATAAAATGCCTTTGGGTCATAAGAGGCGAGGTTATGAATTAATTTAACTCGTGAAAAGGTTAAGGCGATGTCAAAATTGATATTCTGGAACCTCAGTAGCCATGTTAACGATGTACTTTTACTTGAAGAGTACGAAATAATCACCAACAAAAACCTTGTTGCTTGTAAGGTTCTGAGAGTGTATTAACTTGGAAACTTAATGAGTTTACTTATGGTATGATATCTCTCAAGCCTTCCATGGTGATGTTTTTGCTCTGACTACATGATATGACGTCATAGTCTGGTTTTTACAACATGCAATCGTGATATCGCCTGCATTCTATGCTAATTCTTGAAACAATGACAAGTGCATAACATTTTTATTTGCTTGTTGAAAGGAAAATGTTATGGTAATTTTATAAGTACCGGGTTTGTCTTAAATTTAAGACAGATATTGTATTGGATCATCAAGTACTTACCTACCTATTGTTTCATCATCAAGTAACATTTGACAACACACAATACGTTTGTTGAATTTACGAGAAGTTCTCGTTTTTTTTATTGCACGACTTGGTCGATATCAAGAATATGTCTGTTTTTTCTTTAAAATTATTAATATATCGAGAGTTTATTAATACTAACTGGATATCTACACTTGTTTCTGAAAAGGGTCATGACAGACAGATAGAAAGACTTACAATCAAGTAAGAATAACTTTTATAAGTCAATTTACTACGCATACCAACATATAACCTTTGTCCTACAGATACGCGCAGCCCCCCCGCGGCGCCCTGCGGTTCCGCCCCCCCGTCCCCCTCGAGCCCTGGTCCGGGGTGCGCGACGCCCTCGAGGAGGGGTCCGTCTGTCCTCACCGGTTCATGCTGTTTGACACATACAAGGGAGATGAAGATTGCCTCTTCCTCAATGTGTACACCCCTGCGTTACCCGACGCAATTAGTGGGTAAGTCAAAAGTTACAGACATCCATTTGAACAAAAAAAACACTGTATTGTATACAAACAGTTTTTATATTTAAAATAAATTGGGAATCGTTTTATACTTACGACAGAAATGTAGTTTATAATCTTTACACCAAGACTCTTGTTCAATGCCACGTTTTTCACAATTAGTAAAAGTGACAATACTAGGACAAAAACCCACCTACCTTCTTTGCCATGGATTAAACAGTCTATTACATAGTCCTTAATAAATCAGCCTGTACAAGTATGTAGGTTTACATAGGTAATATTGTGTCAGGTACAACCCCAAGCTAGCGGTGATGGTGTGGATCCATGGCGGGGCGTTTGCTGTGGGGTCCGGCAACGCGTTCCTGTACGGGCCGGACCATCTGGTGGGGGCGGGCGTGGTGCTCGTCACATTGAACTACCGGCTTGGAGCCCTCGGGTTCCTTAGTTTAGAAAACGACGAGGTCGCGGGGAACATGGGCTTGAAGGTGAGTAGGCTTGGAGTAGGATTAATGGTTTTAGTTTTTAATTCTAGTGGTAGAGTCTAGCTGTAGGCTCTGTCTGCAGCGATTACTGGGCTGACTCGACCGGTGAAATACCACCGTCGCACAGAAAACCAACGTGAAGTAAGGTCAATGTCCCTACGTTTCGTTCAGTCAGTGCGGTATCCGGTACCCAATTTTCTCAAAGGTCAGCAACCCACCCCCAACACCCACAGTGTTGCGGGTAGTCATGGGCGGCGGTGATCACTTACCATCAGGTGACCCGCATGCTCGTTTGCTACCTATGTTTTAAAAAAAAACTACAGTGGAAGTTTCTTGTGTCGCGTTCCTGTACGGGCCGGACCATCTGGTGGGAGCTGGCGTGGTGCTCGACCCGCTGAACTACCGACTTGGAGCCCTTGGGTTCCTTAGTTTAGAGAACGATGAGGTCGCAGGGCATATTAGCTTGAATGTGAGTAGGAAGGGTAAATGGTCCTTAGGTATTTGAATACAAATAGTTGGTTTCTGGTAATGCGATCCTGTACGGGCGGGACCACCTGGTGGGCGCGGGCTTGCTCCTAATCATAATTGCTGTCTCGGGAAAACGAGCTTCATTCTAAAGAATAAATGTCGCGGAGATCATGGTGTTTAAAAGTAGGGTTACGGCTCAAAAAGAACCAAAAGGTTAGGTCAACGAATTAAAAACGGCGGATACCAGCTACCTGTTCCCAAATGGATCAAAAGGCTTTTTATATTCAGTAGATTTATAAATCACTATCTAATGATGCCTTTGCACTTACATAATTACATAAACAAGAAGTCGACACAAAGTTATTTTTTTTTATAAATTGATTTAAAACATGAGGTTTACGCAGGCATAACACTGTTATAAAAGACAAAGTTAAACTGTTGTTGTTATGAAAATTGCGCATGTTCATGATTTGGAACAGAGCACAAGAGCCAAGCTTAATTTGGTTAATTGTAAAATTGTGCAAACGTGAATTTTGACTGAATAAAATATGATAACGAACTTAGTTGTTGCAACCACTCTTTGGGTTTTTCAAATTTTCAAAACAAAAATAAAAATACCGTCTATAGCATTTAGATTTTTATTACTAACCAGTGGCCGCCCGCGACTCCGTTCGCGTGGAAGTCGGTTTCCCGTGGGAATGAGATGTTTTCCCGCGGTAAAAAGTACCCTATGTGTTATTCTGATGTATAACCTATATTACTGTAAAGTTTTATCCAAATCCGTCCAGTAGTTTTTACGTGAAAGACTAACAAACATCCATCCATACATCCGTACATACTCACAAACTTTCACGTTTATTATATTAGTAGGAAAAATCATGAAAAAGAAAAGTCAAACATACTTCGGATCTAAGTTAGTAAGCGACTTTGCTTCATTACGCTACATCAAGTAACTTACATATAAAAGACAAAAAACTAACAAATTATCTTTATTCTTGCGAAAAACTTACCCCTTCCAATACGTTTTCCATGAAATGATTAATTTCGTTCGTAGCCACCGTATTAACACTATCACCAATAACAAAATGTAAAGTTTTCACTTCAAATACCTAACAACACACACTTCACATTTAAAAACTCAATACTTATTATAATATTCCGGTTAATTCACTCACAATTGCTTATTTCGTTTGTACAAGAATAAGTTTGCACGAAAAGAAAATTCAAGAAACAAAACAATTGGAAGAAGAACGCGGCATTTTGAATTTTTTTTTCTTCCGTGGTCCAACAAGCTGCGGTCCAAAATGCTACCGGCCAGAGTTTTTTCTTTTTTTGTGGCTAGCACCACTGTTGAATTATTATTCTTTTTTATTTGTTCGTAAGTGGATAGATATAGAAAAAGTTCCTATGGTCCATAATTACCTCACTTAGCAATGGTCTAGGAACTTATTAAGTAACTAGTGGCCGCCCGCGACTCCGTTCGCGTGGAAGTCGATTTCCCATGGGAATGAAAAGTTTACTCTATTTAACTTTGGTGTTACTATATCGATTTGTATAATTCTTAATAATGGAATAGTTAATAATGTTACCTTTTTTAAATAGGCATGACTGAGAGTGTTATAAACGTAAAAGTAGACAAATATAATCAGAAAGCTTCGAACTGCTAAGCTATCAGGAGTTACACGTGTTATTGTCAGTCAACCATGAAGAGACATATGCTGTCATGGTACTTATATTTTTTATATAATTTTATGGAGAACATTTCCGTCATACATTATTTCTGTGTAGCTTTAACTATTAATAAGGTGTGCAACGCGAACGGAAGCTTATAAAATGGAGTAACTTTTCCCGTTTTCCCAACATTTCCCGTCACTGCTATGCTCCTATTGATTGTAGCGTGATAAAAAGTATACTATACCAGCCCAGGAGTATCAAAAATAATTGCACCAAGTTTCGTTAAAATCCGTTGAGTAGTTTTTGTTTCTATAACAGACAGATAGACAGACAGACAGACAGACAGACAGAAAGACAGACAAAAATTTTACTGATTGCATTTTTGGCATCAGTATCGATCCCTAATCACCCTCTGATAGTTATTTTGGAAATATATTAAATGTACCGAATCGACCTCTCTACAGATTTATTATTAGTACTATAGAAGACGAGATGTAGTAGTATAACTTATTTTTAAAAACCTTGTTTTTTGAAAAGTGTTTTTTTATACCTTATTCAATCTTGACCTATTAAATTAAGGTCACAGATAAGTTAAGTTAATGTTTTTCGTTAACAAGTTAACGAGCAGCTTATTGTGTAGGTCTCCAATTAAAACCAACAGTTTAAGGTCCGTATTATAATCGGCTGTGCCTCGGCTCGGGTAGACATTTGTCGGAACTCGTTGCAATGACAGCCTTTCCACTCTTGTAATGAAATATACTATTACTTCATGGGGTTGAGAGGTTTCTCTGCTTCTGGTGTTGCTATGAGTACGAATCGAGCCAGTCTATTTGTCTCAGGACCAAGTGCTAGCTCTGAAGTGGGTGCGCGACAACATCGAGTCGTTCGGCGGCGACCCGGCGCGCGTCACCATCTTCGGCGAGTCGGCGGGCGCGGCCTCCGTGCATCTACACATGCTGTCCCCCGCTTCTAAGGTAAATGTAATACTTATAGTTTGTTGTGAATGAATCTCTAAGCGAAAGTAAATAATTTGTAGATTATTTAAAATCAAATAGTGCTTTCATTTATTCTGCAATGTCAATCATCGTTCCTGGGCCATCAGCTGTCTCGTGAGCGTTAACCACAAGCGAAGAACATCACTTATATTTTTTATGAGTTTTCTAGGTATTTATTTGGTAAATTAAGTAACTATTTTGGCTGAACAACATATGTAGTTTCAGGCTTCGGAAATGGTCGGTATAAATCATTTTAGAATCCTAAACATGCAAATATCTTGCCTTGCAAATGATAAGTCTTTACTAAGTTTCTAATATATGCAAAGAAACATTTGCGGTTAAGTGATATTTTAGTTAGTAAATTTTTCAACAAAGTATGTTTTTACGAGGTTAAAATTTTATCAACCTCTTGTTTCTTGATTATAGTTATTTTTTGACTCAAGGGGGCTGGGTCCAGGTCCTAGGTGGACCACTAAATAAATTGTTAAACATAATGTATTTTGACTTAACCACTACTATGTGACCCCCCCTGGCGACCAATCCTGGATCCGCTCTTGTCTTGATTATAACTTTACTATTCGTTCGATGTTCTAGCTATCTTTTGGGATTATTATGTCAAACTACGACCTCCCACTATTATACGTAGTAAACCTTTGATGAAACTGTAGCATAACTCCCTAGGGTCTGTTCCACGGCGCGATCGCCCAAAGCGGCGTGGCGCTGTCCCCGTGGGCGCTGGCTCGCGAGCCGCGCGCGCGGGCGTTCGACCTCGGCCGCGAGCTCGGCATCGACACCAACAACACCGCGGAACTACTCGGTGAGTACTGTAGCTACATGCAAGATACTGTAACGATCGCCCAAAGCGGCGTGGCGCTGTCCCCGTGGGCGCTGGCTCGCGAGCCGCGCGCGCGGGCGTTCGACCTCGGCCGCGAGCTCGGCATCGACACCAACAACACCGCGGAACTACTCGGTGAGTACTATAGCTACATGCAAGATACTGTAGTAAAAAATGGCGATCGCTGCACAAAGTTCAAAACAAATTTTACCGGCGAAATTTAAAAAAAAAATTATATAACAGTTAGTAGTTAATTATCAGTAGAGATGCGCCGAGTAACACTTTTGCCGAGTACCGAGTACCGAGTATTACTCGGTTAAATTTTTTTTTAACCGAGTACTCGGCCGAGTAACTCGGTTCTATCAAATTCCCAATTTCGCACGCGTAAACAAGTACAAACGAACGCAAGTATATTTAGAAGAAAAGTCGTTGGCAAATGGTGGACAGGGCACCAAACAAGGCATCATAATTTACATTTATTAAAATTTAAATATTGATTATTTTTATTACAGTTCCTTTAATTTTGTCTCACTAGTACTCATGCATTAGCATAATTTTGATTCTATTAGGTACTTGAGGATGTCAAAGATTTCCTCAATCAGTACATTTTGATTAACACTGTTGTTTCAATTATATCTTCCTAAATTTATTGCTTTCTTTAAACAAAGTATATTACTTTTTTGGTACTCGGTACTCGGCATTAGTATACCGAGTTACTCGGCCGAGTACCGAGTACCAAAAAACCCGCCGAGTACGCCGAGTACCGAGTATAAACCGAGTACTCGGCCCATCTCTAATTATCAGGTATTTTATTTCCATAATACACACTTTTTGTATAAATTACGAAAAATGTGCATAATTTAACAAATATTTACTTCGAAATTATATCTCTACACACAAGCAAGTGTAAAGGAAAAAAGTTGAGATTGCAAAGCTTTATTACAATCAGACAAGTTAGTACGCGACTTAATAAACACAATTGAAATTTGAAGTTATAAATGTACCCTTATAGTTAGTTATAAATGAGTCATGACACATTTCGTCTATACTTAACTGTATAAAAATAAATAGAAATAAAAATCATTTATTTCATCATTAAGTAACTTAATTACATTCGATGAAAGTCAAAATATCTATCATCAGCTTATCATCAGTAGGCCGAGAGAAAAAAGCTGGCGTAAAAAAACTCGGCACTTTTTGTCCATCACCAAATATACAAAATCAAGGCATAAAACTACACCAAGACAAGATAAAACGTAAGGTCACAAGACGGTTAAATTGAAGTAAGAAAATACAACTACTAATGCTTGTGCCATGGTCTTGTCCAGGCTACCTCCGCGCAACTCCCAGCGAGTTGATCGTGAAGGCCGGCGCGCGCATCGCGGCCCTCGGCGTGGCGGCCGACGACCTGCAGTCCACCATCGCGCTGCCGTTCCTGCCGGTGCTGGAGCGCCCGGCGCCGGACGCCTTCCTGACCAGCGCGCCGCGGGACAGCCTGCCCGGCGCCGACGTGCCGTTCGTCACCGGGTATAATGCGCAGGAGGGGATCATACTGTTTAGACGTAAGTGTTCAACTAGTTGTTTTGTTTCTAATGATGAGTTTAGGTGGGCAGCTGCATAAATAATAATAATAAATCTCTAGACTGACACACTAACCGTGTGGCCCTAAAATAAGCAAAGATTGTACTATAGGTACCACACAATGGACTAGGGGAGAACCTAGTTACACCCAGACACGGGCCAATATCTAATTTTTTTACGAAATTGGCCCGACCCGGGGATCAAACCATCCGCTTAGCACTCCGGTATATATACCGCTGCACCACAGAGGTCGTCAAACATGTTATTTGTCTCGGTGTGTGATGAAGTGAATTACAGGTGTAACAAGATTGAACAATACTGGAAAGTAGCATCGAACGGCGCTGTTCAATGGTTATTGGTTTGAAAAGGTTTAGGTAGGCAAAGTATGGCCAGTCCATAAGACATTTAGTTTAGTTTTGTTATACTTAGTACTAAAACTAACAATCTAAACGCTAAGTAACATACGAATTTATCACAACTAATCGAAGTGAATGCACCAATGTCATTCATCAAATTGTTAGCTTGTTGTAATATTACAAAATTCGACAATACTCAGCTATGTTGAAAGGTCACGTCTCTTAAGCTAGAGTAAATTTGCAATCCATTGAAAATATTTCATTTAAAATACAATGTATAGAGGAACTTTCAACATCCGCTTTGCTTATAAAATACCTGAACGTGCTATTTCATAAAGATCTCTAACTTAATCTGTCATTTTGTAACACGAAAACCGCAGTAATTTCTATAACGCACCGGCTAATCTTGGCCAGTTAATGCATTCCCGAATACCAAAAACTCTATTGCAAAACGTTGAGTACTCTTAAATTAGAAGGGTCCTTATAAAAACCGTTTAAGCCAGCGAAGGACAAACTGTTAACGATTTCACGTTTATTCAATGTTTTGCGACACCCATATTATTTTAATGTATATTTGATCGCGGTTGACTAGTATTTATGGTGTTTTTGTATAATCCGTCAATTTTCCGCTGTTAGTTGGTGGTTAGTGCGTAGTTATTAAAGGGCTTGTGCGGATTTCCTTCATGTCGCAACGCGGGCGCAGTGATCGGAACTACTATCGGTGACAAGCCGCGATCCTTGCGGTTCACCTTGTACCGAAATCCGACATCAGATAAGCAGCGGGATCCTGTCGAGAAAAACTTGCAACGAAATATCGTGCAAAAAACTTTGAGTGGGTTTAAAATACCGCTGCTCATAAAAGTATTAAGGCGAAGCTGTATCAAATATGGACACACTAGTGGCCGCCCGCAACTCCATTCGCGTGGAAATCGATTTTCCGTGGGAATGAGAAGTTTTCCCGCAGTAAAAAGTACCCTATGTGTTATTCTGATGTATCACCTATATTATTGTAAAGTTTCATCAAAATCCGTCCAGTAGTTTTTACGTGAAAGAGTAACATGCTCACAAATTATTTTATTTCGTATTTTATTAAAATAAATTACTGCAGAAACTCTTAACTAAGTAAATTTGATGGTGTATTATGACAATGTTGGTGACGAGGTGCGCACACGCAGCCCGACGCGGATGTGACGCGGCGCCGCGGCCCTGACATACACACCTGCAAATGCAAACTCTTGACATATCGCCACCACAATGAAACACTTGTATTTGTATGTTCATCTTAAAACAATGCAACCTTTAACTACCTTTTTTTTAAGAATACTGACTTCGTATAACAATGGCTTTCTATAAATCAGTTTTTCATTCAAAAACTTTTAAACCCATTCATTATTACTTCTTATTTGATTTATTCAGGTAAATCGCCATAACACATATCTGTTGCTAACAAGTTTTAAATTTTTAAAAATATGATAAAACAAAATTGGTAATGTGAATTACAAACACTTTTCTATTGCAAAGACGAAACCAGTTATTGGTACATCGCGAGTTACCGTACCCTTATTAAATAGTGATTCAATGTGTTTTCAAACTAAACATTTAGCAAAACGGATCTATTCTTAACTTGGTGGTCTCGTAAAGTTTTTGATGACTAACGCATTTCATAATTTACAACAAATGTTTTTATGTAAATGAAAAGACATCAACGCGTTGCTGAAGAACTTTATTGTTGTTTTATTCTTATACCTATTGCAAAACTATTGAGTTTTTCCATAACACATTACAGCGTAAAATAATATGTAGCTTTATATTTAACATAATACTTAACTAACTCATCAAATTGAATACTTTTATTATAACTGCAGTTTATATTGTAGTAATCTCGAAATTACTTTACGTACTCGCTCAATTTAGTCTTACAGTCGTCCTTGATCTCGTTATAACTGTTTATTCGATAATATCTTTACATAAAATGATGTATTTTGTATGTCGCAAATACGTGTTATGTAAGAATCGACGTTAGTTCACAAACATACGGTCGCGACGGTGCCCGCATTTACATAATTCAAATAACACACGGTTACGTTTGTATGTCCGTATGTGTGCCAGTTTCGTTCACAAATCACCTAACAATACTATTTCAGTTACTTTACATATCCAAAAATGCAACAAAACGCTTTACGGTTCATGTCTTTATACTATTCTTAACAGTATGACATAACTTAGAACATTTGTAACAGTTGGTTAACTCCCAAATCTTACTGCGACTATTGCATTTTTAAGATAACAATTTGCATATTGTATTAACAGAAATCTATATTTTATTATTTTAATTAAATGAAGTAACGTCATTCGTGTATACAGGTAATAACGTAAATTATTTGCGCAAAAAGAAACTGCACTTGCTAAAGTGTTACCAATTCGAGTCTACTTTTTACGGCCTACTGTTGCGAAGCGGCATTAATGTTTCTTTACCGAATAACTAGCCAACTATGTAAATCTCTTTTCGAAAATTCTTACTAAAAAAACAAATTACAATTAGTATGCAAATGGATTATCCGATCGATTATTGATTCTTGTCATATTTTGTTTGTTGGATCCTGTGTACTATTTTAACCAAATTTAATTAAAAAATCTTACTTCTACAACAACTATGTTCCTTTTCCAAGTGCTTTCTTACTTACACTTTTTACGTACACTTACTAAAATAACATTCGCAAGAAGCTTTATATCACAGAACAGTAGGTTACCTACACAGTTCTTTCATACGAAGGAGTGGAAGAGCTTATATGCTGAAAGATTATATATTTGATTTGAGCCTGATAGAATACCCTCAGGAAATATTCTTTTGGGACGTAATTATATGCCAAACATAGTCCTAAGGCTACAGTGTGGCCATAGTGCTCTAACTAAACTATTATGTAAAAAATAAGCCAATGAAAATCATTTATACCCAAAAAACTTTATAATTATACCATTCACTTGCACTTCGAACAAAAACATCCAAAACATCCTCCACACTATTCTCATATAGCAATTAAAGAGTTATTAACCTCTCAGTTTCCATAATGACTGCGGTAGGTTGGTATCATTATAATTCCGATTGACTGGAGTTGTGCAAAGTTCCGCTCACTTCCGTCCGCGGTCGCCGAGATCGTTCACTTGGAGAGATCTTATCTAAAACTAAATATAAAATACCTACTATTTGATTCACTGCTAATCAAGGGGGCAATTCTGTTGCTTTCAACGTGCAAAGTGGTGAAGTGCGTGCGGCACGTTAGCAGTTTTTTATAAGAATATGTGCGGACATAACAAAAACGTCTCCAAAATAGGACACAATAGAACCACTGGCTTTGTTATAAAAAAACTGAATCTAGACAGTAGAAACTTGGTCACGATTTTAAACAATCATAAACCAACTACCGATATTTGATGACCAACTTTTATCGCATGACCCCGTTTTCATTTGTGTTAAACATTTGCTAACAACTTGAGCCTCTACGGATGCCGAGGTTGGCTGTATTGATTTATTGTCTGCACAAAATAAGAAGAAGGTCTTTAGATATGAGATGTGACAGTTGTAACAAGGTTATAAAGAATTCGGCTTAAATAAATGTACTTATTGTCTTAAGACACGTGTTATTCTTAACAAAGTTATAAAGGGTCGATGAATTTTCGGACACAAAAAACTCGGACACCTTGGTAAAAAAAAAAATAATTGAAAAACCATAGTTTGGCAAAGGTGTCCGAGTTTTTTGTGTCCGAAAAGTCATCGACTCGTTATAAATACGGTTCACAAATATACTTACTTTTAAACTTTCATATAATAATTACTATACATATCTCAGTCTATTTCATAAAATTACTTTAATGGAACAAGGCATAAAATATCAATATCTCTAAATAAAAGCATTATAATTGACACATTTAAGGAAAAATGTAACTGTTTCTCCCTTTTATTTTACGAAAGTTCATTAATATCTTTAGAATTTACTACTTACTACCTACTGGTAAGTTTTTGTAAATATAAGATTTAAAAGTTAACCTTTTACATATATTCGCGCAGGACTTCAGCGCTACCCAAAGTTGCTCAGCGAGCTTCAGGCCGAGTTCCACCGCGTGGTGCCGCCCGAGCTGACCGCCGGCAACCAGACGCTGGCCAGGCGCGTGGCCGAGCACATCCGCGCCTTCTACTTCCAGCACCGGCCCGTCGACATGAGGAACATCGACAGCCTCATTGATGTTAGTATATAATATAAACATTGTTAGCTGACCGCCGGCAACCAGACGGCGGCGCGGCGCGTGGCCGAGCACATCCGCGCCTTCTACTTCCAGCACCGGCCCGTCGACATGAGGAACATCGACAGCCTCATTGATGTTAGTATATAATATAAACATTGTTAGCTGACCGCCGGCAACCAGACGGCGGCGCGGCGCGTGGCCGAGCACATCCGCGCCTTCTACTTCCAGCACCGGCCCGTCGACATGAGGAACATCGACAGCCTCATTGATGTTAGTATATAATATAAACATTGTTAGCTGACCGCCGGCAACCAGACGGCGGCGCGGCGCGTGGCCGAGCACATCCGCGCCTTCTACTTCCAGCACCGGCCCGTCGACATGAGGAACATCGACAGCCTCATTGATGTTAGTATATAATATAAACATTGTTAGCTGACCGCCGGCAACCAGACGGCGGCGCGGCGCGTGGCCGAGCACATCCGCGCCTTCTACTTCCAGCACCGGCCCGTCGACATGAGGAACATCGACAGCCTCATTGATGTTAGTATATAATATAAACATTGTTAGCTGACCGCCGGCAACCAGACGGCGGCGCGGCGCGTGGCCGAGCACATCCGCGCCTTCTACTTCCAGCACCGGCCCGTCGACATGAGGAACATCGACAGCCTCATTGATGTTAGTATATAATATAAACATTGTTAGCTGACCGCCGGCAACCAGACGGCGGCGCGGCGCGTGGCCGAGCACATCCGCGCCTTCTACTTCCAGCACCGGCCCGTCGACATGAGGAACATCGACAGCCTCATTGATGTTAGTATATAATATAAACATTGTTAGCTGACCGCCGGCAACCAGACGGCGGCGCGGCGCGTGGCCGAGCACATCCGCGCCTTCTACTTCCAGCACCGGCCCGTCGACATGAGGAACATCGACAGCCTCATTGATGTTAGTATATAATATAAACATTGTTAGCTGACCGCCGGCAACCAGACGGCGGCGCGGCGCGTGGCCGAGCACATCCGCGCCTTCTACTTCCAGCACCGGCCCGTCGACATGAGGAACATCGACAGCCTCATTGATGTTAGTATATAATATAAACATTGTTAGCTGACCGCCGGCAACCAGACGGCGGCGCGGCGCGTGGCCGAGCACATCCGCGCCTTCTACTTCCAGCACCGGCCCGTCGACATGAGGAACATCGACAGCCTCATTGATGTTAGTATATAATATAAACATTGTTAGCTGACCGCCGGCAACCAGACGGCGGCGCGGCGCGTGGCCGAGCACATCCGCGCCTTCTACTTCCAGCACCGGCCCGTCGACATGAGGAACATCGACAGCCTCATTGATGTTAGTATATAATATAAACATTGTTAGCTGACCGCCGGCAACCAGACGGCGGCGCGGCGCGTGGCCGAGCACATCCGCGCCTTCTACTTCCAGCACCGGCCCGTCGACATGAGGAACATCGACAGCCTCATTGATGTTAGTATATAATATAAACATTGTTAGCTGACCGCCGGCAACCAGACGGCGGCGCGGCGCGTGGCCGAGCACATCCGCGCCTTCTACTTCCAGCACCGGCCCGTCGACATGAGGAACATCGACAGCCTCATTGATGTTAGTATATAATATAAACATTGTTAGCTGACCGCCGGCAACCAGACGGCGGCGCGGCGCGTGGCCGAGCACATCCGCGCCTTCTACTTCCAGCACCGGCCCGTCGACATGAGGAACATCGACAGCCTCATTGATGTTAGTATATAATATAAACATTGTTAGCTGACCGCCGGCAACCAGACGGCGGCGCGGCGCGTGGCCGAGCACATCCGCGCCTTCTACTTCCAGCACCGGCCCGTCGACATGAGGAACATCGACAGCCTCATTGATGTTAGTATATAATATAAACATTGTTAGCTGACCGCCGGCAACCAGACGGCGGCGCGGCGCGTGGCCGAGCACATCCGCGCCTTCTACTTCCAGCACCGGCCCGTCGACATGAGGAACATCGACAGCCTCATTGATGTTAGTATATAATATAAACATTGTTAGCTGACCGCCGGCAACCAGACGGCGGCGCGGCGCGTGGCCGAGCACATCCGCGCCTTCTACTTCCAGCACCGGCCCGTCGACATGAGGAACATCGACAGCCTCATTGATGTTAGTATATAATATAAACATTGTTAGCTGACCGCCGGCAACCAGACGGCGGCGCGGCGCGTGGCCGAGCACATCCGCGCCTTCTACTTCCAGCACCGGCCCGTCGACATGAGGAACATCGACAGCCTCATTGATGTTAGTATATAATATAAATATTGTTAGCTGACCGCCGGCAACCAGACGCTGACACATTGATGTTAGTATACCGGGTGTCCAGGAAACAATGGATAAACTCTGAAGGGCTGATAGTAGAACTAAAGGCAAGCCTAAAAAATAATTGATAAAAAGTATAACCCTTACACTGCTTGAAATATGGCGCTTTAAAAAAAAACTTCATATTTTTTTGACTGTGTTCATATTTTTACTCGTAACGAGGTCAAATCACTTAATACCATCATTATTTCTGGGCTAAAATAATTAATATTAACCGCATCAGTGAATAACTACCAAATAAAATAGCTAACTAAAGTATTTTTCTCAAAAAATAATGTTGAACTTTTGATTTGTGTAAAATTTCTAAAGAAATATTTTTGATGTGGAACTTTGAACAGCTCTGGTGTAAAAAAATAATATGAAAGCAACAGTGGCCAATGATTTCAAAATATTCCTGGTTTAATAACGTTTTCAAAAAGATGTAATATGTCGTTATTGTAATGAAAAAGTATTGAACTAATGGTATTAGTGTGTAAAATGGGATAATTATTTAGTTCCAGCAAAATTAAAAAAATACAATAAAACTAAAGAAATATGATTTTAAACTGATATTAATTGCAAACACATTAAAATAATTGAGAGAAACTGTACAAATTGTCTGTCTCCATCCTGATGCAGGCCCTACATCTACGAATAAAGGATCTTCAAAGAAATCAACTTAACAGGAGAAAGTTCCAAATTTTCTTCAAAATTACTAACCCAATTTATTGATAGACATGCCCGAAGAGCTTCGCGACACAAATTGGCTTCAAAATGAAGGCTGTCTAGCACACTATGCTGTTGCATTATGTGCATACCTACTTGACGAAACCTACCCTAACAGGTAGGTAGGCCGCCTAAACCTAAACGCTTTGGACTTTTTTACTGGGGGTATTTTAAGGAAGAGTTTTACCGGCAACCAGTAACTTCATAAGAAGATCTACGAGCTCGTGTTCAGGCCGCTGCAGTCAATGATCGACGAAACACGCGATTTTTTTTAAGATCCTTTATTCGTAAATGTAGGGCCTGCATCAGGATGGGGACATACAATTTGAACAGTTTCTCTCAATTATTTTAATGTGTTTGCAATTAATATCAGTTTAAAATCATATTTCTTTAGTTTTATTGTATTTTTTTAATTTTGCTAGAACTAAATAATTATCCCATTTTACACACTAATACCATTAGTTCAATACTTTTTCATTACAATAACGACATATTACATCTTTTTGAAAACGTTATTAAACCAGGAATATTTTGAAATCATTGGCCACTGTTGCTTTCATATTATTTTTTTACACCAGAGCTGTTCAAAGTTCCACATCAAAAATATTTCTTTAGAAATTTTACACAAATCAAAAGTTCAACATTATTTTTTGAGAAAAATACTTTAGTTAGCTATTTTATTTGGTAGTTATTCACTGATGCGGTTAATATTAATTATTTTAGCCCAGAAATAATGATGGTATTAAGTGATTTGACCTCGTTACGAGTAAAAATATGAACACAGTCAAAAAAATATGAAGTTTTTTTTTAAAGCGCCATATTTCAAGCAGTGTAAGGGTTATACTTTTTATCAATTATTTTTTAGGCTTGCCTTTAGTTCTACTATCAGCCCTTCAGAGTTTATCCATTGTTTTCTGGACACCCTGTATACAGGGTGTAATCGTTAAGTGTGCACAGGCAATTATTCCGTAACTATTACAGATAACAAAAAACTTTAAACTGATATCAAAAGTACTTTACTTAATGAGTAAAATAATACTAATAACTTTTTAAAAATAAAACGAGAAATATCCAAAAACTTTGCACACTTAACGATTACACCCTGTATATGAGAATAAATTTAATATAATCGCGTTGACTTCCTATATAGACACACGCCAAGAAAACGTCCTAAGAGACCGTCCGGTCGGTGCTGTTTGTACCTATGCTCATTATCATATTTGGTAATCACATTACCAACATTTGTTTAAGTTTGAAACCAACTTTCTGAGTTACAAGTGACAATAAGTGAAAATGCCTAGTTTCAGAGATACGAGTGTTAACTTTTTTCAAATTTACATTATCCAGTAGACTGTTTACCTACTTTCGACAAACAAACAAATATACTTTTCCTTGAGACTATATGTTAGGCTAGGTTCCTTTCAAAAAAATCCTGAAGTAATTATTTCATACCATCAGCTAAAAGTTACTATGCTTTCTCTACTCCAGCTCTTCACTGACATAATGTTCCTGCGCCCCGTCGTGGAAACACTCCGCCTCCAGGGCGCCTACAACCGCACGGCGCCTACCTACTTCTACCGGTTCTCGTTCGACGGCGCCCTGGGCCTGTTCAAACGCATGCTCGGCATCAACCACCCCGGTGCCTGCCATGGGGACGAGATGGGGTACATGTTCTACTTCTCCAGACTGAACTACCGGCTGGATGACACGTCGCCCGAACTGGCGGTGTCCAGGAAGATGATCCAGATGTGGACCAACTTCGCTAAGACTGGGTAATTAGATGTTTCTTTATGATTGGTTTATTGGTTCAGTCGGATTTAGATAGGTAGAGAAAGCGAAATGAAAGAATGGAATAGAAAAATACAGCAAAAGGTCAACGGAATATAGGTTGTATTTATTTTTACTTTATACAACAAGTATTTTACTATTAAAAAACAGTTTGCGTAGAATTAACTATAATCTGTTACAAATAAGAAAAACATAAGCTACCGTAAATAAGTATGGTTCTATGATAAGTAAGGAAGAACAATGTCATCGATGAAGAAAAAGTAGGTAGCAGCAGAGTTACATGAACCTCCAAATTAGTGTGTGAATCGCTTCGTGAGCCACTGTTGGTGCTGTAAGCTTTTTAGCGCACCTTCGAAAGTTTTGGCGATCGATTGTATAACTGTCGCTTAACCTACATTACTCGCTACTCAGTAAGTAAACACGACAATGTCACTTTTTCCCATTACGTGCTCACTCTAATTTGCGTATAAACATGTCATTACGTATAATTGTATAATATCAAGTTTTTATTTGGTTATTTATTACTCTTATGCGTATTATTCTCAGTTTTACATGCGTGTATTCTTCTTGAATGAATGAGAATTCACACGTTATCCTCACGCGGGACTTGGTTTCGATTACATCACAAAAAGTGATAGAAAACTCCAAAATAGGAAGTAGGAAGTGTTTCATAATACAACTCGAGTATGACATGTTGCGCAATCGGTTATGTTACTCTCCCGTAATTGGATAAAAGGGTTTACCTACTTACACTAATGTGATTTACGTGTCATATACTGTTATTAATAAGTTACTTTTGAACCAATAAGTAAGGCATGCGTCTTACATGTAGGTAGGTATGCATTGTTTGTATTGCCGTAATTTTTTTGTACTATAGGTACCAAAAATCGACGATAAATAAAAAGTTTATTCTGCCTATTGTTAAGTTAGAGATTTACTGTATCGTGTTAATGTAACTTCATACTTACTGAGTTTGTTTAAATTATTTTTTAAATAACAACTGCTATATCTCCGCCTTACTCCTTATTGATTCTTTACCTCGTTTTGTATAAGTGCTTACATGTGTAAACATTTATATCCATTAAGGATGTCAGTATGGATGGGCTTGCATTGCAGAAGGCATAAGACTTAATTTATCTGCAAACAAAACAATAACATTTCAACCGGTTCGAAAAAGTAGTAGATTCTTAAAATGTCGGAATATTTTTTTATGAATGATGTTACCCGATCAGACAGAGAGGGCTTGACTGATTTGGAAATACGATGTCCTTTTCAGGATCACATGAATATATCCTGGAAAAATAAAAAATAATGCATTAACTTTTAGAAAACATAATAAATATATCCCACTAGAGACGGAGCGACATTGACTGACTAAAATATAAAAACATGAATGGATATTTATTATTAGAGTTTCTTTGCTCTACTTAAAAGGTTCATTTTTAAACTCCTAATATTTTCTTGCGCTTATACTTATTGCGCTTCTGATTGTACTTTATAAATATGCAAGCGACAGATCATTATAAGTTTTTGCCAATTTATTAACATATAATATTCTCGAAGCTTCTCGACCTCCAAACTGCAGATTGCAACATGTGTCGAGCTATCTTACATCAGAAATTTTGTTTATTTAATAAATATAATGGACATCGATATAACGAAGACTTCCATATTGGGATTATCATTATCAGATTTAATATTAAAAAGTATGAGTAAGTTGTTATTACTTAAACTGAACTGAGAGACAAAAAACAATGCCTTCATAAGGTATATATGTATATGCTTGTTCTCAGCTTGTTCCTTAATAAATGCATCCTATATAAACTTTATAAAAGATAAGTGTTGTAAAAAAGCAAGTTCTTAAATCGTTTAAGATCAATTAGCCTAATGTAGTAATTAAAAGTATCTCTATCGCACTCTTCATTGTCGCGCAGTTAAACTCAGCTAGAACAGCCGACCAAACTCAGTAGCGTTCAATTTAATAGTACAAAAACTAAAAACAGTGTAGTATTTACCAAACTTTCTCGTCACAGAAACCCCACCCCTCCCGTGGACTACGAGTCCGTGGTGGACTTCAAGTGGCTGCCCGTGACTGACACGTCACATCCGCACTACCTCGACATAGGAAACAACTTCACAGTGTCCACCGACCCCGACAACAGCAGGGTCCGCTTCTGGGACTGGCTGTACCAGAACTACAGCCAAACAACACAAACAGAACACACAAGTCGGTAATCGACAAGTGAATAGTGACAGTGTCGCGGATCCAAGTGAAATAGACGCTCGGGATCTCTCGTGGTACGGAGGAACTTTAGTATTGAAGTGTAACGCCTTACTGATTGTACATATTGTCGTATTTAGATTTTTGGTTAGTTGCTTCATACGGATAAAATGTTGGTTGTAGGCTACGCCTTAAGATGATGACTAGCAAAGCTGTGTACTAGAAACTTTTCTTATTTGTTATTTGTAATAAGAGTTCTATCGAGGATTCTGTTTATTTATTCAATTAAGTATATCTGTATTTGAAAATTAGAAAAATGTTAGTCACAGTATTAAAAAACTTACTAAAACAAAAAATGAGGTACTTAACTAAGTAAAACTACTAAGTTTTATATCTCAAATTATTTGATTGAATTTTTAACAATCTGAGTATATACCTACACTTATTTTTATATTATAAGTATTTGAATTATTCGTGTACAAGTAACGACTATTGCATTGCTAACCAACCAATTCTAGGCTTAACATTATTTAATATAATATTAGATACAACATAGGACCTACCTACTTTCTATCGCATAGCATGGATATAAGAGTAAATAATTTTAATTATTGTTTACGTTTACTCAAGAGGTGGACTAATGAATATTACCTAATTGTTGATTGAATTAAGTTTTGAACCACCTTGATAAGTAAAATGTGACTATGTTTAAAGAAACTATTAGTTTGTTAAACTTAATGTATCACAGTGATATTTTATTATTAAACTTATTTAATTTTGAACGCATTGTTTTAATGGAGGCTTTATTAATGATATCCACCTAGTTCCATCTTGAATATGAGGTCTTCCTAATAAGTTGAAAACATTTAACTCAATAAAGTTCGATTTTATATTTAATCAACCGACGAAAAATGGAAGGAGGTTCTGAAGTCGACGTTAAATTTTTATAATTTTTATGTGTATTTTAAAAATACCTTTTTACCGAGTAGTACGTTTGTTTTTTAGTATAAATTTTGAAAAGTGTATATGTTACGGCTAATACCCGAAGTGCGGCTACACCTAGTTTTAGCCGGTTAGAAGTGTTTTTCATATGGAAAACTGAAAAAAAAAATTATACCTATGTATATAAAAACTGGCTTCAATCATAAGGCGACGGAGTCCCGCTACGCGGCACTCCTTTTTCTAGGTGGTATCAAAAAAGTAACCTAACTAACCTAACCTATTGATGTTCTAACCGGCTAAAACTAGGTGTAGCCAAACTTCGGGTATTAGCCGTAACATATATACTATGGTTAAGGGAAATAGAGGTAATTTTTTAGTAGATTAAGTAGTCGTAGATTTTATTTGAAAAATAATACCCTGACATAAACCCAAAGGGTAAAAATGGGGAACCATTACTAAGACTTCGCCATTTGTCTGTCCGTCGGTCCTTTTGTCTGTTCACAAAATATTAAGTTAGGTCATTATATCTTATCTTTAAAATAAAAATAAAATAAAAAATTAAGGGCTGCCATACAACAAACATTAAGCATTAAGCTCGCAACCCATAAGAAGTAATTATGTTGAGTTATATTTTCAAAATAAAAACTTTTTATTGTCGATTGACCTTGAACATCTTTAGACGACATGAGATTAGGTATATGAGTGTTTTAGAAGAACTAATAGAACGCTAAAATAAAGGTATTTTCTTTACTGCTGAAGTTACCAGCTCAACCGCTTATTTGACTGTAGGTACTTGTAGTAATTTTCAAGTACAAAAAAAACAAAGTTGTATGAACGTCTAGTAATTTTTTGGTCTTTGGGGGAGAACTTAGTTAGGTACAACTAGATATTAGCCATTTTTTTATATCTTACCCTTTTTATCACACTCAGAAGGTGATCGATTCTTATCCTACTAATATAATAAACGTGAAAGTTTTTAAGTATGGATGTATGGATGGATGTTTGTTACTCTTTCACGTAAAAACTACTGAATTGATTTTAATGAAAATTTACAAGAATAAAGCTTACTAGCGACCCGCTCACGCTTCGCAATGGTGTAATTTTGGCCGACTTTTGGCTAACCAAATAATTTTTTTTCTAAATGTTTTTTATTTAGAAATTTAAATGAATAAATTCCCTAAAATATGGAGAAAACCGCACGTAAAGCCGTTACGTAGTTTAGAAGGAGCTAGCCAAATACAAACAAACAAAATTAGCGACTTGGTTTTATACTATGTACCTAATGGTGATACATCGGAATAACATATAGGCTATAATTTATAAAGATATTGTGTGAATTTTCTTAAATATCAAGTAAGTAGAAAAAATATTCGCGAAAAAATCTACTATTTGCGAGCTGTTCTGGCGTGCGCTGGCAAACCGCTGTTGTTACACATATGTAGGTAATGTATAATGGAAATGTTTACCTGCAAACTAGCTTTCCGCCCTGCGGTTTCATCCGGATTGATGCTTTATCCCACAGTAAACAGTATCCTATTTTCTTCCCTGTGTATCGAACTATCTCTATTCCAAAATTAAAGCAATTGGTTCAGCCATTTTAACAAGAAAGCGGAACATACATACAGAGAGACAGACAGACATACACATTTTCACATTTTTAATATTACTAGCTTTTGCCCGCGGGTTCGCGCGCGTTAAAATCGGAGTAAAACCCATTTTAATGTACATATTATGATATAATTCATATAAACCGTTCTCTTGAATTACTCTATCAATAAAAAAAAACTCTTACGTAAAAGCCATTACCTATAGCCAAAACTGCAGTGCAAAACTTAGTTACCGTATTTCTTATGTTTACAATATTATTACCTACGTTGTGATAAAGGGTTTTCACGCGGTCGCGGGCTATTATAGCTAATCTATAGGTACTTATAATAAATCTGTATAGGGATCAATTCTATACATGATACATATTTCCAAAATAACTATCAGGGGGTGATTAGGGATCGATTCTGATGCCAAAAATGCCATCAGTAAAATTATTGTTTGTATTGTTGTATTGTCTGTCTGTCTGTATAACCGTTATAGAAACAAAACTACTCTAAGGATTTAACGAAACTTGATACTTTTCATCACGCTACAACCAATAGGAGCAGAGCAGTGAAAGGAAATGTTGGGAAATCGGAGAAGTTACTCCATTTTTTAAGCTTCCGTCGCGTGTGACGGAAATGTTCTCCTTAAAATTATATCGAAAATATCCCACGACAGCATATGTCTATACTTATTTTATGGTTTACTGACAGTAACTCGTGTAACTCCCGATAGCAAGCAGTTCGAATCTTTCTGATTATATTTGTCTACTCTTACGTTTGTAAAACTCTCAGTCATTCCTAATTAAAAAAAATACATTATTAACTATTCTATAAAAAAGAATCATAGAAATCGGTAAAGAAACACCAAAGTTATATAGGGTACATTTTATCGTGGGCAAACTACTCATTCCCACGGGAAACCGACTTCCACGTGAACGGAGTTGCGGGTGGCCACTAGTAGTTCATATATTGCTACTCTAAACGCAATATGGTAGGAGATCAATACAAGATTTCAGAAATAAAATACATGCTTTCCTGACGATAATAAAAATGGTGGCGATAAAATGAATGTGTTTAAATAAATCCGAATCGTTCGTTTCAATTTTTCGATTCTTAGGAACTTCGATTCTTACGCTAATAAACAAATGCATAAGTATCTGCAACAAAATCAATTTGCTTAGAAACACAATAACTAAGTAGTTAAAATAAGTAAACCAGGAAATACCTTACTTTGCAAGTGGTATTTACATATTGGAACTGGTTACAGAATCAAATCGAGATGAGATACAAGTCTGACGCTCATTTGTTTACAACATTATTGCACACGAGACAAGTAATGCAGATAAAACACAATTTTATGCAAAGCTATTACATTCCAAGGGTTTCAATGACTGCTGTGTGGGTACATAGAACTATGCAGCATCAACGAATATAAAGTGCTGTAAAGCATATCGTTATTTGCATTTTTAAGCATACAGATTATGGTTTCAAATCATTTAAAATACTTAGCTGTGCCACGCAGCATTGATTAGAGAATTGATAACTATTGAAATGCCTTTTTTAATTTCCCGAAATAAAACAAAAAACTTTTTACTTATAATACTTACTTACCTTTAATAGTACTATCAAATACCTAATGTATCTGACCGCAGTTTCCGCGCCACTAGGTCTGCGCATAGATCGTGGCTCAATCATTTAGGTGTAAATTGATAACACACAGATGTGACGACACACATCACGAGGTGTGACACTTGTGAGGTCTTATTGTACCCCACCTAGAAAAATGAGGAGAGTCAGTACCAGCCCTTAGGAACAGGCTTTTTCATTTGTAGCTTCCGACAAAAAAATACGCAAAACAAAAAAAAATTATTTACTGTAAAAGTGGGAATTTTTATCGAAAGTTTGAATTAGAAATTTAAAAAAATATATATTTTTATACATTATATTTGTAGGTATGCATTTTATGTATTAACATTTGTTAGTATTTATTTATCAGCACATCTGTTTGTTTTTGCATTAGATTTAATCACTTACCTGTACAGAAATTGCACCTATCCGATTGCTACTTTTGTATTACTTTAAGGCAAGGTTTGCCTGGGAGAGATTGCTCAGAGCAATAAGGCCACCTTTTGCCATATTTTTATTTTCGTCTTCAATGTATATTTTTATAATTGTGCAATAAAGAGTATTTCTATTATTTTCTTGTTGCAGCTAACAAGCGCATACGGAAGATTTTATTTCGCTTAAAAAAGGATCATTCAATAAGCGCAATTTTCTATGTCGTCTTCAAGGTGAGATACTCCATCACCACCTAGTGATGGACCCAAGTCAAAACTTATTCGTAAGTACTAATAAATTTAAAGCATTACGAAGTCATTTCGTTTGAGTGGGTAGGTAACAGGTACTACAGAAAAACATTAACATTCTCGTAAACGCACTTGCTTTTTTGAGGTTTTTTACTCCATTATTTGTAATAGAAGAAAACTCGCGTTAATCGATCGAAAAAAAAACCTTAAATTTTTACTATGAACATGCAAAGGTTGCTCCTATTAATAGCTTAATCAATCGTAGAAACCTGCTCGGATTAATTAACAATACCGAATTGCAATTTTCAATTTACAATCTTTATAACCATAGAGGAAACAATATACTCATTGATAGGATGATTCAATGATTTATCAACAAAGTACAAGGTTAAATGATATTGACGTTAACTTTTAATTAAACTTCTTTTGCAATATAAAATCGCATTACTATTACTAGAACAATGACAGATTTATGTCTTGTAGTGGTTAAGTTAACTGAAAAAGAAGAAAGAGATCGTTCAATTAAAAATCTAGTTCGAGAGCGAAATTAATAAACAGTGTACTTGTACAACTATGTTTACTTATAAATACTAGGTTGCGAAGTATTTCTAGCTGTTGCGATTACTCATCGTAGTTGTTTGGTCCATTGGTAGTGAAGTGCACTATTGCACTGTACATTTAAGGTGGCACACGCATTTACATCCAGTCGTCCAGAGATCTAGCACTATGTGTGAGAGAGCAAAAGTACACAATAATATTTTAGAGTGCATCGGGGGAACCCCATTGGTCAAACTTCATCGAATACCAAAGGACCATGGGCTGGAATGTCAATTTTGTAAGTACATACAAACCTACCTTTTTTTAACCTAACTACTTAACTCAAAGCTTAAGAATTAAACGCGTGCAAGTTAGTTGCGTAAACCATAAATTATCTAATTATTTCCATAATATAGATTTTTACAGTAGGTATGTCAATTTAAATGTTTTTTGTTCGTGATATCGTGTTTTGTGAATTTGAAACCCATTTGATTGCCAGCATTAGGCAAAATACACTAACAGTTACTAGAGATACAAAGTTAAATTTATATTGAAAGTAAAACATTGTAGCAAGGTACGTACCGACGACGGTTCATTCATGTTCAAGATCACATGTTATCTTATATGCCAGTACTAGTGGCAACCCTGAATTTATAAAACCTATCAGTTAAGCTAATTAAGGCCGTTATACTACTGGCGTTTCCATTTCACTTGCGCGAGATAATTAATTTGTTAAAAACGTTTGACCGTTTCGTTATTCCGCGCTGACGGTATCTCCATCATCATAGATAACGCAAATACACAAGAATATGTTTTAATTATATTTACAATGTAGTAGCATTTAAAAAAATAGTGGAACAAGGTTTGATTTAATTAAGCGAAGTAGGTCTCTGCTTTTACCTCCTAATATCCTGCCTGAAACGCAGGTCGAGTTTAGTTATAACCTTCGTTTAATTACAATGTTTAAATGCAATTAATTATAGACGACGATAAACACGAATACAGATAAGCTTTGATTCGTCTTTTTTAAATGTAGATAATAATTATTTAAAAATAACCTTTTTTTTTATTAATATATCAATGAGGATTTATGCAATGTGTAGGTAAATAAAACAAAACTCTATGCTAAGATACGCTCTGGAATCTGATGTCTCTTAGTTTAGATCTGTGGTTTAGATGTTAAAGGATTATATAAAACTACTAAACAAATTAAAAAACAACAGTGAATATATACATAACCAGGAAGCATCATAGTTGTTACATGTTATTTAGAAGTTTTTTTTTCCACCCTAGTAAAGCGCCGTGTATTTTTCGGTTATTTCTTAGAAGTATTTTCCGCTTCCGCTTTGGCATACACGAATATCTCTAATACACATATTATAGCTACTTTTTCATTATTTAGTCAGGATAAAAACTGTCCAAAGTATGTCAACATTTTTGAACAGATCTTAATGTAGGTAAGTCACCGTGCTGAATCCAAGCAAAGCGTGCTATCTAGGTATAAATTGTCTAAATATGTCTAAAAACTCTGAAGAATTGTATGCTGTTCGTGAGTTCTGATAAAATAAAGCCACTGTGATCTAAACCTTATTGTTACGCGTTTGCTTATACTATGCTTTTATGGCTTACTCATTTTTTTCCGTTTTCTTTCAGTTGCCAAATGTGAGTTTTTAAACCCAGGAGGGTCTATCAAGGACCGGATCTGCTATGAAATGGTGCTCGATGCCGAGAGGAAGGGCCTCGTGAACAAAGGTTCTACATTCGTGGAGCCTACATCGGGAAATACCGGTATCGGGATGTCGATGACTGGTGCTGTTTTAGGTAATAAAAAACATATCGAGTATATCAGCTATAAAGTATGCTCTGCGAAGCTGTGGGGCTGCATCTTTAGCAAGATATGTATATTGACCTGATTAAGTATACAATCTAATTAATCGATAAATTTAACATTGGACTGCATCTTTTTCCAAATACCTCGCAAATGATTGTGAAAATAAATATGTAATAAACAAACCGAAGTCTTTTAAGGCTCCTTTCAAGATTTGGAAATCGAAAAAATTTTGAGAACCACTGGTTTAGTACTAAAAACGATTATTTATCCTAACTTATATTTTTTCATATTTACTGATATTATTTCTAGGTGAAAATTAAAATGAACTTGACTGAGAACGAAAAACTCAATGTATCAATTTATTATAGCCGCATACGTATCCATTTACTTATAGGTAGGTACCTACTTGTATACGTTCAGTTGTCAGGCATCTCCGAGGTCTCTCTGTTAATCATCTGTATACAGGGTGATTGGTAATGCGATACATGTGCATTATCCCTGTGCAAGACGGCGACATCAACCAATTAAAACACTGTAAAAGTGCGCGGTAACCACAAAGGTGCTCTAAGAGAGAGGTATGGAGCATGACAAATGTACCTTTTTGAATAGCTAATGAATTGGGGAAGTTTTTTATGCAACAAATTTTAATGTAAAATATTATTTTAGTTATCAAACTATCATAAAACAACAAAAGATCAAACTTTATTTTGAATTCTCACTAAAAGGATTAATTTATACTTCGAAAATGGGTTTTTTTATAAAAAACTAAAATTTTGCATAACTCAGAAATTATGAATTTTCGGACATGGTATGAGACGACTTAATTGACTGCAAACAAGCTCTACTTTAACCCCTTAGAAGGAATGTATCGCATTACCAATTACCCTGTATTTATATTATTTAGTAGATAGAAGTTATAGAATAGATAGGTTTACTTATTTGTACTTAAATTGTTAGTAGATGTAGGAGAAACCTGGTTCTGTTAGTGTTTAATAATGTAAACAAGGGCTCAAGGAAAACCTGTAATCTTGCAAAGTGCAAAGTTAATGCTCCGTGCACTTGTCGCTACAATCATAAAAACTAGAATGTAAGTGCATCCACAATCTAACAACCTACAATACAAGATACGGCTTAAATACCTATTACCGATTACTAAAAAGGACAAAAGAAACAATAAAAAATTATTCTCGTAATTTTTGTGATTCTCGTTATCTTTTAAAACGTTTCTTAGATCTCGTAGGTACTTACCTACAGTTTAGTTCATATCAGTTTTACGTTTTTGCATTTTATTTCTTTAATACAATAGATTATCATTTTATTTTATAAGCCATAAAGTCGTTTCAAGTAGTTGGTTCAAGAGTTTTAGATGAAAACCAAATTGAGAAAATTATTAATTTGGTTAAACTTTATTTAATGGACTTTCCCAAATACTCGTTTCAGGATATGGTATCACCATAGTCACCCCAGACAAGAATTCCGATGAGAAAATGAACACAATGAATCTGTTGGGCGCCAAAATCGTTCAAACTCCTGCGGCGGCATTTTTCGGGTCTCCGGAAAACTTCCTGGCTGTCACCGAGCGAATCTTGAACGAAGAGCCTAACACGCATTCGTGTGATCAGGTACAATATCACTTATTTAGATGCGGTGATTAAATCTATATGAGGAACGATAACTTTCATACATCTTCTCAATGTTGTTTACCTAACAAGTGATGTTTGCAAACGAGCTTTTCATTTTTACATAAAAATCGATTAGCGATTTCTTTGCTCTAGGTACATAGATAACTTCGTTTTAACTTAGTATGCCTTACATTATATTTCAGTACGAAAACCAAGTAAATCCTCTAACCCACTACCACAAGACGACTGATGAAATCCTGGCTGCAATTCCCAACCCCAGCATGGTGGTGATCGGAGCCGGCACCGGAGGCACCGTGGCCGGCATCTCCACCAAGATCAAGGAGAAGGTGCCCTCCTGCACCATGGTGGCCGTCGACCCTGAAGGATCTACCATGTTCGAAGACGGCAACCCAAAAGTTTTCTTTGTAAGCTCTTATTAGACTACTAGTGGCCGCCCAAGACTCCGTTCGCGTGGAAGTCGGTTTCCTATGTGTTATTCTGATGTATAACCTATATTACTGCAAAGTTTCATCCAAATCCATCCAGTAGTTTTTACATGAAAGAGTAACAAACATCCATCCATACATCTATACATCCATCCATACATCCATACTCACAAACTTTCACATTTATAATATTAGTAGGATTTAATTACATCAAAAGTATTACAATTTGTAACGTAGCAATTATTTCATTTTAGGTGGAAGGCATCGGTGGGGACTTTATACCTTCAGTGCTAGACAAAACTCATATAGATGTAGTAGAGCGAACCAATGACAAGGACTCGTTTAACATGGCTAGAGAAGTTATCAGAAAGGAAGGATTACTTTGCGGTAAAGTTAAATTCTTTTTATGATAACTATCAAACTTAATATAGGTACCCAGATTTTTGGTATGGATTCTTAATTATTAGGTGGCAGTAGCGGAGCAGCTATGTGTGGGGCCATACAAGCAGCAAAAAAACACAATTTAGGTCCGAATGACAAAGTAGTAGTAATACTAGCTGATGGAATTCGAAATTACATGACAAAGTTCGTGAGTGACCAGTGGATGGAAGCGCATCGCTTTATGGAACCTGCCCCTCGCAAACTCGAGTAAGTCAAAATTTTGAATTCAATTAGTTGGTGATGGTTTTCATTTTTGAATATACTCAATATGAGGTTTATTCCAGTTGGTACAACCGTCCTTTAAGCGAGCTGCCTATAAACAGAGATGTCCCACGAGTATGTGAGTCGCAATCAGCCCTAGAAGCGTACAATATAATGGGATCTAAATATAACGAAGCCTTTGTGGTTACTAAAGATGGGTAAGCGAATAACTGCTCATATTTGACTCTTACCTAATTGGTCACAGCGCTCTTTCTCGATTAACTCCGAGAGATTGAAATACAATTTATCCATGATTTCGGTTTCTTTACGAGGTTTTCCCACACAAATTATTGGTAGGTAACTCGAAATCGAACCCAAAACCTCAATACTTTTTTACTAATTTTTGCGAAAAGACCAAATACTAAACATGGGTTTTTCACCTATCTTACTTATCTTTAGCTCACGTAGATCTACGTATCTACACTAACTCACAAATAAAACTTATGTATTTTAAAAGTTTTTATTTTTTCACTTAGCTTCTTCAAAGGCATGGTGACAAAAGATAGTTTACGACATAAAGCCACAAATCCGCTAAAAGAAGAAGGAGCTGACTTCAACGACTGCGTCACAAAGTTTGTTATGAAGACATACCACAAAATTGTGGAGAATGAGGGAAATCCGACTGTTGGACTCGCTGCCAGGATCCTGGACGTTGTACCCTTTGTAGCCATTGTTGAGGCTGCTAAACCACAAATTAATCAACGTGAGTTCCTAAGTATTTATTTTAGCAAAGCAGCTTTTTAAATAGGCATGATGACTGTGAATAAAATACACAAAAATTATGCTACCATCTAATGAAACGTAAATAAAATATTAAAAAATAACAAGTTATTATTATAATTAAAGCGAGATTAATTAATATTTTTAAAAAATAAATCTACAAAATACTACAGTCCGCCATGATATTCTGAACGCCAATCAGAGCGAATGACGTCACTATTGAGCATGGTTCCCAACTTAGGGGTTTTCCCCCCAAATTTAGGGGGTAAATTAGTGGGATGGGATTTTTTTTTATTTTGTTTTTATTCTATAAATTAACAATTTAGTTTTTTCTTATTGCTTTTTTAAAAATAGTCAGAAAAATAATTTATTTTTACTAAAATAATCGGTTATAGATATTATACGACCGTGCAGATTCCTTCTAAATCTTGAAAAAAAGAAGTTGGTAGATCTACCTACTTTTCGAATTGAGTTTGGTCAGAAACTACCAACTTTTAGAGTCGTACGGAAGGATTTATAAAAATTCGAGTTGGTAACACTGCTCAAGAGTGACGTCAAAATTGACGCCATGACACTTTGGAGCGTTTTGGTAGGAATTTTAAACATAAAATTTTAAATTGATTTTTTCATATAAATCATGCTTTTTTTTCCGAAATATGATATTTTTTACAATAAGTATATATTTCTGAATATGATACAACAGTTTTTCAAAATCTGTCATCATGCCTAATACGAAAGGTTTATTCATTTGCCGATACTTTCTATACAATCTACAGTGTGCTTCATACAATGTGTTTAAATACCTAAGACTTTTTATTTTCAGCCGTTTTAGTGCCAAAAGGGATTGTCAAAGCAGATGTTGTTCTCGACTATATCATGAAAAAATCATAACAATACTCAACATTGAATGGAGATGGTACAATGTTAAAGAACATATTATGTTGAATCGTCGATACAATAAAGTCATTGAATACCTTCCTTATATCGCATTTTTATTGCATTTTAAAAATAAACTACTAGCTACTTTAACAAGTCTCTAACAGAGATAGAGAACCCTAAATAAAAGTTAGGTTAGAGTTTCGTATTTTTGAGGAGAAAACTTTGTAAAAACCTACCATTATAAATAAATTAGATACTTATACTTATTTTCCAGTATCTATAACTTCAAAATTAATAAATTAGCATTTTAAACACAAAACTAAAAAGTAAAATCTAGATATAAGTACTTATCTACTTATGTCCCAATTAAAGAGGCACCTACGTCTAGGCAGGCAAGGTACCTACGTCTTACAAGTTATAGGTATTTACTATTTTATAAAAAGGAAAAGTACGAATCATTACATACCAATGTTTAAGTATATGGTTGAGCCCCCCTCAACTATATATTTTATTTTGTTTTAATAGTGCTCGGTCATGTGCACCGTGGTGGATCAGATCGCAAAATTGAGTTGTAAAACTGGCTAGTTTCAAATAGGGCTGTGGCGTTTTGGATGCTACCAACGCCATCTGTACTATAATTATATCAAACTAGTCTGTCGCGTCTCCTAGTGAGTAAGCTTGTATCTAACCGACTCACTCACTCACTGGTCTATGTTTTCTCTCTCTTATGTCGACCGGCGTCTGAGCCGACACGTTTGTTACTAATTATTTTATATGCAAATTCTGTATTAGTTATTTCGTGTGTCGTTTGTTAAATTTGGAGTCAACAATAAATATCTGTGTTTGAAAGTATCCAAGTTTTCATTGCATCACCACAAACGACCCCAAAGTGGTGACCGCCGACTTTAGCGGCAACACGCAACATTGCACGAGGAGCCCTACCGAAGAGCCCGCACCCAACATTCAACCGTCCAGCTCGACGTCTTCAGCCAGGGGACACGGTCCCGCAGCATCGTCGGTGGACGAGCGGGCGCACAATCCGTGCTCCCGGCTACGCATCGTGTACTTCGTGGCGCCGATTTGGAGCGGCGTCACTCATCACGCTTCCCGCCTTGCTGCGTTCCGTAAGCGCGCGGGTTGCCTACCCCAGTGCGAGCGCAATTTTACAGTGTTAGTGTGTGTTATAAGTGTGTGCATGTGGTGCATGAGGTGCATGATTAAGGGACCTAAACCTTGGTGTACAGAATTCATCATCAAAATCATCATTCGCCCTTTGCGCCGCCATTTTGGACGCTTGTTCACTCAATCAATCTATCAATCAACGAACTGAAGAGTGAATGTCAGTCTGGGGACTGAATTGATTGATTTATTTACTAACAATAACATCTTTTGGTTTGTACCTTTTAATTTTGTAAATCTATGTTTTTTTAAATTAATGCACGAAGCTGATTATCCGAATGTTTTGGGAATAGGTACATATTAACACTTTTTATTATTATTTTTATTTTTTGTGCACTGTTTTTATGTTAACTCTTCGTACGCATGTATTCTTTGCGCTACTGGCATTAATTTAGCTACTTTTCTATAACATTTAGCTCTGTCTTTTCGTGTTTTTACTTCTCTCAATATTTTTTTTGTTTTATATATATATATATATATATATATTTTAAATGATCTTTTAAGTAGCACCATGTCTTCCCCTGAGGAACTGTCAATTGTGGAAAAGACTGACACAGTTTTGGTCAACAGAATATCGATCAGAGCTCCAGTTTTTTGTAAGGAAAAACCTGCTCTTTGGTTTGCAAGTCTAGACTCACAATTTGTGTTGAACAACATCACATCCGAGACGACCAAATTCCACCATGCAGTATCCCAATTGGACATTAATTGCACTAAAGAAGTGGAGGACCTTATTCTCAATCCACCCGCAAGTTCACCTTACACAAAATTAAAAGAAACAGTAATTTCAAGATTTTCGAATTCTTATGAAGAAAATATTCGACGTGTCCTGGAAAAGGAGCAGATGGGCGACAGGAAACCTTCTGCATTTCTGAGGAGTATGCAGTCTCTTGCTGGCCCTGCATTTCCAGAAAAAATATTAAAAACTATTTGGTCCAACAGACTTCCACAACAGGTACAAATAATCCTGGCTGCCCAGCAGCAGCAAGAGCTGCAATCATTATCGGACCTGGCAGACCAGCTTATAGAAATTATTGATACTCCTGAAGTCCATGCGGTTACTTCAAGTTCTGCATCTACCAACTCCGCAATTGCTGCTCTTCAGCAGCAAGTTGAGCAGCTTACCTGCGCTGTGGCAGCATTAACTACACGGAGCAGTCGGCGCGACAGCCCACGTAGACGCAGCCGCAGCCGGCGGAGGAGCCAGTCGCGTCCCCGCGACCCCAACTTATGCTGGTACCATAACAACTATGGCACCAGGGCACAGAAATGCACCCACCCATGTAGCTGGTCAGTGGGTCTCAATAGTGACAACTCGGGAAACCAAAGGAGCAGTCGGTAGTGGCGAGTACCGACTGCCCCACACCTAGTCGCCGCTTGTTTGTTACGGACAGGTACACAAACAACAAGTTTCTTGTTGATACTGGTTCCGACATATGTTGTTTCCCCCGAAGGTTATTAAAAGGCCATTTCACCAGCAGCGGCTATGACCTATCTGCAGCAAATGGCAGTACTATTAAGACCTATGGCTGCATAACACTTAATTTGAATTTAGGCTTACGTAGAGCATTCAAGTGGAATTTTTTGATTGCAGATGTTAGTACGCCAATAATTGGTTCGGATTTCCTCAGCTTCTACCACCTACTGCCCGACTGCAGACAACAGTGCGTACTAGATGGCACCACCAAGCTTATAGTCCCGGCTTCCCTTGCCCATGTCTCCCAGGACAGCATCAAGGCTGTGACGTGCAGGAACTCTGCATATGCTGACCTGCTCGCTGAGTTTCCTGAAATTTCACGTCCTCCTGGACCAGACAGGGTAATAAAACATTCCACTTTTCATTACATAAATACCACTGAAGGGCCTCCCGTTACTACACGCGCACGACGTCTAGCGCCCGATAAACTTAAAGCTGCACAGAAAATCTTTGCTGAGATGGTTGGATCAGGTTCAGCTCGACCATCCATGAGTTCTTGGGCAGCCCCCCTTCAGATGGTGCCCAAAAAGGATTTAACACTCCGGCCATGTGGAGACTACAGAGGTCTCAATGCCCGGACTATACCAGATAAATATCCTGTCCGGCACATAGGTGACTTCAATCACAGCCTCGCTGGATGCACTGTGTTTAGTACCATAGACCTTGTTAAAGCCTACCAGCAAATACCGGTCCACCCTCCAGATGTTTGCAAAACAGCAATAATTACACCATTTGGGTTGTACGAGTTTCCCTTTATGTCATTTGGGCTCAGGAATGCGGGACAAACATTCCAGCGCTTTGTGGACGAAGTAGTGCGAGGCCTGGAATTTTGTTTTGCCTACCTGGATGATATACTGGTTTTCTCAAGAGACCACACCCAACACCGCGAACATCTGCGTATACTCCTGGCGCGCCTTAATAAGTATGGCGTTATCATTAACCCGGCCAAATGCGTCTTCGGCGCTCAGGAGTTGACCTTTCTGGGATATGAAGTCAGCGCTGCAGGTACTCAACCTCCCAAGGACCGCATTCAAGCTCTGCTGGACTATCCACCTCCCAAAACCGTTCAAGGCATGAGACGTTTTTTAGGAATGGTTAACTTCTACCGCCGTTTCCTTCCAGGTGCCGCTAAGTTCCAGGCACCTCTCATCAACGCAGTTGCCGCCACGCAAGGCAAAGGTGCAAAACCATTTCCATGGACAGCAGAACTTCAAAGCAGCTTTGAAGCCTGTAAAAAGAGCTTGATGTCTGCCACCAGGCTGTCTCACCCAAGTGATGGCGTCAAGCTCGGCCTTTTCACTGATGCATCTGGTACACACATTGGTGCATGTCTTCAACAACGGACCGGTGACGATGATGATTGGCAGCCGATTGCATTTTTCAGCCAAAAGCTGAAAGAAAAACAAAAAGACTGGCCGACCTATTATCGAGAGCTTCTCGCCGTGTATGAAAGCGTACAGCATTTTAGACATTTCTTAGAGGTCCAGCATGTAACTATTTTTACTGACCATAAGCCACTCATATTCGCTTTCGCACAACGGCGAGACAAGCTCCCACCCGCTCAACTCAATCAACTGTCTTTCATCAGCCAGTTCACCACCGACATAGTTCACATCAGCGGTGAAGAAAATATAGTGGCAGACGCCATGACGCGGATTGAGGCCATCTCGCTGGAAGAAGACTACACAGCTTTAGCCGAAGCTCAGGCTTCAGATCAAGAACTAGCCCAGCTGATTAGTAGCAACAACTCTTCCCTACAACTAGAGCCCATCCCAATAACTGGAACGGACATTATTATCATTTGCGACACCACAACCGGTAAACCACGTCCATTTTTACCTACATCTTTTCGCCGACCTGCTTTCCAGAAGCTGCACAACCTTAGCCACCCGAGTGCGCGCGGAAGCGCTCGCCTGGTGGCTGACCGTTACGTTTGGCCGCTTATGCGTAAAGATTGCAGTTTGTGGGCACGCTCTTGTGTCGCCTGCCAGCGCAGTAAAGTTGCGCGTCATATTTCAACACCTCTGGGGAATTTCCCATGTTCATCCAGACGATTCCAACATGTACACCTGGATATTATCGGTCCCCTTCCTCCCTCGAAGAACTTCACCTACTGTCTCACAGCAGTGGACAGATTCTCTCGCTGGCCGGAAGTGTGGCCCATGTCGTCCATTACAGCCGAAGAGGTAGCGGAAACCTTTATTGCAGGTTGGATTGCGCGTTTCGGTGTACCACAGGTCATAACAACTGACCAAGGACGCCAGTTTGAATCTGCTTTATTTGCCAAACTGACAAACACCTGCGCCATCAACCGCACACGGACGACAAGCTACCACCCGCAAGCAAATGGCATGGTAGAGCGCCTACACAGGCAACTAAAGGCTGCTATGATGTGCCACGCCAATTCGTGGAGTCAAGCCCTACCACTAGTTCTTCTTGGCATCCGCACAGCTCTTAAGGAGGACTTGCAATGCTCTAGTGCAGAAATCGTGTATGGTGAACCTCTGCGGTTACCCGGAGAGCTCATCGTTCCCGCACCGCCATCCCACCGTGACGACTCGCTAGACTTGGTCTCGAGGCTGCGTTCCCATATGTCCCAGCTTCGCCCCGTCCCCGCGTCACGGCACACACAGCCTTCGACATTTGTCTACAAAGACCTGTCTAAGGCTACCCATGTCTTTTTGCGTGACGACGCTGTAAGACGCGCACTGCAGCCACCTTATACTGGGCCCTACAAAATATTGGCGCGCACCGATAAGACCATGACCTTGGATACAGGCAGCAGGAAACTGGAAGTTAGTATTGACAGGGTCAAGCCCGCTCACATCGAGTTTGCTTTACCTCCAGTTGCTCCCTCAGTGCAGACGGTCCCGACAACACCAGCTCCTGTGTCAGCTCTACCTCCACCCACAGTCAGTCGCAGGGTACATTTTAAGGACAACCATCCTCCAATAAAAACATTAACCCCAACTGTGAGTACCAGAAGTGGTCGGATAATTAAAGCCAGGGAGTGCTTAGATTTGTAAATATTTTCTTGTATTTAATTGTAAAAAGCAGTACCTTGTAAATATTGTATTTTGTGTTTTCACCATTCTAATTTTAAGCAATTATTCTCTGTGATTTTTATTTCAATGTGTGTATTTCTCTCCGTGGGGGGGTGATGTGGCGTTTTGGATGCTACCAACGCCATCTGTACTATAATTATATCAAACTAGTCTGTCGCGTCTCCTAGTGAGTAAGCTTGTATCTAACCGACTCACTCACTCACTGGTCTATGTTTTCTCTCTCTTATGTCGATTTTTTTTTTTTTTTTTTTTTTTTTTTCGGACTGTTGTTTGCTGTTGGCCCCTTGACGGCCTTCACAGCTTCACCGGGCTTGGGGGCGAGCGCTAAAGGCGCTCAGCCGAGTTGGAAAACCCTGGCGTCTGAGCCGACACGTTTGTTACTAATTATTTTATATGCAAATTCTGTATTAGTTATTTCGTGTGTCGTTTGTTAAATTTGGAGTCAACAATAAATATCTGTGTTTGAAAGTATCCAAGTTTTCATTGCATCACCACAAACGACCCCAAAGGGCCTTAAATAGGATTTAATACTAGTTTCACACTAAAGTATGGAGAGCCTATTTACACAAACGTAAAGTGTGGTTAAAATTTCCATAGACCGGTTGTTTTACTCTGAGCATATATATTACTATACTCTTTGACTCTGAGGTACCTAGTATTCCTACTTGCATAATGACATTGACAATCAGAATGACAGAACATGATAGATCTGCCACGTTCTGTCATTCTGACATAAATTTCTTTCAAATTTCATCTGTCATGTCAATCAATCAGTCTTCAATTCGTGCATCAAGTGCACGTGTTTCCCTGTATTTTAACGAGTTAACGTTAAAGTGATAAATTAAATGCTTCTACTGTGAAATCTACCGTTATTATTCAACAAATCAATTAATTTTTATTATTTATTACGATCTTAATAAATCGTTTGTATTCGAATGTACTTATAAGTCTACTAACCTTGAAATTAAAGTTTCTTATTAGTTTTTATATAAGAAATCAATCACAAAATTATAGTTATGGCTAACCACAAGGTACAGGAAAATGGCTCAGCTAATGGGAATGGGGACTACTTCAACCTTAAAGAAATGCATCATGTTGTTAAAGCTCTGTAAGTAGTTTTCACTATAAGTCCCTTAGCTATGAAATTTACTTTATAACTCTGGAGAAATTAATGTATTTTTTTGTAATTTAAGTGATAGGAACCAAAAAGTTCAACCAGATGTTCTTCATGTCATTGGAAACACACCACTGGTAAAACTCTCAAAGATACCTAAAGAAGAGGGACTTAAGTGTGAAATGTGTAAGTATATTCAATATGCCATTACTAGGTACCTATCTTAATTTATTCTTAGCAATTAAATCAATTTTCTGATTTTCTAAATAGATGCAAAATGTGAGTTCCTAAACCCTGGAGGTTCAGTCAAAGACAGAATAGCCTACAGAATGGTACTAGATGCAGAACACAGTGGGAAACTGAAGCCTGGACATTCTGTTATAATTGAACCTACTTCAGGAAATACTGGGATTGGATTAGCACTTGCTGCTGCTGTTAAAGGTACTTTTAAAATGTTGTATCACCATGCTATACTATAATAACCATTTTACTGCAACATAAGCTAATCAAATTGTTTTCTTTACACAATAGGTTATAGGTGCATTATTGTGCTTCCTGAAAAAATGTCAGATGAGAAGGTCAATACTTTAAAAGCTCTTGGGGCTGAAATCATTCGCACACCAACTGAAGCGGCATGGGACTCTCCGGAGAGCAACATCAGTGTGGCTCATCGCCTAGCCAAGGAGATCCCTGGAGGAGTTGTATTGGATCAGGTAATGTTTTTTGCTGCTACATACAAAGTATACAGATCATTAACCACAAAATTTATGTAAACAAAAGTTTTAATCAGTTTCCTGAATATGAAAACATATTTACTTGCACAGTGATTCACCTGCTTGTGATAAATCTTGGCTTGTTACAATGACTAACGTTTGGGGAAAACGTGAAAGAAAATAAAAGAACTGAAACTGTATTCAGCTTTATATTTAAAGCATAAAAGTGATTTTAATGTTATGTGCCCACAGTCCGAGCACGAAAATATCACTCAGTCTGGAAGGATGCTGTCAATATCTCATTGTTTCTTCTTTAGAATCTATTTAAATAATATAAAACAATAGCTGCCAGTATTCCAGCCTACATAAGTTTCCTACAAAGTGCTTATGCACATTACATCCCACCGCCTACGAAAAAGATTTTGATACTAATCAAAATCGGCATCACTTCCAGGCACATGTCTTCCTAGCCTACCTAAGTTAGGAAGCTCCGAAGTAAAAGTGATTCGACCCAATAGTTGTAGCTAACAACCAGTCAGGTTAAAATGTGGAGTAAACAAATGAAATGAGAAGATAAATAATTAAACAAGTTAAACTGACCCCATCATGTAAAAACCTAACAAAAATACATGATGTATGGGTGAATCACAGTATGCTAGTCCAAAAACTTCACAAGAACTTAAAAATAGGAATTTTGAAAATAGACGCAAAAAAAACTTAAATATTTCAATCACAATCGTAATGGTTTAATCATCATGCATCTAGGCAGCATCCAGTAATCATGGCTGCTTAGCTGCATTATCAAATTATCTCTATAGATACATCATTGTCCAAAGTCATCATCTGAAAATTATCAATGTTACATCTCGCTCGACAAAAGACAAAAATAACAATACAAAACACCACATAATGACTCGACATAACAAATGAGAAATATTATTATCGAACAACTACTCCATCATCCACATACCTACACAAAATACATTTAATCAAATTTACCTACTTCATCAAGATTTTAACAGTCTAAGAAAAACCCTATCTTTACTCAATATGAAGTTTCATAAATTAAATACGTATTTGATTATTAAATCTTTGGGGCAAATAGTGAAAACATTCAAATATTCCATACTTGTGATAACGGTTAATAAAAATCAACAATGATACAACAAACCAATAAATAATCTCTTCACGCTCCCCCTGGAATATGTGCAAATCATCTCTAAATAAAATCAAAGATTCTCTTCCCTAAGATATTCTTATTAGGAAGTTTTAGATAGAGAATGACAGCGATTCCACACGGCAAAAACAAACTTTCCACATTCTTTTTGTTGTATCATAATCTTCTTTTCGGTAACATCATCCATTTCGAAACATAATAATTATTTAAACTATTTCCGTCACCATTTATAAACATAAACAAACAATACTGACTGACTTGACATAAAAAATTACATGACAGTACTGACAGTTGTTCTTTTTTTACCAATGTCAACATCCATAGACAAAGCAAAAATCTAAAACCTATAATAAGTATTTTTTTTTATGGCAATCGAGCAAGTATTCGTTTCTTAATTCTATTCATCAACTTAATAAAAGACCTAAGATGATACCATATGGAATGTTATTCCATGCGTTACCATTTCTTATACATAACACATACCTTATACCGTTAAGATAAACGAAATATCTTATTTCATCTATAAATAAAAGCTGAAACTATTACACAAAAATATAACACAAAAATATAATGAGAAAGAATAGTGTACCTACCTACCTATAATACACATGAATAATATTCTAGAAGTTGGGCAAAATATATTACAATCGTAATTTGAACGGTTTCATAGAATTATGATGATATATTAAATTACGAGCAGAAGAACCATTGACTTTTGTAATTAAGTAATTATTATTACTTAAACAACGCACAACTCTATATGGGCCAAAATATAAGCGTGACAGCTTAGAACCAATCCTAGTCGTTTTCCTGGGGTTATATATGAGAACTAAATCTCCAGGTTCATAACGCACAAACTTAACCTTCCTGTCAAACAGTCTCTTCTGACGTGTTTGAACCTTACGTATATTTCCTAACGCTTTCGTGATACGCACATTATTCGCAGCAGAACGTGACGTAATATCGAGATCATCCGTTAACAAATTTATATTTACATTGGCATCGGACCTTATAAGAGGATCGCGCGCGAACATAACTGAAAATGGAGACAACTGAGTAGAAGACTGTTTAGATACGTTGTATGCATGATTTATGAGCGGTACATACATACACCAATGAGATTGTTGCGAATTCGCATACATAGATAAACCTTGAATTAAAGTTCTGTTATACCGTTCTACAAGACCTATAGTTTGTGGATGCCGTGTAGCGGCTACACACAATGTCGTATCAAAGAAATCGAGTGTTTCTTTGACCATTTTCGAAGTGAAAATCGAACCTCGGTCCGTCAATACTTGATTAACCGAACCAAACTTACAAAAAACATCATTTACAAGAAAATCACAGATAGACTCGGCTGTCGCCCTAGGTATCGCTTTGCAGATGGCGAACTTAGTTAAATAATCAATACAAACCAAAACATATTTATTCCCTAGTGATGATCTGGTGAATGGACCTAACACATCGATCGCAACTTTGTCAAAAATTCGATTTACAGTTATTGGCTGTAACGGCGCAAGGAAATTAACTTTCTTTCTTTCTTGACAATTTTTACAACTAGCTATGTAATCATAAATTTTCTTATCGACGTTTTCGATAAAATATCGCTCACGAAATTTACCTAATGTCTTCGTAAGACCAAAGTGAGCTCCACACCAAGGATCATCATGAATCTCGGACATGACCTCTAAAAATAAACATTCTGGTAGTACAATCCTATCGATAAAATGACCACCCATTTTAATTCTATGATATAACCGACCATTTAATAAATGAAAACCCTTATAATTCCTACTACGACAAGCATTGATTTTACTGACCATATTTACACAAAAATTATCGCGAGACTGTTTAGTATCGATATCGACAATATCGATTTTATACAACTCTAAACCATCAGACATTTGTGGTTGAGTTTTGTCTGAGAAATTGTCATCTATTAACGGATTCCTACTCATAAAATCTGCCAACACATTTTCCTTTCCCTTACAATATACAATATTAAAATCATACGACTGAATAGCGAGGGCCCACCTAGCCAATCTACCATTCATATCTCTTCTATCTCGCAACCAAACTAAAGCCCTGTGGTCTGTTACCACATCAAATTTTAAACCCCATAATAGATGCTGAAAATACTTCAATGACCAAACAAGAGCGAGACATTCTCTCTCGGTGATCGTATATCGCGTTTCGCAGTCAGATAACTTTCGGGAAGCGAAAGCTACTGGGAATAACCTATCAGTTCCCTGTAATAAACACGCGCCCAAAGCATCACCACTCGCATCCACATGCAATCTAGTGGTGATATTAGAATCATTTGAAAAATGTCGTAATAATGGAGGGTTACTGATTAATTTAAATAGAGTATCATAAGATTCCTGTTGCTCTTTAAGCCACTCAAATTTTACGCCTTTCTTTAACAAACGAGTTAAGGGCATCGCGATTGCCGCAAAATTACCAATAAATTTCCTATAATACGAAAATAACCCTAACACAGATTTGACATTTTTGGTGCAGGATGGTACCTTTAATGAGTTTATCTTTTCTATATTAGCGTCATCCGGACGAATACCTTCACCCGATATTTTATGACCTAATACCGACACTTGATCGTACGCAAAATGACATTTACTGGGTTTCAGGGTCATATTGGCCTCTTTTAGTCTTTGAAGAACCTTCTTCAAAGCGGTGCAAAACTCATCATAGTCCCTACCATACACTAATATATTATCAACATATACTATAGCGTTTCTATACTTTAAACCACCCAGAACCTTGTCCATAGTGCGTTGAAAAACAGCCCCACTAGTTTTAAGACCAAAAGGAAGAACATTAAATTCATAAAGACCCGACGGTGTCACAAAGGCAGTTTTATGCTTATCAGCTTCCTTAATAGGAATTTGCCAGTAACCTGAATTTAAGTCCAAGTCTGCAAAGTATTTAGCTTCTGACAGATATGACAATAAATCATCTATGCGCGGTAGCGGATAAGAATCAGTAATAACTTTCTTATTTAACGATCTATAATCAATACAAAAACGCCACGAATCGTCAGGCTTTTTAACTAAAACGACAGGAGACGCATAAGGAGAACGCGATTCGCGAATGATGCCATTCTGCATCATCTCGTCTACCTGTTCGCGAATTATCCGATGCTGCTCATGCGAAGCACGATACGGAGACTTATGGACTGGTGTATCATCAACAGTGTTGATTTCAACCTCCGACATCGAACACGATCCTATTTGCGTCTTATCAAACGCAAACTGCTCTTCATATTCTGATAAGATTTTAACTAATTTTCCTTTATCATTTCTGGATATTTTATCAGAAATGTCTAGTGTATTCAAACCCCTATTTTTTGAAAATATTTCTCCTACATTCTCGCCCAATGTCGTCTCATTATTTAAAAAAAACAATTTGTCTTGTTTTGACAAGTACGGCAAATGGCATTGTTCTGACAAGTATGGCAAATGGTCATTCTCATCTGCACGCAAAAATGGTATACACAAATTATCTGGAAAAATTAATAGATTTTGCCCAAAATCTATCGAAGTCCTATGAATACTGAAAAAATCGCAACCTAGAATTACATCGGTTGTAATACTTTTTACAACAGCGAACGTATGTTCGAATAAATAATTTGACAAATAAAATTTTATTTTGAGTGAAAGAATAATGTCAAGTAATTTGCCATTCGCAACACGCAATACAGGCTTTTTATTATCTACGCTACTATTTACAATATTATTATGTACAAACTTATCCATATTTTTATAGTAAAAATCTTCCGACATGACCGAAAGACTGGCACCGCTATCCAATAATGCGGACGTGGTGATACCGCACATCTTCACTTCTACATAGGGCGTTGTAGTGGAACCTTCTCTGTCGTCGGTCGCTAGTGTGGTTCCCTGTCCTAGCGCCGCCGAGCATTTGGGTGCTCATTTCGCACGTCTTGAGAAGGTGGCTGTCTATTCCTTACATTATACCGCTGTTGTGGTTGCGAAAATGGCGGCCTACTTGTTCCTGCTTCATCACCAGCGCTTCTTCTAGCAGAGTATAAAGCTCCCGTGGGTTGTACATGGCGCTCCGGAACATGTGGAGTTCTTGACGACCATGGTGTAGAAAAGTTATCACTGATTTGACGGGGTGGATGTGTTAAACGCACATTCTGGGCACCGTCACCCCGCGAGTAAGTATGATTGAAGGAACCAGAGTTCCCTAATGTTTGTATCTTGACCGGCAACGCCAATTGTTTTGGTTGTAAATTCAAAATCTCGTTCTCTTGCAATGCTGCTTTTTTAAATGCAGTCAAGTCACTAAATACATGTGTTGCATATCGTGTTCTATTATTAAAAGTTAAAGATTTCAAAATTTGTTTTATTATCTTCTCATCCGATGTAATTCCAGCTTTTTTAGCCAACAATGACATTCGGTAGATGAAGTCTACTGTCTTTTCATCATGATTTTGCCGATTTGAATAAAATTGAGCGGCGTAATCCGGATCTGAGGTGAATTCTTGTTTCAAAGCCTCTACTATATCTTCAAAAGTTGAAGTATCATCACTGATGGTGTGAAAATAATTGAGGGCAGGCCCCGATAAATAATTTGGAATTAAAATCGCCTTGGTATTGTCATCCCAGGAATTTAAAGCTGCTAATGCATTGTACTGCTTAATAAAAACATCAATATGAGAAGAAACGCCGTCAAACGTTTCCATGTTGGAATGTGTACCTATAGTGTATTTGTAGGTAGGTACTTAGCTGTAAACGATGCTTCTTGAGATCCAGTCAATATCCAATATTATTCCAATTTCTCGTAGCGTATATTAGCGCATAGTAATATTCTCGTATAAGTAGTTGCAGCTGCACTTGGCTGGACACGCTACCATGTGTCTATCCCTGAAAAGCACTGATTTTACTCGCGACAGTACCCGCGGTACTCGATACGGCGCCTCCACCAACTAACGTTTGGGGAAAACGTGAAAGAAAATAAAAGAACTGAAACTGTATTCAGCTTTATATTTAAAGCATAAAAGTGATTTTAATGTTATGTGCCCACAGTCCGAGCACGAAAATATCACTCAGTCTGGAAGGATGCTGTCAATATCTCATTGTTTCTTCTTTAGAATCTATTTAAATAATATAAAACAATAGCTGCCAGTATTCCAGCCTACATAAGTTTCCTACAAAGTGCTTATGCACATTACACAATGTAATATAGGGAGATGTTTAATTTGAGTAGAAACTACAGTTAATTTTAAAAGCTTCTGTTTATTCAACAGTATAACAACAAATGCAATCCTTTGGCTCATTACGATGGCACAGCAGAGGAGATCCTGTGGTCTATGGATGATGATATTGACATGGTGGTAATAGGAGCTGGTACTTGCGGCACCATCTCAGGCATTGGTCATAAGATAAAAGAAAACTGCCCCAAGTGCATAGTAGTAGGAGTAGATCCGTATGGATCTATATTAGCAGTGCCTGAGAAACTTAACAAAACAGATGTCCAAGTATATGAGGTGAGAAATTCACAAAATTTATGTAACTATACGAAATTCTATAGATACCTTTTCTTACATTATAAAAGCTTTATAAAATTATTATCATAACAACGTAGTTAGTAATTATTATGAAATATGAGTTTGTTATAGTCAACACTGTTAAAGAGTTATATTGACAAATTATTGAAAATATTTTTATTACATTATCAAAATGAAGTTATCATGACCGTGATAAAGTTTGTTGTTTCTAGTTTAATTTATGAACCATATTGCATTGCTCTCTTATCTCAGGAAGTTAACATTCGTTTTTTAATTATCAAGGTCTTTTAAGTTTTAATTTTTTGATTAAGTGTTGTTGTTTTTTATTGATACTGCCTCTCGAAATTTCACATTTCTTGTGTCTAAATTATATACACAAAGACACGACTAGGTACAGACTTTTGCTGAATCATAAAATTGACTGATCAATATTTCTAATCAAATTGCGTGTTTCAAACTCGACAAAACATTGATAAAGATTTGTATTGAAAACCACTATCTTACATTACGTCAGTCTTTGTAGATTCACACGTGTTCAGAAAATGATAAACAAAGCCGATGTCAATCGGGAGCAGAGGTTTTGATTTACATAACAATATAAAACGTTACATAAAAAGCAAAATAACAGGCGAACAGTCTGGCCTAAAAATCATTATTGGTTTATCCAATTGTAACTAATGTTAGGGCATTCCAATATAATACGGGTTATTAAAATTCTAACGAATGTGTTACGCTTTTTATCAAAATGTGTGCAAATGCCGATTAATAACTTTAGGTATTATAAACAACGGATTAATGTTACTGAATATGTAACTGAATTTTGTCAAATATCGCAACAAAGCAACTATCTTCAAAAGTTGATAAACAATTACAAAAATACTTACTGAGTATCTAACTGTTGCTGTAATGCACTTATATTATCGTCAAACATCGCCATATGGCATCTTTCATCTTCAAAGGCTAACAAACATTTACTAAACGTTAATTTTCCAATCAAATATAAGAAATATGTGTATTCCAGGTAGAAGGCATTGGGTATGACTTCCTACCTCGCGTGCTCGACCGCTCCGTGGTAGACCGGTGGATCAAGACCGAGGATAAAGAATCGTTGAAAATGGCCAGGAGGCTTATCAAGGAAGAGGGCCTACTTTGTGGTTAGCATTATTAAGTTATTATAGCCTTTCCCTAACAGCTTTGCCTGCATTAACTTTAGACGTTAAAATTTTAACGTAACGATATTCATTACTAAATTTGAATTGTATGTAATTCTATGTTAAAATCACAATCCACACACAAAATTAAATTTAAACCGTAGCCACTTTTGCGTGATTGGAGTACAAACATCCAAATATACAAAGTTTTCAAAGTTAATATATAATTATTTTATCAGTATTATTATAACGTAAGTAAAAAGTATGATATAATTAGTGTCAGACCGAAGGCCGATTTCTGGCCGAAGCCGAAGCCTAAGCCGAAGGTAAAACCCCATGGAATTTGCACTATTTTGGAAATTAAAAATAAACGAAACTGTTACAGTAGTTAATAAACATTAAAAATATTTTAGAGCTTCGGTCGGACACTAGATATCCTACTAATATTATAAATGTGAAAGTTTGTGAACATGTATGGATGTCTGTATGGATGGATGTTTGTTACTCTTTCACGTAAAAACTACTGGACGGATTTGGATGAAACTTTGCAGTAATATAGGTTATATTTCAGAATAACACATAGTGTACTTTTAACCAAAACCAAAACATCTCATTCCCACGGCAAACCGACTTCCACGCGAACGGAGTCGAATATTATTTTGACTATACCAACTAATAATCCTGAAAGTTAGGACTTTAAAACATGTTTTTCTCTACAATTAGGAGGCAGCAGTGGCTCAGCGATGTGGGGCGCAGTACAAGCGGCTAAATCCCTGAAGGAGGGTCAGAAATGTGTGGTTTTGTTACCTGACAGTATACGCAACTACATGACCAAGTTCATATCCGACCAGTGGATGGAGGCCCGCAGCTTCAAGCCAGTCGACGGTAACGAGAAAGTGTGGTGAGAAAGACTAATTATTTATACCGCAAATGAAAGTAATTACAGGTAGTTTTTATATGGAGCAAAAAAATATAAAGCAAATTGTCTAGGTAGATTGATGAGAAAAAAATTGGAATTACTATTTTTTTGGGTACTTTTTTATCGTTATTTTGTTCACTTTTGACCTAATTAGTTATTAAGATATATTTTATCGTCATTAAGATATAGCATCGAGTTTTTGGCAACTTGGTTGACCTATTAATGAACAAAAAATTGTTATTGAAATAATTACATAATTATGTGTACGAAGCAGCTTTAAATAAGGATCTAAAATATGAGTCTTGTTAACTTAATTTCCGAATATTGACATCTTAGGCGATTAGAGGTTTTATTTAAGATAGCCCAGTCAAATAAGGGTTTAACCCTGAGTCTCATTTAAGAAGCTATAAACTCGTTTAAACCTTTTTTTAGGCGTTGTAAGTAATAGTTGGAAAATATCTGCGTCTTGAGATGTTCAAGGTCAAACGTCATTCATGATAATTGCGGGTTAAACCAGTTTACAGCTGCTTAGCTGGAATTCTGAGGTTGACCCTATGATTTGCCTTATTTGACTCGCCAAACACGAACTTTGCTAAAACTATTAATCCAGTTATGTATATTGTGCATCGGTATTTATACCGGACTGTTAAGCAAATGCTTTCGAATCGATCCCTGGGATGGGCCAATTAAAAATCTTTTTCGAAATTGGCTCGTGTCTGGGTTTAACTAGGTTCTCCCCTAGTCCATTGTGCGGTACTTATAACACAAGCGCTTACTGCGCTTACTCAATTGGTTGGATCCGGCGATGAACTTTGTTTTTTTTTTATATTTATATTCCTGTATATTATCATCTGTAAGCCCCCCAAATAAACATAAATAAATAAATAAGGTGGTGGAATGAGACAGTGAACGAGGCAGTAGCGACTCCCGTGAAGTCGATATCGCTGGACACGGCCGCGGCCGACGCGACGCAACTCCTGCGCAACTCGGCCACGCCGCTGCTATTCGCCGTGGACGATAAGGGGTAAAATAATCAACCTTATTTTTTAAGGGATTTTTTAGGTCTCGTTGAATTGCCTTGAAGGTGTGGGAAGAGGGGTGTCGGAAAATATATTATGTGTGGTGTGAAGAAGAATTTAAATAGAAACTTTAATTTAACAGTAAAATGTTGTTAATAACAGTTTTGTAACTTTTCCAAAGAAATAATTGCTAAAATAGATGGTATATCTAAATAACGCGATAACACTTAAAAATCATAAATATGAAAGACGAATAAATAGAACTGTTTGAGCTTATCATGTGAAAAAAAACAGCATTTCTTTTTTCGAACTCCTCACCTTTCTGTCAGCGATTGACAGATACACAAAGTCAAAATCGCGCCGCGTCAAAATGTGTAAAAATACTGCTTGACAAAAAAAATGCAAAAATTACAAGTGCTACAGTTTCGATGACTCTATCTGATGTTACTGTTTCTTATATGTTTAATCATATACGTGTGCCTGGTTGCGTATTTCTTTGATAACATAATGAACGGCACACAGCAGCAGGCTCCAGTTGTTCGTCGATCGATGGCGGAGCCTCCCAAACCACTGGCTGCGAACAAAGTGGCTGCTAACTTAGCAAATAAATGATTACCAGCTAGGTACATAATACATGGCAGCTTCACAAGACTGAACAGCCGAATGTTGCGAATTGAGTAAGCTTTAAATAAATGTAAAAAATTGTTAGATGTTTAAACAAGCCCCTAAGAGTATTTCATTTTATTACATACCTACTAGCTTTCCATCCTGCCGTTTCAACCACAGATAAATTACCTTATGCCGGTAAGAAAAAGGCTATAAGCCTTCCAGAATATATAGGCTATTTAAAGGTAATATTTAGCTTCCACCAAATCTTCTGTTCCAAGCGCCATTTACTTTAAAAAACAGACCTTAATCAAAGGTACGGTGGTTAAAATTATTTAATTTCTATCTTAAAAGTAACCAATCTTAAAAGAAGCCACTATTTAATTCCTTAAAATATTAATATTTTTTTTAACCATATTTGCATTGCATTTACTATGTTTGCCCCTTAGATCGCTCAGCGGGGTGCTATCGGCCGACCACGTCCGCCAGCGACTCGCGAACCTCAACGGGTCGCTCAACGAGTCGCTCGACAAGTTCCTCGTGAAGAAACTGTACAAGGTGGATCTATCGGCCGCCACGCCGCCAACGTTAGCAGATGTTTCCAGAATGCTGGATATTGCGCCTTACGTCGTTGTTATCAAGTCGGGTAATAATATGCATTTTGTTATGGTTATGATTACATAGTACGTATAAAGCAAAGTCGCTATTCGTGTCTGTATGTTTGTCCACTAACTCTTCCTAAACCACGTAACTGATATTAATGCGTTTTTTTAAGGACATTAGGAAAAAAATATCACCACTTGTATCTGAATTAGTAATTATTTTATGTCCGCTAACTCGTTCAACTGTTTGTAATATAATTTGTCAATCTGTCTTCTTGTAAAGCATGTAATTTTTTGTTTTGGTGTTCGGTAAGGATTTTTTATAAGATTGATAATTCCACTCATTAACTGTTTGTCGGATGTTTTTCTACATTTAAAAAGTAACAGGAGTCGTCTAGAATACACGATTTTAGAAATAAAAATATGAATACTTGCCTAAATTTTCCAAGTAACTATAGAATGGTGATTGGTGATCCACGGGGCGAGAAGCTATTACCCATTATAAGTCTTTTGTTCAATTATAAATCATGACGGATTATGTTTTAAAATTACTCTAATAATTTGTATCTTTTTAGATAACTCAGCCAAGGTTCAGCACCCAATCGGCGTGATTACATCAGCGGATCTACTGCGACACATATCTTCAGGAAAGAAACATATGAACGGAAACTAACACTAATGTAATCATGACAAATCAATCAACTATTGTTACATAACTTTACAAGGTTAACAATGTTTTATACTAACGTTAAGTTTTTATAAGTGAATAAAAGTGTTGACAGCGTTAGAAAAATTTGAATACAAAATCTTGTAAGCCTTTGCATTCCCTAATGCATTTACAAAATATTTCACCCACCTTATGACCATAAAACCAAATAATGACAAAAAAATGTAATCACAAAATGCAATTATAGCAGTAAATTATTCCAAAATCGTTTTATTTAGTTATGTTCATCTTGAATCTATGTGTAGGTACGTAGTAGCAACAGGTCAGTGTGAATGGTTACCCACCTTTTTTTAACCCAAGTTCTACTTAGATTTCAATATAAGAAGGGACCAAACGACACGGGCACAGGGCTAGAGGGACTACTGGGCATAATAGAAACAAACAATTTCTAATAATAAATCCTACTAATATTATAAATGTGAAAGTTTGTGAGTATGTATGGATATGGACGTAAAAACTATTGGACGGATTTGGATGACACTTTGCATTAATATAGGTACTGATATACATCAGAATAACACATAGGCAGCGGCGGCCTTAACCATTGCGAGGCTCCGGGTGGCAGGTCTTTGCGAGGCCCTATGCTATGAAAAGTATGAGATGCGAAAAGGAGACCGATCAGTTTGGGCCCAAATTCAAAAGTTCCGGCCAACGATTCTTTATATATTTCGATATTGCCATACATTTAACCAGCAATAATATTTAGTATTTTAAAAAAAATGTATTCAGGCGTCGTTAGTGACCAAGCTCTGGAGAAAGCTAAGTTCTGGCTCTTCTTAAACCAGATAAATGTTCCATTGACCCATTTCCCTAATTTGCTATACTATAAACTTTTCGAGCGTCTTCTTTTAAGTCAACTGACACAGATGATTAAACCAACACTTATACCAGCGCTGGCTGGCTTCAGACTTTCTTCTTCGTCTTTTTTTCTTTTATTTTTGAAATCCCAGGAAAATACCTCACGAATACCCACCCTTCCAGGGGAAGGAGACAGGTTAAAACGAGGTTGCACTCACTAGTCCTACGTCGGCTACCTGGGAACCATCAAAACTTCCAGCCTCTCCGGCAACGACCCCGAACCTTCCCGGCAAGAGTCGCCGAGACGCGCCACTATGGGGTCAATGGCGCGCCGTCGCGACCCTGGACCGAAGAAGAGAGTCAGGGGTATACCCCCACACTTCCCCCAACCCACCTCTGAACCAACCGTGAAGGGTCGGATGCTGCAGCCGCCATACCATTATAATCGACCCTCCACAATTATCCTCCTGGGCGTATCTGGCAGACAGAACTCGTCAATACGAGCCCGCAGGCTGGTCTACATCACGACCGGCTCCTAGGGGATTTCGCTATCCCGCAGCAATGATCCAGCCTGGGACCGAAACACCAATTCAGGATGCCCAGGGTGCACCGGAACGAACCCCCATCCCTGATTTGCGAAACACAAATATCCCAGAGAACAGGAAGTGAACGACAATGACCAATCTATTTCATCAACTAACTTGATCTTTCGCCACAAGGAACTCGTGTACAGCTGCTTAGATCACTGTCATCTTTACATATTATCTTGGTGCATCATTGGATAAATAGCTTACATTTAAAAACCACTGTCAACGTGTCAAAAACAAAGTGTGTACTCGAAACAACCTGCTCCGACGGCTCGGTGATACGACATAGGATGCTGCCGTAGATGTTTTAAGAACCACGAGTGCTCTGTCCATCTCAGCCACCGAATATGCCTGCCTAGTTTGGCACCGAATGTCTCACGCGAAAGAAGTATTACGCATTATATCACGCTTTGTTGCCTTTAATCAATACCATTAAACAAGATATACCTATCCTTAATAGGTATAGTTCCAATGACACCTCTAGCACCACCAAATGTTCAGCGAGATGATCACTGTACGGTTGAAAAAAAGAACAGAAAAACGACCAGCAGCCGGCCAACGATCCTTACTCAAAAGCCGATAAAGTTTTTTTTAATCAAACCTAAGCCACCAATACATCGTCCTCAGAAGTGGGCAAGGTTCTGGATACAAAAACTCCCCTCTGGCCGCGATCAGTAGTGGTCAACATGAATATCTCTATTTATTTGCATGTTCACGATGAGTGCTGCTGTGATAATATAGTTAGGTGGGGTTTCAACAACATCAGATAGTGAGACTGTGGCGCACCATCCCAGTCTTTGTCAAACTTGCTCATTTGTGCAATGATCCCCTCGCACTGTATAATTAAAGATCTCATCCTGGGCACCGACAATGTGCTTGATGTGATAAAGCGCTAGGCCTGAAAAAAATGACCATCTTAAAACATCCAGGACTACTTGACACGATAGAAGAAAAAGAAGAGGATTACCTACAAGAGTTCTGATCACATTTCTTCTTTATCCGCTTAATCACATACTTACCTACCTACGCAAGATATGAAACTGTTGCAAGACGAACTCCAGCCGTATACTTGGATAACATATTAGTTAAGCCAAAGAGCATTAACTGATATTATCAAAAAAATCTTATTTAATAGGCATAAGTCTGTTTTAAATTTAATTTGAACCGAACAAAACGCGTTTAAAGTAGGAAAATATGTTGTTTATGATCCCTGAATAAGATGACAAAATATTTTTTACAAATGTATGAAAAAAAATCAACTTTTTGAATGAATAAAATCAACTTTCGTTTCCCATTAACACGTAAGATGTTGTCTTTAGGATGTTATGTTAGTGTCATACAATGAAATTATCAGATTGATGTCGTCAATCATATGAAACCATTTTTTTTGCTGGCCGGCACTTTTAGTTTTGGGCCCAAGTTTATATAAAGCGTGAATCTCCTTTGCTTGGGTTGTCGCGCGAGGCCCCTGCAAGAGCGAGGCCCCGGGCGATTGCCCCGTTCGCCACCCCCTAAGGCCGCCGCTGCACATAGGTTACTTTTTACCGCGGGAAACTTCTCATTCCCACGGGAAACCGACTTCCACGCGAACGGAGTCGCGGGCGGCCACTAGTATTATAAATGTGAAAGTTTGTGAGTATGGATGTTTGTTACTCTTTCACGTAAAAACTACTGGACGGATTTGTATGAAACTTTACAGTAATGTAAGTTATACATCAGAATAATACATAGGGTACTTTTTACCGCGGGAAAACATCTCATTCCCTCGGGAATTCCCTCGGACGGCCACTAGTCTAATAATAAAGCTGACAGTCAGAGTAACAGAATGCCACACGAGCGCTGCGATATCGCAACGTAACAGTATGATTTTCTATAACCAACTGCGCCGCGCAACACCTGTGTGGCAGCGCTCTAAGGGTCTCACTTTTACTCTTTGGGTGCGGAATTCCTAGTGGCGGTCTCATGTTGCCTAAAACCGCGTACCGCACCACATACGGCGCTTGGAATAGTCTTTTTTTTCTTGCTAACACCAAACTTTAAGCACTTTGCGCGTGGTATCGCACCACTTAGAAAAGGTAGGTAGTGAGTGCTTCTGCGCTTTGCTTGACTCGTCTTACTAGGTTCATACATAGGATACGATGTTTTGTTTGAACAAATTAAATTAATATTTAACTAAATAACGTAATACTGAATGCTGCTGATGCTGTTATGCTGTTCAAGTACATTCAACATTAATATAATTCAATAAGGTAAGTAATGTTAATAAAATACAAGTTGGAAACTTTAATAACATTTTTGTGATTTAACTAGGATTATTATTTCAGATGTAGTAAAATAAAAGAAGGGACTAGCATTTATGAAACTTATTTTTTTATTATGGGGAAGATGGTGGTGGTGACTTTTGTTTTTTAGCATTAGCTGCCAGCACTGCCCCAGGAGCTGGATAAGGTCTCATTTGGTAAAGTGGTCCAGTAGCTGTAGCATCCACTCCTGTCTTAGCATGAACATCAAGGCCGGATGTCCAACCACCTCTAGGGATATCAGAATAAGATGCTGGGTCCATTGGATCTAAATCATTATCTTTGACCCTATGTTTTTTCTTATCTCTGTGATGAATCATCTCCTTTTCCTTGTTATGTCGTTCATGGCGTCTCTCCCGGTGAATTTGCGGCTGAGGCACCTCTTGATCTGATGCTTCACTACTTTCGTCGCTTTCATCACCTTCCCTCAGTAAACGTTCTTCACGAAGATGTGCAGCACTCTCGGTTGGAGCAGCACGTGGATGGAGTGGTGGTAACCATGACACCAAATTGTTATGAACATTCCAAAAATAATGCTGGCCACAGCCCTCATCATAGACCTCTTCCCAGCCAGGAGGCAAGGGCCAAATCTCTAAAACCCTCTTTTTATTCTCTAAATAAGTTTCATCTGGTACAACTTTACCGTTTTTCCAAATTTTAACACAATGAGAGGAACATTCATGGTACACATTACTTTTGTTAGGGCACCCCCTGTGGCCTTTGATTGGATCAACATTTACACCTTCTATACCTTCCCAGTATTTACCCCTTTTGCTTTCGTCTAGGTTATTATCATAATCTTCAGCTATGATCTCTTCATTGACCTGAGTCGGATGTTGCTCAGTGCCATTTTCTTTATTTGCTTTACCTTGCAGTATGCCCCTTTTAGCAAGTTTTGCAGCTAAGGCTGGTGGTAAAGGCATTTTTACGTTATAAATAGCAATTTATAGTATATTTTTAAACCAATTTTGCTTCTTCGAAACGTTTTCTATACTTACACCACAAACAATCAAACAAATACTGACTGAACTGAAACTCAGTGTTACCAACTCAAAAATATTTATCCCTAAACCTATGACAAAACCCCCTAAAATTGCCTCAATTATTTGAAAATTCCCCTAAAAATATAATTCATAAAAATTATATATGAATATAAAAAAATATATAATATAAAAGTAATATTTCTTAATTTTCTCTGTTTATAAATTATCTAATACGTTATAAATTATATCAATTTCTTCTGAAAAAGAACCCTAAAAATTCCCATCACACTAATTTACTCCCTAAATTTGGGGGGAAAACCCCTAAGTTGGGAACCGTGCTGAAACTGACTGAATGTTGAATGATCGATCAATCAATTAACATTTTCATTGTCAAAGTTGACAGTTTGACAGCAAGACCACGATCAGAATTTTCACTAGAGTCGGTCAGATCTTCAGACCTTTGAGCATAAAGTAACTTTTATATACTGTAATAGAGACCAATCTCGGCCCCTATAGTGGCAACGTCATAACTAGCGCCATGGTACACGCGATTTAGCAACTTTTGGCCAATATACTTATGTATAGATTTAGATAGCAGCTACTACAATGTATACAGATAGACTTGAAATGATACATTTGTAGGTATAGATTTTATACACTTTATTTTGTACTTTTATACCAATTTTGACAATATTTGTATGCTTTATTTTGAAACATGTCCTTATCATACAGTTGATGTGCGAAAACTAAACAAACATGCAGCTGTGGCTAACACAAGGCACCATATTAAGTGTTACCAACTTTCGAAATCACTTGCCTCTTCATTAAAAAAAATACATTGCAAAAAGTGTTTTTCTCATGAAATCCGTACTAATAAGTGCGAAATTTTAAAAATATATCATATATTTGATTATAGCAGTAATGTGTACTAATAATTGCATAAAACTATTACATTTTGAAAATTTGTGTCAATCTTTTTACATACAATTTATATTAATTAGTAACACTCAAATGATTGCAGCGCCCCTGGTTTTTGTTTTTAGTACTAACTATCCATTATAATCCTACCAAATTAAAAGTTACATGAAAGCAAAACAGTACAAGCAAATAAGTAAATCCTAATTTTCGACTATTAAACAGTGTCATTTCCATTAGTTTTGTACTAGAGATGGGTAATCACCCGGGTTAAAACCCAGCCTTGGGTTAAAACCCAGTTATCACCCATTACAATCCACCCAAACCACCCGTTGGTCGGGTGATATGGTTATTAAAATGTTTTATGTATTTTTATTACATTAGTGATAAACGGAGTTGGTTACCTGCTTATATTGATATGTATATGATTAAACAATGCAATATTATTTTAAAATAAATAATCCCTACTAATATTATAAATGCGAAAGTAACTCTGTCTGTCTGTTACGCTTTCACGCCTAAACTACTGAACCGGTTTTGATGAAATTTGGTATGAAGAAAGAACTGAACTTGGGAAAGGACATAGGGTACTTTTTACCGCGGGAAAACTTCTCATTCCCACGGGAAACCGACTTCCACGCGAACGGAATCGCGGGCGGCTACTAGTATAGTATAAATAAAATTTCCGTATCACAATGTTAGTTACCTTACTCCTCCGAAACGGATTGACCGATTCTCATGAAATTTGGTGAGCATATTGGGTAGGTCTGAGAATCGGCTAACATCTATTTTTCATACCCCTAAGTGATAAGGGTTGTCCACACTTTTTTTCATATATGGCAAAACAACGTTTGAGGGCTCAGCTAGTTGTAATATAAAGTAAAGTAATGTTGATTATAAAATTTAAATGATTCGGTTATGACATTACAATACAAGGTGTTGATTTTTATTTTGAGTTTTGTTATAAATACTTATCCCAACCATTCTTTTCTAATTAAATAGAAATTATGGCCTAACTATAAGGGGTGTAAAATGACTACTTCCGAAAACAAAAACTGGGGGTTGCTGGAGGAGCATTGCACAGGTTTTAGGCAAAAAAAAAATATAATGTAAAAAAAACAAATTTTATACATGTAAATAAACAGTAAACTTACAACCCACATACACTAACTCATTCACCTGTTTCACTTTACGAGAGATGGAAAATGTGAGGGAGACATTAAAAAAAGAGTGAATGTGGGTAATAGTGTAAATAGAGCCTTGCATTTGATTGTGGCAAGCTAAATAATTCCTGAAAAGGCCCGTCTTGCCATAACAAACAGAGTGCTAGCCCCAACACTTATGTATGGCAGAAGAAGCATGAAAGTAAGATCAATGCAGTGGAAATGAGAGCGTTGAGAAGCATGTGTCGAGTAAGGCTAATTGACAAGGTAAGAAATAGCGAGATCCGAAAGAGATGTGTAAAAGAAGATAATTGTGACATGAATTGAGAAAGGTATGCTTAGATGGTTTGGTCATTTAGAAAGGATGGATGAAAGAAGGAATAGGAAAGAGATAAACCGAGCGAGAATGCATGGCAACGTCGGTGCGGGACGTCCTAGACGGATGTATATCGACCAAATTGGCGATATATAAAAAAAGTGCCAAATCAAAAGTACCTGTAATCCACCAGCATGTATGAAGAGATTGATGTGTGTGAAAGAAGTGCAAGAAGTATGTCTGGGCCGAAGTATATGGTGATCCATAGTCTCTGCCTACCCCAATGGGAGACAGGCGTATGTACCTATGTATGTTATGTATGTAAATAAACAGATTTTGGGATTATTTCAAATCAGAAAGTATTTTCATGTTATTTACATTGCAAATAATGGCCTCGTCACCATCAGCTGATGTGTGTGTGTGTTGATTATAAACGGTGACAGTCCCTTTTTGATCGTTCATATTAGTTTCTTTTTTATTGAGGTTGCCAGTTATTTTTTTTTTACTTTGGTTACTATTTAGGATCTATACATGGTTTTCAGCTACGGAAATGGCCTTTTTATACCCACTATAATTACTTATCCACTATTTATATATTCTATTCATATTTTTTGTCATTTTTATAACGTTAACTAGCGAGCCGCCCTCGCTTCGCAATGCTGTAATTTTGCCGACTTGCTCTCGAACCCTAGCAATTTTGCTAACTTAAAATTTAAATGAAAAAAATAAACTTAAGATGGCGAAAACTGCATTAAAATCCGTTAAAGAGGAGTTAGCGGACAAACATACAAACAGGCAGAATTAGCGACTTAGATTTATACTATGTAATAATAATCATGATAAAAAATATGAAAGCTGTAAAAAACTATTTAATTACTTATTGATTTTCTTGTAAAAATAACCTTTAAGCCTATAAGCTATTTTCACCCATCAATTTGGGTGATAATGGGTTAAAACCGGGTAATAACCCAAATCACCAGGTTTTAACCCGGGTGGATTGAATGGGTTTTAACCCACTACCCATCTCTATTTTGTACTAAGATTGAGCTGCCTGCCTTTGAGTATTTAACCGATGGAGAATGGAGTTTACGAGAGCTAAAAGGCCCTGATTCTGGAAACACTCTCTAAGCCAAATTAAAAATATCACCGTTACTTATTACTCAGCAATAAAATGAGATAGAGACAGCTAATATTAAGAATTAATATTTAATCCCGTCAAATTTAATATTTGCGTGCATTATAACACGCAGGAAATTTTAAACAAGCACTCAACACATTTCGTTCAATTTTGCGGACTAAGTAAGAGACAGATTTACCTAATGATAAATCAGTCTTTTTCTTGTACTCAGCATGGAAAAGGGACGGCGACATTTCAAATTTAGTTTAGAAAGTGTTTGTAGAATATAGGTAGGCAAGTACTAACTTCCCCTTCATATGTAGGGCATGCCGCGGGTTGGGATAAAAGTTTTTACTCATCTCTGCACGTAAGAAGGCGACAATTCAAATCGTTGTCTACGAAATTACTGTGAAATGTTTAAATAAATGATAATCCTTAGTTTCTGGGCTAAATAGATAAATAGTCGTCCTTATTGAAGATTCATGAAATGGTGTGTGTGGTCTGGATATTTAATATTTTTTCACACAATTATTCAATAATAAAACTTTAACGCTGATAAAATATTTTTATTTGATTTGTGCTTGGAAGTGTTTTCTATTGGCTACACAATTACAAATACTTTTTTTTATTGAAGTGCTGCTCGTGCTATTTCCAAAGTAAAAAATACACCAACACGTTCTTGAATTCTGGAAAATTAAAATAAATCATAAATTATCATTTGTCATTACTAATTAAACCAATAAGCAAAACTATTTTAAATACGCATAGGTATAACATATCTAAGTTACATAAGGCTCGAATGCTGCATGTTATTATATGCACTTTTAAGTTCTATGCTATAATTACGCTTAAAAGAATTGTAATATCAACTAAATATGTAGGTACTTGCATAAAGCCTAATTTTTTTGATTCTAATAAGAAGCCTATCTAGCTACTAGATGCTGCATAGGTACCATACGTCAGTAGCAGTACTGACTACTAAATATTCACTAACTATCTCTATTAGGTAAAACAATTCAAAAGCGTCCAATTTGCTCTGCTTTATCTTAAATACAAGGCATTGAATCGCTGTAAAACTGAAATATTTTTCACCTGAAATATAAGATGTCTTCACTCACCACGGATGACTGAGTCGTTACGACTCACTTTTGTTGGTAACACAGCGTCATGAAATTCTCCTGTATGAAGCAACTTTGAATCACCTGAACCTGAAGTACAATCCTCTTGAAAAGGAGTAACAACGTCCATTTCATCTAAATGACCTTTCACCGATGTATTTTTCTTTTCTTCAGTTTCGTCTCTGTCATTTTTCATTTCTATAGCAGTTTTTACAGTATCTTCAGTGATACTTAGTGTAGGAGTTGTTTCATGACTACCAGTATTCTGTTTCGAATCTACTGTCTTATTCACTAGTGTTTCATCGGTTGAATGCTGAGTAATAGTGCCTACGTCATTAAGCATTTCCTTCGCAGAATCGACATCTTCGCTCAGTTTCCCACTGTTGTTACTGGGAGGCGAAACAGATTGAATGGCGTCTTCTCTTTTCAGTTGTTTACGTTTCTCAGCTATATCGTAACTTAGAGGGTGAAGGTTTGTGGAAGTGGGAGGACTGCCATCCATTGAAAGATCCATAGAGGCTAAAATACTATCGTCCCTGCTTACGTAATGGCTACTTTCAGGCACAATGTGTATATTTAAGACAGTTTTAGTTTTGGTTGGTTCTGGTAAGTCTGTAGATTCTGACGGATTCGAGTTTCCAAGGGAGTTGGTTGATGTAGTTTTTGTGGAGCTCAACTTGTTCCTAACCAAAAAGCCCCTAACGTGTGCTTGTATAGTAGTCGCTGCACTTGAAAGTGTAGAAGAATCATCCGTAGACAATGATAAGGATTTCTCCTCATTCACAGTTTGTAAAACAGAATCCATTCTACTTAAGCCTAATGTTCTTCTATCTTTGTTTTCATGATGACTCAGAAACACTGAATCTTCCTGGAAAGTTACGCAAGGATTAGGTTTAGTTTTAAAATTAACATAATTTAGTCAAAGTCATACTTACCTCCTTCATACCTTCTTTGTCAACGTTTACAGATTCGTCGCTTGCGGCATCATCAAAAGTCGAGTTTCTACTCTTAAAAAGAAACGATCTAAAAACTTTTTGTATGGTGACAGCAGCAGTCTCTAAATCCATATGAGTGTTACCAATTTGCTGGATCTCATCACTACTTGATATATCTTGAGTTGTTCCATCATTACTGCTGACTTCATCTGGGATATGGCTTGCAGACGCTAATACTTGGTCCATCAAATGAGATTCATCTTTGTAAGAATCTGTTTTGACGCTCTCATCTTTAACATTAATGTCCTCTGGAACATGCTCTATTATAGGATCTTCCGCGTTCGTAGATTCTGCTAGGTCTTGAGTGATGTTGTTTTGTTCAGTTTTCGCAATTTCTACCTCGGGTATCTTTTTATCTTTAAGAGATTCGTCTTCTTTTGTATCCTCCGATACTTTTTCAACTTTGGATTCATTTTCTTTTTCATTTTGAATTTTATCTTCGTCATTTGAATCATTACCGACCTCAAGGTTTCTTCCATCTTCCATTTCCCTTATTGGTATTTGGGCTATAAGCTCCGGACTGACCACTTTAGGTAGATTTAAATCTAAACCTGTTGTCTCTGTGACTAGGTCTTTTTTATCTTTTTTAGCTAACAAATCTGTTTCTATATTTTGTTTCAGTATCACATTTTTGTTTACTGAAGTGACTTCTAACTCACTGTTCGTGGAATCAATTATTTCTTGAGACTTCGAATACTCTTCTTGACTGTTATTAACATCTATTTTCTGATTATTTATTTGGCTTGAATCTGTCATCTGAACCTCAGATTCATTATTAATCTCCTGTTCAAAATGATTGTGATTATGATTGTTAGGACCATTTAGCTTTTCTGGTGAGCTTATGTTAGTTTGACAATCAGTTCCCAAGTTTTCAGTTGCGCCCTCACTATAACCACGGGATTTAACACTTAACAATTCTTCTGTTAAATCTGATTCAGCCTGAATGTTAGTGGTAGAATCTATTTCTCTTGTTTCTTCATCTTCAGACTTTAAAATATCTGCATTAGCATTTGATGGTTCTTGTTCGTGTATTATTTTCAATTCTTGAGATTCTTCAGTGACCATACTATCTTTTGAAGGTTGTATTTCTTCCGATAGATGTTCGTTTTCAATAGGGCTATGAATTTGTTCTGATTCATTACGCATATTACTTTGTACAATTACATTATCGTTATTTTCAGTATATTGATTGATAGGCTCTTCGATTTCATTTTTGGGTTCCAAAACTTGCCTTGCAATTCCATCAAAGGCTTCATCCTCTACATGAATATTATTTTGGGGTTCTACAGCAATGACGTGTTTAACGCCTTCAGCAGGTTTAATTATATCGGGATCAAACATCTGTTTGTCATCTTGAACATCAACATCAACAGAATCTGGTAAGACTTTTGTTTCTAAATCAGGTAATTTACTAAGTTCAGGGATTTGATCAATTTCGATTAATTCAACTTTTGATTTTTCTGCAACCACCTCATATTTTTTAACTTCTCTTTGTGCCACGTTTTGTGTTTCATTTTCGTAACCATCTTCATTCCCTACTTCCTTTACTTCAGAAACGTACAATTCTTTTTGCTCATTTTTGGAAAGGCTTTGCTTTATATCACTTACTTTTTCAAGAGCTACAGACATAGGTTCAGCATGCTTCATGAACACAGGTGGTTCAAAGATAGCATCATTTTCAGGGAAAAGTTCTAATTCCAATCCTTCTTTCAAATAGTTTTCCTTATGTACTGGAGCTTTGCTACTTTCAGAGATAAGATTTTCAGCCTGGCTCGAATCCTCACATATGTCTTCATTGCTAGAAACACTTTCTTCTATCTTCTTAATTCTTTGGTATGCACGCTGTCTCACGGCACTTTGGGCTCTAGCTATTTTCTCTTCCAAGGTTAAAGTTCTCATTTTCGCTAAAACAATTAAAAATTAATAAAAACCTATTTATATTTTATTAAATATTTGAATCAAATTAATATAAACTACTATTGTTGAAATAAATATTGCTGTGCTGAGAATATGTGCTGCTTGTTAAGTAGCTAACAACTTGCAACTTCAGTTTCAGTCCAGCAAGTTTCAATTCAATTAGACAAAATTAGTGATGGAAGGCGTCCAACTCTTAAATTAACTGATATGCAGTGTTAAACGTACGAGTATATGACTAAAGGAATTAGGCAAGTCAAAACATCATATTAAAATACATCTTCACTGACTAGCTAATCGACGGCCTTTCATCTTAAATATCATTTGTTTCAATTTAGAAAACTCCACTGTGTCTTTATGACTAGGTACTAAGCAAGGTTAAAGGTGTCATTTAAAAAAATACTTGCAAACTTACGCGGCCCATCTCTTATTTCTAACAACTTTTTCATGTGATTGGCACAGAACTCATTAACATCAGCGGGACCGCATCTCAATACTTCTCTGGTCAGTTCTTCCATCAGCTCTCGAAGTCCTGGTGGCATGGTCGGAGGCGGCGGCGGTCGTGTATACGCAAACGCCATCACGTCTACAAGAACGACGGGCTCACTGTTACACTCAGTCAACTAAGTTAACTATGATTTCAGTTTAACTATTTCAATGCTTACCAACTGGTGGCCTTTGTAGTTTGGATTGCGACATAAGCCTAATCTGTAGTGTGGTTTATGGATAACTAGATGGGTGGGGAACAGCGAGGTAAGTAGCGGAATGTTTGTCTGCCGGTCGTCATGGCGATGTGCCTTGAACTTGTCCAAGTGTACGATCGATCCCGTCTCAGGTTCAACGTCCAACTACTTATTGCCACCTCTCGAGGCAGCACAACACATTCTTTAAACTCAGTGTCGAGGTTGCCGGGCAATTAAGCTCAGGGTAAGGGTAAACAAAACAAGATCGAGAAGTAAAAAACAGTAAAAAGATCAAGATAATTTCCAGCAACATATAATGTGAATATCAATATACAATAAATATAAAACATATTTATATTATAGCAACAAGGGCACAGGCACGTCGCAGCCGTCCTAATCGACGGACATCCAGCCGATAGGCCTCTCATAAATAAAAAAACTGAATAATGAAAAAATCTGTTGTGTATTTCGAATGTTCGCGCAACTGAGTTGGTGTGGGGACGAAGACCTCCGGCGGCGGCGCTCCACTCTACTTATTACTTAAACAATCACGCTCTTGTGACTCAACTCTTTATTTTCATACAGTGTTCTATAATAGTAATTTATACATAAGATCATAATATAATTTGTTTTGCATGTTGATACATCTTACATGAGAAACATGTCGTAGTGTAAATGATACACACGAGTTCAGAGCGCCGCAGCGCCGGCTCGTACAAAATTAACGTCTACAGTAATATCATACAAATTAATGACTATTCCCTTACAAATTATTATATCTACTTTTATAATTGTTCTAATCCAATATGATCAAATTAACGTTTTAAATTTTCCGAGCTGTATGCATGATACATGAACAGTCTCCAACTAATTCCGACCGATTTTGCCCAATTACAGTGTCCCACTCCCGCAGCTATGTATAAAAATCACACTGCTATCAATTTATAATAAATAAATGCCTATTTACACTATGTAACTATACAAAATGATAGTACGACGAAATTACAATTTTCCAGAGTCGAGCATCTAATTCAAATGAAATTTCCATACAACGATCTACGGAGTGCCCTCGAGGGGGGCGCTACACTAACAAATTACACCTTTAATTTTCCCTATTAGTTTTTTTTTTGTACAATCATTATATCAGCCGAAAGCCGGGTGCCCGATTAGATACATATAAACGTCGGTGATCCGAAATGCGGTACAATCGATCATGCATCAATAATACATACAACTTTTAACTTATTTAAACAATGTAACAGTATTTAAAAAATGCTAAAGTAGTCTAGTGAGCTATGTAAGTGTATATGTATAAAATACTAGTGGTTGGTTGCGCGCGCGGGTGTGTGTGTGTGTGTGCGTGGGCGGACGGCTCAGTAGTTGCGCACCTCCAGCTCGCCCAGACGCTTCCACAGCTCCTCGCGCTCCTTCTCACGCTTCTTCTCTCTGCATGGACAAAGACAAACACATGTTACTTATATATATGAGGAACTCGGTGATGAAGCGGTATGTATACAGAATTCTTAAACGGAAGGTTCCGGGATCAATTGCCTAAATTGGATTGGAGTAAGTGGGTTATATCCAAGTTTAATGTGAGGTGGCCATAGCACAAGTGACTTCTTTTTTTATTTTTTATTTTATGCTTTTGACAATGTATAAGAGATTAGTTTTTAATCCTACATACAATAAAGTAATTTCATTTCATTTCATTACTTAGCTTATTTAAGAGTGGTATAATTGGTGTGATTGTCTAGATATTTTCGATTATGTCACATCAATGTTATCATGTTGAACCCTTCTATTTATGGTAATCATCAAATATTATAATCAACAATCTAGAAAGGTATTTGGTTCCAATGGAACAAGACAGCTTACTGTATAAAAAAACTTCACAAATTAACTATTTAATTTTGTTTCACCAAATGTTTAAAAAAAACAATAACACTACATCGCATTCACACGTTTTTGAATACGCATAAATAAATTGTAACAATTAGTTGAATTACATGTTAATTATCTCAATTACTAAAGGGTTTTATCATATCTTATCATATACTAGCATACTCACTTCTGTCGTTCCGCTTTATAGCTAGCCGTGAGTTCGTCAAACAGTTTGGAGTTCATCTCCATGAAGGTTTTGAGTACATTGTACACAAGCCCCACGATGGACTGGTTCCAGTGCTCTTTGCTCATCCGATACAGAGCGGGGAACATGATCGGCATTATCACGTGGTTGTTTTCCTCCATCAGTGACATTATGTATTCGTTGTTCCAGAAATAGAGCGCCCGTTCTGCCACCTGGAGTTGAGAATTTAATTAGTATGCAAGTGAATGAAAAAGTTGAGTATATTATGAGATTTGTATGTTATTTTACGAATCAGTAAATATTAAGTTAATGTCTGTAGGTCTGTTTGTTATATGTTTGGAAAACAAACAGATTTTTATGGTATTTGAAGAATGCATAAGTTACCTGGAAGTGTGGACTAGATACACATTTGGCCATTTGTCGGAATAGCGGTTCTTGAATTCTAACAAATTGTGCCGGTTCGATCACGTCCAATATTTCTTCTATTTCGCCGAGGAACATCACCTTAAACAGATAATCATACAATAAATAATTGAAATAAAAATCTAAAATAAGAATTTGTCATTCAAAATGATAATGATAAGGTAGTCTGAATGTTAATTATCCATAAAAACATTTGAATATAAGTCTTAACGATTTTGAAGAAAGAAATAGCATTTAATCGTTTTGTTTTCTTTCTTATTTGATCTTTAAAAAAAACTTAATCATTAGTTCAATGACCTTATTTACGATTAGATTTGTTTAAAATTCTGCCTAATTTGTATACATATTTATAACCGTAACTGAGTTAAAAACTCAAAAATTTATAAAAGTTTTGTAGTTTTGAATAAGTTAACAGATTTTGATACAAATAGGCACAGATTCATTTAAGTATGGTATTTTGAGATTAAGAAAAGATTAGGACCAATTTTCTCACGTTAAATCACACCCAACAAAATCGTCAGCAATACACAATTACAGGGTATTCGGCTCGACTATTACTAATTAAATAAGACTAATCAAATCGAACGGACGAAGTTATACATTTTGTGCAGCAGGAAAGAAAAACAGTCGCGTGATGTCTTGTCTGTAAACATGTCTGGCGACAAAGTTAAGGCCTCTCATTTGATCACATGTAGAACTGACCAGAAGGGCTATTATTTTAGTTACAAACCAAATTTTAGAAAAGCGTAAAATGTTAAAAAGATTAGAAATGAATTTTAAGGCTTTATAGATTACCAATTTATTAGCGTGTAACATCACCTATGTAATAATAATTACCTACACAACTTTACCTACATAGCAGCCCTCTAAGTTAAGTGGCATCTGTACCTTGCTTAAGCAAATGAATATAATAAGTTGAGACACCACTTCACTTGGGGGTCAGGTCTGCCGTTGACTACACACTTCCAAATAAACTCCCTACACCTCCAACTTAAGCCTACCTCTTTCTGCGAGCAAGTCTTTCCCTACAACTCCAACTTAAGCCGACCTACCTCTTTCTGCGAGCAAGTCTTGGGCCAGAATTTCAGCAGCCCGCGCACCACCGGCTCCGTGAGGCTGGCGTCCTTCTCCAGGAACTGCACCACGCAGTACGCCAGCTGCGCGTGGTACAGCGACAGGCACTTCACCTTGTGGAGCGGCAGCAGCACCTTCACCAGGAACTGCTTGTGCTCGCTCTTGAGGGGCAGCGCGAACCCGTTTATTATACTGCAACAATGACATTTAAAGCTTAGTAAGAAAGTAATTTGTTTTGTTTTTTTTTTGTGTGGTATTCCATAAGAAAGTAATGGAAACAAAAACTGGTTATTGTTTTGTTTGCTTTACAGAATACTGAAGGGCCAATGGAGGGCATATACTTAGGGTTGCTAGCCTGCCAAGAGTAAGCATTTTAAAGTTCGGTGCTAATGAATACTCGTAACACTAAGTCCAGTTTTAAAGGCGGTTTTTTTTTAAATAAAAATTTGACCTTTTGTGGCATTTTTTAAAATTCTTAGTTTAGTTACTAAGAGTCATTGAAAAAACTAAAAGTCAGTTTCATTTTCGATAAAACAAGAACACGTTAATCAAGATTGAATTTGGATATACCTACTGTAAAATCTTAAACCACGCTAAATACTAAGATTTACTATCTCTAATTGGTAAAAGGCCTAATAGTTCCAAGATTATCGTTCATTTCGAACTTTTATCACCATTCGCTTAGAACTCATGAGATTTACCTATAGGTACGTTATCACGGTATATGTTGAGAAACCTTACCTGACCTAACCGATAAGACTGATATGTAGTTAGTTGAATGCAATAAATGATTAATAAGCATTTTTATTTTATTTCTGAAAGCAAACAACAACAGTTTGTAAATCCTTTCCTTGTAGGTGAATTCTAACCGGTAAAACCTAAAATTAGCCAAACGGGCGTTTACATGGACACATCTACCTTAAAGATTATTTCTTTTTAAATTATTGGTAAAAACCGCATAATAGTTAAAAACCTATGAGCCCTCGAGATATTTATTTGAATGTTATAAAAGATTTTTATAACTCATGTAAAACTAGTGCCTTATAATTACAATCGCTTGAGATAAGTGTAGGACAAAAACGCAACAGAGAACGCACATTGTTATTGATTGGCTGTATTCAAACACTATCCTCTCTTGTACATTTTGACTCATTTATTACAAAACTAGCTTTCCCGCCCGCGGCTTCACTCCAGTGTAAATAAAAATTGCAGTATCAAGCAAATAATTTTTTTTCTTGATATCGCATCTTTATACCGGCGAAAAAATCTTAGAATTGGTACTAGTACCTGAGATTACCCCCAAACTCACAACCTTTACCTCTGTTTCATATTAGAATAAATAAAATGTCTAATAATATACTTGTTATATTTCTATCAGAATTCCCTTTTAGTATGACGTCTTCTAGTAGCTTCAATCAAACGTGGCAGCGAAAGGTCGCGAGCTCCACGACGCCTCACTCACGGATTCGATTAGACATGATTGATTGGTCACCGATTCATCAACATTTGAATACTATCGATACAGACACGACAGTTTTACTTTTATTTTACTGTAGTTTTATTGCAATTTGCTTGGCAGGGTAAACTTATAATTGTAAGCTCGAGATAAATTTGTAGATGTTGCACGTTGCGGCAAAGTCGCACTGGCAAGAGTAAACAATGTTACGCAACCCCAATACATTATGCATGTCGGTTAGGTTAAAGATTAAATCCAGATTATCCATACACAAAAGTGTTTTGCGTTAAAATATTTATCTCAAATCTATTATGTACGATCATCCGCATGACATCTTAGGTTTTGCATTGTTGAATGGTAGATAATGCATGATGTTCAGAATACAACAAATGGGTCATGATAATGCGGCCTTTGGAACAAATAAAAACTAGATACAATCGAAAAGGCCATTTCTTATCTATGATATACGAACTTGTACAATTTGTATTAGATAGCGGCATTGATATGGTATTCCAAAAAAGCGATTTAATATAATACCGATCTCTTATCCTAAACATTTGATGGAATCTTTACAAAAAAAAAAACAAGTTTTGTCGCTGAAATTTATACTTTTGGCGTCGGGACGTAAAAATGTGTGAAATTGGCTACTTAATATAGCATTTGGGAGTCAAGAGCCTTATGTTTTAACTATCATAGAAGAAAACTAGCTTTACTCTTGGCGGGTTAAACTCCCAATAAAAAAAACTAATTTTCGATCGATTTTTCTTTAGACTAAAAATATTACATACTACCGTGAGATATTACCTTCTCTTAGTTAGTGCAAGAAAAAGGTGACGAACGAGCTCCGATGATTGACCTATTAAAACGTATCAATACAGAAGAAAATAAAAGGTCATCTCACCTTCCAAGTATTTCCAAGAGCTCGCCAACGCCATTGAAGTGTTCCGTCTCGTAGACGAACCGCAAGAATATGTTGTTGATCTGCTTGCGTATGAACGCGCGCAGACCAAGAAACTTGCCGTAGATACGATGGAGCACCGTCTTCAGGAAGTCGCGCTCGCGCGGGTCTTCCGAATCAAATAAATCTAGAAGCTTGTGGAAGAAACGAAATTGTTAATAGTACCAGCTGTCAACAGTTAAAAAAAGTAGACCAATAAAAATGTATTATGAAGAAAGAGACAATAAATGAGATCAAACTAAGTATCAATGTACATGAACTTGACTTCATGCAAATTTATTGTTACATGTCCTAACCTTTAAGATTATTACCCTAGATCATATTATAGACATTTAAAAACAACTTTGTTAAAAATGTTTTGTCCCAGACAGTAGCGAATGCCGTCATATAACCTATACATAGATAGATATTACCTGCATATTTATGATAATGTATTAAACGAAGAGAAGATAAACAGTTTACTTCAGTGATTTTTCACACCTTCCTAATTACTATTGACATGTTTATGTCAGCATGTTTTGCATGATACAAAACCATGTCATTCAGTGTTAAAGTGTAACATTTTATGATGGTTGATGTGAAGCTTAAACATTTTTATATTTAATTTCGGAACTTTACGATTTAAACATAATCTTAAGAACGAATAATCATTCGACATGGTTTCAAATAAAAGATACTTTAGCAGATGTCTATTTGTTTACTAATTTTAATAACAAAAGTTATACTACAATATGTAGTAACCGAGTTAAAAGTGGCGGAACGTTAGCGCCATTATGATGCAGATATGTCTCGGAGTTATATCAATCGACGGAGGTTAAGCGTTTCATTACCTCTAACTAAAAAACATTATTATTATGCTGGTATTTTGAAGCATAATTCATCACAAGTCGTAATCAACCTACCCATATATTACTGAACATTAAGACCGACTGCACTTGACCTAGTAGCTCCCCAGATGAGTGATATGAGTGTTTCAAATGTCGAAGCTGTAACATACCTGCAACACAAATTTTTGGTCGATGACCTTTTTGCCGATGGACGGCTGGAAGTCAACCGACTCTAGGAAGCGCAGGAAGAACTCGTAGACTAGCTGGAGGTGAGGCCACGACGCCTCCAGGGTGGGGTCGTCCTCTTCAGGGTCGAAGTCGGGATTCTCACTCGGCGGCAGGGTGCGGAACAAGTTAGCCGATATCTACGACGAAACACACACATTTAACACAACACTATCCTATTTGTTTAAATTGAGGCTAAATAACTTGTATATTCATCTGCAGTAGTAAATTGAGTAGTGTGACATTTTAGCATATCAAATCACACGTCTAAATGCGGTATATAGTTACGTACATAAATGATTCCCAAAGTAGTTACATTCGTTTATTTTTAAGAGCGAAAAGCATTTTCTTTTGTAGGTACACTAAATCACAAAAAAGCAGATCACAACATTCTCTAAGCAACAACCAGACGGACTGATTTATATCACGCCGCGTACAATGGTCTTCGTTTTATAAACATTCACAACGGCTATAATACATGGGTGTATATGATAAATAAACATCATGAAGGTAACAGCTTCAGGAGTCAATCACTATACCTAAACACTAAGTAGATATAGTTCTGAATTCGGCTCTTATTACGGCTATGTAATAAAAATGTTTTCCTTATTGCTATACCAATATGAAACAGAATTTCCTATTTCCTAATATTGTCAGTAAGATCTCTTATTACAAGGAAACAAGCTAAAACATTGATATATTATGTGACCTACTCATAGATACCTATTCAATTAGTTGTATACAGAAAAGTATGCTATATTCCTAGGCATACTAACATGGTAATAACTACAAAACTTCAATGCATGTCTGAATGATGACAATGTTTTCACATGCTAAAGACACCCACTCCAAATATGACACTCAATAAATATGCCAACTGATGTATAGTCAGTGGTTTGATTCTTTTGATGATTGTATCTCTAACCGGTTCAATCAAGAGTCACATGGGGAACTTCAATAGCTGGTGTACTCACTTATCCAATTTCATTATAACAATGACCCAACAACAGTCAAATTACACAAATCTGCATAATGGGCTGTTCAATTTGAAACCTTTCAAGCTAGCTTACTTATAGGTTTGAAAAAATATATAAAATGATCAGTCACAGTCTATCACTAGCAATGAATATTCCAAGAATAAGATTGTACCTAGAAGTGGCAAAATAAAGCTCTAACTATTTAAAATGTAAACCATTAAGTCCGTCTTTATGTAGTAATAATGGCTTGCAATACTGCTTGCAAATATTAGGTGAGGCAGTGTGATGTATGAAAGGTCACATTGCATACCAACTAAAATCTATAAATAGTAATTAGGAAACATAATGAAATTATCAATATATTTAACAAAACAGTATAACAACAAAAAGACTTAAGATTTATGTTTACCATTTTTATAATCTCCGGGTAAACAGGCTCGGTGAGCACCCCACGGCCGGTGGTGATGTATTCAACCAGCTCATTGAGAGTGGCACGCTTCACCTCCTTGCACTTGAGATCGGACACCGGGTCCATAAAATCAAATGCTACACAGCACTGCCTCAGCTTGCGTATAAAAAGCTCTTCCTGCTCACCGCTCGGAACATCTGGAATTAAGTCAACCAGTTCAATAGCAATTCCAATAATACAAATAAAAAACCTGTATGCTGCCCTGACGGTAGTGGCAGCTAAGCTTTTTAATCACTGGCTTCACATACAGTCACTAGCAAAGATAACTTGAACTTTAGTAGGTTAGTAGGTTTTTATATTCTTTTATATTTTCTGTCTTTGCCAGACACTCATAAAATTTTGAAGAAATTAATACGAGAAGTAATTTATTGATTATCAGTTTTTCGTTTTTGGCACATTCTTACAAATACCGCTTGTAACTACCATTTGTTTTGTGTTTATAATATGTACAAAATACTGTTCACTGTTTAGTGGCAAGATCAAAAATGTGTGTCATTTAGCTGAACATACAAGACAAAAACAGCTTAGCTGCATCTATTTATACCTGAACCAAATTAATTACAGTAGCTATGTTTATCAGAAGCAAATTCACTAAAGGAGCTAGGAGATAATGACAAGAGCACCAATTTGATAACCAAGGAATTTCATTAAATCTAACAACTACCAGTATGGTAATATTAATCTAAATCTTTATCTTGACCAATTTTGATACAATTCAACATAACAAGTGCAGTTAAGTTAATAGTCATAAAACAATCCTCTTGTTTACTTAGGTCAGTTTAATCTGAACTAGGATATTATAAATCACAAATCTATAATAAAATGGTCAACAGTTCATGCTTCTTTAGCTTAGGTAATTAGAAAAGGTATATTTCTTTAATTTATAACTATAATAAATTGCTTAGTGTCATTGGTTAAAATAGAGTAGACAGTTTTATAATTCGGACTACCTATACCAATTTCCTACAAGCCAGTGCTGACTATTTCTGTTGATATTTATGTAAAAATGGGTGAACATTTTACAATAGGATCTACAACTAGCTGAGTCTGCTTAGATTCTTATTGTTTTTTGAGGTTACAAAACTTGGATGATGAATTTTATAATTATACCAGTAAGATTAAAGGTTAGTGAACTGATAATAGTGAACAATAAACATAATGGAACAGTCTAATGTGATTTTATGATTACACAAAAAAAGAAGAGCTGTCAAAATACCTTTGAGCAGTGGCAGGGCTTGAAGTTCTACATCCTGCGTGTTTCGGTACCGAGAGGAACCTTGCGATTTCTTCGTCTTCTTCTTCAGTGACCGTTTAGCGAACGGGTCAATCCTGTCCACAAACGTTCCCGAAGACATATTGGTACCTAATACTAAACTGTCCCAACTGGCTATAGGTCAACGGCGATCAATGCGAACCTTGTTTTGGTTTGGGCATAGTCATGATCCAGCCCAATTCACGAGAAGAACGCACTCAGCTGTTATGTTCAAAGCACAATATTTGAGCCTAAACAAACATTCCTTCGTCACACATGACGGTAATGGAGAGATCACACTCAAGCCATTCTTTACACACTTCAAAATTCCACAACAGTTACGTAATTTTTAAACGTCTAATTCACCAAAATAACACAATAACAAAAAATAATAATTCAAGTCACAAAAATTGAGTTTATTTTCTGAGGCGTGTCACGAATAGCAGAAGGTAGAAGTCACATATACATACAAGCCTCGTGTAATATCAGCCGGTCAGCCAATGACTATCTTCACGGCAATAATCTTGCAAAATATCTGAATATTTAACAATATTAACTTGAAAAACAGCGCTGGTATGTGACTGTAGTCCTATTTATGCACAAACGAAACTAAATTGGCGATGACATAGAGCAAATTTTTAACACCAAAAATCTATCACCGTAGTCTCGCCATCGCTCACCATCCGTTTCGAGTCTATAGCTAGGCGCATTTTATCGCTAAACACTGGTTATTTTAAGATTTTACACTTCCACAAAAGTAATCGAATGTTCCTCTGACCTTTTCACTATTGGAAACCGACCAATTTACAAAAAGATAGTTTAGTAAAAGATATCCATCACTGGTTTTGCTGCGAAAACGCTAACACCATAGAAAAGTATATATTTCTGAAAATAGATGGAGATAGAAATTATCCCTAGTCAAATCATTACAATTTAAGATTATGTGTAGGTCGGCCAAAAATTTATGATATAAAGTAAATACTTTAAATAATTTACGTTTTTTTAACTTATGTACTAGGTAAAATATTGGAAATATTTAAAAATATTCACCGATATAAATTAAAAAGACTCTAAACTACTTCCCCGAGTTATGTGTGCTTATGGATTGATTCATAAAATCTTACAAACGCATTCATATATTGTTTTACGAAATGGTTTTACTAACAACACTTTTCAAATTTAACTTTATAACTTATTTATAATTCATGAATAAAAATAACACATTTATTCTAAATTAAATAATGAAAAAATAATACAAATTAGATGAAGAAGTATAAATTGTCTATGACCAGACGCTGCTTGTTTTTGATTTGATTATTGAATGAAATCGTTGTGGTTTTTATCTACTCCATCCATGGTTTGAAGTGAAATGAAAGTGGCTTTCTAAATATTTTTACTGATTATTTTCAGTGTTTCAAGGAAAAACGGAAATCTTACTGATCCTAAATAAGCAATTGTGATCTCATTGAAGTGTCTTGTGCAGTGTTGTGCTAATAACTATCGAAACAGTGTCTGATAAAAAGTACTCCAATAGAAAGCAACATGGAAGCGCTGACAGTTCCGCCATGAATGCAAAATAAATAGTAAATTTACAGGTTCTATATTTTTCTAACCGTTTTTAACTGAAAGTATTCTTGTTCCTTATTTATTTGTCAATATAATGAACCATCACTTTGCATAGATAGAAGTCAGTACTATCTAATAGATACTAAAAAAGAGCAATTCTACTCGTAATGTAGCCAAGAAAGTAGATTGCTGTAGCATGAAGCGCAAATAAAAAGTTGAATAATTAAGTATTAGGTTTATCTATATACAAACGTTAAATAAACATAACTTTACTGGAACGGCTGTTCAACCAACATATGGATAAAATTGGCAAAAATAAGCACAGGAGCTATTTTTCTATACCTCCTGCAGAGTTCTATTCAAATGAATTGATAGGTAGGTGGGGGCTCCACTTACAAAACATTAAGTACCCGCTTAGCGTAATGTTCGAATCGTAATTAATTAAAATTGTTTCAGAAGCTGCAGATTGTTGACAGAGGCTAGAAACATCACAATGTTGAGAGGTGGGCGCGGAGGCCGCCACAGTCCAGAGCTGTACCCACACACATTGAAGTGTTCCAACGCTAGTGACACCAGCTCTGCATATAGCGGCAGTGACACCATGACTTCAGTACATAGTTCTTTGGACATGGATATGGAGGTAGATCTTTCCGGTCTCCTTGAGTCCATTGTTGACTCAGATGAGGAAGATGACACAGAAGAAAGCATGGACAGTCTCACAGTAAGAGATGCAGTACGGGAATGCTTGGAAAAAGATCCTAGTGAGAGATCAGAGGAAGATATAGAAATTCTTTTAGAGTTTACACAGCACCTGAAGGCTTTTACTAATATGACTTTGACTGTACGTAGAGCATTATGTTCTGTAATGGTATTTGCTGTGGTGGAGAAAGCTGGCACTATTGTCATGAATGATGGAGAGGAACATGATTCTTGGTCTGTTCTTATTAATGGGAATGTTGGAATTGCACATCAAAATGGAGAAATAGAACATCTAAATGTAGGTGACAGCTTTGGGATGGCTGAAGCTACATTGGAAAAACTTTACCACAGAGGTATAATGACTACCCAATGTGATGATTGCCAATTTGTATGTGTGACACAAACTGACTACTTTAGAATATTGCATCAAGGTGAAGAGAACATCAGAAGGCATGAAAATGAAAATGGAGATGTTGTCATAGTGACAGAGTATAGAAGTCCAGCGGGAGAATCTGGACATCAACAAGGCCATGTTGTTATCAGAGGAACTCCTGAGCATTTAATGTTACAGCTTATCGAGGATAATGCTCCTGACTCTTCTTATGTTGAAGATTTCTTGCTTACTCACAGAACATTCATTGAAAGCCCTTTGGTTGTTGCTAAACAGTTGCTTGCCTGGTTCACTGACCCAACAGTTAGAGATAAAGTTACTAGAGTTGTGTTACTATGGGTCAATAACCATTTCACTGATTTTGAAACTGATCCCAGTATGATGGAGTTTCTAGAAAGCTTTGAATCAGTTTTAGAAAGAGAAAAAATGGAAAGTCAGTTGAGGCTACTAAATATAGCATGCTCTGCTAAGGCACGCACAAGAAGTGTGACACTTACTCGTCCCACAAGAGATGAACCTTTGAATTTTAGTATCTTGGGAGGATATGAAAGAGGTTACGGTATTTTTATATTTAAAGTTGATAAACACTCCAAAGCAGAAGAAGTAGGTTTGAAAAGAGGTGATCATGTTCTTGAAGTAAACAGTCAATCATTTCAACATGTTACTCATGCCAAGGCAATGGAAATAATAACTGGGTGCACACATCTCAGTATCACAGTAAAAAGTAACCTCTTAGCCTTCAAACAAATGCTTTTAATGCCTGAAAACTCTCCAAGGCAGAGGAATAGTGCAAATATTGTTCGCTGGCAAACTGATCCAAGAGCAAGGTTATCTACTGCAGAACTACTAATCGATGATCCTATAACACTAGCACCCGTTTTTCAGTCACCTACTAAAAAACCTCAGCAATTGAGCATCAAAAAAGAACCGCAGAAAGGATTCATGACACTTGGTCCCAAACGGCGATTGCAGAAAGCATTGATGAAAATGAATATTCTGCCTAAAAATATGATAGCTGATGGACTACACTCTGATGATAGCATACTTTCTAACACAGATGCACTAAACAAAGCCAACTCTAGTGCCTCATTCTACAATTCTCACAGCAATCCTGATTTGATATCTATATGCTATGATGAGTACCAATCATCTGATTACCCTGAACATGTACTCAAAGTATATAGAGCAGATCAATCATGCAAATATCTTCTAGTACACAAAGAAACAACTGCTAGAGAAGTAGTAATGCTAACCTTGCAAGAGTTTGGCATTACTGATCCTAGTTCTAACTACTCTCTCTGTGAAGTCTCGGTAGCTCATGGTGGCATTATAAAACAGCATAGACTACCAGATCAATTACAAAATCTTGCAGAACGAATTGGTTTAAGTTCAAGATACTACTTGAAGACCAATGGAATAAGTGAAAATTTAGTACCTGATGAAATGGCACCTGAGCTGCTTAGAGAAAGTGTTGTTCATTTCCTACAATTAAATGCAGTGGAAGTTGCAGTTCAATTGACTTTGCAAGATTTCTGCATCTTTAGACAAATTGAAAGCACAGAGTATGTTGATGACCTATTTGAACTACGAAGTCGATACGGAACGCCAATGTTGTCCCAGTTTGCTGAGTTAGTCAATAAAGAAATGTTTTGGGTGGTCACGGAAGTAGTTACTGAACAAAATTTGGTACGAAGATCGAAAATTGTGAAACAGTTCATCAAAGTTGCCCGCCACTGTAAAGAATGTAAAAACTTTAACTCAATGTTCGCGATCATATCTGGGTTAGGACATGGCGCAGTTTCAAGGCTAAGAATGACTTGGGAAAAGCTACCCACCAAATATTACAAACTCTTCACAGACTTGCAAATGTTAATGGATCCCTCACGAAATATGTCTAAGTACAGACAACTGGTGATGTCTGAGCAAGGTAGATCTCCTGTGATTCCATTTTACCCAGTGGTGAAAAAAGACCTCACGTTTATTCATCTCGGCAATGACACGAAAGTTGAAGGAATGGTTAATTTCGAGAAGTTAAGAATGATCGCTAAAGAAGTGAAGGCCCTCACTACCATGTGTAGTTCTCCTTACGACCTCATCGCCTTACTCGAGTCAGGAAAACAACCTCCTTCCAACGCCATGGTTTCTCTCAACCAACTTACAACGGGAGGTGTGCAACAGGGTCAAGTGACAGTCAAAAGAAGAAAAAAGTCTTCAAACGTCCCCAACCCTAAAAAGATGTTTGAAGAGGCACAAATGGTTCGACGTGTGAAGACGTATCTGAATCGCATGCACGTAGAAACAGACGAGGAGAGATTGCACGCGCTGTCGGTGGAGTGCGAGGGGGCGGGTCCCGCGCCGGTGGCCCCGCGGCGCCGCCACCCGTCGCCGTCGCTGTCCACCACCAGCAGCGCGTCCTCCGCCAGCGAGAGCAAGAAGAGCTTCGCCGCCGGGAACAAGTTCGGCGCCGCGTCGCCGCAGGCCGTGCGCAAGCTGCTGTCGCTGTCCGAGCCGGCCAAGACGCGGCCGCACCAGCCGCGCGGGCCGCCCGGGCCGTCGCCGTGCGCGCCGCGCCGCGAGCCGCCCGCGCCGTGCTGCCCGCGGCCCGCGCACGAGCGCTCGCACTCCGACACGCCCACGCCGCTGCCCGTGGACCTGTCCGCCGAGAGCAGCTCCGTGACCTCGCTGGGCTCGCTGCCGCTGCGCAAGACGGGCTCGGCCACGTCCAGCGACAGCGGCCACGGCGCGGGGCGGCCGGCGCCGGCGCCGCGCGCGCCCGCCCCCTACTCGCTGGCGGCGCAGGTGGCGCGCCTGGAGCGCCTGAGCCGCGCGCACTCGCACGAGGGCGTCACGCGCCCCTACCACCACTACTACCAGGACGCGCCCGACGACGACGACGACGACCAGCAGGTCTCCGCCGTCTGAACTCGCAATACTCCGCGGGGCTCCACCGCGCCCGCGTCTATTTATGCATTCACGGTTTTTTTAATCTCACTCGATTAATAGAGAGCACGATTTATATAAACTTGTCTTCTATCGTCTTATGAACATGTACATGTATATCCCCTGATAACTAAGTCTGAAGACTGTATAATTTTAAAATTAAGTATTCCTAGTGTTACATAGTGTAAAATTCCATATTTTTAAGCCCTGCCTCTTTACTATTATAAAACTTATTAATTTTAATATATTGATTAATATTGTAATAATGTGACCCACCATATTCCAGTTATATTAGATGTTTAATGTATACCAACCGATGTGAAGTACCTTTTTATTGTGACTAGAGATTGGTATCATTACATTCCGTTATTTGTATAATATTTTCATTATTTATATTGTAATATGTGAAACTAGACCAAATAATAATTAATGTACCTTTTAACATTATGATTGAAATTGATTTATGATGATAATTATGCCCATTGATATCATTTTGTGGACCAATCATAAGTTTGTGTTAATGAAAATAGCTCCCAATTTATTATGTTTTACGTCATGGTTTTAATTTTATGGTTGTAAATAATAAAAATATATTAATTACTTCAATCGAATGGTTTATTTCATTATATAAATATACACCTTTATAGGAGCTCTATGTAGTTTTTCTTTTGCAGTTTATTATTTAACATTTAAATATATACTCCTTGTAGCAAAAACATTGTTATACATAACTTTTAACGCTACCGGAATTGCTCTAGATAATCAATTTCGAGAGGATGTAGATTTGGAGCAGGGACAACGAGGCTATGCAATGGCGGCCCGAGGTCGCAGTGTTGCATTTTCTCCAACGGCATCACGGCAATTTTCTGGTCAGGAGCGCCCACTCGTGACAAACCCACGGCCAAACTGTCTTTCGTTATACCTGTGGAAAGTGTTTCGTTTTACGTTACGTAATTACATAAAACAATAGCGAATAACGGTATCTCTTGCCCTAAAGTAGTCCATAACTTCCTACGTAATTATCGCACGCAATGACGTCACGCCGGTGACGTAATCGCACACGGGTGGCATGAGTGGGATGGGGTGGCCTCACGTAAGTAGATACGCAATTTATAGACCTAAAGGGTACGTCGTACGCTCACTCGCTTTTCTAGCTGAGTGAAGGTAAATTTTATTACATGAGGGAGGCCACCGGCAATAACATTATAATAATTTATACTTTACTTAATTAATTTGAAAAAAGAACTGGATATGTTGTAATAAAGTTGGTTACCTACAATTGTTGAATAATAATAATTTGGTGTTGAGTTAAAGTAAATAATTGCAATTTCATTTACATAGACAATTAATGTGAATTCCTGCACTCATCAATGACAAACAATTTTAGGGCATAAAGCCACATTCGCACGAGAATTGAAAATGCGTTGCGTTTATTTTTACTTTGCGTAGTCTGCGTTGGTTTTACGTACGACGTACTTATACGTTTTAAAATCGCTGATGGTTTTATGCAAAGCTGGTACCAACGGCCTATCATTAGTACCCCTAAAGAGTTTCAGTGTATATTCCGGTTTTAAGTTATTGCTAGCACTAAAATCTACCCGGTGGACTCGAGAACGTTCTTACATCTCAATGCTGCAATCTTTTCATTCATATTTAAAATGCAAAAGTGACTGTCTGCTGCGTTTTACCATTTAACCGCTTTTGATTAAATTTGGCACATCGATAGACGACTTTGGGAGAGGGCAAAGGCTATCGTTTATCGCGAAAAAAAATGGAAGGCAGTTTGAACTTTATAAGTAAGTTATTGCGTTTTTTTTATTTGGGCCGCGCCCCCTAGATTCATTTAAATCTAATCATATTTTAAATCAAATAAGAACACAACATTTCAAATATTATCAATAAAAGGTAGTATCCCCAATCTAGGTAGGTACCCACCCAATCTTGTTTGGTACCTACAATTAGCGTACCTAATGCTGACGGACACTTGTTTTCAGTGTTGCCCAGACCCTAACTGGACCGTCTAGCTAGATAGACCTAGATCTCAAAATCTGTAAAGTCTGTCTAGGATGCAGATTTTTTTACAAAAGTTCACGACGATTTAATGCTTAAGACGAATGCACGATTATTAAAAAATAGTGGTCGATCGTTTTTTTTACAATTGTTTTATCAATCATCTTTGAAGTTGCTATCTTTTCTTATTATCTAGAAAGGCATTGATAAAACCAAAATTTTTAAACTTATTTCGTCTTAGTTTTAATTTTGTCGCATTTGTTAAATTTCCGAGGACGCGCACTATATCCGTCAATCTCTTTCTTTTTGTTAAAACGCTGTCTTTTAATCGAATCCTTTCTGTCTGGCTAGAATAAGGATAATGATGAACTAGTTTTTGAGTAGATGATGAATTAATGAACCTAGTGTGGAGTAATTTTATATTTTATTGTTTTCTTTTTTCCTCCAACCTCGCATATGAGTAAGTAAAAATGAGATTTTTTATACAAACGGTTTTTCAATTTTTTCTATCCTCTGATTTGTTTTCTACAATTCCGTGATTATTTTATCATAGATTTTGACTACCAAGTTTCTTTACTCTAATCTACGTCCCTTTCCGACTGGTTTAGCTCGTTTATCCGTGAAAGACCGTTTCTGTGGTTTAAAAATTTGTTACATGGTGTGGACTTTACATAGTCTCAACTTAATCTTAATCACGAAAATCGAACTAGGCATTTACACACTCTGATAAACTTTATAAGGGGTGGGAAACTGGGGGTTGTTTATTGTTCACACACAGTAATCCTAAGTTGTGGTTTAAAGAGTGTTTAGGTATATTATAAAATAAATAAAGGTTTATGTGGGATTATAACAGTCAATAGCTGGATTATAAACATAAAAGACTTGTGGGAAGAATAGAAGATCTAAATCTATAATGAAAATTAACACTTACTTGAACCTTCTTTATTTTCAATTATTTGAATAAGTTGAGATGCTGCTTCTTTGACTGACATGAATTTTGGATCCATATATTGCCTCACTTTTTTTGTTAGTGATTCTTCTGTTGGCTCCTTGACTTTTATATCTTAAAATTAAAACAATATTCAAAATTATTTGTATTTGAGTAGATACAAAGTTAAATATATATTTTTTGTATTGACCTAAAACTATTACCTAATAAGCACAGTGTGTGTAAATTTCGTGAATAATTCCCAAGAATCTTTTCGAAAAAACTATCCGGCCTCCAGGTTTCTGTCCAGAATGGAATGGACACAGTTTCACCAAAGTTGTACAGCTGCAGTCCACAGCAGCTGACAGCATTCATTATAGACGCATTATGGACTATCTGTAAAAAAATATGCATAACTTCATCATTGGATTTAGAAATTTGGATACCACTATCAGCAGTATGCATTGTGCTTGCATGATTTTAATTGTTATAGTTTTAAGTTTCCTTTCTTATGCATGTATGGACATAAATTGTTAATAAATAAATACCAGGGTAATTACACGAGATGTAAAATCCTCCAAATTATAATTAACATACCATCTTTTTTATCATAAAATAAAACTTTTAGTATTTAAAAACAATTGTATCTGTATTGAACACATACTTGAACTTGTACAGTCATTTCTTTAGCTCTTAATATCATGTCAGTATGTGTTGTGGCACCAAGAGGGTCTCCAACTACTAGAAATGCTATTTCCTTCTCCTTTGCTTCCTTTAATATATCATCGATGTAGCTCTCACATAGTTCTCTGTCAGCAATTATAAGAGGCCGGCCATAGAAATCTTCCTAAAAAAAACAATGAAATGAACATTAAAATTAGGTAGGTACGGTAAGATATAAAACAATCAATGAGAAAACAATCTTGTACATCAAAGAAAAAAGATAAAGAAAAGCTTTTCATTGTTTATACACCCTTATAAAAATAAATGAAAAGATACAAAAGTCAACGGATAACCATCGAAACTAAGTAAAATACTTACAAGAACATCTTTTCCCACAGTAAGTATGGAAGTATAACCTTCTAAGAAAACTTTATCGCATTTCTTTATTATTTCCAATCCACGAACAGTAACATCTTTGGCATCACCCAGACCAAGACCAATTAAATAAAACATGAAAGATGAAAGAGAAACTTATAGTAAATTATTTAATAACTTAAAATAAAGTTTTGTTTTTAAAATGTGCCGCAATGCAAATGATAAACAAAAAACACATGCATATGAAATACCAAAGACCATAAATTTAATGAGAACTAAACAAATAAGTTAGTCACGGTAACGTGCGTGATCTGTAGATGGCAGCGCTGATGCAATTTTGAAAGTTATAGACTTAATTTAAACACTCATGGGCAACTAAAGTAAAAAACACGCAGTGCATTTTTCTATTTAGCCACGATTATAGATGCTGCCACGCGGAAACCAAGATTTTTTCAAATAAAGTTTACTTATAGTGCTGCCACCTTTAATTTAAAAACACATCCCTTTCCTACTATTACAGTTGTGGCGTCACAAGTGGCGCCATCTATATGTATAAAGCGGCAGCCAACATAAATCAATAATTCAACCAATCAATCGTTCAATCGGTCTTGCAAGCTATCTTGCCATGGCCGCCGCACGCGCTACATCTAGTTTTATCGTACGATTTATTTTATTAGTTATAAGGCAAGATTTGTAAACCTGCTTCTAATATACGCGCTTTCCTATGTTACAAAGTGTTTGACTGCAACCCGCAAGATAGGCAACAGCCAAATTGGTGACCCCGACTACGAGCGTGCATGTGTTTGCAAGCGGCCTCCTTCACTATATAACACCACACGGTGCGGCAGGCCAATAATATCTTGGCCAGCCCGATTCTGCAGCCAGGGGACACGGTCCCGCAGCATCTTCGGCGGACGAGCGGGCGCACAATCCGTGCTCCCGGCTACGCGGCGTGTTGGGGTCTCCGGCCGGCTCATCCCAGCGGAGCCCTAAAACCACCCCCGCTATCTCGAAGCCTGTGTGTGCATGATGCTTCGGGTGTATATAGTGTAAATAGTGTAAATAAGTTATAATCATCGTGTACGGTGATCGGTGTAGTGATCGGTGTGTAATTGCAGAAAAAAACAATTTTTTTTTCCACCGCCATTTTGGACGCTTCATTAAGTGCATGCAACTTCCATTGACGCTAGCGCCACCAACAAAAACCGTAAATTTTTTTGAACTAATCAAGAAGGAAGTAAAGACTGAACGACCGGACGATCTGCGAGTGATTTCCCGCAGATGTCACACTGACATTTATTTTGTTTTGTTTACAATTTTGTTAGATTTTTTTTTATTGCTTTTGCTGTTCCGTCTTGTGTTCGTTATTATTGTGTTTCTGTCTTTATTGTGTCTTTATTTCTGTGTAATGGGAATGTTTATCGTTTTATAATTGGTATGTACATAGTTTTTTTACTGTACTTATTGCACTTGCATCCATCAACACAAACATAACCCTTTTTACTAACTTTACTCTTGTTTAAGTGCGCTTATTGTTTATGTGTAACGATTGTTTCTTTTATTTCGGTGTTGGTTGCCTGTTTTAACACATTTTTGGGATTATTTTTTATAATTTTCTTTTAACAATGGCTGAAAACTCTGACCTGCAATCTGAACTGCAACAATTGCAACAACAAAACGCTGCTCTGCAGAAGCAGCTCGCTTCTCTTTATCTTGCAGCAACTTCCAGAGAAACTATTGAACATGCTGAGATTTCTGCTGTCGCACCCAAGCTTCCACCATTCTGGGTAGACAGGCCTTCACACTGGTTCAGGCGAGTGGAGGCACAATTCAACTTAGCAGGAATCAAGAGAGATCAAACCAAGTTCGATCATGTAGTAGCAAACCTGGACAGCCGGTTGATTGCTGAAGTGGACGATATAGTTGCTAGCCCACCGGAGCAGGGAAAATACGACAAGCTCAAAAATGAATTAATACGACGCCTCTCAATGACAGAATGTCAGAGAGTGAGGCAATTAATCAGTGAGGAAGAGTTGGACGGAAGGAAGCCGTCCCAGTTCTTGCGTCACCTGCGCTCATTAGCAGGTGAAGAGCTTAAAGATGATAGTATTTTAAAGGAACTGTGGATGCGACGTCTTCCCCAATTTCTACAAGCCATCCTGACTGCCCAATCCGAACTCTCATTGGACAAACTCGCCCAACTAGCAGACAGTATATTAGACGTAACCCCTGGTGTGTCCAGTGCATTAAATAATCCTGTATTTGCTACTTCCAGCTCGTCAAGCCAGGACCTCACAGCACGCTTGGACGACCTTACCAAGCAAGTAGCTGCACTCACTGCCAGCTTCTCCAGGCGCAGGGTACGCGCAGGGAGAAGTACGTCAAGGCGCAGGACAAGGTCGCATTCTAGGGACCCTACTCAGGGGGAAGTAAAGGTATGCCGGTTCCATTTAAAATTTGGACAAAATGCATTTAGATGCATCAAGCCGTGCTCATTCACACCGCAGCCACAGGTAAACAGGAACAGCAATCAGTAATGGCGACTACTGATTGCTGCCGACCTAGTCGCCGCCTTTTCATTACGGATCAGTACTCCACGAGGAGATTCCTCGTGGACACTGGTTCGGAAATATCTTGTTTCCCGAGGAAATTTATGAATGAGAAACGGTTGGCGACCTCTTACCTCCTTAGTGCCGCCAACGGCACCGATATTGCCACCTACGGATTAGTCAACCTTCAGTTGAACTTAGGCTTACGCCGAGTGTTTCGCTGGGACTTCATAGTAGCGAGTGTAGACTGTCCCATTATTGGTTCAGATTTCTTGGCCCATTACAATCTATTGCCAGATTGTGCTCTCCAACGTCTTGTAGATAGCACCACGGGTTTATTTACTAAATGTGGTTCATCTGTTACCTCGCAATTAAGTGTCAAAACTATACGTGTTTCAGATGACTCACCATACCTAAAGCTCCTGGCGCAGTACCCAGAGCTGACAAAGCCCGCTGGCCAGCCGAAGGTGGTTAAGCACTCAACAGTGCATCACATCATCACCACCGACGGGCCACCAGTCACCTCCCGCCCGCGTCGCTTGGCACCGGTGAAACTCCGCGCAGCGCAGAAGGAGTTCGAGGCGATGGTCGCCACCGGCACTGCTCGTCCATCCAGCAGTCCGTGGTCTTCACCACTACACCTGGCGCCGAAAAAGGACCAGTCGTGGAGACCATGCGGCGACTACCGCGCGCTTAATGCGCGCACGGTGCCAGACCTGTACCCGGTGCGCCATATTGGAGATTTTTCTCAAAACCTAGCTGGATCCAAGGTATTTAGCACTATTGACCTTGTTAAAGCATACCAGCAGATCCCAGTAAATCCAAGCGACGTCTCCAAAACCGCTATCATAACTCCTTTCGGGCTCTTCGAGTTCCCGTTTATGACGTTTGGGCTGAGGAATGCGGGACAGACGTTCCAAAGATTTATCGATGAGGTGGTCCGTGGCCTCGACTTCTGTTTCGCCTATGTAGACGACATACTTGTTTACTCTCGAGACCACATTCAACACGCAGAACACCTGCGCATTCTGTTTGACCGTCTCAATGAGTATGGCGTCATCGTAAACTCATCCAAGTGCAACCTGGGAAAGTCAGAGGTAACGTTTCTGGGGTATATTATCAGTGCCGCTGGCACCCGCCCGCCCACTGAACGCATAACTGCCCTCATGGAATTTCCACTTCCTAAAACAATACAAGCGGTCCGTAGGTTTCTAGGAATGGTGAATTATTACCGCCGATTTTTACCTAAAGCAGCTAAATTACAGGCCCCCCTGGTAACTGCTGTATCAGAGACAAAAAGTAAAGGCGCGCAACCATTCCCTTGGACCCCTGAGCTCATCTCCTGTTTTGAGGAATGTAAAAAGAGCTTATCTGATGCTACTTTGTTAGCACACCCTATTGGCAAAGCTCCCCTTGGACTCTACACTGACGCCTCCAGCACTCACGTTGGAGCGTGTCTACAGCAGGAAGTAAACGGTGAATGGCAGCCGGTTGCTTTCTTCAGTAAAAAACTTACTAAGAAGCAGTCGGAGTGGCCAGCCTATTATAGAGAATTACTTGCTGTGTATGAGAGTGTACAACATTTCCGTCACATTTTAGAGTCCCAAAACGCGACTATATTTACGGACCATAAACCCTTGTTGTACGCTTTCATACAAAGACGCGAAAAACTTCCACCTTCCCAGCTTAATCAACTCTCTTTTATCTCACAGTTCACAACGGACATCCGTCACATCAGCGGCTCCGACAACGTCGTGGCTGATGCGATGTCCCGCGTAGAGACTATCTGCCTCCAGGACGACTTCACGCAGTTGGCACAGTCGCAAGCGAACGATCCTGAACTGCAGGAACTGCGAGGCAGAACATCCATGAAGCTGGAGAGCGTTCACGTACCCGGTACCAACATTTCTATATTATGTGACACAGCCACTGGCAGACCACGCCCATATATAACCCCAAGCTTCCGCCGAAAGATTTTCGAGCGATTACACAATCTAAGCCACCCAGGAGCGCGCGCAACCGCACGCCTGGTGGCCGACCGCTACGTGTGGCCGGCAGTTCAAAAAGACTGCCGCACTTGGGCGCGTGCGTGCGTCGCATGCCAGCGAGCGAAAGTCACAAGACATGTCACAGCACCTCTCGGTAGTTTTCCACAACCCTCGGCACGATTTCGCCATGTCCATCTGGATATAGTAGGACCCCTTCCTACCTCCAATGGATATAGCTACTGTTTAACTGCCATAGATAGATATACCCGTTGGCCGGAAGTATGGCCAATGGTGCGAATCACTGCCGAAGAAGTAGTTACCACTTTTCTCAACGGGTGGATTTCACGGTTCGGTGCGCCTGAGACCGTGACGACCGACCAAGGCCGCCAATTCGAGGCGGACCTGTTTCATCGACTTATGCGATACCTTGGTATACATCGCACGCGAACGACTAGCTATCACCCGTGCGCTAACGGTATGGTCGAAAGACTACACCGTCAACTAAAAGCTGCGCTAATGAGCCACGACGAGGCGTGGGCCACGGCTCTACCTCTCGTGCTATTAGGTATGCGCTCATCATTAAAATACGATTTAAAAACGACATCAGCTGAACTTGTTTACGGTGAGCCCTTACGCTTACCGGGCGACTTACTTATTAGTTCATCACAGGTACGCCACGAGGATGTGACAGATCTCCTTACCCAGCTGCGCAGCCAGATGAACAGTCTGCGACCAACGCCTGCGTCGCGCCACAGCCAGCCCGCGACTTTCGTATTCACCGACCTGTCCAGCTGCTCTCACGTGTTCCTACGGGATGACACCGTACGGCGCGCTCTGCAGCCGCCATACACTGGCCCTCACGAAGTGATCGCTAGACGAGACAAAACTCTCACTTTACGGATCCACGGTAAAAATACCGTGGTCAGCATCGATCGAGTTAAGCCTGCATATCTGGATACCAGCAGCTGCTCACCTTCCCTGAGCACATACTCTGTACCTAATCAATGCTTACCTGCAGACCCTGCTCTCTCGTTAGCTGAACCTTCAACTGCCGCTGCGCCCCTGCCGTCAAATGCTGCCGTGCCGCCATCGTCGAGAACCACCGTGCCACCGCCGCCTAACATAGCGTCGCCGCCTCAGGCGGTCGCAACGCCTACTACCACGTCGACTGCTCAGTACACTACGCGTTCTGGTCGCAGAGTCAGATTTCAAACGCCATTCGACTTGTAGGGTTTTCTTTTGTTAATAATGATTTTTTTCTCTCCTTGGGGGGGTGATGTGGCGTCACAAGTGGCGCCATCTATATGTATAAAGCGGCAGCCAACATAAATCAATAATTCAACCAATCAATCGTTCAATCGGTCTTGCAAGCTATCTTGCCATGGCCGCCGCACGCGCTACATCTAGTTTTATCGTACGATTTATTTTATTAGTTATAAGGCAAGATTTGTAAACCTGCTTCTAATATACGCGCTTTCCTATGTTACAAAGTGTTTGACTGCAACCCGCAAGATAGGCAACAGCCAAACAGTATTACATATACAGCGTGTGCTTATTGAACTCATCTAAGTAAGTCTGTGGCGTTGCGATAATAAAAAGTATTACCAAGGTAAAAGACTGATTGTGATGGAATTCTCAGGCTGAAAGACCGGTTTAAACGTGTAACAGTATCAGCTGCAAAATATTTGCGCAATCGAAATATTAAAAAATATATTTCATTTTACTACGTAATATACTTAAAAAAACTGTTGGAGCTTATTTTTATATTTATAAATCAAAAAAATATTAATAAAATCGGTTCAAATAAGTACAACTATTTTAAGTTCGTATATGGTGTATTTTTTTTTTTTTTTTTCTTTCTTCAATGGCGTTGGCACAGTTAGCGCATTACGCCAGTGTCAAGTAAAGATTTGTTTTACTTAGAGTTAAAACATAGGGAAATACAATTTATAAAAAAAAATACGGGCGCGGGAGAGGGATAAAGGATCAGAAAGGTTGGAAATAGATTTATACTTATAATACACAGTAATTATCAATATTTCATAAAACTAAGCATAGTATATTAAATTTTTATATTATTGTTCATCAGAAAGGTAGATAGTAATTGATAAATATGTATATTAGTGGTTGATAAGAGGACAGGTATGGACGTGGGTAGAGGGACTTTCAAATGAATCAAAGACAGAAGAAAATCGGATCGGTCATACAAAGGGCATTAGAAAAAGATATGATTTACACTATGTAAAGCACCACATGAACAACACGGCGTCTGCACAATGCCGAGCCGCATTAGATGTTCATTGGTACAGACATGACCTAAACGCATACGGGTGATCATACTTGTAGCAGATTTACCCAACCCCATCTTCGCAAACCATGGTAATTTACAAATAAATGGTTGAATGTTAAAAAGATATCTTCCTTTTGACGAGCTTGTTGTTGTCCAATATTTATTCCAAGAATCCTGGAGATAAATACTAGACAAAGCTAAGAGATCACAGCTGAAATTATGGTATGGAACAAGATCTCCACACTCCACCGCAGCTTTTGCAAGTACGTCAACCTTATCATTACACTTGATTCCGCTGTGACTGGGTATCCAGACAAAACTTATGTTATAACCAAGTAACATGCATTCATACAAAATTTGTTTTGATTTAACTATGAGTGGGGACATTGTACTATCTTTAAAGGAATATTTATTCAAAGCTTGGAGAGCACTTTTTGAGTCACAAAATATTACTGTATCTTTTAATCTTGCAAGTTTAATGTATTCTAAAGCCTTGAGAATTGCAAAACATTCACCAGTGAAAATAGATGATTCAGGGGGCAATTTAATTTGTTGAAAAATCTTGTACTGTGTATGGTAGAATGCAACACCTACACATGAACAGTCATTATGCTTGGACGCATCAGTGAAGATAAAATTTGAATTTGTTGGTAGTGCCTGAAGATAGTAAGAAAACTTTTCATTAGCTGAAGAATCATTTTTTAAAATATCTATATTTAGAGTAACATCGATTTCAAATGTTAATGCCTCAAACAAGGTTGTGAAAATAGGTAAATGTTTTTCGCTGGAAGTGGGAGCTTTTATTTTAAGAAGTCTTTTAAAACTAACGACTAGACAAGGAAGCTGTTTACGTGACCAATAATTGGTATATAATAAGTTATTAAGGTTTTTGATACTCTCTGTTAAAGGGTGATTAGTTATTTGTGTGCATCGAAATAAAAATCTATCAGACAGATACTGTCGTCTTAAATTAAGTGGAGGCTCTGCACATTCGACTTGCATTGCATTAATAGGAGAAGACCTCATTGCTCCTAAAATAATTCTTAAAGCTTTGGATTGTATACGATCTAATTTTTTAAGTGCAGCAGATGAACAAGGTTCAAAAAGGAAAGAACATAAATCTAAAATACTTCTTATTAAAGCATTATATATAAGCTTTAGTGTAGAAGGGTGAGCACCCCACCATACACCAGTGAGACATCTTATAACATTTAGAGAAGCTTCGCATTTTTTTTCTACATAGTTACAATGTGGTAAGAATGATAACTTTGAGTCTAAAATAATACCTAAATATTTAGCTTGGGTAAGACAATCAACCTTTTCGTTATCAATATATATTGGTAAATATGGTTGGGACCGAGAGCGAGAAAAGAAAACTATACAACATTTGGATATAGAAAAGTTAGAGCCGTTTAGTCGTACATACTTATTCAGTTTGTTCAAACCACGGGCTAGGAAAGTATGGGCTAGAAAGGCACTGGAATCAGTAGCATAAAGTAATAGATCATCCGCATACTGCAATAATTTACATTCTTTTGGGATATTTGATTCAATGTCATATGTATAGATATTATATAATAAAGGACTTAAAACAGATCCTTGTGGAAGGCCCTTCCATATAGTTCGATTAATATAAAAGTCATCACCTACATTTAAAGTAATAAACCTCTCTGATATTAAATTAATGACTAAGTTTACAATCCTGATTGGTATTTTAAGTTCAATCATTTTGTTTCTAAGTATGGATGGAATTACATTGTCATAAGCGGAATTAATATCTAGAAAAGCTGCAACTGTTGTCTCATTTTTACTAAAGGCTAAACGTATTTCGTTGGTGAATATAGACAAATTATCCATAATGCTTCTGCTTTTCCTAAAACCAAATTGAGACGGAGCTAAGAGGTTGTTATGTTCTAGAAACCATTCAAGGCGGACTTTGACCAAACCTTCAGCTATTTTAGAAAGAACAGAAGCAAGAACAATAGGGCGATATGACGATGGATCAGATTTATCTTTGTTAGGTTTTAGTATCGGGATAACAAGTTGTGATCTCCATGAAATAGGAATATTACCAGTAATGAATACAGAATTAACTAAGTCTAGATAGTATATAAGAGACGGTTTGTCTAGGTTTTGAAAAAAAGAATATGGAATATGATCCAGTCCTGGGGCTGAATCTTTAAGTTTGGATATAAATCCCTTGAGCTCATAATAATTGAATGGGGAATTTAAGTTTTCATAATTTCCTCCTTCATAAGGGTTTTTGGCATCAAAATGAGTTGAAATCAAATTTTCTTCAACGAATGGTGGCGCAAGATGATCCATAAATGCGTTACCTAATTCAGGGCTCATGGTGATGTTTGATCTTTCATTAAAGGCAGATCTAAATCGCTTGACATTACGCCATACTAAGGAAAGAGGGGTATTTGGAGACATAGAAGAACAAAACTGTTTCCAACCTTCTCGTTTTTTATTTTTTAATAACTTTTTTGTTTTTTTAGCTACATCTGTATAAGTTTTAAAATTTTCGGCAGACATATAATTGCAATAGTTTTTTTCCGCTTCTTTCCTTTTTTTAATAGCGTCTGTGCAGTCTCGGTCCCACCAAGGTGGAGTTGAGATTTTATTAAAAGAGTACTTTTTTTTAATAGGAAAAGTTGCATCAGCGCCATCTATTAATGCACTTTTGAACAAATCAGAGCTTTCGTTTTCCAAGCCATGACAAACTCTAGGTAGATGTTTGACTTTATCAGTAACCTTCTGTGAAAACAAATGCCAATCACTATTGTTGTTTACCTGGTATTTACGAGTTGAAGTTCGGTTTTGCTTTGGTATTGAAATGCGTTTTAATGATGATGTCAATAAAATAGGAAAATGGTCACTCCCAAAAGATGACTCTAATCTAATGGGTTCCAGTCAAACACTGAAGCCAAATCAGGTGTACATATGGTTAGGTCAACAGCACTGATATTTTCTAAAGGCCCTGTTAATCTAGTAGGTTTCCCTGTATTTAGCAAACAAAGGTTGTGTATATCAAGGACTTCTAGTAGTTCGGCACCATGTTGCTTTATTACTGGACAGCCCCAGCAAGGGTGATGTGAATTTAAGTCACCAAGTATTACAAATGGTTTAGGTAAATTAGAAATTATGTTACTGATTTCTGTTAGAATATAATTGTTTAATTTTGGTACATAGATGGAAACATAGACTATTTTATTTATTTGTAATGCAATTATATTTAATTCTGCAGAGTGGTTAGGAATTGTGACTAATTTGTAAACAATATTATTCTTAACAAGTAAAGCAACACCAGCATATCCGTCTACTCTATCCTCTCTGACACAAGAATAACCAGGAACCCGGAAAAGGGAGCCTGGTACAAGCCAGGTCTCAGAAAGTGAAACAATAATAGGAGAAAACTTATTAATTAGATATATAAGGTCACTTTTTTTATTACTTATGCTCCTGCAATTCCACTGGATGATTTGATCCATGTTTGAATTTATAAAAGAAATCTTGTAGTTGGTCTATTAAAGAAGCAACGTTGGACGGTATCATAAATTTAAATTGATTGTACATATTAAAAAGGAAAGTTACAAGTTCATTAATTTTGTCAAAGCTAAAGTCGAAATCAGAGTTAATAACAGTACCTTTAGTGGAAGAAGGGACATTGTGACCCTCAATTATTTTGTTATGTGCTGATTGATCATAACCTTTATCAACAAATTTTGGAGTTTTGGGCTTAAGAAAAACTGTTTTTTTGTATGAAATAGTATTATTTTCAGGAACAGTATGTAAAGACCTAGTTCTATTTGTGTTATTATTGTTTATAGTTTTCCCTATTAATATATCTTTATATGATTTTGAAACCTGTGGATGTAGTTTGATTGCCTCAAAATATGTAATACATTGTGTGGCCATAGAAAGTTTGATAGCCTTTTGTCTGTTTAATTCAGGACATTCCTTGCTAGTTGCAAAGTGATGTCCAGAACACAAACAGCAAACTGCTTCATCTTCTTCAATATTACAGGTGTCGCCTCTGTGGTCCTGACCACATTTATAACATTTGGGCTTTGACCGGCATTGCAATTTTGTGTGCCCGAATCTACAGCAGTTATAACATTGAACTGTTGGGAATACATATAGTTCGCAAGGAATGGTATTAAAAGTAATATGTAGGCGAGTAGGTAAGATCTGACCATCAAAAGTTAGTACTACAGTTTGCGATGGTTGCCATGTTGGACTACCATCAACAAACACTTTATAGTTAAGCCTCCTAGCTTTAAGAATGTTTCCACAGCCAATAGGTACTGAAACCTTCTGTATTATTTGTTCTGGAGACAGGTCAGTAGGTATTCCTCTTATTATACCCATTCGTGAGACATTGCATGTAGGTATAAATGCTTTTAGATTTTCTTTAAGTAAGCTCGGATGTGAAATGAAATTGTTTGCATCAGAGTATTTGGAAAAGCTGACTGCAATCCTGTTACGCCCTATTCTTTTGACACTACCATTAACAATATTATGAATAGAGTGGTCTTTTAAAAATCCACCGAAAGTTATTGGGTGAAGTGTGGAGCCATCATTTAGAGAAGTAGTTATTTTTTGGACATGAACTAAATAAGGAGCTGCATCTGAAGAAACATATTCTTTTCTAGTTAACGGTTCATATACATTTTGATGAGTATTATGGTTTTGCTGTGTGGTAAGTGACTGGGGTTGGGTAATATTAGATAACTGAGGTGTTGCGTTTGGTGCAGTAGATTGAGAAGAAATTGTAGTGAGATCGTTTTCCAAACAAGCGCAGTTTTGATCAGTATGTTTGCCCGATCCAGATTTGCGTCGTTTTTTGTTACAATGGCGGCAAACTTTGGAACCACTTAGTACACGCCTCTTTTTCCCTGATACGCTTATAAATGAGCCGTCCGTGTCCATTCCAGACTCATTACCTGAGTTTATAGTTATATTATAAGCAACCTGGAGGCCGCTGCCTCCAGGATCAGGAGGTTCATTCATGACCAACTACTACTCTATAGAAAATACAAAAAACTTACCAAATGTGAGGTGAGATTACATAAACTACATAAAAATATAATTACTAAACATAAATAAACACAATTAACTAACTAAAACCACTCTGATCACAATTTAAGTGAATTAAATAAATTAACAAGAAAAAACTACGTCCGAACGCGTCGAATTTTCCCGCCGTTTTTTTCTATATGGTGTATTAATAGCAACCTATTCTCATAGAGTTGATTCTTGGGCTGGGCTGATATTTGTATAAATAAATATCAATGTTTAGATATTCATACAAATATCAATATCAATTTTTAGTTTATATCCGATAAACAGAAATAACAGCAAATTCAGTTGGACCTTATAGACCTTCGGAATTCACTCATATAGATATCACCCGCAAACACAATAAATAAATAGGAACGGTTTTTACGGTTCTGAATTTTAACAACTTTCTGAGAAGGAGGCCTGTGCTCAACTATGGGACATTTATAGGCTCTTATTATTATTATTAGTTCCCACAATACATAAAATAATTTATCGATTTTGATGTTCTTTTTGGTATTGGATTTTATGAAATAGATCTAACTAAATATATCAGCTAAAATATCGATATTATTAAATTCGAATCATCGAAACTTTCAACAACCCTATTTAACTGGAATAAATAGAGAATGAAGTGGAAAACGGCGGGAAAGTTCGCGGTGCGCGGTCGTGTTTTGAATTTAATATTTTATTTTTGCATCAGATTGGTTAAAAATTTATGTATATTTTGTAAATAACGTTAGATATTAGTTTATTTATATATAGTGTGTAAAATAATTCAGTATTGGTAAGTTTTTTTAAAATTTTTGTTTCGGGGTTGGGTGGAGATGGAGGAGCCCCCGGACCCTGGTCCTGGGGACTCTTTATGTACAGATATTGGTGAAAATGTCACCGTAATAACAAATAATGACACAAGTTTTGATACAGATGGGTCTTTCGTTAAATCTGCTAAAAAAAGGCGTACTGCGCGACAAATAAAAATTTGCCGCCATTGTAACAAGAAAAGAAAACGGACTTCAGATGGCACGGACAATTCTAGGTCTTGTGGATGTATAGAATCCGATTCAAGTTCAAAAAAAATTAACGAGATTGTTCAGGATGATACTACCAAAAAACCGATTCCTAATTCCAATAGTGAAATAAGGAAAGAATATCTTTCATCTGATGTAGGGCCATATGTACTTCACATACAAAAAATAATTAATGAAGAAAATAGTGGAGTCAACCTTCATCCAATTGCTTTTGGAAACTTTTTAAAATTAAATAAAATAAGCAATATTGTAAATGGTAGCATTAAAAAACTAGGTAGAAATAGAATTTCTCTGTCCTTTTTTAAATATGAAGATGCAAATGCCTTCTTAACTAATAATATTTTACAAAAACATGATTATAAAGCATTTATACCTACTTTCAATATAACTAGAATGGGTGTTGTTCGTGGGGTCCCTGAAGATTGGCCATTAGAAGAAGTTCAGAAAAAAATGTTTGTTCCTATGGGTTGTGGCAGTATTGTTAAACTAAGGAGGATTAATTTCAAAGTTTATGTTGATGGTGCTCCCATCTGGAAACCATCACAAACAGTAATTGTAACTTTTGATGGGCAGGTACTTCCATCCTATATTTACATGTGTTATAATTCTTTACCTGTGCAATTATACGTATATCCAACAATTCAGTGCTATAATTGCTGTAGATTTGGGCACACAAAAAATCAATGCAGATCGAAACCTAGGTGTTACAAATGTGGACAAGGGCATACAGGAGACAAATGTAATGTAGAGGAGGACGGTGTTCAATGCTGTCTTTGCTCAGGACTTCATTATGCCAACAGTAAAAGTTGCCCAGAATTTCAAAGGCAAAAGAATATTAAACAATATATGGCAGAAAACAATGTTTCTTATTCTGAAGCATACAAAATGTATCCAGAAGTTAAAAGGTCTTATTCAGATATCTTAAATTCCCCACCCTCTTCAGTACCTGCCCATCAAAGTAAACCATTGCAAAAACCAACTTCAGCTTACCTGTCAAAATCTGAGTCCTATAAAAAAACTGTATTCCTCAAGCCTCGTGTACCACCTCAATTAGGGAAAGGTTTTGACCGCGAAGCTCACAATAATATCATTCAAGGGATTAACACCCCCTCTTCCAGCAGAGGCACAGCTCTGAATAGTAATTTTAAAGATGTAGAAGATAAACAACCTTCTCTTTCTGAATTTTTGAACACTCTTATTAATCTCCTCTCTGACTTTACTCCTCTTTTACCGCCCAACGTTGCCTCTTTTATTAATACTTTTAAAGTTCTTCTTTTAAATAATGGCCAATACTCTAATACAATGGAACTGTCGCAGCATAGTCAGTAAAAAAAGTGATTTTATTTACCTTATTAAAAAAAACAATCCATATATCATTGCTCTTTCTGAGACATGGCTCAAGCCTGGTGCCTTGTTTGGGGTACCAGGTTATATATGTCTCAGAGAGGACAGGATAGATAGGTATGGTGGAGTAGCCATACTTATTAAAAATGATGTAATTTTTTCAAGAATTTCTCTACCTTCACACTCAAATGAATTTTGTGCAATAGCTGTACAAATAGCCAATATTGCATATGTATCAATTTATTTTGCAAAACCAAGTAACACTATTTTGACTGATATTAACAATCTGTTTTCCCGTCTTCCTAAACCATTTGTTGTATTAGGGGATTTCAATTCACACCATCAATGCTGGGGCTGTTCACGAACAGATAGTTATGGTATTGCTTTATTAGACATCATTGACTCCCATAATCTTTGTTTACTTAACACAGGATCTCCAACCAGGGTAACTAAACCAACTGAAAATATAAGTGCAGTAGATTTGTCGATCTGTACCCCAGATCTGTCTGCTTTGATGGCGTGGGATACCTTTCCGATATCATTTGGTAGTGATCATTATCCAATTATTATTAGCACAGTATGTAACAAAAAAATTGTAAAACATTCATCCACTCGTCAATATAACCTCAATAATTTTACAGATTGGTCAAATTTTAGTCAACAAGTCGATCTTAGAGTTAAAACTCTCCCACCGGTATCACAAGTAAATGAAAACGCATGTTCAGATTTGTTCCAAAACTTACTCATAGATGTCGCGAATAAAACATTACCAATAAAAAATAATAATTATAATCGATTAAAATCTTCACCTCCCTGGTGGGACAGGGAATGTACAATTGCAGTAAAAGAACGGAAAATTGCTGAGCAAAAATATGCGAAAGACATGAGTCAAGAAAATTATGAAAATTACTTAGATGTGGCTAGAAAAACAAAAAAACTTTTGAAAAAGAAAAAACTAGATGGATGGAAACAATTCTGTTCCACTCTGAACCCACAAACACCTCATTCCATAATTTGGCGTAATATAAAAATATTTAGATGTGCTTTTAAAGAAAATAATAGTAGTAGAATATCTCCCGACATTGCTTCTAAATTTATTAACGCTCTTGCGCCTCCCTTTGTTCCGGAACTTATTGAACTGAATAATGATATTTTAGAAGATAATTATCTTAACTCCCCTTTTACAATAGAAGAACTGAAAGGAATCTTATCAAAAACAAAAGATTCTGCCCCTGGATTAGATCACATTCCGTATTCATTTTTGACACATATAGGCCAAAATTCATTAACGTATTATTTAAATTTAATAAATTCTGTATTTATATCCGGTAATATCCCAGACTCGTGGCGTAATCAAAACATTATTCCTATTTTAAAACCTAATAAGGATCCATCAAATTCTAGTTCATATCGTCCAATAGTTCTTACTTCTGTTTTGGCAAAGATTGCTGAAGCTTTAGTAAAAGTAAGATTGGAATGGTTCATTGAGAACAAAAAAATAATATCGTCAAGTCAATATGGTTTTCGGAAAAATAAAGGCACGCTAGACAACCTTAGTAATTTTATTACTGACATACGATTAGCGCTTACACAGAAACAGTCTACAGTTGCTGTGTTTTTAGATATTAATGCGGCCTATGACAATGTCATACCAGCATTGTTACAACAAAAAATGTCTCGACTAGAAATACCTCTACGTTTAATTAATTTTGTAATAAATATAATTTCAGAAAGGCATCTAAACATTGCTCTTGGTGATGGTACAACTATAAAAAGAACTATTTGGAAAGGTCTCCCTCAGGGCTCAGTTTTAAGTCCGATATTATATAACATTTATACACAAGATTTAGATTCCGTAATACATGAACCTACAAAAATGTTACAATATGCAGATGACATCTTGTTGTATACATCTCATAAAGATATCCATTGTGCGCATTCAAATTTGGCTCAAAGTTTAAACACTTTAACTAATACATTGAACAATATTGGTCTTCCTCTTTCTTTAACAAAATGTGCCAAATTAACATTTTCACGCTCAAGAATTATTCCTATTATTCCTATTTTTATTAATGGCATACAAATTCCACACGGAAATGAGTTTAAATATTTAGGTGTAATATTTGATTCTAAGTTAACGTTTTTGCCTCATGTTCAATATGTCATCAATAAATGCGAAAAAGCACTTAACATTTTACGTTGTCTCACAGGTGTATGGTGGGGTGCCCATCCAATTACACTGAAGCTAGTTTACAACGCTTTAATAAGAAGCGTTTTAGATTATGGTACCTTCTTGTTTCAACCCTGTACAGCCCTTAGTAAGTTAGATTTGATTCAGTCCAAAGCTCTAAGAATAATTTTAGGTGCTATGCGATCGTCACCAATAAACGCGATGCAAGTAGAATTAGTAGAATGCCCTCTACAATTACGAAGACAGTATTTAGCTGATAGATTTTTCTTTGGTCGTATTCAGATTACAGATAATCTTCTTTTGAGAAAATTAAAAGACCTGGGGCCCAAGTCAAGTGGCAGTAGAAAATTGCGATAGCGAGTGAATAGAATAAGAAATGCATAGATTTAAATCGTTAGATAGGCTCTTACCGCAGTGACACCGCGCCGTGTTGTTCCACAGTCGAAGTGAGTGAGCTCACTAACCTGGGAGTGCACGAAAGAGAAAGTAGTGTTTGCAACTTATGTAGGAGAAAAAGAGATGACACTATTTTCTCAGTTCACTTGTTGTGTATAGATTGCAAAAAAAAAACAATGCTACAGTTTTTGGTGTCGGGGCCTATCTAACGATTTACATCTATGCACACAAAGTATCATGCAAAGGTACCTATTTACAACTATAAATTATGAAATTAAAATAAAACCATATTTTTGTTACGGTTTACCTTTTAAATAAATATTTTTTTTTACATTCATACATACATTAACTGAATCCATTTAAAATAATTTGTCACTAAAACATGTAAAACCGCAATCAGCTGATCGCAGAAGCCGCCATTTTGTCGCCGGAGTTATCTACAAGGTTTTGATGTACGCTTCATTTTCTATTCTATCAAGGCGAAACGCTTGTCAAAATTGCCACATGGCATGGAAAAGTCAAAAAGTCATAGCTACGATCTTTCAGTTTCTAAGGAACATTTGTATGACAACTTGTTTAGGCGTGAATACGAATCGACAATTAGCGAATGCCACTTGACTTGACCCCCTGTATCATTTCATATCTTCGTCATCTTATTGGGTACACAAAAACACTCCATGTTTAATAGAAAGCTATAAACGCTTTCTAGAAATTGAAGCTCCTACTTTTAAATCGGATATTTTCCCGTTATTTAAATATGATTTCAAGGCACTCATTTTCAATATAAATATAAAATTAGATATTAACATCTACAAGAATGATCCAACAGCCAATGAAAAGTTTTCAGAATTGATAAATACTTCATGGCCTAATATGCATTATATTTTCACGGATGCATCAAAACATACAAATAACTCATGTGTAGGTGTGGCTTTATATCACAAGCAATATGATATTTATGAAATTGTTAAATTACCACCAGAAACATCAGTTTATACAGGAGAGTGCTTTGCTCTTTTAAAAGCTATTGAATACGTTAAGTTGTGTAGAATTAAAAATACTGTTATTTTTTGCGATGCCAAGAGTGCTCTTCAAGCTTTAGACAAATATCCTTTTAAAGACAATTTAATATCCCCAGTATTGTTACATGCAAAGCATTTGCTGTATCAATGTTTACATTTGGGTTTCTCAATTCAGTTCGTTTGGATTCCGAGCCATAGTGGCATCAAAGAAAATGAAAGGGTTGATAAACTAGCCAACTACGCCGTTGACAATGGAGACATGGTGCCCTATCAGAATTATAGCCAGGACCTTAAGTCGCTATCAAAAACTCACCTCAAAAGCGCTTGGAGTGAGTACTGGATGGCCTCAATATCAAAAGGAAGATATTATTCCAAAATTCAGCCTTTAATAACATCTAAGCCGTGGTTTTGTAAAATCAACCTGAGCAAACGTGCAACTACAACTATCATTCGCATGCGGTTAGGTCATGTCTGTACCAACCAACATCTATCAAGACTAAGAATTGTCCAGTCTCCTGAGTGTTCATGTGGCAGTACTGTACAGGACCTAAATCATATATTTTTTGAATGTCCTCTGCATATCAGAACTTTGTTCCTTCAATCCTTGACCTCTTGTGATATTCCATTTCCCACCTCCATTCCGTTACTATTAGCTTCTTTAGATATACGTATTTATAATATAATTACCGAATTTATATTTTTAAACAATATTAAATTATAATTAATCCTACATATGTAAAGTGTTATTATTATTTAATTCTATTTGTATTTTATTATAACTTTTCTGATACATAATTTTTCCTTATCCTCGCTCGTCCCATCCTATTTTCCTTTTCCCAATGTTTGACTACAATGTACTAAATAATACTTGACACTGGCGTAATGCGCAAAACCGTGCCAACGCCAAAGAGGAAGAAAAAAAAAAAAAAAGAGAATGAAGTGAATTTTGTTTTACTTTCTTATTTTATTATTCTTTATAGTTTCGGAGTAATGATTTCAAGAAAGGGCCAAAAAGCTATTAAGGAAGGGGTTGTTGGAAAGTATATAAAAAAAGATACACCGCCAGATCTTCCAAGTAAGTTTAACTTATATCTTCTAGAGTAGGATTTGTAGTCTCATTTTTCTTATTATTTGTTAGACTTAAAGGTAATAGTGGATTTTCTCTAAAGCTTGATATGTTTCTGTCTTACAGTAATCAATGTTTGGCCAAAAGAACCCAACAGAAGGCCACGGAGCCAACCATTTTGTACAAATGAAAACAATTTACAGAGTCATGAAAATAAGTTTGGTAAAGCCCAGACTATGAGTGGTCATGCTGGAAAATACACACCTAATGAATCTATGCCTAACTTAGCCCACAGGTAAATCATTGACCAGTTTAGTTTTTTTACAAAATAAACTTGTGTGTGTACCTATGTGTATTGATTGTGTTTGTAGATTTGCCAGTTTATCAACCAGTGATGCTGCGAGCACATCTTCTAATATAAATTCACAGTATTTTCTTGATCCCAACATGGTAAACCTTTAAGATTTGGTCATACATAGTTCCTTTGTCTAATGATACAAAATTTTCTTATTTACTTTGTGTTACAGGCATCACATTCAACTCTAAATGAGGTAGATGACTCATTCAGTAGACAGACTAGTTATAGATATTATAGACATCAACTTGAGGATCCTATTTACCAAAATCAACAGCAGGTAAATACTAATACCACTTAAAAATTAAGACTAACATAATTTTTTGCTTTAATAAAACTAGTTGTTAAATAGTAACAAAAAAAATGTGTTTTTTTTTAACACAAAAAGTTGTCTAAATGCACTAATTAAAAAATTTCTAAAATGTGTGATTAAAAATTAAACTTTGAAGTTTTAAATAAAAATATAAATTATGTATGTACTTTAAATTAGGTGCAGCAACAGAAACAACAGCAGTATGGTTCACGCGAGCCCAGCATGCCACAGATGTCGTCAAATTTAAGTCTAACTACAAGAATGCACCCACCGTCGCCACACTCCATCCGATTACACACGTGTAGTGATTGTAAGTGTTTATTGATATTATTTATTTTGTGGGTTCTTATCTTACCAATGACCTAATAGATCTAAGGATATGATGTATTAAGTAAACATGTCTATATTAACAACTTGGAATATAAACTAAATAACATGGCTTTTTGCTGCAGAATTTGACTTTGAATTTACGTGTGGCAATTTCACACTATAATAATTGATAGGTACCAATCTGCTTTTAGTTTCTTAAATCATCATAAATAAAAATAAAATAATAAAAAAATAAAAATGTGTTTATTGCCATTAAGGTAAGGTAGGTACAATTAATCAATTAAAAAATAAAAATTAAACATAAAATAAAAACAAAAAAAATATATATGTATGCGTGTGTGTATGTGTGTGTGTATGTATGTGTGTGTATGTGTGTTAGAGGGTGTTTGCACCTGCTCGTGTAAGTTAGTGTGTACCTATATTCAAATAAAGTAAAGTAAAGTAAATCATCATTGAATCTTCTATTTTTTCATTAAAATATTTATTTCCAGCATATACAACAGGCAGCCAGTCATCTCCTATTTACTCTAACTATGTGAACACATCAGTGATGCCATACTCTTCGAAGGCCCATGGCAGCAGCATTATATCTACTAGTCAAGGTTAGCTATTTCCACAATAACTTCTAATAAAGTAATATAATTAAGACAGATATAGAAGTGTGAAAAAAAGCATTTAGTTTCAAAATATTTTGTCCAGCGTATAACTAAAACTGCAGGGTTTGTCTTGGCGGTTTCTATTGTTTATTTCTTACATACTTAGAATCAAGTATTTGATATTAATATACATTTTTATTAATATAAGTATCGGAAGAGGAACTACCTCTGCCCCCGGGTTGGTCCGCGGACCGCACGCTGCGAGGTCGCAGGTACTACATGGATCACAACACGCAGGTTGGTCTATATTATATTAGGCACATACAAGATCTCTTTTGCCCTATGATTCAGGATAAAGCAAAGCCTGTATGTAGGTTTTCTTTATAAACTAAGAAACAGATGTAGATAAGGCTTCATTACATTGATAATTTCGAAAGCGATTCTCAAACTTTTTTTGGTGACGTAATTTTAATGAATATTTTTAGACTGAACCCAAAAAATAGATTCTTATTTTCCATTAATCGTTAGATAGGATCGGTATTTCAATATGACCAATACTCTGATAGAGCAGCTAAAGATGTATCGCGGATCCTCAGGGTTCAGCGGAGCCCTTTTTTGTATAGTAATAAAAAAATAATTCTTTACATTGAATTACGGTAGCTTACTTAGCAAAATATCAAATGTTTCTATTTTTTATTATTATTTCGCAGACAACACATTGGAGTCATCCTCTAGAGAGTGTGCCACAACCCTGGCAGAGAGTGTCCACGCCACACCACGGAGTTTACTACTTCAAGTAAGTACATTTTATAATTATAGTTAATTATCCTATTCATGTGCCTTGTTGAGTTATTTTGTTTGCCTTGGTGTTAAGATATGGATGATAATTTTCATCATTCAATTTCTTTTGAAAGCTATGTTGGCTTTATTATAATACCCGGATACAAACAAGGCGGTTATTATAAATAAACAGACCAATATTCAGTGCACGAGTTTGCTTACCCACTTTTTCAAAAAATCTTACTTCCATGAAAACGGGTCGGTGACATTTCGGACCAAAAAAACTCGGACACCTTCGCCAATGTATGGAAAAAAATAATATTAAAATTGAAAATTACCGACCCATGAAAACATTGCTGTTACAACGTGTGTAGAGATTATCTATGTTTTTAGTCTGTCTTATCGAACTATTCATTCTAGAGGGAGAAAACCACCGAACGCGATCCATTTCTAATTCTTATAGTTTCAACTGTGGATGGCGATTGAAAACGATCGCTATCGATGTTTTTTCCTATTGGACAGGTTAATTAAATATTCATTCTGTTTTTGGACACGCATCATACATACCACATAATATCCCGAGTTATGACTGCGTGTATTATAGTGAGATGACGCATATCCCATGTCATGTCTGTATGTGTACTGTACACAACAAATATTTATTGGGCTTTAGATTAAACATCTCTTTAAATTAACATGAATTAATAGAAAATACAACAGGTAGCCGCCATTAGATTCAATCCAAATCCGCGCCCAACGGCAGTGACGCCAACCAGTGATGTCCATCGAATGCTAGGGATGTCCAGTTACCGAGTACTTTTGTTTTACCGCTAACAGTACACAGTCAGATGACGCATATCCCATGTCACGTCTGTATATGTATACAGTGAGATGACGCAGCAGACGACGCAGCTGCACCCGTGCCTGGTGGGCGGCTGCTACCTCGTGTCGCCGCTCGTGCCCGCGCTCGTGCCGCCCTACCTGCTCGAGCAGATCCCGCACTGGCTCATCGTGTACTCCACAGGTAATACTGAGTTGATGGTCCTAGCAGGTCCCGCACTGGCTCATCGTGTACTCCACAGGTAATACTGAGTTGATGGTCCTAGCAGGTCCCGCACTGGCTCATCGTGTACTCCACAGGTAATACTGAGTTGATGGTCCTAGCAGGTCCCGCACTGGCTCATCGTGTACTCCACAGGTAATACTGGGTTGATGGTCCTAGCAGATCCCGCACTGGCTCATCGTGTACTCCACAGGTAATACTGAGTTGATGGTCCTAGCAGGTCCCGCACTGGCTCATCGTGTACTCCACAGGTAATACTGGGTTGATGGTCCTAGCAGATCCCGCACTGGCTCATCGTGTACTCCACAGGTAATACTGGGTTGATGGTCCTAGCAGATCCCGCACTGGCTCATCGTGTACTCCACAGGTAATACTGAGTTGATGGTCCTAGCAGGTCCCGCACTGGCTCATCGTGTACTCCACAGGTAATACTGGGTTGATGGTCCTAGCAGATCCCGCACTGGCTCATCGTGTACTCCACAGGTAATACTGGGTTGATGGTCCTAGCAGATCCCGCACTGGCTCATCGTGTACTCCACAGGTAATCCTGGGTTGATGGTCCTAGCAGATCCCGCACTGGCTCATCGTGTACTCCACAGGTAATACTGAGTTGATGGTCCTAGCAGATCCCGCACTGGCTCATCTTGTACTCCACAGGTAATACTGGGTTGATGGTCCTAGCAGATCCCGCACTGGCTCATCGTGTACTCCACAGGTAATACTGGGTTGATGGTCCTAGCAGATCCCGCACTGGCTCATCGTGTACTCCACAGGTTAGTACTAACATGGATGAAGGAGTAACTTCTTCATCCATGGTACTGAGTTGATGGACCTAAGGATACACTACAATTGGGTTACAGCACGAGTTATTGAGGCAAAAGTTTCATCTAACAATATTTTAAATTATACTTCTATAAAAATAAAAGTTACTCTAGGTACTTACATTAATGAAATGGTTTTTCGCACTGGTTACGTAAAAACATTTCTTTGTTTACAGTTAAGGCACCAAATAAAATCAATTGGTTTAATTTTTCCACTTTTGTTACTTTTATTTGTTCAATATAGAATTTTATTTCGAACTTAAATTATTTGCTTCGAACTAAGAAATCAGATTAAATGCACTAGCGTATTAACAGAGTTAACCTCCGACAATTAAACAGTGCTTATCTTCAGATGATTTAAGCATACGCATTGATGTTTCATTTGTTTGTAACAGCTGACGAAGAGTTGGACCACAAGTTGCGCTGGAACATGTTCCGTCTGAACGAGCTGGATTGTTTCTCCGACATGCTCACGCGACTCTACAAGCAGGAACTGCAGCTAGTCGTTATGAAATACGAGCGGTATAGGTATGTTTTACTTTATTTCAAATGGTCCACTTTAAATATCTCCACAATAGGTTTGATGGGGGAATCACGAAAAATATGTTCATAAAGAAAGAAGAATTAAAGGTAATTAATATTTAAATGATAAAAATTAGAGCTTTTGGGGTGCTGTTTATTATTTGTTTCTCAAAAGGGGTCAGTCCCAGAAAAAGTTTGAGAAGCGCGAATTTAAACATTGTTAGTATAATTTTAATTAGTTGTGTGATTTCGTTTGCGGCTATCTTAAAATGTAGATTTGTTTAGTAGGCCTATTTATTAATAACTAGGAACAGCAAATCCATAAAAAGTATCTTATTACAGATCGGCATTACTGCAAGAAATAGAAAGACGACGACGGGCAAAAGCCTATTTGCAACTCACTAATTACTAAGATTATTATAAGTTGTATAATAAATATCAGAATGCCTTGATAAGCTGTGATGTTGATGTAAGAATAAATTATTTTTTGAAACCTTTTATCTATAATAAGGAATATACATATTGTATTAAATTGGGATGTAGATCTATGAAATTCTAAACAAAGTAATGAGGTACTATGCTATGTTAGGTATCAGTACAAAGAAAGTGTAATTTTAGTAGAAATGGTAGCTATTCAATCTGAATACTTAGGCGCTTTATTGATTTGTTAATATTGCTAAGTATCTCTATCATGATCTCAAATATGTGTTAAATCAAAATTAACTAATACAAACATATGCTTCCAAAACTGTACAACAGAATTGTGCCTTAAAATGAAATGAATTAAATGTTATGCTACAATTATTTATTTTATTTAACTTCCTACTTTTTGCAAGGCCATAAATATATTTTGAAATAACTACAACCAAAATAAATTTTGGCAAAGAATCAGAGAGAATATACACAAAAGAGTTTATAACTACCATTTATTAATCTATATTTACAGTTTTCTTTACCAAATGTTTTATTCTGTCATTTCCTCAGTTTTCTTTTCAACTCTGACTTGTTCTCCATCAACTATATCATATTCATCAACCTTAGTGAAGCCAGATATCCTATAAACTTTAGCATTGTTGATTCCTAGGGTCTTTGCCCAAGCTTGAGCTGAAATAAAGAGTTAAGTTTTCTATGTATCTATATAGAATTAATTTGAAGATTATAAAATATATAGGTAGGTATTAAAGTATGCGGAAATCTAAAAACTTAAAATCTACCTGGTGGGATTGCCTGTTCTTCATCAGTTTTCAGTCCGTAAAAATGGGCCCAGTCACCTTTGCCCTGATAAGCCATAAATACAACAAGACCAAAAGCATTCCAGGCCAAAAGCCCGTAAGCTATGCTCAATCGGCGCTTCCACAGAAGAGCCTTATCCGCAGCTATCGGGTTAGTCCGCCGCCGCACAAATTGGTGCCACCACTTATAAATCATTTTAGTAAATACTGTTTTAAATTATAATGAGAAAAATGCCATTTGAATTTTGTTTTGTCTATTACCAAACAACTATCAATTTATTTTCATTTTAGAGGTTATGCGTCAATTCATCGTCATTGTCATATTTTGACAGTTGACAGCGTATACTTGGCAGGCGAAGCTATTTTTACATCAGACTAAACGAATCGATTACTAAAAAAAAGGCATTGAAAACTATTCGTTCAAACCGTTCTTTCAGACTGTAATTATAAGCTTTATTGTCAGTGTCATCATACCAAGAATGACAAGCCGATGGCATTTATGTTGGCGCGAACGAAATTGTTGAAATTTTTATTTGATTTTTAACAAGTTCGCAAGTGTTAAAAAAATAAGAATTATGCTAAGAATTTAATTTTACTTAAACAGAAATTAATAGCATGGCGGAAGTCATAGCTATTGATGTCCAAAGCAATATAGCTAATGAAGACAAAACTATTTTATCACTTGAAACAAATAAAATTGAACATAGTGACTCCAGTGATGACGGAAATGTAACAAGAAACAGTAATTCTAAACGATTGAAACGTATCCAACGTCTATCTGATAGCGACAGTGACTCTGAAAGTGAAAATAAAAAATCATTAGTAGAAAACGACAAGGCTGATTCTTCGAAATTAGCCAACACATCAAGTTCTGGCAGTGAAACCGAAGTTAATAAACGGTCCAGAATTCGTACTTTATCCAGTGGTAGCGAAAGTAACGAAGCTTTAAGTCCAAGTTTGAAAGTATCCAGGACAGAAGCTAAACAAACCAATTTAAAGAATAAGTTTAAGAGTTTGTTAAAAAGAAATGAGAGGGAGAAAAAGGCAACAAACAACAAAGAACATGACAATAGCAAATCTTCATCTGAGTCTGACGATGATATTAATTCTATTGACAGAATCAAACAGGTATGTGATAAGTTTAGAATGGACTAATCACAGGGACTGGACTATTCATTCCTTTTACTTTAATACTAAAAATATGTTTGTTTAAGGCTTATAATATGTATCAATGTTTGTTTTAACAATATATTACTGGAAAAAACTTTACAGTTTATGTGACTACCAATCAGAATAACACTAAAGCTAGTTATTTGCCTTAGTTTTTAAAAATATGGCTTTTATGGTCTATTTTACAATGTGATATATTTTTTAGAAAATACAGGAAAGAAATAATTACCTTAAATCTACAATATATGACCCTGATACCTCTGATGAAGACAATACACCAAATCATCAGAAGAGTTTACCAAATAAGAAAAAAGAAAGGAAGTCTGCAAAATTGATTTCACCTAAGCCAATGCGGGTATGTAATAATTATGTATTTTTTGACATAGAAATAAGTTTTATTTACTTATTTCCAAAGTTTAATGTAAAATTATTGATAAAACATTTAACTTTATTTCAGAATAGGCAGTATTTATGTTTTCAATTATTATTGCTTAAAAAATGTAAGAATCTCTTAAAAAAATACAATAAATAATACTATACAGAGTAAAAAAAATCACTTATTTAAAAGAAAAAAAATGAAAATCACAAATTATTTTTGCACTTAAAGAGTTATCAGTAACCCTACAGTAACTTCCTACAAATTAAAGTATTTCTGTATTTCATTTATTATTAATTCTAATTACATCTACCAATTGTTGTTTTTTATATAATTTCAGATGACTGCAAAAGATGCTATGGAAAATATGCAAAAAATTAAAAGTGAGTCCAACAGGATGTTGCGAGAAAAAGAAGTGTCACTTCCCTACCACAGGCCTAAAGCATTATCTCTGAAGGATATCATGAGCAAGAGGAGACCAGCATTAGCTGCTGATGGAAAAGCTCTTCCTATAAAGATGAATGAAGAGCAGTTAAAACAATATGTGTAAGTTACTTCATCTTTCAACTGTATTATTTATTATTACTTATTGCAAAATAGCATATTTTTTTAAGATAATAGAACAATTAATTCACACAGCATTTAAAATGTATTTTAGGAAAATGTTAGAAGAAAGACAAAAGGAAGTAATAGAGTTGTGTAAAAGTGACTCTGAAGTAGAAGATGATAATGAAAATGACCAAGGAAAAGATAGCATTGAAGAAAATGATACCAAAGTGCAAGAAAATAACAATTCCTGTATAGATATTCAAACTAATGAGGAGGCTGTTGATAAAACTATGGATGAGACTTCAGATGATCTTTATGATGACCTTCAGCATAACAAAGAGCAAAGTAACAAAGATTCAGAAGAAAATACTATTAAAGAGTCCGAAAATCTATGTCATATTAACAATAATGTAACCCCAGAAAAAGAAGCACAGCAAGAAAGTTTAACTGAACAACAAACTATGGAAACAAGTGTAGAAGATAATACAATCCATGTTAAAATCAAAGTAAATAATAATTTTACCTGTGAAGTAAATACAGAATCAGATAGCCAATTGATGATTTTAAACTACACTGAAAATAACACAGACAAACAAGTAACTGAAGATGGTAATGGCAAACATATGGTAGTTGAGACAGTTGAAGAGAAAGAGACAACAAATATTGATCCAATAGCAGTTGCTAAAAATGAAGATGCAGATAAAACAGAAGATTATAACGAAAGTATTGAAAAAGACAACGGATTTTCGGATGACGATATTAACATGGATGAGATAGATGATTTAATAGAAAACTCTGAAATCATGAAAGGTAAGTTGAAATTTATACACTGATGAAAAAGGGCTTAGACTTTAATATATATTTTTAAAATTTTCTATCATTTAAGATGCACCAGAAAACCCGTTGAACGTTAAGCCAAAGTTAACAGGAGCTCCAGGAACAGTTATAGATCTAGACGATATAGATGACACTGCTCCTAAGAATTTATCAGGTGTTGAGTTACTCAAAGAGCGATACATATTCTTTTCCAAGCTCAAAACTCCTGAAGAAAAAGAACGAGAGAAAGAACAAAGGTAAATTTACATCAAAGAACATTGTTGTTTTATAATGTATTTAAAAAAAAACAAATGCAACTTCATTTCTTTTCTCTTCCGCAGGATTAAACCTGGAATGCTACATTTGAAACTAAAACAGGAGCTAGAAGACAAAATGGCGGAACAGAGATCTTTAGAATGGTCTAAACGCCTAGAGGAAGAGAAAATGCAGAAAATGGAAGTGGATGCTGTAATGGGTGAAGATGAAGAAGATGATATAGAGAAATTGGAATCTAAACTTGAACAAGAAGCAGAAGTTGAAGAAGATAATTCAGAGAGTGAAGAGGAGCCGGTAGAAGATGACTGTGATATGAACGACAAGCCAAAGAAACGGAACCCAATGCTTGATGATGAAGCTGAAGTTTCAGATGATGAGAATAATGAGCAGCTTGATGAAGATGCTGAAGATGTTAGTATTTAGATCCATTTTTTTAAATTATTTTAAAAAGGTTTATTTGGTTATAATTATAAGTAACAGGCAGTAGGGTAGCCACTTTCCTACAGGAACAACATTAGTTCAATTAGAAATATGCTTTAAGCATATTGTGTGACACGATAAGTAAGAAATTGATTACTTCATAATCTTTTGTTCTTATTTTTTAGGTTGACAATGACGAGGCAGAAGCCGACAACGAAAGTGAAGATTCAAGTGATGAATCCTCGGAATCAGAAGATGAATTGGAACAGAGCAAACCTAAAAAAGGACGCATCATAAAAGCTTTTGAAGATTCTGATGACGAGGATACCAATAAAACGCAGAAACCAAATAATAGTGATGATAAAAATCAGGAAGAATTGATCCATAATAATGATTCACATAAAACGATAAACAATCCAATTGTCACACCAGTTAAGAATAGTCAAGGTATAAAATTTGTAATTACTTGCCTACCTACACTTGCACTTTGTTTATCTTCTATGAATGCTTCTGACTTCTTTTGCAGATGATGAAATACAACTAGCTCAAGTACAAAGATCGTTTTCCGAAGACCTTTTCACAAGTCAAAGTAGTGGCAAAGTGACCAATCCTGATATTAATATATTGCCGAATAACAGTACTGAAAGTCAAAATGATGAAAAAGATTTAGGCACCCAAACATTTTCTATCGCTGCAAGCAATGTTGCAAAAGACAAAGACGACATAGATGATAATTTTAGTATGACCTGTGAACCTCAAAATGAAGTTAGTATAACTAGATGGTATTGCCAACCACCTAAATCATTATTCTATTTATTTTTTTAAATAACTTAATATTTTGCAGAGAGTAGAGCCAGAGGTAGCTCAACTTCTAGAAGATTTACCCCAAAATCTTGACCAGCACCAAGTTTCAGCAACTCAGTCACAAGGTTTCGGCGACGACGTTCTAGCACTTTGCACTGGCAATTTCTTTGATAACAAATTCGTATCTCAAATGGATGCAGGCAAACAAAATAACAAGGTTGATAGTCAAGATGAGGAGAAAACAGATCTTGTAGACACCATTGCTAATGAACCCACACAGGAAACTAAAACTAAAACAGCACCTGAAACAACAATTAAAAACTGTGACGTTTTGAAATCAATATTAAACGAACTAGATAGCCCTGAGTTTGACGAGCCTAGGCCAAATAAATTCTTTACTGACCACACCAATGATCAAATTGAGGGTAATGATAATGATAATCAAATGAAGAAGAAGTTCGTCATTGATTCAGACGATGAAGGTACCGAAAATACAGAGGTTAAGAAAAAGAAGAAGAAAAAGAAAAAGCGCATGGAGAAAAGGGCGTTGCAGATATCAGGTATAATAATTAAGCAAAGTCGTTTGATTTATAAACTTTGAACCGTTTTAAACAATCATCTAGTTATAAAGATGTTGAATCACTTTTATAATAAAATTTATAATTTACAGATGACGAAGACGAAGATTTAGAAGATGAAGAAGGTGAATACGAATCAGAAATTGATGATGATGATGAAGAAAAGATTGTGGAATATGATTCTGAAGAAAATGAGGTAAGTAAGCAATGGAAAAAGAAAATTGGTGCATTTAATAAATGTCAAACATGTAAACTTTTTTTACAGAAAAGTACAGATGTAAATTGATTTTGTAGATAATACCGCATCTGTTGATATTTTGTTATAGTGAACATCCATTTATAATAAGTTTCATTGTTAAATTTTTTTGACAAATTCTTCCAGGTCGTAGCCCCCCTGAACCCTTCAAAACCCAAGCCTCAGAAGAGGAAACCCGGCAACTTCTTCGAAGACGAGGCCGAGCTGAGCTCCAACGAGGAGTGGTCCGGAGACGAGGACGAGCGCGGCCTGGACGCCATGGAGGCCGAGGAGGGGGACCAGGAGGTGTTCCACCAGGGGCGGCTGCGGGGGGAGCTGGGGAAGATACACATGTGAGTGGGGAGATGTGTGTGTCACGCTGGGAACTGGGCAAGATACATATGTGAGTGGGGAGATGTGTGTGTCACGCTGGGAACTGGGCAAGATACATATGTGAGTGGGGAGATGTGTGTGTCACGCTGGGAACTGGGCAAGATACATATGTGAGTGATGATGTGTGTGTGTCACGCTGGGAACTGGGCAAGATACATATGTGAGTGGGGAGATGTGTGTGTCACGCTGGGAACTGGGCAAGATACATATGTGAGTGATGATGTGTGTGTGTCACGCTGGGAACTGGGCAAGATACATATGTGAGTGGGGAGATGTGTGTGTCACGCTGGGAACTGGGCAAGATACATATGTGAGTGATGATGTGTGTGTGTCACGCTGGGAACTGGGCAAGATACATATGTGAGTGGGGAGATGTGTGTGTGTCACGCTGGGAACTGGGCAAGATACATATGTGAGTGGGGAGATGTGTGTGTGTCACGCTGGGAACTGGGCAAGATACATATGTGAGTCGGGAGATGTGTGTGTGTCACGCTGGGAACTGGGCAAGATACATATGTGAGTCGGGAGATGTGTGTGTGTCACGCTGGGAACTGAGCAAGATACACATGTGAGTTGGGAGATGTGTGTGTGTCACGCTGGGAACTGGGCAAGATACATATGTGAATGATGTGTGTGTGTGTCACGCTGGGAACTGGGCAAAATACATATGTGAGTGATGTGTGTGTGTGTCACGCTGGGAACTGGGCAAGATACATATGTGAGTGATATGTGTGTGTGTCACGCTGGGAACTGGGCAAAATACATATGTGAGTCGGGAGATGTGTGTGTGTCACGCTGGGAACTGGGCAAGATACATATGTGAGTGGGGAGATGTGTGTGTGTCACGCTGGGAACTGGGCAAGATACATATGTGAGTGATGTGTGTGTGTGTCACGCTGGGAACTGGGCAAAATACATATGTGAGTGGGGAGATGTGTGTGTGTCACGCTGGGAACTGGGCAAGATACATATGTGAGTCGGGAGATGTGTGTGTGTCACGCTGGGAACTGGGCAAGATACATATGTGAGTCGGGAGATATGTGTGTGTCACGCTGGGAACTGGGCAAGATACATATGTGAGTGGGGAGATGTGTGTGTGTCACGCTGGGAACTGGGCAAGATACATATGTGAGTGGGGAGATGTGTGTGTGTCACGCTGGGAACTGGGCATGATACATATGTGAGTGGGGAGATGTGTGTGTCACGCTGGGAACTGGGCAAGATACATATGTGAGTGGGGAGATGTGTGTGTGTCACGCTGGGAACCGGGCAAGATACATATGTGAGTCGGGAGATGTGTGTGTGTCACGCTGGGAACTGAGCAAGATACATATGTGAGTGGGGAGATGTTTGTGTTTCACGCTGGGAACTGGGCAAGATACATATGTGAGTGGGGAGATGTGTGTGTGTCACGCTGGGAACTGGGCAAGATACATATGTGAGTCGGGAGATATGTGTGTGTCACGCTGGGAACTGGGCAAGATACATATGTGAGTGGGGAGATGTGTGTGTGTCACGCTGGGAACCGGGCAAGATACATATGTGAGTCGGGAGATGTGTGTGTGTCACGCTGGGAACTGGGCAAGATACATATGTGAGTGGGGAGATGTGTGTGTGTCACGCTGGGAACTGGGCAAGATACATATGTGAGTCGGGAGATGTGTGTGTGTGTCACGCTGGGAACTGGGCAAAGATACATATGTGAATGATGTGTGTGTGTCACGCTGGGAAGTGATCGTTATTTGAAGCCGAAATATTTAAAAAAAAACCCTTAGTTTTAGTTAAAAGTGTTTTTGGGTTATCACTTAAATACGGTTTTAAAATATTAAGTCCATCTTAAATCAGTCTTCTTAATGAAGTTCAATGTTCGTTTTACGCAAAACAATGTATTAGTACAAACTACCAAAAATTATAATACTTACATATGCGTAACTAACTTCCGAAAATGGTTTCATTAAACTAAAAATCTCTACTGGATTGATTTCAGTGGCCGTATGTCGTTACTAATTTTAAATTTAATATTCGTAACCCAAGTAAGAAACAGTCATTGAACAGTTTACGTAATTCTTATGATCGCTGTATATGACAATTACAACAATTAATAAAATTCCTTTAATATCCGATCCTACTAATATTATAAATGTGAAAGTTTGTGAGTGTACGGTTTAGGATGCGTACAATTAATATTTTATATGTATTGATCTAGTTTGGCAATGAGCCCAATGTTCAGGGACAGCCTAGTAAACTACATAATCTTGCTTACTTGTAACCTACATTAATTAATCTTCATTTATTTCAATAATTTTGACCTAGTGATGGCAATGAGTCCAATGGTCAGGGACAGCCGAGTGAACTACATTATTTCGCTTACACGCAACCTACATTAATAAGTTTACATTTAACATTAAGTTTTACAATAAATTCTGTTACTTCAAGGTACTCGTTGGGTTTGGTTATTTACATACCTACACCACAATTAGGAAAATAACCCACCCTCCAAACATTTTAACTGTGCGGTTTACGCCCGTACAGTGAGTATGGTATATGGATGTTTATTACTCTTTCACGTAAAAACTACTGGATGGATTTTGATGTAACTTTACAGTAATATAGGTTATACATCAGAATAACACATAAGGTACTTTTTACCGCGGGAAAACTTCTCATTCCCACGGGAAACCGACTTCCACGCGAACGGAGTCGCGGGCGGCCACAAGTGGTTTCATAAAAGTAAAAATCTTTAATGGATTGATTTCAGTGGTCGTATGTCGTATCTATTACAAATTTACAATTAACATTCGTAACCCAAGTAAGAAACAGTCATTGAATAGTTTCCTTTTATTCTTTATTTCGTACAGTTAACGTAATTCTTATCCCTACTAATATTATAAATGCGAAAGTCTGTCTGTCTGTCTTTCTGTTACGCTTTCACGCCTAAACCACTGAACCGATTTTGATGAAATTTGGTATGAAGAAAGAACTGAACTTGGGAAAGGACATAGGGTACTTTTTACCGCGGGAAAACTTCTCATTCCCACGGGAAACCGACTTCTACGCGAACGGAGTCGCGGGCGGCCACTAGTGATTAATAAAATCCCTTTAATAACCGATACGTTTATAAACGACAAATATAAAAACAAGCAGTCACGAACAGTGACTGCCCTATCCTATTTAAATCATGTATTCATTGCTTCGCTGGTTGTTTCCAGGCGGGAAGTGCTAGATCAGGACAAGCGGGAAGTGCGCATGATTCAAGAACTGCTGTTCGAAGACGGAGACCTGGGGGATGGACATAGGCAGAGGAGGTTCCGCTGGCGGGATAACGGTAAGCATCATAATCTTAATAATTATAAATCGTATCACGTTGTTTGATCCCGATGTACCCCTTAACTACTTAACTGATTTAAATCAAACTAGTGGCCGCCAGTGACTCCGTTCGCGTTGAAGTCGGTTTCCCGTGGGAATGAGAAGTTTTCCCGCGGTAAAAAGTACCCTATATGTTATTCTGATGTATAACCTATATTACTGTAAAGTTTCATCAAAATCCATCCAGTAGTTATTAAGTGTAAAGTAACAAACATCCATACTTCCATACATACTCACAAACACACAACACAACGTGTGCAGTTTGATCGTAGCGTATATCTCAATTTATAGTCGCAATATTATTTTATTGCAGCAACGCGGGTCCGGTCTACTAATATCTCATAGGAATCTGATCTGATAGGAATTTATAGAAACCTACTAATTTTTGGATCGATCGCGGTTCACTCACGTGTATCTTTTTCCGTGGAATGAGTTATTTTTCTGTGGTTAAGTGTTTGTCAAGGATAATGTCTATCTTTGTACCAAGTTTCATTCAAATCCGTTCAGAAGTTTGTGTTAGAAGAAAGGAGTAACAAATACACATACACACCAATACCAACAAACTTTCGCCTTTATAATGTTAATAAGATAAAATATTGTCTACTTCATAGGTATAATATACCCTTTTCAAAACATACCATAGCCCGCAAAGTACCACGAATAATTAACATTTTGTTTTGTTTTTTTCAGATGGTGTAGAAATAGACTACAGTACGATACCGATATTCAGTCAGAGCCAAGACGATGATGTGGAAAACGAAGAGGAATGGAGGAAACAACGCTACGAAAGAGAAAACTTCTTAAGGAAAATGGTATATAAATATTTTATTACAGTTGTTAGCTAAAGCTGCTAAAATCTAAGCTCTTTACTACGAATCCCACTAATATTATAAATCCTACTATCCTACTAATGTTATAAATGTGAAAGTTGTGAGTATGTATGGATGTTTGTTACTCTTCCACGTAAAAACTATTGGACGGATTTGGATGAAACTTTGCAGTAATATAGGTTATACATCAGAATAGCATATAGGGTACTTTTTACCGCGGGAAAACTTCTCATTCCCACGGGAAACCGACTTTCACGCGAACAGAGTCATTAGTGTAACATAAATGTTGGTAATAAAAATCATAACGAAAAACTTAACATTACTTTAAGCAAAGCTTATTCAAACGATGCGAAATTATTCGTATATTTCAAAACCTTTACTATAAAAACAAACAGAGTGACATACTTAGCTCCTCAACTTTATTTGTTTGCATCATAATTCCAAGACCAATAATTTTGTATTACAGAGAGAAAAGGCTGAAAACGACGACGTTGCCGTATTACCGGTGATGGATGACAACATTAAAGTAAATATGACAGCTGTGGCAGCGCATAGTGCGAAGGACGCAGAGTCAGAGAAGAAAACCTCGAAGGACATACCGAGTCCTCGAAAACCTTTTGGGATATTCCAGGTATTTCCGTCCTGCTTACAAATACGTATTTTTTATCATTTCAAAAACTTCCTCTCGATAAATAGTAAGATAAGCCATCGGTTTCTGTTTGGATGTTTAACATATTTGGTTTTTTTTTAACTAAAGTCATTTTTCGGCATTCTTACTGTATCATTATATTTTAATGTTGCAAGAATCACAGTTACAGAAAGTAAACTGGACGCTCAACTATTAAAATATCGTAAGGACGTCAAAAGTAACTCAAATGAAAAGGGTTATGCAGATTTTAGAAAAAAATGCCGTGAATCTCTTTACTTTATCATATTATAATACTGTAAAAAATATGTACTTAGACAAATTTTGACTGTTTTTTATTTTTAACCCAAAATAATGTTTTTTTTTAAAAATCTGCTCTGTTGCCTTTAGTCATGCCAAATTACACTTAAAATAACTCCGTCAAACTATTTTAAACATATCACACATTCAATCAAAACTAAGACAACTCAAAATTCGTAACTTCGAAGTTATTATTGTTTTTTTATACTCGGTGACCATATGTACCTTCACCATATATCCATTTCACAAGGTAATATAGGAATTATCATTCATTGGAATTATCAAAAAATCACTCTTACAAAAACGCAGATATACTTTTTGTCATTCGTATAAAATGACCTTTTTTGAGTTGTCTGATTGTCGTCCCACATCAAATGACCTTATTTAACTAGTCTTATACAATCTCTATCCCCAGGCCAACCCCGATCTCTTCTCTCCCTTGTAAATTTAATTTTGATTTGTCTCATACGTTTAGTTGAGCCACCACCATTTCGAAAAGAGTGCCGAGAGTTTTTTCCGCCATCTTTTTCTCTCGGTCTACTACGGCCATTGCTGATGAATGTAGGGGTGTCCCGTGATATCTTTTTTTTATTTTTGATTTTATGGTTTTGACAATGTATAAGAGATTAGTTTTTAATCCTACATACAATAAAGTAATGTGGTTGTTGGTGGCGCTACTGTGCTATTGTTTACATCGGCTCCGTGTTTTTATTGCAACCAAAACTTATTCAAGTGCAAAAACCTAGAAAAAAGTGTATTACAACGTGCGTGGATATCAAATTAAGCCCTACAATTGGAGTCTGCAACTAATACTTCCATTTTACGAAGCAAACAAAGAAAAAACATTTGTCAGCAGTGGTCAGCAGTTTGTTATGTTTTGATGTGAATTGGCATGAAGAACAGTTTGCTACAGCTTTGAAGGTCAACCCTACGAATAATCTGGTGCCAAACTCAGAAACAACAGTGACAACAAATCGATCGGGTTTATTGATAAAATTATAACCTGCAAATTCAAAAATTTATGTGCAAGATACAACGACCAAAACTTGGTCAGCGCCACCTATTGTCAAGTAGCAGAACACAAAACTGTAAACGCTTCATAACGGAATTAAGTGTTAGTACTACTAATAACCACAAGAGGGCATTGAAGAATGGATGGAATTATGGAAATCCTGAAAAATATACAAAGTGATCTAAGCAGTCAAAAACAAGATATGAAAAGCATGGAGTTATGTATTACACAATCCATAAACAACAATATAAATGAAAAGTTTTGTAAAATGGAGAAAAAAATAGCCGAATTGGAAATAAAAGTCGAGCAACAACAAAACTCTATTGACATACTGGAGAAACAAATAAGAAAGAAAAACATAATATTTTTTGGAGTCGATGAGTCAGAGCAAAAGTATAGCGAATTACAAAGTTTAATATTACAAATCATAGTTGAAAAAATGAAAATAGACTGTCAAAAAAATGAAATTGAAGAAGTTAAAAGACTAGGCAAAAAAACCGATAAACCAAGGCCCATTATAGTAACATTGTCTAGTGTCAGGCGCAAAATAGAAATTTTAAAAAAGAAGAGTACCCTTTCCGAATTACCATTTTATGTTAAAGAAGACTTCCCACCTAGAGTTGTAGAAAAGCGGAAACAACTACAAATTGAACTAAAGCGGCAACGTGAAATGGGATGGAATGTCTCTCTTCGATATGATAAAATAATATCACTCGGACATCATCTATCGGAAAAAGAAACCTCACGCAAACAGAAACGGATTTTATCACAATCCCCTGAAACTTCAAATTGCAATAAGCGTGTAGAAAATGGCAATCAAAAACAGATACCCAAGAAAAATAAAACTTCGAATATAATGTCATTTATGCGGAATAGTCATGTAGATACACCAAATCAAAACCTTGCCACTAAAAATGTTAATGAAAAAAACTAAATAGTCCCCCACCTTTTCCCTCAAGCCGGCTGGTCACCGTGAGGGAGTATGACCAGTGCCCCCTACAAAAACCTGATGAAAATAAAAAGCATAATGAATACCTCTATATTGCATGTCTTAATGTTAGAACTTTATTAAAGGAGAGCAGATTGTGTGAATTAGAATATGCAATAAAAAATATGAACTGGGACATTATTGGCCTTAGCGAAGTAAGAAGAGCCGAAGAAAAAATTGAGGAACATAGAGACTTTATTCTCTTACACACACAAAGCTATTCAGGAAGAAATGGAGTAGGTTTTCTTGTTAAAAAATGCATGAAAAATCAAATAGTCTCATTTATGTCTTTTTCAGACCGAGTAGCAGTACTAGAAGTAACAGTGTCAAGTAAACTGTGGACCATAGTTCAAGTTTACGCGCCAACAGAGAGCTACAAAACTGAAGAAATAGAAAGTTTCTACGAAACTATAGAGAAAGCTCTTGATAGAGCTGACACAAAAAACCTAGTCATAATGGGAGACTTCAATGCTCAATTAGGAAAAAGAAAAGATGGAGAAGAAAGAATCTATGGTCAATACTCATATGGAAAGCGAAGTAAAAACGGACAGAAATTGATAGAATTTGCATTAGAAAAAAACTTGTCTATAGTTAATAGCATTTTCAAATCAAAAAATAGGAAGAAATGGACTTGGCGGTCACCAAATGGTCTCTACTTCAATGAAATAGACTTTATATTAACCAATTTACCATCCCGGATTCATGATTTTGCTGTTATAAATAGTTTAAACTTCGAAACAGATCATCGCATGATAAGATGCAAACTGTTAATGACAAATGCGAAATCGACCAGAAAGTTTGTAAAAAACACTTTGATACGTGACAAAAATGTACCTGCTCTATCTACTGAGCAAAGAGAGGAAATCGAAACTAAACTATCCAAATGCTTACGTGATTCAAACGCAATTCAAAGCCAATATAACGCATTTGAAAATGAACTCAAAAACCTACTGAAACAGTTACCGAGTAATACAAAACCAAAACAGTCATTCATGTCGCGTCATACTAGAGAATTAATGGAGGAAAGAAAAAAGTTATACAAAGAGAAAAGAACAAAAATAGTAAAAGCAAAAATTACACAAATTAGCAAACAGATAAATAAAAACATTACAAAAGATAAAAAGATTCATCGTCAGGAAACATTCACAACTTTTCTTGAAAAATCAGGAGCTATGAAAAAGGCATATAAACTTTTAAGAAGTAAAAAAGATTGGACAGAGAGCTTACGAAATACAGCAGGTGACATTGTGCACAAACGACCTACAATCATAAAAGAAGCTACCAAATACTATCATGAACTCTACAACGATAATGAGTATAAAGGTATTGATTGTACTTTAATGCAACATTCTGAACAAAACACACCTCAAATCATACTTAGTAGCGAAATTGAAAATGCAATCCAATCACAAAAATCAGACAAGACACCAGGCGAGGATAACATTACTAACGAAATCTTAAAAGCTCTCGCTCAGCCGCTACAAACTCCAATCAAGATCTTGTTTAACAATATCTTAAAAGAAAGATCAACCCCTGAACAATGGCATAAATCAATCATAATTTTACTACATAAAAAAGGCGATAAAAAGGACCTAAATAACTACCGCCCAATAAGTTTAATGTCAAACCTTTATAAAATATTTTCGAAAATTATTTTAAATAGGCTTACTAATACTCTAGAAGAACAGCAACCACAAGAGCAAGCAGGATTCCGCAAACAATTTTCAACAACTGACCACATGCAAGTAATAACACAGCTTATAGAAAAAACTAATGAGTACCGAAAGACCCTATATATGTGCTTCATTGATTATAAAAAAGCTTTCGACTCCCTAAAACATCACTCTATATGGAACTCACTTTCTCAACAAGGAGTGGAAAGTCAATACATAGAACTACTTTTTAATATGTACTCCAAACTAAAGGCGAGAATCCGACTTGAAAGAGATGGCGAGGAATTTTCCATTGCAAAAGGAGTCCGACAAGGTGACCCACTATCCCCTAAAATATTTAATGCAGTGCTAGAGTCAATCTTTAGAAACCTCAACTGGCAAGAAAAAGGCATCAAAATAGATGGAGAATACCTAAGCCACCTCAGATTCGCCGACGACATCGTAGTTTTTGCTGAAAACCCTGAAAGCTTAGAAAATATGCTCAACGACTTAGCAAACGAAAGCAAACAAATGGGTTTAGAACTTAATGCAAAAAAAACGAAGATACTTACTAATGGCGAACAACGCATCATTACTGTGGACACCAAAATAATAGATTATGTAAATGAATACACCTACCTCGGGCAAACAGTTTCTTTTGAAAACTGCACGACAAATGAAATACAAAGAAGGATAGCTTATGCATGGGGAAAATACTGGAGCTATAAAGAAATTATGAAAAACACCGATATTAATATGAACATTAAGAAAAAACTTTATGAAGTAGCTATCCTCCCTTGCCTTACCTATGGTTGTCAAACGTGGTCGCTCCGAAAAGAAGACGAAAGTAAGCTAGCCATCTGTCAGAGGAAAATGGAGAGGAGTATGCTAGGAATAAAACAAAAAGATAAAATTGCAAATAAAGTTATTAGAAAAAAGACGAGACTAGCCGACGTTATACAAACTGTAAGGTCCCTAAAATGGAGATGGGCTGGCCATATCTGTAGGATGGACAACAGTCGATGGACAAAAAAGGTAACCGAGTGGATACCAAGAGATGAATATAGGAGAAGAGGGAGACCTAAAAAGAGATGGGAAGACATTTTTATAAATAAAGTAGGACCCGACTGGATGTCAAAAGCCAGGAACCGGATGTTGTGGAGAAAAGTGGGGGAGGCCTACGCCGCTGAGGCGACTACTACCGAATAGTCATTATACATTATACAAAATGAAATGAAATTAAAATTATTGAATTTAATATAATCTAAATAATTGTTTAAAATATTTTTATTGAATTGTATAAATATAAATAATTGTGATTTACTTGTATTATTATAAATGTAAAAGTAGTAGAAATAAAGGCTTTATTATTATTATTATTATTATTATTATTACAATAAAGTAATTTCATTTCATTCCACCGCTCTCTACTCTTTCGCAGCAGTCCCTTCCTGTCCCGGCTGTTTTTTCCTCATTTCGTGTAAAATGGTTTATTTTACTACTCTTATACATATTCTCTATGTTAAGATTGCCACTTGCTACTAGTATTTTTTTTTTAATATATAATATAGCAAAGCAAACAAGCTTGCGGGTCACCTGATGGTAAGTGATCACCGCCGCCCATGACTACTGTTGTTGCCCCTCGTGTGTTGCTGAGCCTTTAAGAAATTGGTCACCGGATACCGCACTCACCGAACGAAACGCAGGAACATCGTCCCTACTTCACGTCGATTTTCTGTGCGACGGTGGTATTTCACCGGTCGAGTCAGCCCAGTAATCGCTACAGACAGAGCCTACAGCTAGACTCTACCACTCTCTGTAAAATTAACATACTGTACATCATTTCTTTCCCAGCCCCAGCACCGCTCGCTGCTCTCCCGCGGCAGTTCCTCGCTGTCCCGGCTGGCGGCGTTGGCCCCAGTGGACGGGGACTCCGCCAACCTCGTCACCAACAGCAGGAACTTCGTGTTCGCCGCGCAGACTGACGAGCCTAAAGTAATTAACATATATTTGACTAGACTCCGTTCGCGTGGAAGTCGGTTTCCCATGGGAATGAGAAGTTTCCCGCGGTAAAAAGTACCCTATGTGTTATTCTGATGTATAACCTATATTACTGTAAAGTTTCATCCAAATCCGTCCAGTTTTTACGTGAAAGAGTAACAAACATCCATCCATCCATCCATACATCCTCACAAACTTTCACATTTATAATATTAGTAGGATGCTAGCGACCCGCCCTCGCTTCGCAATGGTGTATTTCTGGCCGACTTGATCAAGAAACCTTAAGTTTCGGCTTACCTAAAGAAACTTTTTTTAAATATTCTTAATTTACAATATAAATGAATAAATTCTCTAAAAGATGGTTAAAACCGCATTAAAATCCTTTACGTAAATTTGGAAGACATAGCGGACAGACATATAAACCGACAGGATTAGCGACTTGGATTTATACCATGTAATGATTTGATGGGATTTCGAACCATCTTTTTTTTTAATTATACTTTGCTCTACAGTGGCACGTTTATAGGCTGCTATTATAATTATACATTTTGTAGTTTCTCCGACGTATATTAAAAAAATACAAATTTGATATTCTAGCAGTATACAAGCGTAGATAGGTAGTTTAATTTAATGCAAAAGAAATTTTAAATGATATACATATTTATTTTTACAAAATTATAAAGCTATTGTAAGACCATGTTGTAAATGTCAAACTTATATTATAGTCTTTGTTTGGATTGAAAGCCATATCAGTATCATGTCTTATCATTCGAACAAAAAATCACTATTTGTATATTTTTTATCTCATTATTTTGTTAACAGGCCCCAAAAAGGAAAGCAGCCAATGAAGGTACACCAAGACTGATAAAAAAATTAAAAAGTGAACAGAATACACTCAGAAATAGCTTATTAGATCATTTAAATCCCTAGGGTTGACAAAGAAAGTGCTGGGTACTTTTTATGTAGTGACATTAATAGTTATGAGATAAATTAATTAATTAAACTGTAAATAAAGATTTATAAAAAAAATGAATTTTTACTGTTATTTATTATACATTTACCCCCCTCCCTATACTTACAATGTATTCACGACAAAATTTATCTTTGTAGGTACTAATCACTTTTGAAATAAGGTAAAAACATATTTAATTCTTGCAGTTACACTAGGGCTTTGTCCCTGCTTCAGTCAGCGAAGGTATTGGTTAAATATTGCTAAACCTGAGAAAAGTCTTCAACACTTTGATATCAAGCCTCTATCAAACGATAGAATACAACAACTTTAATGAAAATTAAGTTGTTAAGTTTGAAGCAAATTTCTAGTGTCCGTATGTGACGTCGTAGTTCCGTAACGAATAAATAGGTAATATAATCCATTTACTTCTTACATCCAAATCCGTTCAGTAGACTACTTATCTATATTAAAGTTACGTAATGTATTTCAGATTACCTAATTTAACTTAACCAGAGCAAAATTCGAAAAGCTTTTTTAATTTAGAAACTACTAGTGTGCCTTAACTAACTACCCTACCTTAAACTTACATAGCATAACCAATTAGAGTTCTGGCCTAAAACTTTTTCATTCGCCTCTGGTAGTATCTCGGCAGGTAACTACCTATTTTCATTAACTTGTATTAAAGTTAACAGTTGATTATCGCATTTTACCTACATACCTAGACGTACCCACATGCACAGTATTATAAAGTAACGCAAAATGTAATGTTTAGACTTGAAACAAAAAAAGTTTACCCGTGCGAAACCTATGCTAGTTAAAATGTAAACGTGTAGAAATAAAAAGTATAACGTAAATTGTTTCTTAAGTTTTTTAAAGAATTTTTATATTCGCGAACATTACGGAAGTAGTAGGCATCCCTTCAACAACGTTATGTTGGTTGCATTGATGCAATTCATATCCTTCCGTTTTTTTCTCCCTTTATCTAGTGCATGTTCAATTTTTCATCTCATTCATTTTCCAGCCTCCCTTCCCGGCCCCGCCGTCCCGCGTCCCTCCCCTCGTCTTCAGTCCGTTTCATTCTGTCAGTCGCCCGCCTGTCGTTGCCCGTCCATTGTGTTCTCGTTGTGTTTCGTTCTCTCAATCGATGCACTTTTTAGTGGAGTGGGGAAGGGCCAAGCGTGGTTAAATTCTAGTCAAGTAAAATAAGAATAGCAAAAATAATATACACCGCCAGGCCATATTCTTCTAGCCGAGATGTCTAATGAAAACAAAGAAATTGGCGAGATAGTCAAGAAATGCAAAATTTTATTGCTCGATATCGAAGGGACAACAACATCGATCAGCTTTGTTAAGGTAGGTCTTTACCGGCCGGTTTATTGTTTAGCCTCTAAATAAATCGTAATTATTTTAGATTTTTTGAATATTTGATTTTGTTGAAAAAAGCATTGTTCGGTGTTCTATGCTCGCAGATTTAGGAATCGCAACATGGAGGACGGAATCAAAATGGTACCCTTGCTATTGTCTGTTTTAGCCACGTGTATTACTGAATTTCATTTATGATAAGCTATCGCTCATTAGTAAATAATTTGTAGCGAGTTCAAGGACATAGATATATTTAAAAACAGATTTGGTATGAGCCAATTGCATATCGATTTTGTACTTCTTACCTAAATCTTATATTGTTCTACCCACAATTATAGTGTAAACTAACTCTAATTCGTTAGAACAACACCTTTTTATAGTAAAATTACGTACTTTCGTAAAAAACGAAACGTGTTAGCATTCCACCGGTAACGAACAGCTGTTCAGGGCGAAGCGAGCAGCTGTGTTGTAAAAAGTGACCTCTTTGAGTGACGGCACACATTATGCCGCTATCCTTGTCTTTCATACTGCGTTGTCATGAACTAGCGATGAAACGGAAGATGCCAGACGTTTTTTTGAATTGTTCGAATTTTAATGAAAGGGACCTTGCGTGTACCCGTTTATTGAACTTAGTAAATCCAATCATTACCGGCATATTCCCTACTATAGTTAGTGATCGCGATTTTTTTTGTTTCCTGACATTTGTTTCATATCTTAGTTTTGGGATACAAATGAATATACTCAAAATAAGTAAATCTGTTGTTTTTGTAGAAATTGGCATTAAGGTATCGCTTAGGATCAAAACCATGAGCTAACGGTTTATGTAAACAAGGCATAATAAATTTTATATTGATGGCTTTACTAATAGTAGTAATTTATACATCTATGCTTGTTTTACATGAGAACATTTGTTTAAATACTTGGTTATTGGGGTAGTTAACCCTAAAACAATTCTAAACTACTTAGCATTCACATTTGTCAAAATTTAAGGTGTATAAGTAATGATTATAGTGTGTGATTTATTAGATAGTGCCTATTGCAATTTCTTATGCTAAAAATAAAAGAATATAAAATTCTCATATGTTATGTAGATATCTGGACCCATTACGTACTTCTATTCTTGATTTTTAACAAACTAACTAGCACTTCGCCATGTAATTCAACAAAGTAAGGTATCATCCTTTACTTCATCCTTTGGGATTGATACTGATATTGTTTCGAATGGAATCTGTTTTTTTTAACTCAATTCTACCAGTTATGATATTATTCCTATGTCAGGTTTTTTTTGTTTCATGTCTATGGTACACAAAGTACATCTTTAGTAGGTTAATTTCTTTAGGCATATAGCTGCCTAAAGAAATTAAAAGTTTCTGGCTGTAACCAGTTTATCCAAAGATATATTTTATTTACTATAGCCTTTTACATAACTACTGAGTTGAATTTAATTTACTCTTGTTTAAAAAGATTTCCATTGATTAATGAAAAAAAAACAAAGTAAATAATTTCGTTTTAGACATACTTACCTACAGCTGTTACACAAATCTCTTTGTATTTCTTTTGAAACTGTTAATGGCCGTAACGTTTTTTTAAACATATAGAAACTTGTGCATTCTGCTGTCGCAAATTATATGGTTGTAGTGGTCCGGTTGATCTATAAAAAGAACATCACGGCTAGCTAGGGTTCCGAAGAGAACTGGATAGTGCCGGCGTTTATTTTTAGTAGCAGGACCTTGAACTTGCCCTAAGTTATATGCCATGGACTTTTATCATGGACTGTTATTTCAAATTGAGAGTAGTAACCATTAGATCGGTCTACAGCTGGCTTTTTATGATCTAAAACAAGCTTTGAACTTCGAAAGTACGGTTCATTTACATCAGCTGATCGAAGGCGGTACTTTAGCTTCACAACCGGACGCGTTTTACATGCCAAAGAATATGGCATCTTAGTAAAAGCTATTTCACTGTTATCTGGAGTTGTAAGTTTGTTTATGGGGTTGATTAATAGTTCAGCTTTTACTTACAGTTTTTTTTAATTGTACGATAAAAGGTTATTTACTTTTTTGTTGAAGCAATGAATTCGTAAAATGCCTACTCATACTACACTTATTAAGTACCGCAAAACTTATTTCAGTTAATAAATGTGTTTTATGTTGTTTACGGCATATCCATGATTATTGGGAACTGCTACTTTTCGTAATCGAATACGATCGGATTACCTTTTTAATATTACTTTCCTACTAAATCTTTTGTGTTGCCTTCGTAGTAAAGTTTCAGTGTTGCATTAGTGAGCTTGTTTGTTGGCTCGAAGGGCCGGCTAGAGATACTCGGCCGGTTTGGGCGCGATAGTCGCCGTCGCGCCAGTTCGTTCAACCCACACCGCTGGTATTCACGACACGGTTTTGCCAAATCGCCTTTAGCCGCTATAAAAATTCTTTAACCTTTAGTTGCAGGTATCTAAGGTTCGTTAGGTTGGTATGATGGTACAGTTTCACTTAAAAGTTCGGCGTAGAACCGGCCGCAGTTGCATTATCGATCCTTCTCTTGCTGTAAGGGTGAGGGGTAATGTTTCGCTATGTAGATAGGTACCTATACACCTTTACATTATCTACGAACATATATTGATAGGGAAGAAGCAGCTTGTGCAGCTGTTTTTTGCCAATAATAGTAGGGCTTATGTTTTGGACCCTTTTAGGCTGCGAGTCCCAAAACATAAGCCGGATTTTGATTTAATTAATGAGATTACTTAAATTGAAATGATTCTGTTCTTATAATTAGATTTTCCTTCAAGTTTGTGAACAGTGGGTTCGAAAGTTTGTCATAGTGCTGATCTATTTACTGGTGAAAGTCAAGTAAACTAAATACCTCTATAACCAGGCGTGAGGTATTCAATACCTTATCTACCTAAATACCTAACGATTATTTAGTCGTGCCGTTCTTTTCATTTCCTCCTGTTTCAATCAAGGGGTCTTCACGTAAAGTCAGTCTTCTTTTGTGGTTCACCTCAGCTCGTATTTTGATAATGACTCACTTAAATGCTTACTTAGGTACCTGCTTTTATCAAAAGGCTAGACTAAGTTAGGCGTTTGGTTCGGGTTTTATTTATTTATTTATTTATTTATTTACAATTCATGTATTTACACACATTGGCATAGAAAGTAGAAAAATAAATCTTACGAGAATATATAAATACAATGGTACTGCTTATTCCTAAAAAGAAATCTCTTCCAGCAGACCGGAAGTAGAATAACTGATAAAGATTGCAATTTTGTGTGCGTACACGAAAACATAAACAATATAATATATTAAATAAATTATACTAAATATATAAATAAATTAAAATAGTATAATATATACATATATACATACATATATAATTATATCACTACTTAAATATAAATATGCAATATAAATAAACTTTTTGAAAATATAAATATATTTAAAGTAGATTAATTAACATTTACATGAGAGACAGATATAAAGTCTTCACTTGTTTTTTGAAAAGAGAAATGGATTTTATTGCTCGTATCTCGTGCGGTAGTGAGTTCCAAAGTCTGACAGCATGGACGGAAAAGGAGTAAGAATAGAAGTCAGTGGAATGAGGAGGAACTGATAGGAGATTCATCTTAAGCGGTCTGCAGATCTCGCTAGTTGGGTGATTGAACGAGAAGCGATCGCGTAAGTAAGACGGGTAGCAAGGATTATGGAGAATGTTATGCAGTAGACAGAGTATACGAGTGTTCCTACGAAGTCGGATAGGGAGCCACTGGAGTTGCTTGCGAAGATGAGACACATGGTCGAATTTTTTGAGATCAAAAACAAATCGAATACAAAGATTTTGCAAGCGTTCCAGTTTATTTAGAAGCTCCTCTGTGGCATCAATATAGCAAGCATCAGCATAGTCAATAATAGGTTGAATAAGCGTTAAAGAAAGAGAGATTTTAGTTGCAAACGGCAGGTAGGTTTGGAGACACTTCAGCGAATGAAACGAATAATAGACTTTTCGACTTACCTCGCTGATTTGTAAGCCCCAGTTTAAGTGAGAATCTAAAGTTACGCCAAGATTCTTAGCCGAGTCAGCGAAAGCAATCGGTATTCCATTAAGGGATACAGAAGGTAGCGATGATACATCAATTTGATTCCGCATGAACCTGCTACCAATCAATAACATTTGTGTCTTCTTTGGGTTGATAGGCAGACCGAATGACTTGGCCCAGTCACAGATGTGCTTTAAATCTTCATATTTCTTACTTTGACCCTTGTGGTCGTAATATAACTGTAATTGTAACTTGTAATGACATTTTCATTACACAATACAATTGTTTTTATTGCACTATACTTAAATATATACCAAAAGATAAACAAAGTTTTCTAAGCTCAAAAAGAAATTTAAATATAACTGCAAAATCTGTCAAAGGCAGTTAGGTCTAGATATAATAGCTGGAACTTTCACAGTATACGCCCACTATTGGTATCATTCAGATTGATTAGATAGCTAGACTTGTATAACCTTCTACTCAGTTTAATATGGCCTTTTTACATTTATTTCTACAAAGTATAAATCAATTATTGTTTAAATATAAATAAATAATGTTTTTTCAGCATATAGTATCAGTCAATTAACCAGACCCTTTTTAAACATTGTCATTGTTTTTACTTATTTTTTAATGTAATTTTTATAAAAAACGTCTTCCTGCTAAAACGACTATGACCTCGACTTTTATAATTTAGAAACTTGACGAAAAATTGTATTTTTTTTCTAGTTTTGAATAGTTTCAATTTTTAAAGAAAACATCTGCCACACACCTTTCTTAAAAACAGCCCGCATAGACCATTTTTATCTACACTGGGCTGATAACCTATCTAAATTAATTACCAGCTGGATTCACATAAAATAAATTACAGTTTTTAAAAAACCGTTATAGGTAGCTAACCGAACTAACAAGAAGGTAAAAATTTTACAAAATAATTCAAATGAAAAAGAAAAAACGTTCCAATCACACACGAATCACACTTAACAACATTAAATAAGTGCGCTTAAAGCTGTAATCGTCATATACTATCTGAAATAATATGAATAATTAGTCATAAATAGCCATACATGTAAAGAAACTACTCCTAATATTATAAACGTGAAAGTATGTATGTATGGATGTTTGTTACTCTTTAACGTAAAAACTACTGGACGGATTTGAATGAAACTACAGTAATATACCGGGTGGCTCATTCAAAGCGGTCAGTATGGGAAAGTCTGAAACTATAAGACATACGAAGATTTGTTCTTAGGAACCATGACACCGATTTTTCTAAAAAGAAAAACTGCATTCATACATTTGAAAAAAAAAATGTACCCATCTAGGGACTCGAACCCAGTCGTGTTGAACTTTGTATTGGAAAAATGGTGGTCACTTCGAACATCTACTAAAATAAATTATTTTTTTGTGAAAACAATGCATTTTATTCATTTAAGACATCATGTTTCATAGAGCCATTTACAGCTTAAGACCTACACAATCGATATTTAAATAGAAAAGTGCAAGTTTATAAAAAAAAATATTTTATTAAAAACAACCGGGTTCGATTCCCTAGCTGGGTACAGCTTTTTTTTCAAATGTATGAATGCAGTTTTTCTTTTTATCAAAATCGGTGACATGGTTCCTAAGAACAAATCTTCGTATGTCTTATAGTTTCAGACTTTCCCATACTGACCGCTTTGAATGAGCCACCCTGTATACATCAGAATCTACAAATAGGTTTTTTTTACCCCGGTAATACTTCTCATTCCCACGGGAAACCTACTTCCACGCCAACTTAGTTGCGGGCGGCTGTATTATTATTTCGGTTCTGCTGCTGCAGGTTGGTGAGGTGTACCCTGATGACGATTATGGCGTGAAAATTTAAAACTTTTAATATATCCGCAACTTCTTTCAGTTTGAAGTTCGTATTAAAAGCAGTAATGAAATAGTTATACAACGATAGTATTGAGCTGATTTAATTTTGAAAATAAAACTTTTAATCTCCCTTATATTTCTTAGGATATACAGTCGCGTACAAAATTATTATTACTCTTTTCATAGTAAAACGGGTCGGTGACATTTCGGACCAAAAAAACTCGGACACCTACGCCAATGTATGGAAAAAAATAATATTAAAATTGAAAATCCATACATTGGCGAAGGTGTCCGAGTTTTTTTGGTCCGAAATGTCACCGACCCAGTAAAACAAGCGAAATACGCGTATGTATTTGGTTTGTTACTTATTTCCCTTGATGTAAATTCTTTGTGTCAAGGACTGAAGGCAATATCACAAAGAACACGGACACGGAGCTTCTATGTAGTCTTACTTTTGATGACTAAAGATATTGGCTTTTTATACCGTAAAAACTAAACCATAATGTTCTTAATTCATTGCATCTACTTCTTCTTTTAAACATATCTTTCCTATTCCAGGACAAGCTGTTCCCATATGCGGAGGCGAACGTAAAGCAGTTACTGGAGAGTGGATGGGACAGTCAGGATGTGAAGGATGCTGTGGTAGCCCTCAGGAAACTGGCCATCGAAGATAAGGAAAAGAGCGTCGAGGGTGTGGTCGATATTCCGGCTGAGGTAGGCAACTGTAGCTAAAACTAAGTGAATTAACTGTTCGGTGATTGAAATTGGGTTTAGTGTAGCTGGTAAAGGCAAAAGTTTGTGTATTGTGCATTGTATCGTGCACCGTGGGAACCCACTTTTAGAGGTTCTAATGTAAGCACCCGGGATCAACGACCCTATGTAAGGAATGTGTTGAGCCAGTTGGGGATTTGTAAATTTTATACTTCTTACAATAACTTATACTTACTTAAAATTATAATTGTTGACAGTGTGATTCATTTAATCTAAGGACAACATCTCAATTTTTTCAATCGCTTATAAATATAACATTTAAAAAGCGGTCCCATCGTGCGCAAAACCGCGCACCGCAATGCGCACAGATAGGCGATTGCAAATATTGAGATATTTTGTGTGACGAATCGCGCAACGTTGGTTCAATAGGTCTATAAACTAAACTTATGCTACAAATGTTAACCTTCCCTTAACCCTTCTGTGCCTTGTTAGCAGTCACGATGGGCAGACTATATTTAGGGCCGATTTTTCAATAGTCAGTTAAGCCTTCGGATAGGACCTATTCTATGGACTATGGATAGCAAGATTGTGAATTTTTAAATTAGCGGATAAGCTCTAACAGAAGGTTAAACTCGATAACTGACTGAAAAAATTAGTTGCCTCTTTTTGCCTCAGTTTAGCAGTTATCTGACAGATTTTTCTATGTTTTTATCATCATGCGTATTTAAATAAAGGATAATTTATTAGTGTTTTGTTTATTTTTTGTAAATCCATGGATATTTTACTTTATTTGAAGACACTAATGTATAGTAATTAGAACGGGATAAAAATGTCTATCACAAGAGGTTTAATTTTGAATAACTGTGCAATAAGCTATTGTTGACATCACAGATGTGTATCTATGTATTTCTAGATGGAGTAATACGTTTGATGTGTGCGTGTCACAAATAAAACACTGCTAAAGATACGCTTATCAAAATATAGATTTTTTTTAGAATTATATTAAAATACTAAGTAATTATTAAGACATTATTAATCATTATTAAGGCTAAATCTCTGAGAAAAAGAAATATCAAATCGTTTTTTTTAAAAGGCATCAAAAATATTCTTCACAATCAATATAATATGATAGAAATATTTCTCAAAGTTTACAGACCCATGTTAAAATGAAATGTATTAATAATTTTAACTTGTAATTTTTTCGGTGGGCTCCATCTAGTTTTAAGAAAATCTATGTATTATCGTTGACGGCAAGTCTTGATGTCATACCAAATTTTTTTGTCAATTGGGACACCCGCCGTCAATGCGTTGAAAGTTTAGTCCTTTTCTAACAACTGTAAAATATATAAGAACTAGTGGCCGCCCGCGACTCCGTTCGCGTGGAAGTCGGTTTCCCGTGGGAATAAGAAGTTTTCCCGCGGTAAAAAGTACCCTATGTCCTTTCCCAAGTTCAGTTCTTTCTTCATACCAAATTTCAACAAAATCGGTTCAGTGGTTTAGGCGTGAAAGCGTAAAGCCTCATTTACACGATACCATTTTCTTGCACGTTCAATAGCAATAATTGAAAACAATAGTGGAAGCGCAATATTTGCATTTCAATAATTGTAAGCAACTGTTTACACGTGGATATTATTTATAAAGTTGAACGCCATTATTGAATGCAAATCTTGAAAAGAAATAATTGCCAGCGTGTTTTGTTTACATTTATACAATAATGGTAAGGAGATTATCGCTTTCAAGAATTGTCTTGTCTAAAGCCTCATTTACACGATACCATTTTCTTGCCTATAGCGTACAATTATGTCGAAGCAATACTTGAATTGCAGCGTATAAACAACATGCCATATTCTTTCTCTACTAGGCAAGTTTTGCATTCAAAAATGTTCTCCGTTTAAACTATACATACAATATTTTCTTGTTCAATACTTGCCATTTTATCCGAAGATGTCCAAAACTTGAATGAAAATATTTGTCTGAGCAAATACGGTCAATTCTTGAAGCAACGTGCCAGTAAATGGAACAGGAACGTACAAGTCGATGTTTAGACAAGACAATTCTTGAAAGCGATAATCTCCTTACCATTATTGTATCAATGTAAACAAAACACGCTGGCAATTATTTCTTTTCAAGATTGCATTCAATAATGGCGTTCAACTTTATAAATAATATCCACGTGTAAACAGTTGCTTACAATTATTGAAATGCAAATATTGCGCTTCCACTATTGTATTCAATTATTGCTATTGAACGTGCAAGAAAATGGTATCGTGTAAATGAGGCTTAAACATCGACTTGTACGTTCCTGTTCCATTTACTGGAACGTTGCTTCAAGAATTGACCGTAAAGCCTCATTTACACGATACCATTTTCTTGCACGTTCAATAGCAATAATTGAAAACAATAGTGGAAGCGCAATATTTGCATTTCAATAATTGTAAGCAACTGTTTACACGTGGATATTAAGCCTCATTTACACGATACCATTTTCTTGCCTGTAGCGTACAATTATGTCGAAGCAATACTTGAATTGCAGCGTATAAACAACATGCCATATTCTTTCTCTACTAGGCAAGTTTTGCATTCAAGAATGTTCTCAGTTTAAACTGTACATACAATATTTTCTTGTGCAATACTTGTATTCAATAGGTTTGTCACTTGACTTTGATAGTCATTTTATCCGAAGACGTCCAAAACTTGAATGAAAATATTCGTCTGAGCAAATACGGTCAATTCTTGAAGCAACGTGCCAGTAAATGGAACAGGAACGTACAAGTCGATGTTTAGACAAGACAATTCTTGAAAGCGATAATCTCCTTACCATTATGGTATCAATGTAAACAAAACACGCTGGCAATTATTTCTTTTCAAGATTTGCATTCAATAATGGCGTTCAACTTTATAAATAATATCAACGTGTAAACAGTTGCTTACAATTATTGATTGCAAATATTGCGCTTCCACTATTGTATTCAATTATTGCTATTGAACGTGCAAGAAAATGGTATCGTGTAAATGAGCTCTTATTTATAAAGTTGAACGCCATTATTGAATGCAAATCTTGAAAAGAAATAATTGCCAGCGTGTTTTGTTTACATTTATACAATAATGGTAAGGAGATTATCGCTTTCAAGAATTGTCTTGTCTAAACATCGACTTGTACGTTCCTGTTCCATTTACTGGAACGTTGCTTCAAGAATTGACCGTATTTGCTCAGACAAATATTTTCATTCAAGTTTTGGACATCTTCGGATAAAATGGCAACTATTGAACAAGAAAATATTGTATGTATAGTTTAAACGGAGAACATTTTTGAATGCAAAACTTGCCTAGTAGAGAAAGAATATGGCATGTTGTTTACACGCTGCAATTCAAGTATTGCTTCGACATAATTGTACGCTACAGGCAAGAAAATGGTATCGTGTAAATGAGGCTTATTTGCTCAGACAAATATTTTCATTCAAGTTTTGGACATCTTCGGATAAAATGGCAACTATTGAACAAGAAAATATTGTATGTATAGTTTAAACGGAGAACATTTTTGAATGCAAAACTTGCCTAGTAGAGAAAGAATATGGCATGTTGTTTACACGCTGCAATTCAAGTATTGCTTCGACATAATTGTACGCTACAGGCAAGAAAATGGTATCGTGTAAATGAGGCTTAACAGACAGACAGACAGACAGACAGACAGACAGAGTTACTTTCGCATTTATAATATTAGTAGGGATGTCTAGTTTTCGCAGATTTGATGTGAAGCTAGGCACAGAAATCATTAGGTTAGCTAGCAGAGGGTTATCTGACCAAATTGAAACTTTATATTATTCGTCTCAGTTAAAGCTATCGGGCTGTTCAATATCTGGCGTTTTAACTATCTATTGAAAAACCGGCCCTTAATATATAAAAAATCTTTATAAATAATATTTAGCGATGATATTTAAAAGGCGGAAATATAATTTGATACAGGGCGTATGTACGTAACCTTAGCCTTCACCTCTGTTTATCAATGAATGAATTATATACAAAAATATTACAGATATAACACTAACAAAAATGTAAAATGACAGTAATGTTTCCACTTAACCCTGAAAAGGAAATATAGCATCGCGACTTGAAAAATAGTTTTCTAAATGTTGATAACATTTTAAAATTTTGGGTTATGATTATGAAGCACTATCTATACCTACCTATCGTATTGAATCTATACCCTCTTTTTAACCGACTCCTGTCCCGTGACGCGCCTAGCGCGTCATGAAGAAACCTTCAGGGAGGCCCATGACGCGAGAGATGCGTCATTAGAAAATAGTTACAATTCAAATTTTTATTTGATTTAATCAATAAAATATCTTATTTTACATAAAAATTAACTCATTAGGAACACCAATATCAAGGGCCACTATTTTTTTTTGGAAAATAAATTTGACAGTGGTTGTCAACCATAGGGTGCCTACCTACAGGTAACTGTTTATCCTACTAATTATTGAAAAGTGTTTTATTAAAGCCAGGATTCGAACTTAACAAATCTATAAAAATAATCACTATGTTTTGGTCACCAATGAATAGTTTAGATGTAAAAACGAAAGATTTTTGATTTGCGATAAAATACTTCCCACAGGTTGACAACCAATGGTGGAAATCTATAACATACCTTCCATCTCGTATAAAACATGTAGATCGACACTTTTAAATACACTAAACTAATAAATGAAACAAAACAAACAATAACAGGTCTCACTTTGTATTATTTTAGTTGAAATTGTTTAAAATAGCGTTATAACATCACCAGTGGCCCACGACGCGTTAGGTGCGTCATCATTTAGGAGGGCCCGTGACGCGACTAGCGCGTCATTGAATTTTGTATGGGGCCACGGAGGAAAGGCTCGAAAAATGATGGTGGCAAGGAGTCGGTTAATTAACGACATAATAAAACATAAATATTTTAACTAGCCCACACCACATTCTTAAATAATTACAATAGTAAATACAAGGAAGTAGACTTTAAACTTTCCATAGACAACATTATATCACATTTGAGTCTTCCTCAATCTTATGTGATGAGACAGTTTCCAAAACCAACTAATGACGAAACATACTCTAATACTAAAAGCTTGACATAGCATTTATGAGTAAGGCCGGAAAACCTCATCTTTGCAGGATGCAGAGAAAGATGCCCAAATCGAAGGGCTGGTGAGCAGCGTCAAGTGGCAGATGTCGCTCGACCGCAAGAGTGGGCCCTTGAAACAGCTACAGGGCCTCGTGTGGAAGCAGGGCTACGATAAAGGGGATATCAAGGGACAGTAAGTGCTATATACAGTTCAATAAAGGTTTTTATGCTTTTTACAGATGTTTAATATTCGGGAAGAATAATTAAACCTTTTAATTATATTAACGAATCGGTGTTAGCGCTGAAGGATCGCGATTACTGTTTTTCTTAAGGGAAACCCCCCAGTTCCCACTTTGAACAGATTTAACTTGTAACATTCAAAGGGATGGTTAAATTAAAATGTTTCATGATTGTAGAGTTATACGATTTTAAAATGTATGTGGTGGATAATGCTGACAAACTGATGAATGTCTTGAAATGACTTCTGTTTGTTGTATTGGCCCCCAAATGTATCTTTAAGCTTTTCCATGCTGGACATTCTGCCTTAGTGTTTTAGCTCTTCTTTCTTAGGACCTTAGCATATAGATTTAAAGTACATCCTGGCTGCGGCCCTTTTTTCCTAAATTTGCAAGTCACTAGGCCATTTCGCTAAAATTCACCAACTACTAACCATATCTAAAATCCTTCCAGTATCTACGACGACGTATCTCCCGCCCTAGAGCTCTGGCGTTCCGTCGACGGTCACAAAGTGTACATCTACTCATCCGGCTCGGTCCAGGCTCAGAAGCTTCTCTTCGGTCAGTCCAGTGCGGGCAACTTGTTGTCTATGATTGATGGACATTTCGACACGGAGGTCGGTGGCAAACAGGAGAAGGGCAGCTATGTGGCCATTGTGGAGAAGATTGGCTGCCAGCCGGAGGATGTGCTGTTCTTGACTGATATAGTTAAAGGTATGCTTTATTTACACACTTATGATTAATTTATGTGTATTGGTATGTGATGGTTCCTTAAATTCTAACTGTAGATGAATATGATGGGCTATTTAACGTCATTCAAAATAATGCGCAGCAAGAATGTTTAATTGTTTATAATTTGTTTAGAAATAAATGGGTTAGTGGAGTTTCGTCATAGTATACTTTCGTCATCACAAAAATATGGTGTTCTTTAGTCAAAATTTTGTATCACAATGACCAAAGAACACCATATTTTTGTGATGACGAAAGTATACTATGACGAAACTCCACTAACCCAAATAAATGTTGGACATGTCAAAAAGTTGCAGTTTCCGAAATTCGACAACATCTATTAAAGTTTGTTCAAATCAGTCAGCATTATTCAGATAAAAAATAAATCTCCTAACTTGTTTGTACACATACTGTGTTGCGCTTCATCAAAAGCCACCTTGTTTTATTATGGCTTTCCACTTCACAATGAAGTCCTACTCTACAAAGATCATCATCATATCGATTTCTGTCTTTTTACTAGTTATAATGTTATGGATATAAAATTTCGGATACGGATTGGATACGGATATTGGAATTAATATTATACCGGATAGGGATACGGATATGAAATAATTTCGGATTATCCGTTAGTTTCGGATAATTTCGGTTACGGATTTTAGATTTATAAGGAATTTTAATTTCTTTGTCATCAAACTTACTTTGTCATCCACCGCGCCGCAAAACAACTTGTCAAAACTTGACTCAAATAGGCTCCGTCCCTATCTAATACTATCCGAAACTATTATTTCGGATTCGGTTACGGATACGGATATTTTTTATATCGGATATCCGATAATTTCGGTTACGGAGCTCCCTAACATCTCTGGTTATAATACCCAAGCATCAATTCCCTTCTAGAGGCAGAAGCCGCCCGCGCCGCCGGGCTGCAGTCGGCGCTGGTCTCCCGGGAAGGCAACGCGCCTCTGTCTGATGAAGACAAGTCCTCATTCCCGGTGATTGAGACCTTCGCGCAGCTCGCAGTCTCGTACAAACGGAAGCCGGAGAATCAGGTGCTATATACGTAACATGTTGTAGTGTATGTAGAGTAGAGGTGAAGGAATGTGGTGCCATTGGTAGTTATAATATACGTAACATGTTATATGTGTATGTAAAGTAGAGGACAGTGGGGAATGTGGTGCCATTGGTAGTTATTTTGTACTTTGAATTATTGATATTAAAGAAAGTGCTTGAAATTAAAATAGAATTCCCGAAGTTACACTTTCAATATTGCTCTAACTTGGTCCGCAGTAATATAGACTTTGAAGATTATATTATATCATATAATCTGTCTTATCTTCTTATCTCATCTGACTTATACCGAGTAAGGTAAAATTTTGTCTGGTATTAGATAGTGTTTACAGAAGCGTGGCCGTGATACCTTTCAAACAAGGGAAGAGTTAATAGTTGCATTCCAATTAGAATCTTGTAAAAATAAAGTTAGAATTTCAATTTTAACATGATTAGGACATAGACACAGTTCAGGCTATTCAAATAAAGTGGCCCCGATTCTGAGAACACTCTCTAAACTAAACTAAAACTATCGCCGTCACTAACTCATCAATAGTATAAGACAGAGACAGGTATTCATTTTAGTCCTGTCAAACTAAAATTAACGTGCATTATGTCACAGCGAAGGCAATTTTAGGCTAGTCCTCAGCGCATTTCGTTCGATTTTACAATGATGTGGACTAAATTTAGTGAGAGCAGTGTACCTATCTTTTTCTAATACAAAGCATGGGAAAGTGACAGTGATATTTTTAATTTAGTTTTAGAGAGTGTTTTCGGAATCGGGGCCAGTGTTTGTTTTACTGTCAAATATGTATTATTGTCAATAACTGAGTGCTTTATGTATTGTATGTTTTTATGTATACTTTTTGTTATAATTTTTCTGATGAAGAATTACTTTGCAATAGCATGCATTGGTGATGGACCAATAGCTTTTGTGTAAAAAAACCTTTTATTATGTATTTACTTAGATGTATACATTTCTTTAAATAAACTGTTGTGTAATATCTTGGCTTTTTATTATTTATGATAAAAATGATAAAAAACCTATATTTTAATTTACAATAGTGAATGTGTAATTTGGTTATGGGAGACATACTTTTGTTTAGTTAAGCTTTTGCTATGTTTTATATGCAGGCGAATTATTAATATTTTATCTTAAACCGTTTAAGGGTTTTCTGATCTCAGAATAATAATTACATCTATTTTTGAAAATGTAAGTTGCCGTTTCAATTTCAGGTCGAGGAGCCAGCCTCGAAGGTCGCCAAGACCGATGTCGAAGCCGATCCTAAAACGGCCGTCGAACAAAACGGTGCAGCAGACGAAAAACCTGCCGCCGAACCCGTGGTCGAAGAGAAGAAACCTGAAGAGGACAAGATGGAAGTAGACTGCGCCATCGAGGTCGCCGTCGAGGCCACCGAGGAACCGATGAAGGTTGAAACCGTCGTCGAAGAAATCACAGACGCCACCGAAGTCGCTGACATATCAGAGGTCAACATAGAACCCGTCGTCACCGAGGACAAGACTGAGGACAAACCGATCGAAACCACAGACAAAGTCGCAGAAACCAAACCAGAAGTAACCAACGGAGACGCGGAAGCAACCGTACAAATAGAGGAGGTTACTGATAAGCTGGAGGTCGCTGACCTCCCCGCCGCCCCCGCGCCGCTCGTGGAGGAGCCCCCCGCGCCCGCCCCCGCCCCCGCCCCCGCCCCCGCCGACACCCAGCTGCAGGACGCCACGCAACTGGAGAAGGAGTGCTCCGAGATACTGAGCAAGGTGCATGACGTCACCAACCGCGACGCCATCCCCGCCAAGCCCGGCCTCAACACCATCGCCGAGGAGGCCCTCGACGCCGACACCGACACCAACGACATCGTCGACGACATCCTCGACTCCGAGATCGAGATGGAGCTGAAGCAAGAGAACGAGAAGGCGGCCGACGCGAAGGTAGCGGAGGAAACACCCGACGCGAAGGTAGACGAGAAAACGGAGACGGAAGCCAGCAGTACCGAAGCAAACAAGGAACCGGAGACAGTTGCTGAGGACAAACCGACACAGAAAGAAAACGGAACAGCAGAGTCAGTAGAACCCGCAGTCGAAACCAGCGAACAAACAGCAACCACGACGTCATCAGACCCCGCCGCGACAGAACCCACAGAAACTCCCGCCAAACCATCAACGGAGTCCGCAGACAAGCCCGCGCCCGAAGTCTCCAGCGAAGCTAAAGAAGCGACAGAACCGCACGTGAACGGCAAGACGAACGGTGACGTCACGCCCGTGAACGGTGGCGAGACTCGTCCTGCGGAGAACGGCGACAAGATTAGTAGTCCTGCGGAGAATGGTGACGAGACAAGTCGTCCTGCGGAGAATGGTGGCGAGAGTACTCCCGCGGAGAATGGAGAGAAGGTGAATGAGTGTAGGAGCAAGCTGTCCGCCGCCCGCGAGCCGCCGCAGCAGGTCGAGGCATAAACATGTGAGTTGCTATATTATTTTCTTATTGACCAACTTGTGGCCGCCCGCAACTCCGGAATGAAAAGTTTTCCCGCGGAAAAAAGTACCCTATGTCCTTTCCAAAGTTTAGTTCTTTCTTCATACCAAATTTCATCCAAATCGGTTCAGTGGTTTAGGCGTGAAAGCGTAACAGACAGACAGACAGAGTTACTTTCGCATTTATAATATCAGTAGGGATTTACTCAGATTCATTTAGTGACGAGAGTTATCGGAGCCATTTTACGACTTCTACAGTGGTTTTTACAGGCAAGCGATAATTATGGCATGGCAAGACTGGGCACCCATATACTACTGACGTTATTTAATCTGTGTAGTCTAATTGATTGACGTGATAGCACCGAGCAATTGATGAAATATGTGTGAGTGCTAAGTTGACTCGCTACGGCATTGCTATTGCTCTCTTCCGCACTGCGATTTTACTTGTATCTTAACTATAACCGATCTTAACTTGCTACAAAGACTTTTTTTGTTGGAATATTTTTTTACCCAAACATTACTCGAATTGAAACTCAAAAAGCCCGAACCAATTTGTAAAAACATGTAGCTAGATGGTCATCAGCTCTAAATCTGATGATAGGATCCTGGAGTAATTAAGTGACCTTCTCCAATTGTATACTAAAAACTATTATTGCGTGATGAACAGTGTTTTTTTTGATTTGTCAAAACGAGAGATACCCAACATACATGATAGTTATATTAGCATGTAGTTTTTAAAACTCATCCTTAACATATTGCAAACTATTTTTAATAACAAAGATCGGAGTTTTATGGTACGTTACTGAACTTATTATAATTACAAAACGTTTATTTTGTCATCGTAATTAATAAGCTATACTTTAAAATTCATGATCATTTCATTCATTTTCTCATAATTTCCTCTCCGAAATTGAAGCTCGATGTAAAATTTTCCTTTTGTTTGCAGACAGAGGCCACTTCACAGACGTCGTACCGCCGGTTCACATCAGAAGAATGACAAGACTGAGGTTGCTTCCGAACAAACATCAATTCCTAGTTTACTCGCGACCACACAATCGCGTCGCTACCCATTGGCAGTGCCCCGACCACAACTCTACCACAACTAGATTATAAGTATAACCTTGCGACTTTTATCCACATTTACAACAGATAGTTCCTAATCATCAACCACGAACAATCATTATTTTTATCACAAATCATCACAACTCATATAGTCATCCCAATTTTTTATATCTCCACCAAAAAAAACTTCATCATCACCCTTGTGATAAAAATAATTACATCTCATTCATTACTTGATACAAACGAGTGTAAACTAAACTACGGTGCTGTAAATTGTATTCAATTTATAGTTCGTCACGTAAAGATTACATATCCAGACGGCATTGAGCTAACAAAGCATTGCTTGTAATATGCCTGTAAATTCTTAGAAATAAAGAGGAAATCTTATCACTCACAAACAAGGTTTTCTTACATTTCTAAGGTTTTGGAACGGTCTGTTTCATTTGAACAAAGCATTTAATTTTATTATAAGGAAAAGTCAAGGTGCTCTTTTCTACTACTATTTTTATTGACTGATTTTAGTTTGTGGTTCAGGCACTGCCAGTGGAATGCTGTCATATTTTAGAAGATAGGTTCTACAGCTAAGTATTAATTGTATTGTGATTCTTAATAATTATTATTGTACATGTATATTAATCGATTTGTCTCAAAATCCACCTACTGCCAAATGGTGCTCGCTTTCATTCGGCTTCGATCAATGTTGATAGCACCCCGGATACAACTGATGCCATTTTAATTATCTTGACAACTTTCATTCGCATATAAGATATTAATTGGAGGTCAGTGTAAGTCTCGGGTGTGGTGATAATGTGATATAACTGTAATGGCAAGACTGTCTTATCTTTACTAATTTATATAACTGATGAAAACTGAACGGCTGTGTTAAGGTATATTGCGTGGGAGCGATGTGGAAATGTCTTCAATGGTCAATAGCATTCAATTCAGTCATCTTTGATTCTTGAAGTACATTTGCATGTCGTTCAGAGTTAGTGGAATCTCACCCTTACAGGTATTAAAATGTGTTAGGCGACGGTTAGGTACTTAATGAGGTATTGGGAATTTGCTAAGTCGTTCTATCAGGGTCTTTGAGTAGTGTAGAGTGAAGGGTGCAAGTTCCTTAGATAGGTAATCGAAAGAAGGTTTAGGACGTTAGGGATTTTTAATTTCTTTTTCACATTTCTATACAAAATAATCCAGCGCCGAGGTAGGTGCCCTTGCTGTGGAATAAATTATCTTTTAATTTTAAGGATAAGGCCTATGGTGTTTTTACAGAACTGATAAAATTGTGCTGAACACACTCCGTCTTATTTCAAAACGTGGTTATAAGAAGTTTATACGTGCCATTTTGAAAACTTATATTTATATTATCAACTTTACAGTCCATTTTTATTTAGCACTAGATACAATTTCGGTGCTGTTTTACCTTACAGTTTCGTGCCTGGGACATAGAAATCTTTAAATTTCAATCGAATTAGTTACATCCAGGGTTGTTTGTATCCATGTTTTGTTATAAGACAGTTTAGTTATACATGTCTAGCGCAGGAATGTTCTAATTCATTGCATTTACAAGCTGTATACGCTTTTAAACAAAATATTGTACATAATATCAAGTTAAATGAAATACATACAATATTGATGGGTTTGGTAAGTCGACGGTGTCGCATTTCGTCTTCATTCATTAATATAATTCTAATTAATTCATTTTAATTTTTGATGCTCATGACATATTCAAAATGTGAGTCTTTTTTGTTTTATTTAATTTTTCTAGGTCGGTATTTTTTAATTTTCTGTGATGTTTATTAAGGTCGGATTTTTCGTTGTTTTCGTTTTTATTTTTTGTTAGATGTAAGTAAAATTGGAATGATACATTGACCGATGTCGAATGAAAGAGCATTGTGTTTATATTTAGACTGTTTTTTTACCATTTCTTAAGTGTTCCATTACATAGACCAGTCAAGTTTTTAGATTAATCTTTCTAATAGTAAACAATAAGTTCTGTATACCTACTTTAATTTGTAAAAACTGATAACACACCTGAAACGTATTTTAATTGTCAATCCTAATGACGATAAAATATAATGGATGTAGAAATTTTAACTTGTTTTTTTTTTCATCGCATTTCGTTTATAAATCAGAAAGAAATGGCGGCTTATTCCGTTTATCCACCTTGAAACGGCCACCCTAAGGTGTATACTCGAAAAAGCGTGTTCATCTATCCACCCTATCCTATCGTTCAGCTAGACTGGCCGGATAAAAGTAAATAAAATCGGTTTTGTCGTTCCTGTGATGAGGGCGTTCAAACAAACAGGCCAAGTCTTCAGCGTTATAATACTGGTTAGTATTAGATAGTTAATATTATTATAAAAAAATATTAAAATTAAAATGGCGAGATTTATATATGGGTAAAAAAAATCCTAAATGATCTCTATTCACAGTTGACAAATGCAGAGTGTATAATAGGCTATTTTACACTTTTTCGAAAACTGTTTTAAATCAATCTTGAAGTCGTACTGAACCTGTAGAATTTTTATTTTAATTTTAAATTACTGAAAAATGCCATAAAACATACTTTTTGTTTATGATTTTAAAATTGCGCGCGGAAACATGCTGTTTCGACTGGTGACGTCAGTCCGATAGTAAACAATACATTTTGTTAGAAAGCAAGTGAAAATATTTTCGGAAATATGAGTTACAACCCTTATCATTGGATAAAACAAAGGATAAACGTTCACAAACTTAGTAACTTGATAATTTCTACAAATCTTCTCAAAGCACAACAATGTGTTTACTATCGGAGTGACGACAAGTCATGGCGAACAGCGTTTTTTGACATTTCAAGTACAGATTATAAAAGTCAATTTTAAATTTGAATTATAAAATTTATAATGCATTTCTATGAATTAATATCAACGTTTCTCGTTAATATTTTACGAAATCTATTATAAAAATTCACTTTCATATTTTTTCTTGCATGGTGTAAAATACCCTATTGGAGTATGTTTAATTTTTATTTTAAAATCTTTATAAATGTCTACTCCCAAAAATCCTTCGTCGTCGTTCTTTTATTGTAAAGGGGTTTGCATTATATGTATTTTTTGGTCTTTTGTACTCTTTTATAGATAACTAGTGGCCGCCCGCGACTCCGTTCGCGTGGAAGTCGATTTCCCGTGGGAATGAGAAGTTTTCCCGCGATAAAAAGTACCTTTCCCAAGTTCAGTTCTTTCTTCATACCAAATTTCGTCAAAATCGGTTCAGTGGTTTAGGCGTGAAAGCGTAACAGACAGACAGACAGAGTTACTTTTGCATTTATAATATTAGTAGGGATAAGAGTTTAGATCAGCGGAGGTATATATCGGAATATACTGCTCGCTTTTCTCTCTTTTTTTGTCGCCTCTGAAGACAACGATAGAGGTGGCCTTTACAAAACCTTGATACATTCTTGGTTTTAGTGTTATATGCTTAAATAGTATTTATAACAGGGCAATAGCCAAGCATGTTGTTAAATGATATTTTCGTTAAAATAAACAAAGCTTTTCGTAAATTATTTTGAGGTTATTGGAAAACCAATGAAAGAGGTACTTATTGTACAGTTAAGGTTAAATTTGAACATATTTGGGATTACTTTAGGAAAGCTTAAACCTTTCATTCCTAAGTAGGACTTTCCTAAGTATATATTCCTCTTACGCGTGTTATTTTACGGTCTCTTTTCTTTCCAGAAGTTGTACCTTCCTAAAATGAAGATATTTAACTTTAGTTAAAATAAACGGTTCTTAACGTCCTTAGATCCAGGATTTTACTCAGCCAAGTATCTCCATTCTTCTATGCACACTCACCGTTGCCATTGAGGTCGAATGAGTATCACTTCAAATCATTACAGTCGGCGTCCGCAGGCGCGCTGACGTCAGAATCCTGCACAATGTGAATCATACTGCTATGTGTCACCGCGCACCGGTTGTTTACGATCCATACTTTAGATGGTGCTTCTGCGTACGAAGCATTCCGATATTTTTAAGGTTTTTAATATAAGAACTAAATTAAAACAGCGGAGCTGCAGTCCCTTTATCGATTTTTATTTGCTAAGTTCACATGAATATTTTGAAGTGAAGTTAGCGTATTAAAGTGATCGTTAAAGATGTTGTGTCTAACGTAAACAGGGCAGTGTAAAGTGGAAGATTTAGTTTAAAGATTCTTGACATTAATTAACCTATATAAGTATTTGCTATTAAATTTATTCAGGCGTTGTAACAGGACAAACCATTTTATTTGCATCGTAAAATACAAACTGTGTTTAACCTAAGAATTGATAGGATAGTAAACTATTTGAACATCAAACTGCCCTTGCTAGACCATTCTAAACTTGCCTTCATAGGAAGATGCCTACATAGGGATTTTATGACGATATAAGTAAATACCTAAACTATCTAATTTCAATATACAAAGTTGTATACATCAAGCCGAGGTAAGTGCGAAAATACTTTTATATCCACAATTATTAATTCGTGGATTGTCTAACTAGCACATAGGTGTTGGTAGTATTTTTATGTAACGTTGAGGTGCGCTTGCGTCGTGTTATTGCGCCATGGCCGCCGCCCGCGGTCGGTCAGTGCGCCTTCAAAATAGAGGTACCTAAATTCTGATGAGTTGGATTATTATTGTTGCTGCGTACCTTGTTTTAAAATGATAAATAACAGTTTTTACCTCTACCATCAAAATTTTGTTTCAATATAAATATGAATTGACTCGTAGGTTATGTATCCATCGATCTTACCTTCAAAGATAACTTACTATTTAAGACATTTGATTTCTAAACCCGGACTCAAACCTAGAGAAGTTACACATTTATAAGCATACTCAAAATTCTTTGTATTTTACATGTGTATATAGGTAACATAATACAGCCTAATCTAATAATATATTTTAACGATCACAACAAAAATGAAACGAAAGTTCATTCGATAAATAGGTATATTTGCTCTATTCCTATACTTTATTGTAATTGTTTTATATTTTTGTGTGGGCAATAAAGAATTCATCTATCATCTATCTACCTATCTATATTTTATAAATTTTGAAGCTTAGTTTTTGGTTCGGTGAACTATTCATTATTGTAATAAAATTCATTGTAATAAAATCTTATAATCAGGTACACTATTTCTACTTTTATATATTTTTTTAATTTAAATTACTTATATCTTGGTCCTCAGCCAGCCAGCACCAAAGTACACGAGTTCCATTTCATTCCCTTTGGAAGCTGCAAGTCCTATATTATCCAATAAGTTCTAGCGAAGGGTGCAAGGACGGCGGGCGAGCGAAGGGCGCGTCGTAATCGGCAAGGGCGCAGGGACGAAGCAAGGGTGCGACTACAGATCTACTACATTTTACACGGAGGTACCCACTGATACATTTTGTAATGAAATGGATAATGCATAAATAGGTAACTAAGAAAGTTTCTAGATTTTGTTTTAAACAAACTGCGGGGTGACATTTAAATAGTTAAAAATAATGAAAGTACCTTAACTTCAATCGTATTATCTCAAGTTCAGCATGATAGGTATTTTATTATTATTTTATTTACTTCGAAAAAATATTATAAAATCAAAGAGAATTACACAAGGTGTGGCATTAGAAATCGGCAGCAGCTATTCTCAACATTTTGTTTCCATGGGTCACAACACAACCGGATGATTTCGAATCCAGCGATTGAAACACTTCATTATTTTGCGTTCGTATAGCATAAATCGTAGTCATACGAACCTACCAATTTCCAAAGTTTGGATTACAAAATAATTTAAAGATTGTTATATTTATACTAGACTAGTGGCCGCTCGCGACTCCGTACGCGTGGATGGCGTTTTCCCGTGGGAATGAGATGTTTTCCCGCGGTAAAAAGTACCCTATATGTTATTCTGATGTATAACCTTAGTATATTACTGTAAAGATTCATCAAAATTCGTCCAGTAGTTTTTACGTGAAAGAGTAACAAACATCCTTACATCCATACATACTCACAAACTTTCACGTTTATAATATTATTAAGATTGTATCTTTTCGCTTTAATAGCAAAGCATTTTAATTAAGAAAAATACCGTTTATATACAATTTCATTAAACAATTTTTATTATTAGAATAAGATCCTTTAGAACTATGCATAAAGCTATTATGCTTTGTATTATTTAAAATTTGTCGCGTAGTAACAATATTCAAGCGTATTGTGTGGTGTTATGAGGGCAGTGAAATATATAGATTTATTAAATTTACAGGAGTGAAACGCCGCAATGATGTGCAACGAAATAAAAGGATATAACATAAATATAAATAAATTACGAGGACGGAGGCGATGGAAGAAGAGCTGGTACCGCAGCGACGTAAGTCACTACAACTTCAATTATATTAGGACGATTATGACTTAAAACGCGTTAAAAAGCTGTTTCTTAGATTTGTGATGTACAGATTATTCTGAAAGCAGCTTGGTTGAATCCTTAATTCGCAAGCACTATTAGTTGCCTTGTGTTTTTCTATCGTGACCTTGTGATCTCTACATATCTGCTTTTTGGACCACTTAATTTTTCGAGAGAATTTTTCGTTGACTCTTCGTTAACTTCCTATTTTAAAAAAACATTTTTTTTAACTCCATTTACTTTTCTTGTGGAAACTTGTTGTCAATAGTGTATTGATCGGTTTAAAACATTTGAGTTTTTGAGATTCGGCGATTAGTATTTTACTATGTTAGATAGATACAGTATTAAACTAGGATTACACTGAGAATCTTAGTTAGTCGTGGAATATTGTCTATGCCCACAGATTGAGCACCACTGTTCCAAAGTAGCTACAAGTGCGAATCTAAAATATCCTTGTTTCCGTGAGGTTGCATGCATAATCTTTAGAAACATTTTACTGCTGCTCCTAGTGTGAAGGTAACCTGTTAACTTTACTGTGTATTTGGACAATACGTGTGACGTCGCAACACCTAAGGAACTGACGACGGGTCAAAGTACGAAGTACGGTTCAATACGGTACGGTGCATTAGTAGTTCAAAAACTTAGAATTAATAATAAAAAATAAATAATAAATTTAAAGATTATACATAGAATGTAGAATTCACATTGTGCTGTTTGTGGCATCGGCAGTAGCTACCAAGCAAATTTGATTGTCCTTAGCGCATGTATTTTATGAATTAACGAAATTTCGAGTCTGAGAGAGGAGAATAGAAAACCTGATAGGTGGTAGCAGTTGTAGGTATACTACTAAAGAAAGTTGAGAAGACTTCAAGATTTTAATTAAAGCTATTGATTTATCTAACCCTAAGAACACTGATGTTTTTTCTTTTTTCGACAAATATATTTTTCATTCAGTTTTTATCTTTAGCAGAACGCAAGTCCAAATAAGCAAAGTCGTTAAAATCTAGAGACAAAAAAGAGATTCATGTAAATAATTTTAATGAATATTCTAGTAAAAAGAGTTTATCAGACACTAATTGAAACCCACAGTGGAAAAGCGTATTTTTCCACAAGTTTCAGTTTAAATACACGTTACAAAATAAACGCATCCCGGTTTTGTGTTTATTTAAAACACCAATTAAAGCTTTTGAGCTGGACCGCGCAGTGACGTTTTATAAATTCCAACATTATTAAATAGGTACCAAAAACTATTTACTAGTCGACTACGTTACATTGTAATAAACATTTATATTTATCATCAGTACTCAATAACAGTTATTAGGTATAGAAAATCGCAGAGTTATATAAAAAAATTGACACCAAAAATCGTGGTGCTCGCAAGGCGCGCATACATATCTGATGCCTCTCACCACGAACGCGACGGAATTCTCGCTGTCGCTTCGTTTGTATGGCCGTTCGTGATTAAAGCGTGTTATTTAGCGACGGAAACGTGCCGTGGTGAGGAGGCGGGTAGCTGTTTTTCTGTTGGAACAGAAACCGGTTGACCATCAACACGGCCGTGGAGACCGAAGCTGCGAATAAATGTCGATGATTACCTACTTTACGATACTTAGTTTTGTGACTGTTTTAGTTTAGGCAATCAAATAACAAAAATATTCTGTAGGAATAACCTATTTATATCTTGGAAGGGAAACTAACTTTAGTGAATTTGTTTTATGGTTAGGTTAGCTTGTTTGATATCTAGGCCGCAAGTGATGGTATCCTTGGTTGAGAGGCCGGGAGCTCGATGAGTAGTAAATCGAAGCTTGAACTAGGTACCAACCTGGATTCGCCAGTTGAAGTATACTTTAATTAGCTTTAGTTATAATGCCATAAAGCACTGCTAAGTGTATTTTATTTCTGTACGTATGTAAAGGTAGGTTTTTTTTATTATTATTTTTTGTGTCAGTGTCTAACTTAAATACTTACAATGTTTTCTGCATTGAAGCATAATAGTGTATTTACAAGCTCTGCTATTTAGTAATATTTTGACTTGTTCGAAGACTTAAGAACATTTTGGGAAGGAAGGTACCTTAGTATCAGACGTAAATACTAGCTGCGCTTTTACCTAAATCGAAAACATATTAGATACCTTACTAACAGATAAGTTAGAAAAAAATCACAAACTTCGTGACCTTCACCCACCCGCGCTCTAGCCAAAGCATTTAAACAAAATTTCAATATAGAAAAGAGCGGGAAAGTTGTCCCCAGTGTATCTAGGCGGCCATCTTGTTCTGCGTTCCATTGTACGCAGCGCGCGGTCACGTGCGGCGCACATCTGCCGCGCGGGTGACGCCGACATACACCCCTGCCTTGTGAACATTTTTAAATTTGGACACACTCGTTCCAAGTTTAAAACATCCGCCAAAAAGTTAGGGACTTACGAACTGCTAGAGTAAAAAATCTTTGGATTTTTTTACATAATATTTGTTAGATTCATCTACGTAATTACCATCTCTACCCCACGTAGGTACTAAAAGTACTAGGTACCAACCTAAATAACATTAACAACAAAAACCTCTTTTCCATAAAACGAATTAATTAACTAAAGCAACTAAACCAGTTCATTCCAAAACTAAATTGTTCGTCCGAGCGCTAACCTATATTCTCATAAACCTACTGATTAAAAACGTAATTAGTGCCTACGTGAATCAAAAAACACAACAAGAGCGTTCTATAAAACCGATATTATTGGAGGTGCAGGACGCATGCGCGGCCGGGAGGGTCGCCCTCCGTCCTCCCCTTATTACGCACTGTTTTTAGGGGCGCCAGTACAAAGACTCGGGCCTATCTATTTTGGTCGTAGAAATACTCTCTTACACAAACTTATTGGAGTCTGGGCGCTCCTGTTAGATTATGGCGGGAAAACAAAGAATTCTTTATTAGCTCGTCTGATTTCAAATTAGGAGATAGTGAACATCTGTTATCGTAGGTGGATTCTTTGTTAAGATAATTGAATGTTTTCAAAGAATTACACCACGAACATAAACTTAAGCTTCTACTAGGGACCTATGGGTATATTCGTCGGAGATATCTACTTATTTCTTATAAGATTTTGTTTGACCTTTAGATGTAGTTAACAATAAACACCTGCCTTTGTTATAGACCAAAACATTTAAGTATATAAGTATGTCTCCAAATCAAACCCAGCTAGTTTTACTCTAGCCTGAGCTAAGGATGTACTTATATATTTATATTAACTTTTGTAATAAAATAAATGCTGAAAGACACATATGTCTACAATTATAAAAGGCATAAGAAAAGTTTTATGAGGTTCTAAGTATAAAACGATTTATTAATGATTAAATTTAGGCTTTTACTTATTTAGGCTTGCTACCAAATAAAGAAAATACTAATAGTTTCCCGACGTACTTAACTAAAACACACTTGCATATTTAGAATCATATCGGAGACTCAAAATTATGAGAACCTACATGAAAGCTCTGTAAAAAAATATATGCTTGGTGTAATAATGAACAGGATGTCACATAAGAACTGAACAAACTGAAAGTAAATTAAACTCAAAAACCGTTACACTTTTAAAAATATTTTTGTCATCTGGGATTTTCTCTATCGATGTCAGTTGCCATCCTTTTTTTATATAATATAGTTAGCAAACGAGCATGCGGGTCACCTGATGGTAAGTGATCACCGCCGCCCATGACTCCCCGCAACACTGTGGGTGTTGGGGGTGTGTTGCTGGCCTTTGAGAAAATTGGGCACCGGATACCGCACTCACCGAACGAAACGCAGGAACATCGTCTCTACTTCACGTCGGTTTTCCGTGCGACGGTGGTATTTCACCGGTCGAGTCAGCCCAGTAATCGCTGCAGACAGAGCCTACAGCTAGACCTTTACACTCTCCTTATGGTACACCTTGTATATATTTTTGTAAAAAGGACAGTAGTGACTTATTCCAAAAAAAATATGTTTTAATTTAAATATACATAGAGGGTAAAAGACGTTATGGCAGACTCTCTATTAGGTTTTGTAATAGAGCAGACTAAAGAGCAAACCAGAGATTAAAGACTGAAACCTTCAGACCTGGCGATCCTACCCGTCGTTGAGCACCAATATAATAGTTTCTACATAAACTCTTCAATGAAGTACTATAATCTATTTAATATTTTTCATACGAGAAAGGTTCATATGTAGGTTTATTTGCATGACTTACTTATGATCTCGAAGAATCATTGTCTCACCTGCATTTTTCGTCTATCTTCCATAGCTACATGTTACTAAAATTCTTTGGCAGAATTTTGATTTTGGTATAAATACTTATTAGTATATTATTCCCGTATTAAATCCTTTATTATATCTTATTCGCCGTAGTAAAGTTTTTTTAAATGTGTACTTCATTTTCATATTTTTATCAACTCCGCTGTTTCTTTCCTTTCGCTTCATTAACAGTGCTTTGTAACGCGTTGAAACTACGAATCCAAACAGATGTAATTAATTAAATTCGTCAGAATTTATTGGAAATCTGAGGGCGGTTTCCCGGAAGTGGGCTGGTGTGGCGGACGGGTTTCGGACGGGTTTCTGACGGTTTCTGACGGTTTCTGAAGGTTTCGGATGACTTCCGGATGGCTCCGGACGGCGGTAATGAAAATGGTCCGGACTCGCTTTTGTCAAAGAACTTTGATATCCTGCGATTGGGATAACTCAGGATTGATATGGTAAGGAACGCATACATCAATAGATACAGAGATGGAGATGCTTTCGTAGAGCTGTAGCTTAACATATACATGTATATTAATTCACAAAACTCATTGGTAACACAAATCAAGCTTTATCGATAAACTCGTCAAAGAACAAAATAGATGATAAGCCATAGCTGGCACATACCTACAAGCAAACTGTCGAATGATATAGGTGGGTGGTTAATTGTGCCTGTGATTGTAGGATTCGTGAAAATATATAATTTCCCAATTGGCCCGATCCGAACCCTGGACCATCCGCTTTACAGTCCGGTACCACTACCACTGTGCCAAACAGTTCGTCAATTACGTATACTTACTTTAGTTACACAAAATTTTACGTAACAAATAAATTTCTAGACAACCACACCAACAATGTGGTTTAGACTAAGCGCAGGCCTGTACTGTATATGTTTAATTACAGAAAGTCCTAGTTACTTACTTATTGAAAAAATTGATGATGACTTGTGAAAGGACTGAAACTAAGTTGCGAGTGCAACTTGTTGTAATTAGTTATACTTAGTTAGTTTTTCAATATAGAATTTATTTATTTATTTATTTGGGGTTCCAACAGCATATAAAAAGTAAAAGATGTCATCATTTAAAAAACAGAAAGCCAATTACAGGATCCCACGGATAAATTCTTTAGATTATACAAATAAAATGGGTGTCAATAGGAAGAGTGTATATTAACCAATCATTGATGAGGAACCAAAAATAAGGAAAATTGTTATTAAAAATCTTTCCCATCGCAATACCTTTCATCAATGTATAAATAAGATTACAATGTGTTGTTTCAATTGAACGCTTTAAGTGATATTTAGTTAAAAACTTAGCAATTTGATAATTCACTCGTCACCAAAGAATTCACCACTTATATGTCGACTCGCCGTTATAATGTTACTACAAAATAGACTAATGTCGAGTGAATGAAATAAGAGTTATAATTAGAGATGCGCCGAGTAACACTTTTGTCGAGTACAAAGTACCGAGTATTACTCGGTTCAACTTTTTTCTAAACGAGTACTCGGCCGAGTAACTCGGTTCTATCAAATACCCAATTTCAAGGGCGTAAACAAGTACAAACGAACACAAGTATAATTAAGAAGAAATTTTTTTGGCAAATGGTGGATAGGGCACCAAACAAGGCAACATAATTTACATTTATTCAATTTTAAATATTGATTATTTTTATTACTGTTCCTTTAATTTTTTCTCACTAGTACTCATGCATTAGCATAATTTTGATTCTATTACTTGAGGATGTCAAAGATATCCTCATTCAGTACGTTTTGATTAAAACTGTTGTTTCAATTATATCTACCTAAATATATTGCTTTCTTTAAACAAAGTATATTACTTTTTTGGTACTCGGTACTCGGCATTCGTATACCGAGTTACTCGGCCGAGTACCGAGTACCAAAAAACCCGCCGAGTATGCCGAGTACCGAGTATAAACCGAGTACTCGGCCCATCTCTAGTTATAATTAATTATCAACGCATAAACAGTGTAAAATAAAAATGATGTAGCAGATTTTGATCATCAGTGAACGTTTTTTTACTGCAAAAATATAAATCTAAAGAAGTGGAAAAAAAGAAGAAGATGTGATATGGCTACTATAAGAAATTTATTTTTCAAACATATCACAAAATGTATGTAATATCATAGTTACATTTATTAGTCAAGGAGATCACAAAATTTCCCAATTATCAAGTAATCCCTCGAAATAATAAAAATAAAGATTTACTCTCATTAAGTTTTCAAACCTTGTATCTGCTAAAGCTTAAATTTCACATATTGAAAATTAAGCAAATAGTACAAAGGTCGGTCGAATGGCAGTCAGATTCGGGTGGTTTTTATTGAAAATGCTGAAAATATTTCATTAATTTGGTGGTGCTTCGTATAGGAGCTACAGGTTCATATTTATAGTGTGGCGTCGAGTATCGTGTTTGCGGTTTCAAATTTATACACAAATGAGAGTAACTATCAGAGGGTCGATCCCGCTTACAAAAAACGATATCGACACGACGCGACACGACGCGACGGCGACCCGATATCTATCGTGTGTAGACATCAGAAGGTATTATTTGTTCCTTCTTCTAACTTCTAAACTTCTTCATAATATGACCAATGAAATTAAATTATCCGCTGGTAGAGATAATTTAATGAATACGGCGCCCTCTGGTAGACATGGTAAAACCTCATTATATATTTGTCTTGATATTAATTTCAATATTTCTTTGTCATCCTTTTAAAATAAGTTTAAAATCTAGCAATAACGATTAACTAAGAATAAAATAAACTAACTGTGCTGATCGTAATCCTTAACGTTTATCGTACGATTGTCCTTCCATCGCAACAACGCATGAGTAAAATCGCCTACTACTTATGTGTATTTTTTGCGAATTACTACTTGTATCTCTTTACAATAAACTTGATAAATATAGAATTTGGAACACATAATGTACTTCTTGTAATGATATAATCTTATTATTACTATCGACGATTTTACGTTAAAGTCTTAATGGATGTAAACGAAATACATGAATCAGCCCCCATTTGAGGATATAAGGAATAAGGACGTAGTCGATATGCTCTAGTTTTCAGGATACATGATTATAACGAAAGTATTTTTATTTGATAACAAGTTATCACCATTAATTTACTCTATGAAGCGGCATAGTGTAGTACCTAGTAGGTTTAACTGCAATAATTTGATGTTTTTTATGTTACAAAATCATTACCGATCAAGCATATCAAAACTACACGATTTATAGATTTTTATTAAATATTTATTTTCTACTAGTGGCCGCCCGCGACTCCGTTCACGTGGAAGTCGGTTTCCCGTGGGAATGAGAAGTTTTTCCGCGATAAAAATACCCCATGTGACGTAATATTCTGACGTATAACCTATATTACTGTAAAGTTTCATCCTAATCCATCTAGTAGTTTTTAAGTGAAAGAGTAAAAAACATCCATACATACAAACTTTCACGTTTATAATATTAGTAGGAAGTTTCCCCGTGCACGCTTTTCTCCCCGTTGCACCTATCAACTCATCTCTTTTTATTTATTCGATTCATGAATTTGTCTTAAACAATTGAACAATCTTACCTACATGATTTCATGTTTGACAATAAGGAACTCCCATACAAACTTTCATACCCTATTTCAACCCCTTCTACCACTTTTTTCGTATTAAAAAGTATGGTATGTCCTTTTCCAAATTCAGCTCCATGTTCATACCAAATATCATCAAAATCTGTTTGACAATAACGAACTTTCATACAAATTTTCAACCCCATCTACCCTTTTTTTCTCAATAAAAATTATTCTATGTCCTTTCTCAAGTTCAGTTCTATCTTCATACCAAATTTCATCAAAATCGGTTCAGTGGTTTAGGCGTGAAAGCGTAACAGACAGACAGAGTTACTTACTTAGTATGGATGTATTTTACAATTCCTCCTGCCTATCTTTTAACCAAATTACTTTTTTTTAAGAGATTTAAAACGCCATACCTATTTATACATATATAAAATACACATTGTATATATTTTTTAATTAACTCTGTTGTTGTTAAGTAAACCTTTAATAATAATTTACTATAGTATATTTAACTCAAAAATACACAATCTCTCTACAAGTAGGTAACAGGAATTACTAATTAGAATTGATATTTCATTATCAGCGGGCGCCAAAAATCAAAATATCAAGAAATATTTCCAAGAATTTTCGTTTTTTCCTCCAAAATAATGTGCTTAGGGTGCACGCGTTTATGTCTAATGCTTGACATTTTTTATTTTTCCGCGACAACGTCAGGGGTGGGTCACGAGTTTTCTCAGAAATTTGAAATTGCAGGTACTTGGGAGGCTGCTATAACGGTTTGAATGTTAGTGTGGGAAAGTTTATAGGCGTTTTCCCGCCTTTTACTTCTTTTGGCGGGAAGCGCGGCGCGTGGGTAGCAAGAAGCGATTTACTGAAATATACGCCATTGCAATGATATAGCGCTTTGTGCTCAATGCATGTGCGCGCATTCATGACATTTGACGCTGTCAGTTTGACAGCAACTGTCAATTGTTTAAAATTTATTATTGTAGAGGTTAATATCGGATACTAATAACTTTTTTTAAACATTATTTTTTATGTATGTTGGTAAATGTCGATTAATGTGTAACCATTGAGGTAGCAGTAAAATGTCTTAGATTGTTCTTGCTAATTGTGACGAAGGTACAATATTCTGTGCTTCGCGCAATTATATTTAATAATATTTATTATTCCAAACTCCCTAGAATCAAATCTATGAGTCCACAGACCACCTAGCACTGAGCTGGCGTGGTGGATTACGGCTCAGTCCATCTTTTTAATTTTGTTTATGGCCTATGTCCTTCTACTCTTCATCTGGTATTTAGTTCTAAGAAAGTTTCTAAGAATAGGTAAAAATTTATTAAAATGCATTTACTACTAGTATATCAGTGTCGAATGCTTTCCTGCGATCGAATGAAGTAGTAAGTAGAGTCCCCGGATCATCAACAAGTAGGTAGTTGACTTTCCCACTGCTGGTGAATCACCGCTCATTCCACAGCGACCACGTCATCCCGCGATACCTCGCCATGTTTTCCTGCTAGCTACCTCCAAGCAGCACAGTACACAACATTAAAAACAACAATACAATTCCACGCTATCTCTTTGTCAATGGCGATATAATCACTCGCGCGCGGGTAATCAACAACCGCGCGAGAAAACATGGAAAACTCATCGAACCGCCAAAATGCTGCAACCGGCCGCGCGACATCTATGAGCGACCCGTTAAACTTCAGCCAACTGAAATACGTTCCCATCTTTATTATCGGCACTCTGTAATACAACAAATTTAGTTGTTGCCCTACAAAAAGCGTTTCTCCTTTCATAATAATAAGAATACGTAGAGTGGAGTCGGTCGGTTGGCGCGCTCGCTCGCTCGATATCGCGGACGAGGCGGCGCGCGGCTGTGTGCGTGGGCCGCGCGTGTGTGCGTGGGTCGCTGCCCCCGCCGCCCCCCGGCCCCCGCCCGCGCCCGGCCGACGTAGCTTTCTGTTCACTTATATAACGTACCGACATACATACATATATACGCGTGGTAAATAATATACGCTGTGAATAGCACGCTATGTGCTGCCACCTAGCTGCTCGGCGAGGAACGTGCGCAGAGTAGTCAACGGTAATCAGATTATTTCTGAAAGAAAAATGCTAAATAGACACAGGAGAAATAGTGCTGTAGACTGGAGTAAGGTTATTATGCTTTGGAATAATATCTATATTAGAGCTCTATATTTTCTTAAATGTTGGCTCAGCTTAGGTGTTAGAAATGTACTTTTCTAAACGTAGAAGGTTGATAGGTAGAGCGTTAAGGTTTTATGTTTTTGTACCAAAAGACGGTATTACGCCAACATATTAGATATTAATCCAACATAATGCTAATTATTATGTAACTTCCCTTACACAGAAACAGAAAATACTTTTATTACTTTAAAACCGAAATTCTCACCATCCGTTCTCTACCTACCTGTAACCCATAAAAAAAACTCAGAGAGTGCGTCAGTCTACTCTGCGAACCAGTGTGGCGACCGACAGGCGCCCCGAGTCGTGGCGTTTACGACTTCGCTCGACGAGACTCGAACCAAACCCGGCCTGAGCAAGCTGTACGATAAAGCACCTTTACCTTCTGTTATAAAAAAAAAGTTGGACCGATTTTCTGCGAAATAAATTAGTTGTCAGAATTTCCTAAAAGATACGAAAATACTAATAATGTTTAATAGGAAAGTACGTTCTTAGTTCAACTTCAGCAGACTTCTTGAATTGTTGGAGTAGAGCGCGTTTTTCACATCCTGTCGACCTGGCGATTTGGCGCCAATTTTGACGGATGGTTTAGTTCTTTCTTTCGTTAGGGCGCGATGGCAGCGCTACTTTCGTTTTTGAATGCAGCCGTCATCTTGTTTTTACGCGAGTTCGAAACTTTGGATTGTTGCGGTACCTACTTCCTTGCCTCAAAGTGCGTATTAAGCGTACTACCTTAGTACTACCTTAAAAATCTTAGTGAACACATCCTACTAATATTATAAATCCTACTAATATTATAAACGTGAAAGTTTGTGAGTATGTATGGATGTATGGATGTTTGTTACTCTTTCACGTAAAAACTCCTTGACGGATTTTGATGAAACTTTAAAGTAAAATAGGTTGTACATCAGAATAACACATAGGGTACTTTTTACCGCGGGAAAACTCATTCCCACGGGAAACCTACTTACACGCGAACGGAGTTGCATTCGGCCACTAGTATAAATCTAAATCTTAGTAGGTTCATAGTAGCAATACAGATCTTTGTAAATATATTGTAATGAAGTTAAGTTAAGTTATTGAACGAAAACTGCCGATTTTATTTTAACATTTTTAATCATATCCAAAAATACTAAGTAAAAAGTCTATCACCTATTTAATTATTCGTTTACTATGAATTCTTGTTTAAGAATTTATAGATAAATGTGTTATATTTAGAAGGATCCGTTAATTAGCAATTTAAAAAGTAAATCCAGGTAACTACAACAATACCTCAACCTGCTTCGATTTTCTGAATATAGCAGTTAGACCCGACTACCTACTTATTTATTAGATATTGATCTCTATCACTAAGGCGTTAAGGTTTATATTAATCATTCATTTTACTTGCTGGTTGTTTTGCAACTAACTTCAGGGGAAAATTATAGAACGAAAATGGCGGACTAAGCCCTTTCAGTTTTCCTTATTTCATTTTAATATAAAACATTACGTAATAAATGATTTTTACCTTAATTGGTATTTGACTACATACATTTTAATAAGTTCGATTTTTCACTGACAATGGTAACAGAAAGGTTTTTTAAGAATGATTTTAGCCTCAATGTCGTTTCAAATAAAGAATTTACCCACTTATCTTGCTGTACTCCATAGTTATTCTGTAACAAATTTTTACAACTGCATATTTAAAAGAAAAATTGATATATTAAACAAAGTTTTTTCTAGCCCTGTGCAAGTTCAAATAAGCATGTAGTTTTTTATTATTTTGAAGCTAAATTAGACAAGGTCGCAAGAATATTTCGAGTCCTCGGCTGAAATTAGATAACACGCCTTGATCCCATTGTAAATGTGTACATGTTGTGTACAAACATATCTTCAATTACTCAAAACAATTTCAATTAAATAGATAAAGTAGAAAAATAGGCATCTAATGCAGAAAAATGACTACGAGCCTACACAAGTGAACATAGCTGCAAGTGGCCTTGTGTTTGAACTTCAGGTTTCAAGTAAAGATTAGTGTCATTTTTACAGTGAAGTGTGAGTTGGCTGAAGTGAGCGAGCGAAGGCCGAGCAAGTTACTGCTTATCTCACTCACGTCACTGTGGTCATAGAGCAGGGGGCAGACAGTGGGACAAATATGCAGGTGCAAGGTAGGTTGAAAGAACGAGTGAAAAGACACTGTAATAAAATGAAACGTTCTATTAATTTACATGCAGGCTTACAAGTAGAGTTTTATGTCAAAATGAGCAATGGTTTGGTATGAATTTTATAATAGTTGGAAGTTCAAATTGGTTTTTTTCTATGCTTAATAATTACAAGTTTTTATAACACAATAAAGGACCATACTGTTAGACAAATTCTGTAGCAGGAGTAGGAGGGTTGTCGAATTCTGATGTCGAATGCCGGTGTCAGTGCTTGTTTTGGCTTTTATGCCTACATATTACAATCTAGTTAATGGAATGAGCAGATATTATTGGCAGAAAGTGATAGTGTAACACACGTATCCAGGCACAAAATCCAGGTCCATTTGGCCAATTTGAGAGTCAATAAGAAAACAAAATGATGTTTAGATAGTTGTTGAAAAATACTTTTTCTCATGGGGTTTGCTTTTATCGGAGTTCCTTTTTACCACGCTTTTATTAGCTTGGGTTGTATCTATGTAATGGAATCTTTGAGCATAAATTTGACCGATGACAATGCAATAATTTAATAAGAGTTTCTCATTATCCTTATTAGGACCACCAGGATTAATAAATTCATCTTTAGATCCTTTTGTAGGAGAGTAAGAGAGACAAAGCTAGCGCGTGATCTGCGCCTTTCATCACTAATTGAACTAAAAAGTAGAAAATAAATAATAGTTTAAAAACTAAAATACCACGCTTTTATTGCTAATCGAACTAAAAAATAGAAAATAAAATTTCAAATCGGAGTAAAAAACGTGGGGTGCTCTATATAGTATGTAGAGAGTTATGAAAATGAAGTAAAATGCACCCCTCGCTTTTTACTCCGATTTGAAATTTTATTTTCTATTTTTTAGTTCGATTAGCAATAAAAGCGTGGTATTTTAGTTTTTAAACTATTATTTATTAAAATAATGAACCTCCAATACTTTTAATCAATGATATTTTATCATATAGCAGCTAAATAAACGTTATCCCCGAAACACAACTTTAACCACTGCTTCCCCTGCACTATGTCTTCAAATGTATGCGGAATAGTAAACAACCCGCGGTGCTCAAAACAAGGCGCACGACCAGTCTCGCCTGTTCCTTCAATATCAACTCTATGGCCTCGAATTAAGGACTAGAGTCTATCGCACACACAATGTAAGGCAGGATAGGCCTTCGTTTTAAAAAATGTGGGTCTTTTTTCAGGTAATGTACTGATAAAGTAGAATTTTGAAATTAATATGAACATACACTATACAAGTACAGAATGTTTATAAACTCGAGAAAGTTTTTTGATATGATACCTATCGAACAAACCTACTAACTATGCTCGAGTTATAATTTTACTTATATCTAAAAAAATACTGCTTATACGTTAAATCGCTATATTCAAAGACTGGCTCCACAAGCAATTTTAGTAACTTACGGCTCATATATATTTATTCCGTAAGCATAACTATCATCATTGTTATAAAGAATTCTTGGAACTATTTTAAAATATATAATTTTCAATATTTTATTTTATTTTTATTGGAATTTAAACTTAATTTTGTGAATTTTATCTAATAATCGGTTTAGTTAATTAATTGTAATTTATATATACTATTTTGTAAATCTAAAAAATATGAGTCTTTGTTACGTGAAATAAATAATTCATTCTATCATTCATTCAAAATGTCTTAGAAAATATTTAACATTTAATTGAATTCTCTAGCTAGTTCTTTCAAACGATCATTAGTAGGATCATCTTCAGTAGGCACTGGGTTTACTACTAACCAACGATTATATTATGACATTTTATTTAAAAAAAAAACAGATTTTTTTTACTGCGTAGTTTTGATGTAGGTACCTAGATCACATAAAGACTTACGAAAGATAGAATGAAATAGGTAGTTCTTATAATTTTAATTTTCATATAAGTTATTAACCTAAATGTTTTTACTATCGTGGATATTGTTATGCAATGTTTAATTAATGCAAAACCTATTGAAATGTATGTTTGGATATTTTTGATGAAACTTTATACAATTATCTACAAGCGTAATTGCGAATATTTTGGATTTTATCATATTTAGAGCTAGCCACATTGGTCAGCATCACGGTAATTAATATCTGTGTTTGAAAAATATTACATTTAGTTATATTTACTCTAACTAACACAGTCGGACAGTCAATAAAGTAATGTAATTATTACTAGATTATAATAGAGATGCATTGAAAGTGATTTTCTTTAAAATCATAAGAAAGTAACTAAATTATTTATAAATTAGTCAAGTAGTCAAGTGGGAACCCACACACAAGCCATTCAATAATATTTTTTTGAAAAACTTTCAACTAATTCTTTCAATAAAACATAATAAGTTGTTATATTACAAAAACAAACAAATTCGTAGAAAGTACAGAATTTCAATAATTACACGTGACTGCGAGCATCACGGTACATTTCCTTATTGCCTGCGCCATAAGGGCCAAAATCCAACGATGCGTGGGTTGATGCCTTTCAGCAAGGTAATTTGCAATCGATTTTCGTTCCAATTTTGTTAGAGCTAGGGCTGAAATTGAAGTGGGGATTGTACAAGACCATGTGGCAACCTAAAAAATGTTCAGACCGTCTGGTTGTACCGTAGAGTTTAGCGCTGCTTAGTTGGGAATGCTTCGGGACGCTTAGCAAACACATGAGTACGTTTACCTCCTATTTAATATTTACAAAATATTTAGTTAATGAAACCCGTGCACTAAGTATAAACTTAACTTGCTGGATAAACCAAATGATAATATTGTTTCCTAGAATGCAGGTAAAGCTTTTTTTTAATATCAACTTATAAAGTTATTATTAACTTTTGATGAAATAATCCATCCTAATAAGTGAAATCATTACAAAGAATGCGAGAATAAATAAAATTACAATAGAATTTTATTATTCTGCTTACTAAAAACTAATACGATTGCGAGTTCTACGGCACTGCCAAATGTGCGCTGCCCTTTGCAAGGCGATACGTGGAGGGATCATTGACTCTGTTGATCCAAAACTCAAAGGTGAAGCCTGATCCTTCGAGGAGTGCAGACCTGCGACCTCAGGCTTCAGGCGGACTTATTGCTTTACAGCGGTCTCTACCAGACTAACAAAAGATGTGGACAATAATCGTAGGCTACAACTAGCAGCGTTAAAATGCTATTTGTTTCTCAATTATGTTGAAAAAGACCTGAATCGATTTGATGAATTAACTGTGTAAAGTCTTATAATAACATTTTTAATCACAACACAATTTTGGCTGAATATTTTATACGCATCTATCAACTAATGTAAATTACAAATTGTATTTTATCGATATGTTTTTGCGGGCAGTTCCGAACTGTTTTCCTAATTTCGTGATTGGCTATTTTAATTTTCATTAATAAGTTATGAACAGTTAAAACCTGAATACCTAGTTTTAAATATTTCAATCGAACTTATTTATCTTCCTAGAAAATCCTTTGTTCTTATCTAATCGATTAAAGAGAGATTCGAAAGAGATAATCAATGCAGTCTAATTACGTTTTAAAGCATTAGCAAAGAATCAATATCACTACCCTGACCCGGAGACCCCGCCGTGGTCAATGCTAGCCATGGACTTGATTTGCGAAAGGCGCAATCCGTCAAGCGAGACATAAAAAATAGGCAATTTTGAACTCTAAACCAGCGCCGCAGAGCCCATTTCACTTCCTTATCACAACGCCAGTGATAACGCTCGCCCGACGTACGCTCCCGATCATATGTTCACAATCGACCACATCTCAACCCCGCGACTCTCAAAACTAAAAACTCGTACAACCCGCGAACAATACCCTGCATAATGACAAAATCGTATCGTATCTTGTTGACGAAAAAGAGGCGCTATTTCAAAATACCTATTTCGGAATTTCAGGACCGAAATCAACTTCATAACAATTAACGATACGACCCCCGCCTCTAAATTCCTCGCCCCGAGGTACCCGCTATACGAGACGCCTTCGCATAGATAGAATAGAGAGCGGTTTCGGAACGCACCGAGCGGCTGTGTGTGCGGCGGTGTGGGTGTGTACGTGCACACGCACACAGGCGCGCGGCCGGTGAGCGCTGTTCACCGCACTCTGTGAGCGCAAACAACCATCTATAAGGCCACGCTATAGCTGACAGGGGGCCGCGGCGCGCCACAGGCCGGTAGCTCGGACGCCTTTTTCCTTGTACCATTTATTTATTTATAGCTTCTAAAACATAACATTGACGTGATTTACAAAAATATTTATTTTGGGTGTCACTTTTTCACATAAGACATATGCGCAAAAAGAATATGATTTTTATTAAAAAAAAAGATTTTAATTTTATTTAATGGAAAGTTCAGTATACAGATTTCAATTAGAGAAGTAACATTGAAAATAAGTTACATGGAAACCTCTGCCAAACCGTAGGATTTCTAACGTTTAATATTTATAAAAAATAAAAAATAAAGAAAGTTATTTTTGGTGAACTTAGTGGCTTTTAAAATGTGTCAAGATATTTGTTGAAAGATGTTTGCTATTTGATCAATGTCAAATAAGTTTTATACAAATTAAATTGAATAACCAAAAGAACTAGTAGGTTACTATGACAACAATATTTTTTTATTATTCCTGTTATAAGATTGTTGTAGTAACTTACATGAAGGAATGAAAATATTTAATTTTAGCTATTCACGAAGATATTTAGTATGATATCTAAGTATAATGTTACGATATTGTGATTTAAAAATAAAATAATCACATATTTGGTATTTTATAGAAAAACTGATTGTTTGAAACAATGTGAAGTGATGTATTGGAAAATACAGAGGTTTTTATTTTTTTCAAAAGTTCAAAGACTAGCACCTACCCCACACACCTTTTATGATAGCTTACCCTACACTTTATATATTAGTAAAAGAACCAATTTATTTGCATTGTCTACCGCTTCAAAAAACGCAAATTAAACTTTCCATACAAACTAAATAGTCAAGCGGTGTTCCGGCTTGCGGCGCGCCACGGCCGGTATATTTCCGACATAATACCGCTGCGTCGAGCGATTACTACTATATATTCTATATACATTTAATAGCTATACAGGCGCGCATAGAACTGGCCGTACTTATGTGAGCGCTACACAGAGCCGGGCCGCGCTGCAGCGCTTACTCGTTCGCTATCGTCTAACCGAACAGTTCGAGGTAGCGCTTCAGCGGAGTGCTGTCTACGGCTGCGGCTTATTATTATCGTAGATTGGCGTCGGCGCAACTACACAGCGTTAGAAGGACGTTCCGTTTTAAATATCAGGTTTTATTATTATGAAGAGCGGCGCAGCGTAGTGCGGACGGCGGGCGGTTGCGTGCGATAACATTTGACATTCGTAATTAGTCGAGTGCGGCCGAGTCGGTGCTAGTAGTTCGGACAAAGAGGTCGCGTTACGTCACCAGCCCGCGGCCAGCCTTGAGCCGCCTGCAACCCGCTCGCATCCACTACCACTCCACCACACAGCCCCAACACTACACTTCATCCACCGATACAATCACGCATCCACCAATCAAGGATAAACATTTTTAATTACGCGAACGACAAAGAGCGACTCTACAGGAAAAGTTAGGATTTATTCTCCAACTAATTACGGAGATTATTAGCAGTAAAGTTAATTAATTAGAAGGGCTGTAGGGTTATTATGAGGATATTTAAAAATTATACTCGAGGATCCCGTTTTAGTACTTTAGGAATACCTACCCAGTAATTAGAGGTCCAAACTCTACGGAACCAATTACGAAATAAATATATTCAAAGTTAAAATTAAATTCGTATCTGGTACAGTCTGGGTTTCTCGTTTGTTCCCGATTCCATAGTTCTATTTACTAAATCCAAAATACCCGAAACGCGCCAGTCTAATGAGTCCAAAATTCATAGATAGCGACGGCCATTGAATTTTATCTTTATTCGTAGAGCGGTAGAGTTCAATATTGTTTGTTAGGTAATATATGAGAGATGTCAGAAAGCAGTTGAAGAGGGAAAGAGACGAAACATGAGAGCAACATCGCAGCGTGAGAGTAGGTACTAACTCCTGGAAATTGTTGATTAATTAAAAACTAAAACAAATATTTGTTTAGAAAAGACATCAACGAGCGCAACCTTTTTCTCAATTCATATACTACCTAGTTTATTATGACTTACAGTATCGGGCTTTCAAATATTAAGATAGGTATATACCTACCAACTTACTACGTTTTATAAAGACGAGTTAAATACGTAAACATTAACTAAAACTATAGCCAGAATGCTTTAATTAGGTATAAAACTTACCTTTAAATCACAGTTTTTTTTATATAAAATTCATTGTAAATACCATCTCGTATACCTACTTTACTTGGGTATTATCAAAGACGTATAAGAAAGGAAAATATTTTGTTTTCAACGATGGACCTTATTGCTTAGCCTTAGAACTGAAAATGGCTTGGCAAAACTTAATTTCATCAGACATTGACTCCACCACCTCTACCAATGTCGACATATCGTAGCGTTCTGGTGTTCTATTGCAAAATGAGCTCTATTGCTCAAGGTTAAGATCCAATATAAAATATTCGAGTATATTACTCAAAATCTTTACTCTAGCTGTTTCTTCATGGAGTTTGTATGAAACGCGGTAATTTTTGAAAAAATATCTTATAAACCATTATATAAAACTATACCCACAATATTATCATAGGTTTTATTTAAAATTAAACCTACAAAGTATGTTTTGATTTGATTTTTATATATAGCTGCAGAATCGCTACGAAAGGACCTATAGCTCACTTCATTAGGTACTTTGCAAGTTCCGCGTTCGCAGAAACGTCACGTCGTGTGATAGATAACAGTAGGTAGTAAACATCGACTAAATATTGTTTACTTCAACAGGCATCAGTCAAATATTATTAAAGTTTATAATTTATTTTTCCTCAATATTGAAGCTTATAACTAATACTTCTGGCGAGCATTTTCTAATTAAATTATTTATGATTTAAAGGAGGCATTTTTTACAATTAAGCAGTAACAAATATCTATTTTTAGTTAAAAGGTATAATATTTTAGAGCGACGTATTTAGAGCAGTAGGTATTAGTAAAATAAGATAGAGGTTTACTTATTTAAATCAACAATTTAAGGACTGTTAGGTCCAATTTATTCACTAAGTTTTAAACTGAAAATAAACTCACCACGGCTTCTAGTCTTTTAATTAATCTCAACCAATCAAAATTGATGATGACAATGACTTTACTGACTTGACTGTACCGACTTTAATTCCTATTAGCTATTAAAGTGTTTTTTTTAATTCCTATTAGCTATTATACAATTTTAACTCCATCCCATTCAAATACGGTATAAAGTACCGCAACATTACTGTGAAGCAGCCATAGTAGGTGTCGAATGAAACTATTATTACCGAACTATCTCTTATTTTGACAAGTGACGTTATATCTGTCAACAACTGTCAACGTCACGAAATGACAGCGTTTGAGTTAAAATCTAATTTAATTACACAACTGCAAATATATCTTAGTTGTATAGACTGCTTTAGTCATCTTTTGGGGTTAAAAGTTCGACGCACATAATGCTTCCTTCGCAAGCATAAAAGTTGATTCTCAATGAATCCTAAAATAAATATTAATTAATTATAATAGATATATGTATAGATAAATAAATAACTTGTTGTCTGACTTTGTACCAAGGTATAAAGTATTATAGTTTATCATCACAGGCAACTATGACATCACATAGCTTCAACAACAATTTATAGTTCTGCAAAATTAAGAACAACTATAGTAGTAGAACTTGGTTTAATGGAAGAGTCATTTTCGAAAGATCAAATATTAATTATTCAAAGTTACCCAGTTGTCATGATGCCCTATGACTTAAGGGCTAAAGGTAGAAATAAACTAATGTTAATTTCTACCTTTACCTGTAAAATAATGTTGTCCTACTAATATTATAAATGTGAAAGTTTGTGTGTATGTATGGAAGTTTGTTAGTCTTTCATGTAAAAACTAATGGACGGATTTGGATGAAACTTTGCAGTAATATAGGTTATACATCAGAATAACACATAGGGTACTTTTCACCGCGGGAAAACATATCATACTCACGGGAAACCGACTTCCACGCAAACGAAGTCGCGGGCGGCTACTAGTAAGTATATAAAAACAGTGCGAAGTTAAAAGATTTAATCAGATCCAAATAAAACTAACGATAATATATTTTAGTTCCAACCTTCCCCGATCAGCTTAAAAAATGTTATAACAATACATTTTATTATCAATCACTTAGGCAGCAATTAATTATTTTTTGTTGCCATACACCATATAAGCACAATATATCTGCTTGGTAATACGGCCTGCTTTTTCAGACATAAAGGTGACACCATGCTAGCTCAGCATTTGATTAGTCTGCGTTCTAGCAATCTATGCGACCGTGTGTGTGTCCGAAGCCTAAATACCGAAGACACACCTCAAAACACAATTTAAACCCTAATGCGATAGACTTAAAGTTGATTATAGTATGGCATGTAAGTAATAAGTGATAGTTTGTTAAGCAAGTAAGCATGTGCAAGCCAGCCCGTGTGCTGTGCACCTTGCGTATAAAAATACATGCTTTTCTTATAGGTAGACGATTCAACGCACAAATAGCGCTGAAAGTGAAATGATTAATAATATGGTACTTAACAGAATTAATAAGGAAATTACAGATCAAAAGTGATAGATAGTATATGTAACACTTTTGCTGATTTGTGCATGCGTTCGTAAGAGAATACCTAAATACATAAATGAATATGGTTGGTGCGCGTAATCGACTCATCTGATTAGTAGACAAAACGGCTCAGAGTATTAGGTTCGAATCTCGTCTGGCACAGAGTACCTACAGTAAAGAGTAGGAAGAGAGTTTTTCTACTGTTAAACTTGCAATGGGTGGCAGGCACGAAACAACTTGAAACCTCTTCAATAAATTCCTTTCTTTCGACCTCGCAATAATAAGTGTGAGCTACAACCACACGTTTTTAATTCGAGCACTTGACTTTATCAGCTTCGCTTCGTAACGCCGATAGCGAAGACATTCAAACTACGCCAACGTCATAGCTTTACACAATTTCATTGATAGCAATGGAAAGTTTGAAAAATACCGCCAATATTGTTGTATCGGTGGTGTATTAGCGTTCACTACAGTATCGATCGGTTGCCTCCCCATTGCTGCGGGCGGGTATCCACTGCGCTCGGCAGCCGGTACTGCGCAAGAAATGTATTGCGAATAAACCGCGGCGCCTTGCAGTGGCTTGATTTGCGAAACGCACCAACACGGTAAGGGCGTAGTCAGCGGACAGCCAAGTGGCGCACTCTGGTGAGATATGTACGAACAGATAAACCTAAGAATATTATCACTGCGCGTCAATAAAAAATGGTTTTGAGTACATTGCTGGTTTTGCATGGCACCAGGTGAAGTTGCGAGATGTTGCAGCAGCAATGAACGTTAAACGTGGTGAAAGGATAGTGTTGCGTGCGAGTGGGTGGTACAAGTCGCAGGGTCGGTAGTTCGGCCTCGCGGCCCTCTCTGCGCCTCAACGCAAATCGTTGAAATCAAAACTTTCACGCTACGAGAGCGTTACGAAGTTTTACTGCTACGAAACTTCCTGCTACGGCGTTGCGCGGCGCACTCAAAACTTTGTTCAGAAAGCTTTTTTATTTGTCACCTTCCGTTAGCAAACTGAAACGGCTGAAAACTGCGCTCTTTGTCTTTGTTATATTCGAAATTATATTGCGATATGTTTCAGAACGTTTCGCGGAAATATTGTTTCCAGGAACTGTATAGCAAGCAAGGCGATGATATTTTATTAAACGTGTATGAGCAGCACCTTTCTGGTATTTCATTATAAGTCTTGAATAAATAAAAAATAAGACTGGTAAAATTGTATCTTTCATCATCAAGTTTTGTTTCTTTTAGCATAGTAATAGCTTTGCCTATAAAACTCTGCAACTGCAGTCATCGTCGTCCTCATCGGCCGCGGATCCTGTTAGTTGGAAATCCCGCTGCTATCACGCAAGCAAGCACAACGCTCGCCGTCGGTAGTACGCTCGCAGGTGGGCGCCGAGCGCGCCCGAGCGCCGCCGAGCGCCGCCGAGCGCCGCGCTCGAGGCAACAACGACGTATGCGGCAGCCGGTCGGAGCCGCTTCAGTCTGCGCTCAGCTCTCACGAGGAACGGTCGTCAGTGACGCACGCTAGCGTGACACAATTTGACAGTTGTTTATCGTGTTCTTGTGATGTTCCCGTTTTGTTACTATGGTGTATCCCTATGAAAATGTGGAGTGATTTTCAGGTAAGTGCCGTTGAATACGACATTCCTGTGTTAGGAAGTGATTTTATATTGAGTTTCATTTATACTAACTTTTATTGTGTTAGTTTATCTTTGGTTATTTTCTTGTTATTCCAGAATATTGTGGCAAAGTAAAGCTTCTAAGGTTTAATATTGAATAATGGATTGTTTGAGCGTAAGAAATAAAAGGCATTTCAATCAGTTTTCCATTTTGGCGGTACTTTTAGAACTTAGGAGTTTTCATAATATTTTATTACATTCACTACAGAATATATTCGAGCTCATTAATATTTTTTAAGCTTTACTGTGCTACGACATTTAAAAGAAATTGGTAGGTTTTTCAGTTTTTCTTATTTTTTTCTCAAACATAAACTTTGGTATAGTTTAGCAATATTTAACAGGTATTAGTTATTTAACTTTATCATTGAATAGTTCGCATAATAAATAGTAAGAGAAACATATTTTTCAAAAAGAAGGTACTTTTTATATTTTTTATAAGGTAAACTAATTGTTGTTTGTAGGTAGGTACTGAGATCTTCAAAAAAACTTTAATTCTAAAACAAAGCGCATCTCAAAACTTTGAAACTTCCAACCAACTTATTCAGCCATCTCATACCGTGTCGTTATATTAGATCTAGGTACCAGTCTATTTTAGGAATAGACTTCAAAATCCAAAACCCACTGATAAGGCAGGTTGGCGCGCAAACTTCGAATTTGACAACTGCGGGTTCGATCGAGCTGTCAAACGCCATGTGATAAGATAAAGGGCACATTCTAACTAAAGAGTTTTAAATCAAAGCGCGTTATTCTCGATGGCTGGCCGCGAGCGAGCGACTCATAGAAATACGTAAGTGCGGTTGTCTCGCTCCGGCGTGTAGCGCGCTCTCGCTCGCACCCGGCGGGTGTTTTTGTGTGGGTCGGGTTTTTTGTCGTCGTCGCACCGAGGCTGCGGCGCCGCTCGCTGCCACTACCAACATTAATTATTGTCGAGCGAACGACGCGAACGCACTTTACTTTCTATGTTACTGGAATTTTTACTTGGAGATTCATACGTCGAATGCTGTTGACTAAGATGGTTTTGATAACGTAGATTACGTTAGACTGAGGTTTTGGAGGCCGCGTTTCCATGGTGACTGTTGGGCCCCGCCCAGCGACCTGGCATTCCAGAATGTTGGGGTTCACCTGCCATCCAGCATTGGCAGCATCGTCAACTAGGCTGCAGTAACTCGGTTGCTATCAATCGGTACGAAAATAGACGTCACAATTCTATTTTTGCATTCGAACGTTTATTTTGATACCAATCGATACCAATCGAGATTCTGAATAACCCCGTAGGACATAACATGAACATGCTTGGCACATTAAAAACAAAACACAAACAGTATTTCACATTCCATTTTTTTACCAATCTATTAAGAATCTAGAATGATTTCGTAGTTTGTATCCAGCTACGGTTTTACGTATCGTAGCAAGACAGGTGCTACGCAAAAAGACATCAACGGGTGACCTCCGTAGAGCAAAAAAACGAATATTAATTTCTGCCCTCGTCCAGAACCAAGTAAAGATATAAAACTTTTATAGGAGCATAAATTAAACCTGATTTATCTGTGTGTGAAATAAAAGGCAGGTATTTTATTCCCATTGTAAATTATCCATGCCCACCTATGCGATTTTTAAGTTTTTTAATTTACCTACTTGAGACGTAGCTATATAGACCTTATTGCGGCTAATTAAGGTTCAATTTGGTATGAACGTAACGTACAGTCTACAACGAAAGAAGACTTTTACGATTATGCTTCAAGTGCTGTGTAGTGTTCATATTTTCTTAATTACAAAACATTCGCACATTTTTCTATGTATATAACTATTACATTATTTTCTTCTAAATGCTACTGTTAATTTCTATAAACAAAAACCGTATGTTGAAAGACTTATCTTACTTATACCAAGTACATACTTATGTAATGAGATTTTCGGCGAGTTTTAGGCAGGTTGTATAGTGTTTTAACTTAGGGGGTGCCGAGGGGCGTGCGGGGTGCGGGGAGAGGGGGAAGGCTGCACAGGAATGCGACTTGTTGCAAACACGTGCACCTTGCTACTTGATGCCACAAACAAACGACACGTCGAATAAATTCTATATAGGTACCTAGATATGAAAACATTATAATTAAGACTAGTACCTTCGAAATTTAAAGACCGGTTTAGATTTAAGACAGAAAGGAAGGTAGGTAAGGAAGGTATATTAGTTTGTATGGAATATCGTAATACTTACCTTCAAAATGCGAGTGACAAGAATTTACTAGTAATCTGTCTTTGTTCGTAAATTTAGTAGGTTAAATTGAATATTAAACTAAGAATACAATTAAACAGTGTAAATAGAAACCATTATTACCTAACAATTATTGTACTCGCACGTGCAAAAACTGGCGCATTGCGAATTTATGAATATAAAACAATTCAAGATCAAGCCGCGGAATGAGTATTTTTATGTGAAATTACGCAACGGACGTGCCCCCGCGCATCTCGTAATGGTCGTTTTATTACACATTTGCTGTTAAAATCACGTTACAACTCGTAAACAATCACCACGTGGAAATAATAGTAAACAAAATGAATGAATTAGCCATGGCGGCGCACGCGTCACTGTGCTCACGCATAATAATCGCGGGTACGCTAACGACACTTAATTGTGTAAGCCGTTATGAGTAAGCATGTATCTCACCTTAAACACAGGTCGATTTGATTATTCAATGAACTTGAAAAACCATAACAAAATATGGGGCATCGACTTCCGAATACATCAATGGCGTACACCTGTCAGAAAACGTAAATATAATAAAAGCGGTGATATATTTATTGCGTCTAGTGTTTGCACTTGTAACCGAAGTATTTGTTTAGTTTTTTGTTCGTTTTTTTGTGAGGATTACCTGATGGCGCTAAGATACGTTTTTTTGTTATTTAAGGCTTATCTCTCTGATTAACGGAACGATGTCAATGACTCATTCAATTATAGAAATAAAAAAGTTAAGATCGTTTACTTTGTTTCGTGTTGTTTGTACTGACAGTGTTTTGCTGTAACTGTGTTGTTGCTCTTGTAGTGTTGTTTCCTTTATAAGATAAAAGGCTTCAAATATCTCTTTAACTATAGTCAGATTTTTCATCCCAGTATTGTCTTTAAACTAAGCACTTAACAATCTCTAATCCTAAGATCAGTATAAACAAAAGTGATATCAAGTCCCGAATGCCAGCGACGTCCGTTGAGGCTGCGTCCTTCATAAACACAGTTAGCAATCCGCGTCCGTCACCGAGCGGGCATTCCTGTCGAAATACCGACCGCGACCCAATTACCTTACCAATAAATAAACAATATACCAGCCGTTGACCCCACTCCCGGCCTAAAGTAAACATGCATTTGAGTAAATAAACACAGCGCGAGACTTGCCGTCGCCAATAATTTATGTAAATTCACATCATTGTATAAGAGTGACGTTTTTATATGTTTTATGAGTTTATCGAGCTTGTTCAGCGGTCAAGTTCACGACGTAGCGAAAGTTGTGAACTACAATATTTCAACAAAAGTTCAGCGAGGGATTTATTGATGGTCGTTATGTCTCTCGGCGGCCGCGGCTGACTAGACGATTCTTTCGTTCTCGTGTAAACAACATAAAAAGCAACCCACCTCACTAAAGTAAACAGAGACGTCGAACACAAACGGTTGTAAACCACCTCACTACGAGAACCTTGTTTATAATTAACATAATAACTACAAATCTATTTGGCATAGTAAATCATTAATCATTTACCGAGTTATGAATGGTTGTTGTTATAGCCGGTATCAAAACGTCATTTTATAATCAATGCTCATAAATAATGATAATGACGTGTAGATGATTCGGAAGTGGTCGGGCGGATGACGGCGCGTGCGCACCCGGTAAACGCCAGTAATTATGTAACAATGTTTTGTTTGACATTCGACAACGACACATTTAGCGCAGTCGTTAAGTGGATCAATGAACTTGAGTCGGCGATGTTCGGTTACACAACCCATCGGTGTTTGAGTGAGATTAATGTGCACGGATTATGGCACGCGACGTCTCACTTTACGTTCCTTTTCATTCATGACTCGAGATAATAACAAGCGCGTTCCGGTCGTTTGCTGCCTCGCAACCATGTCAATACGCCTCCCTTACACTTTACATACCTGATCTACCGCAATCCATCTCCGCTCGATTTGGTGCCACCGCAACGTCATAAATTTTATCTGATCAGGCGCAGTGCCATCGATACGAGTCAATTATGCCTTATTTAGTGTTCGGTGCAATAACTCTGAGAAACGCGGCCGTGTTTGCGAGAAGCTATGAGCGAGCACGTGTGGGGGTGTTACCCGGATCGCAGTGCATTTAACTATAAGTTTGAGAGTAAGACGGAGGGGTGAAGGGAGTACGTCTTCACCCATTGACGGTTGAAGCGGGCCGCGACACTTTCACTGGCGTTATTGCAGTTACTACGCGCCTACTGTGCACCGGGGGGCGCAGGGGGGCACCCCATTGCATTCACCCCTCGCCGCCGCGTAGGGCATCGCTTTACAGGGGTGCTCGGTTCCGATTCTAAATTTACATATTGTCATGTATTTTACGTCGGAGATCGCGATCGGTGAGTCCGTGTGGCCATCGCGGATCGCGAGTATGTGCGGTCTAGACGGCCGGTAGTCGCCGCATGTGGGACAATGTCAGCGGTGAGGGCTCGGTATTATTTGCGTGCCACGTGGCTAGGCACCGCGGCCGCACTACATCACTACTACATCACTGTCACGCGGCGGCTTTCCTCACATCCGCACGTATGTAAACAAACGACAACACATCTCGATCGACCGTGACAATCGATTCGCAGTGCATCGACCGATACCTACTCGTAATATGATGTAACAATGAGGTAATTAGTCGGTCTATTATCATGATGAGCCCATTAGATATGTCGTTAAACTATTAGCGTTGTTGATTACGGATTACCGTTAGTCTGTGTGATGTTATTGCTTTAGTTAAAATTAATTGAGCGCTATGGGACTTGTTGCGTTGACGATCAAGTTAGTTGTTCGCTATCTTTGTTTATGTGTACGGTGGCGGTGTTCCCGACAAAAAGAGAGTGTTGATTCGCTCGGAATGTAGGTTGCGGCCCGGGACGCCGATCGGTGATTGATGGCCCATATATAGTCGACATTGAACCGTCCGCGCCGTCTGTAAACATATCTAGCGTACTTCCGTCGTGACGTGCCCTCTGACGTCACCGCTACGTCACACATTTATATCCCTTTTTGTTTACACTATAAAAGTGTATTTACATTGTTATTGCGGGTCGACGACTTATCTTCTTTATGGCTCGATCGTTTCGCGCTCTCGTTAATTTAATGTGCGGTAATTCATCTTATTGTGGTTCAATTGTAAACGTGTTTGGGGGCGCGGTTGCTTTTGGCGGTTGATCAGCTGTTTGTCTAATAACAAACAACATGTTTGATACTTCAAAAAGTAAAAAATATTATAGCCTATCATTAGTCGTTCAATTAGTTATCTACTAGACACATACATTTTTCTAACATACAAAACAGAATTCTTTACTATCGTATCTTTATTAACCCGGGCAGAGACTCATGTCCTGGTACTAATATCCTAAGTGCGTAGCATTCGAAAGAGGACGGAGTGGGAACACCCCTTGGCGAGGGGGGTTCATTAAAAATTCATTCTTATTTCGAAGCACTTCGTAATCAGCCGCAAGGGGCGGCGTGCTCCCAGCTCCTACGGTTCCATTATCTACTATCGTGATTTATTAGAGAGGGAATAAATAAACGAGTTGACGATATACGATGCTGTTTCTACGTAGAGCTTTTCTAAGATCTCTTTATAGGATTATCGGGGAGGAATATAAAATAATGATAAAACTTTTCTATTTTAATATGTTATTAAAATATAAGAATAAATATCCAAGTCTTTCAAAACAAAAATCATGAACGTAAATATCGTATAGCGAAACGTTTTTATCACGTTTCACACACACATCAAAAGTAACAGCTGATTTCATCTATAAATATCTCGGACTTAATCATAATCAGAACGCGCCCATAAATCAGATTCCATATTTAAATAATCAGAGTTGTTTCCGTTGATGTGTCAGTGCGCAGCGACCTTGCCACTAGTTTCAATTTATAAGTAAATATGATAAAATGTCGTTAACCTCTGCCTCCTTCTTGTTTAATTCCGAGTTTTTTCTATAATTGGTTAATTACATTAATGTAGCTCTGCTGTGTGTGGGTTTCGACATATTTTCCCGTCGGGTGGAGACGGGAGGCACCCCCGCACTCACCCCGCCACGTCTCTCCCCCATCCCCTACCAACGGTTTGTTTCTATTTATAGCGAACTTCGATCTCGATTCGAATAACAATTTCTTTGTTCGATTTTTAATACAAACCTTGCCGATAAACCAATCAATCAAATAGAAAATGTTAATTAATATGAAATGTCAAGGTATCAGAGAACTTTAAAAGCTAATGCAAGTCGCTCGAACCAATAATTAGTGGCAATCCGCGAAAATTAGGCAGTCGTATATTTTTTAGTTTGTTTTGATTCTCTTCGAGTTTAGTTCGAGTAACTCGTGGTAGGGTGTTATCGTGGGGTTGATACCCCTACAAAATCTCCCTCAACCCTAATCCCCTCCAGCCCCCGGCGGGGTTGTGACGTCACCATTTACGGCCCTTTTTGGCAATGAAAAAATGTTAATACTTTTTCAGATTATAGGCATAAGTGGCGAAGTTTTGGAAAGTTGTAACAGTTTGTAGGTCACTCGTAACTGAGCGGGATCATCTGAAACTAGCCAGTTATCGGGTTCGATATACCTACCGAATAACACCATCGTGTTATGATATGTTTGAATCGAGACATGAAATCCATTCATTGTCTCCTCGGGCAAGGTTATTTGATATCTTGGGACGTGATTATTTTTAATAAGCATAACGGTGTAACAGGTTATGAATGGGCGATCTGGATGCGCCCGCGTCAATCACAGCTGATCGAGGTTTCCTTTTCATTGGCAGTTGGTAATTAATCCGCCGCCACGGGGCCCGGCGCGCGCGCACCGACCATCGCTACTTTATCGCCACCGGCTTACACTACTTATCATTTTATCGGATCGAATCATGAATGAAACTCCCACGCCGTCGTAAAAGCTTTTCTTTTTTAACGTTTTGTTTTTTGTAAATAACTGCCGGTTGGCAGTTGTCGAAATCCGTTAATTAGTGCGCGCCGCAGAAATGCTATTGAAAACAAAGCAGCGTGTAAATAGCCCGAGTTTGTGAGACGATAGTGAGCCGGGATGATTTATTTGTTTAAGATTCTCCTCGGCGTTTACGACTACTGTTTTTTATTATTCATTTCACGCTATTATGCTTTTTCAGTGAGTTGTTTGGATCGCGTGGGCACGAGTCGGAGTTATGTCATGTACAGCTAACAATAGCGATTTTCGCTTGTGGCCAATCGACAATGACAAATGCAATCGACCGCAATAAAGAATTGTTTGTGAGGCGCTCGTCCTTTGTTCACTTGCTCGCTGCGCCGGCGCACAGGTGCTCGCGGGGAACGATGGGAGAGACGATCGGTATCCTACTAGGTCCCGCATAGGCGCCCCTATTCTTTATAATGGTCGGGTCTCCGAGCGCCTTGAATCGGGCGAGGTCGTAACGCGGCGTTCATTGCGCGTTGTATGTGTTATCTGGTTGTGCTGGTTGTTGGGCAAGAGAACGTGTCGCGAGAGGCCGCAGTGTATCGGCGAGTGAGCGGCTGCGTGTCGCAACTCGCTGCGTGGTGCAACCGCGCAACTCTGTGAAGAAAGCGGCGGTTGCGACGTGCGACGCCGCATGCGACACGCGCGAGCGCGACGCCCGCTGACGTCAACACACTTTCTCCATACTTTCGTCGGCGCTGGCGCACTAAAAAACAGCAGTCGCGACCACTATTAACACACACGGAGACGTCGTACGCTCCGCCACCCAGACAGATTGAATTATTGTTTTCTAGCGGTCTAGATAGTCGCAACAGGCGCGCAACCACTTTATTTCCAGATGCAATTGTTTACAAACTTCCGAGCTTCAGACACTTCGCGAATTGTGACTTTCCTAGACTATTCGGAAGGTCGGTCGTTAACGTTTGTTTTAATACTGGCTTAACTATTTTTAAATAGAATACGAACAATTGAATTAGCACCGAAATACTGAACAAGTAAAATCCATTGCGATCGCACGCCTGTCTCATTAAGCTCTGTCATAGACTTCGAAGGCTCTATTACGAGTCTCCTCGAAACTTATAGCGGGCAGCGGATTCAGGGTTTGTTGGGAGTTCTTATTGCGAGGGTAGGAGGGTCGATATTGGCGGGGTAGAGGGAGCGATGTGACAATTACGGCGCGATACGCCCCTCCCCCTCGCCGCAATCGATAGGCGAAGTGCGGGGGCGGGGGCGCGGCGGCGCGGGCCGGGGCGGGGGCGTCATTACTTATGCAAAGCAGCAGCAGCGGCGGCCGCGGGTAGCCGCTCCTGCCGCACTCACTATGCCAATACTTACTACTGATTTTACCAACATTATTAATTAACGTCCAACACTCTTCACTACGTATCTTCCATATAACATGTAAATCCAATATAGAGTTGTAGGTACAAAAGAACGGTTGGAATCGACGGCGAAGCGAGCATTAACAATTCGCAGCAAAGTTCTCTTTTACAGAAGTTGGTAACAAAGGGTCCCTAATCTGGGAGTTGGGAACGGGCTAACGGGGCCCATTACTGGGGTTCGGAGGCCCCTTTGTGATATCCCTTCGCTGCGAGCCCTTCAGGAAGGGTCGCTGCTGACTTTTGTCTGTTGCTACATTCAAAAACAGACTATTCTCTTTGCATTTTTCATATGAGAACTTATCTAGTCTCTCTCAAAGGAAAATAGCATACCTAACGAACTATTTAAATTAAAAATAATAATTATACCTTTCTTTTATTTCGCTTAACTCGGAACAGAATTCTAGTTATAAGAATAGAATAACTCTCGACTGTACTAAGCTCATGAAAAGCTGTTCATTCGCGGGAAAGTTTGCGCGGGAACCATTCCATGTATTACCGAGGACTGGGAGTTAGTGTTGCCAGATAGATGGCCCCTCTTTTCCCTAACTTCGAGCGAAAGACACAGAGTAAAATATTACAGTAGGTCTAATATTTTCAAAACAACTATGTTAAAGTTCGCAAGTATAATATAGGACAGAAAACGACACAAAGGATGTTTTAATTAGAATAAAAGCCTTGTTGAATATTTTTTGTGTAGGTGTACCGAGAGTTTTCTAGTCTGTGTGAAGCGAGGCGGTCGCTAGACGTAATGAAATTGGAAGAGCGCGCCAGAAATTGTTGGAGCGCACTCGCCCGTAATGTTTCATCGATCCAAGAAAAACATTATTTTATTAAAAAGGCACGCTATATTTCTTTAATAAACGAGGCTTAGTTTAGAACAGACTTATACAGGGTCTGTCGTAATGAATGGATAACCCGTTACCTACAGTTGATCCGGATGTGAGGCTATAAGAAAATGGTGTTTTCTTGCCAGGGTGGTCAACCATAAGAAAATGGCGTAGACTTTTAAACTTTTTTATAAATTTGGCTATTTTTTTCATTTATTCCGCTGCCATTTCTTCAAATTTTGATGTATTTGTATAATTCTTTTAGTATTATACTGCTGAAGACGGGTATTATGTAATTTAAATACAATTTTAGGTGTTATTCACGTTGAACATTATCAAAATACTCATTTTAAGAAAAATATTTCTAATTTTTTTTCTTTATGTCAACTTTTGATCATCTCCTGTGGAAAAAAAAAGTATGACGTTATAGCTGCCCATGATCTCAATAAATTGTCTAGTATGTGTAGATTCTAAAAAGGTATAACGATGTGTACTTTACAAGCAACATTAAGTTACAGGAGCGAGAACACTAATCAAGGTCGGAATTTTTATTTTTCATGTTATGTTATAAATGGTTGTAAAACTTCGTCATAATGATTTTATTCTATCAAGATACTTTGCACAAACACTATCGGGCCACTAATAGGATATTCAGAAGAAAACCCGGTTGTTTTTGGGAAAAAAATAACATGACTTCACGATAATAATGTAATGAAAATGTACAAATGAAAATTGTTGTGCTCTAATAGTTACATGCGACAAACATGTTGCGACAAGTTTATTCGAAATTGAAACGGATTTAAAAAATCGAACAAAGACCGCATTACAAAGAAAAGTGGAAAAAATTAGAAGGAAATCGTCCTTCCATAAATGCATTGTGCACTTTAATGAACACACGGTAATCAGGATGTCGCACATTTGGATATCTTACACGATAAACACTAGAAGCTCTATTGGTGCTGCCATTACATACACCGTAAATGTAATGCATGTTCGCGTATTAGGCCGGCGTATACTGTTGCGGCATGATACACAAACTACACAAAAACTTTTCCAAAACAACAAGTTCAATCGATAGCACAACACAATGTCCGTAAATGTGAGCAAAATCATCAGTATCACCACGTTATCAAGTCCAAATCACAAGGAAAATGATAGTCAAATATTAGAAAGCAGTAACAAATTGACGAAAATAGTGGCCCCGATTCTCAAAACACTCTCTAAAACTAAATTAAAAATATCGCTGTCACTTTCTCATGCTTCGTATTAGAACAAGACAGGTACATTGGTCTCACTAAATTTAGTCCACATCATTGTGTAATTGAACGAAATGCGCTGAGAACTAGCCTAAAATTGCCTTCGCCGTGTCATATTGCACGTACATTTTAGTTTGACAGGACTAAAATGATTACCTGTCTCTATGATGTGTAAGTGACAGCGATAGTTTTAGTTTAGTTTAGAGAGTGTTTTCAGAATCGGGGCCAATTTGAACAAAAGGACATGCGATGGTCAAAATCACACTGATGTGATGAGTACCCTTTTCTTTGTAATGCGGTCTTGTTCGATTTTTAAAATCCGTTTTAATTTCGAATAAACTTGTCGCAACATGTTTGTCGCATGTAACTATTAGAGCACAACAATTTTCATTTGTACATTTTCATTACATTATTATCGTGAAGTCATGTTATTTTTTTCCCAAAAACAACCGGGTTTTCTTCTGAATATCCTATTAGTGGCCCGATAGTGTTTGTGCAAAGTATCTTGATAGAATAAAATCATTATGACGAAGTTTTACAACCATTTATAACATAACATGAAAAATAAAAATTCCGACCTTGATTAGTGTTCTCGCTCCTGTAACTTAATGTTGCTTGTAAAGTACACATCGTTATACCTTTTTAGAATTTACACATACTAGACAATTTATTGAGATCATGGGCAGCTATAACGTCATACTTTTTTTTTCCACAGGAGATGATCAAAAGTTGACATAAAGAAAAAAAATTGGAAATATTTTTCTTAAAATGAGTATTTTGATAATGTTCAACGTGAATAACACCTAAAATTGTATTTAAATTACATAATACACGTCTTCAGCAGTATAATACTAAAAGAATTATACAAATACATCAAAATTTGAAGAAATGGCAGCGGAATAAATGAAAAAAATAGCGAAATTTATAAAAAAGTTTAAAAGTCTACGCCATTTTTTTATGGTTGACAACCCTGGCAAGAAAACACCATTTTCTTATAGCCTCACATCCGGATCAACTGTAGGTAACGGGTTATCCATTCATTACGACAGACCCTGTATAAGGAAAAATGTAAGACTTATATAAATAGACTATTTTTAAATGATGACTTAAAAATATAAAAGTCACCTGACAAACAGTTCTGTAATAGCTAGCAAGCAGCTGTGTATCGCCGGTTATCACAGAGCTGGCGTTATCACGGCGTCAAGGTGACGAAGCCACAGATTGCGACGGCTATGTACCGCCACTACACTTTAGGTATGAACATTTATACGTAACTAATCGCATTTCAAAAGTTACGTATCGAGATTTAAAAACCACGGTTATAGAGCACATAATTAATCGCAGAGTGTAACTTTTGGCGGGAAAGCCGCGATCAAACTAATGACGCGGCCACGTGCTCGGTGACGGTAACAAAGTTTCCGTGAGCGAGAAAAGTTTGCGACATGTGAGTGCTCATATACTTACTTACAATATGGCATATAGTCGTTCGCACCCCCCCGCACCGCCGCCGTCGCAATCGCCATGAGTCAGCGGCGCCGCGCGACGTCGCTTCGTCTGCCCCCATGGAAAATTTATACCCACCCTCTTCCTAAGAACATTATCCAGCAAACAACCCAAAACCAACCCTACGCCGCTCACACCAGAGCACACAGTCCAATAACCCGCCTGGATAAGACAAAGAACCGACGCCAATTTTACCAAAAACAAACTCTAACTCCAGAGGGATATAGTTGGTAATTTATGTGATGGAGTGAGTCACGCGGTTCGAAATCGCAGCGGTGACGTCACGGAACCCTCGCGAGCTGCGAGAGCTTTGATAAACGTAATTTCTCTTTACACCAATCTTCTTTACTAATTACTTATGGTGCGGCAGAGCATAAGTACTTCGAAGGTACAAAGAAGAATATGGCTGGATAGGTTAGGTAACTATTTTCTGCGACTCAAGGATTTTGTGTTTCGAATGTCAGATATTTTTAAGTTATAAATATTTTTTAAAATATATTATTTAGTGGCGGAGCAGCCGTCAGGGCTGAGCGGGCTCGGTTATTCCCTGGCGCGTCTCGAGAGCGTGTGCTCTCTCACATCTCCTTAATTCGTCCTTCGCCGCAGCCCCCTTAATTCTCCCCAGCGAAGTTGGCTGAGGGTGGCACACTCTTGTTAGCTGGAGCCCCCCTTATTTATACCGGGAGGGGGCGGCGGGCGCGGGCGGGGGCGCTATCGACGCTCTACACCCCCGTGTCTATGTGCTGGTGAATTAAGAGCGAGTCGGCTTTCATTTCGCTAAAACTTGCACGCTCGTGTGCTCGCCTTTAGCCGACGAATCCACGCGCCCGCCTACAAGCCACTCTCGACTCTAAGACAGGGGGATAAGGTCACGAACCCCGGGACACCCACCTTCTGTGTTTTATAAGTTCAGAGAGGGCGAGGAGGGGTTTTTGTGAGTGGAAGGACTTTTTTGACGTACGTTTTTTATGTTTTACTCAGTTAGGGTTCGCTGAGATAACGACGTCTCACAGAGGGTGAAAAGCTCTCGCAGGACAGACATGTTTAGATGCATTGGTTTTTTTTAAAAGAACGCAAATGAGAACTCTGGTATTCCGAGAACTAAAAGGGGGGTAGGTGGACTTTATAGGGGAGTAAGTCCGATAACGGTTAGTTCTGGAAATAGAGAATTAAGAGCATCAGAGCTGAAAAATCGGTATATTTTGTGAGAAATATATTGAAAGTTTTAGAAGTAGTCCCCTCTTTGGAAGGAGACTAAGTCTACGTGGAGCGTCTTCGATGAAAGTGAAATTTGCCCAAGTTAGGGGAAATTTAACCACCCTCTCTGAAGACTCGGGGGTGGCACCTCAGCAAACGCAGATTATAACAATTAAGTTTCTTCGCTCAAAGACTTTTCACAGACTTTTATAACTCTTCGTAACTCGAAAACTTTGTGATAAGTTTTCATACTCATCTCTAACTATCTCTTTTGTGGGTAAAACATATAAGTCTATTATCCGGTAGGTTGATATTGTTGATGGTATGTTTATTGTTTTGATGTGTGAATGGTTGATGAGAATTGCAATCTTCGGTCCTTTGTGACGGTTGAACGACCTTTGTTAAGGTGTCGTTTTCGGGCAGGTTATTTAGTGCCTCCCCCGGGCAGGTGTGTGCGGGGGTGCGGCGGGCGGGGGGTCCCGCGGGGAGGGCCGGGGGGCGCGGGGCGGGGCCGGGTCGCCGGGCAACGGCAACTGGGTCACTCCGGGCCTTACCTACCAATTATGTACACGCTCGTTACCGGACACGCGTTTTTCAATCACATCCATATTTAATTGGGCATCACGACACTCACAATGTGTTTGAACCGACACATGCCATGCTGTACCAGAGATCTTTTAATTCTTTGTGACAATACGCATTTTAATATGTATCCGATTGTCTTCGCTGCAGAATTCCCATTGTGACGCAAAAATGTATTGACATGAACTCGTCATTTCAGTTTTCCGAACATATTTCGCGTTTATTGTTTACAGCGAGCGGATCTAGCCCAGACAAAGGCCCAATCGCATGTAAATCTTCGTTTTATTATAGTCGAGCAGACTCGATCTATGAATTCAAATTCAGATGTAAGTATGTGAGGGTCGAGCGTTTGTGAGCGCAATGACTTCCGGAACTCCTTACAAGAGTAGTGGCGTAACTTGTTGCATGGATGCACTGAGGGCCCCGGGGGGGTGAGGCCGGCCGCGGCGGGGCGGGGGCGGGCGGGGTGCGTCTTCATACTGAATGGGAGATGTCGTGCCCACGTGTAGCTATGTATGGAGATTCCATTGATAGCCGTGACCTAGCCCTTATCGGCTGAAGACGTTTCGCACACCCACTTAACCCTTACAACCCGACGGGCTAATATGTACTCTACACCCACACGATAAAGACTAAAACGACTCGACGCACGAGTGAACTCGTCAAGCATACATAATATCAAAACTGTGTTATCAAATAGCATTCTAATTAATTAAGCAGATAATTGATAGACATTAAAAATAGACTGTAAACAAACAATTATTAAGTAATCACTTGAGTAAACAAACATAGAGCGCCTAGAAAACTATTTGTAGAGCAATTACTCTCTCTTTCTTTTGTAAAATTAGCATAGTGGCTGCGTTTGTGAGCGGAGCGGGCCATTAGCATTAAGCAAGTGCACCCTTGACATTGGCATCAGTTGTCGTTAGTTGAACGAACGAAGCGTCTCCAGCAGTCGCGAGAATGAATGAACGAACGAGAGGCATTAGTGAGCGGCGCGGGCGGCGAGTCATTACGCACCCCCATTAATCACTGCAACAATCGGCCGATATCTCGCTATTTACAAACGGTGGAGCACGTGTTGCTCGTACTACGCAGAGTGTATTGACCCATTTAGATAGGTCGACCTTCGCGCGGCCATTGTGAGCGAAAAACATAAAAATAAGTTTTATTGCGGCGTCGTTATGCGTATCGCCCGGGCCCGTCACGCCCGCAGCAGCCCAGCTGATCGCTACGTGACATTTTTATTTCATTCGCTCTTCCGGGGATTCTCCGAGAGACGTGTCAGTGACGTCATTATGTCCCGGCCTCCTGATTTATTATCTCTCCCGCCGTTATGTTATGATGACGGGAATTGGTGTACTTCTCTCTCACATACTCGCATATCATATCTACGCTGTCTGTCATGCGTTACAGTTGACTTATTTTGATTTTGTTATTTGCTAAAAAGCAAGTTTATTAATCCAAGTACATGCATTCCTACTTCTTATGTCGTTTACTGAGCTGGCAGAATCTAAGTGTCGATTCTATTAAACTATTCAACCTTTAACGTCTGTAGATTGATCAACACTGCACCTGGAAATAGTTTTGATTAAACACAGCAAGACAATGGTGTTCCCACATGTTTTCATCTCGCCGTCCAACTGGCATAGTCGCGACATTCCATCTTCGGCTAAGTTCGCGGAACTCGCGTCATGCATCTAACAAAAACTACAATTTTCCCTTTCAACGTGTTCATAATAAACGCATATCGCCACGTCGCTCACGCACGCGGCTACGCACACTGTAAACAATGCGTTTTGGGAATTCCCTCTCTTTTTATGCGACATTCCTGAGGGATTCCTTTTGTTTGCTTTACAACTGTACACTTGTTCATTTTTTCCGTCTCGACACCTTCGAAGACCCTGTTTGCTTTCCCGTTACGGTATGCGCATAGATTTAAAGCTTACAAAGGTTTATTCAGGCAGTCGAACTTATTAATAGTCGTCTACATTGTAGAATGCGATTCTCATATTCGTTCGCTGTTTCCAAGTGAGCAAATTTTTATTAATTTAAAGCCGTGAAACAAGTTCTTCGGCGCTGTTGAGTCATAGATAGTTTTATATTCCGAAAACTGGATATCAAGACTTTGCATAAAATCCTTTGCCATTTTTAAGGCGTTATGTAAAGCTATTTAGAGGAATGGATTTTTATGTTTAATTATTCTTAAATAATATTTTTTCGAGTTACATAACATTGAATTACTAATTTAACTCTTAACTAACTTAATTTCAACTGTTAAAAAACTCATAGTATCCATCGATCAGTGTAAACTTTTGAAACCTATCAAAAACTTGAAAAATCCTAAATTGCATTCCGATTTCGCTCCAAAGCCATTAATTAAACCTCCACAATCCGAAGCCTCCAAAGTATTTCTTTTTCACATTCGTTTGAATCTCCAAAATGTTTAAATAACCGGAGACAGTAGTCTTGGAAAATAAAAAGCTTCACAGAAGCGCAAGAGTTGGTCGGAGTGGAGCGACGGGCCAGCAAACAGGATGTCGGACTGGTTCGGTGGCTCGGCGCACAGCCGCGCTGCGTGTGCGCACACGGCACGCACACACGCGCGCGCGGCCTCGCTCGCCGCTCACGGAAACACGCGAGCGCCGCCGAGCTGCCTTCCAGCCGGCCGACCAGCCCCGCGCCACTCACTACCCAAAATTCGAACCGTCGTCATGCGATACAACGAGGAAACATTTTTACTTCGCACCGACACTTCCGTGGTGAATGTCCTGAATCTCAGCCGAGACCTACCTCGGTCACTTCAGAACCACTTACAGAACTTGAAACGACTCGTTAGAGTTGTTGAGTCTTGACAAAAATGTCGACCGTACTTAAAAATATGAAGACATCAAGGCCCGAGTTAATTGGCTATCAAATTAACCTGCAATACGACCCTCTCGGTTGCAGTTAGACGAATGAATGAATGGAATTATCGAAAAGCGATCATGAGCCCTATTGTGTTTTATAGCCGCGTAAACATAATAATCGTCCATTCATCGGTTTTCGTCTGTAGTAGCTAGCGGCTTTCGCCAAACAAATGCTTCTGACAATTGGTCAGGGGCACTACGGAAAAAACATTTCCGCCGAAAGGGCTAAACTTTCTACGGCAAACAAATTTTAGATTTACCTGAGGGTTGTTTGATGGAAACTTAAAAATTTATCGATAAAACTTAATCATATTGTCAAAATTTTGTTTTTGAAAGAACATATTTTTAGTATTTTCTTTATAAGAACTTATTTTTTTTATTTATTTATTTATAGTAGAACTCAGAAAAGCTAGCTTCAGAGAGGAGCTTCATACAATACACCCCACATCGTGTTCCCCGGTTTATAGTCGAGTATAATATTATAACGTTGTTCGGAGCGTAGGTAGCGCGCCAGCTAGATAGAAACGAACGGGCGGTACGCGGTGTTATTATGTAGGGCGCGTGTGTGAGTGAGCGTGGCGACGGCGGGGCACGCACACAGCCGCGCGCGCCCCCCCCGGCCCCCGCGCGACCCCGCCGAGCTGCCTCGACATGGCTCCGTTGTGAAGCAATGCCGTGCCGCCATCTACTTCGTCTCTACAATGCCATAGAAAGTCAGCTCGACTCGCCTCGTCGAACGAACTTTTCCTACCTCGAGTGAGTGGAACGATTATTGCGACGACCGCTACGTTTCACGGGACGTTAGTAAATATTCTCTTTGAATGTTTTACTGCCTAGTAGGTACCTACACTTTATAGACGTATTTTTGAATACATACAATCAACCATGGCGAGGCAACGACGTTCTCGCTGTGGAATAGTGCGGTTATAAAATCCTGCATAGCCGAGACGCTAGCGATAAAATAAACGTCAGACGTTTTCCAAGTTTCGAGCGAGGAGAACGAGCTACGCCACCGAGCGCATCAGAAAAAGAACTTTACGACAAGATTAGAAAGAGCGAGCGGTGTGGCAACAGCGCGCAGCCGCGTTCCAAAGGCACGAAGCGGCAACGTGGGGCCGCGCGCGAACGTCATTTACTAAATTTATTTTCATGAGCGCCAGCGCTGGCGACGACACTGCTAAATACATACATACCACGGCGCTCGCGAGCCGCGTGATACGCGATGAATCCTCGAGCAATGATTCCTTTTTGCTCATTGGCGACTGTTATAGTACTGAAGTTAGGTTTTGAAGGACAGTAGAGTCCAAGCCACGAGCGCAACAATGGAATGGCGTTTTCCGCGCGCGATAGCTGGGTGACGCAAAGCGATTATTTGCAGCGTTGCGATGAGTGGCCGCTGAGTCAACGGCGGTGGCGACATTCACGGCGACCCAGCTACGCTTTGTCCGCTGTTTCTCATTGCCTTGCTGCTTCGTTAACGAATTATTCTTGTATTTGACCTGAAATGCCCGCCTCGATTTTGTTCTAGCAATCTTCTTGAATTCTTTGCGTTTTATGTGTACGAGATGCAAATTGTTATGCAATTAAACTAAGATTAGGACTGATAGTTTTGTGGGTAGGCTTGGTATCGGCAAAGTAGTATTTAATGATAAATTGTACGTTTAATATAAATAAAGTGACGCGTGTTCCTAATTGTCGCGAGTGGCAGGTGCGGCGACATCTGCTGCCCGCGGGACTCCTTGCTTCTACTCGCACAGTTTTTATCTACACGCACTACGTCCATGGCTGCGTTGTTTTGCGAACTACCTTCCTATAGCTATTAAGGAACAGCGATGTACACATTTTTGATATTTAACGTAAAAAGCGAGTAAGGCATATGTAGACAAACTTGCAGCTGCTCTCTGGTGTGGTAGTGAATATATCTTTAACTAGTTTTGAAGACTGGACTATCCTTTGTGTATAATGTTTGTTTTAACGAAATCGAATTGGCAAGTTAGCAAATTTAGCTAGTAAAAGATTAATGACTACCTTTTCTGTTTTTTTGAGTTTGAAGTAGGAATTTGGTAAATCCCCAAGCGGGTACGGAAAGCACGCATTTTATCTACCTGGATGCAAGCCGGAGCTCTAGGGTAGGGCCGCACCCCGGGCGGCTTTATACCCCAAAAAAAGTTGAGAAGGGTCGGGCCGCACAATAGACTAGCGACGAAACACTGTGCCCCATCAGGTACCCGCGTCGACCAAATGTTGTTCTCATCCTGTCTAGGATTCAGTCCTAGCAGCGCCTTCAGTCCGTACCTTGCTTCTGTCGACTTCATGCATCTCATTCTTGTAAGTCGAAGTTTAGAAGAAAAAAAAGTTTTTGTCGAGTCGCTGCTTGTTGGCCTAATTTTCTATCAATTTTCCATTGGGCACAGTGGTGCGCGCCGCTTACGGTACTTTCATCGGTCGTTCTTGGTTACGTAGCGAGCGACCCGGCCGCTGTACTTGGAAGCATTCTTATATAGAGTTCAAAGTTTTGAGTTGTTACGTTTTGTACCTTTAGATTTTTGAGATTTTTAGATTGTTTTTAAAGAATAAAATGTACTTAGATATTTTCTAAAATATAGTTGTTATGTTGGAGTACATTAATGAATGTTTGACTGTGTGCGTTGCAGGGCTCGGGCGGTGGGTGCGGCGGCAAGCGGCGCGCCGGCTCGCCGTGCGAGGGCGGCGGCGGCGGCAAGGTCGCGCGCTGGGAGGACTCCATCGCCAGGCTGGAGGCCGTGGCCGCCGGCGCGGGCGGCCCCGACACCTGGCAGGAGGACGAGCGCCGCGCCTGCCGCCGGCGCTGGTGCGGCGGCTGGTGCGGCGCGCACGACACCATCCGCGCCGAGAACGGCAAGTCCTACCTCGAGCTGGGCGGCGCCGCGGCGCGCGCGTGCTGCGACGGCCGCGCCGCCGGCCGCTGCGCCTCGCGCCGCTGCTACCGCGAGCGCCGGTTAAAGATGATGAACCTGTGCGCGCTCAAGCTGGCGCGCTTCCGGCAGACGGCGGACCCGTCGCTGCGGCGCTCGGTGCTGGTGTGCAACACGCTGCGCGGCATCGAGCGCGAGATGGAGCGCGAGAGCGCGGAGGAGGCGCCGCTGGAGGCGTGCGCGGGCGGCGCGGCGCTGCTGGGCGCGCGGGACCCCGCCGCGGGCCGCGCCACGCCCTTCCCCGCGCCGCCGCCCCCGGACCGCGACTCGGGCTACGGCGACGAGGAGCGCACCATCGACTGGGGCTCCGTGCTCAGCCTGTCGTCGCGCTCGGCGCTGGACCCGCCCGAGGACGCGTGGCCCGACGACTGGGGCTGGAGCGAGGACAGCTTCGTGCGGCTGCTGGTGCCCACGAGTTAGTGCGCGGCGCGCGGGTCGGAGCCCGCGCCGCCCTGAGCGCCTGTGATAGCGCGGCCGCCGCCGCCAGCTGACCCTCTAGTCCCGCCCCCCAGGTCCGGGGGCGCCCGCCGGCACACTCACTAGTTAGTTATATGCAATTGCTATAGGGAAGGTGCTAGCTTCGGACTTGACGCAGGACTTGAATGCGAGCCGAGTTATTTTTGATAGTTTTATTTGTTTAAGTGAATTCCGTACCGGAACAGAAGTGACTTAGTTAATGATGTTACGATGATTTGAAGGAACTGGAGTTTCAATTTTTGTTGAAATTATTGTAATTAGGTAAATACTATATTTATTATTTCGTTGAAAACGTGATAATTTGAAATTATTTCTGTCTTGATATTTTCAATCTGATGTATCCGAACAACGAGCGGAATGGATTGTCTAGTATTTTGTGGAAGTGTGTGATCTTTTCATAAGTAAATCAAACGAATTATTATATTTTTATACGCTGCTGTAACTTTCCTTATTGTTTCAATACTTAATTTAATTTAAACCATGTTAAAAATTACTAGCACACCTTTGAAACGAATCGGATCTATCGAAGCATCCGTTCCATATCAGACGTTATGAGTGGACATGTGCCGAACATTGTAATGTAAACTGAACTGATCAATTTGTAATATTTGTCAAATGTAATGAACGATGAGTGCTCGATCCCGGTGCAAGAAGTGTGTTTCCTGAAGAGTTGGGTGTCAATTATCCGAGTAGCCTCACTTCCCCGAGGATCCAGCATTCACTCATTCAGTCGCGGCTGGAACTGCGGTCTCGCTGCAAATTGGAATTGTCAAACTGTACTGACCAAACCTCGGCCGCCTCCTAATGAACCAATCGCTTCGATAATTAGCAAATAAGGACCCTTATTTATTGCAAACGCGTAACTTTAAGTCGGGGATACTTTTCTACAATAACTACGAGTAAGCACAACCAAGAGATAATTTACAGTTCCTATTATGAAAGTAGTCGGAAGTGATTTAATTTCTAAAACTAACACTATAGTTTTATATCGTTGGTTCATTGGGTGGCGGTTGACCGTAGATTTTTGATTTGCGATTGTATGTTTTTTGCATTGAGATTTGATACATCGAACAATGATTGAGAACAATAGCACAGCAGCCGTCGCTCGTGGGCCGAGGATCTAGTCAATGTGTGAGAGGAGCTGTGTCGCCACCCTGGTGGTGTCTTGTGACGTGTGCGACCAGCGTGATGTATGCTCTTCGGCCGCGGGCGGGTTGCAGGCAGCTCGCGAGGACCGCCGCCGGCCACACCGCTCCACTGTCACAGGCGAAACTCTACTCTGAATGTTCTTGCTAGTGACCCCATAGTTTAAACCGCGTGAATGATGCCGTGGGCAGTTTCCCCTCTGCCAGTGGAGACGGCCGGCGCCGCGCGGCCTCCGTGAGACGCACAAATTGGAATTGCGACTGCATGGACCAAACATACCTAGCACGATTTTTAAATAGAGCAAAGTACAAATTCCGATAAAATAAGATGCATTAGTGCTCCGGCGCGTGTTTGTCCACCGTTGTCAATTACTCAAATATTTGAATTGTGATTCGGTAGCTAATGAGAGAAAACTCTATGGTCTTAAAATTAGTGTACATATTATATACGGAGTTGGGCATTACGGCGGCAGAACACCGCCTTTGTAAATAATTATGTAAATTAAAAATAATTTTATCGATGTCGATTGTCGGGTAGCAGCCCATCACTCGGCTACTGTATAAATACGATTTTAATTCTGTCCAAATCACTCACCGAGTACAGATTTACAAGTTACATATTATAATAATGCATAATTAAGATAAGAAATGTCACAAAATCTTAATAATTGCCAGTACAGTCAGATATTTATATTGAACAAACTTGTTTAGTTATAGTTTTGGGTTGAAAACTCTTGTAAAGCAGAATCATGTGAAACACAGAGCTCAATGACACTTTAAGGTTTAATTTTGGTAGATTCTTTTGTTGAACTTGTCCGAACGGTTGGTTGTGATGGTTTACTTAAGTAAGTTAGTGACATGTCAACAAATTGAATACTTAAATCGGTGTTTCCTACACATTTGTACTGTTTTAAACTGTGTCCGCTACTGGCGCGAGTTGCTACGAATGTTTCCCCATTCGAGTGTACTTAAGGCGAATTTATCTTAACTAATTGTTTTCGTGCTCAATTAACTGTACCAATAATAATTTTAAGTTTGTGATTGAAGCAACTCGCCCCAGTAGCAGACCGCCCGATGCTTGCAGACCAGTTGATATTTGAACAAAACATTTGTCTATCCTGTCATTTTCCCCACCTCGATTGGCGACTGGCGAAAAATTGTTTGTACAGAAAATTGTAGATTTTTGTGAATATTAAAGTGATGGGCACTGCAGCCTGTGGTGTTTGCTACACTCTGGTCTGATTGTCGTCTCTATTGACTTGCCATATTGTCTGTTAGTGATCCACGGGGCGTGGGCCCGCGTGCGCGTTGTGACCAGCAATAATTGTTGATATTTCCACTCCCGCGCAGCCGTCTTCTACGTCGTGATCCTTTCAAAGAAACGATCGCGACCACTTCATACGTAATTGTAATTTCTTAGTGTCTCTCATTGCCATTGGTTACCAAAAATGACAGGATTTTAATGAAAACTTTTGTGTATATTATAGAAGAAAATACTCTCATTAGAAATTGGTGAAACCAATTTTGAATAAAACTGTATATTGCACATCGAATTGTTGTTCCTCATGTTAAGGATTTATTCAAAATTGTTTCTCTGATAGTCTAATGTAAAGTTATAATTGTAATATATTATTGTTTAAGATGTTGTGTCGAAAATAACAAGAACAGGAATAATTTTGTGAAACAATGGCACAAAGGATGAACATAAATATTATATATATTATAGAAAAAGAAAATGTGGCTATAAGAGCAATTTTTATAATAAATATTTACTGTTGAAGAATCCCAGTATTTTATTGAAAGCAACCCATTCAAAATCACTATTTATATACCCAAATACTAATAGAGTTCCAAAATACACACAAGAATCTTATTAGAGGTAGGTAGTACCATTATTTTACCGTAGCTTCACAGTGAGGCATAAAAAAACGATTCAACAGCGCAAGCGCAAGGCTTGAGAAACTGCCAGCGTGTGAACGCGGCGTAATAGTTATGTAAAGACGAAAGGCAGGGAACAGTTAAAATTGTGAGATTTCGCTTCACCAACTCACAGAGCTTATTCTTGAAATCAAAAACAAGAATATACACTTTAGATAACTTTACATAAATAAATAATACAGGTAAATAAGTAAGTAACTATGAAAAACAAAATTTATAGTTTATATCACAACTTTATTGCCACACAAGGAATTCTAACAGCCAATTAGGATAAGTACCTTCTCTAAGTCTAAATATTTAGGTAAAACTCTTATTTCATTATAAACAAGAGCTTATACCGTTTATGAAATCCGATAAGAATCGATGTTTATTTATCATCGTATTCAGGAACGTATATTTAATTGTTCGTAGTAAATATCGAAAAAAGGCAAGAACTAGTTCATATCCAATCTTTATACCTATCTCAAAACCTCCAAGAAAATATTATTTCAACTCTTTACCTCTGAAAGTTTAAGAAGGTTGGTACCTATTAACATGCATGTACAACTTGTAGGTAAGTGTGTGGATAACTGGAAATTTAGTTATTTCTTTCATTTTGTTTTGATACTTTGTAATTTTCCATTTACTCGTAAACACCTAATACAAAGTAACTACGCCTATTCGTGAAGTAGTTTCAGGCCAATATCATAAATAATGAAAGCGCAAATAATCGCTGCGTCGCATTTTAAAACTATTTTGTTGCCTATAGCCATGTAATAATTAGAGGAATTCATGTATATTTTGCTTCTGATTAGCAGCTAGAAAAAAGCCAAAGAACCCAAACCTCAAAAGCATAAATACATTTCGTACCTAATTGAACATGCTTTTAAGTTAGTTTTAATGTACAATTTAATTAAGGGTTACAATTTCATGCTTCATGATTTCTTAGAAATATCACTTGTAGCTTGAATGCCATGCAACGTGCGTTTGTGCTTCCACATATCACCAGATCGCCTACGAAGAATTAAGAAGCTGGTTAGTATTGTTATGAAACACCTAAAGATGTTAACAATAAGGGCCATAAGCTCAAGCTTTAAGCTTATTTATAAATATAAACGCACATATAAAAGTATTGAAGAAAACTCAGAAAGAAGGGTGCTAAAAGGTAAATCTTAAAGTTTATAATTTACCAAGAGTTTGTTTTATTTATTATATTAAAGGAAATAAATAAACAATATATGATTGAAACTGTAAGCTGCTAGTGTTCAAGGAATAGGTTGAGATTTTATTAGAAAAATAGACTTGACTTTGATATTCAACCCAGTCTTCCTACCCAAAACATCGTCAATTGTGGTGAAGTTTACTCCAACTTTGAAGTTTTCAGATCTTCTCACATTACATCGCCGTGCTTAACTGACTCTTCTTGAGTTTCCGTTGGGTTAGGTTCAATTTAACAAAACTTTCATCAGGCAGAAAATCTAATTTCTCATTGGAAATAGTCAGTTTGCAGATAGATTTCTTACCATAACAACTGCAAGAGGACTTCCTCTTCTATCCTCTATCTCCCATTTCAAGAGACTCTTTACCTGTACATGCATCAATGTATGTATCCTTAAACATTTACCTGAAAGTGGTACCACAAATGTCGCATTCGTGTGGCTTTTCCCCGGTGTGGATGAGGGTGTGGACAGTCCTGGCGTATGGTCTTCTAAAGGATGCGCCGCAGACGTCACATTGATACGGCCTGGTGAGATACAAGTCGGATCTTATTTGAGGAACGCTCCAAATGGTGAAGGAAGGTTATGGTCTTTTCAGTTAGTATATTCTACCCGTAAAGAGGCGCTCCAAATAGTGAAGGAAGTTTATAGTCTTTTCAGTTAGTATATTCTATCCGTAAAGAGGGGCCGGTGTCATTTGATAGCAGCGAGTTGTTGGTAAACTACTCTTTATGTTTTTTACGGACATGAAGTTTTGGTTACTTAAATTATCTATTTGCTGATACTACCATGGCACTAATGGATATCAGACATTTTTACTTAGGCTTGAAGTTTTCTAGACTCTTGCAGCATAAGTAAGTTTCAGAGGCTGATTGATGGTTTTTGTGCCAGTCATAACTCGAATGCATGATGGTTAGATATAGATGAAATGCCTTGATTTTTACTTATCTTTTGCAGTATTCTAAAAAATCTAAAAATAAAAGATATTCCTAACAGACCCGACTGTCTAATTAGTAATCATATTGCAGCTTCTGCTGAACTAATGTTTAACTTGGTAAGAATATATTCTGAACAGTTTTCTCAAACCTACACTTAATAACCTAGACTTAAGTTACCTGAAATGACGGTAGCTATAAAAAAACAAAATTGGTAGGTTATGTTAAAACAAGATATTACGCTGACTTACGTACTTTGTTGTAACAATAGTACGATAACTGTCAATAACAGGACGTAACCTAACAAATTATTAATTAGTAAAGAAATGAAAAGATTATTTAATAGTTTCGACACTACCTATTAAGTAATTATTACCTACACACCACACCGTAATGTTAAATTGAATTTAAGTTTATATTTTTTATTTTATCTTAAGTTTGTATAACAGCGATAGTATGAAAAATACAAAGTTTATTTTAGCTGCGTAGTTGGAATCCCCCAACCTTACTTCATGCTACACGTATAAGATAAATAATGTGGAGTGTGCCAAGGTTCTATCTGAGGCGCATTTTGTCGCATTGCTACTACTAACGCCATCTGTTTCACTTTGCTGTAACCAATGTCATTTGTTGCAAACTTGTGTTGTTGGCGCTAGTTTCTATGCATTTAATACTAAGTAGTAATTCAAAATCCAATACGAATTAACTACTTTCCAATTAAAATATTCCACTATGACAACAACTTGCATAAAAGACTACTCTATTCTACTAAGACCCCTCCAACTTCTTCCAAGCTTAATTCTACGTTCCAATCATCGCCTACCCCCAACCTAAACTGTTTAAAGGTAAAGTGTAAGTAACCTCTGGTCTGTATGGATGCGTGCGTGTTCACGCAAGCGTGCCGCCGCCGTGAACGTCTTCGGGCAGGAGGTGCACGCGAAAGGGCGCTCCCCCGTATGAGTGCGCCTGTGGTCGTCGCGCTCCACCTGCGTAGACGCCGCTTCACACACATTATCATACGAAAAAATACTGAGAACATTCCTTGGACGGTGCAAATTGCGAGCGGGTTTTTGTAAACGGCTATTAATAGCGTGTGGTGGCACGTATGAAGGTATGATCGTATGTAGGGACTTAGCTAGTGTTTATTGATCATTGTTCTAAAGCCAATAGGTATGGTGTCAGGCAATAGTAATGGTAATTTTAAATGCAGCTCTTTATTATTATTTAAATTAATTAACTAAAATTAACTTTGACTTTTTTATTTTATTTTCATATATTTATTTATCTGACTACGGTTTGCTACGAAATGTAAATCTTATTAAAGACATCAACGACATTTCGAAAAAAGAAGTACCTATAACATCGTAGGTATGTATTTTGTAACCAATTAAGTGTTTCGTTCGTAAATTACATAGGTACGCATATATCATCATTAGAATTATACATTGCAGGAAAATTGAAATGCTTCAATTGTCGAATAGATAGACATTGCGCTACACTCTATACTGTGCCTACACACAAATATATTTTAATGCTAAGAACCACATTGGACTCACTTTGACTTTAAAAGCTTTGGGGCATAGATCACAAGGATATGGTCGTTCTCCTGTATGCATCCTCATGTGGATAGCGAGGTGGCCCGACTGGTTGAAGCGACGCCCACAGATCTGACATGGATATCCCTATACGACAGAGAATATAACTATATCGAAATTCAGAGAGAATATAATTGAACAACCCTAAAAGCGCAGTGGTTTGTTTTACTAAGGTTAAGTATTTGCTAAATCCAACAGCTAATAAGTTAACGTGTGTTCCTGTTAGCCAGGAGAGCATTGAATTGGGAAAGTTTTTAATCTATGTAGTAATTACTTACAGGTTTGGACACTTTGTGCATCTTTTTATGTGTGTGCAACGCGCACATACTTCCTAAAACTTTGTCGCACTCTTCACAAACAAAAGCCATCAATGGAACCCCAGCTGGACGGTCTTCTCCGCGCTTATGTCGGTATAACTCCCTGGTAAAGTATAAACCGTCATTAATTTAGCAAAATTAAACAAATACCTGTATCATTAAAAATGTTTCTAACCTGGCAGTAGAAAACAGCTGATTGCAAGACCCACAGTTCCACATCTTACTGCTGGTATTCGGCTGATAAGTTCTCTTGATGTTCCTTTTAGTAGTAGCGCTTGGGCACGCTGACTGATGCGTTTTCAACTCGTGCGCAGTTGTACACTGCTTGCCGCAAGTTGCACACGTGTAGTACACTTGTTCGTAGGTTTGCGTCATGTTTAAATTTGGATCCTGAAATATAAGAACATTTATTTAACCAACTTTTTTATGTTATTTTTAATTTTAATTGGTAGATACTGTACCGTTTGAGTACCATAGTAGGTTTGAGGTTCCTGTATGTCACAAGATCTTCTATGCCTGTCCAACGCCTCAGGATTAGCGAAAAGTCCACTACAGAAATCGCAGACAAACATTGTGTCCATTTTACGTGGCGTAACACTGGTTCTGCCATCGGCATCGTTGCAGCATAAACCTTCTGTGAAAGGGAATCTTAGAAACCTTAATAAGATTAAATGGTAGATATTTATATAGGTATATATTCTATAATTTATAGAAAAGGCTTACCCGTGGACACAATTTCGACGGCAGTTGACAGCACTCGTTCACAAATGCTGCAAACAAGCCAGTCTCCTTCCGAATTAGAATAACTCCGTAGATCTACAAAATAAATAACTTGTAGGAAAAAATAATGATAAATGTTAAGCGTATGTACTAATACTAATATAAGTAATATAATATTATAAAGAGGAAAGATTAGATTTTTTGTTTGTTTGTTTGAAATGAATAGGCTCCGAAACTACTGGACTGATCTAAAAAATTCTTTCACCATTCGAAAGCTACATTATCCACGAGTAACATAGGCTATATTTTGTTTTGGAAAAATAGGGTTCCGTAAGATATTGCCACGGGAAAAACCATTTAGTTGCGGGTGAAACCGCAGGGCAGAAAGCTAGTATCATATAATCTTACCACTTCTTTGCAGGTCTTCGTTAATAGAGTTAGATAAACTGTTAGCCTCTTCAGTGACGATATTAAAAGAGGCATGCACTGATATTGTGTGATCCAGCAGATCGACATCAGTGCTAAAGATTTCATGGCAAATTACACAGGAATGTAGGGAAAGTAGGTCAGGACCAGAGCTTTCAACTGTTTCCTGAAAATATAATAGCTTCGGGTAAGATGTTCTCATTGGCAACCTGTCTACATTAATAGACTAATCCTCATTCTGTCTAGATAAATGTTGCTCTGTATTTTATTTAACAACTGAAAGACCTACTAAGTCCTTGTTCCCTAACTAAAACTTTTTAAAATTAAATCGTGTTTGACAGCAGTATATTAGGATAGAATGGGGTAGTTACTACCCCAGGCATCAGGTTAACAATTAGTGAAAAAAAAACCATAGGTCAAATTCGTAGTTGGCAAAATATGACAACTTTTATTCAATCAATTGTTTGTCGTTTGTGTGAACTTCAGGATAGACAGGTTCCGGAGAGAAGCTGGTCGTTATTATAAGGAAATCTAATACCATCAAATGACGCAATAATTCAAAAAGTAAGTTTTACTGTACCTTATCATTTTCAGATGTTTTCTGAGGCAACAAAAACTGATTAACGGTATTATCGTCTAATAACGTATTCTCGTTGTTGAAAAGGGTGTTCTCAGGTTGAACAATATATAACTCGGTGTTCACAGCGGAATTTGATTCCAAGGAGCTTAAGTAGGTATTTTCTGCATCAAAAAATCTTCCCGTTTCATTAGAGTGATATAATAATTGGTTCTCTACGTTAGTTATCATTTGTTCTGTAACCTCTAGCAAATCCTTATGGGTAGGAGTGATGATAGAGTCAGTCGGTGCGGTAGTTTCTGTGCTGAATAATAAATCAGGGCCATAATAATTTCCTATAGATTCATTCAATTCCTTATACGGATAGTCTGGGGGATCGAACATCATTTTGCTGTGGTAAGTTATTCTGTAATAAGTTAATGTCTCATTTAATTAATAAAATTTGAACGCATCCTCTTTTTTTATTTATCAAGTGTCAGTTCAGTCAGTGTCATATGCACGACTGTTTTTCGTGTCAGTGTTGCCAGATGTTCTACTTTTCTGCGTTTTACACTGCCCTTTTGACTACGCGCGCCCTTCTTTCACTTTTTACTAAGCGGTTCCATATTTTTTGAATTTTCTAGAACCTTAGCATTTGAATTTTTAAATATTTGTTTTTATTTTCTTTCTTCTCGGGCCACACATGGAGCAAATATGTTATGTACATTGTGCCAATGGCAAGTTTTAAAGATTTATGTTATAGCTTATAGCGGGCTTGCTTCTTGAAATCCCGCCAAATTTTAAGGAGACTATTGTATAAAAAACTATTGAAAAATTTTGCGATTTGGAATTTTTTATCAAAGCAAAATAAAGAGGTCGCTAAATTGATAAAACCGGAAACATTAAAACGTACTTTTAAAGCTTCTTTTGCCCTTCTATAAAAAGCAATTATATATTTAAGTACATCTAACCTTCTGCAACTGACAAGCAGTTATGCTATTTTTTGTTAAATAATTTCGTAGATTTAAAGTACCGCTCTATCAGTGCCGCATTTGCAAGATTCTCATCTGGCAACACTGTTTCTGTTTGTGTTTATTGTGGAATTGAAGATTTATTTTGATGATATTTCTGCAAAAAGTACTGCAGGCCTAATTGTTAAAATGAAAGCCGACGTAGCTGCTACTTCGGAAAAGCCGAAAATACCTTTACCGACTCTATCCCAGATAAATTCTGATAGAATAACTCAGGTATGTTGTTAAAGTTAGGTTATAAATAATAAGTTTTTGTACCGAGATATAAACTTAAATTCGAAAGAATTTTGTATAAAACTAGTGTATTTCTGATGTAATATTGCATATTTTTTAAATATTTCAAATGAATACGCAATGTATTTAACTATTTTGTTAGAACCACGTTTGTACTCACTAGACCACTCAGAATTGCATATAATTCAACATATTAATGATCAATGTACTTTACAGTTAAACATGCGACAGTCAAAAAGTCGAAAAGATAGTATAGATAACTAGTAGTGCATAAAATTGCAAAATTGCAAAAGATTACTATATGCCCAATAAACCAAGCCAGTATACAAAACTGTTTGGGAGCACTATAGGGCTGCAGTATCTTAATTAGAATAAGGAAATTTGAGGTTGATTTCACAACAATGACTGGCTAATTAATGCATGAGTGATGTCACAAGTTAAACAGCTAAAACATTACTTGTACCCCTGACAAAACTATATACAAATCTCCCCGTAATAGAATAAAGTTCTGTAATATCTAAGTATTTGCATAATTTCAAAATCATGTTCTAAGTTAAACCAAAGCAATTCGGTTAAATAACCATTCTATGCATTTTCTTGCACACTAACTGTTAACCGGTAACTAACAAAATACTGTTCAAAACAAGTGTTATTTAATTAATAGTAGCAAACTGTTGTTACTGCCTAAAAAAATAAACTCAATCATACTGAATTACATCATCACACCTATAAAGTTATTGGGTAGTTCAAGTATCTAGGTAGCTGAAACATGAATATAATTTCCAAGCAGCTGCAAACTATATTTATATTACCAGGAGGCCTACTGGTATTCATTTAATTAGCTCCAAAATCTAGGTAACACTCCACATTGAATTCATTATAAATCAACATGGTTGAATTACTGTTTACAGCTCGCAAACCAATACTGGTCTCCACAAACAAAGGATAATCACCTACCTTATGATGCTTCTATTGTGGAGTCAATATACTTGGCTGAAATACTTGGATCCAGGTAAGAAAACCATCCACTTTCACCCACTTTTATGCAGAAATTAAACTTTCAAGGTAAGCTTGGCCTCACTGATTTGAACAAATGAATGACCCAGGGTCACTGACCTAATCGATTGAGTACATTGAACTTTGAATTTCAAAAATCAAACTATTAAAGTTTTTGTTTTAATTGTATATTAAGTTATTAGTGAGGCTAAACTAAAATGAAGGTTGAATTACAAGTATGAATATTATTTATTAATAAACTTTAATATGTAATTATTATTTTATGTTTAACTAAAAAAAAAATAGAAGAAAGTTTATAACATCCTTAAATTAGGTTGAGTTAAAAAAAACTCATTTTTTTGTTTATTACACTTAAATTATAAATGGTAAGATTTTTTTATTTGTAATGATTAAGTCTAAAGGTTCTTACTCATCTATTATTTTGGGAATATTTTTTTTTAACCATCGTAAAAGTAACATGCATAATATCCAACTTCAAAAACTTTTAGATTTCAGCTGAAAATGATTTATTTTTTTATTATTTAGTTGTAGAATAAATCGTAAAAAGTGTTCCTCCACAAACTTAATAGCTTGGTGTATACTAAAATGTAAATGCCTTTCAAATATTTGTCTCTAGCTTATTCTAATAGAACTGTGCGAAACTTTAATAAACTAATTGCTAGCAAAGAATACAACAGTTGTCAAAATAATATTTATCTTCACAGTATATGGGCGGCGTTGATCGCTTACCATCATGTGACCCACTTGCTCGTTTTCCAGCTTATCTTTTAAAAATGCTGTCGAAAATCGTATCAAAATTCTTAACCGACCGATATACACACAAACAGACCCAACGACTTTTCTCTACCCTAAAGCATATTTGTTTATATTTCCAGTTTTTCCATTCGTCGGATCATGATGCTGGAGTTCTCGCAGTACCTGGAGAACTACCTGTGGCCGCAATACCGCGCCGGCGAGGCGACGCACGCGCATATGATGTCGATCATCGTCATGATCAATGAGAAGTTCCGAGAGAGAGTGCCGGCTTGGCAGGTACATATTTAAGTATCATTGAGCTGAAGTGTTTGTTGTTTTGTTTGAACCAATCTCAAGAAGTATTGGTTGAAATTGAATTTTTTTTTTTCCTTTGAATGGGTTGAGAAAGGTAAAGCATTTAGCTCACGATAAAACTAATAGGAACGAAGAAGCAATAAAACAATATGCTAAAAATAGTAGCTGCCCGCGACTCCGTCCGCGTGGAAGTCGGTTTCCCGTGGGAATGAAAAGGTTTCCCGCGGTAAAAATGTGTGTTATTCTGATGTATAACCTATATTACTGCAAAGTTTCATCCAAATCCATCCAGTAGTTTTTACGTGAAAGAGTAACAAACATCCATACATACTCACAAACATTCACATTTATAATTTTAGTTAGATAGGGAAACTTGCGTGCGTTGCGTTATTGGTAAAAGTTGCACAACATTCAAAATAAGCGTTAAGCCGCAGGTGAAGCCGCTGGCCACAGTTAGTTTCATAAACCTATTGCTTCCCACCATCGGTTTCAACCGCGGCTCAATATGAAAATGTAAGGAGATGTCATTGGAGAAGTACCTATATAGATAGACAGTTCAACCACATTTAGTTTGTTAGTTTTTCCCTTTTTAGTTAGTGATTATTTTTTTGTATTCGGGTTTTTTTGCGTTAATAAGCTTTGTCATATCCTGGCCAGGCTGATTACAGCAGTAGATATGTGGCGGGCAATTTGTATGATTTCGCATTTTTCAAACAGCGTCATTTATTTACAAATGCTCGTTTAACTGTTATAGTAAGTTTTTTTTGTTATTTGAAGAACATAAAATTAACCCTAATTGGATAAATGGTAAAATGCGTGTTATAATAAACTGTAGGTTAGCAAGGAGCGTATTTGGTTTACTATTCTGTTTTAGTTAAAGCTTTTGGTTTCTACATTTTTTTTGGGCCGTGATAATTTTACTTGCACAATTAATTACATCCTTCGAAGCAAAAAAATATAGTTTTATATACTTAGTTTATAAAATGACGAAGTATACAAATTGCGTGCGACAGATACAACGCAATCACAAGAGAATAAACACGATGATATATTGGAAATTAAGCGTATATTCTCTTTACAATGAGCAGAACCGATTATTATAGTAAAAGGAAGCATAGGTATATTTATAATATAGAACTTATTGGATTCTCAAATTGAGTTTTCTCGAAGTATAAAAAATAAATATATTTTTTGTAACGAATAATTTTCCCCGTTTTTTTCACATTTTCCATTATTTCTTAGCTCTTTATAGTTGCAACGTAATGTTATATAGCCTAAAGCCTGCCTCGATAAATGATCTATTCAACACAAAAAGAATTTTTAAAATCAAACCAGTAGTTCCTGAGATTAGAGCGTTCAAACAAACAAACAAACAAACAAACAAACAAACAAACAAACAAACAAACTCTTCAGCTTTATAATATTAGTATAGATTACATAATAACATCTACGAGTACCTTCCCGTAAATGTACACTATTTACGGGTTCGAATTTAAAGCCTTTTAAGTCGTATAGCTTCTTAGATTTACGCGATTATTATTACTTGAAATTAAACTCATTTATTTTATTATTTTTGATTTTCCGACGTTTCGGCATTTTTGCAAATGCCGTGGTCACGGGTAGACTGAGATGTTTGACGTCTTCATAGAGTAAAGTAAAAAACGATTTTTCGAATTCACCGCCATCTGTTTCGTAATTTTCTCGCATAGTCGCTCGGGTTCACGCAATAGACGCTGTCAGCTGTCTTAAGTCGTGTATTCACCAAGCATTTCTTCCACTAGGCTTTCCTCAAGCACCCGGCCTCGTTCCCGGCGTTCTTCGAGCAAGTCCTGCGCGCGAGCATCGTCGAACACCCGTCGCTCAACATGCGCGAGCAGACGGCGCTGCTGCTGTTCCTGAACCACTGCTTCGGCAGCATGGAGGTGCAGCTGTGCCGGGACCAGGTGAAGAGGCTGGTGTCGCTGAGCATGTGGGTCAGCCTGCAGGAAGGTGAGTGGAATGAAACAAGTGTAACGACCAGGTTTTGGTAATAAAACAAGTGGCGCGGCAAACGGTTCGCAACGGTGGAATTTTTGGCGACTTGTTCGAGAAACGTTGGATTTGATTAGTAGAGTCTAGCTGTAGGCTCTGACTGCAACGATTACTGGGCTGACTCGACCGGTGAAATACCACCGTCGCACAGAAAACCGACGTGAAGTAGGGACGATGTTTCTGCGTTTCGTTCGGTGAGTGCGGTACCCGGTGCCCAATTTTCTCAAATGTCAGCAACACACCCCCAACACCCACAGTGTTGCGGGTAGTCATGGGCGGCGGTGATCACTTACCATCAGGTGACCCGCATGCTCGGGAGCCCTATATCATAAAAAAGTGACGCGGCAAACGATTCGCAACGGTGTAATTTCTGGCGACTTGTTCGAGAAGAGTTATTTTGGCTAACTTAAAAGAATCGGAATGTGCTGACTTTCTTTACTTATAAACCTTTGGTAAAAAATTATCAAAAAGATGGCGAAAGCTGCATTAAAGTTCGTTAAGTGGATTAGGAGGAGTAAGAAGATAAACATACAAACAGTAGAGAAAAGCGACTTTTCCCGAAATTGGTTTTAAAAATGATGATAATGAAAGCTCATTATTCTCTACGATAATGCAGCTAGCCATTCTAATGGTGAAAACAAAACATCAATTGGTACAGCAGTTTTGATCCTCCTCTGTATAGTGTAGATAAAGTCGCAGTGTTTAGTAGTCATATTGCCAATGATGCATATACTAAGTTCGGTTGTGTCACATGTAGGTACGTCAAATTATACTCGCAATTTAATTGCGGTTTAAAACATACCTAAACGTTAAAATTTCTGCTACGAATTCTCAGAAATCTTAAACATATCGATGTGAATATATTAAAGCAAATTCCATCAAAATTTTCTTTTTCACATTTTTACAAATATAACTAGATCTTTCTTATTTATAGTTTTCTTATACCGAGAGCATTTTTCTTGTTAAAGATAATTCATATTGATATGAACAGTTTTTTTATAAACATGAAAAATGCCAATCAAAGGCATGAATAGTGTTTTTGCAGCTTTTTAGTTGTGTGGACTAGTAACGTTTCCCTAATAATATATAATCTAGATTCAGATGAATCTGAAACTGAAACAATAACAGTCTGCAAGTTTATTGATATCTCACATTGAAAATGAACGAATATAAGTTTACTTCGCATTGATGATTTAATTAAATGCATAATGTGTGAACTATAAGTACATTTTTTGCTAAAAAGCGATAGGTATTCAAAGATACCCATTTTAAAGCTGGCAGTAGCGCGATGTCACTCCGTTAGAACGGTCGTAAAACTATAAGGAAGTGTTTATGCCGCACAGAAATCAATATACAGAAAATTTAATAAGTTTATTATAAAATAAAATGGTTTAATAATAAAATACATACCTACAGATTTGGTAGTTTTATATTCTGGTGTTCGTGAAATATTTTTTGAAATTAAATCGCAAAGATATTGAAATTATTAACTTTTGGATAAGTTATTTTTATTAGATACATGTAAGTGTTACTATTATTATTAGCAAAAGTAAGTTTTACTAAAAATAAGACATAACGAAATTGTAACAACTCTACCGAAAGAATCGACGTAAAATGGGCGGCGGTGATCACTTACCATCAGGTGACCCGCATGCTCGTTTCTACGTATATTATAAAAAAAAAATATATAGCTGGTATTTTAGTAAAATAAACTTAATTATACTTTGTTTTGTAAACTAAGTACACTATTCAGATTATTTAAAACACTTTGTAGTCTAGAAAAACATCACAACTTTGCATTGCTAATTTTTAGGTATCATTTTATGAAATGACTTTAAAGTGTAAAGAGGAAAGTTTTTTTATTCATTTGTTTGTTTCTAACCGATTTTCCCATTTAAAGCAACGTTACTATTAAAAAAACGTATGATATGTTATGTCCCGGTGGTGAATATAATTAAGGGAGAAAATCAAATCGGAAAAAAGAATGTTATGATGATGACTGACGGTTGGATAGTGTAATTTTGTTTATTTAATACTACCTATTTCCATTACAGAAATCGGTTTAGTTTAGTAGTTAAGACCAATTAATTAAGTTATTCAGTTTTTTTTTAAAGTTTTTATAATTATGATTTTACGCCGGCACACAACGATAGTATTTATTATTACTAATTGTCTATATTTTTATTCTAAAAAAATATATATTTTGAACATACACTTTTTGAGATTGTTTTTGTTCTTTTTTTACGGAGGGCTATTTAACATTGGCACACCAACCCCGCCACCAGTCATACATCATAAATCACATATATATTTTCCGTATACTATCAGGTCGACGCAACCAAGAGTTCAAGGCCGTGCCAAAATGGAAAAAGTACTGGCGCGCCATCCAGAAGAAAGACAAACCAGAGTTGCTGGAGAAGCTCAACTGGGAGCGGAGGTACCTGCAGCGACTCATGATCAAGTTCATGGGGATCCTGGACACCATTCCTGAGGACGGGGACGTGGAACCGTATAGGATAAGGTTGGTTTTTTTGAGAGTAAGATAGTTTGTGGTCGAAAAAGAGGCGTGTCGAAAGTTAAGCGAGTGTATCAGACCGAAGCTCCCAAAGAGATGAATCGATTTAATTCAATTAGGTTTACTTTGTAACAGATGACTGTCTTGGAAATATTGGGTCGATTCGTGCCAAGACTAAAATCAATATTGATAACTCTATCATAAAAATGCAAATGAAATAAATTGATAATTAACTTGTAGATAGTACGCATTTAACTTAATAGTCTATTAAACTTAGACCGCCAAATTCTGACATCCGAATTTAAAGTTAAGCAACATATTACTTAGTACTTGAGTATTTGACCATTCCAAAACACTTTTGATTTAACCCTAAATATGACTCTTCAAATTCTCAATTCTGAAACCAGCTTCATCATCTTCCAACCTTTGATAAATATGCTGATTCTTTCCACATAGATACTGCGAGCGGTTCCTCGAGCTGATGATAGACCTGGAGGCGCTGTTGCCAACCCGTCGCTTCTTTAACACCGTGATGGACGACTGCCACCTCGTGGTGCGTTGCCAGCTCGCCGCGCTCGCCAGACGGGAGGATGGGCAGCTTTTTGTTCAGGTCAGTCATTTCAACCTTAAAACGGCAGCTCAATGCGTCTTACTCATTAACTAGTGGATCTTCGTCTATGATAGAAGTGAGTTTCCCTTGGGAATGAAATTTATTCCCGCGGTAGAAACTGTTGAACTATGTCTATTCTAAAATTCAATAAAATTGGTCCAGCCGTTTCGACATGAAAGTGGAAGATAGTGTAATCATGCTACTGACCGCGGTTAAAACTAGCAAAGCAGTCGAGTGTTACCAAACAGTTGTAAGTCCACTCCATCATCAGCTATGAAAGGTCGACCTCTCGCAATCAGCAGTCAGCAATAACCAATTTTTATATCGATAGCCGTTGATTTAGTCCATTGGTTTTAGTTTTACTTACGAAGCTTATTTTTATAGCGGTTTTAGGTATAGATAAGGTGAATGTTAATAACATATAATAGTACACACTTTCTTTTGTTCTGAATGAAACGCCGAGAATAATAACTACTTACTTTATTCCATTTTTAGAAAAAGTACGTAATATACATAAACGACTTTATAGTTGACTAGTGGCCGCTCGCGTTTCATCCAAATCCGTCCAGTAGTTTTTACGCGAAAGGGAAATAAACATCCATCCATACATACTTACAAACTTACACGTTTATAATATTAGTAGGATAATAAATAATAATAAATAAGTACGAAAATTATACTGTTAAAATATTTATTAATTATAAATAAAATAAAGAACATACAAAAAAAACACGTATTTGTATGAAGTGTATTTGTATTAAAAACTAAAATAATCATTTTTAAATTCGAGTATTGATTTTTGAGATTAAAAAATATTTAAAAAGTCTTTTAGTGTTACATTGATAATACAATAGCTGCACATTTAATAGTTATGGCTCAGATCTTTGGTAAATTCTTAAAAAACTCTATGTAGTTAATACTTTTTAAAGTTAGTTAAATCGTTTATAATTTCATTAATTTTGGACGGACATTAATTTTCATAGTCAAGTCAATATAAGGCAATCAAAACATTAATCTTAATTTTAGAATGTCTTTTACAGTCTATACACAAGCTTCTTGCATTTGTAAAGAATATAAACAAATTAAGTATCTTATTGAGCACTCTGATAAAAAGATCACCAATAAGTATAATTAATATAATAAAAAATATTTATACAAAAAGTCATAAGTCTGCAAATATAATTATCAATTCATTAAAAAAACTTGTCATGATTTAAAATTCAGTTATGTCCTTATATAATTTAAAAGGTTCGTAAAAATAAAGAGAACATTTGAGTGCATACATTAATACATGGAAGATAATAATATTATCGATTGTTCATATAAATTCTTATCAATATTCTAGTGTTGTACATAACAGCTTCTATCACGAAGTCGACTTTTAATATAAGGCACAACAAATAATACCTATTTTCACTTAACCTATTTAGTATATCTGCCTACATATAAGAAGTTTTGTGAAAAGTTTGTGCAGATTTAAAACATCAGTACACAATGTTAATAGAAAATTCGTCAGTGCATTAGCAGTCAGAAAAAGAGAGTGAGAGGTTGAAAAAGAGGAAATAGGCATGTTTTCATTAAAGTTAGTTGCTATACTATTATAAATACTCTTGGTGAGTCTAAAGCGTTCCAAAATTGTCATTTGTTTTGTATGAGGTTGGTACCCATTAAAATAGACTCAATAGTAGCTACCTCCATTCATATGCGTCATTTCATCACCCCACTCCCCCGTGGGCACAGGTTCCGCATAGCAACAGCTCTTTCTCAACAAAAACATCACATGAGACTGTCTCACAACACACACATAATATATTAATATGGCTTGCAAAAGGTTAACGACGATGTGTGCATAGATTAAACCATCCAAATTCAGCCAAGACAAGAGCAAAAACAGCCATGCTGTGGTCATAATCAGGAAAAGTTGAAGAAATAAATCAAAACTGAAAAAAAAACAAAATTATCACACATGTGAAAAAATTAGGTTGTTAGTCAAGTTACAATATAAGAATCAGAACCTACCATCCTTTTAATTTGTAGTGTATCCGTCCATAAATGTTAATATTCTTTATGACTTTCAATGTAGTAACAAAGAAAAAGAGATTAAATATTATTGTAAATGCTATAGGAGTGAAGAATATTGCGATTCCCAGCCAGCCTGAAATTAAACAATATTTATTTTAGGTTGATTTTATACATAGAGTTTCAACAGTCTATATTTAAATTACATACCAATTGTCTCTTGCTCAGCATCGTCAGTTAAAATTGAGGATGAGAATTGTGTTTTCATTTTTCTATTTGGGTTAGTGCCTGTGTCAAGTAGGAAATGTGCACAAATAGCTAGCGCTGCCATTAATGTAACACTTGACCATACCACACTCGAGTAATAGCAGTACTTGCGGATATCGGTCACTCGCAGAAACACATTCCTTGATCTAGAACAGTGATATTAATAAAACAACACTCTTTAAATTTTAAATCAAATAAATGCAGACGATACTTACTTAAATGTCTTCCAAATGTAAAACCCAAAACTATTAAGCCAGAAGAATGCTCCTAAAAGACTGATGTACAGAATTATATCTGAAAATAATAAATAAGAACAATTAATACACACTGTTGTAATATTGTTACACATATATATTTTTAAAACATACCTGTCACCATGAAACTGACATGATTGCTGAATTCTGTAAATATTCTAACCAAATCCGCAGCTTGACTTACAATCAGGCAGATATTAATGGTAGTTATAATGTTACCCGCTAGATCTCTCAACGTTGGCAAAACAAAGTAAATTATAGCCACAAGAAGGAATAGAATCATAGCTATGGCATGAAAGATAGGGTTTAAAACTTTTTTCATTAGAAAATTTGTATCCTTCCAGTTAATTTCCACCTTCGGAACACATACAAGGGCATATTCTCCTGTTGTGTTGGTACTTGTTTGGAATATCTATAAAAAGATGTAAAGAATCAAAATTAATGGTTGTGTTATATCATGTAACATTATTATGTTTTCATACAGTAACAAAATATAAAAATCCCAAGTGAATACCTTATCCATACAATATTTGTCTCTCTCATGTATATAGGATGCAGGTTCACTAGCTTCTGGAATGGTGATTGGAATGTCATATATCCTAAACGTATTTAGTAGTTGCGGGTCGTTGGTGACACTTTCAGTCTTGTTGTGAATGTGGTTTATTAAGTGTCGGAGGCGTCCGTCAGAGAGCAGATTTAACCTAGAAGGATGAATAGCATTAATATTCATGATATGTTAGAAGTGTCAGGAATTTCAATAGGTTCATGTTAAATAAATCTATACATACTCATCCTCTGATGTCCCGAAGTAATAAATAGGTCTCTGCTGTGTTGTCTCACAGTCAGGAATACCATTTATAAATCTGTAATACTTTACTTTTGTGGCTTTCCCATCCTCAGTTTTAAATTTTGGCATCCATGTACCTGGAATTTCAATGTTATGACTCATGAGGTTGAAATTTGCATAGCTCTACAGGTAACATGAATAGTAAATCATTGTTCTGGAAATATAAAGTATGTTTTATGTGATGATGAACTTACTTTGATTGTAAATAGATGCAAGTCTGCAAACTGAGTCTACCATAAGTTGGTTGTCTTCGCAGCATTTGTTTATTTTGACACCATTTTGTTGTTCCGAGAGATCGTTCAAGTCTGTTTCGCTGATGGAAGCCACTACCACATGTGCTGAACAGCACAATAAGACCACAAGCAATACGGTATTCATTATAATAAGGCACTCGGCGTTAACATTACGATAAAGTAAAAGTCACTGTTTGCTTGCTTGTTGGTAAAAAGATATAGATCGGGTTAAAATATTACAAGAATAAACACATCTTAAAACTTTTATATTTAAGTAACTTATGTAATAAATTATTGAATAAGTTTCTACTTTACTAAAACAATCGACGCGAGAATAAGTTTTTAAAGTCTAGACAGGCGGACAAACAAAAGCAAGCGAACAAGCGAGCGAAGAAAACGGCAAAATTGGTATGACAGTGACAGGCTGACAGGTAAACTGACGTTGACAAATAATTATTTTCATATTTATTAGCTCTGGATACTAATGTTCTTTAAACACTTTCTTTACCTTCTTAAAGGTTAAGTTAACTTTAAGGCTTTTATGCGCTGTTACTGTAAGAACTAAGTTTCCAAAAAAAATTTGTTTTTTAATCTATTTGATCGTCTTTTTTATTATATCAATAACTTAAGAAAAATTTGGCAGAAATATTTATAACTATCACATTAGTATTATGTAAGTAAACTGATATTCAATTGAAGATTAAAAGTTTAAGTATTAATCTCCGTAAAAGCGAAACTATTTATAATAATGCAATTAAATTTTATTTTATATTAAACACTTAACACTTGTATTTACAAGTTACAGTTTAAAATAACATAGTATTACAATAATAATAAATTTCATCTAAATGCATCTTTACTGGAAACAATGCAATAGTATATTAAATTAAATGTTTATTTATTCATATTTATGGCACAGTAGAAAAAGGTTAAGATAGGCATGCGTAAGTTCATTACACTTACATGGAGATAACAATATTAAATAATAGCCATTGTGAAAAGACACTGTTAATATAACAGATATTATTTCGATTAATATTGAGACAAGACTGCTAACAATGGAATTTTTAATTTATAAATAAAATTGTGAGATTCATGGCTTAAATTAACTTAGACCTAGCATGACTGATTGATTGATGATTCAATTCAATCGGACCTCCATATTTTCGTCGGCCAGTGCCTCTTGATCGTCGTAGTCATCGTGGGGACTCAGTTTGTCGGCAAGCGGTCTTGTGACTAGGATGCAACAGTTCTCGTTGGCAAGTCCTTGCATGGCGCGACGCCTGAACAACACCAGCAGTAGGAATATCACCACCCCTTGCAGGCAGTTGAAGGTGTCCATGATTTTCCTGGAGAAAAAATGATAGGTTAAAAAGGAAAAAAAAAGTTAAACGACATTAGTATTTTTATTAAAAATAATTTAGTCGCGTGGTTTGAAAGTACTTAGAGAATATACCTACACACAAATAAACCCCAAATGACGACTTTGTTTTATACTAATAAGGAATTGGCAAAGAAAAGATGTAGATTTACACATGCAAAACTTATATATGTCACTAAGGTATGAAACTTTCTAATTTACATTCATAACATTCGGGCCTATGATTAGAGAATACCACTACCTTAGGTATTAAATTCTAGAAAATATTTCATTGACAAAAATAATGTAGGTAACATACCAGATAATGTGGTATTGTCCGTGAGCGAAGCTGGCTATTTCGAAAATCCACGAAATTCCCATGACCAGGAACAGTTTCAAACATAAGAGGAACCTGAAAAATATTTTTTGTACATTTATTATTTCTGTGCTAAGAATTGTTCTTGAGTAATTGTTGGTCTCAATATTCCTACTGTATTCAAAATCTTGGTAACTGGAAATTGTGTGTTTTGTTTTTGTGCCGTGTGAGCTTAAATAATTTTATATTATTTACATACAAACAGTTATGTATTTGTAGCTAGATACCATAGTTTATTGAGACGTAAAAACCCAGATTCAGTCCATGAAAAGTAATAACAGATTTAATAAGCGTCAATTTATTGAATAAAAAGAAGTGATCACATAAAAATATTTAACATGGTGTTTGAAAACCACAGATATAGGCCCTAAGTTAAATATAACTTACTTGTGCTTTAAGTTGTTAAGTTTGTTGACTTCGTACTGTTTCGACTGTTTCCACAGTTTGAGTGATGAGAAAATAAACAGAAGTACGTTGGAGGCGATTAAGATGGCGACGGGGCCGTACAGGAAAATCCATGTTTCGTTGCGACCTGAAATGGTTGAGAACTTTATTAGAATACTAGCACATTGCTATCAACTTTGATTAGTATTGGAAAAAGACAAGAGTCGAAATTGTAAAGTAAATTTGATGACCAGCGCTTAGGACTACTTTAAAACTATATTGCGCTTTTCTTAATCTTAAAGTTTCTCCACATTATGTGAAATATCTTCGAGAGGAAGTGGAAGCTATGTGTGATCATAACGATTCGATTTACGAGTCAATGTTGTGTCAAAAAAAAACTCAAACTGCAGGAATATAGTACGAGGGCCAAACTGAAAGTTTTTAGAACTGGCAACTTAAAAGCATTATATTAAAAAAATAAGTTTAAATTTTGAAAATAGAACTCTTTACCAATAATATTGAGTATACATTTCATTCATTTGTCATTTGTTTTACGATTTGGCGGCAAATTGAAAATTGTCTGTGCACGTCAGAATGAATTTAAGCCGAGAAAATTTTCGTGCAATGATTTTTTATGACTTTCGATGTCATATAAGTCAACAAGAAAGTTATGATAGACTTCGATTGGCTTTTCACGATGAAGCCCCATCTCGTGGAACAGTTTACAACTGGTTTAATGAATTCAAACGTGGTCGAACTAATCTCACCGATGATTTGCGTGAGGGACGGCCTTCTACAGCGACGACTGAAGATAATATCAGTGTTGTGCGGCGTATGATAGAGACTGACAAAAGAGTGACCTATCAGCAGATTCGGACAAGTCTAGGCATAGGTATGAGTCAAGTGCACAAAATCCTCCATGAACATTTAGCGGTCAGGAAGCTTTGTGCCCGCTGGATACCGCATAATTTGACCGAGGCTCAAAAACTCCGCCGTGTTGATTGGTGCCGAGAAATGATCCAAAAATTTAACGGAGGTGACTCAAATGCTGTGTTCGACATACTAACGGGTGACGAAAGCTGGATTTACTGTTATGATCCGGAAACCAAAAGACAGTCTGCTCAGTGGGTGTTTCCTTCCGAAGAGTTGCCAACTAAAGTGAAGAGAGGTCGAAGTGTTGGAAAAAAGATGGTGGCCTCGTTCTTCGGAAAGACAGGTCATTACGCGACAGTTGTCTTAGAGGATCAGAAAACGGTTAATGCAGAGTGGTACACTAACAACTGTTTGCCACTTGTCTTGGAAAAAGTTCGAGAGAAACGACCTCGCAGCAGGATCCTCTTTCATCACGACAATGCCTCGTCGCACTCCGCCAGGCAAACGATCGACTATTTGGCGACCTCAGACGTGGAATTACTGGGTCACCCGCCGTATAGCCCCGACCTCGCACCCTGCGATTTTTATTTTTTCCCGAAAATAAAAGAAAAACTTCGAGGAAAACATTTTATGGACGCCGAAGAAGCAGTGGCTGCGTTTCAAAACGCCGCGCCGTCGAAGAGACCCCTAAGGCCGAGTGGGCAAGTTGCTTTTCTCAATGGTTCCATCGAATGCAGCGATGTATTGATGTAAATGGACGCTATTTTGAAAAGTTATAATAAAACTAATAACTTGCTAGAATGCTTAGTTTTTGATTTTCTAAGAACTTTCAGTTTGACCCTAGTATCAGGTATTTACCGCTGAACCAGCAGCTTCCATCGCCAAAGCCTGGTTTGTAGTGGGTGCCCTCGACGAAGTTGGTTATCAGAGCCACCATCAGAAAGAAGAAGGTGCTTCCCCAGGCGTAGCAGCTGTACCAGAAGAACTGGGTCCGCTCGGTCTTCTTCAGATAGTTGCCGTCACTGGAAAAAAATAGTTATGGTTTTCAATATGATTATTATCATTACACACTTCTTCTTCATCGTGTGATGGATATGCACTTTGCAGCACATATTCATCTAGTGTCAGAGTTTTTCGGTACCGCCTTTTCAGGGCCTCTGACGTGGTTCCTGTAGGGTAGTGGCACTGATTATGTGTAGAAGAAAACCGGCTAAGTGCAACTTCAATTGCTTTCGTATATTTTACTCTTTACTAGTGCTTCGTTGTCTTAGGTTTTAATTGCCTTGCGTTGGCAGATCGTCAGAAAGGCGACTAACAAAAAAAAACTAGCCATCCTCTATTTAAAAAAAAAGAAACTCGAATCTTTCTACAGTTACTTACTCGATTGATCTGAATACATTGACGCAGATAACATTTGTCCAGAAGAACGTAGCCATCATCCAAAAGTACACGAGGAATCCTTATAAAATACAAAAAACATAATTTTAATAAGTTATACCCACAGTTAATACTAATCAAACGACATTGCGGAGTAACATTGCTCATGTTCCATTGTTTTAGTAAAAATTTCAATAATTCATCTTTATTTCTCCCTACCTACTTTATAAGAATCGTAAACAAACGTTTATCTCACCGGTAACTGTGCACAGCTCTCCAATGAACCCTGGGCTGAGTTGCAGAATACCCAGAGACAGGAAACCAAGGGCCATGCTGATACTCATGCACATATAGCACATGCCCTGGAGATCTCTGAAATATTGAATACGATTTTACAAAAAATCTATTTAACTGTCAATCTTCACAAATAATTGTTTAAACATTTACAATCTTTAGAAATTATGTTCAAAAGTATTCCAAGGCAAGAATAGTTCGAGTGAATAGTGAAAATGTGTTTTTTTTTTGTGTCGTATACTTATTCTATTGTATGCGTTACATTTAATAATATAAATAATTTAGAAATGCTCAAAGCTAAGTTAAGTTTATTTATTTTTCTGACCTAAGACTAGATTTATTTTTACTAATCTCTCATAACTGAATAGACTTAATATTGTTTATTACAATATATTTACCTCATTTGCGGCAAGTACATATAAACGGCAAACGTCATGACTAGAAAGAACGATGATATCAAAGTGAGGGTGCCCGTAATTTCGATATCATTAGCCATAGACCTTTCGAAGCAGACCACGGCAGACTGCAACGTTCCCAACTGTAGCGCACTCTCATTGCGATACGAGACTCCCACGCAGTATCTAAAACAAAAATAGTTATAGAACCTTTAATTTTTAATATGATTAGATAAGTGTTAACGGAAGGAAGTTAGTGTTTTGTCTGTCTGATAATTAACTCTATTGGAGTTAGCTAATGCTATGAAGATAAATCAAAGGAATATGCGCATATTTTTATTTTTATACGTCGCTTTTATTGCTACGGACTGTAAGTGTCAAGCGCTCATTAGTGCAACTTTTGCTAAGCTCTATAACAAAGCGCATATTCTTTAAATTAAGAAGCTTATTCCTACTTTAAGTTATTAACTAACTTCTCTGGGTCTTCTACGAAGATGAACCCAGGTGAGTCCTGCGTGGAGACTTTGTTTCCATTGAGTGTGACGTCCTTGAGTAGCATGTATCCGTCGGTGCAGTTTAGGCTGATCCGCGTTTTCGATTCTCCACATCTACCGCCTTTGTACAGTATTTGGTTGTTGGTGCAGCATTCTTTATAAGCTTGGGCAGCACCACAGTACGCTATGACTAGCAAGATTAAAACCTGTAATAGAAATTAAAGGTTTTGTAAGTTCGCCAAGTTATGATTGGTTAGTTGGTTATGATTTAAACAATAATGGTTTTTAGTTGGCCATTGTTAACGTGACGTAATCTCTTTCTTCTTTACATAAGTCGTATAAAACAAAGTCGCAACTCTTGACTGTTTATACGGATCTTTAACTAGACTAGTTTTTGGTAGTTTTTTTACTTTAGTTTGTTTACTTAAAAACTTTGTTATTTAAAAGTGATACGTTAAGTCATCTGAGAATAACACTGCATAATAAAAATAAATGTTGCACCCAAATGAAGGCCGGTCATGTCGACAGTACGTAATAGATACATTTCTGTTCTTCATCCTGTTATCTAAGTAGGTATGTTTACTCTAATCAGTGTCAACAGTTATAATTATTACATGTAATTCTTCACATTTTATTGCTTTGATGTTTTTGGTTAAATGTAAAAACAATGTTATTGATTGCGGGGATTTTAGAAGTTCAATTTTATTATTGTGATAACAGATTATTTTGGAGCTTGTTTAAATCAAATCGGACACGCACTATTTATTTCTGAAAGTTTATTGAACTGAAATTAGTTTAATGTAATGATTACGCAGGTCAAGTTGTTCTTGAGAGTGTCTATTACACTTTGATTCCTATAAGTGCTTAACTGACTGATCTAGTACGGACAAACAACTGTTCATCGGTGGCGCTGTAAAGTTCCATTGCATTTTAATATAATATAATCGTTTTTCACTATTAAATTGACTATTTAATCACTAAAATAACCAAGTCCTTATAATTGCACTAAGTGCTCTGTAAAAACACAGTTTTTGTGAAGCTGTAGTTAAGAAATTTAATTTGCTTATTGAATTGTCCTATAAAATCTTACTCGTTCACAAATTTCGCAAACAATTGCAACTTTATATTTTCTCGTTACTTTAAAAATTAAAGCCTTGACAAAAATGACATTTAAGTAATCTTATTAAAGTGTTTTTGCCACAATTTTTACTCTTGAAACAAATTTAAGATTCACCAAGCAATCCCTTGAATGTGTGTTACCAATTTAAATATTTTAATAGCTGTGATGGCCTGGGATGAGGTGTAAATTAGGTCGATCGTCAATCGACGTGGCTAATGATATGTAAAGAGAGTAGTGCATACGCCGACAAAAGGTTAAGGTTGTTATAACATTACTAATAGCACATTGATAAGGCCATGTATCTTTACATTACACTTGTCTACTTTGTGGCCGTTTTGTTTCGGGTTTGTCTTTGATAAATTGTATTTTTTTTTATTAAACATATAAGAGATTAACTCTGCAGACTGCCACACTAACAATGTGAGCTAAAAGTAAGCTCTTTTTTCTTAAATATAATGGTAGTTGAGGTTATTAACAACGGTTTAATATGTAACTATGGAGAAGTTTAATATGTAATGGATAATTAAGTATTGTTTAGAAATGAAATTACTTTGTTTACCAATTCAAATTAATAACAAGTTCTGAGAAGAAATCACTTGTGTTGAAGTGAGACAAACATTGGGAAAACATAAAACCTACACATTGAATGTTGAGGGAAAACACAGAGAGGCAATTCACATGATTAGATGACCCGTACTGGGCCAGCATGGTGGATTACGGCTCAGTTACTCTCGCTATCAAAAGATGAATTTCGTATCCAATTAGTGAGATGTATTTAGATTGGTTATAATAGGCATTTAATAATATAATACTAATAATTCAAGAGTTTGGCTTCCAATACTTATGTAATTTCAGTCATTTCGGATTATTCTTAAAAATGACGTCTTATCATATCGTATCGTACTTCCTACTATCAGATTTCGTGCGATAAGTGAGTGAATGATTTTTCTATTGAAACTATCTTTATCTAAACTATCAAACGATCGGAAGTCAAGCAATCTATTGGTGAATCTATCGATGTTATACTGATACACTAATTCAAGCGTTACCTGGAAACTAAAATCATCAGGATACTGACTCAAAAACAATATTAATGATAATGAATATTATATTGCGTTTTGCAATAACATATTTATACGGTATTGTTGTAAAAAACAAAGTTCGCCATGCAAAGAAAGCATACAATTTTCCTATAGGTATATTTAACAATAATCATTGTCTTAGCATTATCTCTTGTTAAATTAAACGCATATTTGTTTAAGTAAAAATATTAACCTTTGTTATTCACGCATTTAATAATCGCACGGAGACGTTTATAAATAGTCGGTAACCTTTTTTTCTTTCACGAATGACCCCACAACACAGAATGCAATGCTTCACGAATGCATTCTATATTTAAATGAATTTCAGCGCAAACGCATTTATGCTTTTGCAAAATTTCTCAAACAAGCTTTCAATGACAAACGGTCTGAATTCTTGACGTTTTAAGCGTTATAACTCAGTTACTTAATTAGTGTCGTCAATTTAGTTCAATTTTATAAACATTTTAACAGTGGATTTGTTTTCATACACTGGTCTGATAACACTTGGGCATATGGTCCCTCCTATCTTTGTGTACGATGCACCCTTTATATATGTATATTTATAGCTATTGTTTCGTTCATTTGTTTTTTGGTTTATTTGTCTTGAATTGAAAAAAAATTGGTTCACTGAAGTCACAAACACTTGAATTATCTTGCAAAAATCTTAATCGAATCATATTAGATAAGGTGATACGATGATACATACATACACAGATTTAACACGTTTCCTTTTGGTCTTAGGGTTATAGTGTTTTTGTTACGAAAGTACAGTATATCCTCTAATATTAAAGTTTGTGAGTATGTATGGATGTATGGATGTTTGTTACTCTTTCACGTAAAAACTACTGGATGGATTTGGATGAAACTTTACAGTAATATAGGTTATACATCAGAATAGCACATAGGGTATTTTTTACCACGGGAAAACTTCTCATTCCCACGGGAAACCGACTTCCACGCGAACGGAGTCGCGGCCGGCCTCAGTTTGTTATAAATACTATATTGTTAAGTTATTGTATGGTTATATGTATTGTTTATCACTACAACACAATGCATCAATGAACTGCGTTCGTTGGTTGACCTTATCTCCCGATTATTTGTACAGCCCACTGAGAACTATTCATATATATATTCAATAATATGTACACAACCTCAAAAAGCAAATAAATGGGTGATTAAGCATAATATTTTAAATATTGCATGTATCTGTTAAGATTAATTTACACTTGAGTTTAGTAACATAATAATTTGTAAGAGAAAATAATGCTTATTATTAAAATTTGAGTGACATAAATGTATTAGACGTGATTGAAGATAATGATTCGAAGATTCTCGAATATTAATATTTACAGTAATGGAGGGTAGTTTCGTAGGCCATACGGTATATGGTTAACGAATTACGAGTTTCTTAAACATTTTTTTACTAATCATATCTATCAAATAAATGCACATCTAAATAGTTGAATAAACATAATGTACTTACAATATTTGCTTAAATCCAAAATTATTTTTTATTTATAAAATAATTGCTAAAATTTTACCTTTTTTAGTTTTGAAATACTATAAAATATAAGAAAACACAAGAGAAAATATAATGACCAAATAAACTTATGTTTTTTAACGTAAATACTAAGAAAGTACGTAAATAACTAGCTAAAACAAAAAAATAAACTTACCTTCATTTCGAATGCGCTAATTACAGCCACGAGTTGAAATATAACTAGAATATCACTATTTATTATTAAAATTTGGTTTCTATTACATTGGCTTGTGTTTACGTTGTAATTCTCGTGTGAGGTGCCGGCGCGTGCGTCGCTCTCGCGGTCACCGGCCAAGTAAACAGGCGGCGACAATTTTTTTTCCCTCGCCAATACTGGGAGTAAGCACACGGCCGGTTTTCTACAAAATGCGCTTTAGAAACATGTAGACCATGTCTGCGGAATAGAAAAACAAGATGTCTACCGCGAAGCTGCGGTAGCAATACAATCATTGTTTAGCTTAGTTGTAAATGAGCAAGTTAGAGTGTTTGTTGCTCAATCACGTTGATATGTCGTATGAAGACAAAGGTCGAAATATCTTTACATGACTTTGCTTTACTATATTGAAATTAGTGATTTAGATTTTTTACCTAGAATAACGTATAAGGTTTTATAAGGATTTAAAGTAACTATCACATACTGACGGGAAATCTCATTAGTCATTGCATTGGGTATGTAAAACCGCGGGCAGAAAACTTGTCTAATAGTATTTTACAGTTGTGTTATTAAATTTGAGATTTACGGAATTGCAACCGGTTTACTTTGATCTGGATTCAAGTTAACTAACTTGTTTTTTGAGTAGGTAGGTAAGCACCATTAAAGAAAGGCTACTATGTTTGTGGCACGTAGTAAAACTGACGAGATGTTATTTTGTTATATAGAAATAGTTTTTTTTATATATTTATATTTATCTTTATTAGCTTGTAACCATTACTTTCATATATGTTTGGTCCTTTGATAGGTAACCTATACCTCAATCTCCATCGTTAAGTTTATTTTTTCACTTAAATTTGTAAATAAAATACATTCCGAAAATGTTTCGTGAACAAGTCGGCAAAAATCACCCAAACGAAATGCTTGAGTAAATCTTCACAAAATGTAGGTAGTTATTATAATCAGTATGAATTTGAGAAACTCGTAGGTCGACTAGTCGGCTTATCTCATTTTACAATAAATGATTGGTCATTCACAAAGACTGATCCATAAAATCTGGAAAACTGTCTTTCAATGAGTATGATTCTATAAATAGCCTGAAATTGAATAAAGCAAGATGTAGTGTGATTGTGTCTAATACTGATAACCAACAAAAATTATTTTAATATCAACTAGAACCAATTTAATAAATAAAAACCTTTGTTTTGTCCTACCGTTGGACCGAACCGTAGGTTTAGTTTCAATATTTTATTTTTTGAATGAATCAATTAACTACCTTCAGTTTGTTGTATTTACCACATTTATAACTAGTGAAAGATAAAAGTTATCACCAATAGTTATCGCTTTGTGACCACATACAAGCAGTTTTCTAGATTTTATTATAGTGGCCACCCACGACTCCGTCCGCGTGGAAGTCTGTTTTTCGTGGGAATGAGAAGTTTTCCCGCGGTAAAAGTGTATTATTCTGATGTATAACCTATATTACTGTTAAGTTTCATCCATACATACTTACAAACTTTCACGTTTATAATATAGCAGGATTATAATATTAGTAGGATATATTATGATTATTTAAGTCGTGTGGGGTACATTTTTACACTGCAGTTTTACGTTATGTAGGTATGCTATTCTAGTTTTTTGACGCTTATTAGTGCTTAGTAAAACATAACGGTGATTTTATAATCGAAAGCTATTTATAGAAAACAAAAAACAGTAACCTTCTTTCTAGCAGCAATGAAAAAAATACATATTTTATCTTGAGTAAAGGTGCCTGTATAACTACATTAGCAAAGTTGCGTAGAATACTACTTACTTCATAACGATATCAAACCACGTATAGAATGTCCTGCATTTTTAGGCGCAGCTCTTTAATAAAAATACGGTTTTCCCTATTGATCAAAATATTTACCAATCTTTTCGATGATTGTGTCAAATACCGCTGCACCGTAGTAAACGTAAAAAGAAGATGTTAAGACAGTATTGGAAACTGTTGGTGTTTTGCACTTACCTACTTGTGTTACAGAAAATCTTGTTGTGTTTGAATCTAGTGGGAATTTAATTTAAAAAAGTAAAAAAAAAATTGTTCAGGTTCGTGAGTGTACCTATGGGTTTTTTTAATTAATTTAACTTACGAATACTATTTCGATTCATAGATTTTATTCATATTTCATAATTTGAATGAATTTTACATTTAACGACACAAATTAGGTATTCGGAAAGCTGTCTTTTATTTAATATGCTTTAAATGCTAATGTTGAGCTTTATGTAAAATCACCTAATGTTTATTTATAAGTAAAAAGCATAAATATTGTATCATAAAAATATTGTTTCAGTATTTGTTCGCTTAGAGATGAATTTTGGGTAACTTAAAAAGACTTTTCTGAATGTTCTTTATTAACAAACTGCATTAAAATCTGTTAAGCTAAAAGCAAGGTGGGGTTAGATTATAAACATACAAACAGAAACGATTAGCGACTTTGCTTAATACTATGTTATGATGATAATGCTGATTTCACCATACCCTTATAAATCCGTCAGCAATTTAAAAGATCACTTAAAATTATTTTGGTTAGCAACGAGTGAATTTTTTTATTTACCTAATTGAAATATGCGATATTATGTCGAATAACTTATAGGTTATGGAATTTGTTCCTCTTAATAGATGTTTAATTTATTTTAATACTGCTCGCAATTAAAAACCAGTCTATAGAAATAGTAGCAATGACAAAAGTAAACTTGAAGTAAAATTATTTTGATTTTTTGGAATGAAAAGCTTAAATAAGTTTGTTATTGGTTTATTTTCGAAAACATATTTTGTTAAAATAGGCACTTAAATACTCGTTGCATATTCACAAAATAGAAAAATTAACTTAAAAGGTTTATATCAATAAATGTTACAATCTTATAAATGCACATTATTAAGCAGTTTACCTACTATTAACAGTATTGTAAGAAATATTAAATAAGTTTATTATTAATTAATGACTGAGACTCCACGTTCCTTTAGCCAATCACGACCGCTTGCGTTTTGCTAACTTCAGTTCAAATTTTAAAACGTTTTTAATGAAGTAGCTCTTGATAGCAATAGAATAGTTGCTGTGCCATTCAGCACTTAGTAGTACTTAATATCTCTTTGCAATATATTAAAACACAAGTTGTCAAACAATTTGCTTCACCTTAGTTACATAAAAATACACTTATGTACCGTAAAAACTATTTAGATGACTATTAATTTTTACTGTCACACACATAACAATAATCTAAACAGTTTATACATATCTAATTGACATTTATAGTTTTAGGCTAGATTCGTTTGCGCTTGTGTCACGTATTTGTTTTTTTTTTATAAAATATGATAAAATGGCAAAGGTTTAAAAGACCCCTCCAGCAGTACATACATAAAAATGTGGTAAAAATACCGAAAGACTGTCAAAATAGGAAGACATTAGACTTAGTAAGTATTTTAAAATATATTTAATTTTATTACATACTTATACCTATTGCCCTTGTCTATAATATTATCTACGTTAAAACATAGCTGCCTACAGTTAGTGTACTTACTTTTATTAAGCATAGTGGCTAGGAACTAGGTTAGGTTACCATAGCAATGGTTCCGAGTTCAATTCTTGTTTCAATGAACCACTAGTAAATACGGTTTTTTTTTCTGAATTATAAACATACGAGCGACCCGCTCAAACTTCGCAATGGTGTAATTTTGGCCGACTTGCTCACGAAACTTTGGCTAACTTAAAGAAACTTTTTTTAGATGTTGTATATTTATAAATTTAAATGAATATGATTGCGAAAACCGCATTTAAATCCGTAACGTGGTTTAGGAGGAGCTAGCAGACAAACATACAAACAGACAGAATTATATTTATACTATGTAATGATAATGATTTATAACGCAATTTCAGTGAGGGTTTCCATCGTGAGGAATCGACATGGTTGGATGATTATTAATCATGTAAATACACCAACCCGCGCTAAACCAGTGTCAATACATTACAGTTTAGCCCCTCTCTTAGTCCAACGTGAGGGTATGGCTGGATATAATTGTATTTTTTATTATATCTAGAAAACGTATACTTAGAGATTTCTTTGACTTTGTCTGACTAGCCGACTGGCCAACTAATCTTTTAAACCAAAAGGGTCCTGCCCCCGTACTTAAGTAACAGACAGACTTAGTTCTAAAGCAAAATTATCCACATTAAAATTACATGTACAACATTACACCAGTTTAAGTTTGTCGTCATTATTTTATTTTATTTTCTTCAATCAGCATTCTTGAAAATGGTAGCAAAGCTAACCGTTACTAATAATGGTTATTTCGGCATCATCGTTCGTTAATCATCTCTTATACACGTGGTTGCCGTCTCATCTCCATCACTTGATATGATGCAGTTCTCCCTGCGTGACCTCAGTTTCCACGACCATCGCCTCATCATCATTGACCACGGCCAGGTACCGGTCCATCTGCGGCTTCAGGCAGCAGAACCAGCCGCGTTTGTTTATGGCCTTCAGAGCTCTCTTCCGTAGAACAACCATCACCAGGAATATCAACACGCCTTGTAGTACTGTGAAGAAGTCGAGGGCAAACCTGGAATGTAAAAACGTAGCTTTAGTTCGCGCTCGATTCGATTATATCGTGGATAGTAAAATAGGATTGTTTTGTAAAGATTTTTACCTCATAACGTCGTTTTCGATCTTTGAACTGATCATCTCGAATATCCAAGGTATGCCCATCAGTAGACACAATTTCGAGGTTAAAGACAATCTAAAACCAATAATATAGGGTTAAAAAACTATATCCACGAGATGCCTAATAATAATTTACCTTATACCTGTAAAAATATATATTTTAGGTTTGACACAAAACATTGCTTTCCTCAATTTAATACGACTATATTGCAAAAGTTAATAACAGCAATAGCTTGCTTTTCTAATGTGACAGACGCGCTTTTGTTACACACAATCTGGTAATTACTAAAAAAAGGGAAAGGTTTTCCTACCAAACAGCTTATCTCATACGTCAAGAAACTTCAATTTTATCAACTCAATACGTACTTGTATCTAAGATGTCGCGTCGATTCTCTGCCGTAAGAAGGTGACTTCCAAATAATGAACAAGATATAGCAAAATATACAGAAATTGATTATAATCAGTATTGTCATCACGCTGTACAAATAATACCATCTTTGTTCTGAGTCTGCAATAAAAAGTAAAAAATAATAAATAACTTAAAATTAACAACTAAACTGTGGGTTACTGAAATGAAATTTCAAGTAGGACACTTTAGTAGAGTTTAAGGAATGCTTCCTTTTTTTTGTGTGAAATTAAATATTTAAACTAGCATCTAATAGGTTAAACAACTTAAATAATAACTTATACTTACTACTAAACCAACAAGTGTTGAGTCCTATACCCGGTTTCTCATGGTCACCGGGATGGAAGTTAACTATAGCCATGATGCCAGTCAGCACCACGGGAACGCCCCAAGCATATATCGAGTACTTTATCAATGTCTTGAATTCATTCGAATTTGCATTGCAATTTCTGAAACATTGAGACAGAATAATTAGTAAATATAGCCACCAACATTACGTTATCTATAGGTACTAATATTATAAAGCTGAAGAGTTTGTTTGTTTGTTTGTTTGAACGCGCTAATCTCAGGAACTACTGGTTCAAATTTAAAAATTGTTTTTGTGTTGGATAGACCATTTATCGAGGCAGGCTTTATATTACATCACGCTGCAACTATAAGGAGCGAAGAAATAATGGAAAATGTGAAAAAAACGGGGAAAATTATTGCGCTGCGAAAACGGTTCTAGAAACCAAAAATATATGTATGAAAGAAATAAGGGAACTTTTTACCGCGGGAAAACTTCGCATTCCCACGGGAAACCGACTTCTACGCGAACGGAGTCGCGAGCGGCTACTAGTTATCTATAAATATTTTATGTGTCTCCCACGAACGCCAATGGCGCTCGATCGTAAATCGCGAAAGTTATTTTTAATTTATTTTGTAGCAAGACGAATTTGCGAATTCTTAAGCAATCGCATTCCGCGATATTGAAGGTTGGTTTATTTACGAAGTGAAGTACGCAATGTAAGAAAGAGATCGCGGATCTTTGTTTTGGTTACAATTCCGGCTCGCATACAATGTATCAAGCTATATTAATACGAGTATTATTGCTTATAGATTAGTTGCTAAATGTTATTACCGTAGATGTCTGAATAAGTTATTGTATAAAGATGATTCTAAGTCACTAGCATTAATTAAGTACGATTTTTAGCCATTTTTAACTAATTTTATTTGAATAACTTTAAATGACACTGTACTTACAGAAAACATAGCAACGTATGAATTGAGATCACATTTGTCCAGAAGAATGCAACTAGCAAGAAGAAATATACAAAGAATCCTGCAAATAAAAAAAAATATAGTACCTATAGTATTCTATTTTACAAAAATAAATTTATAGTGTTCAAATCACTTTTAATTCACTTTAATGTATTCGTCTAATAGAAGGAAACGGTGGTTTTAAACCAATTTAAAATCCCATAAAAGAGACCAATGATTATAACGTAACATGCTTACCTCTAGCCGCACACGTTCCATTTTCAGTTATGTCCTCTATAGGATAAGGCACAATGTTCATTAACGACAATATAAACAGACCCATTCCTATGGCCAGGCAAAAGTTGATTATACATTTCCCGAGTAAATCTCTGAAAAGTAAACAAAATATAAATAGCTATTCTTAGTATTCATAAAACAAGTTCTTGCTAAGTAATTCGTCACTGTATGCGAAGTTGTTATAAAAAACTTAGTCAATCAAAATAAGTAGGTAGTAGGTACTGGCTGTTCGATCCCCAATAGGATGCGGAACTATTTTGGTCTGTACTAAGAAATTACGATAAGGGAAGGCACAGTAAAATATAGCTAAATGGCTGTCTTCTCAACTATCCATCTTGTGCACGTACCCGATGTATTACGGCTCAACTTATCTAATGCCCGGTACTCAACTAGTATTTTATGTCTAGCGTATAAGTACCTGAGTTCCGAATGGGTGGCGTAGATAATAGCTGTCAGGAAGTAGAAGAAGACAGAAATCAGCATACAAATAGGAAGAGTCCACGATTCCTCTTCTTGTGCGTCAACACACTCCAAAAGAAACTTGGACGTTTGGTTGCTCTCTTCATCATATAAGTCGGCCACGCAGTAACTGCAATCGAAATAGATTTATTACACCATGACTCTAAAGTGGCTTCAACCCGAGTTAAAAGTCTGACATGTGCTACGAGTTAAAAGAAATGTATTTAGGCACATTTAAAATTTGAGGGAATCTGTTTAAACGGGGTATGAGACTTAGAAATAATAGCTTATTTTCTTTTCAGGATGTTAATATAACTCTATGCCAAAAACTATTTACATCGGTTCAGCCGTTATGACGAACCATTTTATCATTTATAATTTTAATAAGAACTAGTTCGACCCGCCCACGCTTCGCAAAGGTGTAATTTTGCCGACTTGCAAAAAAACTCGCGGACCCCTGCATTTTTACTAACTTAAAAAACATTAATAAATACCCTAAAATATGGAGAAAACTGCATTTAAATCTGTGACGTACTTAAGGAGGAGTTAGCGGCCAAACATACAAACAGACAGAATTAGCGTCTTAGATTTATACTATGTAATAATAATTATTTTTTTAATGCCGAACCCACCTGTCGTTGCCGATTTCGATCGTGTTCAATTCGTTCTCTATAATTGCGTTGCCGTCTGCTGTATAGGAAATCGCGATTTCGTCTAAACTTATTGGAATTATCCCCTTTTGGCATTGAAACTGCGTTGGAGTGTGTTTACTACTGGTTGTATAGCTACAGCCCAAGGTGCTGTTTTCGTCTAACTTCAAGATTTCGCCTGGCAGACAGCAAGCTGGGGGGTCCGCGGTGGACCATTGGGAAAGGCCCAATACCAATATTAAGTATATATTGGACGTTTTATACATCGTGCTTGTGGCTGGTCTGCTTCTGAAATATGTTATTTAATGTTAAATATTAGCCATCTTATTCGTTAGGCAAGTGATGCTCATGGGCCGCGGTACATCTCAGGGCATTCATTAAAATACCTTTATGTATACTTTTTTTAAATAATTATAGTTTAATACAATTCATTAAATTGAATATATTTAAAAGTTTAGTTCTAAATGAGTCGATTGTTTTGTGTATTGTATTCGAATCGCTTCGACCTTTAAACGACTAGCTAAATAGAGTTTTTGACGTAAAACTTCTGCGGTGCAAGGAGGTACGGTTCCTCGTGATAGTCTAATTTACACATTTATTATTGAGGAAATACAACAAAGCTTTATTTTTGTGTCTTCGTATTTCTCATTTCCTCATATATTTAATGAATTTATCAAGTTTGTACGGCCTGGATATCGAACCCGGAGGGGGTAACCGCTTAACAGTTCGGTATAAATGTCGAGGGAAATTTGTTTTATTCGACATTTTACAATTAATCGTTTAAATACATGCCTTTATAAAGTTAATAGCTAACGTTATCAAATCACTTATCTAGAATTATATATTATGTTCAAATAAACCGCAATAATTGTTTAGGTACATTTAACCCACACTGCACAATTCATATATAGCAGAACTTTATTAATTGTAATACAAATACTAGAAGCTCGCCCACGCTTTGCGATAGTGTAGTTTTAGCCGACATGTACACAAAACATTGATATTTGGCTTACTTTAAAATCTTCCTGAATGTACGCAAGGCTCGGTGGCGATTATTTTCTGGTAGTTTTTTTCGTAACGAAAGGCATAAGATAGAAAGAGAGATAGCTAGACTCACGGTAAAGTTCGTAATGACAACTATTGATGGACTAAGGGATCACTTAAGCATTCTCGTAGTGTTTTTTGTTTAGATTGTTTTTTTATGTAATTTCAATTGAACCAAGTACCTGTATCTATATAATCGTATGGATAACATGGAATTTCTAATTTTCTATCAACTTGTATCATGGAATTTCACAGTAATTACTAAAAGTTTCGTTTCTATCAACTTTTAATATGTAAAAAAATTGTAACATTGCCTTTTTTGAGGAGATATTAATATTACTTTAAACTAGCTTTTTCCCGCGTCTTCGCACGCGTTAAATTCTAAGTAAAATCCCCTTTAATTGAATCACTCTATCTATTGAAAAAAAACGCATCAAACACCGTTGCATAGTTTTAAAGATTTAAGCATTATATAGGGACAGACAGAGAAAGCGACTTTGTTTTATACTATGTAAGTAGTGATATTAAGTATTGCGAAAAATTTGTTTAGCCATTAATTTGTTTGGAGCCATAACGTTGTTTACAAAAATTCTGGAGACTTTCGTTCAACATATATAAATCCTAAAGTAAAGTAAGATATTTCTTGAATCTGTCCATTCTAAAGGATCGTACATAACCCGTTAGTTAATAGGTATATGTATTATGATACTTGTGGATCTATGTGTATTTCTACGGCGTATTTTCTATACGGGCCTATTGAGATTTCGTATTTTTTACTAACTCGTAACAAGTAATAAAATTCAGGTCTTTGGTAACTACTAGCATTGTTTGACAACGTAAAGTTAACACATATACTTTTTACTAAAATATTTTACTAGTTATAAGACCGGCACGTTATATTTAGGTATTTGAACACAACATGACAAACTTGGTTCATTCTTTCATTATCTTTCTTTCGCCTTGAGGTTGTTTACCTTTTAGTTGTCTGCAAAATAACATCTGCCCAGTTTTTGAGGTTAATAATGTGTGGACAAAATTCCAATAGTTTCACTTTTCACGACCAAACAGAAGTACAATAACACTGAACTACTTAATTTCTTAACACCACAAAATTGTTATCATTTGAATTTCGATCTCGTACGATCGTGAATTAATACGATCTATTTATAAGCGAGCGCAATCGTCCGCTCTCTTTGCCGAAACACTGAGTGACTGACTGACTGTGTGTGTGGGTATCGCACAGAATACAATAATATACTCCTGGTGTAGTGTGTGTGACGCACTCGGGCCGGTTAACGCTGGCCGTTTACAGTTACCGCGAAAGAAAAAAAAAGAAACACCCTCTGTCGTCGAAATCCTTCTATTTTGTGACATGGTTTCTTAGCGACTGTAATAAGAAAAGCTACTAGTGCTTTATAATCAATTGCAATTTGATCTTAAAATTGTATTTTTTAGTTCTACCAATATTTAAAGGGGAATTAAAAAATCATTAATAATTGTAAACTTTTATTTTTGGCCTTAAAGGGTTAAATTTTGTTTATTATTGTTGGATAAATGCTCAATAAATGAATAATTAATTTCACTGTAAATAGAATAATGATGCATTTATATTACAAGCTTTTAATTACTTTTAGACATTGTAAAAAAAAATAAAGTGATCCACAGAAAACCACAGTAGAACCACATCTGACGATGTTGATCTCATGTAGAGCTAAGCTTTTACTCTACACGCTCCAATTTCACAAATTTAATTAATTTTAATAAATAAGGTGTTTTTGTAAGGTACAATCAGTTTTTTTATCTAAGTAGTTTCATTAATTTCCAATAAAAAAAATTAAACATTTTTTTTCATCGTTTAATAATGATTTTTACTACTTACTTACATGATTTTTTTGCTGTCAACAAGCGCCTACAGGTATCTGTAGCTCGTGCAAATAATGCGTCTATTATTTTCTATAGTATAATAATTTATTAATTGATATTTTTTTCTACAGCTTCTGAACATGTTGAAGTTCTACGCGCGATTTGAAATAAGCGATGAGACCGGCGACCCTATGACAGACCGGGACATGGCGTTGCTGCATTATACCAGGATCACTTCCCTACAGGTCAGTTTATCATTATCATTGTTATCATCATTATCATCATCATCGTCATCATCATTTTCTTCATCATTGTCATTATCATCGTCTTCATCATCAACTTCAGCCAATCTTAGTCCACTGTTGGGCATAGGCCTCTCTTAAAGCGCCATATTTTTAAAGTGAATAGTTAAACATGCGTTTAATTCTGAACTACTATTGTTTTCTATCAAAACTCAGCTTGGTAGTTACATTATATTCATTAGCATTTTTTATGCTATTGAGATGAGATAGATAAGTGCCTAAGTCTATTCCATATGCTGACAAATGACTCTACGAATAACGTTTCGTTGAATACAGCAACTGATATTTGGTTTTTCCTCTATTAAATATTGTTCCATTGAACTGAAACAATTAGCTTCTTGGGTACCAATTGGTCACACACAGCTTCAATTTCTAAAATGAGTAACTGCTGAGTCACAATATTCGTCCACTTACTACTACCAAAGAAAACTGCTCACTTTTATCAAACGTTATTCAAACTGTTAGCTGGTCTTTAAATTAACTAATTGCTTCAATTTTAAATTTCGGCAAGACGAAATACAATTCCAATCCTAATTCAAGTACAGTGGAAACAAAACGTTTGGTTTTGCAAGCTTTAATAGACTTTACTACAAGTTCCGATCTGTATGCGGTGCGGTGCGCGTTTAAGGCACCCTGTGACCGCCTCTTTAGATTGAATGAATACAGTGGTGTGGTTTTATTACAGAAAGCGGCTTTCGCCAAGTTTCCGGACCTGCGTTTGTTCGCATTGGCGAATGTTGCCAGTGTGGACACCCGGGAGTCACTCTACAAGCATTTCGGAAATTTAAGGTACCATCGGCGAATTGTATGTCTGTGGCTCAATCTTCTCGGAAGTGGTAGTAAGCGTTTGGGAAAGTTTCTTGTTAGAAGTTGGTACGCTCCTTTTCCTTAAGACAACTTAAGACAACAACAAAATATTTATTTACATTCGAATCCCAATCCAGAGAACCAAAATGATTTATTATTTATGTTTTAAAATTATGATGTAATGAGTTTCAGATAGTTGGATCCAATGGCAAGTATGTATGTTTTTTTCCCTAATTATAAAATGTCACATGAAAATATAGCCTAAAAAAAACTGCAACAAAATCCATTAAGTGCTATAGAAGGAGTTAGCGGACAAACATACAAACAGACACTTGGATTTATACTATGTAATGATAATGCCTAGTAACCCGCCCACGCATCGCAATGGTGTAAATTTGGCCGACGATAAATTGGCTATGTGATGATGATAATGGTGATTTGTTATTTGTTTAGTGACACGGCCTTGCGAGCCATCGCGACCTACCTCAACCTAGTCCCGCCAGAGGGCAAGGAGGGCGACGCGCCGTGGCACAGGCTCGACAAGGAATTCTTGAAGGAACTATTGGTAAGAACTATAGAAGAAGAACTTACCAACTTTAGGACAGTTATAAGTTAAATAAGGTACTGAAAATTTATGGCCACTGATAAACATTTGGGTTTTTTATGTTATAGATAAAACTTACCACAAAATGATGTGGTTGTTTTTTTTGACGATTGTGCGATATGGATAATTTATCGATAAAAATATGAAGTTATAATTTACCAGTAAAAATATTTTATTATCATATTTTTAACATTTTCCTTGATTTTTGCAATTTTATTCGATAAGCGATATTTAAATAATTCGACAAGCGATACCACAATCTGAAAAATTTTCATATCCAAATTTAAAGCTTCGGTGCGCGACTTGGCTAGTTTCATTCATTTGAATTTTTTATTTTTCTTAAACTTATTATGCAGATCGTGCCAACATATAACATTATTTTTTATTGCAGATATCCCGTCACGAGCGTCGAATATCGCAACTAGAAGAGTTGAATTCTATGCCACTGTACCCTACAGAAGAGTTTATCTGGGATGAGAATGTCGTACCAACACAAGTGTATAGCGGGGAGAACTGCTTGGCGTTACCGAAACTAAATTTACAGTTTTTAACGCTTCATGATTATTTGTTGCGAAACTTTAATCTGTTTCGGCTGGAAAGCACGTGTAAGTAGGGTTTTGTTTTATTTTAAAATAGGTACTAATATATGTTTTAATTATTTGTAATAGGTCACTTAATTTAGATTAAAATTATTATCTTAATTTAGATTTGTTTGGAGTGAGTGATGGTAACATTGATTTTGGTATACAGGGGTTGCTATTTATACGATATACAAACACTTTATTATAATAGGTATTTTCCAAATTCGCACTTGACATTACGCAGATAAACAAAGCTAACCAAAAAAAATCCTTCAAAATACAAGGAAAAACATGCAGAAAATACTTACCTGCTTTACACGAGACCAAACATTACGTCAGACCAAATGTTGTGTTGATTAATTCGTTTATGGAACCGGTTCATGAACTTGATCTTTGTTTACTATACATATACATTCTTGCAAAAGTACGGTAAACATACGGGATAAAAAATAAAAATGAGCCAAAAAAGTTTTTGATAAAAAAAATCAATTTTGACAACTCTCTGATTTTATCTGTAGCCAACTAACGCTAGACGATATTTTTTGTTGTTAATTTATAAACGGCTTTATTTATACAATACATTGCAAGCATATTATATTGGTAAATATGTTGTGTGTTTGCAAATCACACGTAAGTGGGTAAGTTTTTAAGAGGAGAGCTTGTGATAAGATTCTAAAAAAAAATCAAAAACAAATATATGTATAGTTACAGGTGCTCTGAATTGCAGTAGTTTGTTTACTATGCCTAGATTGACTTTTAACAGAGGAAATAGCGCTATTTTCCGCCCGTACTTAATCGTATTTTTCGTTATCCTCATTTAAAACTTATTATCATAATTTATTTCTAATTGTTCTTTACCTGTCATACAATTTTCATTTGATTTACAAATTCTTCTTTTTTGCTCTAGATGAAATAAGGCAAGATATTGAAGATGCAGTTTATAGATTGGCGCCATGGTAAGTTATTTTACAATAATAAAATGTTATTAAACTTTACTCACTTAAGTATTTTATTGCCATGAACTTAAAGAAATACAAATTTTAATTAAAATCATCAACCAAAACGCAAAACTTCATTTCAAACTACCAGGCGAGCAGAAGACGGTAGCGTCTACTTCGGCGGCTGGGCCCGCATGGCTCATCCCATCACTAGTTTCGCCGTGGTCGAAGTGGCCAAACCTAATATAGGAGAGAAAGCACCTTCGAGGGTCCGTGCTGACGTCACAGTGACCTTGAGTGTGAGAAATGAGATCAAACACGAGTGGGAGAGTCTGAGAAAGCATGATGTGTGCTTTCTGGTGACTGTGAGACCGACGCAGGGGATTGGTAAGCACGTGATTGTGTATAAAACTATTTGTGTAAGGAATTTGAGAAAGGCAGGGTTATTGAAAGAAATTTTTTAAAATTTTACATATCTATACTAATATTATAAAGCTGAAGAGTTTGTTTGTTTGTTTGTTTGTTTGTTTGAACGCGTTAATCTCAGGAACTACTGGTTCGAATTTAAAAATTCTTTTTGTGTTGGATAGACCATTTATCGAGGCAGGCTTTAGGCTATATAACATCACGCTGCAACTATTAGGCGCGAAGAAATAATGGAAAATGAAAAAAAAAACCGCGGGGAAACTTCGCATTCCCACGGGAAACCGACTTCTACGCGAATGGAGTCGCGAGCGGCCACTAGTAAAAATATACTCGAAAAAAGTGTCTGTATTGTAGTGAAAACCGCACTGAAATACGTTTTGCAGTTTGTAAGGAGTGAGCGGATAAACAAAGGACGGAAAAAGCGACTGCTCTTTGTATGTCGGTAATAAAGAACTCACATATGCACAAAGATATGACTTTACAGTTTTATATTAAGGTGCAATATCATTACTTTACTTTGAATAGTAAAGTGCTATTCAAAGTCAAGGTCACGATCTGTACCTACAACGTTTTTGGACTAACGTAAACTTTTACCTCCTGTATCTTAGAATTATTTCTGTGGTTATTTGTAAAAGCCGTAAATTTAGTTGTAAGTTCATCGTTTACTTAATGACGTATGTTTGATGACTGGGCGTGATATCTACAAATATGTGACGTATTATTAGTAAGAAGTAATTGTATTCAGACAAAGTATGACCCAGTCACAAATTTATCTGCAATACATAAATACAATTAAATTAATTATAATGTGGTGAATCATTTATGACATTTTTATTATGAGACATTCATCGTTTAGCTATTTAAAACGGAATGCTTACCACATGTCATTTCCATATACTTTTTTATTAAGATTCGTAATGAAAGCTCTTAAAAGTTTAATTTATTTTCGTCAACAAAATGTTGTGTAATGAATGCAACTTTCTATAATACTTTGTTATATCATTTATTTTGTCAAATTGTTATCGTCATAGAAAGTTTTAATGAAAAGGTAATTAAAAATTAACGTTATAGAAAAAATCAACTGACTTCAACCCGACCGCGTCTCGATTTTTAGAAAACGTAAGCGAGTGTTGTAACCTTTGAAACATGACACATCACTTCAGAATTACAGCTTCCCGAAATCTGAAGTCTAGTCATTGATGACAATTATAATAATTACTGCATGTGATAACTTACTAATAGTACACAATGATTCATTTGTGGCTTTTGACCCAAAGCGCATATGTCTTATACATGATAGTTTTTAAATTGTTAACGCTAAAAAGTTATAAAAAAGATAGTACGTATAATATAAAAAAAAACAAATTTAACCTGTATCTATCGATCCATCTTATTTTATGTCTTATACCAAAACAAATCCTATAGGTACCAAGTACGACTTCCGCCGTAGCATGGTGGAACAAGCCAGCATAGTCTACGTGCGAGGCTGCGAGGTCGAAGGCATGCTGGATGCTTCTGGAAGAGTCATAGAGGACGGACCAGAGCCGAGGCCACAGCTGGAAGGAGACGCGAGAACGTTCAGACTACTGCTAGATCCAAACCAGTATAGACTGGATCTAGACCAGGCTAGCAAGGGGAAACAGGTCAGTGTTTCTTTAGAGATTTTGATCTAGGGTTTACCATCATGACTACATACGTCAACCCTGGAATAAGATTTTAGTAAATACTTGATCGTCTTTTTTTATTAGCGGTTCTCTGTAGTAGCAAGTAGTCCTGATTGAGTTTATGTTGTTGAGCAATGCTGGCTTGGTAAAATGATCAGTGACGATAAATTATGGGTTTGGTTGGTGTGCGGCTTGATGTCTTATTTAATAAAACTAAAGTATTAGGAAGGTATAATTACTTGACAAGTCAAGTTGCTACCGAGAGCTCAAGAACTACTCAGCATATGGACTACTTTATTATGCAGAAGCACAGGTAACCCGGTATGCTACATCCAACAACGGTAAAATTATATCTTGATGATAATCTTTATACAAGATTGACAAACTTTTTATCGCATTGATAGTACTCGAAAAACCGAGTCGCGTATATATTAAATGCAGTTATCCTCCTCCTATCATTTATGTAATATCATATTAGCGCATCCGGGCTAAGCAGTTCAAAGGCGTGCAACAAACTAGATTGTGGTACAAATAAACCATATACGACATTTGCAAACGAAACTGATACCCACGGCTAAATATACTTTATTTACCCAGTGATAAAGTTCAATTTCGTTTAAATTTGATATTTAAGTATTAGTCGTTAAATTGGTAACCGTATCATTGGCCACGTGGAGTGGATACTTGACCAATGAGGTTATGTAATCGAGGTCATTACACCCAGGATAGCGATTCAAAACTAAACTTTATACGTTAAAATTTTTTGATGCAATATCGCAATAGGTATATTAATCTTAGTGTTCTTTTAATATTATTCAATAAATTATAGAAGTATTGAACTAAGTATAATAATATTACAAACACGAATAGCGTAAGTTACAACTGTTTGAAAAGTTAATTTTATTTTCTTATTGATCGTTTTTATCAGGAAAATCTTTTATTTTTTTATGAATATTTATTTGATAGCTATTAAAATGTGAGCTCGTCATATTTAATTAAATTGCAAATCAACCTAAAATTTAAATACTAGTCCGTACGTTCAATTATGTTGTTCTATCAACAGAAGGAAATGTAAAACATAATTGATTCAATGAAGTAATTCCATTGCAAGTTTTTACGGTTTAATAGTCAATGACAGAATAAAACACTCCATTTAAGTATATCTTGACGACCTCTGTGGTGCAGCGGTATATATGTTACGGCTAATACCCGAAGTGCGGCTACACCTAGTTTTAGCCGGTTAGAAGTGTTTTTTATATGGAAAACTCAAAAAAAATATATATATCTATGTATATAAAAACTGGCTTAAATCATGAGTCGACGGAGTCCCGCTACGCGGGACGCGCTACGCGGGACTCCTTTATCTGGGTGGTATCAAAAAAGTAACCTAACTAACCTAGTAATTAATAGAAACTCAAACTTAAAAACGGAGTTAAATACATTGCATGCTTCATACTTGGAGACTAGAGAGGAACGGGATCGTTTGAAAAGACAAACTTTGGACTTTGACCGTTGTTATGAAGAATATGACACCAATTTAAATAATATAACTTTACTCCGTTCCCAGCTCTCTAGTGCTCAAGAACGGATAAGTCAACTTGAACTAGACGCGAAACAAGTAGAATCAATGCAAACACAAAACCTATTTAACAGTTTAGTCAGGAATTCCAGTCAATTAACACCCGTAACAACAAACTTACAAACAGTTACCATTGACTTGACTAGCGATGAATCTATGGAACTATCATCAAATAGGCAAAGTTGTAGTAATCAAAGTCATAATAAGTCAAAAAAGTATTTTAGGTTACAGAAATTTATAAAGAAAACAAATAAAATTATTAGAAAAGATAATGTTATAAAAAATCATGTTAATTTATGTAAAAAGTACAAATTAATTTTCCAAAAGTGTAAAACATTTAGTCAGGAGGTGGATATCATTAGCAAAAATTATGAATGTGACATAAATTCCTTAAATACTAGAATAAGTGAGTTACATATTTCTTTGTACAACATGACACAGCAGTACAACAGTGCACAAAAGGAAATAGACCAACATGTTATAGCCATGGATGAACTTTTGTTACTTTCCAAATACAATGAAGAGCGCTTTCAATCACTTACTAATAACACATATTGTAATATGCAAAGCTCTTCTACCATACACCCAGTGCTGACATGTAAAGTTAACTCCTCAGATCAGGAATTAAATGTTGATACAGTTTGTAATAATTTAGATTTTAGACAAAGACCTATCAAAATGTATTGTGATGAAATAGGTAAAAATATAGCTTCTAAATTATGTACCAGCTCTAGTAATATATGTAATTACTGCATGCCTGGAGCCACAGTAGGAAATATTATGGAAAAGGTACTGAATAGCAGTCACCTTCCTGAAACAACTATTATTTTATTTTTTGGGAGAAGGGGAAATGTTAACTTGAAACAGTTTTCAAACTTTTTAGAAAAATTACAAAACCTTAGAGTATATAAAATCATTTTGTTTACATTACCTTATCTCAGGGATGCCACTAAAGAAAATATGATTAGATATAAGTTAAATATGTGTTTACATAACTTTGTAAGCTCAAATAATATAAACTTATGTTGTACATCGAGCATGTTGCTCAACATAATTGATGCAAATTGTATGTTTAAGTTTAATTTCCTTTTGACAAAAGATAGGTATATTCTATCTAATAGTTTATTAAGACAGGTAGCAAATATGCTATCACATTATTTATTTTTAAAATCAGCTAATTGTTTAGCTGTTGATTGTGCTGCTTCTATTGAGCAGTCAAATAATTTGACATATTGCAGTGATACTTTTAGTACCACTTTATTAACAGGTACAGATATTGTACCTAATTCTTTAAATTAATTAATAAGACAATAGAGGTTTCAGCCTCTAGCTCAATTTTAAAAAGCCCCATGTCAAACAATGTAAATAATATTAATTGTTTAAACTTAGTCCATCAGAATATACGAGGCATTACAGAGAAAGTTTTAGAAATTGAATTGTTTTTGAAATGTGAGCAAATAGATATTTTATGTATTACAGAACATTTTTTAAGAGATTTTCAAATTGCAAGCATGTTTAATTTGGATCAGTATCAACTTGCTAGCTCGTTTTGTAGAAAATCAGCAATTCATGGTGGCTCATTAATAATTACTAATAAATGTCTTAAATGTAAAGAACGTAAAGACATAGTGAGTCTTTCTATCGAGCAAACTATAGAAATAGCCTGTATAGAACTGACACATTGTATAGTTGTTAGTATTTATAGGCCACCTAGGTCAAATTACGATAGTTTTGAGTTAGTTTTAGAAGAAGTTTTGATTAAATTATGTAATAATAATAACAAGGAAATATTTGTTTGTGGTGATTTTAACGTTGATTTGTTAGAGAACTCATCAATGAGTAAAAAGTTACTTAACATATTTAAATGTCATAACCTCACCAATCTGTTCTTTGAACCAACTAGAATAGACAAGAGTAGCGCAACTTGCATAGATAATATTTATTCTAATATAACACCCGTTAGTGCATCTATTATAAATAAATTAAGCTCGGATCACTGTGGCCAATTAGTTACTTTTAGATATCAGAGAGAAAAACAGATTAATAGGAAATTAATAGTTGTTCCCGTCAATGAGAAACGTTTAGAGACTTTTAGATCAAGCGTCGCTAGTAAGATGCCTAATGTTTTCAACTCTAAAAATGTTAATAAACAATATGAGAATTTGAGTACTTTTATAAATAAAAATCATAAGAAAATATTTATACCTAAAATAATTAATTTAAAACTATGTAAATCGTTTTGTGACTGGGCAACTACTGGTATATACATCAGTAGAAGAAAGTTGTACGATCTCTATGATCAAAAATCATATAACAAAAATGATGGTTTTTGCCAGTTCGTTAGAAATTACTCTAAAATATTTAAAAAAGTATGCACTGCAGCTAAGTCTATGTATCTGAGTAACAAAATAAAAAATAGCTCTAATAAATCAAAAATGACTTGGAACGTTATAAATTCTGAAACCGGGAAAAATAATAAAAAACGCGAAAATCAAATTAAGCTCATCATCGATAACACTGTCATAACTTCCGACGAAAATTTAGCGACAGTTTTTGAAAAATACTTTGCTGATATTCCAGTTTCGACTACCAAATCACTTAACGCATCGCCCGTATTAGCTGCGTCGTTACTTAGAAATAATGTTAGGGAATGTAAAGAAAGTTTTAGTTTTCAACCAATAGATACCGGGGATATTTTAAAAACATTTAAGACAATAGATATTAAAAAAACTACGGATCTATGGGGTATATCAGTAAAAATTATCAATTCCATTATAGATATAATAGCTCCTTACCTTGCAAAAATATTTAATAACAGTATTATTAGTGGTGAGTTTCCAGACTTGATGAAGCACAGTAAAGTCATTCCTTTGTTTAAATCGGGTAGTACTACAGACCCCTCTAATTTTAGGCCAATTTCTATTTTACCTACATGTAGTAAAATTTACGAAAAAGTCATTTTAAGCCAACTTTTAGCTCATTTTAATAAAAATAATTTGCTTCATAATAAACAATTTGGATTTACAAAAGGTCGTTCAACCACTGATGCAGGTGTTGATCTTATTGTTAATATTGTTAGTGCGTGGGAAAAGTCGCAAGACGCTTTAGGTATATTTTGTGATTTGTCCAAGGCATTTGATTGCGTTCAGCACGATACATTGATAAGAAAACTCAGTCATTACGGTATCAACGGTACTAATCTTAAACTAATGATTTCGTATTTGAATGATAGGACTCAAAAGGTTGACGTGAACGGTAAAAGGTCGTCAGGGTCGGTTGTGAGTATGGGGGTTCCTCAGGGATCGATTTTGGGCCCATTTCTATTTTTGGTTTATATTAATGATCTACCCTTTATGGTTTTTAACATCATTAATTTTTAAAATTAATAGACATAAAATCAATTATGACGACGTAAATAATGCTCTCTCAAATATTGTATACTGGTTTAATGTTAACAATCTAGCCTTTAACGATAAGAAAACTAAATGTATTAAATTTTCTGCACCCAATGTTAAACAAGTCGATTCAAATTTGAAACTCAATGGCAATAGATTAAACTTAGTAGACACTACTGTTTTTCTTGGAATAACTGTAGACTGTAAATTGCAGTGGGGAGCCCACATCTCACAACTAGCGAGTAGGCTTAGTTCAGCAGCGTTTGCGGTCAAGAAGATTCGCTCACTAACTGATGTTAATACAGCCAGGATTGTATATTTCAGTTATTTTCATAGCATAATGTCTTATGGCATCTTGCTATGGGGAAACGCTGCAGACATTGAGACGATCTTCGCACTACAGAAAAGGGCTATTCGCGGCATTTATAAACTTGGAAATAGGGAATCTCTTAGGGAAATATTTAAAGATATTAATATACTAACTTTTGCGTCGCAATATATTTATGAAAATATATTGTATACTCATAAAAATATTGATAAATTTACAACGCGAAAAGCAAATCGTGTCGGAAATTGTTCTCTAAGAACTAGGCAAGAGAATAAATTAGCGGTCCCTAAACATAGATTGGCCAAGAGCAGCAAATCGTTCATTGGTACGTCGATACATATTTATAATAAAATCCCGGAGTCAGTTCAATCCTTACCTTTTAATAAATTTAAATTACATGTTAAGCATACACTATGTAAAAAGGCTTATTATAAAGTTAAAGATTATTTAGATGATAAAAAAGCGTGGGATTGATTTCTGGACAGGCTATTTCTTTAGATTGTATCTTATTGTAACTATTTGTGTCTTATTCAAACTATTAACTACTCTGTAAGCATCTAGACATAGACAAGACACAAGAATTAGTAGTTGTATTTTCTTATTTCAATTTAACCGTCTTGTGACCTTACGTTTTTATCTTGTCTTGGTGTAGTTGTATGCCTTGATTTTGTTTATTTGGTGATGGACAAAAGAGTGCCGAGTTTTTTTCCGCCAGCTTTTTTCTCTCGGCCTACTGATGATAAGCTGATGATCGATATTTTGACTTTCATCGAATGTAATTAAGTTACTTAATGATGAAATAAATGATTTTTATTTTATTTTATTTATTTCTAACCTATTGATGTTCTAACCGGCTAAAACTAGGTGTAGCCGCACTTCGGGTATTAGCCGTAACATATATACCGGACTGCTAAGCGGAAGGTTCCGGGTTCAATTTCCGGTCGGGCCAATTTCGTAAAATGGTTTTTCGATATTAGCTCGTGTCTGGGTGTAACTAGGTTCTCCCCTAGTCCATTATGTGGTACCTATAACACAAGTGCTTAATGCAACTTAATTTAGGGCTACATAATTGGTGTGTTAGTCTGTAGATTTTATTTAATTTAAAAAAAAATCTACCTTTATGAGGTTAACAGATATATTTATTATTGGTAAAATAAGCAACCGCTTATGATGATGTATGAGGTGTGTGAGTCGGTTTCACTGTCTAATAAATCACCAAAAGAAATATCTAAATGAGAGCAGATAGTGTTGAATCATATAAAACTTGGCGGTTATAATAAAAAAACATAATTAACAAGAAAATATTATATCTAAAATCGCTTAGGATCCGTACTAATATCACTTGTTTAATGAGGTACCTGTTTAAAAAAGGTTAAATAAATCAATCTCAGGTATCGAAATGTCTTACTATTTTCTATACACTTACACCCCCTCCCACCCAGGATGTGTACGAAACCTTCAACATCGTGATGCGCCGCAAGCCCAAGGAGAACAACTTCAAGGCGGTGCTGGAGACCATCCGCGAGCTGATGAACACGGAGTGCGTGGTGCCGGAGTGGCTGCACGACATCGTGCTGGGGTACGGGGACCCGGGGCAGGCGCACTACACCAGGTAGCTCTGAGTTACGTCATACGGGCTGTGGAATCGTGCTGCGCCGCAAGCCAAGGAGAACAACTTCAAGGCGGTGCTGGAGACCATCCGCGAGCTGATGAACACGGAGTTCGTGGTGCCGGAGTGGCTGCACGACATCGTGCTGGGGTACGGGGACCCGGGGCAGGCGCACTACACCAGGTAGCTCTGAGTTACGTCATACGGGCTGTGGAATCGTGCTGCGCCGCAAGCCAAGGAGAACAACTTCAAGGCGGTGCTGGAGACCATCCGCGAGCTGATGAACACGGAGTGCGTGGTGCCGGAGTGGCTGCACGACATCGTGCTGGGGTACGGGGACCCGGGGCAGGCGCACTACACCAGGTAGCTCTGAGTTACGTCATACGGGCTGTGGAATCGTGCTGCGCCGCAAGCCAAGGAGAACAACTTCAAGGCGGTGCTGGAGACCATCCGCGAGCTGATGAACACGGAGTGCGTGGTGCCGGAGTGGCTGCACGACATCGTGCTGGGGTACGGGGACCCGGGGCAGGCGCACTACACCAGGTAGCTCTGAGTTACGTCATACGGGCTGTGGAATCGTGCTGCGCCGCAAGCCAAGGAGAACAACTTCAAGGCGGTGCTGGAGACCATCCGCGAGCTGATGAACACGGAGTGCGTGGTGCCGGAGTGGCTGCACGACATCGTGCTGGGGTACGGGGACCCGGGGCAGGCGCACTACACCAGGTAGCTCTGAGTTACGTCATACGGGCTGTGGAATCGTGCTGCGCCGCAAGCCAAGGAGAACAACTTCAAGGCGGTGCTGGAGACCATCCGCGAGCTGATGAACACGGAGTGCGTGGTGCCGGAGTGGCTGCACGACATCGTGCTGGGGTACGGGGACCCGGGGCAGGCGCACTACACCAGGTAGCTCTGAGTTACGTCATACGGGCTGTGGAATCGTGCTGCGCCGCAAGCCAAGGAGAACAACTTCAAGGCGGTGCTGGAGACCATCCGCGAGCTGATGAACACGGAGTGCGTGGTGCCGGAGTGGCTGCACGACATCGTGCTGGGGTACGGGGACCCGGGGCAGGCGCACTACACCAGGTAGCTCTGAGTTACGTCATACGGGCTGTGGAATCGTGCTGCGCCGCAAGCCAAGGAGAACAACTTCAAGGCGGTGCTGGAGACCATCCGCGAGCTGATGAACACGGAGTGCGTGGTGCCGGAGTGGCTGCACGACATCGTGCTGGGGTACGGGGACCCGGGGCAGGCGCACTACACCAGGTAGCTCTGAGTTACGTCATACGGGCTGTGGAATCGTGCTGCGCCGCAAGCCAAGGAGAACAACTTCAAGGCGGTGCTGGAGACCATCCGCGAGCTGATGAACACGGAGTGCGTGGTGCCGGAGTGGCTGCACGACATCGTGCTGGGGTACGGGGACCCGGGGCAGGCGCACTACACCAGGTAGCTCTGAGTTACGTCATACGGGCTGTGGAATCGTGCTGCGCCGCAAGCCAAGGAGAACAACTTCAAGGCGGTGCTGGAGACCATCCGCGAGCTGATGAACACGGAGTGCGTGGTGCCGGAGTGGCTGCACGACATCGTGCTGGGGTACGGGGACCCGGGGCAGGCGCACTACACCAGGTAGCTCTGAGTTACGTCATACGGGCTGTGGAATCGTGCTGCGCCGCAAGCCAAGGAGAACAACTTCAAGGCGGTGCTGGAGACCATCCGCGAGCTGATGAACACGGAGTGCGTGGTGCCGGAGTGGCTGCACGACATCGTGCTGGGGTACGGGGACCCGGGGCAGGCGCACTACACCAGGTAGCTCTGAGTTACGTCATACGGGCTGTGGAATCGTGCTGCGCCGCAAGCCAAGGAGAACAACTTCAAGGCGGTGCTGGAGACCATCCGCGAGCTGATGAACACGGAGTGCGTGGTGCCGGAGTGGCTGCACGACATCGTGCTGGGGTACGGGGACCCGGGGCAGGCGCACTACACCAGGTAGCTCTGAGTTACGTCATACGGGCTGTGGAATCGTGCTGCGCCGCAAGCCAAGGAGAACAACTTCAAGGCGGTGCTGGAGACCATCCGCGAGCTGATGAACACGGAGTGCGTGGTGCCGGAGTGGCTGCACGACATCGTGCTGGGGTACGGGGACCCGGGGCAGGCGCACTACACCAGGTAGCTCTGAGTTACGTCATACGGGCTGTGGAATCGTGCTGCGCCGCAAGCCAAGGAGAACAACTTCAAGGCGGTGCTGGAGACCATCCGCGAGCTGATGAACACGGAGTGCGTGGTGCCGGAGTGGCTGCACGACATCGTGCTGGGGTACGGGGACCCGGGGCAGGCGCACTACACCAGGTAGCTCTGAGTTACGTCATACGGGCTGTGGAATCGTGCTGCGCCGCAAGCCAAGGAGAACAACTTCAAGGCGGTGCTGGAGACCATCCGCGAGCTGATGAACACGGAGTGCGTGGTGCCGGAGTGGCTGCACGACATCGTGCTGGGGTACGGGGACCCGGGGCAGGCGCACTACACCAGGTAGCTCTGAGTTACGTCATACGGGCTGTGGAATCGTGCTGCGCCGCAAGCCAAGGAGAACAACTTCAAGGCGGTGCTGGAGACCATCCGCGAGCTGATGAACACGGAGTGCGTGGTGCCGGAGTGGCTGCACGACATCGTGCTGGGGTACGGGGACCCGGGGCAGGCGCACTACACCAGGTAGCTCTGAGTTACGTCATACGGGCTGTGGAATCGTGCTGCGCCGCAAGCCAAGGAGAACAACTTCAAGGCGGTGCTGGAGACCATCCGCGAGCTGATGAACACGGAGTGCGTGGTGCCGGAGTGGCTGCACGACATCGTGCTGGGGTACGGGGACCCGGGGCAGGCGCACTACACCAGGTAGCTCTGAGTTACGTCATACGGGCTGTGGAATCGTGCTGCGCCGCAAGCCAAGGAGAACAACTTCAAGGCGGTGCTGGAGACCATCCGCGAGCTGATGAACACGGAGTGCGTGGTGCCGGAGTGGCTGCACGACATCGTGCTGGGGTACGGGGACCCGGGGCAGGCGCACTACACCAGGTAGCTCTGAGTTACGTCATACGGGCTGTGGAATCGTGCTGCGCCGCAAGCCAAGGAGAACAACTTCAAGGCGGTGCTGGAGACCATCCGCGAGCTGATGAACACGGAGTGCGTGGTGCCGGAGTGGCTGCACGACATCGTGCTGGGGTACGGGGACCCGGGGCAGGCGCACTACACCAGGTAGCTCTGAGTTACGTCATACGGGCTGTGGAATCGTGCTGCGCCGCAAGCCAAGGAGAACAACTTCAAGGCGGTGCTGGAGACCATCCGCGAGCTGATGAACACGGAGTGCGTGGTGCCGGAGTGGCTGCACGACATCGTGCTGGGGTACGGGGACCCGGGGCAGGCGCACTACACCAGGTAGCTCTGAGTTACGTCATACGGGCTGTGGAATCGTGCTGCGCCGCAAGCCAAGGAGAACAACTTCAAGGCGGTGCTGGAGACCATCCGCGAGCTGATGAACACGGAGTTCGTGGTGCCGGAGTGGCTGCACGACATCGTGCTGGGGTACGGGGACCCGGGGCAGGCGCACTACACCAGGTAGCTCTGAGTTACGTCATACGGGCTGTGGAATCGTGCTGCGCCGCAAGCCAAGGAGAACAACTTCAAGGCGGTGCTGGAGACCATCCGCGAGCTGATGAACACGGAGTGCGTGGTGCCGGAGTGGCTGCACGACATCGTGCTGGGGTACGGGGACCCGGGGCAGGCGCACTACACCAGGTAGCTCTGAGTTACGTCATACGGGCTGTGGAATCGTGCTGCGCCGCAAGCCAAGGAGAACAACTTCAAGGCGGTGCTGGAGACCATCCGCGAGCTGATGAACACGGAGTGCGTGGTGCCGGAGTGGCTGCACGACATCGTGCTGGGGTACGGGGACCCGGGGCAGGCGCACTACACCAGGTAGCTCTGAGTTACGTCATACGGGCTGTGGAATCGTGCTGCGCCGCAAGCCAAGGAGAACAACTTCAAGGCGGTGCTGGAGACCATCCGCGAGCTGATGAACACGGAGTGCGTGGTGCCGGAGTGGCTGCACGACATCGTGCTGGGGTACGGGGACCCGGGGCAGGCGCACTACACCAGGTAGCTCTGAGTTACGTCATACGGGCTGTGGAATCGTGCTGCGCCGCAAGCCAAGGAGAACAACTTCAAGGCGGTGCTGGAGACCATCCGCGAGCTGATGAACACGGAGTGCGTGGTGCCGGAGTGGCTGCACGACATCGTGCTGGGGTACGGGGACCCGGGGCAGGCGCACTACACCAGGTAGCTCTGAGTTACGTCATACGGGCTGTGGGAAAGGAAAACTTCCGAAAATGAAAACTAGGTTCTTTAACAATTAAAGAAGTTATGTTTGGAGCAAAGCATTTTTTTTACTTACAGGCAAAGTGTAAACAGATCTTTTTTGAAATAATCCCAAGGTCTAATGGTTTACATGCGACTGTGTATAACAAATGGTAAAAAGTATTTAAAAAAATACTCTAAACGCATCGAATACCCCTTTAGCAATTACCTTACCTTGTTTTTGTTTTTGAAAACAGTTTTTTTACAACTCGCATTTTGATCTTATAAAACTAACCGTATGTACCATTGGCCGATTAATGCATATTCCAATTGTTTTCTCTCTCCGAATGTTTAGAATGCCAAACGAGATAGCGACGCTGGACTTTAACGACACATTCCTGGATATGGAGCATCTCAGGAAGAGCTTCCCAGGCCATGAGATCAAGGTGAAGACTGACGATCCCAGGAAACTGGTGCGGCCTTTCAAGTAAGTAGGAAATATTTATTTGTTTAGGGCCGATTTTTCAATAGGCCGATTTGTCAGTTAAATTCTATCTGACAGAAAATCAGCATGTTTTCGTTGCACATCGAATATAAATATTTGTCATGTGTATGAAGTGACAATGAAAACATACCTATTATCAGTCGGATAGCATTTATCTGACTATTGAAAAATCAGCCCTAAGCCGTGCAATTCTAAGGCAATCAATTAAATTAAAACGAGTTTATGTATCAAAGAGTTTGTGTAGACTTAAAATTGCTACTTTAAATAGCACTACTGTATGATGTTTTAAATAAATTTTCATTACACCCCTAGGTTAACATTCGAGAATGTTCTCCGCAAGCAGCAAAATGAAGAGGCCATGGAAGAGGAAGACCCTAAGAAGGTTATCACCGTGGAGCCACACGTACAACCGAAGAGAGGGCCCTATCTCTACAATGAACCTAAAAAGTAAGTCATTAATGACTATGAACTAAGAGCAGCAAATTTTGGCATTACAAATTGTGACTAATTACATTTTGTTGACATAGTAAGCTTTTTGTATGTAAATATTAACAGTTTCCAGCGTTTACAAGCACAACTAAATTCCTGAGTAGTCGCGTGTTGGTAATGGTATATTAAGCAGACGTAATCAAACACTTTTGTTTTCTTTCGTTTCATTCAAAAGTGAGATGTGAGAACCACTGTTGTCTCTTTCATTCACCGAAAGAAAACCAGCGACAGAGTGGGATAACAATAATTTAGAAATTTCATCTCAATTCAAGGAAAACCCGCGTAACACATTTTTGGCACAGTCTGTTACGTTTGTAAAATGTTCTCGGGGAAAACCGTAGGTAATTGAATCTTTCAGAGCGAATTATTGCCGGCTATTTGTGACCGTGTTATTAATGGGTTGTTTTTTGTTTACACTATCAAAAGTTTACCTGTTAGTAATTCAAATTTTGGCAACCGCCCGCCATACACACAAACAGCCTTTGATAGAAAGTAAACAATGTCGGTGTATTGACAAATATTATGATTTTTGTTTGCCCCGTAAACATAAAAACTTTGATTTTTTTACTTTAAACACATTTTTTTCAGAAAGTATAAAAAAAACTAGGGTTTCATTTTCATATAAATGAATCTTTATCAAAGTCCACTTATAAATATGTATGCGTATAAGTCGCACTTAAAATCTAAAAACGAAAAGCTATTCGAAAAGGTCGTAATAAACCTAGGTAACTGCCAAATCATTTTACTTGGTAACGCTATTTGTTATACCTATCAATTCTAAAAATATCCACGCTACCGGTTTATTTGTAAACAAACAATTCTCATACTTCGTGTTTTAAACCATATCATGACGTCATATAAGGTAAAGCTATATTGGTTATTACGTCACGCGGCAGTGTGACGCTATTTTAAACTATATTCACTGTTTGATTTACGTTGGTTTCGCTGCAAGATTGTCATTTGAAAGCTAAGAACCAAGCGTTAAGATGGTTAGGTTAGGTACGTTTTTTTTAATTTAAATTTATTTGGCTACAAAGATACCTTAGCTATATAAGAAAAACGTAAATGCCTTTAGATACCTAATTGTGTATTCAGTTATTATCTACTCTGCCTAGCCCGCTTTTAAAACTGGAACAGAACCAAATTGTTTAACAGTATTAATATGCCACTACATAACAGATGATACATTACAATTAAACACGTACGGATGCGGTGTAGTTTGGACTACAGAATGTTTTGTTGTTGAACATTTAAATTTCTACAATGGGACTGTTAGAATAATCTGTCCCATTGTTCAAATAATTCGTACGTTGGTATTGACCAATATAATGTTATACGCATGCAAATTGTCGAAACTGTGATTAATGGTTGCATCAACATCATGTCTGTCTAGTGATTGAAGTGCCATAAATATTCAGAATAAAAGGTTAATACGAATTTACGACAGTAAATACGAGTATATTGTGTTGTTATTTGCAAGCAATGTATAAAATAATTGTAATATTTTGCATTAATGTAAATGTGAAACAAACCATACCTCTTGGTATGGCATCTTATAATGGGTTATTTCAAATAACTTTGTTTAAATTAATTGCACTTTACAGGAACAAATCCACTTTCCTAGTCATGTAGAAGCCTGAGTTGAAATATTAATACGAAATATAATTGCAGATATGTTTTAAACGCAAATATAACAAACGGTGCATGCTAATCAGACAGGAAGCAGAATTTAAAACTTAATTTCTGAAGTCTACTTAAATTTATTTTTATTGCGTATATCTATATCTATTTATTATTATTATTATTCAATATATCTGTAAATTATCTCGTCGATGTAAATATAATGTTGATTGCAGGAACAACATTCTGTTCACTCCGACGCAAGTGGAGGCGATCCGGTCGGGAATGCAACCCGGGCTCACGCTGGTGGTCGGGCCTCCTGGGACAGGTAATTGTACATAAACAAGCGACCCACCCACGCTTCGCAATGTGGCCGACTAGCTCACGAAAAATTGATTTTTGGCTAACTTAAAAAAACTTTTTCCGATTGTTCTTTATTAACAAATTTAAATGAAAAAAATACCTAAAGGATGGTGGAAGCCGCATTAAAATCCCTCAACTGGTTTAGGACGAGCTTAAAGCCAAACATACAAACAGACAGAATTAGCGTCTTGGATTTATACTATGTAATGATGATGAAAAAAATACCTAAAGGATGGTGAAAACCGCATTAAAATCCCTCAACTGGTCTAGGAGTAGTTTAAAGCCAAACATTCAAACAGACAGAATTAGCGACTTGGATTTATACTATGTAATGATGATAGAATTTAACACCTGGTTTAACTAAACAAAATAAGTCTTCCATACTTCCTTGTAACGAAGCTTTGATTGTGTAAAATAAATTTTATAATCGGTTCAGTAGTTTCAAAGATGGTCTACCATATGAAAACTCGCAAACTGTACCCCTTTGTAATATTGGTATTAGATATATTGTATTGTTTTATTCCGTTCGCTGCAAATTTATCACAGCCTCAGCCAATTCACAATATCCTTGATCTCCTTAAAATAAAATAAAAATAAACATCCCCTAAATGATCTTACAAAATTGCCTTTTCAAATAGGTATTTCAAAGAAATTAATCACACAATAAATTTAATATCTTACATTTTTTTTAATAATACAGTAAACAAGTTCATTTGCACCTCTTCATATATTCGATGAGTCATATTTCTCAAATAGTAAATTTCTGTCTAATAACCGTATCGCCGAATATAGAGATCAAGTCCAAAGGGTTACGGCCGAGCGCTCATTAAAGTAGATTGTTAGTATACCGTCTGTTCGTTTATTTAGCAGGAAACCACAACAGTTACAGATTTTACAACTGATCGTCGGTTTATGGTGAGGAGTTTCAACTTTTTTTTATTGATTCATCGGACTGATTCCACACTTAGCTAGTGGAAAAGAACTATAAAAGATACATCATTAGGGTAAGTAAATTTAGGAAAGCGAGGAGCGTAGAAACGAGCGTGGTAGGTTGATGTTGACACTGCATGCGCGAGCTGAGCGAGCGTAACGAACGTAGCGAGTGAGGTGCGGCAGCACCCGGCGGAGCGCCAAAAATCTACTTGCTGCCGTTAAAAGTCTGAAAATAGGCGACATTCATATATATATTTTTTTAACGTAACTACTGAGTAACAATATATATTGGGACATATAAATAGTATAAAATATGATACTAAACAATACCCAACATGCTGAGTTTTATTAAGAGCGTCTGACATCGATAATAACTAGTGGCAAAGATAGAATTATTTTGAAGGATATTGCTTGTGGCTGACTTAGTTATTAAGAAGGCATTGTGGATTTTTAGAGGCGGAAAATGCTATTTAAAATAAATCGGTTTAATTACCACCCATATAGAAATACCAGATAGATGATGTAATCCAGCGTTTTGACTTAACTATACAATGTAAATTGAGGCACTATACTTAGTTCATTAAACATTCGATTAATCGCCAACTACACTTTGCAATTAAGATAATATATTAAATACAATTAATTTGTACCTACTGAGTCATACAGTGAGCTAATGAACGGTGTAATATTTACACATGTAATGTAGCGTATCTAATTTAAATGTTTATTGCATAGTTTCATCTGCGACTTTGTTTTCATCGACATTGTTCGTTTTAACGGTTCATATTATAGCCGATGACATAATCACATTACAGTTTATCAAGGACACATCAAGGTGTGCCAAGTGCCAATAATTTATGGCTGGGACATTTAAATATACTGGCGATTCGTACGTGAAAAATTTGACGTAACGATCCCAAAACAGAAAAATATACTTCTTGACAATATTAAATTATCATTTTGTTTATTAACATTGGATGTCACAATATGTATAATATCTAGCATAATATACAGGGTGTTTGGAGGGTGAGTAGCCAAATGAAAATGGTGGATAGGTGAGGCTATTAGCTATTTACTTGCACTTATTAAATTGCAATTTGGTTCAATTTTAAGAATTTATTCGATTTTTAAAATTTTCTTAAGCAAGTCCCCGATTTTGTCATTAAAAGTCAATTTTTTTTTATTTACTATCGGAACCCAACGAAAATAATTTTAATTTAAAGCCCAATACCGTTTTATTCAGATGAAATCATAAATTAATACAAATCATCTCATATAAAGTTACAATGCGTTCATAAACTTCGTGGAACCAGTGGGAAAAAATGGTTAGTCAACTTTGCTATGAAAAAAATATGTATATAAGAGTTTGAAAATTTCATTTGCTTTTAAAACTTCTACATTTAATACACTTTATAATGGTATGCAACATGTAACATAAATAATTAGAAATCTCAACAGAAATAGTAAGTTAGTCCTCAAAGACGCCTGGTAAGGAAGGTTCAAACCCGTTAAACTACGTATGTAGTTAAAAACTTCTGTCACATTCTAACAAAGCTATGCATATTGTGTTACCTATTTTGTCACTGGGCAATACTTCTCTTGTTTGCTAGCCTCATGTATAAAAAAATGTTTTTATTTTCCGACTGAAGATTGTTGTTGGCCCATATGAAAACTATAACTTCACCAAACTATTCGACTACTAAGGCCACCTAGTTTGATGCGGACCTCAGTTCAGGGCGTCGCGATCATTTCCACTACACTGTTTCCCTTAGGGGCCTCTCTGAGAAGACCCAGCAAGAAACTCAACGGGGGTCGGATCTGATAGTCGTAGAAACCGGATGTTGAATGCCGCACCTGCCGGTTGGAGCGGTGTATTTATAGGGAAGGCTGTTATCACTATCGTGTCCATAGGGTCGGTAGCGGGCGCGGGCTGGAGGAAGCAGATTGTTCCTTACGGTAATCTTTTGACGTTCGACGTTCGTTGGACGATTGTTTTTTGGTCGGTTAGTGAGGGGCGGACTAAAAGAAACTCCTAGATCCAGTCGCCGTCAATCGGTTTTACATGAATTGCAGCTTGTGAAATGATATTTGCTTGCATGCGAAAAGACCACGCTACCGTTGGCTATGACTAGACAAACAAAAGTAAGATAGATAATAGCTTATTTTCAAGTGTCATTTTTCACCAGTAAATTAAAAACAAAACAAAAAAAAACTTGTGAAATGAGATTTTCTTGCATGCGCAAAGGCCACGCTACCGTTGGTCATGACTTTTTTCAAGCAGCATCTTACTCCGACTGTAGAAAAGTGTAGGTTACCGAGAATCTGCGCTGAGCGGAGTTAAACATGTGAGATTGTAGAATCCTCTTCTATTCGAGGCAGGAAAAGTAAAGAGGAGGTCGAATGAGATAACACAATAGGCATAGCTTTTTAAGAATGAGACAGAAGTTTTGAACTACATATGTAATTTAACGGGTTTGAACCTTCGTTACCAGGCGTCTTTAAGGACTAACTTACTATTTTTGTTGAGATTTCTAATTATTTATGTTACATGTAGCACATCATTATAAAGTGTATTAACTGTAGAAGTTTTTAATAGCAAATGAAATTTTCAAACTCAATTTTTTTTTATTTTTTGCTTAGGAAATTTTTTTTTCCCACTGGTTCCGCGAAGTTTATGAACCCACTGTAACTTTATATGAGATGATTTGTATTAATTTATGATTGCATCTGAATAAAACAGTATTAGGCTTTTAATTAAAATTATTTTCGTTTGGTTCCGACGGTAAATAAAAATAAATTGGACTTTTAATGACAAAATCGGGGATTTTCTTAGGAAAAACTTAAAAATCGAATAAATTCTAAAACTTGAACCAAAATGCAATTCAATAAGTGGAAGTAAATAGCTATTAGCCTTACCTATCCACCACTTTCATTTGGCTACTCACCCACCAAACGCCCTGTATTATATGGAATACATAGGTATATATTTATTGATCCGGGTCTTGTTCTAATAGGAATAATATACCTAAATGAAAATCGAGTGTAATATAGGCTTTTATCATTAGTTCCAAATGCTTTCCTGTTTCCCAAATAATAACAATTATAATTTCTAAGATCTGTTAAATGGTTCCTGAGATAAGATACTTCTAAACTATTTTTAGTATAGAGTGTATAATGCCCATCTTTTGAAGCGGCCAACTAAAATACTTGACTCCATCAATTCTTAACTAAAATCATCTCCCCACAGGTAAAACCGACGTGGCCGTCCAGATAATCTCGAACCTGTACCACAACTTCCCGTGGCAGCGCACGCTGGTGGTGACGCACAGCAACCAGGCGCTGAACCAGCTGTTCGAGAAGGTCGCCGAGCTGGACGTGGACGAGCGGCACCTGCTGCGGCTGGGGCACGGGGAGGAGGCGCTGCAGACGGACAAGGACTTCTCGCGGTAGGTGGACCAGCTGTTGAGGAGGTGGCCGAGCTGGACGTGGACGAGCGGCACCTGCTGCGGCTGGGGCACGGGGAGGAGGCGCTGCAGACGGACAAGGACTTCTCGCGGTAGGTGGACCAGCTGTTGAGGAGGTGGCCGAGCTGGACGTGGACGAGCGGCACCTGCTGCGGCTGGGGCACGGCGAGGAGGCGCTGCAGACGGACAAGGACTTCTCGCGGTAGGTGGACCAGCTGTTGAGGAGGTGGCCGAGCTGGACGTGGACGAGCGGCACCTGCTGCGGCTGGGGCACGGGGAGGAGGCGCTGCAGACGGACAAGGACTTCTCGCGGTAGGTGGACCAGCTGTTGAGGAGGTGGCCGAGCTGGACGTGGACGAGCGGCACCTGCTGCGGCTGGGGCACGGGGAGGAGGCGCTGCAGACGGACAAGGACTTCTCGCGGTAGGTGGACCAGCTGTTGAGGAGGTGGCCGAGCTGGACGTGGACGAGCGGCACCTGCTGCGGCTGGGGCACGGGGAGGAGGCGCTGCAGACGGACAAGGACTTCTCGCGGTAGGTGGACCAGCTGTTGAGGAGGTGGCCGAGCTGGACGTGGACGAGCGGCACCTGCTGCGGCTGGGGCACGGGGAGGAGGCGCTGCAGACGGACAAGGACTTCTCGCGGTAGGTGGACCAGCTGTTGAGGAGGTGGCCGAGCTGGACGTGGACGAGCGGCACCTGCTGCGGCTGGGGCACGGGGAGGAGGCGCTGCAGACGGACAAGGACTTCTCGCGGTAGGTGGACCAGCTGTTGAGGAGGTGGCCGAGCTGGACGTGGACGAGCGGTACCTGCTGCGGCTGGGGCACGGGGAGGAGGCGCTGCAGACGGACAAGGACTTCTCGCGGTAGGTGCACCAGCTGTTGAGGAGGTCGCCGAGCTGGACGTGGACGAGCGGCACCTGCTGCGGCTGGGGCACGGGGAGGAGGCGCTGCAGACGGACAAGGACTTCTCGCGGTAGGTCGGGTGGCTAGGTTTTTTTTTATATATAAAATAGGGAGCAAACGAGCATGCGGGTCACCTGATGGTAAGTGATCACCGCCGCCCATATACACCCACAATTACATATGCATTGAGGGTGCGTTGCTGGCCTATGAGAAATTGGGCACCGGATATCGCACTCACCGAACGAAACGCAGGAACATCGTCCCCACTTCACTTCGGTTTTCTGTGCGACGGTGGTATTTCACCGGTCGAATCAGCCCATTAATCGCTGTAAACAGAGCCTACAGCTAGACTCTACCACTCTAAAAAGGAGTTGGGTAGGTTGGGTTTTTGGTGTGGAATATTTGGTTTTGGTGGATGTTTTTTAGAGGATAAAGTAACACCGCTGAAACTGGTTAAATTAAAGCACAAACCTGCACCCTGGCTAACTGAACCGATCAAAAATATGGTGGCTGCCAGAGACAAAGCAAAATGACGACATAAGCGTTGTCCCACCGATCAGAATTTAAATAACTTAAAATATCTACGCAACAGGTGCAATCGCATGTGTTGTGAGGCAAAAAGACGGTACTTTCATGAATCGCTACATAATCGCAGTCCCGCTGAAGTCTTGAATTTCCTGAAATCCGTCGGTATCGGCAAATTTTCTAATGATATAGCTAAAGATTTTGACTTAGGATCACTCAACAATCATTTTTCCACTCCTCCTGTTGTTCTGGACCCTAATGTCAAATCTTTGACTTTGAAGAGTCTTGCTGATGCCTCTCCCTCACACCCACCTTTCAATTTTTCTTATTCCTCTGAGGAGGACGTCAATAAGACAGTTTTGAATATAAGCTTCACTGCCGCAGGTCATGATTGCCTATGCTCAAAAATGTTCACCCCGATCCTTCCACATCTTCTTCCTGTCCTTACTCATATACTTAATTTTTCTCTATCCTCTTCTACATTTCCTTCCTCCTGGAAAAACGCTGACGTTATTCCTTTGCCCAAATTACCTAATCCAACTACCCCAGCTGATTTCCGACCAATTTCCAGTCTTCCGTTTCTTTCCTAAGTCCTCGAGTATTTGGTACATGGCCAGTTATCATCATTTATTTCTTTCCACCATCTTCACTTTCACTCCTTTACAATCCGGTTTGCGTCCTGGCCACAGCACCGTGTCAGCACTCATTAACGTGACTGATGACATTCGCTTGGCCATGGAAAATAAATCCCTTACAATACTCGTTTTGCTTGACTTCAGTAATGCTTTCAACTCTGTCGATTTTGACATCCTTCTTGGCATCCTTAAATCCTTGAATATTTCCTCTCCTGCTTTATCCTGGTTCGATTCCTACCTTCGTGGCCGCTCGCAGCGTGTTCGCCTAAGCGAGTCTTACTCGGAATGGTTTGACCTTACTGCGGGTGTGCCTCAGGATGGTGTCCTATCTCCCTTACTGTTTTCCATTTTCATTAACTCTGTGTCCCATGTCATTTCTTCCAAATTCCACCTTTATGCGGACGATATGCAAATTTACCATCATTGCCTTGTTTCCGATATTCCTGCCGCCATAGCATCTATTAATGATGATTTGGAACGCATCCGTAACTGGGCTCCTTTGGTCTGGTTCTTAACCCTAAAAAAACGCAAGCTTTAGTTATTGGAAGCAGGTCCATGCGCAGTCGCATCGATCCATCTTCCTTACCTACCGTCACTCTTAATGGAACACCAATCGCCTTCGCTGAATCTGCTAAGAACCTAGGTGTTACATTAGATTGTAATCTTAACTGGGGTCTGCATTTCAGCGAGGTCAATCGCAGGGTCCACTACTCCTTCCATTCGCTGAAGTGTCTTCAAACGTATTTGCCGATCGCGACTAAAATCTCCCTTTCCTTAACTCTTATCCAACCCATTATAGATTATGCGGATGCTTGTTACCTAGATGCCACAGAGGAGCTGTTAAACAAACTGGAACGCTTGCAAAATCTCTGTATCAGATTTGTTTTTAAATAAATAAAAAAAAAAATCTTAGAAAGTATGATCATGTATCACATCTTCGCAAGCAACTCCAGTGGCTCCCAATCCGATTTCGTAGGAACACTCGTATACTATGTCACCTCCATAACGTTCTCCATAATTCTTCCTACCCATCCTACCTACGCGATCGCTTCACGTATAACAACCCGCCAAATGCGATCTGCAGACCACTCAAAATGTATCTACCGTCTGTGCCTCCTCATTCCACTGATTTCTATTACCGTTCCTTTACTGTCCATGCTGTCAGGCTTTGGAACTCATTGCCTCACGATATTCGAGCAATGAAATCCATCTCATTGTTCAAACGAAACGTGTCAAAAGTCTTTATCTTGCTATGTAGTCTATGTGTAACATTGTTTTTTTTTTAATATTTATTTATGTATCGGTAGTTGTAAGTATGTTTAAATATGTATATGTATATATATTTAAGTAATAATATGTAACTATTTGTATGTACTTTATATTAGTAGATATGTATCAATTATTAGTATGTAGACCCACAAAAATTTGCTTTCCATACCATCGCTTCAACTACAGATCTGCTCGAAGAGATTTCGTGTTTGGAATAAGCAGAACCTCTGTATTTACGTTTTATTTTGTAATAACTTTGTCCTTTTATGTGTTTTTTTGTGTAGATCCATAAATTAGTAAATATATAAATAAATAACAAATTATATTTCATAAATATTTATAATTATCTAAAAAAATATGAAAATATATTGTTAAAAATATTAATTTTGAGTGTAGTTTTGCCATCCTTCATCAGAAGTATCGATTTGCAGTATCGTTTCATCAAAATTTCATTATATTTTTGGAGAGAATGAAAAAAAAGTTAATAACTTGTAATGTTTATTTTACTACGCAGTACCGAGTAGTGGCGGGCGGATGCGATTGCATTCAATTTTCTAAATATATTATTCAAAGGTCTCGTTGATTCAATCATTCCTTCTAAAATCGACAACTCGGTTAAAATTCAAGGTAACTCCGCGCCTTGTATTATGTTAAGTTTCTTTGTCCCATTGTTCACAAGAATGGCAATATATTGAATTTTGGTTAGTTGAAGGTCAATTTTGTTGTTTGTAATATCGATAGGAACGATGAAAATAACCTACACACGTTAATTTTAATTGTGCCTTTTCTGTGTTTTGTATTAAATTCTTGATAACAGATTAATTACATTTGAATGCGTACAGTTTGGATTAAAATGATCGAAATAGACTGCTTTAAGTAATTTTTTTTTGGTTCTCTGATATAACCTAGCAATGTCTATTACAGCGCTTCTGGTTTTTGTGATTTTCCAAATGACCTATACTCATGAAATTTTGAATGAAACAAGATTATACAAATCCTGTTAAATAACTTAAATCATTTTTATGTTATTTTGTTGGATCTGACTGGACACGAAAAAAATTACGTCGATAATATAATATAGGGAAGGGTCTTATATGCTCTTCTTTGCATGTACCTATGTGGACACATGTCTACTTTATTTTAGACGTAACCGTTACAAATCGTGTTCGTAGTATTAATTTTCCTTATAAGAACTGCTCACCGGTCGAACTTGCAAGTAACAAAGGGAATGAATCAATGAACTTCATTATCATAATCTTTACATATTATAAATCCAAGTTGCTAGTTCTATTTGTTTGTATGTTTGTCCGCTATCTCCTCCTAAACCACTAAACGGATTTTTAGCCCGTTTTCTCCATGTTTTAGGATATTTAAATTTGTTAATAAAGAACATGTAGGAAAAGTTGTTTTAATTTCGATAAAAAAACAATATTTCGGTAACAAGTCGGCTAAAATTACACCATTGCGAAGCGTGGGCGGGTCGCTAGTGATTGAATAAAGCAAAGCAACAAGTCTTGATTGGTTTGTGAATGGCGCCCGCAAACGGTCAAAAATGTGTCATTTGTCCTAATAGTCAAAAGGAAAACAATAGTTAAAGTAAATAATAGCTTTATTTGACCTATGTCAATGTAGACAAGCAATTTCAATCAACACTTTAATTCTATTTTAAAGCAGAACATTCAGACAGACAGACAAACATACAAATTTTCGCTTTTATTGTTATATTTAGTGAGGATAAAGATCTTGGATGACGTAATCATCTTAAGCAACAATACTTGACTGTGCTATTTAGGTCACAGTTCCACGAAGCGAGAACAAAGCCAGATGAAATTAATATGCACAAGCTGGGTTTACGTGGCAAATTGCGCATGTAATGTATATGGAGAGGCGAACCCACGGTGCCTAAAACCACGCACCGCACCGCACACAGATCGGCGCTTGTAATAAAGTCGATTTTAGTTTACAAACAAATTTTAGTAATAGGTACGCAACGCAATTGCATCTATACTTTCAAATAGCAGACTCTATAATGTTTTCATTCAATCTTCTTTGTGAATCTTCGGGCTTGCGCCATCGGCCGATGTGTGTGAGCTGAACTCAAGCGGCGTACATTACTTTTCCACCATTTTTTACGTATTTTTTATTTAGTCTTGCAATGCTCTTTTTACACCCTGTATATCGTACTAATATTATAAACGTGAAAGTTTGTGAGTATGGATGTATGTTTGGATGGATGGATGTATGGAGGTTTGTTACTCTTTCACGTAAAAACTACTGAACGGATTTGGATGAAACTTTACAGTAATGTGACCTACAGTAATATACGTTTATATATCAGAATAAGACATAGGGTACTTTTTACCGCGGGAAAACTTCTCATTTTCACGGGAAACCGACTTTCACGCGAACGGAGTCACGGGCGGCCACTAGCTTTTTACATATTTTTTAGTTTTTTTTAGTTTTGCAATGCTCTTTTACACCCTGTATATATAAAAAAACAAACTTTAATATAATTCCCACAGCTACGGCCGCGTGAACTACGTGCTCGCCAAGCGTCTGGAGCTGCTGGAGCAGGTGTCCCGTCTCCAAAGCACCCTGGGCGCCGGTGGAGACGCCGGGGCCACCTGCGAGCTGGCCCATCACTTCCTGGTGTACCACGTGAAGCCGAGATATGCCGCGTTCCTGCATGCGGTCAATGGAGATCAGGTGGGTGGTATACGATGATTCAATAATATACACGGTAAGTTATGAGTTAATTTTAATGTTATAAATACTGGAATGAATATGAGTTAAGTGGTTTTGTTTACATATTGAGCCAAAGACAAATATTCGACCTTAAACACTGCAGGATGTTAAAGGTTTGGGGAGATTTTGACATTTTTGTTTTCTTAGTTACACGTTCAAGAAAAGCAAATTTAGAATTCTAATTGTTTAAAAAAATATTTGGTGGGTACTTAAACACCTTCTCCTATTAAAATCGATTCTGCACATTGTAAAGTTAAATTGTATTCGTTTTGGATCGATCGCTGCTATAGAATCAATCACAGAATATCCTAACAGCGTGTGTTCACACTGATGGAGTGAATGAAATACTTACTTACCTATTTGCTCTGCATTGGGGAAATTTATACGCTTTGTGGTTTAACAATAAAATCATGCGGTTTTTACTAGCGCCACAAGAACATTAATCATTAAAAACACAATATGTCATTCTCCTAAATGATTTAGAATTCTATGTACCAACAGAATAAATACATAACAGAATAATGCCTATACCTTTTTATAAACCGCACAAAATATCCATCATAAGTAAAAATAAATGTAAATAATACTCAAGTTCAAGGTCTTAGACAGAATAAAACTATTTTCATTACGTCGACATGAGACCTTTAGTAGAAACGAGTGGTAAAGTCTAGCTGTAGGCTCTGTCTGCAGCGATTACTGGACTCGACCGGTGAATTACCACCGTCGCACCCGACGTGAAGTAGGAACGATGTTCCTGCGTTTCTTTCGGTGAGTGCGATATCCGGTGCCCAATTTTCTCAAAGGCTCAGCAACACACCCCGCATGCTCGTTTGCTCCCTTTATCATAAAAAAAAACATCTCACAGAGTACAAATATGCAGACAAAAAAGATCGTGATCGAAAACCGGCTAACCAAAACCCTTTTCTTGGAAGTGAGGTAACAGGGATAAATAAAAGTCGATTGTAGTAGAACTTATTTTTCTGACCTCACAAGAATCTGTTATTTATTCGTTTAGGTGTTGAAGTTTACCTTCCCCTTTACAGGAAATAAAATTCACGTAATGAAATGACACACTGTACCTTGACAGATTTAAATGTTTTTCAATCAACAATCTCCATGACTACTAAACTAAAATAAAATAACATTAAAAAGTAGTGAGGACTACTAAGGGCAGGTTATTCAATTCTCTGATAAAATCTATTCGACAGAAAATAAGTATGTTCTTGTTGCATGTCAAGTATAAACATTTGACATTTGTATGAAGTGGCACTGATATCATACTACTTATCCGTTGGATAGGATTTGTTGAAAATTAACAGTTGAAAATTCAATCCTAAGGGCTGATTTTTCAACAGTCAGATAAATGCTAACTGACTGATAAGAGGTATGTTTTCATTGTCACTTCATACATATTTCAAGTATTTATGTTCGACGTGCAACAAAAACATACTGATTTTCTGTCAGATATAATTCATCTGACTATTGAAAAACCGGCCCTTAGTCTTTTTTAGAATTTCCATTACATAGGTACACTAATCTTAAGTTACCTGCACAGCTGCGGGCGGGAAGCAATAAGCTTAGGTGTATAATTCAAAACACGGTAATATTTTGCGGTTTAGTTATAGGTTTCAATTTACACTTTCCCTTACGAAGGTATAATATGTTATACCTACACACTTACATACAATTTATACCTATAACCAAAATCTGCCACAATGCTGTTACTTTATATTTTTTTCCTAAGGGCTGATTTTTCAACAGTCAGATAAATGCTAACTGACTGATAAGAGGTATGTTTTCATTGTCACTTCATACATATTTCAAGTATTTATGTTCGACGTGCAACAAAAACATACTGATTTTCTGTCAGATATAATTCATCTGACTATTGAAAAACCGGCCCTTAGTCTTTTTTAGAATTTCCATTACATAGGTACACTAATCTTAAGTTACCTGCACAGCTGCGGGCGGGAAGCAATAAGCTTAGGTGTATAATTCAAAACACGGTAATATTTTGCGGTTTAGTTATAGGTTTCAATTTACACTTTCCCTTACGAAGGTATAATATGTTATACCTACACACTTACATACAATTTATACCTATAACCAAAATCTGCCACAATGCTGTTACTTTATATTTTTTTCCTAAGGGCTGATTTTTCAATAGTCAGATATATGCTAATTGACTGATAAGAGGTATGTTTTCATTGCCACTTCATACATATGTCAAGTATTATGTTCTACGTGCAACAAAAACATACCTACTGATTTTCTGTCAGATAGAATTTATCTGACTATTGAAAAACCGGCCCTAAACTAACAAAAAGGCAAGTTTAATAATTTATCTGTACGTAATTATTAGAACAAGGCAGTGGAGACAATCAGCAAGGAGTTCCCGTTCCACGAGTTCTTCGACGACGCGCCGAAGCCGCTGTTCCCCGGCAAGTCGTGGGAGGCGGATATGGACATCGCTGAGAGCTGTTACAGGTATTTATGAAACAACAGCCTATTCAATAATCGGTCTATTTTAGGTGATAGGCTTGGACATTGGACACTATACAGGGTTATTTCTAATTAGCGCATCACCTCTTGTAGGCAGCTTCTCTACATCGATCCCAACAACATTTAACCAACGACTAATTAAAATTAATAGGAAAGCCGCCTGCAAGAGGTGATGCGCTAATTAAAAATAGCCCTGTATAATCACTTGGGTGATCAATGGTGATTTTATTTCAGAGCTAAATTTTGTTACTTTTGAGTACCTATAAAATAATACTTAGAAAGAAGAAATTTTATAAAGGAGGATAAAACAAAATATTAATGTGTACTTTTTATTGAATTGTAAATTTAAATCTGACTTAAAGTATTTTTTAAATGAACAATAAGCAGTAATCTAACCGTTTTAATTCTTTAGTAGGTAATATGGTTTCACTTTGATAAATTAACTATTGTAAAAATGTAAAATGTAACTATTAAAAAAACAGCTTGAACATGCAAAACACATGCTAAAATCCCACCACCTCTATCACCAGATACATAGAGCACATATTCGAAGAACTGGAAGAGTTCCGCGCGTTCGAGTTGTTACGTTCTGGTCTCGACCGCTCCAAGTATTTGCTCGTGAAGGAAGCCAAGATCATAGCCATGACTTGTACTCATGCGGCGTTGAAGCGATCCGAGCTTGTGCAGATGGGTATGTATTGATGGATATTAGGGGTTAGAGAAATTTAGGTTTAATGGCTGAGGATATTAAGTCGATAAAGGGTTGGCGATTGAATGGTAGTTATGAACTTATGCAAATATGTTTAAATATAAGTTGTGAAATAAAATTTGTAATTGTTTGTTCTACGATTTTTAAGTCTTAATACAACATTATGGTTCAGGTGTCGAACCCGAATCAGATAATTAATAAAGTAAAAAAATAACTAATTAGTAAAGTAATAAATAGTAATTATTATTTAAAGGTAATAAAACATTTAAAGCCATTCAAACATATAGCAGGAACTAGAATATTGTAATGAAAATGTTATCTTTTATAACTTTTGATAAACAACAGGCGGTTAACTGTTATAATTAATCTAATTAGTAAAATAACGGTTCCTTCTAGGAAATTCATACAATGTTACCTACATCTGATAAGTGTAATTGGCAGTATTGGCACATGTTATTAATAAACTGTCACTTCTTAATTACTACCTACCTGAAAACAACAGAAAAATGAAAATTCATAGAACACGTGAGTTGTAAGAACTGCCATGAGAAACTTCGTAGCGTCATTTCAGCCACACTTTGTTTATTTTCCTTATCTTAAACTGTTGCAATCTGTACGCCACAAAAAATTGACTGGACCTCAAAGGGACATGAACATATCAATTTTCATAAAAATATTAACCGTCTATGTCCACGCAATAAAAAATGACCGTTGTTACCTAATTTAACACTCGCTATGGAATAATCACATTAGGAAAAAACGTTCGGAGACGACGTGATCGCAAAGATATAGATTCCATGCTTTAAACTTTTAAACCAATCGATTTTTTGTCTTTTTAAAATCATACTACTTCATTTATAGTTCTATCTAAACTTATTTAGGGAACAATATGATTTATCTCTTACTAACGAATCCTGTTACATAGACTAAATATATTTTATAAAGACTAAATATATTTTAAAACATTCCATAATCACCCAGGCTTCAAATACGACAACATCCTAATGGAAGAGTCCGCTCAAATCCTGGAGATCGAGACCTTCATCCCGCTACTGCTGCAGAACCCCCAGGACGGCCGATCGCGGCTGAAGCGCTGGATCATGATCGGAGACCACCACCAGCTGCCTCCGGTGGTCAAGAACATGGCTTTCCAGAAGTACTGTAACATGGAACAGAGTCTGTTTACGAGGATGGTGAGGCTCGGAGTGCCGTATGTTGAGCTGGATGCTCAGGGACGAGCCAGGTCTAGGTAAGTTATAAACAAACATACAGCTGGTTAATTAAACATTGATGGCCTTAAGTGATGTGGGTGGTCATTTTAATAGACATAGCTGTAATAGCTACGAATCGTTTCTAATTTAGTATTTTTAGTAGAATACCAATTTTTTTAATCATTTTAAGAATGCACTTGGAAGATAAACAGAAGTAGGTAAATAGTTGAAATTTGTGTGCATAACGAGTTTGACCTTGAGTTATATTTAACTTTGTTCATTGAGCGACCGTCTATGAACCGTATATCTATGATGTCATTGATAATGTTATCTTTTGAATGACATTCAGAGTATTATGTCACCACAACTTATATATAGCTACTGATAAGCAATGCAAAGGTAACCGGATTAAGGAATTGAGTTGTGTTGTGAAAATAACCATCACTGCTGTAGTCAAATTGTCAACGCTTAGAACTATTAACTATACTCTTAAAAAATAAAATAACTAATACACATGCAGTATTGTGCGTTGACAATATTTGTAATTGATTTGGTTTATTAAAAAAAACGGTAATAATTAGGACGAGGCAAATCTTGAACCACACTCGGCTCGCAACAAGAAAAAAGTGCTAATATTCTCTATTTTGACTTGTACCAGTAAATTATGCGAAAAAAATAGTAAAACACATAGCACTAAAGTCACTAAGCTTTCTTACTACTACCAACATCTGTCACCTCGTGACAAAAGTATTTGAAAAATTGTTGAAACGGTGAAAAATTCTTACTTATTCTTACTAATATTATAAATGTGAAAATGTGTATGTTCCGCTTTTACGTCTGGACCGATTTTAATTAATTTTGGAATAAACATTGTTTAACAGCCTTAAGAAAATAGGTTTCTTTTTACCGCGGAAATGTGTCCCACGGGAATATCACTGCTATCACAGACGAAGTAATAATGCGTAATAATGCCTATAAAAGGGTTTTATATCCTGTGGTCGCTATTCCATAAGCTGTTATTACTAAAGCTGGAATAATCACATGATTGACCACCCTACCCCCCAGCATCTGCAACCTGTACCGCTGGCGCTACCTGGCGCTGGGCGACCTGGCGCACGTGTGCCGACTGCCGGAGTACCGCGCCGCCAACGCCGGGCTGCGGCTCGACTTCCAGCTGGTCAACGTGGACGACTTCAACGGCGCCGGCGAGACCGAGCCCAGCCCCTACTTCTACCAGGTGCAGATTTAACACGTGAAAAAGACCGCTTCCGAAAACAATCATATTACAACGAGCGCATGAAAAAAAACTATACTGTAATTGATATTTTTCTATGGCAATTTTCTTGGAAACATACCTCACCACGATACAGCATGTCTTCTGCGGCGCAGCGGTATGTATACCTGACTGTTAAGAGAATGGTCCTTGGTTCGATTCCCGGGACTGGCCGATTAAGCAAAAATGTGTTTTCAAATTTGGTTCGTGTCTGGGTATGACTTGATTCTCCCCTAAATCCTTTGTGTCTTGCCTATAGCACAAGCGTTTACCGCGCTTTCTTTAGGTCTGCAAAATTGGTGTGTCATTGTCACTTTAAGTCATTAATGTAATATATTTTCCCACGTAGAATCTAGCCGAAGCGGAGTACGTAGTGGCAGTGTTCATGTATATGCGTCTCATCGGCTGGCCGGCGGAGAAGATCTCCATCCTGACCACCTACAACGGACAGAAGCATCTGATCAGAGACGTCATAGACAAGAGATGTGCCGACAACCCGCTTATTGGACGACCGCATAAGGTAATATTGATTTTTTATGGGGAAAATGCAGCAAACAAACAGGCGAGTCACGTGATCATATGTTGCTATTCTTTCTTCACAGTTTAACTGTAAACACTTGTCTTTGAAAAGAAGGTATAAAATAAAGTCGTTATTCACACATGTTTGTCAGAGGGATCTAAACAGTCTAAACTGTGTGAGGTTTTTATTCGGTAAATCAATTACTAAGATATTTTTTAGGCTTTGACATATTATTCTCTTCGATTTCATGCTTCAAAATATACTCGTACAAATTTACATAGTGTTGGCGCCTTACTAATCGGGGTCATAAAAGTAAAAAATAAATTAATTTGTACATATATGGAAATAGGCAAACGACATACAAACTTTGTATTCCTTATATGGTCGGCTAAGCCATTGATTACGGCGTTGTTTTAGTACAATGACTAATACTTACGTGTCTGGCCACTTCTTAAAATAGAAAAACATCAAGTAAACTACTGAGAATTCGCTTTTTTAAGTTATTAAATAATTTTAGTTAATTGTTATTTTTCGTATTTATACATTTGTTTATAAACAATAGCAGTTTCGAAGGGTAATTTTGCTATTTTGTGATTAGCAAGAAAACTAACGTACAAACATTTTAGAACATGGTATAATGCAAGGGCATATCTCATGAGTGGGTATGAATGAGTAAGAACGTGACAGCTCTTATAAGTTTATTACAGAGGGCGTTTTTCGCAGTATGTATTCCAGTTTTCTAACGAAGTTTAGTCATATTCATTGATTAAATACATGCAGACCACGTAATAAAAAGTATCTATAACCGTTCTCGGAACAATGCGATGTAACAAAAATTATAGATTATAACTGTGGCCTGCGATCCTTTTGCTTTCAATCTTTTACTTTTTTTATTTTCTATAATTATACCTTAGAAGTGGGTATGGTAATTGCTTTATCACCCAGCTCTAAGGTTTTAACATATCTATATTATAAAGCTGAAGAGTTTGTTTGTTTGAAAGTAGTCTGGATTGAATAGATTTTTTTTCTATTTTATATTCCACCTATTGAGTAAGACAGCTACAACAAGACTAACAAAAGCGGAGCAGCAATGAAAATAGTTGTAAAAATCTAAAAAAAATGAGGGCTTTTCTTACGTAAAAGCTACAGGTTTCGGGAAAATCAAAACGCTGTCAATATATTTTTTCGTCTGAAAACTGGTATGGAATAATGAAAAATTCAAGCACAGACATAAAACTCTCCTATTGCCCATTTGGTTGTTGTATAAATATCTTTATTAATCATTGAATCACTTTTCGGTTCATAAACACATGTTAACCAGATGTTTGGAGCAGCTGATTGATTCGACCTCGCTTCGGTTTCTGCAAAATTTGCAATGTATTTATTTTCCTGTTGTAGGTGCGGCGTGTATTTTAAAATTATTTTTGGGTTCTCTCGAATTTTAACGTTTATACGCAGTTAGGTAATTCTTTTAAAAAAACATTCCGTTATTGCTTGATATCTGTCTATTTACTAATACAAATTTTTGGTATTTTCTAAATTATTTTCACATTTATCTCGCACTTTCGGTAAGGAAAACATATTGGAAAAGCCACGTGTTTCAATGATTGTCCAACATATGCATCCACCAACCAAAATATCCACCTGCACTACTCAGCAATTATTCGGTTTAAACTACTTGCATCATTAACAAACTATTTCTAAACTTGAACGGATCGACGCATTGTATCATTGATCAACGAAATGCGTAATCACGATTGCCATATGAATTGGTTAAAATTAGAAAAAATGCTATTAACGCCCTGGATTTAGTACCTAGCCCATGTCCCATCAAAATGTTTACGAAATAATTTGTTATTCATCTTAACTTGGTTGTGATTGTTGTTGTGGGGATAGAAGCTACGATCCCCTAGGCAGTTTTAAATAAACCGGACCGGTAGTTAATGATTAACGGTCGAAAATTTCATCAAAATATTCAATGTTTATTGGTTAAGGCCTGTTAGCATAGCATATATGTTATTAGAGTTAAGGTCATCAATAACTGGTCTCAATATTCCTTTTACAGTTAAAATCTTGCTTTCGAAAAATGCTTGTATACATGTAGCAAGTATTATGACTGTCAGTGTTCTAAATTCCGCCATGTTTGTTTCCAGGTGACGACCGTGGACAAGTACCAGGGGCAACAGAACGACATCGCCCTCGTGTCTCTAGTTCGCACGAAGGCTGTGGGACACGTGAGGGATTTACGAAGACTTATAGTAGCGGCGTCGAGGGCGAGGCTCGGACTATATATATTCGCGAGGGCGAACTTGTTCAGGAACTGCTTCGAACTGCAACCTACTTTTAATCAGGTAATGTTTTTTCTATTATATGTGGTGGTAGGATGGTTAAATGTTTAAGAATTAAGGGTTTATCGATCACTTAAGAAACACTGAAACTCTAAATGGATATTTCAATATACCTATAGCAAAAATATAGCGTGTTTATTATTTATTCTTTGTTCCTATGTTCATGTATGTTTGATGCTACAACCTGAGTATGTTTGATGCCACACTCCGCTTATGTTTAATGCTACACTCCGCGTATGTCTGATAGTACACCCCGCGTATGTTTGATGCCACACTCCGCGTATGTTTGATGCCACACTCCGCGTATGTTTGATGCTACACTCCGCGTATGTTTGATGGTACACTCCGCGTATGTTTGATGCTACAACCCGCGTATGTTTGATGCTACACCCCGCGTATGTTTGATGCTACACCCCGCGTATGTTTGATGCTACACCCCGCGTATGTTTGTTGCTACACCCCGCGTATGTTTGATGCTACACTCCGCGTATGTTCGATGCTACACTCCGCGTATGTTTGATGCCACACTCCGCGTCTGTTTGATGCTACACTCCGCGTGTGTTTGATGCTACACCCCGCGTATGTTTGCTGCTACACCCCGCGTATGTTTGATGCTACACCCCGTGTATGTTTGCTGCTACACTCCGCGTATGTTTGCTGCTACACTCCGCGTATGTTTGATGCTACACCCCGCGTATGTTTGATGCTACACCCCGCGTATGTTTGATGCTACACCCCGCGTATGTTTGTTGCTACACCCCGCGTATGTTTGATGCTACACTCCGCGTATGTTCGATGCTACACTCCGCGTATGTTTGATGCCACACTCCGCGTCTGTTTGATGCTACACTCCGCGTGTGTTTGATGCTACACCCCGCGTATGTTTGCTGCTACACCCCGCGTATGTTTGCTGCTACACTCCGCGTATGTTTGCTGCTACACCCCGCGTATGTTTGATGCTACACTCCGCGTATGTTTGATGCTACACTCCGCGTATGTTTGATGCTACACTCCGCGTATGTTTGATGCTACACTCCGCGTATGTTTGATGGTACACTCCGCGTATGTTTGATGCTACACTCCGCGTATGTTTGACGCTACACCCCGCGTATGTTTGATGCTACACTCCGCGTATGTTTGATAGTACACTCCATGTAAGTTTGATACTACACTCCGCGTATGTTTGATACTACACTCCGCGTATGTTTGATGCTACACCCCGCGTATGTTTGATGCTACACCCCGCGTATGTTTGATGCTACACCCCGCGTATGTTTGTTGCTACACCCCGCGTATGTTTGATGCTACACTCCGCGTATGTTCGATGCTACACTCCGCGTATGTTTGATGCCACACTCCGCGTCTGTTTGATGCTACACTCCGCGTGTGTTTGATGCTACACCCCGCGTATGTTTGATGCTACACCCCGCGTATGTTTGATGCTACACTCCGCGTATGTTCGATGCTACACTCCGCGTATGTTTGATGCCACACTCCGCGTCTGTTTGATGCTACACTCCGCGTGTGTTTGATGCTACACTCCGCGTATGCCTGCTGCTACACCACGTATATCTCGCAGCTGGTGGAGCGGCCGCTGCAGCTGCAGCTGGTCCCGGGCGAGCGCTGGCCGGCGCAGCGCCTGCTCGCGGCGGCGGTGGACGAGAGCCTCGTGCTCACGGCGCGGGACATGCCGCACATGGCGCGACACGTGTACGACATGTACGTGGACGTGTGCCGCCGCGCCAGTCAACAGGTGAGATGATGGGTAGCAACATGATTGTGTTTTTCATCGTAAACATCATTTAATTGCATAGTATTTAGCAAAGTAGTTAATCGTGTAATGTTTGTTCCCCAACACCATTTAAACCACATAAGGGATTTGTTGCGGTTATCAATTTTGTCATTCCTTGCCTTAGGGTTAAGAGTTTTCCCAAATTTATATTCGTTCAAACAAAAAATGATCAAAATTAGAATACCCTATTATAGTTAATATAATAATAATAATAAATCTCCTGAGATCTTTTTTTTCTCGTCAGTTGAAAAACTCGTATTTGTAAATTGACAATATTTCATAAATTATTGAAACTGCTATCGTTGACTCCATTGCCCCATGCTCTAATCTCTACTCCACCCCATGCTATGTCGTCATGCAGCCCCGCGCGGAGTTCTCCGCCCCGGGCGCCGCGTCCTCCGCCCGCCCCGCGTCCCCCGCGCGCCGCGTGGAGGACCACCCCGGGGGGGACAGCGACGACGAATTCACACCCACCGAGATTGTTAACGAGGTGGTCGATGAGGTCAACAACTAGATGTATACACTACACTGTGATACGATTACTAGACAACACACACAACTATACACTACACTAGGATGAATGAAATAACTGGTGTAACACTATACATTTCACTGTTTTAAATGAAACAACTGGTGTCTCACTATACACTACACTGTTTTAAATGAAACAACCGGTGTCCTATACACTACACTGTTTTAAATGAAACAACCAGTGTCACACTAAGCACTATACTGTAATAAATGAAGCAACTGAATTCTAACTGTACACTACACTGTTATAAATGTAACAACAGGTGTCTCACTATACACTACACTGTAAAAAATGAAACAACGGGTGTTTCACTATACACTACACTGTAATCAATGTAACAACTGAATTACCATGTGAATCATCATGTGTAATTATAAACTGTTTACAAGTTTTCTATCACTTTACTACGGGTAAGGTGAAAAGTCACTTTGTACAAGTTCTCATTATGATTTACTGTCACCTTACAAGTAGTAAGTTGATAGAAAAAGTGTATAAAAAAATTGAAGACTACAACATACTTTACTAAATACTAGACAAATGTCAATTTGTTTTTCCAAGTCATTCTGAGCTATGTTATAGGTTTAATGTAAGTTTATTTTTGCTAATAAAGCCATGTCAAAGAAACTCATTTTGTTTAACTTTTTAAGATTCTATACTGCAAAATAACAACATAACAAGTTTTAAATAGACCTTAAGTATAAAATAAGCTATTCTAGTTGACTTGAATATATTTCTTTTTGTTTCTTATTACAAAATATTAGTTAAATAAAATCTAGATTCCTTAAGAAAAAGTATCTCCTAGTAGAAGTCAATTAAAATTGCTCTTCAAAGTGGTCAGGAACTTTTTTAACATTTATTTTTATATGTTTAAAATTTGTATGATTTTTTTTATTTATGACTGATCGTGATAATGTATTAAGCTAAATTTGTGAGGTAAATGTAGTTAGTTACCTATTTTCAAATAGGTCATTGCTGGAGTATTTTTTTTAATCGCAAAATGTTTTTCATTTTTATGGAGGTATATTTATTGATTATATCGTTTGCAAAGCCCCACCTTAAATAGGAATACTGGTTATTTTAAAAATAATACCTACTTTAAGTGATATTTGATCATTTTCAAAACAGCACCAAAGATAGGTATAACTTGAACGCCGCACCGGGGCGTTATGCCATAGTTTAGAGATAAACCCCTACAATAATATTGTATTATATTGCTTCCCAGCGTTTTCCAACTCGTGGCCCCCACTTCACAAAGTATGCTCGTAGGTATTTGAGAACAGGTGTTGATAAATCGTACTAATATTAAAAACGTGAAAGTTTGTGAGTATGGATTTATGTATGGATGCTTGTTACTCTTTCACGTAAAAACTACTGGTTGGATTTTGATGAAACTTTACAGTAATATAGGTTATATATACATCAGAGTAACATATAGGGTACTTTTTACCGCAGGAAAACTTCTAATTCCCTAGGGAAACCGACTTCCACGCGAACGGAGTCGCTTGCGGCCACTAGTGTTATCGATAAAAGTATTAAGTGCAAAGTTCTAGGTAAGAAAACAACTGGGTATCTCGTATATAGAAATGTTTAAGTATAAATTATACCTCGATAACAGATAAAATATATAGCTAATTCCTAAATTATATAATTTACAAATAAACTTTCATTCCTCAATTATTATCATAGAGTTATGTCATAAATAACTCAGTAAGTTGGTTACTAACACAGGTTATTAACAAAATGTTTTCCTCCCAATTGTCAGTATTTCATGTTAGTGAATTCGAGTAAGACAAACTAAATAATTGAGTGTATTTTGAGGTTTCGTTCGAAATGCGACGTTGAATTGAGCTTTTATGTAAGTACCAACCTATTCTCCAATACATTTACGCCATCAAAATTAGACACCTACTAGAGAAATACTAGTTCCTGAAAAAAAAACTACATTTACGGTGCTTCTAATTTTTCAGGACAGACTGCTACTTTTGGCGATTAAAAATGGACGGTATCTCGTTAACATTATGGACCCTACTGCTTTATCACTGGCCTCACGTCCTATCACAATCATGTTGCAACGCCAATGATACTATACAAGTTATTGAAGAGTATACTTCATGTGTGTCCGAGCTAGACAATGGTACCTATGCTATAAAACTGAAATGTTCTGCGGCGTTTGTCTTTAATTACACTGTATTGATTGATAATGACTTAAGTGATGACAGGTTGGTACCGAGCCATACACTTTTATGGTTTTGATCCGTAGATGTTTAAAAATGTAATGTAAGTAAGGTAGCAAGTATTAATTGATCCCGAGTACCTAAGTAGATACATTAGGGTAAAAGTTCAAACAAAAACATCAAAAAAGGGACATGTTGAGTGTCGTGGCGGACATAAGACGCAAATAAAATCCAGAAGATTGTTTTTCAAGATTGAGGTTTTAATCAGACTTTGGCGTTATATAATTCAAAAAATGTAGCGAGCGGTAGTAATAAGTAACAATTGAAGTTAACGTATAAATTTTAAGCTTTTAACGGTTGCGCGTTGTTGACATAGAGTTCATATGTGATTGGTGACATTTACAGTTGACATGTGACAGTTGTCATGTGTGTGATGATTGTTACGTTCCGTGCCGCAACATGCCCCCGGCCTTGGAAGACTCCTCTTCCAACTGTGTGTCTTGGTTAATGTCGAGCAAGGGACATATCTTTGAGAAGGCTCTCCTCACGATGCCCGATGACGTGCGAATATCGGCTACTCGGGAGATGCCGTCTCGTCCTGGGTAGGTTTGAACTATCCGACCAAGGGCCCATTTAAGTGGAGGTTGGTGGTCCTCTTTGATGACGACGAGCGATTCCGGTTGCAGCGTGTGAGCGTCGACTTTCCATTTAGATCGGGTCTGCAACTCGGAGACGTACTCTTTCGCCCAGCGTGACCAGAAGTGCTGGCGAAGTTGCTCTATCCTCTGGAATCGGGTGAGCAGCGGCGTCGATCTCTCCGTCAGGTCTGCATGAACTGGCGCTGTAAGTGGACGACCAACCAGGAAGTGTGCGGGAGTTAAAGGAAGGAGATCAAGAGGGTCGGAAGATAAGGGTGACAACGGTCGTGAGTTTAGTATAGCCTCTATTTGTACGAGTAGAGTAGTACATTCCTCGAACGTTAAATGCGATTGACCGACTACACGAATGAGGTGATGTTTGCAGGATTTTACCCCAGACTCCCACAAACCACCAAAATGAGGACTCGAGACGGGAATGAATTTAAATATAATTGATTGAGCATGTGCGTATTGCTGAACATCTGATGCATGTGTCTGCAGCATCCTAGCAAATTCATTCATCGCACCAACGAAGTTTTTTCCGTTATCAGAGTAGATTATGTTAGGCTTTCCACGGCGTGAGATAAAACGTTTTAATGCTAGTATGTATGTTTCCGAAGATAAGTCCGCTACTAACTCTAAATGTACTGCGCGTGTGTTGAAACATACAAACAGACAAACATACGACTTGACAGTTTTTGCACCTCTACCTTTGCGGTTCAGTGTGTAAATTGGCCCTGCGTAATCGACTCCGCAGATCGCAAAAGCTAAAGTCGGTGTTATACGCTCCTTGGGCAGATTGCCCATGAGAGGCTTGAGTGTAACACCTTTCAATCGCCTACACATAATACACTCATTCGTTATTCTTCTAGCTAGGTTTCTGCCCGCGACTGGCCACCAACGTTGACGCAGCTCGTACAGCATCGCCTGTGTGCCAGCGTGCAGTAATCGCAGATGCGTTTCGCGGAAAAGCAACGTTGTGAAGTGGTGCTTCGAAGAAAGCAAAATTGGGTGAACCTTGTCGTACTTAAATGTCTGTGAATTAACAAGCCTACCACCTACTCTTATAATACCCTGATTGTCTAGAAATAAATTTAATTTAAATAGACTGGGATTATGTTTCAATGGTTTGCATGCGGATAAAAGCTGTAATTCAAATTTAAAACATTCTTGTTGTGATAATTTAGCTAATTTTAATTCGGCGTTAGTTAGTTCTTCAACCGTGAGCAAAGAAAGCTGCCTTTCCGACTTACTTGTGCGTGCGTTATTGATAAATCGAAGAACGTAGGCAAAGGCTCGTCTCATGCGGTTGAATTTGGAAAATCTATGAAATAGAAAGAATTGCTGTGTATCGTGTGCAGGAAAAACGTTGATCGGGTTAGGTTTAATTTCTCTAAGCATTTCCTCGTTATTCCTCGCCGCTGGCTGAGATTGACCGCAAGTAAACGCAGGCGCCGTACGCGGTTTGAGAGGCATCTGTAAATACATGCAGTTGCACGGTATTAGGATGAGTACAAATTACATGACGTGGTACGGAAATATCTTTGAGTGTTTTTAAATCGCTAACAAACTTATCCCAACGAGTGACGACGTCGCATGGAAGCTCGTCATCCCATCCCGCTTTCAACAACCATAATCGCTGCAGCAATACCTTAGCGATCATTGTCACAGGGCTCAATAATCCGAGGGGATCATAAATTTGTGAAACACAAGAAAGAATAACTCGCTTCGTTAGTTTGTTAGTAACATTTTCGAACTGCGTATTGTAGGTGAATGTGTCGTTTGAATTGTCCCAGTTAATTCCTAATGTTTTACATAGGTTTTCACCCTGTAAATTAAGACATTTATTGTTATTATTAAATGATTCTAAATTGTGATTAAATTTAAATATCCATTTTCTCAATGGAAAACCGGCCGTTTGAAGTAATTGAGACGTTTTCTCTCAAAGGCTTAATAAGGCTGACTCATCGTCGTCGCCCGTGATGAGGTCGTCGACGTAAAAGTCATTTGTGATGGTACGTTTGACGTGTGGGTCGGAGCACGCGTCCGCAAGCGCCCTCAAGCACCTAACTGCAAGGAATGGTGCGGCTGCGGTGCCGTACACCAACGTGTTGATGCGGTAGGTACCCACAGGTTCGTCTGGACTGTCGCGCCACAGAATGAGTTGTAGGTCTCGCTGACTCTCAGTCACCAGCACCTGCCGGTACATCTTCTCCACGTCCGCGCACGCTACGAATCGATGTTGACGTAGTCGAACCAAGATTGCGAATAAGTCGCCCTGTATTGGCGGCCCTACAAGCTGGAGGTCGTTAAGTGCCGTGCCGGAGGTCGTGGGGGCGCTGGCATCGAACACTACTCGCAACTTGGTAGTTGCGCTGTGCTCTCGAAAGACGCCATGGTGCGGCATGAAGTAGTGCGGAGTTCCGTGTGTGGATACTGGTGACATGTGACCTAGGTCAACAAACTCGTGAATAAACTGACTGTACATCTGTTTGTAGTGCGGTTGACGTGACAGCCGTTTCTCTAACGCTAAGAAACGTTTGAGAGCTAACTCGTGGGAGCTACCTAGATCGTGTGGTGACGTTTTGAACGGAATACTAACGCAAAATCTTCCTTCACTATTGCGTATAGTATTGTTTGTGAAATGATTTTCGCATTCCCGTTCCTCATCACTGCGCGTGTCACATGATGTAGGTATCTCCTCAAGCTCCCAAAATTTGCGTAGTTGGTTATCAAGCGCTCGCGTAAAGTTGCATAGTATATGCCCCTTGCCCGTACCATTGAAGACGGAACCTGAAACCAACCACCCTAAATGTGTGTTTTGAAGGTACGGACCACTGGGTAGGCGTATTTTACCGTCGGTCAGTAACTCCCAGAATATATCCGCACCGATCAATATTTCGATTGCCTGAGATGCGTGAAAACTCGGGTTTGCCAGCGAAATATTGTCAGGCACCCTGAACTGTGCGTGTTGTTCAGGTGTTAGGCTAATATTTGTACAAGTTATTTGTGATAACACAAAACAATTAATAGAGGTTGTGTATGTGTTAATACGAGATTTAAGTTCGATAGTGCAGTATTCTGTTGAATTAGTAACTGAATTACCTACACCTCGTATTTGCTGAGTGGACTGTATAAGTGGTATTTTTAATTTATTGCATAAAGATCGCGCGATTATGCACCTTTCGCTCCCTGAATCTAAGAGCGCGAATGCATCGTGATAACAACCTAAGTTATCAGCTACTTGCACTAACGCAGTTGAAAGAATAACTGGCTGAGCGCACGGATAGTTACTGCATAGTACATTAGACTGCGTCGAACAGGTTTGGTCGGGAGGGGGCGGGCGCTCCGGCCTCGATGCGCCGGCGGCGGCCGCGCCTCGCCAGTTGCCATGCGCTGCTGATGCAGGAATGACTTCACTGTCGTTGTGTATCAGTGTATTGTGTTTTAGGTTACATTTACGACACGGACCCAAGCGACAGTCGCGTAGCAAATGGCCTGGACGAAGACAGTTGACACATAGGTTGTGCTCGTTAATTAGTTTTAACTTCGCGTCTAGTGTTTTCTCTAAGAATTGCTGGCAAGCGTATATTGGATGTTTTGCGTTACATATTAAACATAAGTTGTAGGAATGTGCGTTAGTTCGCGGCGTTTGATGTGTTTTGTTAGTGACTACGTTACAATGAATGCGCTGGTTATTACTATGGGTGCGTTGCGGCTTAAACTCGCTTTGTTTGCTTGTGCTGTGTGATGTTAGCAACGTTTCTAGCATATCAGCTCTGTCCTTGAGGAATGATAACAACATATCGACCTTGAACTTGAACTTATCTTCTGCTGAATGCTTATAAAAGGTGGTTTTATGCTGTTCCCACTCCCTTTCGGTGTTTTTATCTAGTTTGGTGACAATAAGGTAAATAATTAGCGTGTCCCAGCTGTCAACAGGTTCATCTAGCATCTTTAGAGCGCGTAAATTCTTTAAAATTGTGTCTATAATATTACGTAGGGACTCGGGTGATTCTTTATTTAGAGCTGGCATGGTAAATAGCGCTTTTACGTGATTGTGCACTAATAACCTTATGTTATTGTACCTGTTTAGGATTAATTCCCATGCAACTAGATAATTATCGGCTGAAAACTCGAGTGAATCAATAACTAGGGCCGCGCTGCCTTTTAATGAAGACTTTAGGTAATGAAACCTTTGAATGTTGCTTATGTGTGTGTTATTATGTACTAGCGAGAGAAAGGTGTCCCTAAATTCTAACCAACGTTCACATGAACCGTCAAATGTAGGAACTGAAATCGTAGGTAGCTTGATTGATTCGTTTTGTGATGAATTAGAGTTAGTAACGGTCTCACCAACATTAAGCATACAATCTGCTTTGGCTAGTGTGCTATAATATGTCTCCTCAAATGACTCGCGCTGATTTAGCTGCTCGTTGAGGTCGTCTTCGTTGACTGCCTCTTCCAGCTTTGATTGTATGATATTAAATTCAGAATATAATGTAGCAGCACCTTGTGTGCGAAGCTTTAAATCTGCACGGGCTTGAGGCAACATTATTTCAGCTTTTGTTAAACCGTTAATGTATGTGGAAAGCCTTGTTAATCTACCCTTAATAACACCGCGTTTTTTAACTAGCTCACGAATTAAATTATTAGTTGCATCGTCTTTCGTTAGAGTTATTACTGGCGACTTCGATCTGGAATTATCTTGCTCGATATCCTTCATCATTTTGATGGTAAGTAAGAGTTGGAGTACTTACAATTAAATTAGATGTACTGCGTGTTTAACCGTTGACTTGGCGGCGGGTAGAGGCTCTACTAACTGCACCACCGATGTCACTGGAATTGAGATGGATTCGGGATTATTAAGGAGCAGATATGTCGGTTGGAATAAACTAGCTGGCTGGCGTACCACTTTGCGCGCGTTCGTAGACGTTTCAGCAGCTTGCGGGGGCTCCAACAGCAACAGATTCTAGTCGTGAAGATGGATCTGCACCTCTGCGTGGTCTTGATGGTGTAAATTCGTTGAAGTTCGTTGTGCGGCCGAAACTTCCTTTGTCTGGATTTCTTCTGTTCCTTTTGTAGAATCCGGCTCGAGGATCAAATTTATGTCGTGGCGGACATAAGACGCAAATAAAATCCAGACTGTTGTTTTTCAAGATTGAGGTTTTAATCAGACTTTGGCGTTATATAATTCAAAAAATGTAGCGAGCGGTAGTAATAAGTAACAATTGAAGTTAACGTATAAATTTTAAGCTTTTAACGGTTGCGCGTTGTTGACATAGAGTTCATATGTGATTGGTGACATTTACAGTTGACATGTGACAGTTGTCATGTGTGTGATGATTGTTACGTTCCGTGCCGCAACATTGAGAGTTTATGTAATACTTAGGTAATATCACTGACTCAAACTTATTTTAAAATAATTAAAACTTATTTTTTCTTTTAATAAATGAGTTACTTATTTGTTGCCGCTGCACTTGTTTTGTGTATCATTATCAGCTGGTTGGTCGCAAAATCCTACTTCATTAATATGGTCCTAGGAACATATAGGTATTTTATTTATTATTATTATTATTTATATGATTACTAGTAAATGAATTCTCCCTTACTTGAAATTAAACTCATTTTAACGGGTTTTACGCGTTTATTTTATTATTTTTGATTTTCCGACGTTTCGACATTTTTACAAATGCCGTGGTCACGGGTAGACTGGCATTTGTAAAAATGTCGAAACGTCGGAAAATCAAAAATAATAAAATAAACGCGTAAAACCCGTTAAAATGAGTTTAATTTCAAGAATTCTCCCTTATTAAAATTTCTTTGTTTCTCTTCAGCTACTGTATTGACATGACATCCGAAACAGTGTATTTATGTGAAGATACAGAAGATGATACTGTTCTTCCTTACTGCATGCTGGTGTCTGCCATCTTTTACTACATCACATTTGTAGTTTACTTACTAATCAAAGAAGTCAGGTATAAAACGCCATAAAAAAGCTTTAATCTCGACAAAAAACAAATTCATTAAGAAATTAAATACGTGGATATAGGTCAGAAGGTCTAAGCTGGGCTTTGCATTATTGTGAGTAACTATTTACCAAAGGTAGAATTAGACAAATAAACAATTTATTTAGACATAAGTCAAGTTAAAAAAATTACTAAAGGGTTGCTAAAGTGCGGAATAAACTGGTTGAGACCATGCAAAGAAACGCATCGCGCTTGAGGTTTGACTTCACACCAATACTATCTGTATACACTCCCACAAATGCAAAGCTCAGCTTAAACTTTTTGCACTAAACCCAAGTATTAAAAAATATTAAATTTCAGAGATTTATTTGGATTATGCGTAGTGAACTTTTGTGTCGCGATGGGCACAGGACAGTTGTTAATAGCAGTAATGGACTTGAAGGTTTACACGACAGAAGAAATCGAATCTGGACTGTGTGCGGCTAAGGGTAAGCTATTTTTGGTTGTAATGTTTTTTAAATATTTTACGTTACATTAAGAGATTTGTTTCTAATATGTGATAAATATGAAATATAATAAATAAAGCTGTAGAACACCAAAAAAGTTTTAATTTAAAGGATTTTCTTATCATATCTTTTTGTTTCAGGATTTTTTACATTATTTTTCTTGTTGGCGGGCTTCTTTTGGAGCAATGTCATTTCCATTGTTACATTACAAAATATCATGTAAGTAATAAAGATGATTATTAGCATATCACAAACAATACACATAAATATAAATACTTACTGGACCAGCATCCGCCCATTAATTTTGGATCTCAATTTTATTTATACTCAGGAATCTATTATATTAAAATTTACATTTCTTATACTTTTAAAATACATGATCATGGGTATCGCGTGATTGAAAGGAATTTCGTGTAAGTAGGATACTATATTTTTATTTCAGTAATCCTCCGCTAATTCATTCACTGCGTATCTCCAAGTTTGCTCTCTATGCGTGGGGGCTCCCAACTTTGTGGACTATGATGACAGCCATCGTGAATTTCACACCTGGAGATCATGAAAAACCTAATATAGGGATTTCGTCCGACCACACTTGTTGGTTCAGCAGTAAGTTTAGATTTAATAAAAAAATTATTTTTTATTTAATAATAGGTGCGATGCCTACTTATTATGTTAATGCCTTGTTTTGGTGTTAAAGTTCCTGCCGTAGAATCCGCTGTGTTCTAGGTTAGTCTAATTTTATCCAAATCGGTTTAGTTTTGCGTGTTTGAATAATAAACATACAAACTTTTACAAATGATTAAGTAAAATACCTATTACACAAAATGGGGGCAGAAGGTTATTAAGCAATAGATTGATATGATTAAATGTCATTTTACACTTTTTGTGTTTGTTTATTGGACTATTATTGAACAAGGTAGCCAGGCCTCAGGTTAACTCATATTATGCCCTATTAGGAACCACTTTACTGATTTTCAAAGCGTTTTTTTAGATATACATGTACAGTGGATCTACTTATACAGCGTAATGACAGTTATTATGGTTTCAAATACTGCTATACTTCTGTACGCAATCATGGGTCTCTGGAGATCTTCAAACTACAAATTGAGCTTTGTCATATATATGAAATGCAGGTAAAATATTTTATTTTATACTTACTTAAAAACTAAATTATATCATAGTTATAACTAAATTATAATTTAAAAAAAGAAAAGGTTATATTAAAACTTCAATTTGCAGATACTATCTTTGCTTAAAGATGTTTATCTTCATGGGAATTCCTTGGATTTTTGAAATTATTAGTTTGTACATCGAAAACCAATATGTTGGGTAAGTCAGAACAAACGTTATTTTAAATAAATTATAGGCCCTTAGCAATGCCTGACACTCAAAAAAGGTAAAATGCTGCTGAATCATAGGTATAGTTCGCGAGGCTAAGCTGAGCTTTGCATTAGTGTGGATGTATACAGATAGTGTAGGTGTGACGTCGGACCTCAAGCGCGACGCGTTCTGTGCTAGGTTCAAACCCGGTTATACTGCATCCTCCCGCGCACCCGGAACGCTTCACCCCTTGTATTGATAGCGTAAAGTTCTTTCTTAATACAGCAGAATCCGTTTATTATGACCCCGCCTATATTGATAAACCGCCTATTATGACGCAATTACACTACGAAGTTTGGTTTTCATATAAAATTCTTTATAAAAAAAGTCGGATATAATGCCTTCCCTTACAGTGACATATCGCTTATTATGACCCATTTTTAATAAATGATGTCCGGTTTTAATGACCGGGTGCATGACTCGTGTCCCTACCGCGCGGTAGGTCTACCAGGCATGGTCTAAAAGTATGACTCGTAGCCCTACCGTGTAACTTTTTTTACTACGTATACAAATACTACGTATACATACAAACACAGTTTAGTAAGAATTTAATTGAAAATGTTAAATTTTCACCTGTTCAAAACTAGTAGTAGTCAAAAACACTTAGTTTTTTATAGCATTTAATTTTTAACAATAAAATAATTTGGTTATAAAGAATTTGTAAATACTAGGCCGTCATACATGTAGAGGAGTTATTACAGGGATTGAGATTGTCTTCTTTCCTTTTCAGAGATTTTTCTACAAATAATATTAAGGCTAGATACTACCCTCCCATATTCGGATATCATAAAATCCAAAGAGTTAATTGCATCGAATGCTTGTTTGATATATTATGTTGAATTGTTCCAATAGTCGGTTTTGTCCCAATTAATCTCAATTAATTTGTCTCCTTGGCAGCTCTGATCGCCTAGTAGTTTATTGATAAAAATAATTTTTTTACTGAGAGCTATTCGTTGTATATTAAATAATGAATTTAATAATTTTATATTTCCAATGTTTATTTCAATGGGGTCTCATTTTCGCTGTATGTATTTTATAAGTGTAAATTGGCCATTAAATATTATTTTCTAATAAACTGTAATCTCTTCCATCTTGTGATATCCTGGTACTTGAGAGTTGAAATTAAAGTTTTAGCCGGCACATTTGCCATTGATATTTGAATAATGTTGCTGCGTTTAGTTTTCAGCAATTTCATTCAAAATTTTACGCGATTGCGACTCGAAAACCGATTTCGTTCAAGAGTCCCAACACCGATACCTTTCAAAGGTATTGATATTCGAGTTACGAGACACCCCCACGAGTTTTTTATTTTATTTGCTACTAGTGACCCGCCCACGCTTCGCAATGGTGTAATTTTGCCGACTTGCTCGCGAACACTTGCATTGTTGCTAACTTAAAAAATCTTTTTCTAAACGTTCTTTATTTACAAATTTAAATGAATAAATACCCTAAAATATGGAATAAGCCACATTTAAATCCGTTACGTAGTTTAGGAGGAGTAAGCGGCCAAACATACAAACAGAGAGAATTAGCGACTTGGATTTATACTATGTAATGATGCAACCCATCGCTCCTGAACCATTGGCGAGCAATGACCTCAAGCGGCGAATATCACTTTTCAAACCTTAAAAACTTTTTTAAATTGAGTTTTCTGGTTATACTGTTAGTGAATTTAGATACTATTTAGGGTCAATAATCCGTGGTTTCAGGCTTCGGAAATGGTCGTTTAAAACCGTAATTTTTTTTTTGGTCAATATAAATATTTTTGGTCTTACCCTACTTTTGGTGAACACTCACACTAATGCAAAGCTCAGCTTACACCTTCTGAACTATACGCGAGTTTTATTGAAAGAGTTATTATTAGAACTTAATTTTGTTTTTCTTCCTAGATTGATACTGGAATGCTTCACTGCTTTACAAGGAGTTTGCATATTCCTCGTGCTTGTGGTATTTAGAAAACGCACATTAAAGGGTCTTCACAAACTAGGCGTTTTCCTTTGTCTATCAAAAAGAATAGGAGACTACTTGACCACCGCTGAAGACTCCGAGTTTTTACCTTTAGAGCCATCAAATCCACAAGAATACGGTACGAAACACATTTTGCGTTCTCAAGAATAAGCATGTTAGTTCTGTAACTATTTACTGTGTCTTCTCATTTTTTTCAGTATGTTTTGCAAGAACGACTAACACAAACACACATCTTTACGAATCCTCGCGCCTGTAAAATAAGCACTACTCAAATTAAACTAACTTACAATAAAGTCATTGTTTCATTTCAAAACCAAACATTGGGGATTTGGCCAAAGAAAAACCACGATAAACAAGACATAATTTATTTCACATTAAACATCATTACATATTCAAAATTTACAAATCCACTATCGGTCTTCAGAACAGTCCTTCAATCTCCCCCGTCGCGGTATTCAGGTCTATATCGTAGATGCTGGGTCTGGTGGGAAGTCCTGGCATCTTGGAGATCTCCCCAACCATTGGCACCACAAACCTGGCGCCCACGGACACGAAGATATCGTTGATGCGGAGGGTGAAGCCGGAGGGCGCGCCCTTGATGGAAGGGTCCCCGGTCAGGGAGTTGGAGGTCTTCGCCATGCAGATGGGGAACTTGTCGTAGCCCTGGACAACAAATAATAAATATTAACGACGACCTATGTGGTGCAGCGGTATATATACCGGTCTGCTAAGCGGATGGTTTCGGGTTCGATCCCCGGGTCGGGCCAATTTCGTAAAAATGGTTTGGCTCGTGTCTGGGTGTAACTAGGTTCTCCCCTAGTCCATCGTGTGGTACCTATAGTACAAGCTTTGCTTAGTTTAGGGCCACACAGTTGGTGTGGCAGTCTGGAGATTTATTTATTTATTAACGAGGTGTCTTTCAGTGTTGTCACACGAAAATAACCCACAGAAAGTATTAAAGCTAGGAAATTCACCTCAAATTTCTAAACAGATAATCTGGCTTTAGTCGTTTAAGTAACATATTTTTGCTAAAAATATCTCTCCAAAACTTGGCATAGACCTTTCAGATATGATAAAAATCCTCCGATAAACTCAATGTTACCTTAGTTAGATCTTAGATAGATTTATCCTTTATTTTATAACAAGTTGTTGTGGGATTATTTACATAACAACGATTTCATATACGTCATTTAATTTGTGAATCATGAATGTCATTTCCAAGAAATCGTTGGAGTTTTCCAGCAGAACCACGTTATACCATACCTTAGAAGTATAGTCCTTGATCTTCTCCAGCACATCATCGGTGTACTCCACCTGGCCCGCTCCGTACATCTCGCGGGCTATCTTCAGGATCTTGTCCTGGATGCTGAGCTCCAGCGGGTACAGGAATTGGAAGTCGGAGGGAGCCTCGCACGCCGCTATGACCGCGTCGGCCAGATCTAGGGCGCCTTCGCCTCCTTTAGAGAATAATAAAAACAGCTGTCTTTAAAAATCCCACTAGTTGTGCACAGGCTTCCTTCTCGGATATCGCGAGTTGGACCGTAATTTTTTTTTAAATTTGGCCGCTCTGTAAGTTTGGGACATTTATTACGCACTATAGGTAAATCAGAATGCGAAGCGGGATTTTCAAAATAAGTTGCCAGTCTTAGAATGGGGAGAGATAACGATATAGGTTAACGGCATACAGAGTATGTAAGTACCATGTTAATTGATCAGCATTACCTAACATAGATTAGCCTTATTCAAAATGCTGGAATCGCCTAATCTGTTTACTATGGAAACTTTCGGCTTTTGGACAAAAGTGTAAAATAAAATTAAACAGGAAAACATTTATTAGTTACTGTTAACTACTCTGCTAAATTTAAATGACATGACTCACCGTATACGCGAATGTGGTTTTATTATGTAAAATAACCTATTTGTTTTTGTGTCTATAAACTAAACTACGTTTATAAACTAAACCATTCATCTGTGCTTGGTTCTGACAAGATTAAATTGTGAAGAAATTTTGCCAAACAACAACATTCGTTTAAAAAAGGCATTAACTTATTTTTCATATGAGAAGTGGCTTACTTCTGTTTCTTATTTAGAGCACATAGGCTTCGGGTCGAAATCATCATGCTAAACCACAAACATATTCCTGCATCATAAAATCCTCCAAACCAGTTTATATACAACTAGCGACCCGCCCACGCTTCGCATTAGTGTAATTTTGCGCGACTTATCAATGTGTCGGGCTTATTGATTATTTGCTAACTTAAAATATTTTTTTCTTAATGTTCTTTATTTAAAGATTTAAATGAAAAAAATACCTAAAAGATTGTGAAAGCCGCATTAAAATCCCTCAACTGGTTTAGTAGGAGTTAGCGGCCAAACATACAAACAGACAGAATTAGCGACTTGGATTTATACTATGTAATGATAATGATAATGATGACATACCCTTGGCCCAGTGGTCGCACACCACGGCGCGGAAGGCTCCGTTCTTGAGCGCGTACTCCTTGATGAGCGCCAACTCGGCCGGGGTGTCGTACCTGGATTCATAGTATTGATAAATACACGTCATTTATATTTTGGAAATGTGAAGTGGTTAATACTGATTGCAGGTAAAATTTAGTTTAATGAAGGTATTACAAACATTGAGCTATTGTTAATAACAAAAAAGCAGTTGTTTTGGTTAAATGACCTTTTCCGTGGACAATAAATATTTGATACATTTTTCCCGCGGTAAAAATTCGCAATTCGATTTTATTTTAGATTGAATTCCAAGAATGTATTCTGTTTTGTGTGATTGTAAACCTTCTCAACATTCTAACTTTCAAATAACCGAAAGAAGTACGTTAGTAGGTAAGTCATACCGGTGTGAATTGATAGCGATGACTACGGGAACATTGAATTTGACGCCGTTGCTGATGTGTTTACCCAGGTTGCACAAACCCTTCTCCAGAAGTTCCAGATTTTCCTGTTTACAAATTAGAAAACCATTTATATAATAAACCATTTAAATAAACAAAAAGACGTTACAAAACATGGTCGTGATTACCTTTATTTATTTAGAATTTTAACTTTAATAAGATCAAACAAAAACTTAAAAAAACCTTTACATAATAAATTGTTTTACATTTATTAACAGCCCGCACACAGATACCTATCAATTTATGAAGAAATTATTCGACGAATAAGATAATAAGATAACAATAATATCCCAATGGAAATTGCCAGCAAAAAAACATCAATGATCATGTTTTTTCTGTCAATATTTTGACAGAAACTGTCATTGTTACGTTAGAAGAAAGACCAAAGAAGCAGAGGTACTTGCAGCCTTTATAAAGACATAGAAATCAAATATTTACACTCTGCCTTGTTAGTAATATTTTAAATATTGCACTACAGTTACACAAAACAAGGTTTTTATTTGATCAAAAGACTATTTACATGTTACAAATACAAAATGAAAGAAGAATATATTGCGTCTGAAAGTTTCAATCCCTCTATATCATCAAGTCCTCAACAATACAAACATTATTACTGGAGGGTTACTAGTTACGATAAGAACAATTTAACCATAATTTTACAAAAATTACCTGTAGATAAACATCGTTGAGTGGTGCCCCCGGGGTCACGGCGGGGCCCCCTCCGTGCATCTTGAGGGCCCTCACAGTGCTCACGATCACCGCACAGTGGGGCTTGGAGTTAGATGCGCGGCACTTTATGTCGAAGAATTTCTCCATACCTGAACATTAACTATGATGGTTAAATAACACTGAACAGGTTATCGTTTTTCTATTTAATTTTTATTAAAATTTTGATCACAAAAGTTCAGAAAGCGCCTGCGCGTAAATACACTAATCCTAGGTTGAATACAGTTGGCCTAGCTTTTACCAATTTTGATTTACCTAAATCTTTTCGACAATAAAAAGATATTAATATAGGTACCTACTATTCTACTTAATAAGCCTTTTATCTTTACTTTCCTTCTTGAAATAAACGGAAAATTGTTAACGATCTACCAAACCTACCGACTCTTTATACGTTTACTAATTTATTTTAAAACACTTCGTACGTAACTTACCGATATCAGACCCGAAGCCAGCTTCCGTGGCCACATACCCGTTCTTCCGGGCAAGTTTCATCGCGATCTTATCAGCCAGTATAGAGGAGCAGCCGTGGGCGATGTTAGCGAAGGGCCCCGTGTGGACCAGCACCGGGGTCCCTTCGAGGGATTGCATAAGGGTCGGTTCGAACGCGTCCTTTAGGAGCACTAGTAGGGCCCCGGTCATGCCCTGGAAATAAGGATTATGTTATAGACGTATTTTAGAAGCAGCTTCAGTTTTTATGAATAAATGGATTTGAAGTATATATTCCACGAGCACTTCAGAATTTAAATAAAAAACTACGTTTTAAAGACTGACTTCAGAAACAAAAAGAAAAAAATAACTTTATTAAGATTTTTAATTTTGAACAAGTCTTCAAATAAAAATTAACTTTTATTAAGTACTATAGATCATGTGTATCGTTACCAATTGATTTATTAAAGTTGGCGATTTGATGTTATTTCAATCTCTTTTTCATTTTACGAACGAAATGCCGATAAGCCTAATAATAATAATCTTGTAACTTCACGATCAATGAATCAAATATATGTCTAAGTATTCAAACAACATACCAAATCATCAGCCGTGACCGCGTTCCCGCTAGTATCGAGAGCCACGACCATATTGGCAAGTCTCTCTTTTATATCGTCTAGATCATTCCCCAGAGACAGTATAGCCATGATCTCCGAGGCCACAGAGATGTCGAACGCGGTCTCTCGAGAGAAGCCCTTCTCTGTGGGGGACTGCCCTATCGTGATCTTGCGCAGGTAACGGTCGTTTAGATCCACCACTGGAACCAGGTTAAAATTTAGTTAATTACCGTTTGTGAAGAAAAACTAAAGCAAGTGTTCGTTATTAAAAAGATTTTTTTGTCTTGATTGACAGTGGTGTTAAATTTTTTTAAGTATTGAATTTCTTTTGCAATAACAGATAGTCTAAATTCAATCTTTAAAATTCATACTCTTGGTGAACACATAAAATAAATACAAACTACATCAAAACATATTTCATTAAAGACGACAGTGACGACATGCAAAAGCCACTGCGGGAACGAATACAAACAACTTGCAAAAAAATTTCTGATTGATATTGATCCTCCGTAAATTGAATACTTAGCTTCATTCTCCTCATTTCTACCAAATCTACAAGAACCCACCTCTACGCCACATGACCTTCTTGGGGTCTATATTGAGCCGCGCGAACCTTGTCCTTTCCTCCGGCGTCAACGAGTCCGGGTCTGTCTTGTCTATGCCCAGTCTCTTCAGCCTTCTTAACTGTATCATAACAGTAACATCATCATTAGGTATCATTATTATTACAGTCCTCATAATCATCATCATTATAGTCATCATAGTCGTCATTATTGTTACATAGTATAAACCAAAGTTGATATTCGTGTCCGCTTATACAGCTTTCGCCATCATCTAAGAAATTTGTAGTGTTGTGAATTTTTCACAAAAAATCGTAAACAAAGAACATTTTGTAAAACCAATTTCAAGTACAATAGTTCGTGAACAAGTCTGTCAAAATTACACCACTGCGAAGCGGTATTCATTTATTTAGAGGTAATACAGGCTTATAAAGGCAAAATATATTGTAGCGGTTTCTTCTCACCTGTATAGAAGAGAACTTCCTAACTCCTTTCGACTTCGGCACCAGTCTGTCATACAGCGGCCCGTCTTTCTGCGTCAGTTCGTGGAACATTCGAGCATCCATCTGCGCGGCGAGCAGGTTGTTGGCAGCTGTCACCGCGTGGATGTCACCTGTCAGGTGCAGGTTGAACTCCTCCATGGGGATCACCTGTGTTGGAGGTAGAGGATGTTGGGCGTTAGGATAACAAAGGTCGGCTATTTAGCTAGCTGCAAATGTAGTGTCGGTCTTACACTGTACTAGCTTTCTGCCCTGTGGAACGTTGGAATCCAACGGCGACTATCTGGCTTTTGGGATTGACCCTATTTTCCCGCGGTAAAAAAAGCCCATATGTGCAAGGTAAAGAACATCAATTTCCATATAAAAAGTTTTATTCGAATTCCTTCAGCTATTATTGAGTGAAAGTAAGTAACTAACCTACTTTAAAAACTTAAGCAAATCATTGTGGAAAAGTTACCAACATACTTCTTCACAGACTTGCACATCTCATTATGTAGCATCATGTAGCATAAAGCAAAGTTGCTACCCTATGCGTTTCTTTTTGTCCATTAACTTCTCCTAAACCACTTAACGCTATAATGCGGTTTGTATCATCTTTCACGTTACTTCCTCGACAACAGTCATTTGTTTATACAAATTCAATATCTCTAGGACACCTACCTGTGAGTACCCCCCTCCCGCCGCGCCCCCCTTCACCCCGAAGGTGGGTCCCTGGCTGGGCTGTCGCATGCAGGCGAACGCGTTCCGCCCGCGGTGCGCGGTCAGGGCTTGGACGAGACCGATGAGGGTGGTGGACTTGCCCTCGCCCAGGGGGGTCGGGGTTATACTGTATCAAACAAACAATAAGTCGAAAGGCTTACTACAAACTAATCCCTACTAATATTATAAATGCGAAAGTAACTCTGTCTGTCTGTCTGTCTGTCTGTCTGTCTGTCTGTCTGTCTGTCTGTCTGTCTGTCTGTTACGCTTTCACGCCTAAACCACTGAACCGATTTTAATGAAATTTGGTATGAAGGAAGAACTGAACTTGGGAAAGGACATAGGGTACTTTTTACCGCGGGAAATCTTCGCATTCCCACGGGAAACCGACTTCCACGCGAACGGAGTTGCGGGCGTCCACTAGTTTTTAATAATAAACAATTAAGCTAGTCAAGTGCTAGCTTAATTGTTGATTTATGATTAAATATATATCCCACTTAATAAATATCATATTTTTACGCTGCATTACGATTCCAACAACTTCATATTCTTCCAATTAAAATTACCCTACTTAGGGCTGATTTTTCAATAGTCAGATAAATGCTAACTGACTGATAAGAGGTATGTTTTCATTGTCACTTCATACATATGTCAAGTATTTATGTTCGACGTGCAACAAAAACATACTGATTTTCTGTCAGATAGAATTTATCTGATAATTGAAAAACCGGCCCTTATTTGATAAAATATTGTCAAAACTTATAGAACTTTATTTATAGTTTATTTTAGTACCAACATTATCTATACTGCTCTCATGTTGTAAAATTTGCTCATTTCGTCTTTATTACTTTGTTTTAAGTACATTTTCACCATTGTACATAGTAACCGTTCTGTTGCTGCAGCTGTTAAACGTTAATAATTCCTTGACAATTAATTCATTAACTAATGACATGTTGATTTTTTCATTTTAATTCTCAAATACAAAACATTCAGAAAAAAAATATATTTTTAGACCAAATTTAATCTTTTGTCATCAAGTCAGCCAGAATTACACCATTTCAAACCGTGTACAAATCACCAGTTTACTTTATTAAATTTAATATCTCACCCAGCAACCACGATGTACTTCCCGTCCTCCGAGTCCTTCAGTCGATCCAGCACACTGAGCGATATCTTCGCCTTCGTGCGTCCGTATGGCGACACCTCGTTCGGGTAGAGTCCGATCTCGCTGGCTAGCTCGTTGATGTCTTTGGGCTTTTGACCGCGGGCGATGTCGATGTCACTGGGGATATACATTCGATAAGAAAGGATTCCAAGCAATTTTTAAGATAAACTAATTTTATAAGGAGATGCATCCTACTAAAATTATAAACGTGAAAGTTTGTGAGTATGTATGGATGTTTGTCACTCTTTCACATAAAAATAACTGGATGGATTGGGATGAAACTTTGCAGTTATATAGGTTATACATCAGAATAATACAAAGGGTACTTTTTACCGCGGGAAAATCATTCCCACGGGAAACCGACTTCCACGCGAACGAAGTCGCAGGCGGCCACTAGTTTGTTATAAAATACATGATATAGAGGTTTTTAATTGTTTTTTTCTCATGCTAGTTGCGCCTGCTTTAACTATAAGTACTTGTGATAAACTACTGGTTGTTACAACCAAAACTTGTTTACTTTCCTCCGTTAATAAACTAAACCAGAAAATATTTAGAAACCTACGCTTCACATACACAGCAGGGCTGCTTTCTATTCTCCCTAACTCCTAGAAGTACCTACCTAACTAAGCTGGTTTCTGCTCTCCTGTAACTTTAACTGACTAGTAACTGTTGTTTGATATTAGCCCTACCTCGGTACTGGCGAGACCTTGTTCAGCCGCAGCGGCTTCAGCGGCCAGGCCGGCGCCACCAGCCGGTCCAGGTGCCTGCGCGCGCCCAGCACGGTGTTGCGCATCAGCATGGCGACGGTCATGGGCCCCACGCCGCCGGGCACGGGGGTCACGTGCCCCGCCACCTGCGCCGCCTCGGCGTAGGCCACGTCGCCCACCAGGCGCTGGCCTGACTTCTTGGTAGCGTCTAGGACAACGAGGCTTCTTTATAATACTGACAAGTCCCTAAATAGGCTCCGAACAGGTGTTGGAAGGTGCGGAGAGAGTATGCGGGCTTGGGGTTTTTCTGGTAGCGACAAACCCAAACCATGAGCCACCTGATATCGTCAAGTCTCCCCGCACCGTGTACAACGGAGGACCTAATAGCGGCAAACCAGCGGGCTGTTGATGTCGCCAGTCACTGGAGTGGCACCATTGACACAAAAAGAAGAAGAAGAAGAAGAATACTAACATTTTATTATTACATAGTATAAGACTATAGGCAAAGTCGCTAATCGTGTATGTTTGTCCAATAACTCCTCAGTAACCACGTAACGGATTTTAATGAGGTTTCCACCATCATTTAGGTATTTTATCAAATAGATGGGTAATTTAATGTCGTGTGAAAAAGTGGGTTTAAAATTAAATCAACACAACAATGAACTATCAGTTATGTAAGTACTAAGGTTCAATTTATTTTGAAATCACTCACGCCGTGAACGGCAAAGTTACAATTTGAAGTTGCAAAACGGTTTTATCATGTTTTCCTTTAATTTGTTATCTAAAAAACAATTGTAACTAAAAGTACCATACCTAGTCACAAATTCACGCTGCCCCCCAACCTCTTGCACTGACGTACAAATCTGCTCCATAAAACCATTTTGAAATAACCCCAACAATATTCACACATATATAATATATCCTGAATACATTTACTACCAAAACCTTACACTACACATTGCCACAAACTAAGTGTAAAAATATTTATTGCTTTTATCAGAAACCAATAATTTTGTGCAACTACTTTCATTTCTTCGCTTGTAAAAGTGCGAGTGTTGACTGCGGCTTACACGAATCTCGGTGTTTGAAAAACACGTTAGGTTTCAATGAAGCGTTCCGCTCATTGTTGTCAAAATGTACCAAAACAATTTAATGTTATGTCGGTATTTCAAATTAACTAATAACGTAAACACACTAATTGAAGAGACTTCCGCGTATCTTGATGAATTGGTTTCTGATCTTAATAAGGTGTCGTTAGGGGGTTATACTTAAAATCCAAAAGTGAACTGGCTATAGATCTTGTTATATTTTTTAACATTATACCTACCCTACGCCTAAAATTATATCTCTTAGGTTAAAACACAGGGTTAAAAATATTAACAAAGGCACATACCTGGGATAGCGTTGATGCCACAATCAATGACGACTGCTCCAGGTTTGATCCAGGAACCCTTCACCATCTCGGGCCGGCCGATAGCTACCACCAAGATATCGGCAGTCTTTGTCTATAGAAATGTTAGAAAACATAGAAAATATGCAATTTAAAATAAATGTACTGGTTACTTAATAAGGTATTTTATTTAAATGTGTTTATAATATTCCTTATTTTGCGCTTAAATAATGTCTTCATTTGGTTTTCCCTGATATTTTTCAATCAATATAATAAAATGTATACAAAAGTTTTGTTAAAAGTACGCTGATATAAACATACTAACTTCTGCCAAATTATATCGTTACCAACACCTAAAGTACCAACCTAAAAAACAACTTACGATTTCGCTCAGATTCCTAGTCTTCGAGTGGCACACGGTGACGGTGGCGTGTTCCCACTTCAGCAGCTCAGCTACCGGGGTCCCCACGATCTTGCTGCGGCCGAGCACCACCACGCTCTTCCCCGCGATGGTGACTCCAGTCCGCTTGATGAGCTCCACGACGCCGGCGGGGGTGCAGGGCACGAAGCCGGACAGGTCGCCGATGGCGGCGCGGCCCTCGTTGATGGTGTTCAGACTGGTTTGATGGGAATGGGTTAAGATTGGAGCTGGTTTTGAATGTGAGGTGGACTGTTACAACGTGATTTTGTGTTAGCTATTATCCGCAAGCCACCATAAAATCATCGGTGTCCGCATTTAAAAACCTACATTAGTTAGTAAAAAAAATAACTTTATATGTTTCGATGCCATATTTTACTGTCGGTTTAAAGTGCATTTATGTAAAAACAGGCTGTTACTAAAAGTGCGGGGTAGTCGAGTGACTGTAGGAACCGAATGTTTCCGGTTTAATGAAGGAAAACATTGTGATCAACCAGCAAGATTATCCATTATCCATTATGCATCCTTCATGAGGTTTTCGTTGAGCCAACGTGGTGGTCTACGTTTCAATTCCTCTCGCTATCCGAGGAGAAGGTCTGTGCTCATCTAGTGGGACATATAAAGGCTGTTATTATAACCTCACTTACCCATCAACATCCTTATCAGGTGACACAGCATCAGTGACCTTGTGGGCGTCGATTGGGTGTTCGGAGTCCAGTGGCATCTGCACGATGATCCCGTGGACGGCTGCCGACTCGTTCAGACTAACAATCTTGTTTAAAACCTGGCACGGGAAAAAATGGAATAGATAATATTGAAAGTAGTTTAAAATGTTACCATTTCGGTGCTTGAGGTTTTATTTTAGGTGTTACAAGCTTGAGGTACCACTTTAAGATATGCCTTCTAATTTTAGTTTATAGGTTACTTGATAGAGTTTACCTGAGTACGTATCAATAGTTTGACAAAGATCTTGTAATAGCAAAGGGATTGTTTATTGATAATATTATAAACTTACTAGCTTTCGAGGTTTTACTTTTGGGGAAATAATAATAAAAAAAGTATGACGCCTTTAACTTTAAATTGAAAGCTCGCGAAAGAAATTTAAAAATCGGTCCGGTATTTACCGAGATTATCCATAACATACGAACTTTATCTTTTTATATAAGTTTGAATTGTGAACTCTAAAATGTTGTACACACATCAACATCGTCTAGGGATATTTTGTATAAAGTTCTTAAACTCAAAAAATACTGATTAATTTTAATTTTTTTTGAAGAAAGTTTTTTTTGTAAACCTTGTTGAACGATTCTAAATTTAAATTTGAAAAAAAAATTAAAAACAAAAGATTCATGCTGCATAATGGTAGCGAAGTCTGAAGGTTTCATTTACCTACAGTAACTTTTGTCTTTTTTTTGTGCCAAATTTAAGTTTTATAGCAAGTTATCGGTAAATTATCAATTAATGTTATTGTGTGCATTATGCAGCGGGGCTATTGAACGAGGAAAGAAATGTTACGGGCAGTAGGCATGCTCCAAACTGGGGCTACTCAACGGAATATTGCTGAGGAGATGGTAACAAGACAAAACGTGATATGAAGCTTATGGTCATGTTATCGTGCTCTCCGTGAGATGGCTGAAAGACACCCAGGCGGGAAACACTTAATCACTCAACGACAAGACCGAAATTTGCAAGTTGCCGCGAGACGGCAACCAAATGTTACGGCCATGCAGTTGGTTCAGAGTCTCCAGTCAGAGCACCAGTTGCTTGTGAGTGATGATACTGTGAGGAGAAGGCTGCATGAAGCTAATCTTCATGCTCGCAGACCGCTTCGTACTCCAGCACTACGCCGAGAAAATCGTGGACGACGGCTAGAGTGGGTTCGTGAACATTTGCTCTGGGAAGATAACCAGTGGTTCATATTGCTGTTTACCGATGGCTCACGGTTCGGTTTCCATCCTGATACACGTAGAGTACGTGTTTAGCGAGTTCCTGGTGGTGAGTGCCGTCTGCGACACCCACAGGAAGTCCTTTCATACCACGGCGGGACAATTAAGGTTTGGGCGAAAATTCGTGTTGGTGGAAGAACAATATTGTAACGAGGTGCTAGAACCAATAATCTACCCCGACAAACTGCAAATGGGCCAAGAATTCACGCTGATGAACGACAAAGCCCGTCCGCACACAGCGAGAGTGGTGACGAGTTGGTTGCAGGAGCACGACGTATCGGTCCTAGGCTGGCCCACTCAGTCGCCTGACCTAAACCCCATTAAATACGCGTAGGATATGCTCCAAAAAAGAGCTTTAAGGAACTTCGCTACAAACATTGCGACGAAAGAACATCTTTTTTGCCACTTAGCCGGACCTGGGACAATATACCGCAGCCTGACTTGGATAACTTAATCCAAAGCATAAAAAACGTTATAGGACCGTTTTTAACGTCGTGGATGGTTTTGCTGACTACTGATTTTTCACAATACGGTTCAAATCTGAATAAATTCTGATTATTTTTCACTTTTCCTTGAGAAACACATTCATTGTTACTTTAACATTTTTTTCACTTTTTTCTTTATTAAAAAAAAACACTTTTACGCAAAAAAATGATTTATTTTATTTTGTTAATGTAGCCTGACAAATGAGCTTCATAAAAATATTTACATGTTGTATGTTATTTTTAATAAATTTTGAATAAACTAAGTAAATTCAAAATATCCCTAGACGATGTTGATGTGTGTATATAATTTTCCATAGCTTTGTTTACCTTAGTAGCTGCAAAAAATTAAGATCAACCAAAGATAACCCATGGCTTTTTTACTTATTTAAAAAACAGTGAGCATATCGCTCACACCATATTCAAGTATATTCGAGCAATGTTACATCATTTCAGATGAAGTAAACAACAATAACTTGCGTGACTCCGTTATCTTTAGCACCCGAGGTCACTCAGTTCATTGTAGGTATGTGTTATCGCAAGAAACATCGAAACTGAAGGATTATGTATTTTACATCTAGAAAGCTATACCTATTGGCTAAAGTAGTAGTAAATATTTGCAATTGTTTCCTTTATATTTTAATTCAAAGTGGTTCCTTTTGTTAAGAAAATATTTAATTTAGAAAGTTAATTAGTATTTCTGTACCTAAAAATAATAGAACGAAACCGTTACAAATATTAAATTACAAAACTTTTACTATGTTAAAATTATTAAGCATTATTTACTTTAGTTAATTTAGTTAAAAATATAACAATTGACACTGTTACATAATGGGTACCTAAATATGTACTATTTTATTTAATGTTATTTTGTAGGGAAAAGTGGTACCTAACTAATACAAACGACCAGCATAGTTATTATGGCTACTTTTTCATTCCCCAAAGATCACAGCGCCCTGGGCTCGTCAATCAAAACCTTTCTAATCACACAGTTTTTGATCTGTTGCGAATAAAAAAATAGGAACAAGGATCTAAAAATTCCTCTTCCCTTCAGATCAACAATCATTAAGGTTAACACGGCCATCGAAAACACATACCTCAGCTTCAGTAACATCCCGGGACAGCTTAATGTGTTCAGCCTGAATGCCGATGCCCTCAGCTGCCTTCAGCTTCATCCTGATGTAGACATTGGAGTCCTCGCGACCTCCCACCTGGACGATGGCCAACTTGGGGACGAAGCCGGGAGAGACGGCCCGCATACCCGCCACCTGCTTGCGGAGGTCATCCTCGATCGACCTGGAACCATGTCACAATTTGAAATAACACTCCACGCAAACTTGTGAAAAAACAATTAAACCATTTTTTCCACGTGTACTTATTAGATGTCAATTTTTGTAAATTTACGATTAAAAATACAAAAGTAGGGCTTGAAATAGTAAAAATTAATTGGTAAAGGTGCGAGATTGATTTGTGCCCTTGACGTTTCTATTTTTATACCTAGATATTTCAGTGCCGGATAGTTTTAGAGCAGCCATCTTCAGTGGGGGAATATCACTAGAAGATCGGACCCCGACCGTCGTAAGAATATATAAACTGGTGGTAACTGATAACCCTACTACGTAGATATAAACTGAATTAACTTTCGTACGTGAGTTATTAAAAGTATAAACAATAACACGCAATAGTGCCAAAATAAAACAAATCTTAGACACATTTGATTGGTCAAAATATAGATACGTTAGTTCGGCAGATAAATGTTGTTTTTATTACTTACTAACTTTATTTAATTTATTCATCTTAGTGCCTAAAAATATTAGAAATGCCAAGAATTAAATTAAAACAAAACAGTGAGCAGTATTAAAGGTTCATAGGCAACCAAGTATTATGGTAATAATTTTGTGATTAACCAATATTCGTAATCTAAAAATAATGATAAATAATTATTTAATTAAAAATGCAATGGTCGTACCGTATGGTTTCCGTTTCGTCAATTACACTTGCCACCATTGTAAACCAATTCCTAACACTGCTAATGTTTAATATTACCACTTTGAAACCTCATAAACACCTAACCAGATAAACAAAACTCATGTCGTTAATAAACCATGGTGATAACTTTTTTCACATGTTTGGATTCCGCAACAAAATTTTAAAGTTAATTGTTACTGTAATTATTTTAAATAATGACGTAAGACTCGCAAGGGTTAAGTAGTCAATTGCATTAACAATAAAGGGAACATATAATTTTAGTATTCAAATGATAAGATTCAATAAACTTAAGGGCTAGGATCTGGAAGACCTAAATGAGCTTATTTTAAAATTATGGACGGAACATTAGAGAAAACCATAATCTCGTGTTTTATTTATTCACTTTTTTTATAGACGATAACTTCTGGGTTAATTGTAAGACATAACCGGACTAATTCAGTTTTGATGTAATAAACAAATCACATAAAAACATTATTCTTTATATATCTTATACACACTTATAACGATTATATCAGTTATAGACATAAATAATAAGAGCAGCAGTAATTTAAACTATCAAAGTAACTTAAACTCGCGGTTTCAAATAGCAATAAAGTATTGAATAACCTACCTTCGAATCTTGCCACAAATGGGAGGTACTGTACACAATTTTCTTATAATATTCATTATGTGACTTTATTTGATGTCGTCAGTTAACAAATGATAGTACAAAATAGAATACAACACAAAATAATTAGAAGTAATCATCATTTTTGAGGAGATAATATTGGGAGGGGTCATTTACGCATGTATTGTTAATTAAAGTAGGATTCTTACGAAACAACGAAACAATATTCATTTGTTATTACTATTTTGTTATTATTAATTATTAATTTATTTATATTTATTAACAATATTACTATTTTGTTTTTTCTTAGCTATTTATCATTATCTTTAAGTACCTACATTTGGACATTATTAACTTGCTATAAGGGTATATTTGTATGTTCATACGACAACTCCATCTGAACTCCGTAAAATATTTTTCATAGGTTTTTACCATCATTTAGGTGATTTTTCCGACAAGATAAGTTTAAACAAAATCTAATATCTTATTCGTAAACATGTCGGCAAACATTTCGTAATATAGGTACTTGGGTCGGTAACTAGTTTGGAATATAAATTGATCATCGAAAGTTTGGATGTATAAACATACCTACTAATCTATCAGTAAAAAGTAAAATAAAAGTATTTTTCCTCATAAATTGATAGTAGTTAATCAATTGCATAATATTTTAGAATAACAAAAAATAACGGTCGTTAAGACGTGTAAAATAACTACCTACATGGAAAGAAAGTAAGTTAGCATATTCGAAAACATGTAAAATATATCAATCAATTTTTTCACATAATTAGTATTGTTACATTAATTGCATAATATTTAGAAAATCATAATAGGACGGTTGTCAAGAATAAAAAAAACGACATGAATGACCTTAATAATTTATCTAGTTATTTTACGCCTATCTATTTAAAATTGCAAATACTTGAAACATCTAATTAACTACATTTCCTTAACCAATCATTAAGTATTTCACCGGCATTTCATATAAAAATTCCATACCATTTTCTCTAAGACGAGATCAAACTAAATACTTACCTGCTTACAATAAAAAGATAAAAATACGAAAGTACTTACTTTTGAACGTTTTCCAAATCCTCTCCATTAGTCCACAGCACACCCATTTTACGTATATTACTAAATATCTATTAAATTAACTAGAAACCACTTGTTTCCACCGGCATTGCAATATTACTGAGTACCCACACGCAACTGTTTTAAGAGGTGTAAACTGATCAAACATGTCCTTGTAAAACCGGTTGGGAATACACGTGTTGTAGTAAAGTTGCCGTGTAGATAAAGTCGAAAATTCCACGCGTTTTTTTATCAAAATCTACTATTATTTTGCAGACAACCTGCGGTTTGTTAGAACGGCCTTATCATAATTCGATCTGATAATGAGTTTCACGAAAGCAAAGTTAGATATGGATGTTTTTTTATACTCTTTGGAGTAAATACGTTTATTTCAATATTTTTTAACCGACTTCCAAAAAGGGAGGAGGTTCTCAATTCGGCCGGTATGTTTTTTTTTTATGTATGTACATCGATTACTTCGAGGTTTCTGAACCGATTTACGTGATTCTTTTTTTGTTTGATGCGGAAAACTTCGAATTGGTCCCACAAAAATTTGATTCAGGTAGGTCCAGTAGTTTTTATTTTATGAGCATTTTTTATCTACCCCGATGACTGAAATCAAATTATTATTATTATTATTATTATTAGCCATCAGGGTCCCATAATTGAGCAAAGGCCTCTCCCCTTTCTTTCCACTCTGCCCGGTTTGTGGTTAACAGAACCCAATCTTTGTCAAAAGCATCTAGATCGTCTCGCCAACGACGTCGGGGTCTGCCACGTCGTCGAATGTTGGTGGGTGTCCAGTCTGTTACGCGTTTAGCCCATTGGCTACTGGACATTCGACAGACGTGACCGGCCCAGTCCCATTTCAGTTTCGCCGCCTTTAGAGCTACGTCAGCTATTTTAGTTTTGGAACGCAGTTCGGTGTTGTTGATACGGTCCAGAAGTTTGATACCTAGGATGCTGCGTTCCATAGCTCTTTGACAAATCTTGAGTTTGGACTTTTGAAGTTCCGTCAAGGACCAAGTCTGAGCACCATATGTCAACATGGGAAGGATACACATGAAATCAAATATCGCAAGTAAATTTGATCCACTTCCCGGTTACCGATTGAGCTGTAATTTTGGATTACAGTGAAAAAATATTATGACATGGAGCTGATCTGATGATAGAATCGGAAGGTGGCTATAGGAACTCAGTAGTTAAATGACAGAACACTATCGAGTTTGGGCTCGTTTGATTTGTCTTGACGAGCACTTTGGTGCTTGGAGGTAACTAGGATCCTCCAGGGTCCGATGATTAAGCCAGAAGGTGGCCATAGGAACTCAATAATTAAATGACACAACCCTATCGAGTTTAGGCTCGTTTGATTCGTCTTGACAAGCACTTTGATGCCGGTAGTAACTAGGATCCTCCAGGATCCAATAAAGCTGCCAAAATACACTAAAAAGTATTAAATAAAAATACCTACGTTAAAAAAAACCGACTTCAAAACTAAAAAGTTTAAAATAATTAAGATTTAATGTAATTTAAATACTGCCTATTATTTATACGTGCTATTTACTCATGGGTTTGAAATCGGTGCCAAGCTTAAAATAATAATACAAGCAAATTAATAAAATGAAATGCTTTCTTCAAATTTTAAGATACGTAAGGAGAAGAGTAAATAAAGAGCAATTAACTCTTACTATTTAATACGTAAGAAAAAAAAAGATTAGGCACCGACTAAAAACCTATGGGTAAATAGCACGTATTAATAATAGGCAGTATTTAAATTATATTAAATCTTAATTATTTTAAACTTTTTATTTTTGAAGTCGGTTTTTTTTAACGTAGTTATTTTTATTTAATTTAACATTCGCGTAATTGGACATTTAAATGTTGTAATCCAGAAGAATATATTTTTTTGCTATTTGCTTCGGCTTTAAAATAAGAAAAATAAGGGTTTTCAATGAAAAGAAAAACAACATTGAAAAATAAGTTTTTATTAGCAAGATATGCTTCTTAGTCTAAATAATTCGTTTTGTCATGAAAAAAAACATTTAGTCTGTACATTTAGTACAAGTTTTAATTAACAAATATCTAACTTAACAATTGAGATATATTCTTAAATCTTAAACGAGTATGATATCACAATCAAACAGTTATAATCAACGTTTATTTTTGTAATTACGTCAAAAAAAAACAATAAATCAACAATGGCACATAATCACCAATCACATTTATCTGTGAATACTTTGATCATCAAAGTTTAACTTTAAGTATAAAGATTTACCAAAAAAAAACAAAATCGACTTATAAAACTATAGGAATTAGGTTTTATTCAAAGAACGAACGAGTGAATGGTTTCAGACTGGAAGATGACCAAGTCTCTTTTTTTCTAAATCCACATCGGAGTAAAGATTTACCAAAAAAAAACATTACGTCTTAAAAACTATAGGAAGAAGGTTTTACATAAAGAACGAATGGGTGAACGGTTGAGTGAATGGTTTAAGACTGGAAGACGAGGAAGTCCTCCTCCTTCTCCAGATGCGCGTTGGAGTAGAGATGGAGTCTCATGGCGTGCGCCGGCATTGCGACCGTCTTGCACAGCTTGCAGACCAGGTCCTGGGTGGAACTGGAGTTGGACCTATGGGGCAGGTAACAAAAATAATACTTTTTAATACAATTGCTCAAAAAGTGGCGTATTGCAGGGACGTATAGCGTTCGGGATGTGGGCTATTACACACGCGTGCTTTTTTTTTACCTTTCCCGCACTCGTGCGTTCTCTTTCCCAACTGTCAAAATAATGTCTATTAAAAAGAAAAATTAACCAACCATGAAGTTTTTACTAAAAAAAAAACAAAGAAGTTTTTATGATTCATGTTACCTAATACTTACGTAGCGTAGGTATATTTCTAAAAAAAGCTACTAGTTTGTTTCGATATCAGATTTAATGATTTGATTGAATTAGTGTGGTTGGTTTCATTTCATTTTATCTCATTATATTTCATTTTCATTTCATATCAATAAAAAAAATCTACTGAAGACTTGGCTGTATGGGCATAGTAACCTTTGCCTACCAAATGGGTGAAGAAAAAATGGCGCCATTTTCAAAATGAGTTTTTTCGACATTTACGATCCTAATTTTAATTTTATTAAATTGCTTTATTTTTTCGCAACTGTATTAAAAATAGTCGTTCATTACACGTGCGGAACCGTCATTGCAACTCGTCCCGCCTGTCAACCCTCGCCTTCGGCTGTGCCTCGGCTCGGGTAGACATTGGTCGGAACTCGTTGTAATGACAGCCTTTCCACACTTGTATTGAAATATACTATTTTAATACAGTTGCTCAAAAAGTGGCGTATTGCAGGGACGTATAGCGTTCGGGATGAGGGCTATTACACACGCGTGCTTTTTTTTCACCTTTCCCGCACTCGTGCGTTCTCTTTCCCAACTGTCAAAATGATGTCTATTAAAAAGAAAAATTAACCAACCATGAAGTTTTTACTAAAAAAAAACAAAGAAGTTTTTATGATTCATTTTAATACTTACTACGTAGCGTAGGTAAATTTCTAAAAAAAGCTACTAGTTTGTTTCGATATCAGATTTAATGATTTGATTGAAGTAGTGTGGTTGGTTTCATTTTATTTTATCTCATTAAATTTCATTTTCATTTCATATCAATAAAAAAAATCTACTGAAGACTTGGCTGTATAGGCATAGTAACCTTTGCCTACCAAATGGGTGAAGAAAAAATAGCGCTATTTTCAAAATGAGTTATTTCGACATTTACGATCCTAATTTTATATTTTATTAAATTGCTTTATTTTTTCGCAACTGTATTAAAAATAGTCGTTCAGTACACGTGCGGAACCGTCATTGCAACTCGTCCCGCCTGTCAACCGTCGCCTTCGGCTGTGCCTCGGCTCGGGTAGACATTTGTCTGGACTCGTTGTAATGACAGCCTTTCCACACTTGTAATGAAATATACTATACTGTATTCATGCTGGTTGGTTCGTGTCTACGCGGATATATTTGCATATTTTAATTCTAGGGAAATAAAAAAACGCTAATAAAAGTGCAGTCTTATTATGTCAAATGAAAAAAAAAAGACAGTCGAGAGTTTCCCAATGACATTGGAATTAAAAAAATGGCTCAATATGGCAAATAAATAATAATTGAAAAGTGCCCTGCATGTCATTCGGAGTCGGGGACCGAGCGCCACTCCCGGTCTCCGTTTTTTTTTGTTTTTATAATATAGGTAGCAAACGAGCATGCGGGTCACCTGATGGTAAGTGATCACCGCCGCCCATGACTACCCGCAACACTGTGGGTGTTGGGGGTGTGTTGCTGACCTTTGAGAAAATTGGGCACCGGATACCGCACTCACCGAACGAAACGCAGGAACATCGTCCCTACTTCACTATGGTTTTCTGTGCGACGGTGGTATTTCACCGGTCGAGTCAGCCCAGTAATCGCTGCAGACAGAGCCTACAGCTAGACTCTACCACTCTCAGTGGTGTGGTAGTGTGGTAGTGGGTAACTCACCTGCCGACCAGCATCTTGAGCTGGTCGTTCTCCCGCTTCAGCGCCAGCAGCTGCTCCTGTGTCCGCGGGTGCAGTTCCTGCGGCACGTGCAGCGGGAACACGCCGCAGCCCGCCATGGCGGGCTCCGACATCTCCAGCAGCTCGGACTCGGGCACCGAGCGCCATTCCCACGCGTTCGGGACGGTCTCGGGTTCGTAGGTTTTGCGGCGGGTTGTTAGAAGTCTGTAGGGGTTAATTAGATGGTATTCATGTAGGGTATTGGGATGAGAATAATTATGCGCAAATTTGGAAAACAAATATTACGGAAATATGTTTATAAGATTCAAATTCTCGCAGTAAACAAAAGAAGACGGGCAATCGTAGCCTAGCGTCGTCACACTTGTTTTTAACTAGTGGCCGACCGCGACTCCGTTCGCGTGGAAGTCGGTTTCCAGTGGGATGAAAGGTTTTTCGCGGTAAAAAATACCCTATGTGTTATTCTGATGTATAAACCTATATTACTGTAAAGTTTCATCAAAATCCATCCAGTAGTTTTTACGTGAAAGAATTGGCGACTTGGATTTATACTATGTATATGTAATGATAATGATGATAATGATGATGGCGATAGTAAGGATAGACCTACAAAAAAAGCCCTTCACAGTTCCTAGTTTAGTTCTTACTTTAGTGTAAGACATGTTAGCCTATACTGCAGAAGCTACCTATATGCCTGTGATAAGGGCGCTGCAGGGCTTTACAATATTATTAAGTTGTTATTAAGGGCGAACGAAGTCACGGGTGGCCTCTACTTTCACTATAACTTTAAAACCAAATGTCCAATTTTAATCATTCAAAGACCAAAAATTATCTACATAAACTGTACTTAGTGATGAAATAATTTATTTTATTAAGAATTAATGTCATGAGTAAAATAAACGCGTTTAAATGTAGTCCAAAAAAAACAAAGATATTTAAATAAAAAAATGGTTGTTGTGCACCACTCGACCACATGAGTAAAGAAACTGAACAGAGACAAAGCTTCTAAAGAGCTAGCAAAATTTATACCTATTTTGGTAGGGTTGGCACAATTGAATAAATTAAAAATATAAATGTACTTTTTTTTCAAATTTTTTATTAAGGTAAAAGCACCTAATGCCGCGGTATTTTCGTATCATTAAGAAAGGAACAGTAATATTAGGGATAAAAAACGCGGTTTAGGGTAATAATATAACTTTATAAGATGGACGATCTAATATTCTTTACAAATATTTAAATACTTTTTCAGTTATCAATGGGTTTATATTTCAAATTAAGCAAAATGTAGGCTAAGCCAGAAAACCCTAATTCCGCGGTAAAAATCCTAACTCCGCGGTAGTTGGGCACCTAATTCCGAGGTATGGATTTGTAGAGAAAGCCCGCTTTAATAATTATGTACTTATGCAGCAAATTATGCAAATTATGATGAAATATTTACGTGACTTACTCTGCTTATTGATTCTACGGAATTATTAACTAAAATTCTATAAATAATAATATTTATCATTATTATTGATAAAATTTTTAGCCAATATTTTTTAAATTTATTCAACTCTCTAAAGTTCATATAAATAAGAGCCATAAGTAAACAAAATATTGATAATTTTATGCATTATGTTTGGTATCATTACATTGGAAAAGTACCACGGCATTACGTTACGATTTATTTCCCATATAACTTAATTCCGTGGTATATACCTCGGAATAACGGTCCTACTCGAAAATTAATATTTCTAAATCCGAGTAATACATGTTTTTTAATATTTAAAAATCAAAGTGATTATTTTATTAAGTATAAAAAATGAATTAAAATTGATAATTCTGAAAAGATATTGTTACTAGAACATAGGATTAAAACAATTAAAATATTGGTTACGTTTTGGAAAAAATCATCGAATTTTACTCTGGTCATATATTTTGATACCTATTTAATATGTGAAATATATTCAAAACACTAACACGGAATTGGATTTTTTAACGCAATGTTAACCATTTTTTTCAATTTGATGGCTTAAACGAAGTTGAGCTTATAAGAATCACGTGAAAAATTAAAATGAAATTAACTCCATGATTTCCTTATTCCGAGGTATACCACGGGATAAGGAACCGCTTTAAAAAAATGGACGGTAATGCCGATGTATTTTCAACACAAAATTTCTTAAAAAGTAAGCTAGTAATGCATATTTTTTAACAAAAACTTAAAGATTAAACGTTTGACTATTGAATTAATATTTAAAAACCGACCTTTCCTGTTAGAACTAGAATGATAATCACTCCTCTTGTAAATTGAACGTTACGGAGAAATGGCGTGAAAATGTATGGCGCATCCTTTTACCTCGCTCGCCACAGCGAAATACTTTTTTATTTAATATGTTTTGCGTGTTTATAATAATATAAGCACTGAAATCTGTTCTTAAATTAAATTATCTTAAGGCTGACGAACTAAAAAGTCTAAATATATGACGGAAACTATAAAAAAACTTAGTTTTTCTATTTACCGCGGGTTTGGGTGCCATTTTTAGAACCCCGCGGAATTAGGTGCTTTTACCTTATAATAGGTTTTTTTTTACAAATTACATACTCTAAATATTTTTTTTTTATTACTTTTGGTTTTTAATAATTTGTTGTGTCTTTTAATCGAATGATAAATTCTAAATCTAATATAAAGTTTTTTCAAATAAACCAATTCTCGAAAACAAAAACAAAACACGCACAACGTTCGAGCGTCGCGTCACGCCTGCACGCCCTGAGATTGACCACTGGCTGATCTAGTTTGAAGCGGTTTCGGCTCATACGTGACAAGCGGCCAGTGGTCACGCACACACACGCGTTGCACTTGTAGTGATGTACCTGTCACAGCGCATTCGTATGTAGCTTTGTCTCTGTTCAGTTTCTTTACTCATGTGACTCGACATAGATAGGTATAGTGTGTCGCGAACTTTTCGGTAGATATTTATTAAATGTACAATTAATTAGAACATTTTACTTTTATGCAGCGTACGCAAAATAAGTGACTTTTCTGGTTGATTTTTTACACCGTGTGTCCGAATATCTTACGGAACCCATTTTTTTTTAATCGGTACAGTAGTTTTTGAGCCTATTCAACACAACCAAACAAACAAAGTTTTCCTCTTTATAATATTAGTATAGATAACATTGTATAGGGAAAGGGATTTTACTCCGAATTAAGCGCGTGCAAAGCTGCGGGCAAAAGCTAGTATGTAATATGTTTAGCTATGTTCATTAAGCTGAGTGCACTGAATTATCTGCCGTAATAGTGAAGTACTGTATAAAAAAATCGAATTGAAAACACAATCTTTGACATTTATTTGCGATAGTGGCCGCCTGCGACTCCGTTAGATTGGAAGTCGGTTTCCCGTGGGAATTAAATGTTTTTCCGCGGTAAAAAGTACCCTATGTGTTATTCTTATGTATAACCTATATTACTGCAAAGATTCATCCAAATCCATCCAGTAGCTTTAACGTGAAAGAGTAACAAACATCCATCCATCCATACTCACACACTTTCACATTTATAATATTAGTATGATGTTTAGCTAGGTTCAATAAGCTGAGTCCACTGAATTATCTGCCGTAATAGTAAAGTACTGTATAAAAAATCAGAATTGAAAACAAAACTTTGAAACGAAAGAGTAGATAAATATAATAAGACAGCTTCGAACTGCTTGCTATCGGGAGTTACACGTGTTATTGTGATTCACCTATAAAATATGGACATACTAGTGGCCCGCGACTCCAGTCGCATGGAAGTCGGTTTCCCGTGGGAATGAGAAGTTTTCCCGCGGTAAAAAGTACCCTATATGTTATTCTGATGTACAACCTATATTACTGTAAAGTTTCATCAAAATCCATCCAGTAGTTTTTACGTGAAAGAGTAACAAACATCCATCCATACATCCTCACAAACTTTCACATTTATAATATTAGTAGGATGCTGTCGTGGGATATTTTGTATATAACTTTAAGGAGGACATTTCAGTCATACATGATTTCTGTGTAGCTTTAAGTCTTAAAAAATTGAGTAACTTCTCCCGTTTTCCCAACATTTCCCTTCACAGCTCTGCTCCTATTGATTGTATCGTGATGAAAAGTATCCTATAACCTGCCCAGGAGTATGAAGAATAATTGTACCAAGTTTCGTTAAAATCCGTGCAGTAGTTTTTGTATCCGTAACGGTCAAACAGACAGACAGACAGACAGACAAAAATTTTACTGATTGCATTTTTGGCATCAGTATCGATCCCTAATCACCCCCTGATAGTTATTTTGGAAATATATTTCATGTACAGAATTGACCTCTCTACAGATTTATTATAAGTAAAGATAATAAACAAATACATTGGCACATATTTTACCAATATTAGAAAACCTTTTTTGTGATTTATGTAACATGTGTTTCAATAATATACACTAAATTAATCAAACCAAAATTTGCTTATACAGGGTTATTTGTAATTAGCGCATCACCTCTTGCAGGCGGCTTCCTTACACCAATCCCAATAGCATTTGTTCTATCACTTTTTGCAAAACTTGATAATAAACACAAAAACAAATTTGCGCGCTCTGTTATTTATAACTCTGTATTTTGTAAGAAGTTCCTAAACCGGTCGCCCACTCCTCGTCGCCCGCGCGCCTGCCACGCCAGAGTATTGTACCGTTTACTGCGTGCGCGTAGAGTATTGTACCGTTTAGATGCACCTAATAAATTTGTATGGGAAAAACTATTATTTTTTTAATATGAATTTTAATTATTCGTTGGTTAAATGTTGTTGGGATTGATGTAGAAAAGCTGACTACAAGAGGTGATGCGCTAATTAGAAATAACCCTGTATACTTACTCAATGATATGGTCGCGAATCCGCTTTGGTATTTCCTTGGCTTGTTCCTCATCTTTGGAATCCGACATCATGTAGTCCATAAGATAGCGGACGTAGTTTATCTTGGAAAGAAAATGTATAAATAAATATCTTGAACTATAAACAAAGCTAACTTATAAAAAATCGTATACTAAATGTAAGTACATACTTACAGTTTACAAAAAGACCAAAAAGTATCCCGTAAATCGGAGCTGAAATTTCGGAGTACATAAATAAAAAACATGTTACCATCTCCTCCTTTTTAAAGTCGGTTAAAAACCGCATTGAAATCCGTTGCGTGGTTTAAGAGTAGCTAGTGAACAAACATAACAGCAGCTTCGCATACCGACTATGCTTTGTACTTTGTAATGATAACGATGTTAGGAAGTCGAGCCCAGCCCGCACAGCGCCGCGGCGTAGCGGGTGCCGCACGACGAGCGCCGCGTGTTGATACCATGGCATGATGATGATGGAGTACCTGCCCCGCGTGCTGCAGATGCAGCGTGGCGTCGAGCGCCAGCAGCAGGTCGTGCTCGGGGAAGTGCGGCTGCCCCGCGGCCGACGAGCCCAGCCCGCACAGCGCCGCGGCGTAGCGGGTGCCGCACGACGAGCGCCGCGTGTTGATACCATGGCATGATGATGATGGAGTACCTGCCCCGCGTGCTGCAGATGCAGCGTGGCGTCGAGCGCCAGCAGCAGGTCGTGCTCGGGGAAGTGCGGCTGCCCCGCGGCCGACGAGCCCAGCCCGCACAGCGCCGCGGCGTAGCGGGTGCCGCACGACGAGCGCCGCGTGTTGATACCATGGCATGATGATGATGGAGTACCTGCCCCGCGTGCTGCAGATGCAGCGTGGCGTCGAGCGCCAGCAGCAGGTCGTGCTCGGGGAAGTGCGGCTGCCCCGCGGCCGACGAGCCCAGCCCGCACAGCGCCGCGGCGTAGCGGGTGCCGCACGACGAGCGCCGCGTGTTGATACCATGGCATGATGATGATGGAGTACCTGCCCCGCGTGCTGCAGATGCAGCGTGGCGTCGAGCGCCAGCAGCAGGTCGTGCTCGGGGAAGTGCGGCTGCCCCGCGGCCGACGAGCCCAGCCCGCACAGCGCCGCGGCGTAGCGGGTGCCGCACGACGAGCGCCGCGTGTTGATACCATGGCATGATGATGATGGAGTACCTGCCCCGCGTGCTGCAGATGCAGCGTGGCGTCGAGCGCCAGCAGCAGGTCGTGCTCGGGGAAGTGCGGCTGCCCCGCGGCCGACGAGCCCAGCCCGCACAGCGCCGCGGCGTAGCGGGTGCCGCACGACGAGCGCCGCGTGTTGATACCATGGCATGATGATGATGGAGTACCTGCCCCGCGTGCTGCAGATGCAGCGTGGCGTCGAGCGCCAGCAGCAGGTCGTGCTCGGGGAAGTGCGGCTGCCCCGCGGCCGACGAGCCCAGCCCGCACAGCGCCGCGGCGTAGCGGGTGCCGCACGACGAGCGCCGCGTGTTGATACCATGGCATGATGATGATGGAGTACCTGCCCCGCGTGCTGCAGATGCAGCGTGGCGTCGAGCGCCAGCAGCAGGTCGTGCTCGGGGAAGTGCGGCTGCCCCGCGGCCGACGAGCCCAGCCCGCACAGCGCCGCGGCGTAGCGGGTGCCGCACGACGAGCGCCGCGTGTTGATACCATGGCATGATGATGATGGAGTACCTGCCCCGCGTGCTGCAGATGCAGCGTGGCGTCGAGCGCCAGCAGCAGGTCGTGCTCGGGGAAGTGCGGCTGCCCCGCGGCCGACGAGCCCAGCCCGCACAGCGCCGCGGCGTAGCGGGTGCCGCACGACGAGCGACGCGTGTTGATACCATGGCATGATGATGATGGAGTACCTGCCCCGCGTGCTGCAGATGCAGCGTGGCGTCGAGCGCCAGCAGCAGGTCGTGCTCGGGGAAGTGCGGCTGCCCCGCGGCCGACGAGCCCAGCCCGCACAGCGCCGCGGCGTAGCGGGTGCCGCACGACGAGCGCCGCGTGTTGATACCATGGCATGATGATGATGGAGTACCTGCCCCGCGTGCTGCAGATGCAGCGTGGCGTCGAGCGCCAGCAGCAGGTCGTGCTCGGGGAAGTGCGGCTGCCCCGCGGCCGACGAGCCCAGCCCGCACAGCGCCGCGGCGTAGCGGGTGCCGCACGACGAGCGCCGCGTGTTGATACCATGGCATGATGATGATGGAGTACCTGCCCCGCGTGCTGCAGATGCAGCGTGGCGTCGAGCGCCAGCAGCAGGTCGTGCTCGGGGAAGTGCGGCTGCCCCGCGGCCGACGAGCCCAGCCCGCACAGCGCCGCGGCGTAGCGGGTGCCGCACGACGAGCGCCGCGTGTTGATACCATGGCATGATGATGATGGAGTACCTGCCCCGCGTGCTGCAGATGCAGCGTGGCGTCGAGCGCCAGCAGCAGGTCGTGCTCGGGGAAGTGCGGCTGCCCCGCGGCCGACGAGCCCAGCCCGCACAGCGCCGCGGCGTAGCGGGTGCCGCACGACGAGCGCCGCGTGTTGATACCATGGCATGATGATGATGGAGTACCTGCCCCGCGTGCTGCAGATGCAGCGTGGCGTCGAGCGCCAGCAGCAGGTCGTGCTCGGGGAAGTGCGGCTGCCCCGCGGCCGACGAGCCCAGCCCGCACAGCGCCGCGGCGTAGCGGGTGCCGCACGACGAGCGCCGCGTGTTGATACCATGGCATGATGATGATGGAGTACCTGCCCCGCGTGCTGCAGATGCAGCGTGGCGTCGAGCGCCAGCAGCAGGTCGTGCTCGGGGAAGTGCGGCTGCCCCGCGGCCGACGAGCCCAGCCCGCACAGCGCCGCGGCGTAGCGGGTGCCGCACGACGAGCGACGCAGCTCCGCACTGGACGTATGTGTACACGATTCAATTAGAATAGGCTGTAGAAGTCAAAGTAGTTGGGAACTCTTGGGAGTGATTCTGTAACTTTCGAGTGACCAATCAAAAAACGTCAAAATTCGATTATTTGTATGGAAAATGTACATTGTCGTTTGTTCTCAGAGCAGTCATGACAATTTGAGTTACAGAATCACCCCGCTGGTCTCCATATCAGATAGTGAGTGATTGAGCCATAACCCCACTACTACCATACTGGCTCGGATCCGGTAACCTATTGAAACCTCGAATTTCTGTTACCCGAATCTTAAAACCACGAAAACGGGTGGTAGAACTTTTAAAAGCCAATAATCAATGTCATTTTTTTAACATTCCTTTTTTATTTTCTTAGATGATTCAATTTCCAGAAGCACTTAAACCAAATTTTCAAAAAGTATTTTAATGTTTCCAATATTTTCATAATCCAGACATAATACCAGATTCTCAGAATACTGTTTTTGTTTCCCATCGTGCCTTTTTCCAAATAAACTATTACCAAGTTTTCATAATCTTTTTATTTTGTTCCCATGCAATCTTATTTCTGATAAACTATTGGCAGATTTTCATAATCTTTTTAATTGGTTCCCATTACTTCCCATACAATCGTGTTCCAGCTAAACTATTGCAATAAGAGCCGCTCTTTTCGCATAACATCGATTGTCCTAAAATCGTTTGTCATACATCAATTGTCATAATCATCAAAAAGCATAACACTCATGTCGCATAATTTTTCCTTCGCCTAACTTTTAAGTGGCATAAAATTACAAAACGTTTTCGGGATTATGATATTGGGAATATTAAAATTCGAGATTAAGATAGGTAACCCTCGGATCCACATGATTTGAGATCATCCTGAAAGCGCATTTACACTGGTCGATAGGAGGCGCATTCGGGGTGCGGGGGATTTCTGTAACGCATGCGATAAGACCCGCATGCGGGAAACCATTTTCACTTGTCGTTTCCAGACGTTGTCATCCCAACATGCTTTGTATCTACCGAGTTATCGACTGACTAGTTTTATTGGTCGTTATTCGGAAGGTTCCAACACACATTTAATCGACCGACATATCGACCGGTGAATTTAATTGATCGTTAATCCTCTTACGGGTACTCCCAGTTTTGGGCTTAATACCGACTTATTGGCCAATGTAAATGCGCCATCATAATATGTGGATTTCCTAACGATGTTTTCCCTAAGCGTAAGTGCGTGATAAAATGTATCATAGTAGTTTGAACAACAACTAAAATAATAAATCAATCAAATCAAAATCCAGTTCATTTATTAAACTTATTTTCTACGATTCTACTTTCTTGAGTCAGCAGGTATTAGGAAAACATAAAAACATTTCGAATGTCGATGATGTTGATAAGACGTAGACGTAAAAAACATAGTAGAAAAAATTATGAAAACCTAAAATAAAATAATAAAAGAGTAAAATTATCCGTTACATTAGTTTCGTATCATTGTATTCGTATTATATTAGTATTAGACTTTAAAGTATGCTTCATTTTAAATCATTAACTTATGGAATTACGTTCAATAAAAGTTGCCGAAACATTTTAAATTTTTGTCCTTACAAAATAGCTATTAACCTAAAATATAATATAATTAATTACAACTTACACTGGACAGAACAGTAGTGCCATAATAGCGGGTAATCCCGGTATATTGGGCATCAGTGTTGTATGCCGGAGAGTTAGTTTACTGCTCAGTTCATTTTGACCAACTTCGCCTGCTACCACCAATCTACGTAATAATGATTATAAACAAAGATAACGTGATATAATCAGTTGTTTTACTTCTATAGGCTACTAGGTATATCGAATTGGCGTAAAAGTTTTTTTTTCAAATCCAACTAAACCTAGCGATTAACCACCATTCACTAGCTTAACATATAACTAGCTTCGCGGCTTCGCACGCGTTAAATTCGGAGTAAAACCCCTTTTCCTATACTATTTTTTTATTTGTCCCTATATAAATTATACATATAAACCTTCCTCTTGAATCACTCTATACATAAAAAAAACATCAAAATTAGTTGCGTAATTTTAAAGACACACGACGGCGGAAAGCGACTTTGTTTTTACTATGTAGTGATGCATTTGAAATTAATCAAGCTGACCAATTACCAGTCCGTTATTATACGTTATCTAAGCTAGCATCATTTAAATATAGAAATCTTTATTCTGTAACTAATTTACAAGTAAGTAGAAGTGTATTCCATCATTTACCTTTCATAGACCTCCTGAGGGTCAGTGTCTAAAAGCACAGAATTGACGGAGTTCCATTCTATGGAGACCTCACGCTCACGACCCGCGTACATCAAGTTATGCAGCACCGTCTCTAAAGGACTGGAACAAATATATACAGGGTGTAAAAGAACTGCTTCCGAAAACAAAAACTGGGCATTGCTGGAGGGGTACTGGTTACGGTTTGAGCAAAAAATTATATTTTGTGAATTAAAAAAAATATATTTTTGTTACCTAATTTTCCAAAAATGCAATAATACTATCAGATTTTGTGATGATTTCAAATTAAATAGGGCTTTTATTTAATTTGCAATGTGGATAATCGCACTTGAACCGACAGTTGATGTGTGAGCGATGATTTCAAGAGGCGAATATGACTTTTCAATCCTCAATAACTTAATTAAATGAGTTTTCTGGTGAATGCTGTTAGTGAATTTAGTTACTATTGAGGCTCAAGAATATATGGTTTCAGGCTTCGGAAGTGGTCTTTTTACACCCGTTATTATAACACTTATTAACATCACTACAGTTAAAAACATTTTAAAAGATGAGAATATTTTTTAGACATAATAATATATCTACAGTTAAATACATTTTAAAAGATGCGAATATGAAATGCAAGATCGATTATCATACTATCGTATTTGCCTAATAAAAATAATTAAGTAATGGAATTCGATATTATCAATCAGATTTTTATTTTTGTGCTGTCTAGTTATCATGTAAAATTTTACTTTCTATTTGAAAAATAAAGAAATTCGTAGCACTAAAATAAAAATAAAAAAAAACATTTTAGTAATACCGATTAGATTATGGCTTAACTTTAACCGTTCCTGATTTGAGAATTTAAAGTTGAGTCATATTTAAGTATTAATCAAGTATTATTGTATGGTCTCTCTTTTAAATACCGTACTTAAATGTTCCTGAACTTTCAATTCAAAAACCAGCAATTAATTAGTCTTTTTTCTGCAATCTATTTATTTATTGATTGGATAAACTAACATTAACTTAATCTCCGTAGGATCTGGGGGCCTACCGCGTAACTAGCGTCGATTTGAACTCGACGTCGACAACTGTGTTCATAGGCTAAATTGTTAACAATGGCGGGTCTCTAGCCAATGAAAACAGTTGTCGACGTCGAGTTCAAATCGACGCTAGTTACGCGGTAGTCCCCCTGTTTGAACCTTACCTGAAGGGTCCTTGCAGACAGGCATCGGCGACGCAATCCTTGTTGCTGGGTGGCTCCACATCTCTCAACTGATGGTAAGCTTGCTCGATTTGTTCCCGGTTGTAAGCGCGATGCTGGGATAGGTTCAACTCGCCCGCCGATTCGCGCAAGTCGTGGTTTAACTAGTGGTAAAATACGGCCAATGCTAATTATAAACAAAGTTTTGACACTAATGTGATAAAATTATGTTATTGTTAGGATGGTTTAGGATTCGATTCCGAATCTTTATCTGTCGAGTACATGTTACCTTACATTTTCTGACCTTTTTTTATATTTGTCTGTATTGATATTAATTTAACGATTCATAAGCAACGAATTCGCCTTGCAACTCATAATATTATTCCCAAACAGTTACTCATAATATTTTGCCCTTTCCTCTGACTTACCTTTGACTCGTAGCTCTCCTCACAAGGTATGGCATATCCAGACTTCACTAGTTCCTTGTTGATGCTAATCCTACCGTCGTCTGCTAGAAGTTCAACTGCCACTACCCCGTGAACCACCGAATAAACCTGGGCAGAACAAAATTATTGTTAGGTTGATGAAAAATTAGTAGAATTCATAATTTTAAATTCTTAATTTTACTTCTATTATTATTATTTTTACACTGAAGGAACTATAAGTGATTAAATACCATTCGGTTCCTAGATGAGTCAAATAAGTTCTTTTGTTTGTTGAGGTAAGCTAAAATTGGGCTTAGCTAAGGGTCATCCAGCCGGAATAGTAGTTTAACGAAAAATAAATTCCAAGTTAAGAACCTGCCTTTACTCGCACAGATGCAATTTATGACGTCACGACCACAAAAAATAACTTTACATTAAATATTTCTCAAAAACTCGAAACAATTGAAGAATCATTACACCATTAACCAACAGTGACGTTACAGTGACACGTATACTGGTGGTTTATATCCATCCACGTATAGTTACACACACTAGTTCACCTTGGCATGGTGGGCGCGGTCGACGACCCCGGGCTGCCGCGCCAGGTCGGTGACCGGCGAGGCCGCCACCCCGGCCAGGCTGCACTGCATGGCGAGCGGCGGCAACGAGCACGGGCCGCCGGGGAGACCCAGCAAGTTGCCACGTTCACTAGACACTGGTGGCCTCCGTCCATCCACGTATAGTTACTCACACAAGGTCACCTTGGCATGGTGGGCGCGGTCGACGACCCCGGGCTGCCGCGCCAGGTCGGTGACCGGCGAGGCCGCCACCCCGGCCAGGCTGCACTGCATGGCGAGCGGCGGCAACGAGCACGGGCCGCCGGGGAGACCCAGCAAGTTGCCACGTTCACTAGACACTGGTGGCCTCCGTCCATCCACGTATAGTTACACACACAAGGTCACCTTGGCATGGTGGGCGCGGTCGACGACCCCGGGCTGCCGCGCCAGGTCGGTGACCGGCGAGGCCGCCACCCCGGCCAGGCTGCACTGCATGGCGAGCGGCGGCAACGAGCACGGGCCGCCGGGGAGACCCAGCAAGTTGCCACGTTCACTAGACACTGGTGGCCTCCGTCCATCCACGTATAGTTACACACACAAGGTCACCTTGGCATGGTGGGCGCGGTCGACGACCCCGGGCTGCCTGGCCAGGTCGGTGACCGGCGAGGCCGCCACCCCGGCCAGGCTGCACTGCATGGCGAGCGGCGGCAACGAGCACGGGCCGCCGGGGAGACCCAGCAAGTTGCCACGTTCACTAGACACTGGTGGCCTCCGTCCATCCACGTATAGTTACACACACAAGGTCACCTTGGCATGGTGGGCGCGGTCGACGACCCCGGGCTGCCGCGCCAGGTCGGTGACCGGCGAGGCCGCCACCCCGGCCAGGCTGCACTGCATGGCGAGCGGCGGCAACGAGCACGGGCCGCCGGGGAGACCCAGCAAGTTGCCACGTTCACTAGACACTGGTGGCCTCCGTCCATCCACGTATAGTTACACACACAAGGTCACCTTGGCATGGTGGGCGCGGTCGACGACCCCGGGCTGCCTGGCCAGGTCGGTGACCGGCGAGGCCGCCACCCCGGCCAGGCTGCACTGCATGGCGAGCGGCGGCAACGAGCACGGGCCGCCGGGGAGACCCAGCAAGTTGCCACGTTCACTAGACACTGGTGGCCTCCGTCCATCCACGTATAGTTACACACACAAGGTCACCTTGGCATGGTGGGCGCGGTCGACGACCCCGGGCTGCCGCGCCAGGTCGGTGACCGGCGAGGCCGCCACCCCGGCCAGGCTGCACTGCATGGCGAGCGGCGGCAACGAGCACGGGCCGCCGGGGAGACCCAGCAAGTTGCCACGTTCACTTGACACTGGTGGCCTCCGTCCATCCACGTATAGTTACACACACAAGGTCACCTTGGCATGGTGGGCGCGGTCGACGACCCCGGGCTGCCGCGCCAGGTCGGTGACCGGCGAGGCCGCCACCCCGGCCAGGCTGCACTGCATGGCGAGCGGCGGCAACGAGCACGGGCCGCCGGGGAGACCCAGCAAGTTGCCACGTTCACTAGACACTGGTGGCCTCCGTCCATCCACGTATAGTTACACACACAAGGTCACCTTGGCATGGTGGGCGCGGTCGACGACCCCGGGCTGCCGCGCCAGGTCGGTGACCGGCGAGGCCGCCACCCCGGCCAGGCTGCACTGCATGGCGAGCGGCGGCAACGAGCACGGGCCGCCGGGGAGACCCAGCAAGTTGCCACGTTCACTAGACACTGGTGGCCTCCGTCCATCCACGTATAGTTACACACACAAGGTCACCTTGGCATGGTGGGCGCGGTCGACGACCCCGGGCTGCCGCGCCAGGTCGGTGACCGGCGAGGCCGCCACCCCGGCCAGGCTGCACTGCATGGCGAGCGGCGGCAACGAGCACGGGCCGCCGGGGAGACCCAGCAAGTTGCCACGTTCACTAGACACTGGTGGCCTCCGTCCATCCACGTATAGTTACACACACAAGGTCACCTTGGCATGGTGGGCGCGGTCGACGACCCCGGGCTGCCTGGCCAGGTCGGTGACCGGCGAGGCCGCCACCCCGGCCAGGCTGCACTGCATGGCGAGCGGCGGCAACGAGCACGGGCCGCCGGGGAGACCCAGCAAGTTGCCACGTTCACTAGACACTGGTGGCCTCCGTCCATCCACGTATAGTTACACACACAAGGTCACCTTGGCATGGTGGGCGCGGTCGACGACCCCGGGCTGCCGCGCCAGGTCGGTGACCGGCGAGGCCGCCACCCCGGCCAGGCTGCACTGCATGGCGAGCGGCGGCAACGAGCACGGGCCGCCGGGGAGACCCAGCAAGTTGCCACGTTCACTAGACACTGGTGGCCTCCGTCCATCCACGTATAGTTACACTTACAAGGTCACCTTGGCATGGTGGGCGCGGTCGACGACCCCGGGCTGCCGCGCCAGGTCGGTGACCGGCGAGGCCGCCACCCCGGCCAGGCTGCACTGCATGGCGAGCGGCGGCAACGAGCACGGGCCGCCGGGGAGACCCAGCAAGTTGCCACGTTCACTAGACACTGGTGGCCTCCGTCCATCCACGTATAGTTACACACACAAGGTCACCTTGGCATGGTGGGCGCGGTCGACGACCCCGGGCTGCCGCGCCAGGTCGGTGACCGGCGAGGCCGCCACCCCGGCCAGGCTGCACTGCATGGCGAGCGGCGGCAACGAGCACGGGCCGCCGGGGAGACCCAGCAAGTTGCCACGTTCACTAGACACTGGTGGCCTCCGTCCATCCACGTATAGTTACACACACAAGGTCACCTTGGCATGGTGGGCGCGGTCGACGACCCCGGGCTGCCGCGCCAGGTCGGTGACCGGCGAGGCCGCCACCCCGGCCAGGCTGCACTGCATGGCGAGCGGCGGCAACGAGCACGGGCCGCCGGGGAGACCCAGCAAGTTGCCACGTTCACTAGACACTGGTGGCCTCCGTCCATCCACGTATAGTTACACACACAAGGTCACCTTGGCATGGTGGGCGCGGTCGACGACCCCGGGCTGCCGCGCCAGGTCGGTGACCGGCGAGGCCGCCACCCCGGCCAGGCTGCACTGCATGGCGAGCGGCGGCAACGAGCACGGGCCGCCGGGGAGACCCAGCAAGTTGCCACGTTCACTAGACACTGGTGGCCTCCGTCCATCCACGTATAGTTACACACACAAGGTCACCTTGGCATGGTGGGAGCGGTCGACGACCCCGGGCTGCCGCGCCAGGTCGGTGACCGGCGAGGCCGCCACCCCGGCCAGGCTGCACTGCATGGCGAGCGGCGGCAACGAGCACGGGCCGCCGGGGAGACCCAGCAAGTTGCCACGTTCACTAGACACTGGTGGCCTCCGTCCATCCACGTATAGTTACACACACAAGGTCACCTTGGCATGGTGGGTGCGGTCGACGACCCCGGGCTGCCGCGCCAGGTCGGTGACCGGCGAGGCCGCCACCCCGGCCAGGCTGCACTGCATGGCGAGCGGCGGCAACGAGCACGGGCCGCCGGGGAGACCCAGCAAGTTGCCACGTTCACTAGACACTGGTGGCCTCCGTCCATCCACGTATAGTTACACACACAAGGTCACCTTGGCATGGTGGGCGCGGTCGACGACCCCGGGCTGCCGCGCCAGGTCGGTGACCGGCGAGGCCGCCACCCCGGCCAGGCTGCACTGCATGGCGAGCGGCGGCAACGAGCACGGGCCGCCGGGGAGACCCAGCAAGTTGCCACGTTCACTAGACACTGGTGGCCTCCGTCCATCCACGTATAGTTACACACACAAGGTCACCTTGGCATGGTGGGCGCGGTCGACGACCCCGGGCTGCCGCGCCAGGTCGGTGACCGGCGAGGCCGCCACCCCGGCCAGGCTGCACTGCATGGCGAGCGGCGGCAACGAGCACGGGCCGCCGGGGAGACCCAGCAAGTTGCCACGTTCACTAGACACTGGTGGCCTCCGTCCATCCACGTATAGTTACACACACAAGGTCACCTTGGCATGGTGGGCGCGGTCGACGACCCCGGGCTGCCGCGCCAGGTCGGTGACCGGCGAGGCCGCCACCCCGGCCAGGCTGCACTGCATGGCGAGCGGCGGCAACGAGCACGGGCCGCCGGGGAGACCCAGCAAGTTGCCACGTTCACTAGACACTGGTGGCCTCCGTCCATCCACGTATAGTTACACACACAAGGTCACCTTGGCATGGTGGGCGCGGTCGACGACCCCGGGCTGCCGCGCCAGGTCGGTGACCGGCGAGGCCGCCACCCCGGCCAGGCTGCACTGCATGGCGAGCGGCGGCAACGAGCACGGGCCGCCGGGGAGACCCAGCAAGTTGCCACGTTCACTAGACACTGGTGGCCTCCGTCCATCCACGTATAGTTACACACACAAGGTCACCTTGGCATGGTGGGCGCGGTCGACGACCCCGGGCTGCCGCGCCAGGTCGGTGACCGGCGAGGCCGCCACCCCGGCCAGGCTGCACTGCATGGCGAGCGGCGGCAACGAGCACGGGCCGCCGGGGAGACCCAGCAAGTTGCCACGTTCACTAGACACTGGTGGCCTCCGTCCATCCACGTATAGTTACACACACAAGGTCACCTTGGCATGGTGGGCGCGGTCGACGACCCCGGGCTGCCGCGCCAGGTCGGTGACCGGCGAGGCCGCCACCCCGGCCAGGCTGCACTGCATGGCGAGCGGCGGCAACGAGCACGGGCCGCCGGGGAGACCCAGCAAGTTGCCACGTTCACTAGACACTGGTGGCCTCCGTCCATCCACGTATAGTTACACACACAAGGTCACCTTGGCATGGTGGGCGCGGTCGACGACCCCGGGCTGCCGCGCCAGGTCGGTGACCGGCGAGGCCGCCACCCCGGCCAGGCTGCACTGCATGGCGAGCGGCGGCAACGAGCACGGGCCGCCGGGGAGACCCAGCAAGTTGCCACGTTCACTAGACACTGGTGGCCTCCGTCCATCCACGTATAGTTACACACACAAGGTCACCTTGGCATGGTGGGCGCGGTCGACGACCCCGGGCTGCCGCGCCAGGTCGGTGACCGGCGAGGCCGCCACCCCGGCCAGGCTGCACTGCATGGCGAGCGGCGGCAACGAGCACGGGCCGCCGGGGAGACCCAGCAAGTTGCCACGTTCACTAGACACTGGTGGCCTCCGTCCATCCACGTATAGTTACACACACAAGGTCACCTTGGCATGGTGGGCGCGGTCGACGACCCCGGGCTGCCGCGCCAGGTCGGTGACCGGCGAGGCCGCCACCCCGGCCAGGCTGCACTGCATGGCGAGCGGCGGCAACGAGCACGGGCCGCCGGGGAGACCCAGCAAGTTGCCACGTTCACTAGACACTGGTGGCCTCCGTCCATCCACGTATAGTTACACACACAAGGTCACCTTGGCATGGTGGGCGCGGTCGACGACCCCGGGCTGCCGCGCCAGGTCGGTGACCGGCGAGGCCGCCACCCCGGCCAGGCTGCACTGCATGGCGAGCGGCGGCAACGAGCACGGGCCGCCGGGGAGACCCAGCAAGTTGCCACGTTCACTAGACACTGGTGGCCTCCGTCCATCCACGTTTAGTTACACACACTAGTTCACCTTGGCATGGTGGGCGCGGTCGACGACCCCGGGCTGCCGCGCCAGGTCGGTGACCGGCGAGGCCGCCACCCCGGCCAGGCTGCACTGCATGGCGAGCGGCGGCAACGAGCACGGGCCGCCGGGGAGACCCAGCAAGTTGCCACGTTCACTAGACACTGGTGGCCTCCGTCCATCCACGTATAGTTACACACACAAGGTCACCTTGGCATGGTGGGCGCGGTCGACGACCCCGGGCTGCCGCGCCAGGTCGGTGACCGGCGAGGCCGCCACCCCGGCCAGGCTGCACTGCATGGCGAGCGGCGGCAACGAGCACGGGCCGCCGGGGAGACCCAGCAAGTTGCCACGTTCACTAGACACTGGTGGCCTCCGTCCATCCACGTATAGTTACACACACAAGGTCACCTTGGCATGGTGGGCGCGGTCGACGACCCCGGGCTGCCGCGCCAGGTCGGTGACCGGCGAGGCCGCCACCCCGGCCAGGCTGCACTGCATGGCGAGCGGCGGCAACGAGCACGGGCCGCCGGGGAGACCCAGCAAGTTGCCACGTTCACTAGACACTGGTGGCCTCCGTCCATCCACGTTTAGTTACACACACTAGTTCACCTTGGCATGGTGGGCGCGGTCGACGACCCCGGGCTGCCGCGCCAGGTCGGTGACCGGCGAGGCCGCCACCCCGGCCAGGCTGCACTGCATGGCGAGCGGCGGCAACGAGCACGGGCCGCCGGGGAGACCCAGCAAGTTGCCACGTTCACTAGACACTGGTGGCCTCCGTCCATCCACGTTTAGTTACACACACTAGTTCACCTTGGCATGGTGGGCGCGGTCGACGACCCCGGGCTGCCGCGCCAGGTCGGTGACCGGCGAGGCCGCCACCCCGGCCAGGCTGCACTGCATGGCGAGCGGCGGCAACGAGCACGGGCCGCCGGGGAGACCCAGCAAGTTGCCACGTTCACTAGACACTGGTGGCCTCCGTCCATCCACGTTTAGTTACACACACTAGTTCACCTTGGCATGGTGGGCGCGGTCGACGACCCCGGGCTGCCGCGCCAGGTCGGTGACCGGCGAGGCCGCCACCCCGGCCAGGCTGCACTGCATGGCGAGCGGCGGCAACGAGCACGGGCCGCCGGGGAGACCCAGCAAGTTGCGCACGTTCACGCGGCCCTGGTAGCCGAAGTCCACGTACAGTACCTGGGGACAACACGCCGGGTTTTAGGCGCAATACACAACAAAGCTGCAGACCTTTGACGGAAACTTTATAATCGGCGGACTAGTTGGCGGCTTCACCCATTGCAAGCCGGAAAGCTTCGCCGGCAGCATAACGGCGGCTCGACTTAAACTTTGTGATTGCCGCGTGGCGGAAGATGTTGCAAATGAGCGCTTGCATACGCAATCCGCCGACATGCTGCCAAGAGACACGCATATTCATAGACTCATCATCAATAATATATCCCGTCCAGGCGCGGCAGGTCCAGGATTAATATGTTCCAGGAAATACCCAATGAAGCAGGCAGAAGATAAACAAATTGTTACTTCTGCGACGAATACGGGACATCGCATCTATGACAGGCCGCCCACTAACCGCGTATGGGGCACAAATGCATGTTCCCGGCTTTTTTTATATTATACAATCAATGGTTTTGCAACAGCAGTCGTGGATGTTATATTGTGTTTTCCTAAATAAACAGACCATTCAAGTCAAAAATAAACAAACAAAGTTTTTAGCTTTATAGAAATGAAATTCACTAAAGTAATTTTATGTTGGAAAGAAGATATTCCAAGGGTTGTCAAATAATAAGGAAGCCAAGATCTGATGATGACATCCCTGAGAAATGGAGGGAAACTTTAAAAAAAATGGGTAGGGACGACTTGTGTGTTTGTATTTTTTTCATTTAGGATTTTATAGCATTACAACTTGTTGATGATGGAGCCAAACTTTTATATAGTTTATGACTGTCATGTGGGGTCGGTAGATGAAGACGAATGACAATTAAGGAAACTCCACAATGATTTACAGTGACTACCTTGTGTTTGGACTTAATTTATTTATATTGATGGGAACTTTGCACCCGTACTTATGGGTTATTAGTGCCAATACAGATCTGATGATGGAGACGATTGACAGTCGAGGAGTTGCCTAAGTGATTAACAACTTTTACCATTTTTGGCCTTACATCGTACGGTTTAGTATGCCAACATGTTCAGAATAGTGATAGATGAAGTCTTATTTCCACAGGAAAATCACTTTTATTGCAGACGAAGCCACGGTTACCAGCTAATCGTTTATAAAAGGTAAATAAAATACATTTGTCTATTATGTAAATCCTACTAATATTATAAACGTGAAAGTTTGTGAGTATGGATGGATGTTTGTTACTCTTTCACGTAAAAACTACTGGATGGATTTTGATGAAACTTTACAGTAATATAGGTTATACATCTGAATAACACACGAGTACTTTTTACCGCGGGAAAACTTCTCATTCCCACGGGATACCGACTTCCACGCGACCGGAGTCGCGGGCGGCCACTAGTCGTTTATAAAAGGTAAATAAAATACATTTGTCTATACTGTAAATGACACAATATTTGCACAAACCTCAACCGCATCCTTCCCGGCCATCCTCAGAACCCTGGCCCTGCAAATCTCTCCTTTCCTGGCCCCGCACGGCGCCGCCACCATGTTCCCTGGCCGCACGTCGCTGGTCACAGCTAATAGTTTGGAGCGATTCAGACAACCTTGTATGGAATGCAGATCGTTGTCGGTTACCGGGTCGCGAGCCCAGAACTTGAACACTGATGGTTTCTGTGAAAATTATATAGGATAAGTATATGTTTTGACATATAAATTTGAAGTTAAAACGTTAAATAACAAAGTTTTTATATTAGCAAGAGGAAAATTAGGTAAATACTTTTCTCCTCTCGGAAAAAAATACATTTTTTTCAAGTATAACTCTAAATAGATATGTTAAGTGCACTTTATTGTTGTTTACACAATATTAAGCCATGTATAATATATTTTCAATTGTTCTGTAAGATTTGCATTACTTTAAAACACTTAAGTAATGCCTGCAAGTAACTTACGTGACATATTTTGATAGCAAAGAACGTGTCTCCAATCTCAGGCAGTTTTGGCACCATTCTCTCCATTTCTTCTAAAGTGGCATCCGCTTCCAATGCTGCTTCCATTTCTAGAGCTTTCTCCACACTACATACAAGGAGAAATCATTAAAAAATTGTGGAAATTTTGTTGGAAAAAAAGTATAGGTAAAATGAGAAATCTATAATTAAATATGTTTTAACGTTTTTTTTTTATTGAGTCGTTTATCGTCAGTAATCTAGTATTAAATGTTTATTTTAAGTGACTTACGGTAGCAATGGTATTCTGACATCAATTTTAAGATGTCTAGCTTTGACTGCCTTGTACACCGGCAGTACTACTTGACCGGGAATAGATGGATCCTATAACAAATATTTATTATATTAATACAATATATTGTAATTAATTGTTAGTTAGTATGGATTGTTAATATTCTTTAATTAAACAAAAAATAGACAACATACTGTACTAATGATACTAGTGATCAATCTTCTTTACTCGTTATATTTTTTTTATTAAGAATCATAATAAAATTAAAGATATGGTAAAACTTAAAATGCTTACCCCATTGTCCTTATCGGGCTTAGATCCAAAACTGTTGTCTTCAAATGTTAGGTATACTTTTCTGCAACACAACAATTATTCTTTAATTATAAACTATCTTAAACTAAAAAAGCTTTATTCAATGATATAAATATGTATAATTACTGGCTGTTCTTATCGAAGGTGACTCTGGGTTCGTCTCCGATTTTCTGCTTGATGATGTTTTTGATGGCACTCGCATAGATCTTGCCGGGCTGGCCGTCGGGGAAGTTCTTCAAATATACCTGGGAAAAAACGAATAGATATACTAAAAAATTTATATTTTTTTGTTGCTAATGTTTATTGCGTCATAAATTTGTTATTATTGTTATAATTAAAAAAATAACTGTAAATTAGAAATTAAAAGACCTTTAATCTAGCACTCTTGCTCGAGTTAATCTTAATAAACCTAAGCTTAAAAATTAGTCTATTCCTTTAGAGGTTTTGAAGTCACTCATCACAACAAAGCTAAGGTTTTTGTTATATGTTTTTTTTTGCAATAAAATAACATTGCGACTATCTTATCTTTCAAGTTGTATCAAACTGCACACAGTGTGTTTAAATTGGGTAAGTTTAAGAGAATGCGGTCAAACAACGTGACAAGAAATTTATATTTTATGGGATACATCCCAAATTAATACATTTCCAAATTAATATAATAAATGACTCACAGTGTTCCTAGGGTCCAATCCTCCTAGAGTCCTGACCGCGTCTCTCTCTCTATATTCATTACGGGATATTTGCACGAAGTATTGCGGGTAGAACGCACCGGCTATTATCACCTATAGGGAAAGGGGTTGGATGTTACATAGGAAATGATTAAGGGCTGATTTTTCAATAGTCAGTTAAAATGCCAGATATTGAACGGACTGCTGTAACTGTGACGATACATAAAGGTTCAATTTTCTAATGGTCAAATATCCCTCTGCTAGATGAATTCTGCGAGAACGAGACATTCTTATGTATTTTACAGTTGTTAGAAAGGGATAGTTAACTTTCAACGCATTGACAGCGGGTGTCCCAATTGACAAAAACTTAAGATATTACATCAAGGCTTTACTGACAACTAGATGGAGCTCACCGAAAAAAACACAAGTTAAAATTACAAATACAATAGGCATGATGACAGATTTTGAAAAACTGTTGTATCATATTCAGAAATATATACTTATTGTAAAAAATATCATATTTCGGAAAAAAAAGCATGATTTATATGAAAAAAATCAATTTAAAATTTAATGTTTAAAATTCCCACCAAAACGCTCCAAAGTGTCATGGCGTCAATTTTGACGTCACTCTTGAGCAGTGTTACCAACTCGAATTTTTATAAATCCTTCCGTACCACTCTAAAAGTTGGTAGTTTCTGACCAAACTCAATTCGAAAAGTAGGTAGATCTACCAACTTCTTTTTTTCAAGATTTAGAAGGAATCTGCACGGTCGTATAATATCTATAACCGATTATTTTAGTAAAAATAAATTATTTTTCTGACTATTTTTAAAAAAGCAATAAGAAAAAACTAAATTGTTAATTTTTAGAATAAAAACAAAATAAAAAAAATCCCATCCCACTAATTTACCCCCTAAATTTGGGGGGAAAACCCCTAAGTTGGGAACCATGCTCAATAGTGACGTCATTCGCTCTGATTGGCGTTCAGAATATCATGGCGGACTGTAGTATTTTGTAGATTTATTTTTTAAAAATATTAATTAATCTCGCTTTAATTATAATAATACCTTGTTATTTTTTAATATTTTATTTACGTTTCATTAGATGGTAGCATAATTTTTGTGTATTTTATTCACAGTCATCATGCCTATTCATTTTAACATGTGTCTGTTAACTTAGAGAAATCATTTATTATATTGATTGTTAGGAAATATTTTTGATGTTTTTTCTTTAAGTCCGTCTAGAAATGTGCATTTTTGCATAGATATTCGAAATTGACCCCGTGATAGATATTTTTGTCTTGTTCTGATAACTATAAATTATTATCTTCAAATTTAGCAAAATACCAATGGTTCTACAAAATATAAGCAAAACACGAATAAATTATCCTTTATTTATATACGCATGATGACAGAAACGTCAAAAAATCTGTGGGATAACTGCTAAACTGAGGCAAAAATAGGCAGCTAAGTTTTTCAGTCAGTTATCGAGTTTAACCTTTTTTTAGAGCTTATTCGCTAATTGAAATAAAGGGAATCTTGCTATCTATGGAATGAAACCTATCTGGAGGCTTAACTGACTATTGAAAAATCGGCCCTAAGTATTTTAATATCATTTTAAAAATAATCTATATTTTGATAAGCGAATCTTTAGCAGTCTTCATTTGTGACACGCACACATCAAACAAATCAAATGGGGTATTACCCATCTAGAAACGTACAATAATAAAGTAATACATCTGTGATGTCAACAATAGCTTATTGCACAGATATTCAAAATAGAAAAAGCGATTGATAAAAACAAGAAAACTTTTTTTTGATTCTCGTTTGACCAAGGTTTGCCAGTGACCATTTTGCAACAATGTAAATAGCTTTTTTCATTGTTAATTTTTTACAAATACGTTTCGGTTCGCCATTAATATATCACCTATAAGTGTATGAGAAATTAGACTCGCTTCTAAGGAATCACCCTATGTGTAATAATAAGAGAAAAACAATTTAAAAACCACTTGCCCCGATTCTGAAAACACTCTTTAAACTAAACTAAAACTATCGCTGTCACTTACTCATCAATAGTATAAGACAGAGACAGGTAATCATTTTAGTCCTGTCAAACTAAAATGTACGTGCAATATGACACGGCGAAGGTAATTTTAGGGTAATCCTCAGCGCATTTCGTTCAATTTTACAATGATGTGGACTAAATTTAGTGAGACCAATGTACCTGTCTTGTTCTAATACGAAGCATGAGAAAGTGACAGCGATATTTTTAATTTAGTTTTAGAGAGTGTTTTGAGAATCGGGGCCATCAACTAACCTTAAGTGCAAGAGGCATTTGGCTCTTCTGCCACGGCGACCCTCCTTTGACTACCTCGAGCCCCTCCCTGCTGAGCCTTATCTTCAGTTCTCGGACCATATCGTCCAGTTCTCTTAGAGCTCGCACCTTGAATAAAAAATATTTATTTGTTGACATATGTAAGGCGAAAGTAAGTTGCATATGGATTGGTCAAAGCTATTGATTGAGAGACTCTTAATTGAAATTCCATGTGAGTTTGATGTTTATAAAATCTATTGACTAAAAAGAACTAAAGTTATAGATTTTTTTCTCTGGATTAAATCAGAAATATAAAGCATTGAAATGGCGACATAACGCAACACCCAACGAAAGCGAAAACCAAAAAATAAAATCAGACGTTTTCTGTAAAATTTAAATAGAATTTCAAAATGCCGTAGCAAAAACGACCTTGTTGCTCTTACATTAGAGTGCTACTCATATACTCGTGAAAATTCTCATAAAAAGTCTAAATACCTGTATATAAAATCTGCGAGCCCACTGCACCTCGTTGGTGCCTTGTTGCCTGAACATTTGTTGATGGCGCAGGTGGTTCCATACCTTAGATCAATACATATCATCATCATTATTACATAGTATAAATCCAAGTCACTAATTTTGTCTGTTTGTTTGTTTGGCCACTAACTCCTCCTAAACCTGTTGAGGGATTTAAATACGGTTTTCACCATCCTTTAGGTATTTTTTCATTTAAATTTGTAAATAAAGAACATTCAGAAAAAGATTTTTTAAGTTAACTAAAATTCAATGTTTCGGGAACAAGTCGCCCAAAATTACACCATTGCGAAGCGTGGGCGGGTCACTAGTATTCTATAATAACCATAAATGCATGTTGAAAATTGAAAGTTTCTTATTGAAGAAAGCTTCTTAAAGTAGCCTTAATGACAATTTTGGAGCGTGATACAACGAAAAATTTATGTAAAGATTATCTTTTAGTAGCAAGTTGTTCGTCAAAATTTTTTTTTTGATTTAAAGTCCTAAAGACATTAAGTTTAAGCTAAGAATATTATTTATTCAATATCACAAGCAAACAAAACTAGTACATTTTCTACATATTAAATGATTTGACAAACATTTTATTTTCCTAACATCATTATAGTTATATCTCACCTTATAAACATGCAGGAAAGTGATACAATCACTGGTGCACCCGTCCGCCCACGTTAACTTGGAGTTGTAGGCGTTCAATCTCTCGCGGAACGGATGACTGAAGATGTTCTTCACTGACATTGCAGCCGCTACATGTGAAAAAAAATAGATTTTGTGGATGAGAATATGTGTAGGAGAAAATTGAATCAATTGATAGATTGAGATTTTACTTTTAGTTTTGCATTTAAAATGCTTTATTAATTTTGAAGTTATAGATACTGGAAAAAGGAACGCGCGTCTCCGAGCATTGCGCGACTGGGAATCGAACCCAGGACCCACATATATACTGGGAGAAATTTCGTTGGGTTGCCGTAGCGCGCGGTAGCTCAGTGGTAAGAGCATTAGACCGGCAATCTAAAGGTCCTGGGTTCGATTCCAAGTCGTGCAATGCTCGGAGACCCGCGTTCCTTTTTCCAGTATCTATAACTTCAAAATCAATTGATAGATATGAAGGGTAAGAAATTGTTATAAAAGGCAGTGTACGAAGAGATAGTTCAAAGCGATAGTATAAGTTTGACAATTGAATATGAATATTGGTACCTACATAAGTATGATTCTTGGGTTTTTAATTGACATTATTACAGTGGGGTCCCACGTTGCGTTATTCTACGCAAAAAGTACCTAATTTAGTGTTAGCAGAAACTAGACTTTATAACAAAGTCCAACATGTGGACTAATATTTGCTAATATTTATTTATATTCCGTTATTTCTCTTATACCTAACACATGAAGCTAAACTACTACTATTAATACTAACCCATGATAACACACTCTTCCAAGCAAGCGAATATATGTCCCAGCACTATTAGTTTGGACAGCCTCACATCTATAGGTAATTTGGCCATAATTCGGCCCATGTAGGTCAAGTCACCATCGTCTGGTACCCACTCGTCGTTTATATATCTTGTGAGGGCACCCATCTGGGAAAATATATTAATTTCATAAGATCAAGAAAAAAATTGAAGGGATAATTAGAAAGGTTAATAGGAGAATCATTTTTTTCATTGTGCCTAGGATTTGTCTAAACTCAATATTTTGGTCTTGACAGAACCAACTTTACTACCTATCATGCCTTACACTTTTGCTAAGTAAGGAATAGTTTTATTTACAGATCCTACTAATATTATAAACGTGAAAGTTTGAAAGTATGTATGGATGTTTGTTACTCTTTCTCGTACAAACTACTGTACGGATTTGGATGAAACTTCACAGTAATATAAGGTTATACATCAGAATAACACATAGGGTATTATTTACCGCGGGAAAACTTCCCATTCCCAATAGAAACCGACATCATCGCGAACGGAGTCACGGGCGGCCACGAGTTGTCTTATAATATTGTTAACTAAGCGCTAGAAATATTCATATTTCGGAGTTTTAACAAGTAATCTGCACCAATAACACTACAATTTAATCTATACTCTATACTAATATTACAAAGAGGAAAACTTTGGTTGTGTCGAATAAGCTCAAAAACTACTGGACCAAATTTAAAAATTCTTTCACTATTCGAAAGCTACATTATCCACGAGTAACATAGGCTATATTTTATTTTGGAAAAAAATAGGGTTCCGTAAGATATTTGGGTTTTTCGGACACAATGTGTAAAAAATCAACCAGAAAAGTTACTTATTTTGCGTACGCTGCCTTAACTATAAAATATATAAGTAACCATAAAATGTTCTAATTAATTGTACATCTTATAAATATCTACAAAAAAGTCCACGACACACTATACTTATCTATGTCGAGTGAGGCACAACCATTTTTTTATTTAAAACTCTTGATTTTTTTTGGACTACATTTAAACGCGTTCATTTTACTCATGCTATTAATCCTTATCAAAATAAATTATTTCGTAGTGACGAAATACTTAGTGAAGTACAGTTTATGTAGATAATATTTGAATGATTAAAATTGGACGTTTAGTTTTGAAGTTATGGTGAAACTAGAGGCCGTCCGCGACTTCGTTCGCGTGGAAACCCTTTAAAACAACGTAGTAATATTGTAAAGCACTGCAGCGCGCTTATCACAGGCATAGGCTAGCTAGCTTTCACTTAAGATATATGTATATAGGTACTGCGAAGGTCTTTTTTTGTAGGTCTATCCTTACTATAATATAAATGGGAAAATGTGTATGTCTGTCTGTCGTCTGTCTGTATGTCACGTAAAAACTGCTGAACCGATTGTCTTGATTTTGGAATAGAGAAAGTTCGACACCCAGGGAAGAAGAAAGTACGATAATTTAACTGCGGGAAAAAGCCTCATTCCCACGGGAAAAGCCATTTAGTTGCGGGTTACACCGCAGGGTGAAAAGATAGTTTAACATAAAGTGTGAAATACATACCTCTTTCAAAACCAGCACAGTGCGGTGTATATTCCTCTGATCTGGTGGATCCATGGCCAGTGCAAGGATGTCGCTCGGCGGGCCCATGTCCAGGGTCTTGGAGAGCAGCACCAAACGCTCCAGAGGACACCGGAGGATCTCCGGAGTGCACTCCGCTGAGAACTTTTCCTGTTATAACAAAAGGTTTTTTAATTATTTGTATGTTTGGTACTTTTTCATATTTTACTGCAACATTAGCAAGTTCATAGGTACTTATAATAATGTCTGCTATATATTTTTTTCTTCAATGGAAGAAGTAAAAGTTTATTTTATTTTTAATTTTTAGATTTCATCCAAATCGGTTCAGCCATTTTTATATATATCAAGCGCCCAAAACCAAACATTAAAACTTTCACATCTACAACACCTAGGGTTATACTTGAAAAACTAAAAAAAATACAAGGCTCATATTTCGACATTGATAAAACAACTTACGTAAAACTTATCAGTAACAAGTCTGTACACCCTGCCATCTCTGACCCGCCCGGCGCGGCCCGCCCTTTGCTCGCAGTTGGCTTTAGAAGCCCACGTCATCTGGAGTGCAGTGAAGTTGGTGCTCTTGTCGGCTACAAGTTGCTTCATTAGGCAGAAGTCTACCACTGGAATGGATAAATTAAGGTTATGAATTATTCTGACTTGAACAAGATTAAAAATATGAGATAAGGAAAATTCATGTTCCTGCAAAGCAGTTACTTCCACATTCCAGATAAGAAGTAGTTAATAAAGGCTATTTTAGCTAGGAAACACTAAACTTTTAAGTATTTACTGCGTAGGAATTGTTCTTTACGTAGAAACACATTTAAAATGATAAAAAAATTTCAGGTTTTTCAATTTGACCTCATTAAATTTTAATTACTTTTAAAGATGTACCTAAACTTAGTATTTGGAAATATTGTGCTTGATCTAAGTAAAACATGTATTAAAAATAATTAAACGTCTTTTAACAATATATCTTACCATATTTAATGTCAGGTACTGTAATAGAGCTCTCAGCAATATTGGTGGCTAGAATAATTTTCCTATGTCCTGGGGGTGCTCTTTGGAACACCCTAACTTGCTCATCAGCTGTGATTGTGGAGTGCAAGGGAAGCACCCACCATTTATATTTGGGACATTGAGCGTCTATTTTAGCTCTGTAAATTCAAACAACTTAAATAGCTTTCTTTATACATATCTTAAAAGAAAGTCTTTAAAAGGTCTTAATCATAGTAAAACTACATTAAATGCTCTGAAAAAAATTGATTTGCTTCGGTCGTAACTTTTTGCCTGTTGCTGTCTTACAGTATCAATATTTCTCCGGTTTATTTATAAATTATATTAAAAGACACCTTACCTAATAGTCATGTCCAACAATCTAGAGTACATTTCTTCAATCTCATTGATACCGGGCAGAAATATAAGCACAGATGGGTACTCAGCTTTCTCTGGGTCCTGGTAATCTTCCTCTTGTTTGTCAATATCTTCAAAAGCATTCACCAGCTTCACTACAAGATGGTACATCTCCGGTTCTATGGTTGGCTCATCTTTCTCGGTAAGTTGGAACTGGAAAGTAAGTTAAGTTTATGTTCACATTTTGTTTTTTGAAAAAAAATTTTTTTGCAAACACAATTTAAATTATGTAAATTTATCTAACCCTTTGTAAACAAAATATTAACTTACACTCATACTCAATTTATTCAAATGATTCAGATAAAATGTCTTTACAGTAAACATTCTTTCCTTTTTTGCAACCTCAATGCAAGAAGAGCTGTGTAACCCTTGCGGAGTTGGTATTTTGAAATAATCCAAGAACACACTAGTGTTAAAGGTTGCAGACATAAGCACCACCTTCACTTTAGGTGACACAGTGTATAAGAGCCTTTTGACAACAATTAACAAGAAGTCCATTTCTTGGCCTCTTTCGTGTACTTCATCCAAGATTATATGGGTATATTCATTCATATTCTTTGCAGAAACTACAAAAAAAGAAATCTGTATTAGACTAGACCAATTGGGAAACAAACAAGTTATTATTATGAAAAACGTACCCAGTTTTTGTAGTAAAACACCAGTAGTGACATAGCTTATTCTTGTGTCTGTAGTTGTTTTGTTTTCAAGAGCAACCTAATACAAAAAAAAGGGAAAACATTAACTTTACCATAGACTTCTGGCATTCATAGTTATCTAATAGAACATCTGTAAGTACCTGATATCCTACAAGACCTCCAACATCCCACCCTCTCTCTTGTGCCACTCGTTTAGCAATGGATATTGCAGCAATCCTCCTTGGCTGAGTTACAATAATCCTACATGGCTTCCGATTCTGATAGGAATCATCAAGCAGCCATTGAGGCACTTGGGTGGTTTTACCACAACCAGTAGGCCCTTCAATGATAACTACTGGGTATGCATGGACGTGATCAAGTATCTTTGAAGAAAAAGTACTCGTTATTATTTTGACATAGGTATTGCAATGTAAATCTAAAACTAAATAACTACCTTTTGTCTGTACTCATTAATAGCTAAGTTATTTGTATCTTCTTTCGTTTGGAATGAATATTTGTTATAAACCTCAGTCATGGCTTCCTCAGTTAGCTCCTCAATATTTTGTACTGACATACCAAATGAAGACAGCTGTTCTAATGATTCCAGCCCGCCTGCCATGCTTTCTTGACAGGCACGTTGTTGCCGATCAAATTCACTCTAAAAGAAAATATAATATAAAAATGTTTCAAACACAAGGAAGTTGTAAAACTTTTCTAAAATACCTTTAAATACATCTCGGCTTCCCGCTCTTTCACCTCATGGGCATATTCAGTGCCACCTTGAAACACTGAGTGCCTATGTTCTTCTTTTCTGTTTAGCAGATTAGAAGGATCCTCTTTGGTCATTCGCATACCACCGGTAAGAGGCCCACGAAGTTTTCGTACTTGCCCGCGGGCTGGCCCAGGATTGTTGAAAAACGACCGTAATTCGTCCATATTTAGGACCGAATAACTAATCAATAACAATAATTTTAATTGTTTCTAAGAAATTTAACTTTTGTTTTGTAAGCAAAAATTTAAGTCTTCACTTCACTTCAAGTGCGGCGATATTTTTGAAACAAACAACACAAAACCAAGTTACAAATAAGGATGGGATGGGTAGGCAAAAAATATCGACATTGATATCGAAATTTATTCATTTGTTTGAAATCAATGTTATCCGTATTTTTTTGTAAACCAAATGGTGCATGAACTTTTTTTTAATTCTTGGAAATACACTGGATATTGATTTGAATGGATTTTAGATTGCTCTATTTTTCTTCCAATAGTTCTTATTATTAGTGAGTGGTATGGTTGTATTTTAAAACGAAACTAAAGTCTGAAACTATTATGTAAACAAGTTGTTTTTGAAATCAACACAAAGTAATATCATATTCTATGAGGTAACGTTTTAAAAATCTGTTAATTAAATTCCTCAGATCTGCTAGCTTAAACAATCATTAAATCTGTGTATAATGGAGAATGTTAACAAATTTTGATTATTATCTCTTCGTATTCTCTGTCAAAAATAAAAAATACTGGTGAAAGAATTATTTCGATGCGTCAATTAGTTTCCGATTTATAAGTAAAATAAGTTGCTACCGCACGACGCGGGCTGCCGGTGGCGGTGTGACGTCACACCACAACTCGCTCGGTCTGGCTCACTCAGTACGCTCGCGGTCGCGCGCACTTGTCGTCTAAATTAAACCTAAATACTTTTAAAAATGTCTAATCCAACTACTAGGAAATCATGTGTTGTGCCTAAATGTAAAAATACAACTATCAATTCGCCGGAAAAGTTGTTTATTGCAGTTCCAAAGGATACATACCTACATCACCAAATCTTTTAACTTGAACATAACCAATACCATTAAACTATTTGTTAGTAAAAATACAAATAAATAAAAGAGGTTTAGATCATATCATCTACATTTACAATAAAAAATAAATTAAATTACTTAAATAAAATAGTAAAGGTAAAGTGCATCTGTAACGTTCAACTACCTACATCTAGATCGTATAGGTATTCTATACTTCCTAGTAATATAATAAACGCGGAAGATTGTGTTTGTGTTTGTTATCTTTCACACAAAAAGTACTGAACGGATCTGGACGAAGACTGAAATAGGCCATAGGAATTCTTTTAATCCTGGGAAAATGTACAGTTCCCGAGGGAAACGCGGGCGAAGCTGCTAACTAAAGCAAGTTAGTACTAAATCAATGCATGTATTTATTTAAAGTTACTTAGAATAGCTCGTCCCCGTAGAAGGAAAAGTAACCAACTAACATTTTGTCAAAATTCACTTTATTGTATTTTCGTTAGCATTATAATATAGCGCATCTTTCTGTCCAATCAGCGTATTCCTAACTACTTTAGAATTTAAAATATCCTCTTAGAATCCCAAATACATAATTCGCAATGTTTAAAGAAATAGGGAGGCAAAATTACACAACTAACATTATGTAAGAAAAATAAACCTTGCTCTTATTTAAAAACTACATAAAGCGTTTTGGTTGTTTTTCCCATTATATTTTCAGGTTTAGATAACCCAAGATAAGCCAAAAATAATAACTAAGTGTAATTAGTGAATTCTTCCTTGACACTTGAGAGGTACGCACATGTGAAACGTTAGTAATGTTTAGTAAGTTAGTTATTTTGGCGCGTTTCAGAAATTCAGAAAACTGAATAAGTATAATCTATCAATTTATACAATTATTTAATTATTCATACAGCTTTAAAAACTGTGTTTGTTTCTCAAGCTATTACGAGTTTTGCATACATAAAGTTCTTGCAAGACAATCTTTTTGGGGATAGGTGCCTGCTTACCCCTATGGATAGCTCGCTATGGAATAACAGAGCTGGAAAGTGGCCTACTATAGGCAAGTTGACTGTTAAGTCAATAAGAAAAGTAATTAAATATATTAATTTCCGTATTCATAAATAATACAACAGTTTTTAAGCTACAACTAATAATCTGACGAAAAAAGAATTTACTCATTTGAACGAACCGAATTAAATTATTTTACAATAATATAATTGATGTGTGATTATTGAATAGAATATTCCACGTTATTTGTAAAACAAAGAGAAAATATCTACCACGCATGGAACCACTGATTCAGGCTTTGCTCTTCCTTTAAATGATGAGACAAATAAGAAGTCCCCTAGTCCTTGGCTGTCCTGCTATTGGTGACTATAACGGCGATCGCGATAGTAAAGGTCATTGGATTATGCAAATAAGTTGACTACATCCTCGAAAAGTTACCAACAGTAATATTCCAATAGTGTCAGATAGTGCCTCTATTCTGCGGTCACTTGAAGGTGAAGCTGTTAGCTCAGGACTTATAAACGATTTTCAATTAGGCATGGAGAAGGTTGCAAAAATAATTAAGGTCGCACTTGAATGGTTATTAAAGAGCATCGTAGTTCTCACGGCAATAGCGTTGCAGATGAACTGGCTTAAAACAGCCCTGTCTCAACGTCGCCGATACCTTATAGCCTTTTCCGACCTTATCTGTGAGAACAAATCGTAAATCGCAAAAACAATCGATTGGAAAAGACCGACGGCTGTGAAGGGAGTACTGCCATCACCCGACCGCGTTTTTGTGCTCTGCCAGAGTAGACATAACCTCGTTTATCACCAGTCATACTGCCTTCAACAAACACCTATTTAATGTAGGTTCCACCGATAGTCCACTATAGAAAGCTTGCATGAAGACTGAAGAAACCTCCCATTATAGAATCCCCATCCTGGAATACACAAATCCTCGATAATCCGTGGACACTCCACAAAGTTTAAGAATGACCCACGGGGACTTCTGCGCTTCTGTACCTACGTAGTTTGGCTGGCTAAACTCTTAGTAGCAAACTACGCACAAAGAACCAAAATTGAGTCCAAGTGCAGAAACAAGAGCCCACTAAACTACTGAGGCAACTATATCTAGCGAAAAGGATAATAGCCTCGAATTTTCAAAAGATAAATTCAGATTCACGGCTATGTACATTTTTGCAGCAAGTGACGTCGTTTATTACACCGGCTGCTAACAAATGTTTCTAAACCATCTATGCGGTTCGGCATTAAATTTCCTTCAAACAAAAAAGTTGTCTTATCATCTCTTAGTTTTCTGGGTGTGACTGTCTGTATGACCTGGAAATACCTCATAGATATTGAGTATATGGTATAGTTAGATACACTTTTGACGGTTACAATGTTGTTAACGAGGGACTTTTGTACGAAACAAGTAAAATCACCTTGAATAGCTGGTCGCCCTATTGATGACATAGTAAGTTAAGATATATCTAGTTTTCTTTTTAGAAAACCCGATGACAGTCTAAACATCTTTTCTTCCAACTGTGTACTTTCATTCACAAGAAGGATATTATAGGACCGGCAAGGACTATCAAGCCTCAACAGTATTTGCCATGCAAGGTAAAAAGCCAAAAAATACCTAGCAATAATATTATTATGCTGTCATAAACTTAGTTTCATTGAAACGAGGGGATCAATATTTCGTCAAATTATTAAAGTCAGTTGTAGCTGTTATTATTTATGATCAAAGAAATGCATATCTCTAACTATGGTTTTACCTGTACTATAACATTATTCCAACAATTGTATAAAAAAAATATTTTGCAAACATTGTGAACTCTTTTTTTATTTGACTATTTTATAGGTAGGTCTATTCTCTATAGGTAACTATCCTGCTCAGATAGATTCGATAGCGAGGCATCCATAAGGGTAGGCAACTATTCCTAAAAAGATTACCTCGCAAGAACTTAATTTGTGCTGAACTCGTAATAACTGGAGAAGCAAATACAGTTCTTAAAGCTGAATGAATAGTTAAACTAACAAAACAACTGAGAAAATCTATGATAATTTATTTGGTTAGGTTTAAAATTACGACACTCTAAAAAAAGCAGGGCATCTATCACGGTTTACCCTAATGAAAGTTCAGCAAGTAAAGATGTTTAAAAATTAAAATGAAGTTGATTATGCGAAAATTTAATGTTTTTAATAAGTATTTTTGTACTATGGAAGACCACTACTACTATTGAGGACCATTTCATTTTTCTAAGATATATTTTTATCTATTTCTATAAAAATAAAATAAAATTGATTCATACTTAAAAAACCTAACTTCTATTCACTAATTTAAAAAAAAGGGAAAAATTAAATAACAACTTTTATCCTAATCGTCAGCAACATTTTTTTAGCTTTATGGAGTAGGAAAAATACATAACTCACATGAAAAAGTAACCAATTAAAGAACAAAAACAATTATGAGAAGAGGGAAAAATAGATAATTGCTTTTTAAATATTTATCTTTGCTCATGTGCATTAAAAATTAAAATTTAAAACTACATATTGTAAATAAAACCGTTATTTACATTATATGTAAAAACCACAGTTATATCTTTTAAAATAAAAAAGATATGACGATTTTTCCACAAAAAATACACTAAATTGCGTTTTTCTCGAAAGTCACATTTTGTTAGTTGGTTACTTTTCCTTCTACGGGGACGAGCTGTATCTTTGTATACATACTAGTGGCCGCCCGCGAATCCGTTCGCGTAGAAGTCGGTTTCCGTGGGAATGAGAAGTTTTCCAGCGGTAAAAAGTACCCTATGTGACATCAATCAAGTGAATAGAATAATTTTTTGACAAGCTTGCAATTTGACAGTTTCATACATATTTTTTCTATTCACTCGCTATCGCAAATATCACTTGCCACTTGATTTGGGGGGCAGTAGTTTTTACGTGTAAGAGTAACAAACATTCATACATCCATACTCACAAACTTTCACATTTATAATATTAGAAGGACGTACCTACCTATAGCTACAAAACTATGATACATGATTTGTTGTCTTTAACGGGAAAAAAAATAATGATAGGTAGGTAGGTACATACTTCTACTATTGGACTTGCATTCTTCCTAGTATTTTTATTATATTGGTTATTTTGTTTTGATAAAACATATTTTTATAAACATAGTTTAGAACATATCAAACATTTCGGCGGCAACAAAATCACTATTTCTTGATAAATAATGCGCTTGATAAAAAAATTAATTCATCTATTTTAGATAGATTACACGATTACCTTTTTTCGAAACCTATACCCAATTTATTAATAGAATAATATTTACTATTAACGTATAATAACGAATAATATTTATATTTACTAATACGCGACCGAAAACAGAAAAAAAATATACATTAAATGTTAAATAAATAAAAAATAAAATAAAATACTGTGCCAGCTATATGCGCCACCGCTGGCGCGTTGTGGTAAGACGTCACAAGCGGTCACGTGACTGTTAGCGGGACTCGATATTTTTCGAAACTTTGAATGCCTATAAAATCAAAACTACTGGGTATTTTTGATTACAACAAAAACTAGTGTATTTGTATGCATACAGGCTTTACTGAGACAAAATTTCAAGCGATTTGGCATACCTAGTAACATTCTCCATTAATTCATTATCAATATGGCCAGTAGGTATATATGCTATTAGTAGCTTGATAATTTTAGTAAGACCCGTAGTGCGAATGTTTAAGTGTGAATTATATATGTTTTTATGAAATTATTTAATTTATATATTTTTTGTTTCTAAGATTTCTTAACGCCATTAAACTTTTAAAATTAAGTAAAACACAACTTAACATTCGTCCACTGCGTAGCGCTATGCAGATCAATTATTGTATAATGGTGGCGATTCTCACCGTTCCCTAACTAGTCTAAATTTAGAGAAACTATAATTTTAGAATCACTAATTTACGCTTAAGCGTATTCTCAAAATACATCCCACTAAAATTAGTGCATGCATCTGACTCCACTTTGACAGCTCTAAATTGAGTTGGCTTGTGTTGCAACCAGCAAATTAAATATTAAATGTGATTTTGTTTTATAGCAATAAAACTATTTCATTCGTTCCCTCGTTTCCTGAACCGTTCCTCAGAAAGGGATTTGCATGGTCCTGCAAATACCTCGATCTGGGGCTCCTTAAATAAGTAGGATAGAAAAAAAGACTCAATACAAGCACTTCTTGAAGACAACATAAAATAAAAATTTACACTAATGTTTACTTACTTACTTTCTATGTTTATTTTAGTCTGGAGACTTATCTTACCTTTGAATTGAATATGCAAGCGCTGCAATAACATATTCTTCCATTATTTCCACTCACAACTTGGATTTCAGCTATTTAGGATGATTCACTAATTTACTCTACACCAAATTAGTTAGCCTCTAAATTTAGTTTTAATTCTCTAAGTTAGAGATTTTTAGTCTAGTTTTGACGTAACATTTGTACGTTAGAATAACTTTTCTCTAAATTGAATAACTAAAATAAATTTAGATATGTCAACCTAAATATAGTTTAGTCTAGTGTTTTAAGAATACCAAAGACGACTAAAGCTAATTTTAGAGATTTATAGTTTAGTTTAGAGAAATTTGTACCGCGAGAATTGCTACCAATAGCTTGTTAATTCTCATGTTTTGTTGTAATTTTCATTCATCGATAATTTTGGATTGTCAATGCATTCCATCAATAGCGCATGGTTAAAGGCCTCGTTCTCATTCGGAAGACAACGTTTAAACGTTGTAGTATAAGGTTTCTGGCCCCGAAATGCTGTCAACGCTAACACTAATGAAAACCGCCAACACAATTTATGTAACTTTCGTTGCTCTACATTCCAACCGTAAGCTGGGTGTGTGTTTATTTGATAACGAAGGGCGCCCACGCCTGTCCTAATGGGCGCTGTAGGTGCAAAAAATTTAATTGACATGAATCGGAACGCAGCCCTGGACCGCATAATGAAATACATGGATTTGAAAACGGTGAACAATGGACATGATTAGGGTGGTTTCGATGAGGGTGTACTTTAATGTGTCTTGAATAGGAAACTCATTAGCCGGATCCACACCGGACGATCCAAATGGATCGGCGATCCTGCGATCCGTGATCCAAGATCGTGATGCGTGGAGTGTGAATCGTCCGGTGTGGATCTGACTGATCCAACAGCAATGTCTGACCAAAAAACCGACAACACATGGATTACACGCGGCAAGGAGCGCGCACTCTCCGCCTACACTTAAAACTCCGTGGGGCGCGCTCCGTGCCGCGCGCGATCGGATCGCTTTGGATCGTCCGGTGGGGATCCGGCTATTGTCCTGTGCAAGTAACGAGCAATTACAAGCAAACTTCGTATTACTAACCGAAAAAAACACTATCTCTGCAATCTCCGTAGGTAATCGAAAATATTCGAGAACTACCGCTTAAGTCCGGTACCTACACGTACCTAATAAGTTTATTAAGGACTTTTTATAATAAAACAACCTTTATATTCTTACATTTATTATCATACAGACCATAATTGGCATAACAAAAATATTCAGATCATTTATAGAAGTTATACTCAACATGTGATAATTCATAATTAGGTACATAATATAAATAATTCTCTTATTATTATGCTTTTTAACAACTACACATATGAATTAAAATGCACACGAAATTAGTGCTACTATCCTGAAACTTTAGATAAGTGGAGTCCCATTAGCATGATATTAAATAATTTAATTCCATGTTTAATACTTAAGAGGACTGCACTAGCAGGGATACAAAGTTCAAGCATTTGATACATTTCTTAAATTTTGGCAGAAATATTCAATTATATACAATCCATGTTGGTAATTAACTACCGTTTAGTGATATGCACGTAAGTACAAGTCAGACAAATTCCGACATCTTTACCAACATATTTTTTTTACTTGTTTGCAATTTTATGCCAAAACTGCAACCAATCTTCCTCTCTTTGGCCATATAATATGATGCTGACTAGTTATCATTCTCATCTAACCCCAGTATACTTAGATATGTAAACTTATCAATGTTATTCAAGAACAATTAAATATTAATGTCTATAGCTATAGTCAAACCTTGTTAATAACATTTCCTTTCGCTTACAATTACCATTTATAAACATATGCTATTAAAATTTAGAGATGAAAACAAACAGGTCTAAACTTAAGACTAAATTAGTAATAAAAACCAACACTTACTTAATAATAAAAATAACAAGTTTTGTGCGATTGTAAAGTAAAATTTTGGCAGTTACCGTGTCAAAGTGAAATTAGTTAAAACCTTTGTCCAACCGTGCACAAATAATAAAAAATAAGCTAAAACCCTTTCTTTTATTGTCACTTGACAAATAGTGATTGTGATAAAATGCCTTAAATTTAAAATGTATATTTAATGTGAGTTGTAAAGTTATCAACTCTAAACAACTATACTTAATTTAATGATTTGCGAAAGTTATATTTTTGATCGGTAATTAAGCTTTACCATTTTAATACTTTTTGGTCACATTAACTATCAATAAATTTTTGTATGAAGATGTCAATTATCAATCAGAGCTTCTAACTAAAAAAGAACCACTACCTTTACTTTTACCCACACCTTTTACTCTACCACAAGCGCTTTCCTGCGGTATTCATTCTATTACAGTGTAGTTAGAGTTCAGTTATCCTTGATTCATAATGAATACTATTGCAATGTAGTTAGAGTTGAGTTTCCCTTGTATGGTTGGAAGCGCCCTCCTGTAGTATTGTTCATAATGAAAGCTATTGCAATGTGATTAGAGTTCAGTTTTCCTTGGTCTCATAATGAGTGCTATTGCAATGTGATTAGAGTTCAGTTTTCCTTGGAAGGTTGAACGGACCAGCCCAGAATGCGTCGGTCGAAGCCGCAGCTGAAGAAGTTGATGTTCGAAGTGGGGTCCTCGGCCCACGCCACTGACGTCACCATTCGTCGGTGACCCTATAGCAAAACCACACAAATATATGAATAAGAGGAGGGAAACAAGTGAATTCTCATTAATTCTAAATAACAATATCTCCATTACAAGTAACGGGTTTTGTTTTTTAACAGTTATTCAATTTCCTATGAAGTTACATCTCGTTACTAGGAAATACTCTTTAGAATAGAATAGAAGAAATACTCTTTATTGCGCAAAAATACATAGAAGTTTATACTGAGAAAAATAAAAATTAGGCAAAAGGTCTTATTGCTCTGAGAAATCTCACCCAGGCAAACTTCATCTAATAGTAAAATTAAAAAGAAGGAATCGGATAGGTGCTACTTACTTCGTTTTCCTTTTGTAAATGTAAATGAAACTATTTATTACAAATTCATTTTTTAAATTCATAATGAATCAATGAATTATTCGTTGATTGGTCAGTCATATTCCTTAATTTAGTTCAACTTCATCTTAATACTTAATATTTTTAAGATGCTAATATATTTTTTTTCATTTTTTTTATTATACTTATACAGGGTTAATTTTAATAAGCGCATCACCTCTTGTAGGCAGCTAAGGAAGCCGCCTGCAAGAGGTGATGCGCTAATTACCAATAACCCTGTATATTAGCTTTCTTTATACCCCATACCTGTCTACTAGACCGCGGCAGTCTCGCCAGCCGCTGCCCCTGCAGATCAAACACCCGGACTTGTCTGTTATCATGTGGAATGGCGATCAGACCGCCGTTGCTGACTCCCACGCGATTCACAGAGGAGTCCGAGCGAATTGTTGCTAGGGCGGAACGCATGTTGCGGACGTCCCAGACCTGGGGGGGATTGTCAGAATAGGGGGATAAGGTAGGCGTTTTATGGTAAGCTTTTGACTTGAGTAACTTAACGTCATCATAATATAAGGTTATGTTTTGGTACAAAAGTTTTAGTTTACAAAAATTGTTGTTACTATAAAAAATGCACTGTTCTAGTGTGTGTTTACCAGCAAACAGTACCCAATTTATTTAAAATAATACGAATAAAGTTTAATTTGCATCTATAGGTAACAGACAGCTGAGTAAACAAGGTGACTAATCAGTCACTTTGTTTTATTTTTGTACTATATTTAATGGTGGATATATTTTTGCCCAATTTGATGCTATTGATGTTTTATGAAAAAAAATAAAAAAGCAAAATAACATTTTACCTACCTTTACAGAACGATCATCGGACCCGGAGACAACTTTGTCTTCTCGGGTAAATACTGCTGATGTCACACTCCTGAAGATGGGGAAACAAAATATTTGAAAAATAATGGTGATTTTTGTTTTAGGAACATATCAAGACTATTAGACTATATAGATACTACGAATACAGTTGGCTAAATATCAAAAGAGGTAATATTAGCTCAGCCAAATTTCTTCCTATGTTAACTACTATGAAAATAAAGGAATGTGTTCAAAATATAAATGGATTCTCGAACAATAATACGTCGACTTTTTATAAAATCACCACCAAAAATAGTGTAAACTTTTATACTTGTCTATTTGGTGTAACATAGTTTCTCAACATTTAAACCAATTTTGGTTCAGTTTAGTTTTTCATTAAGGAAGTTTTAAAAACTTATCACTTCCACTTGAGTTTCGTCTTTTAACTTACTCGGTGTGCCCCTGGAACACGGACACCGAGTGTATGGGTTCGCGGAAATCCCACAGCCTGAATGTGGTGTCTCTTGAAGCTGTCACCACCAGACGAGACGTGGGGTGGGTCGATGCGTGCGTTAGTTCGTGGTCGTGGCCTGGAAGATAGAATTAAGTTAGGAACTAGGTAAAGAGGTTTATTCTAAAGATAAAAAGAAGCTTATCACAATCGCTATTCCAAATTTCGTTAAAATCGGTTCAGTTGTTTTTACGTGAAAGCGGAACATACAGACAAACAAACATACACATTTTTACATATTTAATCGGTTTTATCTGGTTGTTAGTTATACTAGGGTTTTGTATATTTTTAAACTTTTGTGATTTTGACTAATCTATACATATTACAGAATTAAATTAAAAAAAAATTTGGCCAATCGCTTTACAGACATCATTTCTTTGTAAGAAAAAGTGATTATTAAGTCGCATCACCCAAATGTATGCATTGTTCTCATTTTATCTCCACACAGCAGTAACTTCTCCAAAATCACCTGCATCTACATTTATGTACTCACCAGTCAAAACCTGCAAGCAGTCCCCAGTCTCCACATCATACAAGTTGGCCGTCCTATCCCAGGACGCGGTGATCACGTGATCTCCCCCCGTCAGCCAATCAGCGGCCACCACCACGCCGGAATGACCCGAGAGCTCCGTGAGCGGGGTTCGTAACACTTCGGGGCGGTCGGCTACCTCGAGGCTCTCTTCGCCGCCGGTCTCTAACTCCTCTTCGGAAGACTGGCCTCGCTGGAGAAACTTGGTTGTTATTTTTAACAATGAAGAACAAAAAACAATGTGGGACCGACAATAAGGATAGATTGCACTGGGTTTTAATCGTTTAGTTGTAACAGGGATAACCCAGTCAAGTGTCGAAAAATATACAAAACTTAATCCTAATACTGTAAAATTACTAAATACTAGATTTGTTACTTTCAAACTTAACCAATAAAAAGTCAAATCTATATACTTATACAACAAAGAGGCATCAATTGTGGCAAAAATAATTTAACAATAGAATTATCAAACAGTGATGTTGACTAAGCCAAGCTAATCACAGCCAGGTAAGGCGTAAAGCTAGTGTCTTTATAAGCAGGTACATACCGGTAAATCCCAGTTAACGGCAGCTTGCCACACATGAGCAGTGTTATCCCCGCTGCTGGTAAGTGCAATGTCTCGATTTTGATGTAATCGGATTGAATTCACTGATCCAGCATGTCCCGTGTATTGGAGTAGGCATTTTCCCCATTCAACACTCCAGATGCAAGCTGTGTGATCTGTAGCAAATGTTTTAGTCATGAATCTCTCAATAGCATAAATCAATTAAAGTCGCTATTTGAGTCTAGAACTATCCCTTAACCACATTACTAATTCTGAAACGGTTCATTCACCATAGGAAAATGATGTAAAGAAAGTATTCAGTTCAGGATGTTGTTACTCAGTTATCAAAAATGAAGCTCGAATATGATACAAGTGATGTGCCTAAATCTTAAATTAAAGAAATTAAAAAAGTGTTTGTCTTCATTAAAGCAAGTTATAGCTATGCTTAAAATTCAAGAAGTTTTGTGAGAATTAATCTTTAGCAGGCCAAACAAGGGTGCCATAAAAAAATTCCTAAAATTACACTATCTGTCAAGAGAAGTCTCTTTTGGTTAAATAGTTGGTGAGTGTTTTTCAGCACTGTGTAATGGTACCCAAGTTACTAAACAAATTGATTTACATCATCAATTGAATTTTAAATTAAAAGCATTCATTTTATTACTTACAGCTGTATTTGGGTGGTTCTAATACATCTAAACTTCTAATTAACATTAAATAATATGATGGGTCTTAAAGTTTTCATGTTGAATAGGTTTATCAATCTAAATACTTTCCATTATAATATGCGATTAACATAATATTTTATGTGGTAATGAGTACTCTTAACTTAATGTTTAATTGTTTTGAGCTTTTAAATGGTTATTAGTTATGCAACCAGAAATTAGGTTAAATGATTGAATCATTATAACATTCATATAGCTAATTTTAAATGTAAATTTGAATATAAATGTTGAAGCTAAAACAAGTAAGAGGATAAAGAAAATGTATGAATCACTGTTAACTTTAAAATACTTTTATTTGATTTTATAGTGTAGCTGCTCCTTAGTCTGCTCTACCATTAGTGACACTATTATTTATGATTACCATGGTGTAACTTGTGCCGATGTTAACTAGAGAAAACCCTATACTATAGACAGTTAAATGGTACACACTCAAAGTTTTATTAGCTAAGTATTGTAAAGTTAGGTAAATAAAAAAAAGTTTGTTGTTTGCTGCTTACCTGCAGAAGCTGTACCCACTAGAGCCTGGCCAGGTCGAGCAGATGTTACATCCCAAATACCATCCTTGTGTCCACTAAACTCCCTCACCAATTGGCAATTATAAGTTGGTGCCTTGAAACTGGACACAATTTTGCTAGTCTGGACCTTCAGTTTATGGCTTGCCTTTATTTTTTGAGAGTTTTGAGACACTGAAAGAAATAATTGCAAGTATTGAAGAAACAATTATTATATTACCCAGAATTTATATGAAAAGGCAGTGTTTTGTTAACCTTGTAAATTGTATACCAAACATTTTGTGTTTACAAATGATTAATATTCAAAGCTTTTGAGTTGGCCTTGTCCTGAAGGTTACTTACATTTAATCTTGGAGTTTTTTCCTCCGGCATCAAACTCTATGTAATCAGGATTCTGTTTGTCTCCTGTGTAGTTTTCTCTTTCAAGCTTCTCTGTCAGGATATCTATCTTCTCTTGGACTGCATAATTAAACATAGTTTTGTAAATCTGTTGTCTTGTATGGTCACATAATAATAGTGTAGTAATAATGACATATGCTGGAGTGAACTGTAATAAACTAGATTCAAGGAGGAACTATAAAGTACTTACGATTTAAATTCTCTGTGTATAATAGATCGAATTCTTTCTCAATTTGTGAAAACAATTCGTGCAATCGCGACCTAAAAACTGGTGGAATCGATGTCTCGGAATCTTCCATTTTCAAATAGTTGGGCAATCCATCGGAGGCTTCCGCAAGCGCCTGAAGCCTTCTCTTGCTTGACTTCATGGTCAGGCGAGCCTAATGAATATGTGAACAACTAGGTCACATATTATTGTCACTCATGAATACAGGATTATTGTAGTTCTATATTATTTCGAAAAACATGAACAAAAATCCAATTTGATATTAATAATTTCATCAAAACATTGGATTGATCATGGCACAAAATGAAACTGAATGAAATACATACACACATACACTGAAATGAGTGACTGGCTGCTGGCTAGCTGTTTGACAGTGAAGGATGAATCCGTAATAACATCAATACGTCAATAATATTGACCATGCGTTCTGATTCTTGCAGTTGAGCCGTCTTTGCACTGGGGGCGGGGCGGCGCGGCAGCGCCTATTTTAAGGATTCCGAATCACTCGAACATTTGCGGATTAAGCGATAATCGCAGTTAAACAACCGATTAATTTTTCCTCCACTCTGAACGGTAAAACACACATCCTCATATTTGAAATCTCAATGAAAACAGAAAATGCCAAAAATCAGTCATAAACAGTCACACATGTAAAAAAATAGTCGCAATGTGGTTTCGACGTTATTACTATTGTTTGATGAGGATTATGGCTTGAACATCAAGCTGGCAACATCAATTACTTTTTGTAAGAAAACGATTTTTCACGGCCAACCCTACGCATCAATAGACTAGCTAGACAGTAGTAGAGAAGAAAAAAAATGGCTGGTGAGTGAGTGTCTCAGTGATTGTGCCGTGGTGGGAAATGCCAACAAACGTGTGAAAATAGTGAATATACCAAAAACATGTCTTTTTCAGATTTGTATGCAAAATATAATTGTACTTACTGTCAGGAAGAAATCAATGGAGTGCGAGTTAGATGTGCAGAATGCATAGATTTTGATATTTGTTTGCAGGTATAACAGCGTCTACCATTTTTGCTGTTGTTTGGCGCAAAATTCAAAACTTAGAACATTTGTTGTTAAGTTATTTGTTTTTTCAGTGTTTTGCTCTTGGTGCCGAGATCGGATCGCACAAAAATGATCATTCTTATCAATTTATGGTAAGCTATATTTTGTTTATATTTTCATTACGTGGTGTATATCTTGATGTTTACAATAAATTATTTTCTTTTAGGACTCTGGTGCCTTTGGCATATTTTTAGGAAGAACTAGTTGGACTGCAAATGAAGAAGTACGGTTATTAGACGCCATAGAACAATTTGGTTTTGGAAATTGGGAAGATATAGCCAAACATATCGAAAGTAGAACTCCTGAAGGTTTGTAAATAGTCAAAACTTGCTACATCAGAATAAGTAATTGATTATTAGATGCACTAACTTGTGAATACTTACAGAGGCAAAAGATGAATATATTGCGAGGTATTTGGAAGGTAGTATTGGTCGTGCAACTTGGGGTACCATAGAGAGCACATCTCGTCCCTCGTTGCACTGTGCTGACAGAGATGAGGGCCCTCTTGGACCCAGTGCGGTGTCACGACTACCTACCTTGGCTGTGACTCCAGATGAAAGCGCACAATTGACTTATATGCCTAATAGAGATGATTTTGAAAGGGTAACTTTTTTTTATATAATGTCTATTTCAGAAAATAAAACAATAGTTCCCGTTTAACTATGTATTTTTATTTTAGGAACATGATCATGAAGCTGAACAGTTGATATCAGCTTTGTCACTCAATTCCGAGGATGATGAACTAGATATTGGTAAGTTAACTTCTAAACTTTATTTTGACAATCCTTTAAATAATTTCTATGTAATAAAACATGAAATTTTGAAACAGCACTGAAACTATCACAAGTGGACATATACATTAGAAGACTGAGAGAAAGAACCCGAAGAAAAAGACTGGTCCGAGACTATCAGCTTGTGTCAGTATTCTTCAACAACCAAAGGAATAAAACAAAAACACTTGGGAAACTTGCCAAAGAGAAAAAGTAAGTTTTTTCTCTTAACTACAAATTTTAGGTATTCTAATATTACTTTAGAAATTATAGATTTTTGCTTCTTTATTGTTATTATTTTTCATGGGTACATGGCCAAAAATTAATGTTATTAACTTCAACATAGCCTTAACAGGTCTTAAAGTACTAAATCAATTTTTAATAATAAGATGTTTCCTGTTCTGTTCTGTCCCATGTTACATGGGACTTATAATGTTTATCTTAAACTTTCCAAACCTTTTCCAAACTTAGAGAGTTCACGGAGCGCCTCCGCTGGACCTCCCAATTCTACGGTCGCGCCGAGCACTCTGGCGTGCTCGCGTCCCTCTGGCGCGAGCGCGAGTTGCGCGTGCGCGTCGCGGAACTGCACCGCTACCGGCTGGCGGGCGTGACGCGCGTGGAGGAGTGCGCGCACTACGAGCAGCACGCCGCGCACAGGAGGCACCCGCACGCGCCGCCGAGCGACGTGAGGCGCATGGTATACGCGACGCGAGCGCGGGGCGTTATGTGTTGTGAACTGAGTCGTTTGAAGTCGTATAGAGGGGACATGCCGCCGAGCGACGTGAGGCGCATGGTATACGCGACGCGAGCGCGGGGCGTTATGTGTTGTGAACTGAGTCGTTTGAAGTCGTATAGAGGGGACATGCCGCCGAGCGACGTGAGGCGCATGGTATACGCGACGCGAGCGCGGGGCGTTATGTGTTGTGAACTGAGTCGTTTGAAGTCGTATAGAGGGGACATGCCGCCGAGCGACGTGAGGCGCATGGTATACGCGACGCGAGCGCGGGGCGTTATGTGTTGTGAACTGAGTCGTTTGAAGTCGTATAGAGGGGACATGCCGCCGAGCGACGTGAGGCGCATGGTATACGCGACGCGAGCGCGGGGCGTTATGTGTTGTGAACTGAGTCGTTTGAAGTCGTATAGAGGGGACATGCCGCCGAGCGACGTGAGGCGCATGGTATACGCGACGCGAGCGCGGGGCGTTATGTGTTGTGAACTGAGTCGTTTGAAGTCGTATAGAGGGGACATGCCGCCGAGCGACGTGAGGCGCATGGTATACGCGACGCGAGCGCGGGGCGTTATGTGTTGTGAACTGAGTCGTTTGAAGTCGTATAGAGGGGACATGCCGCCGAGCGACGTGAGGCGCATGGTATACGCGACGCGAGCGCGGGGCGTTATGTGTTGTGAACTGAGTCGTTTGAAGTCGTATAGAGGGGACATGCCGCCGAGCGACGTGAGGCGCATGGTATACGCGACGCGAGCGCGGGGCGTTATGTGTTGTGAACTGAGTCGTTTGAAGTCGTATAGAGGGGACATGCCGCCGAGCGACGTGAGGCGCATGGTATACGCGACGCGAGCGCGGGGCGTTATGTGTTGTGAACTGAGTCGTTTGAAGTCGTATAGAGGGGACATGCCGCCGAGCGACGTGAGGCGCATGGTATACGCGACGCGAGCGCGGGGCGTTATGTGTTGTGAACTGAGTCGTTTGAAGTCGTATAGAGGGGACATGCCGCCGAGCGACGTGAGGCGCATGGTATACGCGACGCGAGCGCGGGGCGTTATGTGTTGTGAACTGAGTCGTTTGAAGTCGTATAGAGGGGACATGCCGCCGAGCGACGTGAGGCGCATGGTATACGCGACGCGAGCGCGGGGCGTTATGTGTTGTGAACTGAGTCGTTTGAAGTCGTATAGAGGGGACATGCCGCCGAGCGACGTGAGGCGCATGGTATACGCGACGCGAGCGCGGGGCGTTATGTGTTGTGAACTGAGTCGTTTGAAGTCGTATAGAGGGGACATGCCGCCGAGCGACGTGAGGCGCATGGTATACGCGACGCGAGCGCGGGGCGTTATGTGTTGTGAACTGAGTCGTTTGAAGTCGTATAGAGGGGACATGCCGCCGAGCGACGTGAGGCGCATGGTATACGCGACGCGAGCGCGGGGCGTTATGTGTTGTGAACTGAGTCGTTTGAAGTCGTATAGAGGGGACATGCCGCCGAGCGACGTGAGGCGCATGGTATACGCGACGCGAGCGCGGGGCGTTATGTGTTGTGAACTGAGTCGTTTGAAGTCGTATAGAGGGGACATGCCGCCGAGCGACGTGAGGCGCATGGTATACGCGACGCGAGCGCGGGGCGTTATGTGTTGTGAACTGAGTCGTTTGAAGTCGTATAGAGGGGACATGCCGCCGAGCGACGTGAGGCGCATGGTATACGCGACGCGAGCGCGGGGCGTTATGTGTTGTGAACTGAGTCGTTTGAAGTCGTATAGAGGGGACATGCCGCCGAGCGACGTGAGGCGCATGGTATACGCGACGCGAGCGCGGGGCGTTATGTGTTGTGAACTGAGTCGTTTGAAGTCGTTTAGAGGGGACATGCCGCCGAGCGACGTGAGGCGCATGGTATACGCGACGCGAGCGCGGGGCGTTATGTGTTGTGAACTGAGTCGTTTGAAGTCGTATAGAGGGGACATGCCGCCGAGCGACGTGAGGCGCATGGTATACGCGACGCGAGCGCGGGGCGTTATGTGTTGTGAACTGAGTCGTTTGAAGTCGTATAGAGGGGACATGCCGCCGAGCGACGTGAGGCGCATGGTATACGCGACGCGAGCGCGGGGCGTTATGTGTTGTGAACTGAGTCGTTTGAAGTCGTATAGAGGGGACATGCCGCCGAGCGACGTGAGGCGCATGGTATACGCGACGCGAGCGCGGGACGTTATGTATTGTGAACTGAGGCGTTGGAGTCATATAGGGTTTTACGCGGTAGATTGGTTAACGAAAGTCGTTTTAAATGCTTTTTGTGTGACCGCCTCGTTACTGATTAAAAGGGTGGTCGCACGGTGCGTAATTAATTGGACGCACAGTGTACCTACCTAAAGCTTGGTTTTTACAAGCTTATATAAAATAGTCTTTGGTCTCAAGCACCAAGCTTAAATAATAACTAAGAAATTAATGAGTCTATGAATGAACTGGAATTTTTTTGGTACCTACCGATCAGATTATATAAAAGCCAAGGAAACCATGAGTTAATTTTTATATTTGTACACTAAATACAAGTTGCATCAATATTCTGTACAATCTTAAATGCATTTGCAACATATCCATAGTGATAAAACTGCCAATAAATTTGTTTAGTCGTAAACCGAATGCAAGGTCGCTCGCTTATCTTAACCGCGTCCCCAAATAAACTTCAATTTCTATGACTCATTTCAGGAAAATACAATGTTTACAATACGTAGCGTTCTGTGTATCACCCATTCCATTTTTTATCTTTATTTTGTCATTTCATTGTTTTATTAAGTTTTTCAAAACACTATTAGTTGATTCTTCATCTTATCCTTGTCTTTAGTACCTACATTTTTTTCTTCATATGTTACCATGGTGGAGTTTTTTCATCTATTTTTGTTTACATTTCACAATTGTATCGCATGGCTTCATCGTATAACATTTCACATCATCAATGCTTAAGCTTTGAGCTGACGTAGAATATATTCTGTTCTAGATATTAGTAACACGTAGACAATACTTTCTATCGACACAATTTCAGTACAAAGATCTAGAAAAAATGTACAATCAACAGTTTTCTTGAAATTAAACTCATTTGCAAATGCAAATGCCAAAACGTCGAAAAATCAAAAATAATAAAATAAACGCGTAAAACCCGTTAAAGTGAGTTTAATTTCAAGTAATAATAATCGCGTAAATCTAAGAAGTTATATTAAAACACTTTTCTGTTTTTATTTTTTCAAGACCAAAGGTTAGGCGTTATTTTTTGGTTTTGATGTAGTTTTGCGTTTGATACCGTACAATGGTTATTTCGCCAGGACAGCAGTGGGTGCCTGGACACCAATCAGATAAAAGAACAAACACAGACCAGCACACCGCAGCAAAGAAAAAGGTAAGGTCAATTATACAAACACGGACGTATAATAATTATACGTATAGGAATTATTCCGTCCATTTTCTTCTTTTTGGAAATTCTCTAGTGATGTTTTATAAGAATGATGACCTTGTAATTAAGCAAAAAACATATTTCTTTTAAATTGCAAATTTATGTATGGATTACGATAGGAAAGCTTTTAAATAAAGAGTATGCTCAATACGGCTAAAATAAACACAAACAAGTTGGTTATGCATAAAAAACTACATGCGTTTCAAAAACTAAAAAGAAAAAATAAGTAAAGAATTTCTAGGTTTTCTTGATGGAGACAATAAATTTGACCTGTAAGACAATAAATGTAATCAACCTTATAAAAAACATAAAAAGCCGTACACAAGGTATCGTGATATAATAATTACACCGAATCGTCCAAATAAAAAAATCTCATAAGAAGTTAACTAATTGTGCAAACTAAATCATTATTTTGGGACCAAATGCCATTTATGCCGCATCGAAATTTACGAACGTGATCGTCTGTAGACTGCACATATTTTAGAGCATTTATGCTTCGGATCACCTATCCACGACTCATATAACTTTCTTCAGTATGCCAATAATCCTGTATGCCCACAGAGACGGAGAAGGCGCCTCAAGTTCCACCAGCCCAAGGTGCACAGCGGCCGCAAGTACCGGCTGTGGCTGCTGCAGAGACAGCTGCAGCGACGCCTGCCGCCGCGCGCTGCTCTCACACAACGAGCTTGAGGTAACTGTGGCGGAACGAGCTTGAGGTAACTGTGGCGAAACGAGCTTGAGGTAACTGTGGCGAAACGAGCTTGAGGTAACTGTGGCGAAACGAGCTTGAGGTAACTGTGGCGAAACGAGCTTGAGGTAACTGTGGCGAAACGAGCTTGAGGTAACTGTGGCGAAACGAGCTTGAGGTAACTGTGGCGAAACGAGCTTGAGGTAACTATTTCCAAATGAGCTTGAGGTAACTGTGTCAAAATGAGTGAGGTAGTTATATCAAAACGAGCTTGAGGTAATTATATCATGTTTTGAAACAAAGAGTTTAAGGTAATTATATTACGACGAGCTTGAGGTAATTATATCAAAACGAGCTTAAGGCAATTGTATCACGACGAGCTTGAGGTAATTGCATCACGTATGACGCTACGAGAATTACATCATGTATCTCATACAACCAGCTTAAGTCAATTATATCACGTATCTCACACAAACTAAAAAAAATTATCATTGGCTTAATTCGGGAAGTAATTTCTAAACCAAATTAAAAATAATACTGGTATATCCCACTATAAATGCGCTGAGGCCTAATCTTAACTAGCCTGCGCCGTGTCAGAATGCACATAAAATTTAGTTTGACACTAATTGAAAAATCATCTTTAATTTCTGCTGGATAAGTGATATCAATATTTATAGCGTATTTTAGTGAACTTTAACTTGAAATCGCCATCATTATCATCGTAACTTCAAGTTAAGTGCATTCGGAGAAGGTATTTTTAGTAAGCCAAAAATCAATATACATTGTGAAGCGTGTCGGCTTACTTGTACAATAAGACATCGTCATTGAAGTATGAACATAAAATAACACTGTAATAATAGCATTCTGCTTTATTCGTTTTACTGATTTACTATCTGCTACTTATCATAAACACAACGCTTTATTGTGTATCTATACAATACTATATTATTGTATATTGTAGCGTCATAGATTCAGACTGATGATCTTCTGACCTCCATTTCTTAGAATCTTCACAGATCGAGTGTGCTTACATTGTCATGTAATTTATGTGGCGACACTTTTCTAAATATAGGTTAAAATATTCAATAGAGATCGTTCCACGATACAATAACAATAACGATAGGTTTTAGATAAAGAGCTATTGTATTTAAGATATTGAAAAACAAGTCAGATTTTGCGAGCCACATTTGTTAATATCTAGATGATTCTTAAGGTAGGATCTTATACCTGATTTACCTACCTACCCTATTTGAGAACCTATATAGGACCCTATAAGAGCTTGTGGAAGCCTCTTAAATTATCAAAAACCTTACACCACCAGTAACCAAATATTCTTTTATTTCCAGCTATGCACTGCCCTTTCGCTACCTCCAGCTCAATACGTGACTATGAAGGGTGTGTTACTTCGTAGACCTCCAACCACCGACAACGATCAGGATCTAGCCGTCAGACATTACTTACATACTGTTGGATGGATTAAAAACTGAGAAATAGATAACAATGGACTTAGAACGGTCTATGTGGGTTTGTTGCTGTCAAAATGTATGTCAAAATACGTGTGTTGAAGTAAAATGACACGACTGTAGCCGTAAAAACGTATTTAATGTTTTTGTGGTTGGTGCGGTGGTGGATTGGTTTAGTACAGTAAATGTACATAGTATAAAGAAAAGTTGTCATTCGTGTCTGTATGTATGTACATAGGATAACTCTAAGTTAATCACGTGACAGATTTTGAAACGGTTTTTACCATCAAAATTGGTTTTCTGAGTAGAAGTGAAAATTGGAATGGAAGACGTAAAATACCTTTGAAAAAGGTGTTTTAAAATAGTTTAATTAAATGTTACGTAATTATGTCATCAATTATTACGAAACATACCTGTGCGTAGCTTGGGTAATTAATAGTATACGACAAAATAAACATATTTTGACATTTATATGGAAAAAATACAAAATGGTAATTAAGTGTATAAATTTTGTTGCATTGTTTATGTTGATACGGCTACAGTCACAGAAAAAACAGTTTAGATTGCGCTGTGCTAACATATTAATAATTAAGTATAAATAAGGATGGATTTTGGTATTCGGGGGGCACTAGTTTTAGAACCTTCATAACGAAATTCTCGGGATTTTGTTTGACACAAATATATTGTAATTAGCAATTGAAATCCTTAAATTATCGTCTTATCTGTAAGAAATCGTTATTAAGATAAGTGTCATTTTTGTATGCCGTATTCCAGAAAATGTCTTCAAAATTCAATTAGTTTTTGTTCCGATATCTTATTCTTAGCACTGTCAAATAGTATTACGTTTAAAAATTTGGGTTAGCTTTTGGATTATCATCAAAAAATATGAAATTAGCTAATAATCAATTCAACACCAAATTAAATATAAAAAGCGAGATCGTTAGAAAATGGTGAAGTTCGACTTTTTCGTTTGTAATCAATGCACCAATATTATTTGGTTACCGTATTAATAACTTATGATTCGTTAGTTTAATTATAAGAGCTGTCGAAAAGCTTGTAAGTGTTATTAGAGAATATAGAATAATGTGAGCTTAGTGTTATTTCTATCGAAGGACAACTAATTAATGACATGGAAAGCAATTTCAAAATACCTCAATCGGTGTAAGATTTGGGTTTTAGGTCGTAAAATTGGAAACGCTGGTAGAAAATGATATTTTTATTCGATTAATTGAAAATTGATACCCGCTTGCTAAATACCATTTTAATGTTGTGCAAATATATTCTTATGAAAAAAACAATTATAATTATTTTTCATATGGGGTATCATAATAATTAATAGCTTTTATTTAATAGTTAAATTCATCTCATCGATTAGGGTAAAGTCCAGTGTTACTGTGTGAGTAGCAATGGCTGTGGTAGTTCATATGTTTATAGTATTTAAAGTGAAATGTATTTTATTACAAACGCCTTACGGTTGTTTTAAGTATAACACTGACGTGGGTGCTTTTTCACTGCCCATTTTAATTTTAAAAGGGAAAGTATAGTTCTTATAAATAATAACATGATGTAACTAGTAACTAATGGAGGGAAATTAACGTTATTTTTAAATTATTACACTTTTCGATGGAAGAATTACTGCATGTTATTTATAGATGACGTCTTTAAATTATTAGAGTTAACCTTAAATATTATGCTTATAACTTCAAGACTCTCTTTTATCTGCTTTCCATTGGTTACTCCATGAATGTAAATTTTCAATCATCATCATTACTACATATTTATTACAAAAATTCAACTTTGCACTACATATTTGGGAAATTTCATATGATCTCTTTCAAACAATATAATACAAATATTTTATTTGCATTTCCCATACGATCATTATGTGTTAAGTTCAAAGAGATATTAGCAATTACCCCTTGATTCAAGGAGTATTTCTTACGTGTCCATTAGTACGGCTGAGCCACTTTGAAATATAGCAGGTTGTCTTATGACCGGTCTCAATATTACTACTATATGAAACTAGGCGTCAATGGTTAGTAGAATACCTATTGTGAATGGCCGTTAAACGGTTGCAAAGTAAATTAAGTTTTGTCTTTGCGTTCATGAGTTCATTGATAGAACTAAGCAATCCGTATGTTAAAAACTAAATGGTGGTGACAAGATTTTATAGTTCATAGTGGCTCAGTTTAATTTTTGGATACATTACATCATTGTTTATGTAGTTAGTATCGCTGTAAATATTGTGTGTATTTTTTTTTTATTGGGTCTTATAACTAGGTCGTCTTTATATTAATTTATATCGAATGTTAAAAATATAAATTCAGCAGAATATGAAACAATTAAGTGCTTGGTTTAAATTTGGCTCAAATGTAAAAATAAATGTTTAAAGTACAAGTTTAATGATTATTGTTATTACCTTACAATTGTATGATCTAATTGGGTATATCTTTATTTTAAAGGAATAAAAAAAGGAAAAGATTTTGTTTGTTTTTATTTGGTTTTTGATATATTACTTGGTTTAGGCATTTCTTCTAACGTTGCTGGAAGGGGCCGGTTTTTGAACCATGCGTCTCTGAGAGCCTGTAAAAACATTGTATTAATTAACTAATATTAAGTTGTCTTTAAAATAAGTTTTGTTAGAAATTACCAAAGAAATTATACGCTTCGGGTCGAGAGCCTCTAATGAATCACCCTGTATATCTAACGCGCGAAGACCTATTCTTAATCATGTTTTCCCTATGACTGTTCCAACATAATACAAATGCTTTCATTTTTCCACGAGGTATTCTAGCAGTTAACTTTCATAGATTACTTTAAGTAAGTAAAAAATACAACTAACAATCTTAGCGGAGGCGCGTTTCTTTTCATCATACATGACCAATGCCTTAACGAGGCTGATGGCGTCATCATCAACTCCTGGAAGCAGCTCATCCCAAGGAGTTGGAGTAGACTCCGGGAAGGAGATCTTGTGGTAGTCGGGCAGTTCGGTGTGACCAGGCCAAGATTCCTCAGTAGGTGTGCCGAGTCTCTGTAGCACTATTGCCAATTGCTCTATGTCGGATTCGCCCTGAAAAATAGACAATATAGAGTTATTAACTAAAAATATATGTAGCAACCTTTGGCGTGGTTTAGTTTCAACATTTTAAGATAAACAACGAACGGTCATCAGAGGGTTCCGTAAATACTACTGAGTATTCTTTGTGATAAAACTAACTAGTTAAAAATTAATGGTGGGTACTTAAAAGAAGCACGTATTAGAAGTTTCTTGTAATTACTAAAAATAATGTGCTTATTGCGTTATAAAACTTACGGCGAATAGCGGTTTCTTAGTGATTAACTCCGCGATGATGCAGCCGATAGCCCACAGGTCTACCTTTTCTGAATAGTATCGTGCACCGTACAGCAATTCAGGGGCGCGATACCATCTAAAAGATAGAACTAGCAGGTAAGTAGGACATTATTGTTTTGTTGTAGCTATAATCAATTGATTGTTCCCCTAGCATTGAGATGATTTGCCAATTCTTGCCGAGATAGGTTTGATAAAATGGACGAGAAATATTCCTATCGCAGTTAACACTATTAATTTTAAATCTTCAATTATTTTCATTTACCTTGTAGCGACTTGATGTGAATATGGGCGTCCTCCGTCTGGCCAGTAAAGTCGTGCTAGGCCTAGATCGGCTATTTTTAATATTCCGCTGTGATTAATCAATAAGTTTGCGGGTTTTAAGTCCTGAAAAGTAGTCATTATTCTTGTGAGTTTTCTTTATTGGCTGTGGTTAGCAATAAGTGGCTCATTAAAACCTTATTTTTGTTATTGATATGCAGTTTCGTAATTGATAACTTACCCTATGCATAAGATAATGTGCGTGCATATACCGAGTTCCTTTCAGAAGCATTTGCACGTATGTTTTTATCCTAGGAACTGTCAACTCCTGAGGGTTGTGATGTAGCATCTCCCATAGCCCTGAATTCATTAACTCTAACACCAGAACCAGGCTCATACCATGGGGGAACATGTCGTAAAGTTTGATTATCTGAAACGGAAACGATGGATAGAATTAAAATGCCCTGAAATTTCTCCTGACCTACTGATTTTCGGATAAGGCCTGTTAGGTCACAGTCTGAAATGTTTTACAAGTGTATTCTCTATGCTATAGAGTTCATTTTACAGAATGCTATTAGAAAACCTTCAGAAAAGTAGAGGGTTTCTACAGCAACCTAGGTTTAATATAAGATCATAAAACCAAAAAGTTTTTAAGATTGAATCTTGTTAATACATACGTATTTACATCGTAGAAGTTGCAACGCCTTGATTTCCCTCATCACATTCACTGGTATACCATCTTCCATGTTTTTGATCAGAATTTTCTTCAAAGCGACTTCGCGCCCCGTTGCTAGATTTTGTGCTTTAAAAACCAGTCCATGGGCTCCTTCTCCTATTCTGCCGACCACTCGGTAGTTATTTATATTGCGACTGTTCATGATCTTTGTTTATTTTGTTGGGATACGCCAAAATCATGTGTTTTTGTTTGTGTGTAGCTTGTTGCTATGGCAACTATTTCTGGCGCGTAGATTACGTTAAATATAGGTAACATGTTGATATAATAGGTTTAGGTGTATTATGCGGTTCAGTACATACGACACCAAGTACTTAATTTAATGAAACACAATGTTTATTAAAAAAGGCATCTAAAGCTCGACATTTTTCCGGAGTCTCTTTTTTTACTGCAATTGTGTTCGACACTACCTACATCAATAAATTACCGACCAATTTAGGTATGTATATGTATATGTAGGTATTCCAATACTACGACCTTAGTACTTAAGAAAATAAGTTTAGTAGGCAACTATTGTATCCGCTGGGGATGATATTAATTTGTCTTGTTTAGGTTTTTCTTAATTTACCCTATTGTTAGGTTGATTGCATTATGTGTCATATATTCTTTAACTTTGTAAAAACGATTTCGTAACTCATCCAAATCCAATATTTGTACAGCTGCTTCGAGTTCTTAACATCCACGTCGGGCTAACGTTATTCGTTCATTTGCAGTGTTAATTCTGTCATGACTCGGTTTTATTTTTAAATTATTTAAATTTTAAGTGTTTTTTAAAATGCGGTTCTTAGTTCCATTTTTAGGAGTTATCCTGTATTGTAGCAGTGTTGCCAATGGGGCGTCGATTTTGGCCCTCTTTTCGTCCCTGTCATTTACTGACCAAGCTGTCTTCCGAGGATATGTTGGACTACTGGCTTCAAGAGGTCACAGCGTCGTGGTAATGACTCCATACGCAGGTCATTTTCCTCCAGCTGTAAAAGACAAAGTCATTGAGTTGGATGTGGGACAAGAATCGGCAGCTTTATGGGACGAATACTTCGCTTTAGTAACCAATGTAGACGACCCATATGCTCGGCTGAGAGATCACAACGATTTCACAGTGAAACTGGCAATTGCTCAACTAAAATCGAAACAAATGACTGCTCTGTTTATCAATCCTAATATCAAGTTTGACCTCGTGATCACAGAAGCTGACGTTCCTCTGCTTTATGCCGTTGCAGAGAAGTACAAATCTTCTCATATTGCGATTACAACTTCAAGTGGAAAGATTCACCAGTACGAAGCCCAGAATGTTCCTGTTCATCCTGTGTTATATCCCGATGTCAACGCATTGAGCTACGGTAATTCATCCAGTTTGTGGCAGAAAGCTGTCGCATTGGGTCGGCATTTTGGTACTAAACGCGAGTATAACGGGTATCAGCATCTTTCTGAGTTGGCTGCTAAGGCTATCTTCAAATTTGAAAGGAGTTTAGACGATATAGAAAAGGATATCGACATGCTGTTTGTTGCCAACAATCCAGCGCTTATCGGAAACAGACCGTCTGGATCCTCAGTAGTTTATACTGATAGACTCCAGGTTCAACCAGGATATCCCTTACCAGAGGTTTGTTCTCTAGCTCATAAATTACTCCAGCTTATTTTTGAATGATTATTATTATTTCTTATTTCTTTATAGGATCTAAAGTCTATTCTTGACTCTGCTACTAAAGGAGCCATCTACTTCAGTTTAGGTGCCCTGCAACCAGCTGAACAGTTATCCAAAGAACTGCTTAACACTTTAACAGAATCTTTCCGCCATCTTCCATACACTGTTCTGTGGAAAATTGGTAATACCACCAACATCAATATCCCCAAGAATGTTGTGGCTGGAGATTGGTTCCCACAGCAAGAAGTTTTAGGTAAGGTCTAACTTATTTTATCTATTAATTTTAATCCTGAAGGCAATTTTAGTATACTTATATCTATTTTTTATAGCGCACCCCAACATGAAGGTATTCATAACCAATGGTGGACCCAGATCTTTAGAAGAGGCAGTATTTTACGGGGTTCCAATCATAGGTCTGCCAACTATTAAGACTCGTAAAGTATTTATTGAGCAAGTCACCAAACACGGTGCTGGGGAAATCTTAAATCCCCACTACTTAGACAAGGAGACTTTGCATGCGACCATATCCGTGGTCGCTCGCGACGTAAAGTGAGTTGCAAATTATCTTTAAATCTTATTTATTGATATCCTAACATTTTGTACTGGAGTTGATCTGTTTGATGTTGTTTCCAGGTACAAGAATGCTGTCTTAAAGTTGAAGGAAGCCATTTTCGACCCGATTATATCTGGACCAGACCACGCGGTTTTATGGACCGAACATGTGCTCCGCAACGGCGGCGCTAAACATCTGAAATCCAATACATCATCTTTCTTGGAAACATACTTATTGGATGTCTTCAGTTTCATATTATTGCAAATTGCTGGTGTCATAGTCATGATATATTTGGCTGTACGCCATGTAATTAGAAAGATTAAAAGGCGCATCATCGAACGTAGAGGTTTAGATGGAAAATATAAAGCTTTGTAAAATGTTTGTTTAATTTTGGAACAATAAACTATTTTCTTATAACGTGTTATTTATTGATTACGTTTATTTACTATATTTCCCTAGCAATGCTTCCTAAAAAGGGACTCTTACCTAAACATTTTAACTTAAACTTTAATGTAAAAAAATTGTCTTAAGTTTTTTGATACCTATAGGTACCTACTATGTCTCAGACCCGATGTAGTTTATAATTTTAAATCTCGCGCCCTATCCCTTCTCCTCGGCAAATACACTGACAGCAGAGACCACGGCATGAGGAGGAACTAGAAGGCACCCCCGCACCCCGCGGCCGCACCTATAGGAATGCATCGACTTCTACCACCAGTCGCGTCTGGAAGTGCAATTGGGTCGCCGCGCATACGCATATGATAAATACATCAGCTCTGCCGCCGCGAAACATCCCCTACTTCTAGATTGCTTAACTCATCTTCATCAGGAGATCTATCCATTGAGGATTGCTCTATGTCTATGTCTATGTACCCTTTCCTACTTCCTCCTTTTGTTTCTTAGGGCGTGAAACCACAAAAATACAATCCGGCTCGAAGGACCAAAAATATGGATGCGCCGCTCACCAAGGAGGCAAGCCACGATCCAGATGTGATTTATATTAATTAAGTGGACTGTATTTTTGTGGTTTTGACGCCCTAAGAAACAAAAGGAGGAAGTAGGAAAGGGTACACTGACTGACCTGGTGATCCTCGATTGCAATCCAAGGGGTATCACAGCACAAAGATGGTGGTATGCACTGCGTGGTAAAGTTTATGTGGTAATCACTCGACTAGCGCGCGGTTCTGGCTGATGCCAGAGGAGCAATCCTCAATGGATAGATCTCTGGTGAAGATGAGTTAAGCAATCTAGAAGTAGGGGATGTTTCGCAGAGCTGATGTATTTATCATATGCGTATGCGCGGCGACCCAATTGCACTTCCAGACGCGACTGGTGGTAGAAGTCGATGCATTCCTATAGGTGCGGCCGCGGGTAGCGGGGGTGCCTTCTAGTTCCTCCTCATGCCGTGGTCTCTGCTGTCAGTGTATTTGACGAGGAGAAGGGATAGGGCGCGAGATTTAAAATTATAAACTAATGAGTTAGAAGTAGATGGCGTTACCACGATGGAACTAATTGGAACCCGTTCTTCTCAGTTTCAGTTCGTTTAACTACAGGATCCAGATTTTTTTAAATAGTAAGTTTATTATCATAGATTGTAGGCAATTAAACATTACGCTACGACTAATAGAAACTACGAAATAAAAAAAACATTATTTCATGACACACAAATCCATTATTTGAAAGGCCGTATGGCCAAATCACGTGCTTTTGTTCCTATAGGACGTGGATCGCCGTAAACTAATGATGGGAACGAATTGCCTATTCAACTAGGTATCTTCGGTCAGTTGATAGACGGAATTCCTCTCAAAGATTGAACAAGTAATTAGAACTAGCCATTTTCTTTAAAATTTAAACCATAAGTATTTTAATATAAGTAGAAAATATCAAGTTATAAATGTAAGTAGGTGTTGCACAAAAACTGCATGCTTGCATAATTCAGCCGTGTTTGTTTAAAATATTTACATTTTCCTGGTTCAGTATTGCGCTGAAAACTACAATTTTTCCGAGCCATTCAAACTTCACTCAGCATTATCGCTTTATTTATGTTTATCTTACTTAATAAACAATGTAGCTGCAGAAAACGAGGTTTTTAAGAGCTTAATAAGGGTGGTGAGTAAAGTAAGTTTTTAATTAATAATTTTCTTTTAAATCTGTATCTATAGCTGTGTAGGTACTTACTAACCTACTTACATACTACAAAAGTTACATAACTCATTGGGTATAAATAAATTGACGGAATTAACCCGCCTCGTTACTATAAATACAAGTTAAGCATACTAGCGACATTGCTTCAAACAATTATCAGGGTACAAAATACCCTTCCGTTCAATCAAACATATAAACTTTTAGGTTCACATTGCGAAATAAGAACATTTATTTTAGAAATATAATTAGGTTAGTCCTACTAATTTTATAAACGTAAAAGTTTGTGAGTATGTAGGTACCTACCTATCGATGTATGGAGGGATGTTTGTTACTCTTTCACGTAAAAACTATTGGACGGATTTGGATGAAACTTTACAGTAATACATATTAGGTTATACATCAGAATAACATACTTTTTACCTCGGTAAAACTTCTCATCCCCAAGGAAACCGACTTCCACGCGAACGGAGTCGCGGGCGGCCACTAGTATACTGAGTATACTATAACCCGTGAACACTCTTTATCCTTTTAATTTATTAGAGGATGAGGCATTCAATTGATGTGATGTCGTTAAAGTTTTATGTTTAGTAAGTATATATAACCTTTTAATACCTATTTGTTTCTTAGTACTCCTTCATCGATCAAGATAACAGTAGCTCTTTTATGTCTCTATATAGACCGTTTAGATATAACTACGCCTAGTGTTAATAAATTAAGAAAAGGTTTTTTTATTTATTTAATAAAAATGCACAAACACAGTTACAATAAATACAAACTCAAAAGTGGTAAATTTTTTATTGATAGGTAAGCCTACTTTGTTTTCTTCGAGGGTTAAGAAAATCTTTTTTTTTTTACTTTAAACGGACTGCTCAATTATGCTTCTAACATCCTGCTAATACCTACTATAAACGTGAAAGTGTGTAAGTACCTATGTATAAATGTTTGTTACTTTTTCACATAAAAACTACTAGACGGATTTGGATAAAACTTTACAGTAATATTGGTAATGTTATCATCAGTCATCTGAATAACACATAGGGTATTTTTTACCTCGGGAATACTTCTCTTTTCCAAAGGACACCGACTTCCACGCGAGTTGCGGGCGGCCACTAGTCAATATATATTTTCAATAATTTCATAATATTCGACTCACTACATATATAAGCTGGTTTAACGATTCGATTCTATATATTTCTCGCCATACCCTCGCTATTTTTGCTACATCATTGAAAATGCTAATTTCCTCGTGTTGCTACGAACTTGATTTATTATTCAGATTTCTATAACTAACCGTATTCGTAGTAAGTTTACTTACCTAGATCGAATATCTAAAAAGTTGAAAGCATATTTGCTCTACGATAAGTAAGTAAGTAGGTACCTATGTTTATCCGCAAACTCTTTTGAACACAAGCCAATGGTTTTGAAAAGTGACATTAGGAAACGTTGTCAAAAAATTACTCTCTTTCGAAGTTCTATAAATTTTATCTATTAAAAAACCAATTGGAGGTTGAGGATAATGATGATTATTAAATATACTCAACTCCCAGGCCCTCAAGTCAAATGGGGTCGACGACAATTCGGACACAAAAAACTCGGACACCTTGGCCAATGTATGTAAAAAAATAATATTAAAATTGAAAATCCATTGGCCAAGGTGTCCGAGTTTTTTGTGTCCGAAATGTCGTCGACCCGTCAAATAGCGATAGAAATTTGCGTTAGCGAGTGAATAGTCTATTCAATAGAATTAAAATTAATGTATGAAACTGTAAAATTGCAAGCGTGTCAAAAATGTCAGTCTCATACATTTTTATTCTATTCACTCTCTAACGCAAATTTCTGTTGACTTGGGGGGCTAGTTAATCTGTTATCCTAATTATTTTGTGTCTTCAGGCTATGTCCATTGTTGTATATTGTATATTTAAGTCAGATTTAAGATTATCTTATCAAGGCACTCTGTTTAATGAAAATACTTTAACCTAAATATAACTCAGTCAGGCCAAACTAATTGGGTTAATCTGTCAGGCAGCTTAAAACCTAGAATACGTTTAGTTTACCACCACAAGCTTAAAATGTCGATTTTTAACGACAGCTGTTAATTGTTTACTAATTTTGGATTTAGGTCACAGTTACTGAAAATCACATTAAGCCATAAAATAATTTATTTTCGTAATATCATATTTTATATCTAATTTTTCCGAAACAAGGAACAACAATATTCGTTTGACTACAATATGTGACTACAACATTGAAGCTCGCGCGAGGGCCTGCAGTGCGTTCTATGAGTTTAGCAGCGTTGCTTTGCGTCGTCGGCGACAGTGGCCGCACGACTACCTAAAATACCCCTCTCCCTGCAAAAACAGTTTAAAAGCCTCCGCGATCTTCCCCGGCTGCTCCTCCAGAACCATCCCGCAGTCATGGATGTTCAGCCAGGAAGTCTTGGAAGGTTCCAATCGACCGTTGAAGACGACGGTGTCGTCCACATGAGGGGACATCGACCCCGTCGCGTTCAATACTGGGACTTTTATCGTGTTGCTATCCCGGGAAATACCCAAGTCGGTGCGGCGCAGGTACGCGTCGATCAACATGGATAGGTTGACGGGATTCACGTGCGAGAAGCATTCCTTGTACACCTGCGCCAGGTCGTGGTTGCGGTCGTCGGTGCTGCGGCCGAAGTGGTGCCACATCAGGTAGTCTAGCGCTCCCTGTGTCATCCCGCTAGAACGCAGCTGCCTCATATTAATCTTTTGGTACAGCCACTCGGTCCACCCGGCCTGGGTCGATGTGCAGTTAACGAGGACTAGAGCATCCACTTTCTGCGGGCTGGTAACAGCGTAGCGAGCAAGGATGTTAGCTCCGGCACCCACGCCGAACCCGATGAACGAGCGAATTCCAAAATGGCCTAGAACGAAATCAATCTGTGAGGCTAGGGCATCCATAGTAGGATAGGTGTAGTCTTCTGGCAGTGTTGGGGCGCCCTCCTCCTGTCCGGGTGCGTTGATGTGGTAGATGCAGAACTTCTCCAGGATGGCTTGCATCTCCACGAAGTTGAAGAACGCCTGGAAGTTTGCTGCGTAGTTGAGGCCGAGGTCATGGTAGGTGATGATGGCGTGTTTGTTGCGGTCCCCGCGGACGGCCACCAGCAGGTCCCCGCGGGACGTGCGCACCCTCTCCTCCACGCATGCGCCATCGCTCTGTAACCTCCTGTCCGATGGAAAATGGAGCTGGACACTCTTGAGGTCATCTTCCAAATTGTCCGAAGACATCATGTTCAGCAGAGCGATGTTTTCGTGCTTTGAACCGGGCATTTTTTTTCTCGTTTCTTACAGACACTGACTCTGTGGAGTTGCTTGTTAGTACTTTTCAAATCACTTTCTTTCTCCTTTACTTTATTTTCCACCTTTGTAACACTCAGCTGTTCTAATCGATGTTAATTAACGAAACCCATGAGCGACTGCACGTCCCTTGTTCGTCATATCTGTATGCGGCCGCATCCAGCGATTATTATAGTATCGGCAGTGGAGTATTTAGTTAACGACACACTCTGTGTTATATATTAAGGTAATTTAAACGTAAAACAAGGTAATTCACTGTGAATAACGCAGGAAATGGTCAATAAAGTGCGGCGCGGGCACGCGTAAGACCCCGCTTGTGACTGGTTCGGTACTGCTCGACTGTTTTCGTTTATCGTCGCGTTATGGCGGCCGGCTGTCTGGCTCCACAGACTAGTCGGCAACTGTAACGTAGAGTCAGTTTACAACTCTATTCCAACAAGAGTAAATATTAAAATCCTTAAGCTTCAGTTAACAGAAATGATTCTTCGAATTGAAACTGTAAAGAGACTAATTTACTAGTTGTTTATAACGATTGTTGTTAAATAAAGTAAGTCAACCTTGGTTTGTCAACTACACTGTGGCCATTTCGTCTAGGCTGATGGCGCATGCGTAATGAAGCGCTTTCTTGTTAGATTGTGTTGTACGTTGTAGGTATCTACAACTCAAAAAGTAGGTTTCTTCATATAATAGCCGATTATAGTAAATTACAGTTATTGAACGATAAATTACAAGTCGTATTTTACAAGCAAATATGTCACATTATTGTCTTGGGTAGGTATTACCAACACATTCGGGTTAAGTAATAGTGGTTGTAACTAGGTAGGTAGTAGGTATGTGATAACCTGTTAGATAACCGGACTTTTTTTATTATAAAAGTGAATCGATGTAAAAAATATGTATCGCCACTTTTTATAATTTTGAAGTAAATAACTCTAACCAATCACGCCTGCATTTATTAACAAAAAATAATTTATCTAAGAACATAAGTACCTACTATGTTAGGCTACGAAACATATAAATATTACACAAATACTTTTGTAAAAGCTTCCAACTTCTGAAACTTAAGTACCTAAAAAGAGAACAGCCCTTTAAAAAAGAAATTGCATTCGTTTGTTATAGACACAAACAAACAAAGAACTGTCCCCGGCCCTTATTCTATAAGTTTACGAGTGGCCGCTCCTTGTGGCAAGGCAACCGGTTTCAAGGACAACCACAGTTTGTATGTAGGTATGTATGTATGTATGGTTGTATGTATGTCAGGTAGGCAGAGAAATGACGTAGATGTCTCAGGTTCAGAGCTCGATGCTGCGATAATAGTACGTAGGGCTGTAAAAGTTTTGCGGTTCCAGAATTTTGTTAAAATTCAAGGTATGTACAATAATTATATAGCGTGTAAGCTTGGTCAAATTCTTTAAAAAGTCTAACATCTGATGGGTTGGTTTATAAAACAACAAAATAATGACAATATTTATCTTTAGGTACAAATATTTTAGTTAGTACCAACCTAAATACAATTAAAATATCATCAATTACTTACAATGCCGAAATGTTAATAACGTAATGTAGATACTTCGTATTATTCAAGTGAAAGTTGAATAAACGCCACCCCACGAGGGTAATACCAAAATAATTTCCAATTCCAAAGGGTGAGATGTCACGCGATTATAAAACCCTACAACTTAACGCAGGTATTTACCCTTTTTATTATTTTAGGATAATTAAGTGTTCGTAATTTTTTATTCTACTCTTTTTTTGGTTTAATTTTAACCTGTGATTAAAACCAACGATCGATACCGCAACGATTACACATCATATCATATTCATGTTTTGAATAAAGTAGCTTTTTGATTGCAGTTTATGAATAGTGGTAGGTACCCAAGTTTCCGTCAATAAATCCGCCCGTATTAAGCAGTAGTGTACCTACACGAGACTTTTCTTAGAAGTTCAAAGCTAAAGATAAACAAATTGAAATTTGAAGTATTGTTCAAACGAAATATTTATCAAATGCATTTGTTAACTTTAAAGTTCGGTAAACCCTCGATAAAATAACAAAAATAGCTACAATAAAAATAACACCAGCACTATTTTGTTGTTGTTCGTGAATTGTAAAGTAGATAATTATAAAATCAATAAAAATAATTGTTGGAAATTGCCACGAACAAATATTTAACAACCGATAACAACTGAACAAGTTACAATTAAAATAATTAGTATCCACACTAGCCTTAACACTCGGAATCACTCATAAAAATTTAACGTTTAAAAAAAGTCATCGATAAAATAACGATAAAACGTCGAATTAACTAATTGTGAAATTGCTTTATCGTCTAATGTTGAATTTATACTTATTAGAAAAAAAACATTTAAAAGGTTGTGCTAACAAGTGCACAGATGTACAAATATTACTGAAATAAGATTATATACTTGTTCCTATATGGGAAATGAATCACTTTTGTTCTAAAACATAAACGTGCAATATCGAAAGCTGCCGTGTACAGCTTTTCGTAAGCTTTTTGCTTTTTAATTAATTAATCATGCAAGTAAAATTTCTTTCAAATTACGTGTTCATTTTGATTTTTATTGTAAGTAACTATTGGAAAAAATTAATTTTTTTTTGAATGATATTTTTTTAATGTGTGAAATATTTATAGAACACAGTAACAGGTAACTTTCGTATTTTGGCGCCGGAGTTCATATGTCCAAAGGACGATGACTCCCCGATTGATAAACCAGACAACATTGTTATCACGTAAGTATAAAAATATATAATTCAGTATTATTAACCTTTTTTGGTACATTAATGACTCAATTTTACCATTTCAAGTATAGATACTTTTACCAAAGTGTACCATATCAACTGCTAGATATTTTAAGTACCGACCTCATAAGGATGCATTTAACAATATCTAATAACGAAATCGTTAACTTAGCAATAAGTACCGATTGAATAATATTGCCTGTGTTTTGTTTGTTCTTTTAAGTTATCTGACTGGCTTTTCGCCTTCTACGTAATGCGTTGTTAATCAAATCCTAATACTTTTCCCATTCAAGTACCTAAGTCTAAATTACTTATCCTTATTAGTATCCAAGTGCAAGCCGGCCTGGACCTGGACTTCAGCTGGGCGGTACGCTGGAAGCACCTGCAGGTGATATCCCAGCGGTTCACACTTTTACTCTGGAAGACTATTAGGGAGCTGGAAGACAAACTGAATGGACCGCAGCCAGAGCCTTACGTCTATGTTATTGAACATAACGAAGTAAATTTTTTTTTCTTATAGAATAGAAATTTTGTTGACTACTAGTGGCCGTCCGCGACTCCGATCGCGTGGAAGTCGGTTTCCTGTGGGAATGAGAAGTTTTCCCGCGGTAAAAAGTACCCTATATGTTATTCTGATGTATAAACTATATTACTGTAAAGTTTCATCAAAACCTGTCCAGTAGTTTTAACGTGAAAGAGTAGCAAACATCCATCCATACATACTCACAAACTAACACGTTTATAATATTAGTTGGACTAACTAACTTAATTCTTAAGTTAAGAAGGTTTATTAGTTAAAATAATTAGAAAAAGATTTGTTAAGAAGTTAAAAAGAATTGTGTTATGGTAATGTCGTGTTAAAATGCACCTGTTGCATGTGCGTCGTAAGTAAATAGTATTTATAAATTGTGTTAGGAGCTATATTATTATCCTGATGTATTGTATAGTCTTAAAGACATGTTTTTAACTTAGAACCAATGCGATAAACACTAAGTACATAACGTTAGTATTTACTGAAATAATTTTAAGTCTGTATGCTAATTACAACACACACATACTTATGTACCATTATTAGAGGACAAGCATAACCTTTATTTAAACGTAGGTAATATTTTTTCGTTTTTTTCTGCTTTTAAATTCATTTTCTTAGATACCTACATTTAGTTTATGATACAAATGACACCAAATGTTTTCGTTAAACACTAAAAACCTCGTCAGAAGCCTTAAACGGTTCCTTCAATCTCTGATCTGAATCTATTGACGAATATGCCATTTCAGCACACGATAAGAAGACGACACACTTACTAATTTTACTTTTATCAATATTTCTATTATTAATTGCAGTTACTCCGTGGTGTAGAATACATCTTCAACGTGACGTCATCATCTGATGATTTGGAACCATCCACTAAGGTCTTCCAAATCGACAATTCGCAAGGTGACCAGATATTAGAGAACGTTGATGGAAGAGGGGACATGTTCTCAATAATGTTGATCGGAGGACAGGAAACGTATACGGATTTAGGTTATAGTTTGGAAGCTCAAGTGACTACTTGTACCCATACGCAGGATTATTATGTGAGTATGTTTTAATGCTAGTACTAGTTAGGTACTTAATTACGTACCCACGACGCGTAAATAAGTTTAAAGTGGCTAAAATTGATTTATATTTTAAGCAATACAAAGCATGTTTTCTGCAATTTCAAAAACTTTCTGCGCATTCGTTAAAACCTGATAGAACAAATGCGCCGATTTTTTAGCTTGTATCACAGTTTTAAGGAACTGCCTTTTAAGGACCATATCTTGACCAAGGGCGGATCCAGCTTAGGTGCCAGGGGGGGTCACATACCTAATCGTGGTCAAGAAGCAATAAGTTATACCTAATGTTAGGCATGTCTAACAACTTTAAGTTAGAGTTCCACTAAGTCCTGGACACACCCCAGTGGAGGGTCACAACCGCCGCGCCGTGACCCCCCGTCCTGGATCCGCCCCCGCTGGACTGTGCTATCGTTTCTCAGTGAGACTGTTAAGCAGTGAATGAAATGAAATGAAATTACTTTATTGTAAGTAATTATAGTAGGATTAAGAATTAATCACTAATACATTGTCAAAAGCATAAAATAAAAAATAAAAAAAGATGTCACGGGACACCCCTATGCATCAGCAATGGCCGTAGTAGACCGAGAGAAAAAGCTGGCGGAAAAAACTCTCGGCACTCTTTTCGATATTATACAATCATAATTTTAATTTATATTCATTTAAAACGTGTACATTCAGTCAACATATAAATTATTTTCTCGTACCTCAAACCCGCTCAACATTATTAAACTTAAAAAATATGAAAGTGCTAGTAAACTAATGAGGAAACTTCAGTAGAAATAGATATAGGTGACTACACAGTTGGGCACCCCACAAACATTCTTCTACAAAGTAATATTAACTGTAAGGTTTAACTGAGCTGGAGTAAGATTACACTGTCTGATATAAGACTGTAGGTATAATAAAATTTTATGCAAGTAATAGTGGCCGCTCGCGACTCCGTTCGCGTGGAAGTCGGTTTCCCGTGGGAATGAGAAGTTTTCCCGCGGTAAAAAGTACCCTATGTGTTATTCTGATGTATAACTTATATTACTGCAAAGTATCATCTAAATCAGTCCAGTAGTTTTTACGTGAAAGAGTAACCAACATGCATACATCCTCACTAACTTTCACATTTATAAAATTAGTAGGATTAACATTGTATTTTACAAGTTACAAATAAAAGTCGAAACCAAATGCTTTCAGTTTATTTGGACGGTAAAAGATGTTTCTACAAGTAAAGTTGTAGACGTGTCGTATGTATCGGGCTACAAATTGGATGTACCACCATATTCACTATCTTCTGACACGATGTATGACGTAAGCTGTCAATTGATAAGAAAGACCACCGCTGAATTAGCTACAAAGGTAAAATATACATAAACTAGTGGCTGCCCGCGACTCCGTTCACGTGGAGTTAGTTTCCCGTGGGAATGAAAAGTTTTCCCGCGGTAAAAAAAACCCTATGTGTTATTCTGATGTTCAACCTATATTACTGTAAAGTTTCAACAAAATCCGTCCCGTAGTTTTTACGTGAAAGAGTAACAAACATCCATACATCCATCCATACATACTCACAAACTTTCACGTTTATAATATTAGAAGGATTAGTAGGATATACCTCTATTGTACTTTTTGTGTTACTGTTACTAGTTCTAATAATAAGATATCAGTAGATTATCACACCTATTGCGTAGTGAGTAAGATGGTTATTGCGCGTATCAATTGGTTACAAAAAATCAATGGCCGCCGTAGTACCGCCTTAAGTGGGAATTCCATCGATATATCGTAGGTAAATGTAGGTTTTCCCCTATTTTCTCACAATATTACTGATTGACTGGTTTTGTAAAGAATATACAATGCACTTGATTTCTACAAAAAATATATTTAATTAGGTGAATTAATAAAAAAAATGTATTTGGTTACAATTCTTCAAGGATATGTAATGGAAAATTATAATATGATCATTATATTACAAAATACCATTTTTCAGTGTATTATTCTTTAATCAAAATTCAAACTTTATTTCCTGAAATTAAAGTGTTTTTTCATGATTCATTTCAGACTGGCATTCAGAACCGAACTTTATTGCTCGGATTAAAAATCAATTTAAATATTGATGTCCTCATTATTTCCATAAATTATCCATTTTTATTGGAAAGTATTGTTTTTAATCACGATTATTATGAAGAAAATGTGTCGGTAAGAAATGATCTATTCAATTTATCTTTGCTTACTTGATATGCTCTGTATGAGATTAGTTCTAAAGCGAAAAGAATATAATAATCATAGAAGAGAAATCTCAAAGAGTTACTGTAGCTAATAAAATATTTATTACGACAAAAAACGCAGATTTTTCGGCTCAGCTTTACTTTTTACGATCCTCTCTACAGATTTACATATTTGTTAAAAATTGCTTTAAACGAGTGCAAAAATAAAACAAAGGGACTAATCCTATTCTTCCAGTTCGAATGGGTTTGTATGTACAAAGGAGAACTCTGTAATAATTTTGAAAATGAAAACAATGGCTCGCTGTATGTTTATGGATTACCTGAAATCGGGGAGTAAGTTAAATCCTATTGTTTTTTGTTTAAATAATTTTGGGTATCATATGGCACGGTGTGGGCGTAAAACCATAAAGCTTATAAATTGTTTTTAAGATGGGTAGATGCGATTTAGATAAAGAAAGATATAATTTTTCAAACTAGAATGGTAGATATAAACCCCTTTTTAAAAAATATTCTAAATTATAATAACGGGCGTAAAAATACCACTTCCGAAGCCTGAAACCATGTATTCTTGAGCTTCAATAGTAACTAAATTCACTAACAGCATACCCAGAAAACTCAATTTAAAGAAGTTATTAAGGATCGAAAAGTCATATTCGCCGCTTGAAATCATCGCTCACACATCAACTGTCGGTTCAGGTACGATTATTTACATTGCAAATTAAATAAAAACCCTATTTAATTAAAATCATCGCAAAATCTGATAGTATTAATGCAATTTTGGAAAATTAAGTAAAAAAATTTTTTTTTTTTAATTATTTTAGGTATGAAATAACAGTAACAGCCCACGTTATGGATCAATATGCAAACGCAAGCGCAAGAATTATAACTGTCGAGCCTACACTTCCGGTCATACAGGTATTAATAAAAATTTACGTGTTTTTTCTACATTGTTTCCTTTTATGCTTATTAATAAAATATTGTTTGTCTGTATTCCTCTGATAAAATAGCTTGAAAGAACTACCGATGAAATAAATTAAAAAAATATTAGTTGGTAGTTGGTAGTAATGCGAGTAAATAAGTTTCGTGCGAATCTACAGACTACAGAAAAAGTAATTAATATTTAAAGGTGTCGACCCGCACACTTCGTGCGAGCTTTTCCTTGCGAATTGACTATTAACCCGTTGTTTTTAATCCTCGCCAGGTAGAGGCCATTTCAAGACTTATAAATTCAGGAGATACAATAGCTTTATCTGCTAATATAAGCAACATAGTACCGACATGCACCATGACTTGGTATTTTGCGACCGAAGAGGAGATTTTAAACGGAAGTATTTGCTCTTATAATCAATTGGAGAATTGTACGGTAATAAGTGAACAAATCTTTTTATGTGGCTTATTAGTTATGTATGACTTCTTTTAATAACTTTTTAAATATATACTCAATAAGTTAAGATGGTACAGGTAACAATGATTTAAAATAATTTAAATTGTTAACAAAATAAGGTAATTGGCTTACTTCCCTAACATCTGATAGAAACTTAATTGATGTTTTATATTGTGCATATTTTTAATTAACTATAAAACATATGAACATGAACTTTTTGTAATACTTATTTGACAAACAAAACCCGGATAAAATCATCCCTTTTCTTTGTTAAACCATTGTTTCAGCATGGTACACCTCTAGGCGAGAGCATCACAATCTTCTCCCTAGAAGAAAACTTCCTCAACGAACTGACAGACTTCTCCAACGACACGCAATACCGGGAGATGTCGGCGGAGACTCCGGCGCAGGTCGGATGCGCGCGCGTCGTCGCTGAGTGTGACTGTTCGAGAAGTTTCGATTGTGATTCTAAAGGAGTGGTGTATGGAGAGTTGGGGTTTCAGGTTAATGATGGACCGGTGGTCAATGATTTAAAGGTGAATTAATGATATTTTTAACTCTCGGTGTAACTTACCAATCTCATAGATTTTCACTGACAAATAACTAAGGCATGAGAACAAATATTTTTTTGTCGGAAGAAACATAATAAACGAAGGATGAACAGTTTATGATATAAAAGTTCATATATGGTAACTTAATAAATCTCCGGCCTAACCACCAACCAAGACAACTGGGTCTTACTAAGCGCCACTAACTACAGACACCATACACTGGACTAGGGGGAACCTAGTTTCACCCAAAACTGGGAATCGAGCTTGGTACTTACTGCTAACCAGTCCGGTATATACCGCTGCACCACTTCGAAAAGCAACAAACTTTCAGGGAATAATAATTTTCCAGGTCACTCCAGGCGCAGGAGTAGCTCTGGAGACCGTTTTCCGCATCAGCACCGTCGCTGCGGAGGACCCTGAAGGACCATTACGTTACACCTTCTACTGCACAATAAACCAGGATCTCAGAATCAAGATCGCATCATTCTTTGAACATTTAGCCGTGGAGACCACACTGCCTTATATAAGTAGGTTTTTGGGAAATATTGTCCATGTTTAAGTTATCTAAGTTAAATCTAAAGGTTATCTTGAGGTAAAATCTATAGGTATTTAAGTAAAATTGCAACAGTTATGTTGAGTCCAAGTATTAGTGCGTGTTACCTCTTGAAGGCTAGTTTTTGATTTTATTTAACGCAAATTATGTGCTAAGCTTCAACCTGCTGCTATAATCTTCAATGCAGTCAACTTCATCAACTTATTTCTTTACAACAACATTCTCTCTTTTCTTAGTTGAGGGCACAGAACTATGGCTCGAAGTATGCGACAGTTTGGGTGGTTGTTCCAAGACTCCTTCCACTGTCATGAAGCTGTCAGCAGGTGACGCGCGAGACGTTGACGTGTTGGTGGTGGATGTGCGTGCGCAGGCAGCGCGGTGCGAATACGAGGAGATGAAAAAACTCGCTGTGTTCGGGCTGATTAGCTATATTGTAAGGTTTATGTTTTGAGGATGTGTTGAAACTAATAAACAATTTATTTATATGATAATTGCTTAGGGATTCGATTCCAAACATTAAGGGATGATTATAATTTGATACTTTAAGTTTTTGTTGGTTACTAATGATCGTATGCAATAGGTAGTTTATTCTATGTTTACTTATAAAAATAACAAGTCCTGACTGACTGATTCAACTTCGCCAAGCTATGCGTTACGCAAATGTGGTACAGGCGTTCACAATTTTTAGAAATTCCTACGGGAAAGCAACTCAGCTGCGGGTTTAGGATACGGCAGGGCGGAAAGCTAGTTTATTCTATACTGAAAACCGCATTAAAATCCGTTTAGTTGTTTAGGAGGAAATAGCGGTCAAACATACAAACAGACACAATTAGCGACTTGGATTTATACTATGTAATGATGATGATAATTATAATGAAGTATATAATGCAACCTTATTTATTTACAGAACACGTCTCAAGTTGAAAATATATCTACGTTATCAAAGGCGGTGACTGAAGCCCTATCTACATTGCAGACTTGTAGAAATGGAGAAACTATGAGGATGGAACTAACCGAGACATTGGCTCAACTGGGAATCGATGCAAATGTAGCTATTTGAATGTAATAATAATCTAACATATAAATAAATAAAATCTCCAGACTAACACACCAATTATGTGACCCTAAAGTAAGTTGCAGTAATAAAACATATTAATTAAGGTATGGAACATTAACGGTATTTTTTTAAATAATTGTCATTGCATCCATAGTTAAGTAATTTAGACATTATAAAAGTAATTATTTCCATTATAAGTTTATTTTGTCACTAATATTAACCTACTCTTTATTTAATCAATGAATTTTTAATTGAAACTTATCCAATGACTTTATATCGATTTGTAATTAACTAAATATATTGGAAATAGTTACATTTACTTTTCGAACACAAAAAACTCGAACTTTAATATTATTTTTTACCAAGGTGTCCGAGTTTTTTGTGTCTGAAAAGTCAATGACTCCATTTTTCTTATCTACACCTCCAACAATGTTTATCTTTAAAAGCTAAACTGAAATGCCACTACTCATATGTATGTAGGTACGTTTATTGTATGGCAGTAATAAAAACTCAGGTAAAAGTTTAATAAAGTTTATTTCAAAATAAGTGTACAAGTTATCATCTACTTAAACCTAAAAAGTATTAACTTCTTCTTAATATTATGTACAATGACTTTTACATTATGCTTACAAAAATATACAGCAAGATTCAAATTAAATTATTGATATTTTTAAAACCAACCGCATACCTCTACACATTATTGCACAAAATTTAACTAAACATCAATATCACAGTATCAGCGTAGTAAGTAACCCTGTAAAAAACTGAACTATCATATCAAAAGTTTCGGATTCGATACCCACTGAGTTTTACCACTTTTATGGTGTTTCCAATCTTTGCATCAACACGGCGAGGGAATACGTAAGGTCATAAAACGTAAGTCACGTGGTGGTAATTATCCATCATGTGAATCCATCAACCCACACTGAGCCAGCGAGGTGGATTACGGCTTTAGTCCCTCTCGCTATCCGAGAAGGAAGAATGTACCCAAAAAACATCTGTGTAAGTTGTTAATTAGACTATTGCTGCAGTGCCGTGTCGATTGCATTTTCCAACATTTGAACTGTAAAGAAAGTAAATGTCAATAAATACAATAGTTACCAATAACAAAAAAAATATGGACACTATGAATTATTATTTTTACCAAAAAGACTTTTTAATCAAAAATAAAGAATTTATGAAGTTCACAAATTTTCGGATTTCAAAATTAGTAAGATTAGCTGATATTTAAATTTTAACAAAGCATTAACGATACTCCATAGATTTATTATCTTCAAATCTATGCGATACTCCTTTCACATAGTAATAATATGTGCATACCTTGTGTCAAAAGCGCTTGATTCGTCCGTTTCAGATCGTCATTGTTGTCTGTTGATCGGCTACTCATACCCTGTATGAAGGATATGGCCTGCGCCAAAAGCTCAGGGTTCGGTACCTACAAGATAATAGAATAGTTATTATTAACAATATAAGAAACAATTTCATCGGGCTTCAGTAGTATTAAAAACTACTGAATTTCGGGTACAAAATTAAGATGCAAGAAGAGAAATCATGTAACCTTCGTAAAGGGCTAATTTAAGCTAATAAACGTATGTTTACGTATTATTTTCAGTAGCAAATGCTACAATGAAATTCATTAGTTGTAGCACATTGCTACGACATAGCGTATTTTTAAAGTAAAGATACGCCTATTAAACATAGAGAAACTGTGAATAAATAACATACGATGGTACAGCGATTAACAGTAAGTTGGTCACTGTTACTACTTGGTGAGCGCTTAATGCTTCGGTCAAGCCCGGCTTTGCACATCTAAGTGCATTGATCGCTAGCTCAATCTATTCTTAGTAGAATAGTAGATTATATTTACCGCTTGGTCGGCTCCTAACGCGTCAGCCAAATCGGCTATTGCAGCGGCATACTCCGCTCGCCGCTCGCGCTCATACTGAGCGTTGCGCGATTTTTTTTCGTCCTGTTTCAAAAATATATTATATTATAGATAACACTCTCTTCAACATGAACCTAAATCATTTCTAAAGGAAATGTCTCAAAGCTGTTCAATCAAATGTAGTCTCTATGCGTCACGGCATTGGTTCCATTATTACAAAGCAGCAAGTGGTAGATGCGTCACCTCGGAGAGCGGCGTGCGGTTCTTGCCGGTCGGACGGCCGCGCTTGCGCTCCACCACTGACTTTAGCTGCTTCACCACCTTACCCTGAAGCATTCCATAGTGCGTTAACATGCTATCTCATAGTTAATTATATCAGTATTCATTAAATGAAATATTACAAATTTTATGGACCATATGTTTGTAACACAATCACCGCAAAACGAATAGACGGATTGGGATGAAACTTGATAAACAGACAAAGTTTAATCCAGAAAACACTTCAAATACTTTTTACCGCTAGTATCTAATCGTTCCCACTAAAACAACAATTTAATGAACTTCAAGTGAAAGCAATCATGAAAGCATCAAAAGTTGATAAAATGACTTACAGCTTTGTTAACGCGGGCACTCATAATGTAAGCACTTATCACTTTTCACTTAATTACAGTCACTTGCGTACGCGCAGTTCAGAAGCGCAAAATTATTTGACGTCATTAGGATCTTCAACCCTATTTAAAACCTTTCATCCCTCATCCCCTTCCATAGCGAAATCCCAAATCCTCATTAACTAGAGCAGGTAATGAATCTATAAACAATACTAGATAAAAAACAACGAGTTCACGGAATATAAGACAAAGCTGGTGTAAGGAACTAATGACGCTGCTAATCCCTCACTGCGTTGGTTTATGACTCTTTTTATAACAAAACATTTAAAAAAAACTTACAGAATACCTCAACAATGTCAATACAAACTGTAAAACTAACTGAAGTTTCTGTTTTCACTTTTTAATAAATAATTTTGCGTTTCAGTCAGTGATCTTCAGTAAAAGGTTTGGTATATAGTAAAAAACCTGTATACCTACTTATTTTTTATCAAGTGACGAATATGCTTTTGCTGTACATCAACTTGGTGTCAGGGTTGGAACCATTGGGCCCGTCGTGCAGTAGACAGGCCGTCGCCGGTGGAGTTATGGTGTAAGGGCCGACGGCCGGTTCCATGACTCCACCATAAGGACTAAGACGGAGCGCCGCGGGGTTTTAGTGGGTAGTCCCCTGGGCGACATTTCAGTTGCTCAGGTGGGAGACCCACAAACGCCCCCCGCCACCCCGGTGGGGGGTACGGTGCGAAAATGAAAAAAAAAGGGTTTGGAACCATCGTTGAGAGCCTCTGAAGTGGTTAAAGCAGGGTTGTGGCCATCCTATTGTCAGTATCCTTATCTTTGGTAAGTCCAGATGTAAAAAAAAACAAAATCGGATAATAAGAATAGCTATTCGAGATATAGGAAATCAATATTAAACGTTCTTTTTAAGGGTTTTTTTGTTTGCTCCACAGACATGAATATGTAAGAAATTAAACGACACGTTATATTAAAAAGTTTTTTTACGTTAATTCTACCATTTTATATATAATTTACAACAATAAAATGGAAAGGTCAAAACTATGAAAATTTTGTTTCTCCAACGCTGAATAAAGTAACTTTCCAAAAAAAAACTTAAAACTTTGTTGATTTTAACATAGAACTATAAATAACCTAACAAACACCACAAATAAGTATAAAATATTGAATTATTACAACACATATTGCATTACAACTACTTATAACATTTAGTTTGCCTAGTAATAAATGATCAGATTTTAGCATTGGGTTTACTACATTTTTTAAATCTGTCATTCCTAATCCCTGCCCATTGCGAAATTCTATTTTCTCATTAAATATTGAAAATACTCAAGCAGGTAATGAATCTATAGACAATACTAGATACAACACAATGAGTTCACTAAGCTGGTTTATGACTCTGTCTTCTAAATGGGATCTTACAAGATGCCGCAAATCTGATGCACTTAGGTTGTTATCTTAATTCACAACAAAATCATACTTTAATTTTATGGAACCAAGCACTATTTCAAAGTAACCAGTAAAGCAACTTCAACCTCAATTTTTTGCATGTCGCATAAAAATAAAATAAAAAAAATAAAAATCATTTTTCATCATTTATTAATTTCATTACATTCGATGAAAGTCAAAATAACGGATGTATAAAGACAATTTTCGAAGCCCGACACCACGTATTCTTGAGCCTAAATAGTAACCAAATTCACTAACATTATTCACAGAAGACTCAATTCAAAAAAAAAAAAAGGTTTGAAAAGTGATTCTCGTTGCTTGAGGTCATCGCTCACACATCAGCTAATGGTTCAGGGGCGATGGTACAGATAGCAAATAAGAATAAAACCCTATTTTATTGAAAATAATGTGGAAATTTGATATTTATATGCAATTAAATCAAATTCATTCATTTCAAATTTGAATTGACTTGTTTAACGTTAAAAGCTAGATTGTTAACATTTAACCATTGTACAATATTAGAGAGAGCATTATTTACGTCGTCGTCGTCAATTTATAAGATTAATATCGTAGGTGGGATAGTTAAATTTCAACTTCATTAAGCCGAAGCAATGTGTGGAAAAAACAACTGTACCAGGAAATACCTTGAACTATGGAGGGTGCAGATGAGAGCAACTGGTTTTTACTGATTTATTTCGTTAAGTCCCACTTCAAATACAAAAAAATCTTTGTAACAAGATTAACGTATTGATCGTGGTAGCGTCGGAGGGATATACCTACTTCTAATATGCCTAGCCTAATTATGTATTAATTTACAATTACCTGAACAGCAACCTACCTGCCTAAGATGCGTGGATTCTTGTGAGAACCCATTTAGAAGAAAGAGTCATAAACCAGCTCAGTGAGGGATTAGCAACGTCATTAGTTCCTTACCCCAGCTTTGTCTTATATTCCGTGAACTCATTGTGTTGTATCTAGTATTGTCTCTAGATTCATTACCTGCTCTAGATAATGACGAAATGAAATTTGAAGATTAGAGACACCTTCGAGTTTCTGGAGTCTGACGAAGAACAGACCTAACATAAGCAGATCTTGGTTTAAAATTTACAGAATAGTATGACCTATTGTTATTGTAATAATTTTATGATAAACTTCTTCAATAAGAATATTTTTCTTATCTACTTTTGTGAGGTACTAAATAATTCTTTTTTGGTCGCAATTTTATAATAAAATATAATAATAAAACTTAAAATAAATAGTAGGTACTTCATCTAGAGAACATAGTTACTGTCACCACAGTGAGGTAGTTGGGTCGCAGCTCGTCAGTGACGTCATTACTGCCTCGTAGAAGAAACTATGACGTCAGCAGCCGGGCTACATATCTAGACAAGCATCTTGCAGTTATTTGTACCAATATAGTGTTTTAGAGAAATTGTCTCATATTGAAAGACCTCCGAATTTTATAAGTAAGGTTAAAATAACTTTTAAAACACGTGTTTTTAAACATCGTCCGCTGTCTTTAAATCATATTAAAAAAATAACATTACTTACCAATTGAAAAACAAGCTGTAACACGAGTTTCGAGGTAATTGTCATATTTCCTTAAAGAAATTCAACTACGTGATTCCACATAGCTTCCGTCAAGACTCCAATGGCGGCGGCATACTCGGCGCGGCGCTCTCGCACTTAACGCTTATCCTGTTTTAAAACATTGAAGTTTCTTTGAATATTTTATTGGCTTTTTAAAGGTTTCTTTGCATATGAAGCATAGATAAAATAGGGTTAAATGGTATTCTATAGTTAAAACAAAATTATATTAAAAGAGTCGTTGATAAAATCCAATAAGCTGTTGTAAACGATAGTATTTGAAAAACGGTTATTCATGATTACTATTTAAGTTTTTTTTAAGAGTTAGGTACATCTTCTTTTGCGTAACCGAAATATACTATTAAAAAGCTTGTTTACATTTCCCACAATTATTTCTTCTACTGAAATACTGATTTCGCTATTTCCTTATCTACTAATATTATAAACTAGCTGGTGCCCGCGAACTTCGTTTCGCCAACTTAGAAGAAGAAAATAAGTCTATTCAAGTAATTGTGGCACCTTACACCTTACAGAACATTGTTCAAACTGAACGATCCCCACCCCCGCGTTCGTCTGCGCGGGGTGAGGAATCGTTCAATTTGAACAGAACATTTGTTCAAAACATGGGGCAGCGGACGCGCCTTTAGTGGTATAATAATATACCCTGTGACCGAACGAAAGACGTGCGCGTTCGCTGCGACGCCAAGCGTTCACTGCGCTCCGTGAAAGTCTCTGAAATCAGTGACAGAGCGCGTCGCTCCCGGGCGGCGGACAGGCGGAGGGCATAATCCTCTTCGTTTTCCTATAATATTCAGCAATACGCTATATAAGATCATTGAAATAAAGCAGTACTGACTTACAAAATGCATGTTATAAACAAAGCAAGCTTACTTACCGCAGAGCGTTCATCTGCCGTACGAATCCGCTTTGATCGTAACCGAGCCTCGCGTTGGCTTGCCGTTTCAGCCGAAAGAGAGGCAGCCTGCCTGGCCCGCGCTTGGCTGAGTCTCTCATCGCGACCTTCTTCGGACTCTTGAGACCGCACTAATTGTTTAGATAAAGCATTGCGAGACTTTCTCGATAAGTTTGATTTTTTCTGTGAAGGCATTTTCTTAGAATTTGTTAAACCTTCTACGCGTCAAAAAATTATTTGAAAAAAGTGCCAGGAATTTCCCGCCAGACGTATATTTTTATATAAATTTGTCTTTATTAAGGCAAATGAATTAATTTATATACAGCCATAGTCTTTTTTTATCGTATTGGTACAGCTTGGCCAAGTGTTGACACATATTGGCTGCGAATTTTACCAAACAACGAATATTTTATCGGCAAACAATAAATACCTACTTTCGAAAACTTTTCTTATTATGGCAGTGAATGACGTTTGACACTTGCTGCGGTGGCATTGCGATATGAAGAAAAAATTTAGTTTCACTTTATTTAATATCTGCACTTTCATGCCAAGCTATACTGAACAGGCAAGGTACCATACAGCCTTGTCTTAAGTTCAAAATTACGTTCCATATCTAAAAGATTCGTCACGATAATTATTTTAAAAATCAAAATAGGTAGGTATGTTGGTTTAGCCTATAACGAAATAACTTTGTCTACGCACGGGGCTTTTTGGCGGGAGTTCGTCAAATGATGTCGTGCTTGTTGTTAAATTTTAAATTAATGTATATTTCGGGGTTTGATTCACATTAGTGATAGTGTAATAAGTAGCAAACACCTGTGAAAGTGTACAGTGATTGAAGAATTCAATAAAAAGCATAGCCACTTGCCGGGCTGCTTTCCAAGAAGTCACAACAATCTGCAGTTTCATTACTATCGTGTTACTGTGGGTGGATTATAGATAGGAAAATCTCCTATCCAACACTGTTCAATATGAAAATGTACAAGAAAATAAAGAAAGAATAAGAAATGAGAAACATGTTTAGGCTGACGACCCAGATGTCAATGCCTTAATTTAATAAAAAAAAAAATGTCTACGCATGCGCAATGGATGGAGATGAAGCAAGATGGAAGCAAGATGGAAGGAATGCACATGTTTTATTCCTTTCATTTTTTGTAATATTGTTATGGTTTTTTAGATGTTTGTGTGTATTATCATTATTTATCTTAGAAAATTATAGAATTTATATTATTATTAGATTAGATAAGATATTAGATAGATTAATATTATAATTATGTTGGTACTTTTTCAAATCTCGGTTTCAGTGTAGTTTGCACATCATACTACCACGAACCCCTATGAAATTCACGTGCAAACGTATTTCAAGTTTTTGCCTACCCCCCCCTTTTAGGGGTTGTTTTTTTTACCCTATAACCTGGTCCATAATTTTCTCTACATAATAGTAAAAGTTTCATCAAAATCCGTCCAGCCGTTTTCGCGTGATGCTCAGCCAAATAAACAGATAAACAGACAAACAGATAAACAGACAAAAATTCTAAAAACTATTGGAACGTGTTCTGTTATCAATTTTAAGTATCCCCAATAAATTTTTTTTCGAATATCTTTTATGTACAGACTTTCCATCCTTTTCAGCTTTATTATATGTATAGATTTATCTAAGTATATCTTTCGCTTTCACGTTGAAACGGCTTAACCGATTTTAATGATTTTTTGAATAAACATTGGTCAACAAACTGGGATGAAAATAGACTTTTACCGCAGGAATAAGTCTCATTCCCACAAGAAAATCACTTTTGTCGCAGACGAAGTACCTACTTTGAATCACCATCATCATCATTACATAGCAAAGTGGCTATGCGTGTCTGTTTATACTTATGTTGATCCAGTATCTAACTCCTCCTAAACCACTTACCGGATTTTAATGCAGTATTCGCCATCATTAAGTTTTATCACATAAATTTTTAAATAAAGATCATTTGGTAAAATATTAAAATTCGACGTGTCGTGATCAAGTCACGCAAAATTAGTACCTAGTTACTTTGCGAAGCGTGGACACTTTTAACTGATAAGTGTAATAACATACCTGATGACAGCAGTGTCTGGTTTGTTCGACGCATCTTATCATTGTGGACTGCCTTCACTTCCCTCCTACTTTGTAGGAATGAAATGGCCTGCAGTTCCGGGTTCGATATCTAAACGATTATAGAACAGTTGTTTAGAACTAAAGTTATGAAAAATGTATCTTAATAGGTAAGGTGGATAATATGGTGTTAGACGTATGTATTTATTAGTAAAGGAGTTAATACCCTACCCTGAGGAAGGCCATTTTTGATTAGGTTGATAAATGAACTCCAGCAGCTTTCAGCAGCGGACCTAAAAAATTGGGTCAACAGCTTGGGCAAACTACGGATTTTCAATTTTAATATTATTTTTTACCAAGGTGTCCGAGTTTTTTGTGTCCGAAAAGTCATCGACCCGAAAAATTTACACAAATTTTTGATAAAACTAAGATCAATCAGTCATTTAGGAGGTTATTTAATTTACGTATTAAAATAATAGTACAATTCGTAAAATATTTCAAAATTAAATTTATATATTAAAAGCGAAATCTGCGCGCCAAGTGAAGTATGCGTAACTTTAACCATAAATACTGCTTTTAATATTTAAATAAGCTACCTACATTGCGAAAAAAGTAATTAGGTACCTACCTCGATACAAGTTCAATCAACATTACATTTAAAAAGTCAAAAAAATCTTCAAACAACGACAAACATTGATATGATTAAAGGATAAAAGTAACCTACCCACCTACCACTAAGCAATAAGTAGGTACAAAGGTGTGTAATTTAAAAATATATATACCTACAAGTATGTGTCAATTAGCATATACTTTAAGAGGCCTTACGTTTTTTCGAGACGGGTCAAAATAGGTATTTGACTCGCACCCACACAAACGCAGCAGCTCTCGGACGCGTGTGTGCATTGCGTAATTCGGAGCCGTCGTTGTCTAGTACGATTTAACGGTTTTGATCTTTTGATAGTTTGGATACTTTTTGTCTTTAAATGAAATAATATTGGGAAAATAAAACATAGCATTGATTAATTAATTTATAACGTGTAACAAACATAAAAAAACCTCAAAAAAAGACATAATCACAATTCACATATTATTATCTTCTTCTTCGTCAACTTTTCGTTTTTTAATCATTTCCCTTTTTTTGATTGCTTCTAAAATGTATTCGGGCTCTTTTATTTCCATTTGCCGGTCTAATCTCGAATCGATAGTTTCAGGTCGAGAGAAAACAGTCGAATTAGATTTTTTTCAGTTTATTTTCCATGACGTTATATAACTCCTTATCTTTCTCTATTATTTCGATTTTCATACTTACTTGAATACTGTTTGTGTTGGTGGCATTTTCTGGTAGCTTATCCGTATGAGAATTTTTTAACCTTTTAATATCTCTTGCATGATTAAGAAATTCAAGATTTGCCCTTTTTTCTTTTTCAACTTGAATTCTGTTCTTTTATTGCCCATTCTGATTCTGATTTGATACCTACAAGCATAAAACTTCAATGAAGTAAAAAGCATAAACTAAATACATACAATATAATAAATAATTGCACACGCTAATTAATATTTATTTTGAATACAATACAATTATCTTAATTTTCTGACAATCATAGTTCAGTTACATGCATTAATTAATTGTTACTTTACTCACCCAAGTATCAAACAACGTTAGGCCGCATATAACTTAAAAGCACGCCGGAATGCATAACAGGCGCGCGGGAAACGATGCGATACGTCCTCTCTCCTGAAGGCCTCGGCCGGGACTGATTTCACGCGGCTCATGCGCTTGGTAATAAGGAGCTCATGAAAGTATTTGTTAAAAAATATAATGACTTTAATTCAATATTTTTATTTTCAATTTAGATTGTCCATATTTTAATGTATAATATATATTAAAATCATTGTTTATGGAATATCTGTAATATGTCAAACATCGCGATGAAGTTGAACGATTATTAACGTATTTCGACCGTTTTATTCAATTATTTTAGTAATGAAACAATAAATATTTGTATATTTTTCTCTGTCACTTCAGTGGAACACTGTATGAAGAATTTAATAGATATTTTTATTTGAATTCAAGTTTATCACTTTAGTACCTATCGAACGGCATAGAAGACCATAATTTTTAAACTGCGAAAAGGGTACGTGAAAAAACAGTTAATACACAAAATAAAAGAAAATAACCTGATTTTTTCTCTGTCACTTCATTAGATGAATAAATTTCCTATACTTTAGGCTAATATTTACTTGTACAAATTTAACCATTCTCTCGTAATTGAACGTCGAAAAGTATGAAAAATCACGATAACTGCGTTTCGGTGGAGAAAAAAACGTAAGGCCTCTTAAACGTTAATATAAACTGAGGTATGAGTACTGAGGAATGCAAATTTTGGTTCGAGATTATTTGTCAAATAAATGAGTGAATAGAAAAAACAAATTACCCTCAACTTATAAAACTATTGAACGAATATTACAATAAAAAAAAAAATGCGTTGTGTTTTGTACTTAAATACTAAAAACGTTAATAAAAGTTTTAAATAATGAGGGAATTTTGCATTTTAAATCATCAAACACTTTAAAACTGGGCGAAGTTTTACGCAAAAGTGGGGTCTAAAGTTGCGTGTACGATGTCAACTACCGATCAATCATGAAGAAATTTATATAACTGTAGGAAACAACCTATTAGGACTATAATTTAATGAAATGAATCCGAATGAAAATTTTAAAGTTCGTTAGCCCAAAAATCAAAAAAGTACCCGCACTGCTGCTTACAAATCATTTGTGTTTATTTCGCATCGAGAATTCCTTGTAGCCTTTCTTTTAAACGCAGGCATATCAGCGTTCATCAATCAGCAATAGATTCAGTAGGAAATTACACGAAAACTGGTATTTCAGTTCTGCGCGTGCGGCCATGTGCCTTTAAATGATTTTCAATTAAAAAAAGACGCTTGCATAATGGCGGGCGCGCCTCCGATTGGTTTGTTTAATGCTGCGGTCCGTAAATTAAAGTATACGCCCGTGTGTGTTATTTGAGTGAAAACAGTCGTCGTCAGTTCTCAAATTCAACACATATGCAATGCTTACAGTGCAAACGAAAATTTAATAATGACAAATACGACAAACGAATTATAACAAAAATAATAATTCAAATAGGTGCATTTGAAGATATCCTTTGGATCCTACAGGAAGCACCAGCATTCAAATCAAAAAGAATCAACAAAATCGGTACCTACAAAGTTGAAAGTTCTGTTGTAAACAAACATTTATAAAAGTCTAATTGAGAATCAGAATAAAAAAAATAATAATAGAATGTGTTTTTTTTTTGCGGGTCACCTGATGGTAAGTGATCACCGCCGCCCATGACTACCTGCAACACTGTGGGTGTTGGGGGTGTGTCGCTGAGCCTTTAAGAAAATTGGGCACCGGATACCGCACTCACCGAACGAAACGCAGCAACATCGTCCCTATTTCACCGGTCGAGTCAGCCCAGTAATCGCTGCAGACAGAGCCCACAACTAGACTCTACCACTCCAAAAAATATTGACTTCCAACCCATAAGCTTTGGTTTGAGGTGTGTTCTATGTCTAAATAATGTGTTCGGACATGTTTGGAAGTATGTACACTTTGAGTAGAGCAATTTGAAATCTCAAAATGGATCCGTGTGAAACTAGGATTAAAGTTACTAGTTTGTAATAATTAGGATTTAATACATAGGTTTTTAGAGTCAATTTTTGTTTGGAATACCTACACAAGATAAAGATTTGTACACATTGTGCATCTCAAAATAAGTAAATCTAATATTTAGCTGGTGCTTAGGCAGTAGTGAACATTTTCTAGATTTTTATTTAAAGTCATTGCATGCTACAGTTTTCACCTACCTGGACAGCAAACTACCTGTATCAGATGTGCGGTATCTTGTGAGAACCCATTTAGAAGAAAGAGTCATAAACCAGCTTAGTGAGGGATTAGCAACGTCATTAGTTCCTTACACCAGCTTTGTCTTATATTCCGTGAACTCATTGTGTTGTATCTAGTATTGTCTATAGATTCATTACCTGCTCCAGTTAATGAGGATTTGGGATTTCGCGATGGAAGGGGATGAGAGATGAAAGGTGTTAAATAGGGTTGAAGATCCTAATGACGTCAAATAATATAGCGCTTCTGAACTGCGCGTACGCAAGTGACTGTGATTGAGTGAAAAGTGAACAGTGATTAGCATTATGAGTGCCCGCGTCGACAAATCTGTAAGTAATTTAAACAACTTATATTATTGTTTTCATCTGTGTTTTCACTCGCAGCTTATTCAATGGTTTTTCTAATGGAAATCGTGTTATTTCGGGTTAAATTCTATCTTTATATTAAATTTTATCCAAATACGTTAAGCCGTGTTATTGTGATTGAGTAACAAACATACGAACTATAAAACTTATAACTTACTCATAGGATTTTCCAAAAATTTACCCTTCAAATTTAAGGGTTCGCTATTAAATTTCGTTTGTTACTAAAACCAGTACCTATATAAATTCCAGTGGCTTATATTTTAATAGTTCATAATGAAAATTTATTATTATTAATCTATTATTAATATAATATACATATTGTTATTATAAATCCTCTCTCTCTAATTTTTTATTTAAATGGTTTAAACAAACTTTTGTACTGTATAAATTTAAAAATCAAATTGTAATGAGTGTTATTTAATATAGTGAAAGTTAAAGAATGGAAAAAAGTACCTAATTAATTATAAATAAATTCCTTAAGAATAGTATGTTAATAACGCATTACTGGATGCTTCAGGGTAAGGTGGTGAAGCAGCTGAAGTCAGTGGTGGAGCGCAGGCGCGGCAGACCGACCGGCAAGAACCGCACGCCGCTCTCCGAGGTGACGCATCTTCCACTTGCTGCTTTGTAACAATGGAACCAATGCTGTGATGCATAGAGACTACATTTGATTGAACAGGTTTAGGATGCGAGCGCGGCAGACCGACCGGCAAGAACCGCACGCCGCTCTCCGAGGTGACGCATCTACCACTTGCTGCTTTGTAATAATGGAACCAATGCTGTGATGCATAGAGACTACATTTGATTGAACAGGTTTAGGATGCGAGCGCGGCAGACCGACCGGCAAGAACCGCACGCCGCTCTCCGAGGTGACGCATCTACCACTTGCTGCTTTGTAACAATGGAACCAATGCTGTGATGCATAGAGACTACATTTGATTGAACAGGTTTAGGATGCGAGCGCGGCAGACCGACCGGCAAGAACCGCACGCCGCTCTCCGAGGTGACGCATCTACCACTTGCTGCTTTGTAACAATGGAACCAATGCTGTGATGTATAGAGACTACATTTGATTGAACAGGTTTAGGATGCGAGCGCGGCAGACCGACCGGCAAGAACCGCACGCCGCTCTCCGAGGTGACGCATCAACCACTTACTGCTTTGTGATAATGGAACCAATGCTGTGACACATAGAGACTACATTTGATTGAACAGCTTTGAGATGATGTCAATGTCTTAGGTGTTTGACTTGTGGTTGATTTCATTTCGTAATACATTTCCTTTAGAAATGATTTCGGTTTATGTTGAAGAGAGTGTTGTCTATAATATAATTTATTTTTGAAACAGGACGAAAGAAAAGCGCGCAACGCTCAGTATGAGCGCGAGCGGCGAGCGGAGTATGCCGCTGCAATAGCCGATTTGGCTGATGCGTTAGGAGCAGATAAAACGGTAAACATTGTTTATGATTCTAGTAAGATTTAGTTACAGTTCATAAAATTTGATATCATGTCATGTATAAATCGCGGACTTGACCGAAGTTTTAAGTTTTACCAGAGTTTTAAGTTTTAGAGTTGGTAGTACTTAAACTACCAACTCTAAAACTTAAAACTCTGTTTTTAAGTATTTTAAGTACTACCAACTCTATTATATCTTAGAATACGCTACGTCATAGCAATGTGCTACGACTGTGGAACCTTGTTGTTGTACCTACCAGAGGAAATAATACGTAATAAACACAGATAGTTTTAAATATATATTTAAGAAACAAAAGCAGTGGTTTTCAATATTTTACTTAGCTTTTATCATTGTCCTTTACGAATGTTTATTTCTTGATTTATCACAACATTATTAATTTGCGATACACTTTTCTATACCTATAATACTAATATTATTAACTGTATTATCATCTAGATACCCAACCAGGAATTAATGGCACAAGCGATTTCCTTCCTAGAAAGTAGGATGGAGGAGCCGAAAATCAGTAATGAAGAAATGCGGCGCACGAACCAGGCACTGCTTTCACAAGGTATGTTATTACACTTATTATTTGGTTTATGTATTTAATGTTGAGAATAATTAATTGCGATTGGACCGAATAAAGGAAAAACTAATTATTTACGGCTGCAACCGTCAAAAAAGTTTCTTTTTGTTTCATCCCTTACAGTTTTTCATTTTCTTTGTTATTTATTATTATTGTAAACCTAAATCAAAAATTCAATTTTTTTACAGTTCAAATGTTAGAAAACGCCATCGACACGGCACTGCAGCAATAGTTAAATAACAAATTAAACTGAAGGACTGAAGCTATAATCCACCACGCTGGCTCAGTGCGAGTTGGTGGATCCACATGATGGATAATTATAGGATCACGTGACTTTCCTGGCAACGTCTTACCTTGCTTCCGTCATAAATATGTACGAAGTTTGTTTTTTCCATATGGGGATCGAATTATTCCCGGTGGGGATCGAACCTGGAACTTGCGGTATGATAGTTCAGTTTGTAGCCACGGGGTTACTACGCTGATACTGTGATATTGATGTTTAGTATTTTTTTTTGCAATAATGTGTATATACTTGTGTAGGAATTTGTTTGCCTTTTAAAATGCCAATTGATTAAGTTCAATCACTCCGTATTTTTATTGTCAGCTTTGTGTTAGTCTTAATGATAGTCATTGTACATAATTTTAAAATGTAAATATATTTTAAGTTTAATTAAATAATTTCTTGTATATTTTTTTAATCTCAATAAAAAAAAATTGAAAATAACCTGAGTTTTCGTAACTACCATTCAATAAACTGAAAGCTATTTACGTAGTGACTTAATACATATGACATATTGTTATGGTATAAATGAATATACTTACGTAATGACCCCAACGAAAGTCGGTTAAAAGTTTCGGTAAATTCCCAAATTTAGTATAAGTATTATGGAGGTAGGAGCAAAGTTTTTATAATGATTTAAAACCGTCTGTTTTCGCACAAAAAGCGAACATGAGCGCTAACTGTGATTAATGGACCACAGCATTAAATAAACCAATCGGAGGCGTGCCGCAATCGTGCGTGCGTCGGATTTTAACTGAAAATCTTTTAATTTAAACGCGCATAGCCGCGCGCGCAGACCATCTTCTTAGGTTTTATCTTGAAAAAGTAGTTTTCCTGTTGAATATATTACAGTTTGAAGAACGCTGTGAGAAGAAGAAAGCTGTCTAGAAATTCTTGATACGTGATCAATATGGGTAACTTGGTAAGCAAAGTTTCCTTCACAGCAACAAATGCAATATACCTAAACAAAATATAAAGAATTCGGGAAATGACACTCAACTTTTTTTTTGCACGCGCCAACCAGCCCCCATACAGCCTATTTAAAAATAGACTTTTTGTGATAAAATACATATTTTTTGTAACAAATTACTGTTTATTATCAATAATTTGATAATAATAAATGTTTTTTTTCTAATAAGGACACATTTATTTATTCTAAATGTATACCTAAATGGATTTTGCAAAAAACAACAGTATCAGATCAAATTGAAAATGCTCTGATTACTAGCATATAATTTGCAGTAAGGCACAACCTTAACTTTGTAGGGATTGTTATATTATGCACTAGTGTGTAATATTATTACTCACAAGTGTGTTATAGGTATGTTTACGGCCCTCAAAACGTTCTGAGCAAGTGTGTTGAAAAACTAAATAATATACTTGAAATGCAAAATGTATTATAACAATTCAATATTTTATAACTGTGGTGTAAACGTTTAGTTACGTATAAAGTTACTTGAGGTACAGTTATACACAAAAAATTAATAAAATAAGTTTATCATTTAAAGATAGTAAAAGATATATTCTTCCCGGCTCGACAAACACTTTGGCGTGGGGGCATTATAAAATAAGACAATAACATGTGTGTATTTTTTTATTTTGTTTTAAATAAATGTATATTAGTTTTATTTATTATTTAAGTTCTTACGAGTATGGTTAATTTGGTATTATTGTAAAAAAATGTAAATCAGTCAATTCAAATTATTATGTATGTAAATATACCTAGAATAAAAATACATTTTGTTTTTATTGTTTTCATTAATTGAAATTTAATTTGTATTATGTTCATCTATTTAAGAGTTTAGGTACACTAACTTAAACTGTACATTTTTATATTATTTTTTTGGAAGTAAAGACGTTTTTTCGAAATAAACATGTTTCATTTCGATCACCCTTTTACGAGCATTGTAGCTGGACCTAGTGGTTGTGGAAAATCAAACTTTGTGTGTAATTTTGTAAAGCATTCTACGAGTATTTGCAATCAAGACTTCAAACATATTTTATGGTGTTATGATGAAATGCAGCCATTATACAATTTAAAACAAGTGGTTTCAACGACCATCAAGGCATTCCCGATTTAAACATGTTTGATGGAAAGTGTCCACAGCTGATAATTATAGATGATCTTATGAGAGAATCTGATGGTCGAATAGTGGATATTTTCACAAAAGGAAGTCACCATCGAAATTTATATAACTCAAAACTTATTTCATCAAGGAAAAGGACAACGTGACATATCGCTTAATTCTAGCTACATTGTATATTTTAAACAAATTCGTTTTCTGGCCCGACAACTTGTACCAGAAAACCCTAAGTTTGTTGAAGAAGCATATAGAGATGCCACTAATAAAGCACATGGATATTGGATGATTGATTTAAAACAAAGCACAAATGATATACATCGTTTTAAAACTAATGTTTTCCCAGATGATTATACTGTGTGTTATATTAATAAAAAGGGATATAAATAAAGCAACAAAAACTAAAATTATTTATTCTTCAACCATGCAACAAAGTGTTAAGACACATGAAGACTTTTTAAAAGCATTACATTTATTAAAACCGAGATTAAGAAAAGCTTTGTTGTTAGCTTGTGACGATAAACAAATACATTGTATATGTGAATGTATCTACAACGTGTTACAAGGAAAAGTCCCACTCCAAGATAAAGAGAAAAAAAAACTTAGTAAACATAAAACTATTCTCAGGAAAAACATTTCTAAAGGTACAAATAAAATTCGAAAGGACTTAATCATTCAAAAAGGTGGTGCATTTTTACCGATCATTCTCGGGTCTGTTTTAAGTGCTCTACTTGGTACATTAACAAACAATTAAAATGGATAATACAAAAAAAATGATATTGATTGAACCTGAGTTAATTGGTAGACTTAAAAATGAAAGTATCTCTAAACCGATCAATAATACTTGTCACGCCTTGATGAAGAGATGGATAAAGTTCTAAAAACTAAACAAGATGATCGCGAAAAATGGTCAGTCTACATGCAAACTTTACAGAGATATTTAGAGTTACATTCTATTTTTTAGAGTCTAACGACATCACTTAACAAGTCCACAATATTGCTTTTAGTTATTTCTTTGTTATCCACAAAATAAGTTAGTAAGAAACGGAAACGGAAACGGCACTCTTTTGTCCATCACCAAATTAACAAAATCAAGGCATACAACTACACCAAGACAAGATAAAAACGTAAGGTCACAAGTCAGTTAAATTGAAGTAAGAAAATACAACTACTAATTCTTGTGTCTTGGTCTAGATGCTTACAGAGTAGTTAATAGTTAGAATAAGACACAAATAGTTACAATAAGATACAATCTAAAGAAAAAGCCTGTCCAGACATCAATCCCACGCTTTTTATCATCTAAATATGTGATATGATGTAATGAGTGAATGGTAGAATGATCCAATGATCCAATAATCCAATGATCCAATGATCCAATGATCGAATGATCCAATGATCCAATGATCCAAGGAAACCATCCTTTCAATTTTTGAAGATGACAAAAACCTCATCACTCCAATTAGTTTCGTAGCCTTTTTGAAATATATGCTTATATTTAGTTATTCTTACATAGTCCCCAATACGAAACTTAGGTACAGAGGCTCTGTTTAATATTTTGCTGGTTTTCTGTTCATAAAGGTTACGCCACACAGTCATGATGTTGCTACTGTTAACATCACATGGTCTCATTTTAATGCTTCTATGAAAACTATGATTGTACGAATGAAGTAAATCTTGTAAAATATCTGCGTAGCGATAAGTATTTTTACATGTGAAATAACTCCACATTTTCATTTTCAGAGTTCTTTGAAACCTTTCAACAACACTTGCTTTTATATCAGGGTTATTGGTTGTGTAGTAATTTATTTTTTAATATCCAAAATTCTATGTAAACTAGTCGCGCAAAATTACACCATTGCGAAGTCAAGATCACTGATCAGAGCATAAGACCGGTTTTCTAAAGGTCCTGGGTTCGATTCCAAGTTGCTTAATGCTCGGAGGCCCGCGTTCCTTTTTCCAGTATCTTTAACTTCAAAAGTATGGATGTACGAATGTTCGGATGTTTATAACTCTTTTACGTAAAAACTACTAGATGGTAGAACGGTGACATATATGATGATGATGATGATGATGATGATGATGATGATGACATAACTTTACATAACTGAACACAACTTAACATAACTAAACATAACTTAACACAACTTAACACAACTTAACATAACTTAACATAACTTAACATAACTTAACATAACTTAACATAACTTAACATAACTTAACATAACTTAACATAACTTAACATAACTTAACATAACTTAACATAACTTAACATAACTTAACATAACTTAACATAACTTAACATAACTTAACATAACTTAACATAACTTAACATAACTTAACATAACTTAACATAACTTAACATAACTTAACATAACTTAACATAACCTAAATTAACAAAACTTAACATAACTTAACATAACGTAACTTTTTTTTTTTTGTATCGCGAAGAAAATCCTCATGGATACCTGGCCACCACGGGGGGCAGCGACCGGGTTATGTCGGACTCTTACCGACTAAAAACTCCGCGGCTTTTCCACTGGGCGCTTGGTTACCGGGTCAGGGCACTGTGGTTACTAGTCTTCCATGACACGGAGTGTAAGAGAGGATGGATCCATCTCCCTGTCTCTCTCTGCCGCTTCCTTCGCGATCATTACCTCTTCGCAGAAGGATTGAACCGCCTGCCACGATCTCCGACTACCAACCATAGAACGTGCTACAGCTGGCAATGAGAGGTCGTCTCCCACCAAACATAACTTAACATGACCTAACATAACTTTACATAAATTAACATAACTTTACATAAATAAACATAAATCAAAATCAAAATCAAAATTCTTTTATTCATCATAGATATGTAACATATACTTAATGAACGTCAATGTTACAAACTTCGACTTTACCTAACCGTAGACCGAGAGAAAAAAGCCGGCGGAAAAAAACTCCCAGCACTCTTTTTGAAAATTATAACGTGTACATTCAATGAACATATAAATTATTTTCTCGTACCTCAACTCAACACTAAAAAAGTAAAAAAAAAATTAAAACTGCTACTACGAACTAATTAAGGACTTCTTCCCGCACCACAATTCGGAACCAGAGCAGACCGTTTCCCGAAGGCGGCACCTGATCACAAGTATGACGTGTGCTCCCTCTACTCAACCATATTAGAGGGAGTTGGGCGACCCGTTGACAGAACGCCACCGCCCCAGTAACTTTCGAGGCGAGCATGACTACCCTGGGCCAAATAAGGCACTAAAGAACCTCACAAAACAGCAAGTTAATAGAAAACCCGTACAATAAGTTAAAGCAGTGAGAGGAGGAACGAGAAAACAGTACAAAATAAAATAAAAAAAATTAAAAATAAATAAAAAAAACAATAAAAGTACATACTCAAAGTTGAGTATCATGTCCTAGTCAAACTGTTTACAAAGAAGTTAATAGGTACAAAACAATCTTGAATAGCAGTAGAAATAGCCTGTCTAGATATCAATCCCATGCTGTTTTATCATCTAAATAGTCTTTGATTTTATAGTAAGCTTTCTTGCACAATACTTGCTTAATTGTAACTTTAAATTTATTAAATGGCAGGGATTGAATTGACTCCGAAATTTTATTAAAAATAAGTATCGACATACCGATAAACGACTTGCTGCTTTTGGCCAACCTACACTTTGGGAAAGCTAATCTATTTCCATGCCTAGTTTTTACCGAATTATTATCGACATGATTATCACTACACGTTACAAACTTATCAATATTTTTGTAAGTATACAATATATTTTCAAAAATGTATTGGGACGCGACGCGAGGGTAAAATATCACTATCTTTAAATATTTCTCTCAAAGAATCTCTATTTGCAAGTTTGTAAATTCCACGAACAGCCCTTTTTTGCAGCGTAAAAATCATATTAATGTCAGCAGCGTTTCCCCACAGTAGGATGCCGTAAGACATTAAGCTATGAAAGTAACTAAAATATACTATCCTAGCTGTCTTTACATCAGTCAAAGAGCGAATTTTCTTGACCGCGAACGCTGCAGAGCTAAGCCTACTCGCTAGTTGTGAGATGTGGGCTCCCCATTGTAACTTACAGTCTAGAGTCAAACCAAGAAAAACAGTAGAATCTACTAAGTCTAGTTTTTTACCGTTCATTTGCAAGTTTGAGTTGACTTGTTTTACATTAGGTGCTGAAAATTTTATACACTTGGTTTTCTTATCATTAAAAGCTAAATTATTAACATTAAACCACTGTAAAACATTAGAGAGCGCATTGTTTACATCGTCATAATTAGATTGTTGTCTATTAATCTTAAAAATTAATTATGTATCATCAGCAAACAACACTATATCGTGATTATTACCTACCATAAAGGGAAGATCATTTATATAAACCAAAAATAAAAATGGGCCTAAAATTGATCCTTGTGGAACCCCCATGCTCACAACTGTCCCAGACGACCTGATTCCGTTAACGTCAACCTTTTGAGTTCTAATACTTAAATATGAAATTAAAAGTTTAAGATTGGTATCTTTGATTCCGTAATGGTTGAGTTTCCTTATAAGGGTATCGTGGTGGACGCAATCAAATGCCTTAGATAGATCACAAAAAATACCTAGGGCGTCTTGTGACTTTTCCCATGCACTAACAATATTTACAAAAAGTTCAACACCTGCATCAGTAGTTGAACGACCCCTTGTAAAACCAAATTGTTTATTATGAAGTAATTTATTCTCAGTGAAATGTACTAAAAGTTGATTTAGAATATTTTTTTCGAAAACTTTACTACACGTAGGTAAAATTGATATTGGTGTGAAATTAGTGGGATCTGTAGTACTATCCGATTTAAATAAAGGAATGACTTTACTGTGCTTCATCATGTCCGGAAACTCACCACTAACAATACCATTGTTAAATATTTTTGCAAGATAAGGGGCTATTATATCTATAATCGAATTAACAATTTTAACTGATATGCCCCACAAATCAGTTGTATTTTTGATACCTAATGTCTTAAATGTTTTGATAATGTCCCCGGTATCTATAGGTTGGAAACCAAAGCTTTTTCTGCACTCACTAACATTATTAATAAGTAACGACTCGGCCATCACAGGCGATGAATTTAATAATTTTGTGGTCGAAATAGGAATATCCGCAAAATACTTTTCAAACGCTGTAGCTACGTTTTCATAGGAACTAATGACGTTATTATCAATGACGAGTTTAATTTGTTTATCGCGATTTTTAGTTTTCCCAGTTTCGGTATTAATTATGTTCCAAGTCATTTTACATTTGTTAGAACTATTTTTTATTTTGTTGTAAAGATACATAGACTTGGCCGCCACGCATACCTTTTTAAAAAATTTCGAGTAACTTCTAACGTACTGGTAAAAACTATCATTTTTATTATATAATTTTTCATCATAGAGATCATACAATTTTCTTCTACTGATATGAATACCAGCGGTTGCCCAGTTACAGAACGATTTACATGGTTTCAAATTTATTTTTTTAGGAATAAATACTTTCTTATGATTTTTATTTATGAAACTACACAATGTATCATATTGTTGGTTAACATTTTTAGAATTTAAAATACTTGGCATTTTATTCGAAATATTACATCTGAATGTCTCTAAACGTTTTTCGTTGACGGGGACAACCATTAATTTTCGCTTAATCTCTATTTCATTTTGGTATTTAAATGTAACTAACTGGCCGAAGTGATCAGAACTTAATTTACTTATAATCGATGAATTTACGGGTGTAACATTAGAATAAATATTATCAATGCAAGTTGAGCTACTCTTTTCTATTCTAGTTGGTTCAAAGAACAGGTTAGTAAGATTATGGCATTTAAATAAATTTTAGAACTTTTTACTTAATGAAGAGTATTCTAATAAATCAATGTTAAAATCACCGCAAACAAATATATCCTTATTATTATTACATAATTTTATTAATACCTCTTCTAAAACTAACTCAAAACTGTCGTAGTTTGCCCTAGGTGGTCTATAAATACAAACAACTATACAGTGTGTCGGTTCTATACAGGCTATTTCTATAGTTTGCTCACTACGTCTTTACGTTCTTTACATTGCAGGCATTTATTTGTAATAATTAATGAGCCTCCATGAATGGCTGACTTTCTACAAAAGGAGCTGGCAAGTTGATGCTGATCCAAATTAAACATACTTTTAGTTTGATAATCTCTTAAAAAATGTTCTGTAATATATAAAATATCAATCTGTTCACATTTCAAAAACAATTCAATTTCTAAAACTTTCTCTGTGATGCCTTTTATATTTTGATGAACTAGGCTTATTCAATGTCATTAGTTTTATTTGACAAAATACTTAATGTGCTAGAAGCTGAAACCTCTGTTGTCTGATTAATTAATTTTAACAATTAGGTACAATATCTGTACCTGTTAAAATAGTGGTACTGGAAGTATCACTGTAATATGTCAATTTATTTGACTGCTCAATAGAAGCAGCAATATCAAAAGCTAAACAATTAGCTGATTTATTAAATAAATAATGTAATAGCATATTTGCTACCTGTCTTAATAAATTATTTGATAGAATAAACCTATCTCTAGTCAATATTAAATGGAACTTAATTATACAATTAATATCTATTATTTTGAGTAACATACTCGAGGTACTACTTAAATTTACATTATTTGAGCCTACATAGTTATGTAGACACATGTTAAGCTTATATCTAATGGCATTTTCCTGAGTGGCATCCCTTATATAAGGAAAAGTAAACATAATTATTTTATACACATTAAGGCTTTGTAATTTAACTAAATAGTTAGAAAATTCCTTAACGTTTACATTTCCTCTTCTCCCAAAAAATAAAATTATAGTGGTATCAGGATGGTGACTGCTATTCAGTAGTACCCTTTCTATTATATTTCCTACTGAGCCTCCAGGCATGCAATAATTTAACATTTTCCAAGAGTTATTATATAATTTAGAGGTCATATTTTTACCAATCTCATCACAATACATTTTGATGGGTCTTTGACTATATTACACACAGTTTTTACACTTGATTCCTGGCCTTGGGAGTTTAATTTACAAAATATTTCTTAGTCTAGCTTGGCTAGAGGAGCCTTGGCAAGTACAATATTTAGCGTTAGTTAGTGATTCAAAACGCTCTTCATTATATTTAGAAAGCAACAAAAGTTCATCAAACGCTATTACATGTTGATCTATTTCTTTTTGTGCACTATTGTACCGCTGTGTCATTTTGTTCAAAGATATATGTAACTCACTTAATTTAATGTTTAAGTTATTTATGTCACATTCATAATTTTCCCTAATGATATCCACCTCCTGGCTAAACAATTAACACTTTTGAATAACGGATTTATACTTTTTACTTAAACCTACATGCTTTTTTATAATTCTATCCTTTTTGATAATTGTATTAGTTTTTCTTATAAATCTCTGTAACCTGACATACTTTTTCAGGTAATTATGACTGTTATTGATACTACTCTGCCTGTGTGATAATACTGACATTGATTCATCGTTGGTCAAATCAATAGTTATTGTTTGTGAATCACTTGTTACGGAACTCAATTGATTAGAACTTTTAAATAAGTTGTGAAAAAGAGTTTGTGTTTCAACTGATTTTGTATGTGTTGCATCTAGTTCAAGCTGATTCACTCGTGCTTGAGCACTTGAGAGTAGGGAACGGAGTAAAGTTATGATGTTTAAATTACTGTCATATTCTTCATAACAGCGGTCAAAGTCTTGAGTTTGTCTCCTCAAACGATCCCTTTCATCTCTAGTCTCCAAGTATTGAGTGTTCAGGGTATTTAATTCTGATTTTAAATTGGAATTTCTGTTAATCACTTGCAAAGTTTCTAACTCATTATCATCCCTTTCTTTTAATAACTGTTCAAATTGCTGCTTGTACTTGCTTAGCTCATGCAGCGCAAGTTGGAGTTGGCTTTCCAACTGACGAACAGTGGAACTGTGTGTGTTCATAGTGAATATAATAAGTTTTAACTACTTTCAAACAAAAGGATGCTATGTGGGTAGCAATATCAACGGTTTTTGCTAACTTTAAACGTTACTTTTTACTTGACAAATTACCAGAGAACCTACTTTATGACATAAATTTCGAATAAAATTGTGTATCGAGTGATTTAAAACTAAAGAAATATTAAATTTATGCAAATAAAGTTACCTGTCACTTAAAAAAATTCAAAGTTCGAAAACACTTAAAATGACCTAAAAACACAAGGTACGGCACTAGAAATGTGTTTTATACAACTAAAACTAATAACTTAACATAGCTTAACATAACTTAACATAACTTAACATAACTTAACATAACTTAACATAACTTAACATAACTTAACATAACTTAACATAACTTAACATAACTTAACATAACTTAACATAAATTAACATAACTTAACATAACTTAACTTAACTTAACATAACTTAACATAACTTAACATAAATTAACATAACTTAACACAACTTAACATAACTTAACATAACCTAACATAACTTAACATAACTTAACATGACCTAACATAACTTAACATAACTTAACATAACCTAATATAACTTAACATAACTTAACATAACTTAACACAACTTAACACAACTTAACATAACTTAACATAACCTAATATAACTTAACATAACTTAACATAACTTAACACAACTTAACACAACTTAACATAACTTAACATAACCTAACATAACTTAACATAACTTTACTTAACTTAACTTAACTTAACATAACTTAACATGACCTAACATAACTTAACATAACTTAACATAACTTAACATAAATTAACGTAAATTAGCATAACTTAGCATAACTAAGCATAACTTAACATTTTTATTTCGAATAAAATTGTGTATCGAGTGATTTAAAACTAAAGAAATATTAAATTTATGCAAATAAAGTTACCTGTCACTTAAAAAAATTCAAAGTTCGAAAACACTTAAAATCACCTAAAAACACAAGGTACGGCACTAGAAATGTGTTTTATACAACTAAAACTAATAACTTAACATAGCTTAACATAACTTAACATAACTTAACATAACTTAACATAACTTAACATAACTTAACATAACTTAACATAACTTAACATAAATTAACATAACTTAACATAACTTAACTTAACTTAACATAACTTAACATAACTTAACATAAATTAACATAACTTAACATAACTTAACACAACTTAACATAACTTAACATAACCTAACATAACTTAACATAACTTAACATGACCTAACATAACTTAACATAACTTAACATAACCTAATATAACTTAACATAACTTAACACAACTTAACATAACTTAACATAACCTAACATAACTTAACATAACTTTACTTAACTTAACTTAACTTAACATAACTTAACATGACCTAACATAACTTAACATAAATTAACGTAAATTAGCATAACTTAGCATAACTCAGCATAACTTAACATTTTTATTTCCGCTTCCGTTTCCGTTTCCGTTTCCGTTACTGTTACCGTTACCGTTACCGTTACCGTTACCGTTACCGTTACCGTTTCTTACATACAAAACTTATTAAAACTTAACATAACTTAACATAAAAGCTCCTAATAGATTTTATTTCGAAGAACAAAGAAAAAATGTATTGGAATAAAACCTGTTTAATCTCATTCTAAACACCGAAACCATACCCAACCAATGGACAATAAGCTCTATAATATTATTATTAAAGAAAGGTGACCGATCGGAAATGGGCAACTATCGCCCAATAAGTCTCATGTTTACAAAGTTTTTTCAAAAAATATACTTAAACGCATCACTAAAAAACTAGACGAACAACAATCAAAAGAACAGGCTGGATTCCGATCAGGATTCTCAACAATTGATCACATACATGTCATAAAACAGCTAACGGAAAAATGCCAAGAATACAACTACCCACTATTCTTGGCATTTGTGGACTATACCAAAGCGTGCGTCTCCTTGGAACATCAACACATTTGGGAAGCCTTAAAAAATCAAGGAATAGAAAAGAAATACATAAGACTAATAAGAAATGTTTACTCGAACATCAATGCACGAATAAAACTAGAATCAGAGAGAGAGACATTCAAAATATTCAGGGGAGTAAGGCAAGGAGATCCACTCTCACCAAAAGCAACTCTCAGCTGTGCTAGAGGAAGTAATCAAGAAGTTGGAGTGGCACAACTTAGGGATAAACATCAATCAACACGTTCAAATCACTTAAGATTCGCTGACGATATCATACTTATCACAGATAACCCAGAAAGCCTTCAAACTATGCTACAAGATTTATCGTACGAGAGTAGAAGAGTAGGCCTAACAATAAGAACAAAAACCAAAATAATGACAAACAGACTCCCAGTAAACATATCAGTGGATGAGGATGAAATAGAATATGTTAACTCTTACAAATATTTGGGACAACTGATTGCCTTTGACAACCAAATGGACTCAGAAATAGATAGACGAATAGCAAATGCATGGAAGAGATATTGGTCTCTCAAAGAAGTGCTAAAAGGCAAGCAATATAATATTGCAATGAACAGGAGGATATACAACACATGCATACTACCAATATTAACCTACGGTTGTCAAACTTGGGCCATCACTCATAAGCAGAATCAAAACTCAAATTAATAACGTCTCAAAGAGCTATGAAAAGGGGTATTCTGGGATATACCAGAAGAGACAGGAAAAGAGCCGTAGACATAAGACACGTCACCACAATCGAGGACATAGTTGAAAAAACAAAAAAACTGAAATGGAGATGGGTAGGGCACATGATGAGAGACAATCGCAACAAATGGACAAAATGTATAACAGAATGGACTCCTAGATTCAAAAGAAGGAGGAAAAGAGGAAGGCAAAAAGTCGCAGGTTTACTTTGGCACAGAGCAACTCAATCAAGAATAGTCTGGAAGGAGCTGGAGGAGGCCTTTGTGTCGCAAAGACACGCCATCGCTGAACAAATATAGTAACTGCAACATAAATATTATTTTTGTAACTTGTAACATTGTTGGCAATAAAGGCTTAATAAAAATAAATAAATAAAATATATAATATTATAAATGTGAAAGTAACTCTGTCTGTCTGTCTGTTACGCTTTCACGCCTAAACGACTGAACCGATTTTGATGAAATGAGATGATGTATGAAGATAGAACTGAACTTTGGAAAGGACATAGGATACTTTTTATCGGGAAGAAAAGGGTGGTAGGGGTTGAAATAGGGAATGAAAGTTTATATGAAAGTTCGTTTATTAAACAAAAGTACCGTCACTAAAGTATTTAAATTTATATATTTACTTCGTGAACTGCGTGGCTTACTTTTACAAAAAACTAATTGTTCCATTTCAAGCATACCTATTCTACAAGTGGTCTCCACATTACAGCATTATTTTTCCTGGTTTCCATTTTTACATATAAGAGCCAGCGTTTCACACAAACCTCATGCTCTATGGAACACAGCGTGATTGTAGTGGCGTGTACTGTAATGTAGTGCCAATTAACATTTGAGGTCAGAAATGATCGCGATAGCATCTGAAATACGGACGAGTTCCGGTGGCTAGCCTTGAGTGATGCGAGGGAAAGGGTCAACATAATATTATGGTTCTTGAAGGCTATGGGAATAGAAGGATTCTTATAGAAGCTAAAAATAGATGTAACGTGTTGTTGTTATAAGCGCCAACGATTCGCAATGGTGTAATTTTAGCTATCTAAATAAAACTTTTCCTGAATGTTGTTTATTTACAAATTTAAATGAATGAATTCCCTAAAAGATGGCGAAAACCACATTTAAAGCCGTTACGTAGTTTAAAAGGAGTTAGCGGACAAACATACAAACAGACAGAATAAGCGACTTGGATTTACATTACTATGTAATGATGATAAATAACAACTCAGCTTCTTTCTTGCTTTAACAATCTTGAAAACTAAAAAGAGGTAGATAGGTTAACTGAAGGCTAAAATATTTTATCTTTAACTATATTTGTTAGTTCCTTAATTTAAATTAATGTTTATATATCATACAATATTATTGTATAACTTTAGCTTTATACTATAACCTGGACAGTTTTTCAGGTTTAAAATACAAATCGAGTAGTAAGTAAAATAAACGAGTTTTCACAAGACGAAAATTCAATTTAAAAATGCTAATCGAGCTACGTTTTCATCATCGTATTAACAAAAATAAGTCGACGCCAGCAACAAAAGCTTGAATAAAACGCAATTACGTTCGTGAATATTGCAATAAAAATATTCTAAATCCTTAATACACAGCCATAATTAATTTTCAATTCACAGCCAACCAATTCATGTTTTTATTGGAGTGGGGCGCGCGAACAAACGTGCATGAACTCTTTTTTAAAAAGAGTGTAGGAGTGTTCACCCCACCACCCCTTTGTATGAAGTTGGGGTGGATGTAGCCCCCTCCACCCCCCTATGCTGACCACTGGATGAACAGATTATGAAATATTTTATCGCAAAGTCAAAAAGTATTACGTGTTATGTTGAGGTTATTTTTGGCTTAGGTTTGTGAAGCTTATAGGTTAAATTGATAGATTAAATTTGATTAACTAAATTGTATTTTACAGAATAATATATTTAAAGTGTTCAAAATCGAGTTGAGGCGGACAGTGACAATTTATTTAGAAATCACATATCACCTAAAAAGGTGACAACGAAAACATAAATGTACGTTAAGTCTATATTAACTAGTAGATATTTACTTTCTGTAAACCCTATATAACATTTTACCTAACTGAAAAATACACATGTTTTGAAATTAAAGATTTTAAATTACAGTGAATTTTTAACCTACTATACCGGATTTTCTTTTTTAAAACTATTTAATTTTATCCTGCACCTCTTTATCCACATTTTTCTTATTTCATTACACCAAAAACGGCGATAGCAGGTCCGCAACACGAACCTTCTAAAACAAGAATCCTTTGTTCACGGCGCCAAAATTGGGGACACCAAAAAACACATAACAAAATGCGAAACTATTTCAGTATGCACTAGGGATGTTACGGATATGGAATTTCGGTTTCGGTTTCGGATACGGATATTGATTTTTTTTATATCGGTTTCGGTTTCGGATACGGATATGAAATTATTTCGGACTATCCGGTAGTTTTGGATAGTTTCGGTTACGGATATTAGATTCTAGGAGTTTCAAAAGTAATACAAAAAAAATAGATGATAAAATGGTTTTATTTATATAGAGGAGGACGATGGGTGTGAACGATGACGTCATAAACACCGCTACATCGAGCTCAGAGAGAGAACCAACACTTTGGTCACAGTTCTGTAAGCGGTTTACGGAACACAGCCAGACAACTTGTCGTAACGTGTTTCATTTAGATTTTTAGATTCCGCCACTATCCGAAATTATCCGAAACATTTATTTCGGTTTCGGTTACGGATACAGATATTTTTTTATTTCGGATATCCGGTAGTTTCGGTTACGGATATGGATATCCTTAACATCCCTAGTATGTACGGTTATTTTTCACGAAGGGGCAAACGAAAAACGAGGCGCGATATCGAACGGGGGCATTCCAGCTTTTGTTATTGGCATTTTTGGAAACTGCCAAGCCAACTGACGTTTCAGTTAAAACGGGGTATTACGTCACTATTTACTGGGTAAAACTCAGTGAAACATTAACCCATTTATTCAACAGGGGTTAGTGTCACGGTGTGTTTCTGTGTATAATGAATTTTCAACCTACATATTTAAGCTGAAACGTGAGTCAAAATATCACAACTTGATACTTTTATAAAAAAATATTTATTAAACTTTCCACAATAAGTACTTATTATAAATTAAAATATTAAAAATACAGAGTTAAGACTACAGCTTGCTACGACGTTAGGTATGAGAATCCTCGATGGTGTCCGTTGTATGGCTTATATAGTCCATTGTTGTCATCGGATCGAATATTCTACGTGTGAACTATTCTCTCGGTCTTGGTGGTCCAAGGCGTGATCATCATGTTGGATACTTGATCTATGGAATTCTCCCTCGATGAGAAGTCGTTGGGGTCCAATATAGTTATTATATTTTTAAGAGGTATACTCTGAGGTAGGTCTTGACTATCCCCTTCCAAATTTGAAGTCCATGGTTTGCAGACCTTGCGACGAAAAAATTTAAAAACAATAGTAAGTATGAGCACAATAGTTAACAAGGTTAAAAATCCATATTGTATATAGTTATGCTTCTTCTGTGTTTGCAGTTCCTGAATTTGCTGTAAACTGTGCAACTTACTAGTAATCTTTGCTGGATCGTAGTTTAGCTCCATTTGATCTACATTCGTTGTAATATTAATCGGTAAATTTGTTATGATGATTCTGTCTTCTGTTGCTCTTGTCTGGAACCTCTTAATTCCTGAGATATTTAACTCACATTTCTCACCATTGAGTATATAGGGACCCTTGATCCACGATGTTTCCTCCTGCTGTCCACATCGTATTTTCACCTCTGTTATATTGTTAAAGTACATGTAAATGGCTCTCGGCGAAATTTCTCGAATTTCCTCGGCTGGACATCTAATTGGCACTGAAATACACTTTTCACTAGTCTTTTTCCACAAAAAGTCTGTTTCACACACATTTTTCTGCAACACACTTCCTTTACAGATAAGTTGAGACAACTCGGTGCAGTCGTCTACCTCGTAGGCCTCGGCGTCGGAGAATGCAAATGTCATTGTACGCATTATAGGATAGGTACAGGTGGGGGAATTTTGGATAATGGGAACAATTTTTCTAGTATTATAAATTTGAGTTTTTACTAATGGTATCTCTATAGTAAAATATACAATTTTATCAATAATATGGCTATTAACATAAATAAATGGTTCTATATAATTAATATTGTTAGAAATCATAACACTTTTATCTATCCTATCCAAACTTTCTTGCAATACATGTGACTGTATAATGCTATAGTGATACATATGGTGTTCTGAGAAAGTTAAGGCTGTTGTTAATCTCTCTGCAATATCTTTTAAAGTCTGAGCTTGCAACAATAAATCAAAAGCTATTTTCTGTTGATTTTTCACAGAAGTTGATTGTCTGTATTGATTATCTAACATTTTCTGTATCTCAGTAATTTTACTAATTTGACTATTAAACTCTTCTAAAGTTTCGTCGGTTACTGAAATCTGTTTGTTATAAGCAATTCTTACAGTCTCTTAATCTTTTTGAATGTTATTCAAGTCATCTTGATCTAAATTACCTGTTATTGCTTTAATAATTGAGCCTAAGCCATTAATCAATCCTCGCTTTGTCCTACTCTGTACATATAAATGGTTACATATTTCGGTTACATGGTTTAAAATTAAATTAATACGATTATAAGTATTCTTAACTTCATCTACAATAGGAAAAGATAAAATTTGATTATAAGTAGAGAGTAACATATCCTTATTTTCTATAATAGCATTAATATCTAACTTATGAATTATAGTCCATTTTCCTTCGATAAGACGGGTTGGTTTCATATCTACCAGCAATACATGCTCTTTGGAATCTAATTTCCGAAACTTGTATCCGAAGACACAGATTCCGATCCTGCAACAATAAGCTCTTCTAAGTGATAAGTCCTCCCATTACTTAACTTATACTTATTGTTATTCTCGCATGTTACAATGGTGAATGGACCTAGAAATCTTGCATTAGTTTTATGTCTCTCCGCCTTACTATTTTTCAAGTAAACCCTATCACCTATCTTTAAACTTTGTGAAGGTCTTAAATTCCTATTTATCCTTTCATTACGTTTATTCTTATCTAATACAATTAAATCATGAACATTCTTATTTAAATTACGCATAAAACGTTTCTGTTGAGATGTATAATTCTGAATAATTACTTTTAAGTTATCAAAATTACGTAACTGAGGTTTTCTTCCAAAATGCACTTCAAAAGGTGTCATATTAATTGTGCTATGAGTAGTATTATTATAAGAATGAGTTATATAATAAATCTTTTGATTCTTTTCTAATTCCGAGTCTCTTTGCAATCTATACAACTCCTGAAGAGTACTGTGAAACCTTTCTATATCCGAGTTAGACTTATGATGCTGTGGAGATGTAACATGATTCTCAATATTATAAGTTTGAAACAACTCACTAATGATCTCACTACACAACGATTGTTCGCCATCATGAATGATTTTACGCGGTGATCCTATCATTGCAAAAACCTCCGATAAGGTGTCATAAACCTGACTCTTTTCTGTTGGTTTAACAATAGCATACTTAGAAAATTTATCTATGATCGTTAAGTACCACTGCTTTTCTAACGACATGAAATCAATATGCCAGATTTGCATAGGCTCTAATGGAGTTTCAGTTTCCGTTGCTAACGTTACATTCGGATGCCTATTGTATTTTTCTTTCTTACATTTTTTTTTTTTTTTTTTTTTTTTTTTTTTTTTTTTATGTGATATAGGTAGCAAACGAGCATGCGGGTCACCTGATGGTAAGTGATCACCGCCGCCCATGACTACCCTCAACACTGTAGGTGTTGGGGGTGTGTTGCTGACCTTTAAGAAAATATATAAATAAATAAATAAAATTGGGCACCGGATACCGCACTCACCGAACGAAACGCAGGAACATCGTTCCTACTTCACGTCGGTTTCCTGTGCGACGGTGGTATTTCACCGGTCGAGTCAGCCCAGCAATCGCTGCAGACAGAGCCTACAGCTAGACTCTACCACTCAAAAATACATGGCTCACATTGTAAAATAAATCTTTTAATCGTTTTCCTCATTTTTTCCCAATAATACTTTTCTCTTAATTGTTTATATAAACTTTCAATACCGGCGTGACGATTATCCTTAAGATGGTATTCTTTAATTAATCTTAACTGGTTTAAATTTACTATGGTCAAAATACTTTCTATATGTTTCTGAAACTAAATAATAAAGTTCATTATTTGGAATGATAAAAGCATACTTTTCTTTATGTAAATATTCTAACATAAATTCTTTTATAGTCTGTTCCTCATTACCTACTGGAATATAAAAATATAAAATATTATTTTCTCTTTTAAACTGTTTAAATGGGGCTAATTCAAAAACTACTCGCCTTAATCTCTTCGGTGGATAAGCATGGATAATTGGTATGCCTCCGTCACTATCACACTGATTGGAATGAACTGTGCTATGCACGCTGCTACTTGATCTGCTTAATGACCTATTGTGAACTACACGATTCTCCGATGAAGAATGCAATGCTGTCATTGGAACTATATCGCTATCCGAGCTCACTGATGTGGGGTCTATAACAGGCATTGATAAACCTACCTCATGACTTGGTGGTCTTGGTATTGAATTATGATCGTCAGAACTCGATAATGCTAAATCCTCGTCTAAGTTTACGTCTAATGAGTCTGCATTCGAGCTAGTGTCGGACATTAAAAATAACTCTATACGACTTAAAGCATCGGCTACGAAATTATCTTTTCCTTTGACATGTTCTATGGAAAAATCGTAATCCTGTAATTTAAGTTTCCATCTAGTTAAACGTTGATTCGGTTCTTTCAACTTTGCTTACCAAATTAAAGCCTTATCTTATGATCTGTCCTTAAAATAAACTTTCTTCCATAAATATACGGCCTAAATTGAGTTACTGCCCATAAAATACCTAATAGTTCTTTTTCTGTCGTATTATACTTTTGCTCTGTTTGACTTAAAGTGCGTGATGCATATGCAATGGGATGATTATTTTGACTCAAAACAGCTCCTAATGCTTTATCTGATGCGTCGGTAGTAATGACAAATGTTTTACAAAAATCTGGAAAAGCTAAAATAGGTGCGTTCGTCAACAACGTTTGCAAGTTTGAAAAGCCTCAATATAATTTTTATTGTGTATATCTATAACTGCATCTTTCTTTGTCGCTTCCGTTAATGGTTTAACTATCTTACTTAGATTTGGCACAAACTTTCGATAATACCCTATTAAACCTAGAAAAGCCCTAATTTCCTTTAAAGTTTTTGGTATGGGAAACTTTTGTATGGCCTCAATCTTTTTCTGATTGGGTTTTAAACCATCCTTATTTAAAATATGACCTAGAAATTCAATTTCTTCCTTCATGAAAACACATTTATTTTTATTAACTTTTAAATTTACCCTTCTTAATGCTTCGAAAACTTGTTGAATTTTATTAAGGTGATCCTGTTTCGATTTCGAATAAATAATAATGTCATCTAAATACACAAGACATGCACCATTTTGAATCTCGTCTTTTAGAACGTTATTCATCATGCGTTGGAATGTTGCGGGTGCATTCTTAAGTCCGAATGGCATTCTTAAAAACTCATAGTGACCGTCAGGTGTACTAAACGCGGTTTTCTCTATCGAATTTTCATGCATTCTAATCTGATGATATCCAGACGTTAAATCTAAAGTCGAAAAATACCTATTGCCTTGTAATTTAGAAAACAATTCCTCAATATTAGGTAAAGGAAATTTATCTGATTTGGTCTGCTCGTTTAATCGTCTGTAATCAATCACCATACGTCATTTTTGTGTACCTGATTGATCTACCTTTTTAGGAATAATATGTACGGGTGATGCCCATGGAGATTCTGACTGTCTAATGATATTTTCGCTTAATAACTTCTGAATTTGCCTCCTAATTTCTTGCTGCTGAATTTGAGGTAATCGAAAAGGTCTTTGATATATCGGTTCCTCATTAATTAAATTAATTTGATGACTAACTTTCGTAACTGCACTGTTGGTAATATCTTCCGTAAATAAATCTGAATATGTTCGTAATAATTGCTGAATATTAAATTCTACATCTTCTGTCATATGAAAAATTAATAATTCTGTAGTTGGCATAGTGAGCTTACGTTCTTTTAAGTCTATTTTCGCGTCAATCTGCTCGATCATGTCAGTTCCCATAAGTACGTCGTACTTATCACTGAAGTCGTAAATATAGAATTTTAATGGACCTTTGTCTTCACCAAAGTATCTACACCAGTATGGGGTTTCAATCACACCATTATGTGATGTAGCACCATGTGAGGTTCTAACGGTAAAATTTTCCGGTTGCCAATACTCAGAAAAATAAAGTTGTTGAGCCCTATTGGTAATAAATGATCGCTGACTACCTGTATCGATCAAAACCTTTAATTTTGGATTATTAGTTTCAAAATACGGTAAAAAAGACTTATAATGATTAAACTCTATGATCCTTTGTCTATAGTGGGATCCTTCTGAAAATCCTGCTCGCAATTAAAATTATCAGTGTCTATATCTTGATATTGTTCAAAATGATCACATTGTTCGAATTGTTCGTATTGTCCGTATTGTTCGTTTTGATCATAATTATCATAAGTTTCAGGATGATGGAAAACTTCCTCTGCTACCATACCCCTACCTAAATTAACTTGTCCTGGTCTTAATTGAGGAGCAGTACGCATCGACACATCCTGCATATCTTTCATAGGGCGTTGCGACTGATTCGGAACGTTCTTATTCTGATTAAAATAGCTATGCTGTGGCTTAGAAAACACGTTATTTGGATTCGGATTCCACGGATTCCTAGAATGATATCCCTGCCTATTTGGAACATTAATACGTTGCTGTTGCGATCTACTTGGCTGTGGTTGCATATAATTATTACTGTTAAAAAATGGTTTCGGCTGATACTGAGCATTTTGCGGAGACTGGTTAATTACCCTAGGTGCTGGAAGTATGTTTGAAAACTTTTGTTTTATATTATCAAACCTTCCTTCAGCTTCTAACTTTAAAATTTTAGTGGCTGTTTCATTAAAATTACAATTAGATACAAATACTTGGTCATGGTAAGGCAAGCTGTTCCTCAGCGCATTTTGTGCGGTGTTTATATAAGGATCCATTACTTCCTCAACCAAATCTTTATTCTGACCGTATTTATCCATTAACTTACATTTAATGAAAAACAATTTCTGTTTCAATTCAAAGATTAATTCTTTATAAGAACTCTTTTTCCTAACATTACCTAATTCTGTTAGTAAGGTGTTGAACTCTCTGTTGTCAGCACACTCACTTTTTAACGCTAACTCAATATTTTCCCAATTGAAACTATGGTCAATCATGGAAATAATAATAGCGGCTTTACCTTCAAGCTTTCCTAATAATAACATTACATTTTGTGGAGTATTTCCACCTACTGCTGATAACCATTGTCTAGCACTATTTAAATAATTATAAATGGTCAATTGGTCACCATTATAAGATGGGACGAATTTTAATAATTGTTGTGGGTCGACTGTAACACCAATTGTTGTTGGCGATTGTTGCAGTGGAACCTGTTGAGAGCTAGGTAAATTGGTAGGCACGTAGCTTGTATTTCCCTCCATCTTATCGATAGGAGAAGGGACGGATTCCCTACCTACGTCGAACAACTTACGTCTAAATACAAATTGCGGTGACTTTAAAAGAGGAATTTTGCAATCGGGAAAGGAAATGCGTAAAACAAATGACACTTACAGTAGACTGCACACGGTGACACGTAGCATCTCTTCCTTTGATTCACTTTTCACTCAATTACTTTGACGAATTTATATGTTAGGTTGCCCAGAAACTATGACTTGAAAGTCTCGTGATTTAAAAAGCGCACTTGGAGTGTTACTCAAAAATGCTTGGACTTTTATAAATTCACTTTTCAGCTGGGCCCCACGTTGGGCGCCAGTCAAAATATCACAACTTGATACTTTTATAAAAAAATATTTATTAAACTTTCCACAATAAGTACTTATTATAAATTAAAATATTAAAAATACAGAGTTAAGACTACAGCTTGCTACGACGTTAGGTATGAGAATCCTCGATGGTGTCCGTTGTATGGCTTATATAGTCCATTGTTGTCATCGGATCGAATATTCTACGTGTGAACTATTCTCTCGGTCTTGGTGGTCCAAGGCGTGATCATCATGTTGGATACTTGATCTATGGAATTCTCCCTCGATGAGAAGTCGTTGGGGTCCAATATAGTTATTATATTTTTAAGAGGTATACTCTGAGGTAGGTCTTGACTCGTGTTTGGTTTATGTCAGTTCGTAACTAATGAACCAAACATTTAGTAAATGCGTTTACAAATAGCAATTATATTACGAATGTGAGTTCTCAAGTTGTTAGCTGCATTAAAGGAAGTATGATTTATTTTAACAGTTTAATGTTAAAAACTTACCTCGAAATCGTCTTGCACTTTACATATCTATACTAATATTATAAAGCTGAAGAGTTTGTTTGTTTGTTTGTTTGAACGCGCTAATCTCAGGAACTACTGGTTCGAATTTAATTTTTTTTTTGTGTTGAATAGACCATTTATCGAGGCAGGCTTTAGGCTATATAACATCACGCTGCAACTATAAGGAGCGAAGAAATAATGGAAAATATGAAAAAAACGGGGAAAATTATTCATCCTTGAGAGCTTCCGTTGCGTGCGCTGCGAAAACGGTTCTAGATACCAAAATATATGTATAAAAGAATTAAGGGAACTTTTTACCGCGGGAAATTTCGAATTCCCACGGGAAACCGACTTCTACGCGAACGGAGTCGCAAATGCCCCCTTGTTTTGTAATATTATTGGTAAAATTCATAATGAAAGGCTTAGCCTAGACACAATGCGCAACCATTTGGTACAAAAGCTAAGTTGTATTTCCATAAAAAATCATAAATGATACAAGCGAGCTGCGTTAAATATTATATTTATTTTACACTAAACAAAAACATACAATATAATAAATTTACTTCAATATTTACAAATACAATCATATTGTCATAAAAACATCAATATTAGAAATTGACTAGTGGTTGAATATCTACAAGTATTTACAGATGTAAGCTCTGATTAAAAAGTATTTTTATCAGTCTGACTAAATGTATGTACAAAGGATTTTTTTTTCGTCTTATCAAAAATTGTAACGAATCTTTCGTAACTCCTTAATTTTGATTACTCTAAAATTGCATTCTTTGGAATTGGTGTTACATATTTATTTTTCTTAACTTGACACAAACAATGTTTATAAAAAGGTAATTTTGTGAAATGAATTGTAGTTGAAAAAAATAGAAGCTTGATTGAAAACTATTTTTTATTCTACGATGCTACAAACCGTAGCTTCATCGTAGCAAAGATTTACATCCCATACTACGGAAGAAAGTCAAACTTACGTACTTTTGCCGAATTCGTAAAAAGTTTAAAGTCATAATTCTAAACCAAAACAAAATAATTTAATTGATATTTTATTGCAGCAAGACTGAAGATGTCAAAATATTATTAACTAAGTTTAATTTTCTAGAAATGTTTTTTTTAGTTTATGTTTTTAAAAATGCCCAAACATTTTCCCATTTAAAGTCATGTAAACATATTTCGTATTTGATACGCTAATTATTGAATAACTGTCGTTTTGTTGACTAACTACAATAACACTTTGATACCTACGTACTATGAACTTTATTGTATATGAAATATTATCTATCAATTAATTATTCATGTAATTATACTATTGTAGTGTAATGATAGTGTTTGTTACATTCATACGGATATCATAGCGCTTAAAAACAGCTGTAAATCATTTAAATTGATTGTAAATATTTCACAAGATATAAAACGTTATAAATAATAGTAATAAGAATTGCTTTGGCACACATAAAATCATCGTTATGCTTCGTTGATCGAAATAAAGTTTTTTAGAAAAAAATACTAAAAGTAGGCCTTATTTCGAAGTATACAAAAGTATAGTACGCGTTCATTGGCCTTTTGATATTTTTTGCATTTTCATAACAATTCATTGCTTTTTCACACTAGGCTCATGTTAATAACATTGTGATGAGAATTGGATTCGAAAAATGTATCTTAACATAGAACTCTCAAGTTTTTGACAGAAATAAGTAGTAAGTAGGCAACAGAACATACATGATACTAGATTTATCATTCTGATTATTATTGCAAAAAGCATAGATACAAAAACTAAAATAAAATTAACTGACAGAATCATTTCTGAATTTGGAAACCAGCGTCAAGACACTGTGATGCCTATCATCACTCATCACCACATAAAAAGAACCGTACTTCTTCAGACCGGGTGTTCATTCTTCTTCCATCTTCTACTATGCTGTTTGTTTATTGATCGCTAGCTGTGTTCGTGACCTACTTTGCTTCTTCTGAACATCTTGTTTTATGACGACTCCTATCATAACCTACCTACATCAGAAGAACCATAGTTGTTCAAACCGTGTGTTCGTTCTTCTTCCTTCTTCTATTTAACTGTTTGTTCATTGGCTAGCAGTGTTTAATACCTACTTTGCTTCTTCTGCACATGTTGTTTTATGACGACTCCTATCATAACCTACCTACATCAGAAGAACCATAGTTGTTCAAACCGTGTGTTCGTTCTTCTTCCTCCTTCTATTGAACTGTTTGTTCATTGGTCGCTAGTTGTGTTGATACCTACTTGCTTCTTCTGCACATGTTGTTTTATGACGACTCCTATCATAACCTACCTACATCAGAAGAACCATAGTTCTTCAAACCGTGTGTTCGTTCTTCTTCCTTCTTCTATAAAACTGTTTGTCCATTGGTGGCTAGCTGTGTTTGATACCTACTTTGCTTCTTCTGCACATACCTTCTTCTATCATAACCTACCTACATCAGAAGAACCATAGTTCTTCAAACCGTGTGTTCGTTCTTCCTTCTTCTATTGAACTGTTTGTTCATTGGTCGCTAGCTGTGTTCGTGATGCGTGCGCGGCGACAGCGAGCCGGGCCCGGACTCTGCGCTAGAGTCGCCCGCGTAAACCTCAGAGAACCCGCCCCCGCTGCCGCCCCCGCCCCCGCCCCCGACCACACCTGGGACATGGGCTATGTTAGGGAGTTGAAGACGTTATGGGTGCTGAATATACATGAGAATTATATAGTAGCGTTAAAGTTTAAGAAAATATGCTCTGAAGTTTCAATCTCAATAGTCAGAACAATGATTGAAAAAAAAATATATTAAGAATTCATAGTTTTATATGTATTTTACTCACAACTTTACTAGAATATAATAAAAATTATCCATTTTTTTTATGGAATATATTTTTAATAGTTGAAAGATAAATGCTACTTCAGATCTGAGTTATAAATTAAAGTAGTTTATAGTTTACTTTCGACTGCTTGTATACCAAACAAAAATAGTAAGTAAGTCAGTTTAAAACTTTCCAAGCCGTCGATTCCAAAGTCAAACTATGGATTCCTATTATAAAGTCAAAGAAGTTACAACTTTCCAAAACTTAAATATTGCACAGTCAAGTTGTTTGTACCATACTTATATTGTACTTTTTGACTTAAGAAATTCTTTGGTCAAACAAAAAAATACTAAATTACTTTAAAACTCCTGTTAAACGCAGTCACTAGATTTAAACTAACTTAGCTGATATACATACAGACACTGTTGGCGACTTAGCTTGACACCTATTAAAGGAGAGTGCGAAAGAGAAAGCAATACAACTTACCATGATGTCCGAGCGGGACGCAGTAAGATGCGCCGGCGCAGTGCCGCGGACGAACCTTCTCGTAGCGACTCAGCTGCTGCAGCTCACAGTCTGATAGGTGTTTCTCTACTGAGGAGATAAATGTAGTTATTCATTATACGGCTTGTGGTACCTAGTCATATTGAAAAAATGAAAATGCGTTTGGTTTTGGATAAATAAGAGAGAGTATAGATACATACCAAAAAAAAATTACCAGAATTGAACACATTTTGGAGAGCTAAAGATGGTGTCCCAAAGTAAGCTAATGCTTGTCTTTTGAGTAAGGTGTGTGAAAAATACGGTAGTCCCAGAAAAAAGCAAATACTGTACCACATGTAGCTGATTAAGGAGTCTGAAGTCTCTGAGTCTGAGCGAAACGTCAGCGCTTGCGATTGTTTCTTGCAGACTTAACTCGTCCACGTGTAGATACGACATCGGTAGATCGGTAGATAGGTAACAGAGAGAGAGAGACGGAGCTAGCGGTACCTTTGTCGTTGTAGATACGACGTCGGTGGCAACAGAGAGACAGAGACGCAGCTAGCGGTACCTTCAGGGCGGTGTCGCTGCGCATGCGTGCGGCAGGGCCGGTGCGGCGTCGTTGTAGATACGACGTCGGTGGCAACAGAGAGACAGAGACGCAGCTAGCGGTACCTTCAGGGCGGTGTCGCTGCGCATGCGTGCGGCAGGGCCGGTGCGGCGTCGTTGTAGATACGACGTCGGTGGCAACAGAGAGACAGAGACGCAGCTAGCGGTACCTTCAGGGCGGTGTCTCTGCGCATGCGTGCGGCAGGGCCGGTGCGGCGTCGTTGTAGATACGACGTCGATGGCAACAGAGAGACAGAGACGCAGCTAGCGGTACCTTCAGGGCGGTGTCTCTGCGCATGCGTGCGGCAGGGCCGGTGCGGCGTCGTTGTAGATACGACGTCGGTGGCAACAGAGAGACAGAGACGGCGCTAGCGGTACCTTCAGGGCGGTGTCGCTGCGCATGCGTGCGGCAGGGCCGGTGCGGCGTCGTTGTAGATACGACGTCGGTGGCAACAGAGAGACAGAGACGCAGCTAGCGGTACCTTCAGGGCGGTGTCGCTGCGCATGCGTGCGGCAGGGCCGGTGCGGCGTCGTTGTAGATACGACGTCGGTGGCAACAGAGAGACAGAGACGCAGCTAGCGGTACCTTCAGGGCGGTGTCTCTGCGCATGCGTGCGGCAGGGCCGGTGCGGCGTCGTTGTAGATACGACGTCGGTGGCAACAGAGAGACAGAGACGCAGCTAGCGGTACCTTCAGGGCGGTGTCTCTGCGCATGCGTGCGGCAGGGCCGGTGCGGCGTCGTTGTAGATACGACGTCGGTGGCAACAGAGAGACAGAGACGGCGCTAGCGGTACCTTCAGGGCGGTGTCGCTGCGCATGCGTGCGGCAGGGCCGGTGCGGCGTCGTTGTAGATACGACGTCGGTGGCAACAGAGAGACAGAGACGCAGCTAGCGGTACCTTCAGGGCGGTGTCGCTGCGCATGCGTGCGGCAGGGCCGGTGCGGCGTCGTTGTAGATACGACGTCGGTGGCAACAGAGAGACAGAGACGCAGCTAGCGGTACCTTCAGGGCGGTGTCGCTGCGCATGCGTGCGGCAGGGCCGGTGCGGCGGCGCGTCGTTGTCGCGGTGGCCGAACGTGCGGAACTGCAGCGTGTGGTCGAGAGTGGCGCCCCCCTCCTGGCCCACCGCGAACGTTGCGTATGGGCTTATCTCGTACACGTCTATGCAGGGATTGGTTCTTTATAATGTAAGTTTGGCCATATAATCGAGCCTTCGAGCCAATACGCACTGTCGAATTGTCGCCGGCGACTCAGTCGCCGGCAACTGTGACTTTTTTTAGTTTAGACTCATTTAATGAATGTTTACGCACTCGGTCGCCGGTTGCGGCCTACGTTTCGGTCGCCGAGAGATTGAGTCGCCGGCGACAAGTCGACAGTGCGTATTGGCTCTTCGGGCTGGTGTGTCAAAACTCTTTTGATAATGTCGTAATTAACGAGCAAATGTGAATGGATATTTTTGAAGTAAATGAAATGGAACAATTAACGATTGACTACGATAAAGGTTAAGCTCAAATATTTTACTCAATCGCTTAAAAGTATTTATCAATATTTTAACGCTTGTAACAAAAATATACGCTAAACTGTCGTTCATAAAAGTAGCTATTTGCTTAGTTAAGACTGTGGTTAAGATCATCTTACCAAGCAAAATTAAATGTTTACTAAAATTTAAACATGTACGAGTATTTTACTAAGCTTCGTTATATTAGCAATTAATAAATATAAAACTCGAAGGATTTCGTGACAAAATTTCGATCCAAATTTGGATTACTGCGAGCGACGACAAAAGACAAGATTACAAGTATAATCCTACTCAAAACGCTTTGCAGGCTGCGATAAGCCATTAACTGGTAAATCGGGAATACAATTCGTTGTTTCAATGCAAATAATGTTGAATTTTAATGTTTCGTGCCAGATTTCAGAACAATTATGCTAATTGAAATATATGGGTATTTAATCGGTTGGAAATTAAACAGAGGGCACGAAAATATGCATATTTTTATTGACATGCGAATAACGACTATGTTACACTGAAAACTTTTTGCGTAGTTTTATGCTCTCAATTACACTGAGAACTTAATGTTTTTAATAAGCCAATATTATGGATAGCAAAAAAAAACATTGAATTATGATATCAATATTCCGTGAAATGTTGAATTTTAGTAATAAAAAGGTATTTTTAAAAGCACTTCCTTTATTCTAATGCCTTGTTCGCTAGGTGTGTAAAACTCCGCGAAATTGATTTTTAGTAAAGCTGTTATCAGCAAATAGTAACCTTATTTCAAGAACCAATATTTGGGTGTAAGTCCATACATTGTGCGTTGCTTCGCGTATCGAACGAACGAATTACCGAATAATAGCTGCATCATACTGTTAATAATTTACAACGTTTCCACCACGTTTAGATAATCCAGCCTATACTCACCTAAAATTATGTAAACCTAACTCAAAACAACATAGACTATATTAACTTTGTAGCAATATTCTTTTCTCGATAGATTTTTTCCCATTTGTTGACCATATGTCTAAAATCTTAGGGCCAATGGAAAATATTTGCCCCAACACTGCTAAAATTCAACTTCTGATACTCTTCTACGACACCACACCAAGACTGTGGGTAGTCAAACGCATCCATTTTGGCAGGGATATGAACATTGTGCAACTGTTACTGTCCCATTTGTATGTTTTAGTGGCTAGCTAAATATCATAAATACTTATTTTTCAACAGCCTTTAAGGCCTTTCTCCCTGTCATCATGAACATTTCGCCGTGACTTACCCGATGCAGGTGACAGTTTGTCATGCTTGTAGTCGTGTTGACAGTTCCGCAGGTTCTGTTGCTCGCAGACCGCCTTGTCCGGGGGCGGGGGCGGGTGCGAGCCGCGGGGGGCGGGGGGCGCGCACCACCACACACTGCTGGATAGGGGAGAAGACTCATCATTGAAAAATGGGGACGAAAAAGAGGCACTGGTTTCAAAAGTAGGTATAATACTCAGAATATGGGCTAATTTAATGAGAACTTTTTTTGGATAATAAAAACTTTTTTAAAGGAAATATCCTATTGACAACGACAACCTCTGTTAAGTAAGTACCTATATGTGAAGCAATAAATAAAAAGGTAGATTTTATCCATTAAAGACAGATACGGCAATACAGAACACATAAAACAAACGAGTATCTTCATACTTATTCAGTAACTATTAAACCTACCTCCTCTTAACCAGCAGTACAAACAGCAAAGCGGCAACGGCGACTGCTGCAAGGGCTGCAAACGCCAGAGAGACAGCTCCGAGCACCCGCTCAGCATCAGCGCCGCCGCTGGAGCTGGTGGAAGCACCGCCTTCTGACTGGAAGGCCACTGGTCGCCGGAGACGCTCTGGTAGGAGTTGGGCATTGGGAGAGGAATTTGAGGTCTATGCTTACATTATGTGCGAATGAACTTAGAAACTAGTGGGATGGAATAAAATAAACAGGGAAAATAAGGTTTAATATGATACTGAAGTCTAGTCTGAGAACAGAATGAGTAAATAGTTAGATTTACGATAAAATTTATAAGTTCCGTACAAAAATTATTGCCGGTAGTAAAGATATTCGATTATATAACACTTATGGTACTTTACTTATTATAATAAGTATATAAGCAAAACTTAAAAAGTAAACATAGGAATAATGGATCGATAAGTTTATAGGAAGCTGTAAAAACACAGCTGTGGTATTAAAGTTTGAAATTAAATTCTAATGTAATACCTCCAGTATGTGTGGTGGTAGACGCGTATATGACAGCCTGGTACCGACCCGTCTCCGTGGCAGTCCACAGACGAAGACCATACCATGATGCAGCAGAAAGACCACTGATTACCACCTAGCATATAAAACACCAAGGATTTTATTCAAAGGAACATTTACAAAAAACCCAGAAATCATTTCCAATGATTCCAATATCAATGCTTTCGATATACTAATTACCTAAAATTAACTGTAATTTATAACAACGAACAAGTTTCAAGTGGAATGATCAAATAAATAACGGTATCATTGAAAATGATAAATGAGTCTGATAAATAATTTATCGTAACAGACGGCCAATTAAAAGTACTAAATCAATTCCACTTTTATTATTTTACTGATTCAATATTTTCATGTCAAATGCCGGATACACTCGTAGTTACAAAGATTGGTCTTCGTACTTCTCTATGATGATGAAGAGAGGTCAGATCGGCGTCTCTCCAGGATGCTGTGGCTCCAGGGTCCATCTTCTTCCACTGCAGCCTGACTAGCCTGGCTCCACAGCGAACTGCTCTTCTAGCATCGAGGGCTAGAGCACTGCTGTTGCTCCACATGGCTGCTTCGGCGCCTTCTTCGGTGGAGTCTCCCCCGCCTTCCCAGACTAGGACTAGATAAATATAACTACTAAGTGAAAAGAAGTTTTGTCTACTGTTTACGCATTTGAGGATTATAGACGTGTATAGTTATAAAGGTGAGCTGGCGAAGTTTCAAAAGATAATCCAACTGTTGGAACTTCTTAAGTTAAAATATGAGAGTTAAAAGTTGATAAAAGATTTATAGGAAATTGCTCTAAAAAAACACCAACTTGTACATCATCACGCGATAATGTTTTGTCATGTTTACCAAGCTAAATTTAAGCATCTTTATCGTCCCATAACGTTATAATTTTGCCAAAATCAGATATAAAAACAGTAGATAAATCTAAGACGTAGTTATAAAAAGAAAGATTTATAGCCAATAAAATGTTATATGTTGAACTTACCAGGAGGTTTCGTCTTCACAACCAACGGAGGGGACGGTAACGAAGGCCCTGCTCTCGAATGAGCCACAATCCTCACAGAGTACGTAGCCCCACAAGCCAATGATCTCATGGTAGCGGTGGTAGACTCGCCACCAGCTTCGATCCTTCGTTCCTCCTCACCACGAGTTATGGATGGTTCAGAACCGTCGGCGATGTCGTCGCGGACTCGAACCCACCATATTGTAAAACCTAGGCAATGTGAGCAAGTTTTAGGCGATTCTCAGAAAAGTGACTGGAAAACCTAGCAATATTTTTTAAAGTAATACATAGGTAGTATTTTTAATTTGTCATAATATCAGTAATCAGCATCTGATAAACAGTCAAAGTTTTTTAAAATTAGTTAATAACATGACATAACCTTGAAAAATATTGATTGAAAGTTATTTTTTTTGTTTTGTTACTTCAGTTGTTATTCATTGTTCGTGTTATCTGCAAGTACCTGAACCACGAACTCCACATTCCGTTTCAAACCCTTTAAAAATTTACATTATAAAAGTTATATTCTGAACGATAGGTTCACAACAAGATTTATGGAAGTGGTAGTGGTAGTCTGTAGGCTCTGTCTGCAGCGATTACTGGACTGACTCGACCGGTGAAATACCACCGTTGCGACGCACAGAAAACCGACGTGAAGTTCACAGACGTTCCTGCGTTTTGTTCGGTGAGTGCGATATCCGGTGCCCAATTTTCTCAAAGGCTCAGCAACACACCCCCAACACCCAGTGTTGCGGGTAGTCATGAGTGGCGGTGATAACTTACCATCAGGTGACCCGCATGCTCGTTTGCTCCCTATAAGATAAAAAAAGTAGTAAACCCTAACAAACCCTCACCATGCGGCGGCGCGGCGGGGTGGTGGCGGGTGCTCCACGCCAGCCTGGCTTCTCTATGCGCCAGCCTCGTGGCAGTCAGCGCGGGCGCGGCGGGCGGCGCGGCGCACTCCACGCGGTAGGTTATATCCTCCGAGCCGTAGCCGTTGTTGGCGGAACACGTGTAGTTGCCGGTGGTGGAGGCGTCCACTTCTGGTTGTTGGATAAAGGGGTATTTGATATATTTTACGGAGTTCGGGGGATTTTATGTAATTTTATTAGTAAATTGAAATGGAAATCAATGAGATGAGATTAGATTGGCGTGATGGTGTTGAAGTTCGTTAGCAGATATTTGGTAAAGGATAAAAAGTGTGTGTTTTTGATTATTTAGCATTTTTTCAATTAGTTAGCTAGATTTGTTAAAAGTTACGAATAGATTGTGTGATTCCAGTTACATTTATTTGATATATTTGTAATTGGACGGACAAGAAATGTAATAATAACATTTGGAAAAATCTGTCTTGAAACCATGTTAAAATAACAATCAAGTAATGTTTGATACTATAAGAACTATCTACATTTTCAACAAGTAAAACAAGGCTATCTAAAGCTTACTTCATTATACTGACCATGTATATCCAGATGCCCCAGTTTCGTCAAATGGTTCTTCGGATCATGGGTCACGACAGTCCCGTCTCCCCTGAGCCATCGAGCTCTGGGCATGGGATCCCCTCGACAGATGCAGGCTAGTTTCAACGTGTGCCCGCACTGGACTCGAACCCACACACCGAAAGACAGCACTCGTGCTCCATCTAGGTATGGATTGCAATGTTTGTAGAAATAGCTAGATCCAGTGTTTGGGGCTGATATAGTCAATGTAGAATTTATAGCCAGTGTAGGATATCCTAAAGTTTGAGTGGCCCTGATTTGGTACCAAGCATTCGTCTGATTAATTACTGTGGATTTATAACGCGTAAGTAACATAGTCTGAAAGACTTAGCGAACAGTCATCATATACTTGGCTAATATGCCCTATGAAATAGAAGCAAATGTGTCAAATCGACAAAAACACTGGCCGATTTTATACCTAAAAAACAAACCAAACCACTTATATTCTTCCACTTACACCCAGAACTCCTCGAGAAAATAGTCACTCCCTCGCCGGCCACCGAGTAGGCTGATCTGATACCCACGCCTCGTAAGTCCTACCTACTTCACATACTTTGCTAATATACCCTATGAAGTAGAAGTACAAGTGTTTTTCCCTTCAACCTTTTGCCAATTAGACAAAAACACTGGCTGATGTGTACCTACAAAACAAACCAAACCAGATTCATTCCAACTTACATCCAGTACTCCTCGAGAAAGTCGTCGCCGGCTGCGGCGCGGAAGGCTCTCCCTCGCCCGCCACCGAGTGGGCGGACACCCACGCCTCGTAAGTCGCGCCTTCGTACAGAGTCCTCAACTCGGCGACCCCACCGAGACCGACAGACTGGTCGGTGTCTGTGGCCTGGACTGTGAGGGTTTGTGGGGGACGCTCCCTGGAAGATGGGGTGTTTTTGGAGTGGACTGAAAAACTTTCAGAGTATTTGAGGTAGTATTTTGCTGTCTATTTTGTAAGATATTCACGATTATCCTCGTAAAGAGGCAGCCCTTCGGTACCTTATTCCATCGCAATGCACACTGATCGGCACTTGTAATAAAGTTTATTTATTTTCTACTTTGTGCGTAGAATCGCGCACTGCGGGTGGTCTTAAACAGTTCAAATTGATAAAGAAGAAGTAAAAAAGCTGTTAAAAGGTTCGGCCACAAAATGAGCACAACATAGTTAAGTAGATACCTATGAAAATTTAAACAAAAATATAAAATCTTTTGCCTTCAGAATATAGGTAGTTAGATAAGATTAATGTCTTACCAATATGTAAGTTATATAGTTAAATTACCTGCCAAGTTCTCTATAAAACACGGTGTAGTACAATATAGGTCCGTTCGGTCTGCTGGGAGGCAGCCAGCTCACCACCATCGACGACACAGAAGTGTGGAACACCTTCACCGCGGCGGGGGGGGCCGGGGGCTGCGGGAAAATGGACCTTTGTACGTTGTGATAAGGACTTTAATGGTGATATGATAGACGAGACAATATTCACAGGTCCAAAGTAGACTGCGAGAGATGAGATGGAAAAATGAAATTATAAAATACACACATAACTCTAATTGTCACTAACGTCTACCAATAGCAATGGCTGATTCACCATTACTTCAATACTACCTGCAAATGCGTTACGAGTTTACAAACTTACCATCCTGCTGTGTGGTACAATGTATAGGATGCGCCGGCACGCCGTCCCCCGCCGCAGTATACGCTAGCGCTTGTATCGTGTAGTTGGTGTATGGTCTCAGTGCGAGCAGCAGCGTCTCCACGCCCGCTACCCGCTTGATCTCGGCCCCCGCCTGCCCCCCGCCCGCGCCCCCGCCCCGCATCTCCCATTCCAACCAATCGTTGGCTGCCAACAAACAACTACCATCACTCAGATTGGAAAACATTTTTCACAATACATTTTGTATTTTGCAGGTATTTATCACTTTTATTGAAAATGGAACAGCTAAAAATTCGTTTGGAAAGTTTGCAACGTTGATGTATCGCCGGTCCTGGGTGTATAGCGTCGCGGTATCGAGATAGATGCCAGTACAAAGTTTAAATAATAACATAAATGATGGTATGCAAAACTTCCTGTTACGTTGAATGATCACGTTTTGTGTTGTTTGTTTTGGAAACTCAATGAAAAATCGAATAAAATATTCACAAAACAATGAGTTTCATTAGTAAAAGTAAACCTTTTAAAACGTGGTAGCTTTTACACCCAACATTTTTCATTAATTATAAAGTGTTTTTGGTCAAGTTATTTTAGTAAGGGATCCAATAACGAGCTATAAAGAACATCACTGTTACGAAACTCCACCGCTGATAATATTTACGTCGGTACAGATTGCACAGGATCCAGCTTTTGTAAAACTAAAGTATATTCTATCAAATAAGTCTTCTATTTAGTTTAAACGATTTTGCCCGTGAATTGAATCACTTACTATTTGTTTTTCATGATCAAAATCCCCCATCATCAATCTTTACTCATAATCTTTTGTCCTGCTAAGCTAGAAAACTCCGAGTCTACGAGAGCTTATACACATTATGTTCGTTGGACAACATTTTTGCACCACAGTACCACCCAGCTTTTGCTAAAATATTAAGTACAAAATTGCTCTAATATATATATTAAGCACAAAATAGCTAGGTCAATGGAAATTGGCGATGATTCTATTAGATCCTCATTTGTCACCACAGTCCTGCAAAACTCTAAGCCATCTTTCCTACTGTACGTTACCACTCACTGTGTTCAGGGCGGTACAGCAGCTTGTACCCGAGAAGCGCCCCGTGGTGCGCGTGCGCCGGCGGCGGCGACCACTCCACCTTGAGGCTCTGCGGGGACACCGCGCGGCAGCGGACCGCGCGGGGGCCCTCGGAGGGCACTGGCGAGGGGGAATACCGGTTTGAATTTAATTTGAAATAAGTTAATGGAGTTTTTACATAAATGAATAATGGTCTCAATTGGTAAAAACGAATTTATGAGATATATGAAGTAATATTATCAAAAAATAAATAAATGTGAATACATATATTTAAAGCAGAAAGTGATCTATAAGATTTTTTTTTAGTATGTACTTACCGCTTTCCTGTGTTTGAATATTGACAGATGACGTAGCTGGCCCCGCTCCAGCGCTGTTAAAGGCTCTCACACTAACCGAATACCTAAAACAAAACAGATTATTAATACCTTCAATATCTACACAAAAATGTATATCAACACATACCTCGTATAATGATCCAACCCCTCAATGGCGTATTTGGTGATGTGCCCTCTTACTGTAGCAAATTCCATCCCAACGTTTACGCCACTGGACAAAGTACCATCGGCTGATGCCCACCACCAAACTGTATAACCCAGAAGCTCTCCATTCCAGGATGTTACTGGTGGGGCCTAAAAAAGTACCATATACATACATATATCCGAATCTGTATTGGTCGAAGATAAAAAATCCAAGATTAACTTACTTGCCAAACCAATTCAATAGCAGAAGACCTAGGAGACGAAGCTCTCAGACCTAAAGGAGCCCTGGAAGGTGCTTCATGTAATGTAAGTGCTAATAGAGCTCGAGTATATGATGAAGAAAACCGGGCTGTAACTGTGCGGGCTCTAACTAAGTATGGTGTCGCTGGCTCCAAGTTCGTTATTGTTGATCCATCAATTCTGCCAAAAAGAACTTAGTTTATTGAAGAAAGACAAAAAAATATAAGATTTTATGCATTTTACTGTGGATCTTACTCATTAAAAGAGTCTATTTGATGTGAATGCATAGAAACGTTATGGGTTTCTGCATCTCTCCAAGAGTCTCCACTGCTGGAGTCGTGTTTCTTGTACTGGACCTGGTAGCCCAAAACTGGAGAGTTTCCATCGTAAGGTCTTTGCCATTGGACCCTCAATGACCTAGAGGTGGTCTCCGAGATTCTAAAGTTTGCTGGTGGTTCGGGTGGTTCTAAAAATCAAAAGTTATTTTTGGGAACAATTGTTGTATATTTTATAATTTCCCTGAAATCGTTAAAGAAAGGCGGTTTCCAAAACTCTGATACTAGGTAAATATATGCTGCAATGGCATATTCATCACACGTATTTAGCAGTAGTAGTATTTTATAACGGAATAATATTGTTCCACCAATTAACTTATACACATACCTTGAACAGCCAAGTGAACAAAGTGGTCTGATCGTCCATAAGGGTTCGATGCCTGACACCGATAGACCCCGGAGTCTCGTCGATCAGCTCGTTCGATCACCAACTCACTCCTCAAGCCTTCTGCACTCCTGGTCTCTGATATACTCATCCTAAATTATAATTATGAACAATAATTCGTAGACTGGATATTAAACAAAAATGTTTATAGAAAAAGCCCGAGTGTCTTTTAATACCGAGCAGGCTTTATTAGGATATATTTGTATTTTATTATGATGACAATATTAGATAAAAGATACTAAAAAACTATTTTTCAACGTCCAAATTCTATGACATAGTAATAAAATAATTTTCCAGCAGTCCTAAACTACTCAAATCGGTATAAAAAGTATTACACAATGAACAAGAGGACAAGTTAGTTAAACCCAGCCAAGAGCCAATTAAGAATGAGAGAAAAGACCTATTTAAATTCATTAATTATTCAAGCCGGGTATTGAACCCGGGACCTATACCTATTCCTAACAGACCTGTATATATACCTACCAATTACGGTGCTACGGAGTTCTACAATCTGAAAACCACGCATATTCAATCAATGCAAATCCCTGGATGTATGGAAAAATCCACGCTCGGGCATAAGAGCTGTTGACCCAAGAGCTTTTTCGAACCACTTAAGAAAGGTCAACAAAAAGTTTTATTCAAATCGATTCTCTCATACAGTTTTGCGGAACAAAATATATTTGTGGAATATTTTTATTTGACCGCGTGAGACGAGAGTTATGTGACTGGTTCAATGTTCCGTATTTCTTTCTTTTTCATTTTATTCTCAAAAAAGTTTGGTAGATGTAATCGGTCTACCTCTTTTGCAAATTTGTTTCTTAAGATCTAAGTCATAGAGTTTAAATTTGAATGTTACCTGTAGTCGGAATTTGGAAGTCCACGTCCAGAATGACTCCAAGAAGTGGAAAGTGGTATGTCTCCTCTTGCAACACAAGCCAGACGGATTGTATCCCCTAACTTTGCCGTCACATTTACTGAAGGAGTTTCAAATCTTGCTGGTTCTACAATTAAAACAACATTGTGAAAGACATGTTTAACAGTTGAGACTCTGAAAACTACCGCCGAAAATGGTTCCCTAATTACTAGACCGAAACACTGTAAAATAAAAGTCAGTGGAATCGAAATCCAGATTTAAAATAAAATTTCAATATGCATAGACTTCTTAACCTAGAATAACACTAAAACTGCTGCTTTTTACTGCGAGAAGCCAAAATTTTCACACTGTAGGAAAGCTAGTCAAAAATTGATTGAACGCCGTATGGATGCATTTTCATCGTTACAATCACTTACCATTAACATGAATCGTCAGGGTCTTGGTCAGAGGTGGCACAACCCCGTTATCAGCTTTGCATCTATATTTCCCTGAATGTTCGACTCTTGCCGAATCCAGTCTCAAAGACCCATTACCAAGCACCACTGGGTCTGACACACCCCCTAACGACGTCTCCGTACTTCCTGTGGGCGAAAACAAAAGGGTTAACTTTTAAAGTTTCGAATGCATGAATAAATTTCGTGTCAACGGGAACAGTTAAAATATAATTATGCCTCGGAGTCGTACAATTTGGATGAACGTGTACAAATGAATAGTAATTTTGTTTATTTTATAGGGGTTGTATGTTGGTATACGAAATTCTCTTGGAATATGGTAAGTAAACAAAATTGTGTAAATAAACACTTTTTATTACTCCTTGGTTGATCCGTCAAAAGCTGTTTCAAATATTTGAAGATGTGAAATGAATTAAGTAAATATTTTTGGGGATATATAAATAAGTACCTGTGAGTTTAGTCCAATAGATGGTGGGTGTGGGGTGTCCTTTAGCCTCGCAGCTGACTGTGAGGGTACCGTTAAGCAACACGGAAGAGTCTGAAGGCTCCATATGCCAATATGGCGGCACTATATGATAAATACACGATTTTTTACTATTAGTACTCGTAGCTGTTAGCGAAATGTTGGAATTTTTTAAGAAAGTTTGCCGAAAAATCAGAATTAATTAGAATAAAAACTTTAAAAAAATAAAAAAATATTAGGATTCAAAAATCTCAAAATTCCTAAACAACAGTTCTAAACAACCTTAAACAGAATAAACATCATACCCAAAATCATCGTACCCTAATTTCTTTTTTCTTACCTTTAATGGCCAGTTCCGAAGAAGTGTTAGCCTTTCCCGCCGCATTGGTAACCACACAGGTATAGATCCCGCTATGAGCTGCTGTCAAACTCTTGAACAGTAGCATGCTGTAAAACTCCGCACCACGCTCGTCGATCTAAAAGTACCCTCGATATTGAATATTTTAAACTTCATTGCAGATTGTATTTTTAGATCCTCCTTGATCAATTATTCAAGCACTTGATGGCTTCGAGTTGAGCTTTTTGGCATGGCTTCGGTGGGATTTTTAAGAAAATAACTGACACTTGTGTGTGCTGTCAGGAATTTTACAAAGACAGTTCTTTTTTCGGAAACAAATGACATACAAAAAATAATTATGCAGATTACATTAGTCTACGAAAATTGAAAATCTTCTACTCTTGGTTGCTATTCTTTTCACCAGGAAAACACTCTTCCACCTTACTTATTCCTAAAGCTTTATTCCCCTACCTGCAGAGCACTAGATAGTGGCATCTGGTCTTTAAGCCAGGAGAAGTAGACCGGCATATCTCCTGAGGTGACAGTGCAGGTGACCTGGGCGCGGTCGCCAGCTCGAAGACCTGCTGGAAATGCTATCGGAGACAGGACTGGTGGGGACACCACTGTCATTTGCACCTAGGAGAAAATTAAATGAGATATGTGACATTGAAGGTTAGAAGATGAAAGACTTTCATACAAGTGTGTATTTTTTTTTAGGAAGTGAACAAATATTCCGTATTATTAAAGTAGGTATAATTAATTACAAGTTTATGACGTTACAGAAAAATATTGTGTGGAAACCCACAAGGTCGGGTAAATATATTATGTACATTTTGGGAATCTTTCAACTAGTAGGATGAAAAAGGCTGTATTTTTTTTATATTGATATTCCCATAGGCTTTCCTTTAATGTACCAACTTATAACAAAGTTAGTAAAAACATTATAAAAATTCTTTGCGTGATTTAGCAGAAATAGGTAGAAAATTATACGTATCTGCTTGATTTCGCTTTAAAACAAATCTAAGCAGCGGAGCTATTCTGTAACTGTCGAGTTATTAGTACTGCCACACCGACGCAGGTTGGCGTCCTTTGTGCATCGAATCGCGCACCGCGGGACTGCTTCTTAAGAGATAGACTAGATTTTTAACTAGATATTCGGATACGGATACGGATATGAAATAATTTCGGTTAGTAGAAATATCTGTTAGTTTCGGATAATATCGGTTACGGAAATTAGATTTTTAAGGAATTTTAACTTCTTTGTCATCAAAATTCCTTTGTCATCCACCACGCGGTGAAACAACAACTTGACTCAAATAGGCTCCGTCCCTATCCGATACTATCCGAAACTTTTGTTTCGGATTCGGTTACGGATACGGATATTTTTTATATCGGATATCCGATTATTTCGGTTAAGGAGCTCCCTAACATCACTGCTAGATACCTCTCTCCTAGCCAGTTCCCCTTCAGTAGTAACCACGGAGCAAGTCCAGCCTCCCTTGTCTCTGTTTTTGTCCACGTTGATGATGGTCAGCTGGCCGTCCGTCTGGTGGTAGCGGGGGTCGGGGCCGCCACCGCCCTCCCATTTTACTGTACTGGTTTGCAAGAATATTTAAATATGATAGAGAAGCTGGATTTTGAAAAATTTATAGTGTATCATTTTTTTTAGAGGAATAGGTATGTGCTGCGAAGGCATACGTTGAGTGTTACTAACCATGTGAATTCATTGAATCGTTTAATGATTTTACATGGTTAGTAGGATTATTAACAATTGCGTATTATATTATGTTATAAGTATTTTATGTTGTTAGTTTGCATGAAAGTTCATTTTTTCAGTAGTCGATAACTTTCCGAGAAAATGCTCTCATATTTAAAGCAAAAAGTATTTTGCAATGGCAATCCCAGCCAACGTAACGAAATTCATTTGTACAGTTTCATTTATACATTTTTCGTGGAAACTATTGTAAAGTAATATAATCAACAATTTGCGCTGCAGGAGTATCGATTCAGTAAACGTTTTTTAGAAATTATTATTTTAAAAAAATTACCTTTTATTTTCGTATGTTTTATATTTTTTAAATGCTATGAAATAAATTCCTTTCTTTCATTCAAAGGTTACAAAGATATTGTACTTACTTAATAGATATCAGTATTTTATAACTTCGGCTTTAAATGACAAGAAAGCAGCAGAGATAGACCGAAAGGAAACACTGGCGGCAAAAAAAACTTTCAGGCGTCTTTTGTAAAAAAGTTTTGTGTTTTCAAATAAGTTGTTCAGCAACTTAACTAAGACATGAAACAGACAATGTTTGTCCTTTGTTATAAGCTTACTTATTCACTTATTTTCTTTCATTCTTTCTTTTCTTTCAAATCAAATCGAAGCACAATCTGCTAAGAAACAAAAAATCATCAACCATAAACTTTAATAAGTAAATAAACTTAATATGATTTTAATACCATTTTTCCTTTACAAGCAACTACGTTTTACTTTAGATACTTAAGATAGAAAAACCATAAAGCTTCGGCGCCTTCGCTGTCGTATTATAAACCGGGATGTATGAAAATTTTATGACATCATGAAATATTTATATCCCGCATCAAATATTAAATTTAAAAGGCCATTATCGCCTGAACGTTTAATTTTAATAAATTAGGCTTTAAAGTAAAATATGAAGGGGATTTCCTCAATACTTTGTTCAGCCTTTATTTTTAATCTGTTTGCTGATTTAAGCGATTATTCGAATATTTAAGTTATAATTGCATGTGGAAATTGGGTTTTAAAGCAGTTATAATGTCTGATTGGTTCCTTAAATAGTTGTCTGTACAATTTATATTTTATTTAATCAAAACAAATAAAAACAATGATAAAATAACTCAAAATAATAAACTAAAAAAAACTTAAAAGTAGGCACAAATTATATGAAAAAAAGCACACTGTATTTAAATTTTTTCAAACTGTTCAAAACTGGTGTCAATATGGCTTAGAAATATGTTTTAGAAATCTCTCTATATGAAGTTATCAATCAATGAAAAAAGTGTTAAAATATTACCAACAACTATATAATCTAGTATTTTTCTAGAAAAATGATACAATGAATTTAATATAATACTTACTCGACCGGATACCCGTAGTAGGGGCACCATATCGTGACGTCAGACCCCGCGACAGCCTTCACAGGATTCATAGCACGGATGTACGGCGGTCCTGTACATATCACACATTCTTAGAATACCAAATGTGATAGAATATTATACAAGACGAGAATTTTAAACATTACGGTCATGTGGCTAAGGTTTTTTTGTTATTTAATAGTGGTTGTTTTTTTAAAGTAGTTATGTATTATTACGTAGCTATGTAAAATAAAAATAATAATTAACTACCCAACGGTAGATAATATTTGATACAATTTAGGTAAGAGCGTTGAGTTACGTATACGCTAAGCTGTTGCTTGAATCCTCTTCCCATAATATATACGTGTGAATTTATTTAACAGCACTAGGTACCAAGAAAACAAAGGGGAAAGAAAAATACCTAGTAGCGGTCTTTCTCGAGTAACACTTTTTGTACAACATAATATCCATGTACCGTTGCTCTTCTAGAGAAAACAATTATAAACGCAAACATAAGCAAATAAACAAACAATTTGCACTAAAAATCACGCCGTGCCGCCGAGCGAGCGTTCGCGCGCTTTTTTTTCTTTTTTTCGTTTGACACACGAAAATGGCGGCGCGGAGGCAGACGCGACAAATAGTCAGCGACAACCATTGACGTGCGTAATTACAGGAAATTACAGACACGTGCAGCGACATGAGTGGCTGAACTAAACATAGACGATGCATGTTTTAAAAAAGTTTGTACTGTCGGATAAATATAGGAAGTTTCATTGAAAATGAAAAAAATATTACCTAAGGTAGAAATTACAATGTTAGGTACATTGTTAAAGCAAATATCTTGTGACCAATGCAATTTAACGTTGCACTAACGTAATTTGTTCAACTTAATAAATATAAAAATACTTACGTGCTAATGAAGTTATTAGGTTTTAAATGCATTATTTTCAATGATGGTAGACTAAATGCAAATGCAGTTCTAATATAAAAAATATTCATTTTCATTCCCTATTGAATTAGGAATAACTCATGGCCTAAAATAATCAAAATTGAGGTTATTTTAACACTGTCCGATTGGAATAGAATATTAAACGAATCAAATTATAGCTTACATTTCATTCAATGTCTCTAAAGACAGACACACACCTAATAAATATAGGAAAGTACATAGGTACACAATACTTCTCTGGAGTAAGGTTTTTGTAAGTAGGTTTTTTTTAATAAATCTCCAGACTTACCCACCAATTATGTGGCCCTAAAGTAAGTTGCAGTAAGCACTTGTTTTATAGGTACCACATAATGGACTAGGGGAGAACCTAGTAACACCCAGACACGTGTCAACATCGAAAAAACATTTTTATGATATTGGCCCGACCCGGGGATCGAACCCGGAACCATCCGCTTAGCATACCGCTGCACCACAGAGGTCGTCAATTAAAAACGTGTAACCAGCTTACCATAAACATTGAGCCTTGCAGCATGAGCCACTGAGCCGTGAGCGTTGCTGGCTCTGCACTCGTAGCGGCCGCCATGCTCCACCCTGGCTTTACTTATCGACAGGGTTGACAGCACGTGGCTGCTGGCGCCGATGCCGGAGTGGCCGTTCTCGTGGTTCTCCGATATGACAGCCCTGGTGCATGAGACACTTGTGTTATTGTACTGTGAGGTCAATGAACTTTGAATTTAAAGAAGTCGTTATTAGTATTTTTTAGTTAGTGAGATTGTGATTGTTAGTGAGACGTATTTTGTATTAAAGTAGAATAAGGCTGTTTTTCAGTTGAGATGGAACTGAGTCTATCAGAGTTTTAGATCTGAAAAATTTAAAGAAATTGCGCTGCACTTTGCTTCAATGGCCAGCCAAGCAGTTCAGCTTGTGATTGAGGTTTATATTTGGCAATAAATATAAATTTATCTTCACGTAGTAAACATTTAAAGTTCACCTTCAATTTATTTTTAAGGTTGCGTAAAATACTGTAGTTACTGCCCAGGAAGTATTTAAAATGAAAGCTATAATATAACTCTCTCTAATTTTAATTAAGACTTTTAAATAGCTATGTGATTGTATAACTAAGGCTTTAAGCTTAAACTGCTGATTTAAATTTCAGATGACCGGAAGATGTTAAACGGATAAAATATGTTTAAATAAACCGTTATACATTTTTGTCTACAAAAGTATACAATTTTAATTAAAACTCTAACTCATGGTATAGCTCAACTATGGTTTAGTTTATGTTTTAACATGGATGAATTACTCCTTCATCCATGGTTTTAACTAGTGACCGCCCGCGACTCGGAAGGAGTGGAAGTCGGTTTCCCGCGGGAATGAGAAGTTTTCCCGCGGTAAAAAGTACCCTATATGTTATTCTGATGTATTACCTATATTAGTGTAAAGTTTCATCAAAATCCGTCCAGTAGTTTTTACGTGAGAGGGTAACAAACATCCATCCATATATACTCACAAACTTTCACGTTTATAATATTAGGTAGTAGGATTATGTCTTGCAAATACTATGTTTTGATTCAACTAATCTCACAACATTAAAAGTAAACCAGATAAGCTTTGTACTGCTGATGTAAAGTTGACTAGAATATCTACGCTTTGTACTAAAATATAGATCAATTTGAATAGTGTCTAACTAATGCATTATTGTAGGCAAAATACCTGTCAAACACAGGCTGTTATTATTTTGTGTGTATTTTGGCTTCGCTTTCACACGTAGAATTGTTATCGACTCTGAACAAGCGGTGAACGAAAATGTATTATAACATACCACAAGTTTAGATTGTTAATCGCGTAAATAATTTTCCCGCACTTTGCAAGCACAATCAATTAAACCTCTCTTAGGAGGTTTATGCCACTATACCCTGCTGTTATAACGTTCAGACATACCCATGATGCGAAGGAACAATCTGTCCGTCGAGCAGCCATCTTAGTTTCGGAGCCGGATCCCCTACTGCAGAACACTTGAGGGCAACCTGCGATCCGGGCTGCACTGCCTGCTCGATGAAGGTGTAGACCAGCTCTGGACGAGAATCTAAAAATAATGTTTTATTATTAACTAGGCACTACAGAGACTGGGCAACTTTACCGAAGGTTCTGGTTCAATCCCCACCGAGGTGTACTTCAAAAGTATGTTAGTACATTTAGATGCGCTTACAAAGAGGAAAAACATCGTGAGGAAATCCTCATATCATCATGTGCATCCACCAATCCACACTGGGTCATCGTGGTAGCTTACGGCTCAATACCTCAGAGGAAGGCCTGTGCTTAATTAGTGGCACTTCTACAAATAATACATAGGGTCGTAGATAAAAATAGAGAGAGAAGATACATAGGTCAAAATTTAAATGCATATATAAATAAATCTCCAGACTGACACACCAACTGTTTGCCTCTAAACTAAGCAAAGCTTGTACTATAGGTACCACACAATGGACTAGGGGAAAACCTAGTTACACCCAGACACGAACCAATTTCTAAAAACCATTTTGACGAAATTGACCCTACCTGAGGATCGAACCCGGAACCATTAGCAGTCCGGCATGTATACCGCTGCACCACAGAGGTCGGCATTATTGAGAACTTCAAAACAAATACTGAAACGAAAGGCTTTTGAGCCCGGCCCCGTTAATAATCACACAGACTAATTTCATGCTGGGATGGACACGCTTGTCAAAGGCTTTGCTATTCATTTTGATAAACCTCTGATTATATATTTTGCTGTTTATTTCAGTATTTCAATAAAAATAAATAAATTAGCTTTAAAAACAACGTGACGAACATGTGACGAAATTATATAAAATTAGAACATATTGATTTGTAATTACAATTTTAAAATAACTTTCCATTGTTCCAAAATAATATTTGAAATTATTCAGAAAATGCAAACCTTGTAAATAATAACATTTAAAATGAATTCCATCCATCCAATAAAATATTTATTCGTGTTCCACATACGAAAAATGCAATACAAAATTTAAAATACTATTGTTTTTTTTTCGAACGTCGATCACGTCATACACTGCACCAATTCTGCCATTCATTCCGGACCAGCACATACATACAGCACATACAAAATTGAATGCAACCTTTTCCCATTTCAAATGCGAGGAACACACTCGAGCGTAAATGTAAACGAGTATAAAAACAAAAAATAAATAAAATTACGCTCACCTGGAGACCTTTTTAAACGCTTTCGTTTGAACGAACGCACGCTGCCGGTTTTCTTTACTAACGAACAGTATATCACTGCAAAAGAAAGAATTCTGTGAATAAATGGGACATTTTATTAATGTTAGTTTAAATATGTGAGCGTGTATAAAGTAGTCGTTTGTGGCGGTGGAAACCACGAAATAGCTAGCTTATAGTCTCTTGAAACAATGTAGCTTTTTTCTGTTACATTTTCTATTACCAATGCCTCGAAGTTTTCAATTTACTGCGGCCTTACCGTCAGGTTCTTTCCTCTACGCTACAATAGCTACCTCGGCGTAAATTTGAGGCGTAGTGAAAAATTCTTAACCAAGCTTTTCGTTTGCTGCAGCGTTCGTTCCACAGCAGTAAATCGGTGGAGCTAAAAATTTACAATCCCCCCATGCTCGAATATATATGCATTGGAATAGATAAATCCTATTTCGTATTGATAGGTTTGCAGATTTAGTTAGAGCAGCGAGCTGGATAAAACCGACTTCATTAAGTTTTGATTTGATATGCACTAAATTTGTCTGTACCTACTGCTTAATTAAATTATCTGTGACGTTTCAAACATATTAAAAGCTATATAACTTCAACTGTGTTGTTTCTAGTTAAAAGATTGTAAGTAATTAAGTAGACTCTTCATTATTATTTTTATCTCGAAACTCAATTAGGCCGAATAGATTGTATACTAAATTAAAAAAACCTCTGTATTAAGCCTGCTTCACGTAATTTCAGAAGCTTTGGTTTGGCTGGTCCCATTTACAGGGTCATCACTGCCGATGACATGGCCAGATCAATCGCTGAACAAATAGGTAGGGGTCGCACATGTATGAAATCGTGTGATTTGTGTTGCCACCCCTATTTGGTGACCTAAAAACGTAGTTCACTGTCCATAGTAGGATTGGGGAGTTGTGACGTGATGCGAATAGTGTAGTATGCTAATATCGTAGTTTTGGTACCTACTGAGACATTCAAAGCTGTTGGATAAGTAGAAAGGCATAATATTATTTCTTAAAGGTATTTTTCTTCAAACTTCACATTTTCTATAAAAATATAACTTAGTTTACTTTTTTGCCATTTGCTTTGTTTTTTACACTACCTCATTAAGTATAGAAATATGATTGCTTATGGAGTTGCTTTGTTTGCAAATTGTGAATCTTTTATAAGTGGTTCGAAGTTAGAATATTGAAATCACAAGCGTATTTTCCATGTTAAAACGCGCCACTCTCTGTGCCAACTAATTGCAGCGGGATAAACTGATTATGTGTGTTTAGCTCTAATATATTGCGCAAATTAGCTGTTGCACCCTAAAGCTCTCTATCTACCTGTCTAAAGTAGACTCATTCGTGGGACATTCTAATTGCAATGTCACCCGAGACTTTGACAGTCGCTCAATGCAGCCAACCGAAATAAAAATCCACTTCGTTTCGGAATAACCGAGTCCAGTGGCTGCTAAAGGAAACTTTCGAAATTGGAATAGTTGACCGGATATTTCCCGCGCGAGCGTCCATCTTTGTGAGGGCGAGGGGTCAGCGGGGGGTGGCACGGGGGCGGGATTTTTTAAATCACCTTATGTATGAGGACGGCGCGGCGTTTCGTATTTTTATCGGTGCCAATCAACACTATTCAAGAATGATAGTTTGTAGTATAGATTACTAGATTAAGCTTAACAAAACAGCAAAACATTTTAACTGAGGCAGAGTATGTCACTTACGCTATTCGTGCTATAGAAAATTGTAAAAACGTAAACTGTACCCAATATTATTATACTCGTTTGAATAAAGTCATAAATATGTTAACCTAGAAACGAAACAATGAAAACATCTTAAACGAAAATGGCATCGTTGCTTCACAACAAAAGCTTATCCGGATTCATTTTCATCGTGTGAGATTGTCAATTACGTTCGAGAGAAAATGTTGAGAATGCGACTATCATTACACCGCCTTTGTTATAAAGAATTTTCTCGACCGTTTTCCCACCATATGCCTGCCTGCTTACACACCTTATTTTTCCTCTTACTGCTTTACGAATTTATGAGGGACCTAGAGCAATAAAATACCTCGTGAGAAAATGAAGGAGCAAATCGCAATATATTTGTTTCTTGGCTAGAGGCACCCATTTTAGACAGCTGCGCGTAAAAATTCTTATTGGCAATAACGCGGCTTCCAAAATGCGTGGTTTTTATTAACTTTCATATCGTTTTTGTGCAGAATCCTTACGTATAGGTATTGCCTGACCAAGCTGTAATGTTTTAGTATCCAATAAGCTTTAGATTAAAAGCTAGTTACAGTTTTTATATTTAACTAAACTGCTGTAAATACTGAAGCAAAACTCTGACACTAAGCTTCTTAATAGTTGAACCACTTATAAAAAAATACCAAATAACGGTCAAGCTTCGCTCAACTGAAATTTTTGTTGATAAAATAGAATTTTGTTTGTTTTACATAACTGTGAATGTATCAGATACACACTTAATCAAAATGGTTTACCTGACTTATGGCCCCCTATTTTGCATGGACTAGAGTGTTCCAAATGATTTATAACAACTTCTAATAATAAAGTTCTCAGAATCTATTTCTATTTTCTGTCCGAGGCATACCAAAACGATTTGGTTTTATCCTGATTTGTTTTCCTTCAGTTAAACTTATCCTAATAAGTACAAAGAACAAAGACCGTATCCCCCGGAGATGGTTTATCTCAGATTTCCAATAAATTAATTATAATAATTTCCCGAACAGATACCACTCCCGACCAGTTGTTTGTGCTATTCATCTTGAGCTATCTAAAATTCATTAGCAATCGACTCAGTCGACTCGAAGCGGCTTTCGTCTCAATTTTATTTGAAATCAGTCAGGGATAGACACAATTTTAGTTCCAAAAGACATTGGGGGAAAAGTAAGTTTTAGAAAACTTGATTATGTTTCAGAACGAAGTTAGATTTTCTAGATAAATTACAGTTGGAGTATCTTGAATTTACTTTCAAATTGATAACAACAAAACAACGGAATGGTTTAGATATTAAGTTACAATTCATTCGGTTCCAAATCAAGAAAAATACCTTTTGTACAACAATGTAAATAATATAGTTAAGTATTTTTCTTTTCTGTTACTTTGTTCATGTAACGACTGTGTAATAAATAAGGAGGAAAAGTTTTAAAAACAGATGTATAATGATTCTTACCATCCACAAAATAAGTTTCAAAATCCTTCGTCGCTTCTCGTTTGCACCGTAGCTTTTGCGATTTGGTCACTGCAATTTCAAATTGTTTGCCGAATCTGGAACAAAATTTGTGTTTTCAATACAAAATCTATTAGAATTCGTGACGCAAACCAAAAGTTGTTTATTTGTTCTGTCGCTTTTGCGTTTTGTGTTATTTTCCATGTGTGTTGGTTGTGATTGACTTTCAAATAACGTAGCTACCTACGGCAGATGCTTTTGGCGATATTTTAACTGTAAATTATCTCGACCCACTGAGTCACCATAATACTAAGTTAGATAAAAGCATTGAACTGCAATATAAATAACTTCACTATAGTATTAAAGTACGTGAATAAATATTAAAAGAACAACAACCCTTTGAAATCGAACTCAGAATTTACCGTCTATAAACTAATGAGCTAACAAAGGCTTGAACACAGTTTTGTATAATACAAGAAACAGATAAACACTCAAAAAGAATATGTTTAAAGATTATCAAATTGTCAATTAAAGCGGGTGAAGTTTGTCAAGTAGAATAATTGGTCCCGTTATTCATCCCAGAGGAATACCACATCGTAATTGGTCCCTTTTGCCCATAATACATCAGCGAAACACCCTTATTACAAGCGGTGTAGCGACCATAATTGCGTGTTTGGATCATGGAATGGAAATGAGAATAGATTTCAGAGAGACTTCAAAGAATAAAATATGTACAACACAAGGCTTAGTATTGATTGGCTGAAAATTCCATTTGCGATCTTGTTTTGAATATGTGTAAAAATAAAAAGTTAACAGAAATAAGATTTAGGCATTGATTGGTGTGTATTAAATACGTTAGTTTCTTTGATATAAAAAAGCAGAACAATTCAATATTTACTAAACACAGAATTTTACTATAACAAGTGTTAATAAAAGGTATATCTTTTTTATAAAAAAAATATGTTTTTCTTGTATTACCTAAATATTTTAGTGTCTTATAACTTCTTATCAAATTGTACCCGTCTAATTTAAACTACAAAACTGTTATTACAAAAACCACACATCAGCATTTTTGTTACTACTTTTTTTTATAAATTACGTACTACAAATTTAACGCCATCACCGAATTGGGGTCAGTGAATGTAGGTTGATCTGGTGAAATAAAGCGAATTTTTAAAATGGCAATGCAGTACAGACAAAATTTATATTGCAGCGGTGACGTCACCAATTTTAGGGTGGGGATCCCGAAATTAAATTCCAGTAAAAAAGAATATGCCAACGGTTTTTAATTTCCGGTAGAGAGAGATAGCGAATGGGAGAATTGTGTTTGTTAGCTCTTGGTCTATTTGGATACGATAGGCCCTCTATTTTTATTTTTTGTTGAATGAGCATTTTTTATTGGGTAAAAACAAAACAAAAGATTAGTTTAAATCTCATCTGATACTAGAGGCCAATACTCTATGTACTGTTCTTATTTTAGGTAAACATAAAAAAAATACAACAATATTATGATGAGTAACACTATACTTTGACAGGCGTTTCCTGAAATCACTTAATTCTGATAATATAAGAATTATATGGGGCTTGCTTGTATATCCTACTAATATTATAAACGTGAAAGTTTGTAAGTATGTATGGATGTTTGTTACTCTTTCACGTAAGAACTACTGGTCGGATTTGGATGAAACTTTACAGTAATATAGGTTATACATCAGAATAACACAAAGGGTACTTTCTACCGCGGGAAAACTTCTCTTTCCCACGGGAAACCGACTTCCACGCGAACGGAGTCGCAAGCGGCCACTCGTATTTCGATAATCATTATAAGCAATTGTACTGACAAAACACTCACATTGAAATAAAGCTCGTAACGGGTAGGCATTAGAATAGCCTTTGCATACATAATTCGGAATGATAACTTTCGAATCATTTTATTTTAAGAATTTTCATTCAAATAGAATTTTCGCGCAAACTTATACAAGCCAGGCAAGATGGGGCCTCGCGGTGAAAGGCTCTCAAACTGTTGACTTAAATTGTATGCAAATCTGACAAGTTCGAGTCGAATACGATACTATGAGAAACTTTGACAACCGCAAGCACCCGTCTGCGAAGAAAAACTTAGATGCGCTTCTGTTCACGCTAATTTGTTCTTTATTAGCATTTACTTAAAATTCACTTTTGTTTAAAGAGTCGATTAAAGTCCATAAATAAGTCTTTGGTCGAACATAATATTGGCACGGAATATATTACTTTTATTGAATGGGTCAAATTGATTTCGAATATTTGTTCAATGTTACTTAAGTGTATGAAATATACTATAAACTTGAAAAACTAAAAGAAAATACCTTACGGCAGTTTCTAACTTTTTTGTATATCCCTTCTTAGCTTTACCAAACGTATGTAAATAACAATTATAAAAGTCATAATACGTCAAGAATATTTTTTTATTATAAAAATATTTTTTATGTGAATAAATATTTATCCAAGCTTTTACGACAAGGTTTTTACTACTGAACATAAAATAACTACTTTATTTATCCGTCGTTTAATGAACATAAAAGTAATTGCCCTTTTTTAACTGAAGCTATTGACTTAATGCTTGTTATTTACATAATAAGTAAATAAAACAACAATTATATTCCAACAAACATCTTACTAATATCATAAATGCGAAAGTATTCCATGCAAAAGCTACTAAATAGATTTGAATAAAACTTGGTGAATAGGGTACGTAGATATACCCTGGAATAACCCAAGGGTAATTATTTAATACTAGAGTGGGCTCGGACTAGATATTTCAGGAGAAAGATAACGTATTTTAAACTCCCTGTTTACTAGTTATATACGTAACTGTATAAAAATAGACAATAAATTCCTATTTTATCAATCAAAATAACAATTATCCCATATAATGAATGACAACAATAAAACATCGTCAATTTAAAGCTTGATCGATATGCGGGTATTCGAATATATTGTCAAAAATTTTTTGGAGTCAAATAACCAATTATCGATAATATCGTATCGTAAAATTTAAGAACACATCATATTTTTAGGTAAGATATAAATTAAATAAAAAATAATTTTGTCTTCCTTTGTTTTTGAGAGCGATATTTATCTTTCTGATATGTATCGGATCAATTTTCGCATTATGTTTTCCTATAATCCCAACATTCACTATCAAAAACACATCCATCACTGCACCTATAGCACAAACAACTCTCAACTCTCTGCCTATCAGAACACAAGCTAAAACTTATTACATTATGGTTATACCCAGCTAAGCTTGTACGAGGTGAGTCGCGAAAATTAGCAAGACTAGGTCAAAGTCGCGCGGCGGGTCGACGACCTTTATGACGTCACATCGTAGACACTGGGGCGTTCCAAACTCGAATTAAAACGTCTACCCGGTTTAGAGATGGGTAATAACGGTATAAAGTCCGGACAAGGGTGTTATGAGTTATACATTGCCGGTCTTTGTTGGGAAAGGGTAGTAAGCTTAGTGACGTCCTATTTGAAAATGCTGTAGTTATTAAATTGGATTTTTAATGCAATTTAATAATTGGTTTAATTTATTATGTTATGTACATTATGCATTGCCACTAGCGATTTTATATGAATACTGCGAGGAATTTTCAATATGTAAGATATCTACTTACTGTAAGTTTTATTTTTTATCGTATACGCACAAATTTTACTGAAATAAATTGAAAACTTATTACTAGAGCTACCTACAGAAACATAAAGATACCCTCACATATACCTAGGTACTTTGTTTAAGTGGCATGTTAACCTATCTGCTTAATACAAAATAAAAAATGAATGAATGAAATACTCACTTGTCATTCCATTCGTTCTCGCAATTCACTATATTCGTACACTCGATACCGTTCGCCGCCATTAATGCCATTCGTTCTGAAAAACAAACAATTATTAACTGTCGTTTCCATTACAAAAATAATCGGTTACAAGCCCTTTTATCAATAATTATGGGTGTGTATGAATATCAGTTACAAATTGAAATTGGAATAAAGAATGACGTGATTAAAAAGTGTTGCATTTCTTTTAAAAAGTAATTAATTAGCAAAAAAAGAATTAACGTTTAAAAGAACCGTAAAATACACCAAGTCACGTTAGCTAAAGATTTTTTCTTTGAAAATCAGGAAACCACAATCTTCTTTACAAACGTATGTTAACCTAGTATCGACTGGTAAATCCATTTTTCACACTGTCATAGACGAACAAGTTATAACAAAACAAAACCAAAGTACATTGAACGTCGCGAATCGCTATAAACTCATGAAATATGTACGCAAAGCTATTTATTTCTGACCGGAAATCGAACCCGGGCCCGTAACTCAGCAGCTTACGGTTGCAGCCAAACGGTCGCCAGCTATAATAGGTTTACTCCAAGCCAGCCATAAATCATCGCTTCTAAATCTAAATGGACCACCGCGGACGCTTTTATTGTTTTACTTATGCAAATCAATTTTTCTTAATAACCTCAGCTATTAGAAAGTTAGATCTGTCTTTAAAAAGTCTTCAAATTTTGTCATTTTCGGCTAGATTTTTCCAAATTTAGCCGGGTTTAACCGGTCCGCGCAGTAAACAAGCACTCAGGAAGTAAAACGGCGGTATATCTCGTAAATACACAATCGAGAACGTACAGCTATGTCGTTGCGAACATATGATTGCTGTTGGCCCATTTATACTGATATTTCGGGCGCGCGCAATAAAATCAATACGAACTTTCCAGTGCAGTGACCCAGTGTGAACTTATGTACAAATATTAACACTTAACATGGCGGTCCTTAGAATGAGTGGGAATAGATGTGTTGAGTGAGTGAAGGTAAAGATGTAGAGGTGGTGAATGGGTTCATACTTCATTGAGTGAAGGTAAAAACGACGAGGTGGTGACACTTGGTTATTTTTATGTAACGATAGTATGAGAGCTTCAGGAAATAAATAGGTTGACAACTAAAATGGGAATATAAGAAAATATTTTTCGAATTAATTCGTAAGATTGTTGTTTGTTAAAGTATTTGTTCAACTCGTTGATTATTTGCTTAAATCGGCTGAAGGCATTTTTTTGTTATTAATTAGATGAAGATAAAGATTTCAATTCTACACGTAAGTACATCATGTTTTATTTTTATCTAAAAGTAAAAAAAACAAAAACAGGGAGTAATAAACAATATAACAGCACTAGTGGCCGCCCGCGACTCCGTTCGCGTGGAAGTCGGCTTCCCGTGGGAATGAAAAGTTTTCCCACGATAAAAAGTACCCTATGTGTTATTCTGATGTACAACCTATATTACTGTAAAGTTTTATCAAAATCTGTCCAGTAGTTTTTACGTGAAAGAGTAACCACACATCCATACATACTCACAAACTTTCACGTTTATAATATTCGTAGGATAAATGAATAACCCCGATAGAAGTTAATGAAAACCCAATTCAGGATACATTTACAAATAAAACCAAGTGGTAGATACTACAAGTGGATAGCGCTATTGGCAATTACACTCCGCTATCAGAAAATACCGGTTTAACCGAAAAACCGTTAATTGAACCGTGTTCAAACAAATTTTAATGGGACCCGGAGAAAATTAATGGAAATAAATTTTATGCGCGTGAATGAAAAATATAGAATAAAAATGGGAAATGAGTAAGTTTAATCTGATTAACGAGTATATATTAACTTTGGTGTAGGATGGCTTTAAATTCTGTACTCTTACTCTGTTAATCATAAATGCGTTGAAAAATGCCTTAATGCCCGCTAAAATGAGTTTATTTTTATAAATGCGGCTTGCATCAGTTAATATCAGTAATGTTTTAAATTCTGGTTAGTACGAATAAAAACAACTTTAGTCGTAGAAGTAGCATTGGTAGTCACAGCACTGATATTCAAATAGACATTAAATCGATATAGTTAATACAAAAATATCTAAGACACATAATACTTATGAAAACCGTAAAAAGATCCTAATATAAGAAAGCGATTTACAAACTTGAAAGTACAAAATCTCTTTATCAGCAGCTTTTAAAACGCTTTTCCTAGCTAATCACATTAACTATTGACGTCGTAGCTCCAACAACGTTGAAAAACGATAAAACTCTTGAATGAAACCCGCCTACTGTTTCAAAACAAAAGATGCGAAATTACTGTTCTGCTTTTAAATGGGAATTGCAATGTCTCATCTCAAAGGGGATGGGATTCGCTCAGGCGAGTGGCGTCGCGGTTTTTTAGTTGTATGTTGGCTGCTTTGCCGTTTTATAAGTGTTTTGAAAGGGTGTCAGTCTTTTAATGTTTCTGTGAGGGTTGTTGCTTTGGTATTAGTATGAATACGTACTGGTTTGAAATGTAGGATTAATAAGTAAATTTTACAATTAGTTAGTATTGGCAAGTAAACAAAAAGGCAATTATATCTTGCGAAAATGTAAGGTACTACTTCTGTCTTTATTATAAAGGGTTTATGCAGCTTTTGAATCCTTCTTATACTTTAAACGTGAAAGATGGATCTACTGTTACTCTTTCACGAAAAAACTACTGGACGGATTTGGATGAAACTTTACAGTAATATAGGTTATACATCAGAATAACACTTAGAGTACTTTTTACCGCGGGAAACCTTCTCATTCCCACGGGAAACCAGCTTCCACGCGATCAGTGTCGCGGGCGGCCACAAGTAAAAGTATGTTTATAAAAATAGAAGGTATTTTCATAACTTGAACAGAACTTCAAAAGTGAAATACGCTTACAAAAGGTAAGAGTGCCCCGTATTGTTTCTAGAACCGTCTCGGAAGAGGAACTTTTGTAATAAATCCGCACTCACGGCACGCAGAATAGTTCCTACAAAGTCGAGGTTTAGAGCAATCGCCAGGGGAAAGTCAACTTTATTGACATTGCATTTTAAGATATGCAGTAAGTTTGTATGTCAACTAGTTTTAGGTTTATGTATAAAAAAATTGGTTTAGAAGTCCAGTAGGTTTTTTTTGTTAATCCGTTATAATAATAATAAATAAATCTCCAGACTGACACACCAACTGTGTGGCCCTAAACTAAGCAAAGCTTGTACTATAGGTACCACGCAATGGACTAGGGGAGAACCTAGTTACACCCAGACACGAGCCAATATCGAAAAATCATTTTGAGGAAATTGGCCCGACCCGGGGATCGAACCCGGAACCATCCGCTTAGCAGTCCGGTATATATACCGCTGCACCACAGAGGTCGTCGTTATAAACTTTAATTATTAGTATTTAGAATAGAATTTCAATATTTTTCATCCCAAAACCACAAAGCTAATATCAAAGCATCTGAACTTTTGCAAGTCATAGCATTAACGCCCGGACTATACAGCTGACCGTTGAAGATTTAAAAATGCAGCGTAGCCTCTTTGAAATGCCTTTTCTATTTGCGAATGTGTCGCCGCAAGACAAAACCCCCGGGAATTACAGTCTGTTCGTCAAACAGACACACAAACAGACACACACGCTATATTCATCCCTTTGAATGTAAGGAAAACTCATAAGGAGACAAGAGAAAACAAGGATTTCGCAACTGTCGTGAAAAAGATATGCTTTTTGTTTGCAGGAGATATGTTGCTGCGTTTTAATAGCAAACTGCAGTTAGTGTGTTGTGGAGTTTGTTAAGATTTAGAACATAGAAACACTGTCGCCAGAGGGGCAGTTAACTTTAGGAAAATAGTGAAATCCTACTAATATTTAAACGTGAAAGTTTGTGAGTATGTGAGGATGTATGGATGTTTGTTACTCTTTCACGTAAAAACTATTGGACGGATTTAGATGAAACTTTACGGTAATGTAGGTTATACATCAGAATAACACATAAGGTACTTTTTACCGCGGGAAAACTTCTCATTCCCACGGGAAACCGACTTCCAAACGAACGGAGTCACGGCTGGCCACTTGTATTTAATATCGCTACTTTAAGAGCTTTGGCTACATTTTTATTCAAAGGGTAAAAACGGGATCCAATTAGTTACTACGACTCCGCTTTTCATCCGTCCATTCTTCCATTGAAAATTTCAAAGATGACGTAGGTATTTCCACTATAACAATAAACGTGATTTCTAGCAATTACAGTTTTTTGTTAATCTTTTGATGCCCTTGTAGCCTTTCGTTTGTGATGCTATCGTTCATAAACTATTAATATCGTAACTTTTGCTTGAGGTTTCTGTCCCTAATTCTGAAGTAGTTCACTTTCAGCACCCAGTTTTTCAGCACCTGCTCGTTCAGCACCTGGCCTAGTTCACTTTCAGCACCTATCAATATTTTTGGCAGGTGCTGAAAGTGAACACAAATGTATTTTTACATTTTAGTCTACTTTCAGCACCTACAGTATAGCAGCCTAGTGCTGGCTGCCGTATATCGATAAAAAACACATTATTTAAATTTCAATATACTAAAAACTCTTTATTTTCAATGTATCAGTCTTCTCTTTCTGACAACATATATTAGAAAATCAGCTTTAATCGATACTTAAGATACAATAACTCATTATATTTTTATCAGTCGCCTTATTAGTACATGTATGATACAAGTGTGCAAAGTTGTTAATTATACACGAGTGTCTATTGAACATGTTGCTCACAAGTACCATACGTACTTTTTCAACATACTTGCGAGGGAAAACAATTATTTTTTGCATAAATAGTTTTCCTACACAGCAAAAAATGCAATTGAATTTAATAAATCTATGGAAATAAACCAATGGAGGCCACATGTCGGGAACCAAGTACGCCATAAAAGACGTGATTAAAAAAATGTGTCGAGGTTCATGTCATGTCTTTACGTACACATGACATACGCTCTACCTTTAAAAAAATACTACGAAAATAAAGCCTGATTTTACAGACAAATGGTGCTAGAAGTTCACTAGTACGTCGCAATTTAGGATTAATATGGTTTTATTTCACAGGTAAGTGGTTTTTAACATTATTTTTTGGAAACCAAAATCAATGTTATTGTTCTTCTGTATTCCTTTTTTTCTCGATAGTGCTTCACACACCTTTGCAACAGGTGTGTCCATAATTTGTTATCTCTATTAGGATTTTGTGTTTTTGGTTCTTCAGACCTAATATTACATTAACTGTAAAACTTGAAGGTATTTTATTACCAATAAAACCAAGTTCAAACTTTTTTTATACTTGAAAAAAATAAATAGCTTTTTTATTACAGACAAATGTATTCTGGATTCGCAAAACAAAGTTATAGTATCACCTCGTAACACATGAATAAAAAAACTAAGACACTGGTAAAAATGTACCAATACATACGAGTCTTTGAGTGTAGCTGCCAGTGACAGAGCCTTTAAATTGTATTTTTTGTGTATACCAAGGGTTAAGGATATTTTTACTAACACTGTAAGTATTAGATAATAAACATATCAAACAATATTAAATTTTTTTATGTCCAAAAAGTATAGATATTTAATAACACTTTTTATTAGAAGTGCCAACTATCGCAAATTGTTTGTCGTTGATAATACCTAACTTTTAAAGCAATAAGATTTTTGTAGGAAAAATATAAATATATGTTCAAGTGATTTTTATTGATATCTTTTATTTAATATCGTCTTGTCTAACAAACCATTAGGCAGCCAGCACTAGGCTGCTATACTGTAGGTGCTGAAAGTGAACTAAAATGTAAAAATACATTTGTGTTCACTTTCAGCACCTGCCAAAAATATTGATAGGTGCTGAAAGTGAACTAGGCCAGGTGCTGAACGAGCAGGTGCTGAAAAACTGGGTGCTGAAAGTGAACTACTTCCTAATTCTAAACCGTGTAACTGCAAAAAAAAACTAAACATGGTTCACAACTAGTACCTGAACATACATTTGTACCAAAAATTCCTAACTACAAATTAAATAATTTTTGCACCTAAAACTTGATTATCACGCTGTTCTTTCTTGTAAACCACACAAAATACGCGTGTAATGCGAAGCGGCAATATAAAAGCCATTACTTACATCAATGGATCCACGACCCAACAATACGGTGCTCACAATGTGTACCTACACTCATTTGTTTTGTGCATGAAAAGGGCAGCAACAAAAGAAGACAGACACCAAATTGCGGGCATTCCGCTAATGCTTGCAACCTTTCTTGACTATTTGCGGTACAGTCGAGCAATTTTACCATGGTACAGACGTGTTTATTGCTGTCTTTATTCGGTTTTCGTATGTTAATTTTTAACAAAGATATTCCTTTTTGTTTCCAATTGGCACTAGTCCGTACGTTGCGTGGATACAATTAAAAACGACAAAAATATTGTATTGGTATGTCGTGTGTAATAAAAAATATGTAAATACTAACCTATATTGTACCACAAAATTTCCTCGAAAAATATTTTAATGACGGTGAAAACTGATACAAAATCCGTTGCGTAGATAATGAGAAGTAATATAATAATACATTCGGAAGGCGACTTTGTTTCATAATATTTAATAAGGAAAAAATATAAAAGCGTCATACAAAAGAATTGTAGAATTAAATTAATAATCCATCCATGGTAAAATTGACCTATCTACTGTTGTGTATATAATTAAATCATATTTTTAATATAACTGTTTACTATAAGAAATTCATTTTGTTTATGATCTAGTAATTTAATCCACCTAGCATTTCCCTGACTGTACCGAGTCACATGTCGTATTTACCTTCATTAGCCAACAAATAACCCCAGCAATTTGTCCTCATTTCCGCACGATAAAAGAAACGCTCACTTTGATCGTTCACCCGAAAACCTTCCATTTTACTGACTTATTCCAATTTCAATACTCACAATGTTGTTTTACTGCGAATCTTTACTTCGGCGATAAATCGAAGGTAATTCGACAACAGAGTAACAATATGTCCGCTTTTAAGAGCCTCCAGGCGTGGTGGTGATAAAGTGATACTCGGAACTTAGTGTTTCGATAGCAACTTAACTCACCATTATGCGACACCCTCAATGATACATCCTCGCTGACGTTAACTGGCGAAGTTACCCTGCAAATAAAAGGAAACTTTACAAAACGCTCTTAAAAGAAAATACATCAATACATAAACAATATTTTATTTCACCCAGCCACCGTGGAATAGCATTTTTTTCATAAAGCAAAAGTTACGTACCTGAGTTTTTTCCTTTCGCTCGCTGATATTTTTTCATAAAATACACATAGGTTTGTTGTTTCTTTGCGGCGCGCAATTTTCCATTCGCCGAATATTCTTTTGTTCTTTGAACCTGGGTGAAAAAATGTATTAAATAAGGTAAGCGAAATTTGAATCTAGCTTTGTGATGTGGCAAATGGGGGAGTTGTTTAATTTAAGTTTGTGGTTTGATAAAGATTTTAAACAATCTAAACATGGTTAAGGCGATTAGCGGCAGTTTCTTATTAATAATTAAAGTTATGAATTTTAGCTGACTTACTTAACGTTAATAGATTATCTTATACTTAAATATGCCTCAGCTTCAAATTCTTAATACAAAAAGACGTGGTACATACTTCCTTGGTTCCAACCTCATTATTTTGAACTTTCTTTCCCCATTTATCGTTACTAACGTAAATGCTCCTATTAACGACCTACTAAAATTTGTACTCTATTAACGATCTATTTTTTCAATCAGTCATATTAGACTAAATATAGATTCTATAAAAAGTTTAACTCAAAAATTAGATAGGTAGATTAGTTGGTCAACAAACAGAGTAAATTTGTCATGTCTAAATAGCCAGTGTTAGCAATAATTTGTAATTGATTGAGTGCCGCTCGATAACGACGCACTTTCCATAGTGTCGCGTCTCCAGCCTCGTAAGCACACCGAAATATTACTTAAGGTAAACAACAAACTTAAAGTTGATTTATCTGCTTGCTATCACATAACAACTATAATACATATATTAGTTTTCGAAATTACATTAAATTTAATCATTTTTATTGGTTTTTATGGCATAAAATCATATCTTAATTAAGGGCGGTAATAGGATCCAAATTTCATAACTTGACTCTATTAACGATCCGTGGCGTTATTAGAAGTTTGTAAGTTTTATATTTGATTCTATTACCGACTCACAGCTGAAAAGAAATAACAAGAACCATTTTTATAGAAACATGTGCCTATGCAAGCAGTATACCTCTGCTCAACTAGAAGCTTAGCTGATAGCTGTCAATGAAGGAAGCAGGATATACGAAGCTTGAAGACCTATGGCATACCGAGAAAAACTACCGTGACAAGACAAATAATAAATATACAAATAAACATTGTGGAAAACAATATTGTTCAACGAAGGACGAAGAAAAAAGACTTGTGGACTGGATTTTCTATGTCGGAAAGTCAGGTTTTCCTGTAACAAAAGACCAACTGTTAGAAACAGTTGCAAAATTGGTGGAAAACTAAGAGCGCTCTTATCCTTTCAATGATGGTGTTCCAGCTGTTTCTTAAGGCTATGTCTTGGTATCCTACCATTTCAAGGCGAATTGAATTAGCCTACAAGCCGATTTTAATTGCGATGAGACGGGATTCTTTTTATGTCCCAAAGAAAAACAGGTTTTCGTCCGAAAGGGCAGCAAGGAAGTATATTATGTACGACTAGTGGCCGCCCGCGACTCCGTTCGCGTGGAAGTCGGTTTCCCGTCGGAATGAAAAGTTTTCCCGCGGTAAAAAGTACCCTATGTGTTATTCTAATGTATAACCTATATTACTGTAAAGTTTCATCCCGTCCAGTAGTTTTTACGTGAAAAAGTAACATACTCACATACATCCACACATCCATACATACTCACAAACATTTACTTTTATAATATTAGTAGGATTGTAATACTAAGATGTTGATTTTAAAACTGTAATAATGTCTTAATATACTTTTAACTGCATTTTTTTATTTTTTCGTTTAAATGAAAGGGCAATTTTTATAGGTCGGTAATAGAATCAGAAAAAACGGTAAAAGAATCAAATCACATCTTTAGGTCGGTAATAGAATCAATTGCTCTTTCGAATTAAACAATTAATTATGAATTACTGTGTAATAAAATACTAAATTGAAGTACCGAATCTAACGAAACACTTCACAAAGATTGATATTAAATTAAAACACCTTAACTAACCTATCAGTATCTATCTATATACTCAAAGTTATTCCTGAGACAGCTTAAAGGGGCGGTAATAGGAGCATTTACGTTACATTTCAACTTCCCGACTTTCCCCAATCGAGTATAAAAACTTCTCACTGCGTCAGTTTGTTTGTGTCTAGTGACAGCTAATCTACAGAACCCCGGGCCAATCCCGCCGCGACAAAATGTCATTTCTGTTGACAGCGTGTTGACACCAGCCACAATTTGCGCGACCCTCGTCATCGCATGTCAACTTTCTGCCAATAAAGTTGTATCTTGTCGCGAAATAGTTGCGAACAAATATGACCCTAATTACGTATTGATAGGGAGTAATATCGACTGTCAGTTCAAGAAATCGAAAATGTTACAAACAAGAATCTAGGTATTTTGTAGCTTGTTTGAATTTTATTGGCAAATAATTGTAACCAACTTAATTAAAGGTACACGTTTCGGAATATCAAAGCTTTGATTGGAGCAGCATAAAATATGTTTTTGCTATCCGCGCCTACCATTGCCTGTTAGCTTCACTGAAGCCGCAGTAAACGAATTGGGTTACACATTGAAATTTGAAATTGGAATCGAAACACCGGTAGCCAGAATGATAAATCGAATAATTTTAAAAGATAATTGTCACAAACTAGTTTTGTCTGGATTGAACCGGTTTGGTTTGCAATTAAACTGCTAAATTGAAAGCGTTGGTAGCTCGAAAACCAAGTGTTCCACAAATAGTCTGTTCCAATTTATTTCCATCTTGTGTAATGTAAAACGTTTCCAACGAATGGGGATCAAATAAAACGCTATTTAATGCGTGCGTTAATACCGGGGTGTTTTTGTTCAACGTCGCTAAGTACTTTAACTGTTTATTTGTTTAATAAAGTTATGCTGATGTTTTCGTTTCATGAAATGTGATATTATAACTAATAATAAAAACATTATTGTTTTTATTGCTTATCAAAAGGATCGAGTTAATTAAATATTTTTTTACTATCATCTTCCATTTCATTACCTTTATTGAAGCGTATATATTTTTTAAGTTACTATTATTTCTAATATTCTTAAGCTATTTAAAAATCTATATTATCTAATAATAAAATGTAAATGCACATTCTCATCTAAAGTGTTTTTTATACTAAAGTTTTTCATAATATATACCCTCAGCCCGTCAAAACACTCACTAACTTTAAACCTGTAATCCTGTAAGCACGAGTGCGTACTAAGTTGCTCGCGATAATTATAAAGTATACAATCCTGCCAAAATGGAAACGAATACCGCCATTATTTTAAAATTAAAGCAACATTTGCAATACACGGTTATTTATATACTCAGTAACAAGAGACGAACGAGTTTATGCTCTTATTTTGACATGTAAATACAATTACTCGGAGTTTCAGCCAATTATTTACTATTTACAACCAAAACATGCTCGCGCACGATCCAGATTGTTTTGGATGCCAATTTAGCTACGATATTTCGGTAATTACACCACAAACATTCGGTTTCATGATATGGGAATGCGAATAAAAATGGTTATTAATTTATTAATTAATCCTGTTTAACATTCGGTAAACCATTATAGTGTTATGTGCTACGTGCGTAGCGCCGTAGTCGCCGTAGTAAGCCTACGAATATTCGTAGCAAATTTAAATTATTGCTATTATTCCGAGTATTATTGTTATTATTCCCAATAATTTTGTTATTATTCCGAATGATCAATAAACCACCTACATTTCCCACACACTTATGCGACAGCATACATCTGTCACATGTGCTAATGCTCGATATTTCACCGGGGGGGTAACAGGTGGTAGGGGGGAGGGGGGGTGGAATAAATTTGAAATACTCACCGGCACTTCCATCTCCGTATATTTTCCCGCCACCCGCGTCTGGTCGGCATCTGAGAAATATACTTAGAGTTAGAATAAGGTCGTCGAGAGCACACAGTGTGATTTTAAAGTAAGACTGTTTATTTCTGTCGGCGGATTTTCTATATGATATGAAATTGTGTTCGACTCTGCAAATATTTTTGTTGAGTATGAAGATTTTACTTTCATAACTTTAGTTTATTTTAGAAAATGCGAAAAATATTATTTGAAAACACAATGATTCTAGCTTTAGCGAAAATACTCAGAGCAATAGAAAACACTTTACAATATCAAAACTTAGAAACAAAATAATATGACATTTCGTATTTCATGAATTTGTATTTTTCAGAGTTGTTACAGTGTTGACTTTCTTGCAGGTTACAACATGCAACAGTCGACAACCATGAAAATGAATATTTATTAACAGAACATATTGTATGTACGTTTGCATTTTTGTATGTGTAGTTTTAATCATGTATTAAACTACTAAAGTAAGGCTTTATAATAACTTTTTGTCGTCACTAAAGCTATTAACTGTACGTAGGAGTACAGTACCTCCGTCTCATCTAAGTGGGGCGTCTGCCAGGACACAATATCTTAGTTCGAGCTACGAACGCACTTGGAGACGCGCTATTGTCTTTTGAAACCCTTAAGGAGCCTTCAAGGACCGAGACCCTATTAAAAATGGTGAAGGGCGAGAGAAGATCGAAGTAAAGGTCCTGGACTAAGGAAAGGCATTTTATAAACCACCTATCTTCATTGCATCATAACAAGATACAAAGACAAAGAAACACCCATATTTGAAGAGTTTGTTTTCTTTTTGAGTTATATTTCTATTAAATAGGATTTTAGATAACAATTTACAAATATACATGTTGATCAAGGGGCTCGATTTTAACTATCTTGATTCCATCTCAGTTTAATAAACATTTTTATGAATAATCTTCCACCAAATTGGTTATTCTCACTTGTCCTTCGCCAAAGTCTCACTATCAATATTATAACGAAAATAACTTTGTCTGTTACAAACCTACGCACATTAATCATATTTCTGGAAATGGCTCTTGTTTTAAACGGAGGCAAAACCATGAGCAAAAGGGTGTTGGTAAAAATATAACACCAACAGACAGTATAAATCCTGTATAAAGGTACATAAATGAAAAACTCATGTCAAACGGGAAACTTCCCTCTGATTTCCTCATTTTACAATTTATGTATGTAATATACACCCTTTTTTAAAAAGAATATTGTATCTTTTATTAACTAATTTTAAAAGACCTCAGCTCCTAAAGATCAACATTTTTTTCAACTCGTAATACGTAGATTGAAATATATGAAACACCCACTCTGGAATCCTATTTAAAGATATTTGTTATTTCGTTTTTCGGCAACATACATATTTCTTTTTGACCTTTTGTTGTGGGATTTCCGTGCAAAAGAATGTTTCATAAAGGTTTTGCGCAAAAAATAAATAAATGCTTTGTTCTCTTTGACGTTTTGGGAATGGTATATACTGTATAAACGTTTGTTTGTATGTGAATTCAATGTACTTTGTTACTAAGCTAAACACGGTAAAAGTATATAGTGAAAATTCTTTCATAGCGCAATTTTGTCTTAAGGTAACAAATGTTAGTCAGCCTCTAACAAGAAATTTAATTAAACAGCGTTTCACATCTAGATTTTAGAACTGCTAATCCAGTGCCAGCCCACTAAAATCTCACTTTATTGTTATCATATTAACTACAAGGCAGCTCCTTATGTGGTAAGCATTTTCCACATCACAATATAGATTGTCACATCTACGTCATTTTTTTTAATCAACCTCCCCTTGACACTACTTAACCACCCATACATAACATTTATAGGCGTACATCAGTATCATAAACCCATTAATGATAAATACCTCATCAGCGAAAATAAAGCGCTACACGCTGCGAGTAGGCGCGGGACGTCACTAGTATCGACAAGACAAGATTGATGGACCAGCTGCGCACATCACTAGCAACCAGCTGCCGTCATTTATCATACGGATTCAGGTCACTTGCACTGGACAATTTGATAGGATACTTTGCTGTATTATGAGTTAAAAATAATTTGTATTTCTTTTGTTTATTTGACTGATTTAAGCATAAACCTCTATGTAGTGACATAAATTGAGCAGTAGGTACCTACCATTTGTGAGTCATTGAGAGTCAATCAGTGTGAGTCATTTTCTTCACGTCTTTCTTTACATAATATACATGGTTGGTTGGATGTGATCATAATTAAACCAATGTTCGTCTAATCGTACCTTTTACCATTGTTGAAATGTTATTATGATGTTTATAAGTTAAATACTTACCTAATGGTTTTTATTTACTGTCACTATTATTTATGAAGGTTGTACTTATAATAAACTAGTTTGAGCACCATTATTTATTCTCAATGAAATCTGATATTGATAAACAACAAAAAAAAAGAGAATGTCATACTAATATCATTAGAAATAATTTCCAATCTAATAACAAGATTATAATTTTACATAGATAACAAAATCATCACACAATCTACGAAATATCTAAAGCTATTCGAAAGCGTGTTATAAAATACATATATTTTCGAATTTTTTCAAGTAGCAACCCAAGAAAAATCAAAGCAGAAACACCGCAAGCAACTATTTAATAAAGGCCGCGGCACAGTCGCGCCGCAGCCTCACGGGCATTCGTCTTCCATGAGGAGTTATAAAGGGCATAAATAAAACAAAACCTTACAGGCTTGGGAGCAACAATGAAAAATACGAACCGTTTTATGAGGGAGTCCGAGGGGGTCGGGCGGGGGCCGGGGGGAGATCCGCCCGAACAATGCCGAGCCAGCGAGAGCACTGCGAAAAAAAAAACACACACATGAGAGCTTGCTCCAATTATTGACGTGGACATACCCAGTCTACATAGTCTATGTAGAGGTAGTCACAGAGTCAAGTTACACTCAGCTCTTACTACGCGCCAATTAACGACCTGTAGTTTTTCTTGCGGGCTTAATTAGAGGTAAGCGAGTTGCGGACAGACCTTTTTGTTGTGTTTGTAAAGTGAGTTGCTGGGTGCGGATCTTGTTCTTAAGTATCGCGGTTTATATACAGGGTGTTAAAGGACTGCTTCCGAATATTTTATTTTATTATTTTATGATACACCATCGGATGTAAACATACAAATTTCGGGATTAATTCAAATCGGGCCTCGGAAATGATCTGCTTAAACTCTATAAATACTTATGGGTAAACAGTAAAATTTGTGTTACTATATGTATGATACTGGTTAACACAAATCATATGGTAGGTAAATACGTTCGTACCGTTTTGCATAGAAATGCTAACACGTTATTGAAATTCTGCGAAATAGAATTCAATATCTACAATAAATTGCTTTCAATTCAATAACCTTTGTATATCTACAGCTTTCCATATAGGACCTTTAAGGTTCGAGTTTTTATAAGGTAGGTATATCAGAGAGGAAATAATTTCCATATATCAATAATTTACCAAATTACTTAGTAGTAATTGAGTTGGTTCGACACCTTTACTATTAGTTGACCTCTGAGGCCATTATACAGCTGTAAAGGTCTTTTTCTGGCCTTTGAAGGTTCCTTTGGGAGTTTTGTTTACCCTTTCTTCGTTTGGGAAATAAAAAGCAGGCGTCATAGCGGTATATGTTAGAAAAACATTCGTGGCTTTCCTTCTGGTATAGCGTAAAATCAACTTATTTGTACATTAATGTGGGGGACTACCGAATAATCGTTTGACATGACAATACAAGCTTGAGCAATATAATTATATTTATTATTATTCAATCAAAAAAAAGACAAATAACTACTGCGACGGTCAAGAAACCGCAAGCTTCTTTTACCACTCATTTCGCTATATTATCTTAAACGTACTAGAACTCCTTTTCATTCTATAGATACAGATTTAAATAAATAAGCCTCCCTTATTTCTCGCAGGAAGTAGGCTGTCGCGGGCGCGGCGAGGCGGTAAAGCCGGAACATATCACATATATCGATTCTACGACAAACGCAATGATATATGCAGTGATAATATAAGAGGAAGCGTGCAAGTGTGGTTGAAGATGATTTTTTTAATACGGCCGGTAGACTGAGATCCTACCAATATTATAAACGTGAAAGTTTGTGAGTATGTATGGATGGATGTATGGATGTTTGTTAAACTTCCACGTAAAAACTACTGGACGGATTTGGATGAAACTTTACAGTAAATAGTTTATACATCAGAATAACACATAGGGTACTTTTTACCGCCGGAAAACTTCTCATTCCCACGGGAAACCGACTTCCACGTGAACGGAGTCGCAGGCTGCCACTAGTATCTAATAAATCTGGATTAAAACTAATAATTCTAAACACTACAATATATAAATAGTCAAACAGGAAGTGAAATTAAAATATTTTGGTTGCTACCAACAAAGTGCTATCTTCTTTCGTGTGATGAATATGAACTTTGGAGCACATATTCATCTAGTGTCGTTTTTGGGAACTGCCTTGTTAGGGCCTCTGACGTGGTTCCTGTAGGGTAGTGCTAACAAAAACTATTTACATACTGCTGTCATTAAAAAGCTCCGAACAAATTTACAGGAAAACTTCCTGAACACAACAACACTAACTAGACGTGAATCCAGTGGATCTGTAATCCCTTATCATTTTTCATAGCGCGGAAACCTCTCAATCCATCATCGCAAACGTATTCCAATTACCGACGTACAAATACGTAGGTACACACGACTGAAGAGTAAACTATGTTAAATAAAATATAGAATTTTTAAGAGCGAACTGCATTTATTTGGATAATGTTTTTTTAAAAATAGCTATAACTTTTGCTGCAAAACGATGACGCATAAAATGTGGTTGAAAATCGATTTAGATTTAAATCTGTGAAATGACAAATACGAAGACGAAATTGTATGTGGATGGATATACCTATTCTATAAAACATGAAACTTAGATATCCTTCTTCTTATTGGTTATCGTTAACGTCAACGGAGCTATGTATGACGTAAAACCTTATTCCAAGTTTCATAACATACCTTACCGCATATTGCTGGGTTTTATTGCATGGTCCGTTAAAAATTCTTTCTGCTGTCTGTACCTTATCCTTACTACTTACACACGAGTGCGAATAGGGAAAGAAAACCAATCGAAAATCCATTGAAGAGAGATTGGAGGGGGGGTTCTGGAGTTCTGAAGGGTAGTGGGGGGATGCAACAGTGGGTGGGTGATGTCTAAGCAAATGTCTAAGCAAATATAAGCTAAAATAATGATGATTATAGTCGTCCTTTCGTGTGAAGGATATGGGTTTGTAGCTCATTACGAGTAGTGTCCGAGTTTGGAACATCGTTGCCAAAATTATAATATGCTAAACTTTCGCTCGGGTTCAAACTTCGACTAATTGAGATATCAGAAGACTGCAGAAAAGTAAAAATACTTTATTTTCCTCATGAATTTACGAAGAAAATAATTAATTGATGGTTACTAAACTTGCATTTACATCCGTTTCGAAGTTGAGAGGGAATAATCGGAGAAACAGAAAATTAAACACGCAAGTGTGGGCAAAATACAAAAAATGATTTACTCATAAGGAACCGATATTGTATTTTTTTGCATTTATTTACCCGTAACAAAACTCAAACTTGTTCATTATCGTATTTTTTGTTTACAATATCTGGTATCAATTTGGGTTTCACATTTTTTCCTTATTCTTCGTTTTTAATTTTTTCTTTTGGGGCTATTGTTTTTCAGAGAAGAACAATTTTCAAAATTATAACGAATATTAATATTATCTTGCAATTAAAGCTACCTATATGTTCCAAAAAATCAAGGCTAAAATTTATTTACTTGGTCATGATTTGCTTGTGTAGAATTATACTAACTTTCCGTCCTACGGTATCACTTGCGTAAGAGGCACTTTCCCGCGTTAACAAAGTATCCAATGTGTTATTCCAGGTAATGTATTATATCAAGTCTATCTATTCATTAAAATTTGTTCTGTAGTTTTGACGTGAAAATACACATTTGTGTTTACATTAATCACAAATTTTCGCATTTATAATATTTGTAGGTAGTAAGATTATAGTCTGAGTTCTATGTATTTATATATATAGTAAGTTTATGTTATTAATTGATATCATCATTTTTACTTATGAGTGCTACCGACAGAACAGAAAACGTGTAGGCGTTGTGAATGAGAGCCTGTTTATTGCTTTGTTTGTTTGTTTATTCTCACAAATGTACGCATCTATGGCTGATTTCCTTCATTGTTTTATCAGATTAACATACGGCTTTTATAATTGGTTTGCAATAAATTAGCTATGGTTGTTGTCGATGATATGAAGCAACTGAATAGGTGTCATAACTTACCGAATGGTCATTTCATGATTTATATGCTTGCATGTATGCAAATTTAAATTTCAAATTGAGAATATATCGCTGCAATATTTTGGACATTCAAATTAATTTTTTTTATGCATTAACAGTTTACTGCAGTTCACAGAGTTAACGTTTTGACAAATGAATGTGAGTGATTTTTCAATAGTCCACTAAATGTCAATTTTGACGATCTTTTGTCGTATAGTAATATTTACTTATAGTTCTGTTAACGTAAAAGTTAATACATTAGTACACACTTATATACCGGGTGGCTCATTCAAAGCGGTCAGTATGGGAAAGTCTGAAACTATAAGACATACGAAGATTTGTTCTTAGGAACCATGACACCGATTTTTCTAAAAAGAAAAACTGCATTCATACATTTGAAAAAAAAAATGTACCCATCTAGGGACTCGAACCCAGTCGTGTTGAACTTTGTATTGGAAAAATGGTGGTCACTTCGAACATCTACTAAAATAAATTATTTTTTTGTGAAAACAATGCATTTTATTCATTTAAGACATCATGTTTCATAGAGCCATTTACAGCTTAAGACCTACACAATCGATATTTAAATAGAAAAGTGCAAGTTTATAAAAAAAAATATTTTATTAAAAACAACCGGGTTCGATTCCCTAGCTGGGTACAGCTTTTTTTTCAAATGTATGAATGCAGTTTTTCTTTTTATCAAAATCGGTGACATGGTTCCTAAGAACAAATCTTCGTATGTCTTATAGTTTCAGACTTTCCCATACTGACCGCTTTGAATGAGCCACCCTGTATACTAAAAACTTCTCCCTCTATTAAATCTAAGCTTTTTAATATCAATTAAACATTCAATCAGAACGTACAATAAAGAGGGAAACCTGCTTCATAACTGTTATTTTTGGACGATATTTAATTAAAGCTCTGAGCTTGATTGACTCATTAAGTTTACGACGGCGGGTTTACGCAAGGTTGCTTATAACATAAACGACACCTATTTTTTTTTTAAATGCTTATTAAATAACCAAAAATTAAGAAATAGACAAACAATGCCACACAAAATTAGTTTTTACAGGGTATAAAATATGACCTATATCTTTGTAAAGGATAAATATAACGGGTGTTAATTAAGTATTCTGGGTATACTATTAGTGAATGTAGTTACTATTGAGGCTTAAGAAAACATGGTTTCAGGCTTCGGAAGTGGTCTTTTTACACCCGTTATATACCTATGTATAATACTAGATAATATAACAAACCAAAAATACCTACCCATACAAAAATAAGCCTCAACAATAAAACACGCTCTTAAATTTTCTACCTTCATGGTAGGTACTTGGCAGAAGTTTATGTAGTTGCAATATTTTTATTTCAACGAACCCATAACAATCCCAACTAACTCCAACCAGCAGTTGTTGCTTATTATCCATGTTTCCAAGTGATGGAGAAACTGCAGTTCTATGGTTTTTGTTACTGTTTTGCTTTGGGCAGGAGGTGTATTGGAAAATAATGATGTTCTGACTGACTAATTAATTACCGCTTTACCTCACCAAACTCTATTTAATAATAATAATTTACCCACAAATTATGTGACCCCAAAGTAAGGGCAGTAAGCGCTTGTGTTACAGGTACAACAGAATAGACTAGGGACGAACCTAGTGAAACCCGGCCACACGCCACTTTTGAAAAACCAGTAACCATTTTAATGAAATTGACCCGAACCGGGGATCTAGCCCGGAACCATCCGCTTAGCAGTTCGACATATATACCGCTGCACCATAGAGGTTATCAAACTCTATGAAAGTGTATTTAGCTTTTCCTCTCATATAAAAAGATAAAACCTCAAAATATTTACAGACACTATTTTAATATACTTGCCTCATTGACATATTGACAAAATATTCATTGCCATATGACGATAGCATTTTATATGAATACCATAGAAATGCGAAGCCTTAGCTACAAAGCTAGTTCATTAAATACCTCCATAACTATAGTTTCTCGTTGGCCGAAGAAACTCGTTCAAAGTTGTACGGGAAGCGCTAATTGAAGAAACTAGTAGCAATTGATAACGGCTACTTAAATTGTACACTTATACCAGTATTATGTGAGAGTACCATTGGCTGAATTGTAAGTTGGCTATGTTTTTTGTTTAGTAATATTTCAAATCAACTTCTATGCAATGCATTTTGGTTTAATGCATATTCGGATACTTAAGATTTTTCATACCTTTTCTTTCCTTTACATATTTGTGTTATAGACATATGATACAATGTATAGTTGCAAAGTAACGTACGTAAATAAAACCTCTGAAGTCGTTTTAGGAGCCTCACCCCCCCGGCAATTCCAGCTTTAAACCTTTTGTAATAACTCCAGAAACAATAGAAGTCTTTCTGGCAAACTATTTACGAGAGAAGCACGTTTTTGTTAAAGTCCCTGCATACGTACATTGGTTCCCTGTACAACCACACGAAAAGAAACCGTATGGAGATGCAAACAAAGTCGAAAGTTGTAGCGCTGTTTGAAGCCTGAGGGAGAATAATGAAATTGTTTTCGTACACTCATTGCGACGTTATTACGTTTTAAACGTTGCTGTCGTTTTGTGAATGTTTCCGTTTTGAAAAACGCATACTTGTTTATGTCTGTTTATCTTCTTAAGTTTTTATTTTTGTGGGTATTTAAGTTATAAGTCAAGAAATAATAAAATTATGAAGTTTGTATTAATAAGTGTAGGTATAGAATCTTAATATCGTATTATCAAAAAGGAGTCAGTTTCAAGATACATCGTTTCGTATAACCACACGTGCACGATCCCCAATCAGGCTCAGAAATTCGCATTACAAGACATCTACTTACGAACCCACACATTCACACAAACCCCCAATTCCAACGACAAGACCCGACGTAATGTGTTGCGAATGGTTCGGAGTGATAAGAAAAACGGGTAAATAAGGAATCGTGAGCAGCCGGAAAGGTCAGGGAGAACTCCCACCGGATGCCGGATGCCGGATAACCGGAAACCGACCCCCACCCTCGGCCTCATACAACACGGCCACACAACCAACTTTCATACGTAAACAGGAAATAAACTCCGCGATACAAAAACTAATGACTCGGTATGAGCTTTCAAAAAGGATAGTAATATACACGGTGTCTTAAAGTTACGAGCGCTCATTTTTCTAGCCTGCTTACTTACGCTTCAGGTTTTACCTCGGCATTGCGGGAAATAAACTAAACAAACGAGGCTCGCGGAAAAATAAACCACGAACGCGACTCAACATTTCCATATAAACACGTCGTATATTCCTTACAACTTTAACCTGTTCTAACCGGTTTACAATTTCGTCGCGCCCAACGCTGAACGACTTTGATTTCGTCAAAGGCGGCGGAGAAAAAACGCGTGGCTGCGGGGGTGACGGGTGAGTTAGGGGGTATAAAAAAACTGCACTAGAACACGGAGGTCGGAGTTTTTCCTGTCACCGGGCTGAAACAATGCGGGTATTGTACCTCCCCCCGCCGCGGAAACGAGCAGCTTTTGTTCAACGCACCAGCCGGGCCGGAACTGGGTGCTTTGAACCCACGCCACTTTGTTTACATCGCGCCGACTAGAAAAAAGACATCCGATGTTTCTCTTCAGGCATTTCGATTACGGTTTTAATTATAACCCACCGGGGCCGGAACAATGGACGGCAAATAGACACAGCAGACAATATCGACTACAAACAAACAGCAGACGGCGGAAACGGCGGAGGATTTCTAATTCACATCTAACGAGTAGACTTGGTTATCAATCCTACAAATATTATAAACGTGAAAGTTTGTGAGAATGGATGTATGGATGGATATATGGATGTTTGTTACTCTTTCACGTAAAAACTACTGGATGGATTTTGGTGAAACTTTACAATTATATAGATAGATTTATACATCAGAATAACATATAGGGTACTTTTTACCGCGGGAAAACTTCTCATTCCCACGGGAAACCGACTTCCACGCGAACGGAGTCGCGGGCGGCCACTGGTATTTTTTTTATATAACTCTCATAGGAATAATATGGCGAATAACATGCAAACAAATTTAGTAACACACTTTTATTTCAATGAAATAAAAATTACAAAATGAAATAAAATTTTCAATTCATTATGTCGTTTTTTTTTAATTATAAGTAGTTGACCGACACAGCACCCACGCAAAGATAAAAAAGGTATTACACAAAGGTACTGAAATAATTTATCTCACGAGCTTGCTGGAACTATCAGTTTATTTTTGCGATAAATTCCGGTTTCATTATTAAAATATCGAAAACCGACTTATGTGGTCGAATGTAAATTATTTCGCATCTATAAGCGATTTAAATGATGCGATTATCAAAACCAATTATTTATTAAATAATATCATATTATTATCAGACTTTATTTAGTTATACTAACTAAAACTGGGCATTGCTGGAGGGGTACTGATTACGTTTTGGAATCATAAAAAAAATCTTACTAAATTTTTCAACATTTTTTTTTTAAATATAATATGGCAAAGCAAACGAGCATGCGGGTCACCTGATGGTAAGTGATCACCGCCGCCCATGACTACCCCGCAACACTGTGGGTGTTGGGGGTGTGTTGCTGAGCCTTTGACAAAATTGGGCACCGGATACCGCACTCACCGAACATCGTCCCTACTTCACTATGGTTTTCTGCGCTCCGGTGGTATTTCACCGGTCGAGTCAGCCCAGCAATCGCTGCAGACAGAGCCTACAGCTAGACTCTACCGCTCCAAAAACATTGCATTAATACTATTAGATTTTGCGATGATTTAAAATTAAATAGGGTTTTAATTTAATTTGCAATGTAAATAATCGCACCTGAACCGACAGTTGATGTGTGAGCGATGATTTCAAGCGGCGAATATGTCTTTTCAATCCTTAATAACTTTTTTAAACTCAGTTTTCTGCGTATGCTGTTAGTGAATTTAGTTACTATGTAGGCTCAGGAATACGTGTTTTCAGGCTTCGGAAGTGGTCTTTTTACACCCGTTATAGTTATAACGTCTTATTACTTTATAGGTAATTATTTATGTTTATAGTTATAAAAGTCTAACAATATTTACTGTAACGTTGGTAATGATAAGATATTCAAAGTAAAATAATATTGTACAAACTATGAGTTTGAGATTTCTAAGAATTAATAATATAATATTTTGTCTACTAGGTTTCTGGGAATCAATTTGTCGGGGAATGTTAAAACGTTATGTTTTAGCCTATAATATGATACACTAGTGGCCGCCCGCGACTCCGTTCGCCTGGAGGTCGATTTCCCGTAGGTATGAGATTTTTTCGCGCGGTAAAATGTACCCTATTTGTTATTCTGATGTATAACCTATATTACTGCAAAGTTACACCCGAATCCGTCCAGTAGTTTTTACGTGAAAGAGTGAAAAACATCCATCCATACATCCATCTTACTTCCTACTAATATTATAAACGTGAAAGAGTATGTATGTACGACCACTAGTACATCCATACATATTTACAAACTTTCACGTTTATAAAATTAGTAAGCAGGATTTGTTTTTTGTTTTTTATCTAAATATGTTGCTAAATTGCTTTCTTTTACTTTTCAGATAAAATAAACCTCAAGAAGAAACAACCTTCAACCCACTACTCAATATTGCAGTCTTACATATTTATTTTACGCACTATCACAAAAGCTAAGTCCATTACGCCTATAATGTTGCCAATAAAAAAAAATAACGGCCCCAATCAAATACCTTATTCCTGCCGCGTAACCGTCGGTTGCCATTATCAAAAAACACAGAGTATAATACACTATCCCAATAAAATATCATTTTATTGTAATAAAAGGTGACGTAAGCAGCATTATAGCCCGGACGTGAACCGGCAAGGTACATTTTTACCCGCAAATTCAATTTGTACCATACACAAAACAAATTACATTTAATATTATGCTGTATCATGGGCTCTCGTAAATTCGTTTACGTATTACTCCGATTTGATTTGTTTAGACTTCTCCTAGGATTTTTGTTGGATAGTTCGGAAAGAGAGGGAATTCGTAGTCATTCGATTTTGAACTTAATAGTCTTTTGTGTACAGGTTTTGTTGGAATTTTATGTTAGACCTTTTGCGGAAGCCAATGTATGATAGGCACCTATTGCCTTCTAGGTACCTTATTGAATAATACAACTACTTAGAGCAGTTTTCTAATATTTTAGATACTTAAATTGGAGATAGTCTCACAATTTTAAATATCATTTCCACCTGTTATACGCCTTTGTAAATAATCGTCCAGTATTTATTACAAATACGTCTACATCTAAGCAGACAACTCTTGGCCTATGATATTTTTCTCCATAAAAAGGTTAAATCTGATACATTTCAAATAACTTTTGTTAAAATGTCTGTTAGGTCAGCTAATTTTAATTTACATTAAAATTGGTAATGATGTCTGTTCGTAGAAATGAAAAGATAAGACCCCTGAAGGATGCCTTCGTTTCCGAGATGATAATAAGTTGCGAAAAATATATACTTACTAGTGGCCGCCCGCGACTCCGTTCGCGTGGAAGTCGGTTTCCCGTGGGAATGAGAAGTTTTCCCGCGGTGAAAAGTACCCTATGTGTTACTCTGATGTATAACCTATATTACTGCAAAGTTTCATCCAAATCCATCCAGTAGTTCTTACGTGAAAGAGTAACAAACATCCAAACATCCATACATACAACCATACTCACAAACTTTCACGTTAATAATACTAGTGGCCGCCCGCGACTCCGTTTGCGTAGAAGTCGGTTTCCCGTGGGAATGAAAAGTTTTCCCGCGGTAAAAAGTACCCTATATGTTAATCTGATGTAAAAGCTATATTACTGTAAAGTTTCATCAAAATCCGTCCTGTAGTTTTAACGTGAAAGAGTAACAAACATCCATCCATCCATCCATACATCCTCACAAACTTTCACATTTATAATATTAGTAGGATTATAATAACTATTAGTAGGATTAGTAGGATCTACTTTTATTTCTTAGAGTTTCTCGCAATGATGTTGGAACTTTTTCATTCGCTCTATAAAAGTGAAAACCAGTATGATACAAGTTTCTTAAAAAAATATCCTCAACTTTATTTTAATTGTATTTTGTCTACTTAAGTAAGTTTAATTCATTTAAAAAGTAAAATTTCTCTCTCTCATTTTAACATCCTTTAATACAAACAAATCTCCTTTCATGAACACCTTTTGTTTTTGTTAACGAAAAAAGTTAGAGATAGAGACAAAAAATATTTTTTTAACCATTTTCGGTTCAGAATGTGTTTATGAATACCGCCCGAAGTTTTTTAAATTAAATGTGCATGATAACGTTTTATTTGCTTAAGGCTTCTAGTCTGAAATATAGGTACCTATTTTTTTTTATTTATTTATTTATTATAAATATATACAAACAATATTTTACAAAGGAAATGTTTCTTTAATTTATTTTACATAGAATAAATAACTTTCATTTTTTAATAAAGCTTATTTAGAAAAATTATAAATTGTTCCTGATATCTTGCTAATTATTAAACTTCACCACAACGACTTTCCCAACATCAAACGCAATATTAATTAAGAAATTCTAAAATAGACTGAAGAGTGATAATGACACTTCCAATTATGCCGGTAAAGTCTAAATTACAACGGAAATGTTTACAGAAGTTATTTTAAATGAAAAATATTCGCGTCAACGCATTACAAACGATTGGTGGATGAAATCAGAAAGAAAAACTATTTAACCGTAAACTCAGTCATTCCAGAAGATTTAAAATTGTAATTTCGAATAAATTCCGATATTTTAATTGGTTTTATTAAAATGAGGAGCTAAAGTATAAATTATTATACTGGGAAAGAATGGCAAATTAATTTAATGAACGCTTTGCTGTAGGGAGAGACCGTTGGTTTTTAAAAACGTGTTTCACATCTTTAACGATTATTGTATGAAGGTTGACTTACTTTTGGGATACCAATATATGATAGGATAACTAATTTTATAAAAAATATCTTTACTTAATAATATTAGATAAGTTTTTGAATCAAAATTATCCAACAATTCTTATTTCCTTCCCCTCCTATGTAATTTGTCAAGATTTCCCTAAATTTTCTTCATGTTTTTGGTTATTACCGAAAAATGACCTTCCCAGGCCTTTTTCCGCTACCGTGAGCATATTCCGGGGAAGGAACAAAACAAATATGGCTGAGCAGTTTTGCGTGAAAACAAACGGGCCTTCATGATAGCTTAATTTATCAAGTTTTTTTGTACGAAAAACCCCTGTAAGCTAAGTGACTGTTTTGGGGGACATAAACGATGGTAGCTGCAAAATGTAGGGTTGAATGTAAAACTGTAACAAATAAGGTTTATTTTGATCTTTTTAACTAGACCACAGCGAAACAAGAAACAGTAATAAAAATATTCGAATTAAAATACATGGATTTAACAATTTCTGTTATCCTGATATACATAATAATAGGGAAAAGATTGTTCAATTACCTACTGAACTTAACTGATATACTTAATTCTGTTTTGTTTGCGTTCGTTTCTTTCTCTAGGAAACAGGCATTTCTAAGAGGATTTGCCAATAGGTACTCGCCAAGCAATCGCATTATATTGTTAACGTATACAGTGGGATATTGCCGTCTTTCCCTTTGTTTTATGTGTTCTATTCACCAGTAATTAAACCCACAAAACGTCGTAGTTACGTAAATTTGATATGATATTGAATTGTGATACCTGTAATGATTATTCCCAAAATATTACAGCTGTCGAGTCAAAAATTTTACCAAAGATATCATTAAACATCAACGTTGTATAAAAAACGAAAATTTACCTCTACACACGATTTTAGGTTGGCTCTCTATGCAATTGGCAAAATCGATTATAATAAAGTGAAAACAAAACTTTTTTTTCTTTTAGACATATCTTTCTCATTCAGTTTTTTAAATCTCAATCTTAACTTCAAAATCTCGTAATTATAAATCAAAGCTCACCGTCCCGTCATCTCAACAGTATTTAACCCTTCGATAGCCGATACTGTAAATCAGTTTAAAAAGCCATCAAGACGTCTGTGGGGTCTTATTAAATCCTACAAAGCTGTGAACCTTCCACCCCCGCCCGCCCCGCGCCCCTCGCCCCGCTGTGTGCTGCGACGTCGTTAAACTAACTAGAGGACCTTAGCAAAGATATATACAGAATGGATGAAGCGGAATTTGTGAATGAAGATAGTGCAAGTGCCAAATTTTTTATAAATACCAGTGCCCGCGACTCCGTTCGCGTGGAAGTCGGTTTCCCGTGGGAATGAGAAGTTTTCCCGCGGTAAAAAGTACCCTATGTGTTATTCTGATGTATAAACAATATTACTGTAAAGTTTCATCCAAATCCGTCCAGTAGTTTTTTCGTAAAAGAGTAACAAACAAACATCCATCCATACATACTCACAAACTTTCACTTTTATAATTATTAGTAGGATTTGTTGTTTTTTATAACGTGATTACCATGGTTACAACAATAGTGCCTACTGTTGGAGCCAATTTGTAAAAAATAATGTTTGAATTTTATATTTAATATGTTTGTTGCAACAATACAAAGTGCGTAAATAAATAAATAAATAAATCTCCAGACTAACACACAAATTATGTGGCCCTAAAGTAAGTTGCATTAAGCACTTGTTTTATAGGTACCACACAATGGACTAGGGGAGAACCTAGTTACACCCAGACACGAGCCAATATCGAAAAACCATTTTACGAAATTGGCCCGACCCGGGAATCGACCCCGGAACCATCCGCTTAGCAGTCCGATGTATATACCGCTGCACCACAGAGGTCGTCGTATATGTTTATTTAACCCAGTTGATTGAATAGATAGTTAGGTTTTAAATTTAAACAAAAATAACAAATTTTATCCAAGAAGGAGGCCTATGCCCAATAGTAGGAAGTATATAGGCTGTTCTTATTATTATTTTATTACCAGAATCAAGCGAATATCTGCCTTCCACATCTAGAAGTTGCCATCTTGGTTCTGACGACAAACAATTAGCCGGCTGAATCAAAGGTGACTCGATCAACACCGCCGCGGGCTAACTTTACACGATTATTGCTTCTTTCATCTCCTTTCTACTACTTCTTTCTCTTTCACACAACTATAATTATGACAACTAGTTTACAATTAATATAGATGTTACGGCTAATACCCGAAGTGCGGCTACACCTAGTTTTAGCCGGTTCGAAGTGTTTTTAATATGATAAACTGTAAAAAAATATGATACCTATGTACATGTTACGGCTAATACCCGAAGTGCGGCTACACCTAGTTTTAGCCGGTTAGAAGTGTCTTTCATATGGAAAACTGTAAAAACATATATATACCTATGTATATAAAAACTGTCTTCAATCATGAGTCGACGGAGTCCTGCTAGGCGGGACTCCTTTTTCTGGGTGGTATCAAAAAAGTAACCTAACTAACCTAAACTATTGATGTTCTAACCGGCTAAAACTGGGTGTAGCCGCACTTTGGGTATTAACCGTAACATAGATACATTTCACGGGGTACATCTGCAAATGGTGTGATTATTACGCAAGTTTTGTAACAAAGTTGTTACTACTAATAGCGCGGAAAGACATAAGAATCGCTGAGTGTAACTTTATAGAGCTCTAATGTTTTTTATACAGTATGCAATATGTTCCATACTTTATATCCGTTCATTATTATTGAAACGGGCTTAGATAAAAACCTACACGGAATCTTTATCAAGGACCACTTCTTGTACGCCAATAAATCATTTAAACTCTCTAAAGTTTAGAGTCTAAACTAAACCTTAAATATTGTCATCACTTACTCACAATATAGTAAAGTCAATATTCAGCCAACTTAAATTTAGCGGGCGTAATGAAGCAAGTTGCACTCTGCACGGTCCGTCCAATTTTACAATGATACGGACTAAATTAATAAGACTAATATACTTGTCTTTTTTGACTCTAAATATTACACGAGCGCTTTCAGAATCGGGCCTTTGACATCATTATCATTACATAGTATAAATCCAAGTCGCTAATTCTGTCTGTTTGTATGTTTGTACGTTTGTCCGCTATCTCATCCTAAACTACGTTACTTATTTAAATGCGGTATTCGCCATCGTTTAGGTATTTGTTTCACTTAAATTTGTAAATAAAGAAAAAATCGAAAAAGTTTTTTTAAATTAGTAAAAATTGTATGTTTAGTGAGGAAGCTGGCCAAATTACACCATTGCGAAGCGTGGCCGTGTCGCTAGTAAGATATAATCTGTTTATTTTATACTTCTAAATAAATAAAATCAAAATACCAACCTAGTACCACCGCCATTCCCAGTAAAACTATTTTGGACCTGAAAAAGAAAACAGCTATTATTATTAAGAAGAATTTTTTTCACAATAGAAAAGCTTATTTAAAAGTCGATTCATAATCCATCTCATATTATTTAATGCAGAGCGACCAGATATAGTGAATACGTACAAACGTACGTTTTAATAGAGCTAAAACCAGATTTTGCATACACCGACTAATTTTTTGATTTAAATGGCTATAGATAATAAATCTGATTTGAATGATTTGCCAAAAGAACGAGGTACGAGAAATAATAAAATCACTAGCCAGTGGTCAATATAAAACAATTTTAGTATTAAAATAACAAACAAACAGTAACCTTTAAACTGGTGTAGGTATGTTTGTTGGACACAGGTGTTGGACACGGACAACATTGCAAATTATGTTGACTGTGTGTTTAGTCCTGATTCAATTTCATGAATTTTCAACAAGTTTTAAACTTTGGTTTGCCTTGCTCTTTTCTATATGTCGGAGAGAACACAGATTCGATAGACTTGGCCAGTTGAAGAACCACTTTACAACTACCTTGTCTATGTTTTGTATCGTCAATGTAAATGTCAACATCTAAATGAGATATTGGTTGCGTCAAGTTGTCTAACTTGGGTGTAGTCGGTGCGAGGCGTTATGATTGAATGACTGAATGAGTTTTTGTCATTTCCGTTCTGTCTAGTTAGCCTATCTTGTTGGACGGACATCATTCTGATATGGTCGGTGGGGCAGTGCAGACGTGCAGTGAAATAATCAGTGACAGCCACACGCCGAGTTCACCGCGCTTCCTATATCCATTTACATCCTGACTATTCTTGATGATTATTGTAAAGTTGCTTAACTTTGTGATTAATACACGCTTTATTTCGAAGTTTCCGACATAATCGAACCCAGAGATAACGAATTCCCCGTCATATATTTAAATTATTAAATAATATTTATATTTCTTATATTCGATTATCCTAGTGCCGGTGATTATGATAATAAATAAAAAAGGCGATTAGAGTTACTTCTATTGCAACGCTCATAATTTTTATCCTAACGCTAGGACAATGCTTTTTCAAATGTATCTGTTCCCCTATATAAATTTTTGTGTCATACAAAGTTAAACTAAAAAAATGACATCGTACATTTTATGGTTGTCCGGACGTTCCTCCCATGAAATGAAATAGTTGTTTTATGTGGTTTTTATACTAACACTAGTTTTTGCCAGCAGAAAAACAATGTTTCTTGTTTTTTTTAGTTAGCTTTAATGTAACGTATATGTACTAAATTTTATCTTAATCTCGCTACATATTTTCTCGGGACCGAATAACAAACATCCGAACATACAAAATTTAACATTTATTACATTGTAGTATAATAAAACCTTTTTACAAAACGCCGTATCTAAGTCCAACCGACTTACACGTCATTGTGTTTCGGTTCGATACCAAGACAGCCCTAAAGATTGATTGAATGAATGTTGACAATAGAAGGGCAGTCCTTCTCCGCGGATACCAAATGAAAGGGCACCGGAATAATGGACCGAAATTGGAGGTCCGTATATGTATGTGTGTGTAAATGTATTTGTAAAGGGACAATGGAGTTTAAGATGGGTTTTTACATGGTGTTTTGTGACGCGAAAAAAGATAACGATTTTTTATTGTAGTAGAAGTAAATAAGGTTATAGTAACTTAAATATATGATTGTAGATCTGCTAGCTTTCCGCCCAGTGGTTACAAACATGTTTAAAAGGTTTTTGCCGTGGAAATTAGGTACGGTAAGCTGCAAAAGTGCATACAGAGGTGACAAACATTGCATCCAGTGGTCACATTTACACATACTAACGTAAATAAACAACTATTTAACTAACTTTTAAGTCGTAAAGAAAGAAATACAAACTAACTAAATGAGGGTAAATAAATATAGAAGGTTATATGGTAAATAAAAGTATGTAATAATTTAATCATTGTATGGTTTTGTTTATTTTCGTTTTACCCTCAAATTGTGACGTTCGTAAGAAATGTTTGTTGTTTTTTAAGTTTACCCGCATTTCGACTTATATTTTTAAAAATATATTTAGGTCTTTTACGTTGAAAATAATTTGTATCATTTAATGTCAATGTGTGTATTTTGTACGCAAGCAGTTATATACCTTACACTCTGTATGGACTTTTGCAACCGACCGTACCTACTTACTCACGTTAAAAAATGTAATTCAAAACCATTCGGTAGTTTTTTTCTGGATGAACAAACACACTTGAGAAACATACGATCTAATTCTAATTAATGTTAAATTTATCATGTCCGTCCGAAGCTAATTCGGCTCCATAATCGAGCCTGAAATCTCCCTCGTATCATTTGAGCATGCATACTGCAAGTATGCTTTGCAGATAATGAATAAATTGTGTTTAGCACTTTAAAATAGGATGTTTATTTTCGTAATTAGAATTTAAACTAACGTTTTAGGGGATAAAAAGCACTTCAGCGTATTCTAATATCATAATTGTTTTTAAAAGCTAAAAAAATCATTTAAACCCGAAATCTATCTACCCTCATAACATTTATGACCCATTTACCGACTCGGAGGCTAAATCGTAAAAACCCACATCCCTCGTCACATGACGAGTGCTCGTATCTCCCAAATTAAAATTGAATCAGGTTGACATTTATTGACGTTACAGAAAAAACATTTTACGCGTAATGAAAATACAGATGGAAATTGTCTGCCAACTGACCGCTGGACCAATTTATAATAATGTAACTCCCGAGGGTATTGGTGCGGAAACAAAACATATTGTTGGCTTTTTATACCACCTTTTGCGGCGGTCGGTAAAACTGTAGTCGGCGATGCTACGAATGTGCTACGGCGTAACGAGCTCGTTACGACGTAGTAGCTTCGCAGTCTTGTTAACTTAGAGAAAATATTGTATGAAGGTAAGTTAAAGTTATAAAGATTTAACTGAATAAGTTGTTTAAGTTATAGATTATTTTTATTTAAACAGCGACTTAGATTTTGTAAAAAAAAACAAGTAAATTCGACATGGTCAAACTTTTTTAAATTATCCTGTAAGTACTAATTTTACACATATAGAATTTTATCTCGTTACAGACCCATTGCAACTTGGTTTTATTATCATTTATCAAAATTCAAAATCCAACTTTCAATTTAATTATGCCACATATAATATGTAGATACTCTTTCAATACATGTTCTATCAATAACTTGTAAAAATGGCTACTACTTATACATATAAGTGCCTAGCATACAAATATAGATATTCACATGACGAAAATTACCTCCTACCAATCGATAATAACCTTACACATCAATAATTAACTCTAAACTTACTCAAGTTAGTCTAGTAAGTTGGCAACACTGAAATATGAGCGGGCCACTATCCCACTATTTTGGAAACAATCAATACAACTGCAACTTCTGGACTATTCCAGAAGTTTCTAGACGAAACCACTAAAGTGTGTATACAATAGCTGCAGGTATGTTTATTTTAATAATAAAAATAAAAAAAAATTCTTTATTTACTCTCACACAAGCTTAAATCTATATACAAAGTTCAGGGAGAACAAAAAAGGTGTGAGAGCCTGGTGTCAATACTAGGTAAACCTGTGTTACTGAACACCAGACTCTATCCCTTGGAAGACCTTGGAGAGCATTTAACATATTAGTTACAAAGTGAAGAACTTACAAGTATTGAATAAGAAAATAAAGGTTTGTGTTTAGATTTGTGTGTGTATGTATGTGTGTGTGTGTGTGTGTGTGTGTTTGTGCGTTTGTGAGTGTGTGTGTGTGTGTGTGAATTATAGAAGACGGGATATTTAATTACAATGGGCAATATATAATTTGATTATTTAATAGGGGTAAGGAGTGCTTCTGTTTCACTGTAATTTAGTTTTTGGAGCCATTCATTAGTTTTTTCTCTGCAGGAAATTTTTGATGTAGGATAGATGTTAAGTAATTTGTTAATTTTGTTGTAAATGAAGTCTCCTAGGAAACAGTAGAACTGTTGAGAAAAAGCAGTGTTATATTTCTCTGTTGAACAGACATTATAGTGTAAGCGTTTATTTATATGAGCTGAGGGATCATAAACTAGAGTGGAGTGCCTTTTTAAAATAATAGCCTTAATGAACAGTTGTCTGACGGTGAGAACCTGATAACGTTCATATAGTTCAGTTGTAGGGAACTGATAAGGGAGAAAAGAGGCAACTTTAAGGACGGCTCGCTGAGCTCGTTCTAGCCGGATAATGCTAGTTTTTGCTGTACCACCCCAAGAAGTTATGCAATAACCTATAATACTTTGACACAGGGAGAAGTAAACAGTTTTTATGACATCGAAATCGCCTATGTGTCTTAGATTTTTAAATACATAAATCAGTTTACGCACTCTACCTGTAAGTTGTTCAACGTGGGGTTGGAATGACATCATATTATCTATTATTACACCAAGGTACTTAATGGTGTTGGTGGGTGTGAGTTCAGGACATTCGCAAATTGCTTGATCTTGACAATAATGTACTTTAAGTTTGTGAATTATACCACAAGGTTGATCTTGTGGTCTAAGTGAAAAAGTTAGGTATTTCGTTTTTGCAACATTAACTGTCAACACGTTTTGCGAGAGCCAAGACTGAACCATATCAAAACCCTCTTGGGCGAAGCGGAAGGTTTCAGACCAAGAAGCTCCTGAGAAAAGCAAAGCTGTATCGTCAGCGAAAGTAACTACTCTTCCATTTGTCAGATTTAAATTGCAAAGGTCGTTTATGTAGATTAAGAAGAGAGTCGGACCGAGTATACTGCCCTGCGGAATGCCATATGTTATGTTCAGGCTATCGCTCAAGCAGTCTCCAAGTCTGACTTGCTGCGTTCGATTATGCAAGTAGTCTGTAAACAGTTGAAGTTGTAGCTCTCTTATCCCTATAGCTTCTAACTTTTTAATTAGTATGGGAATAGACACCGTATCAAAGGCCTTGGCTAAGTCAAGAAAAATTGCCAAGGTCTTTTGTCTTTGATCTAACTTTTTTACAATAAACGTTGTTAATTCGTTTACAGCTAGTTCTGTTGACATTTTTGAACGAAACCCATATTGTTGTTCTGATAGCACATTATTTATGGTTAAGTAGTTAGATAGTCTAGTGTTCAGAAGTCGTTCCAATATTTTAGATAAAGATGATAAAATAGATATAGGTCTATAATTGTTTACGCAGTCTCTATCCCCGGTTTTATAGATAGGATGAACTAGAGATTGTTTAAATAAGGTTGGAAAAATACCAGTTTCAAATGACAAGTTGCATATGTAAGCGATGGGATGTTTTAGTATTTTTTTATGGGTTTTCAAAAAATCTGAAGATATTTGGTCTATTCCAACAGCGCAGTTAGATTTGAGATTAGTAACAATCGTTTCAATCTCATTTTCATCAGTTGGTAAAATTACAAAAGAAGCACGAGAGGAGATTGTAGGTTCATAGGTTAGGTTAGGATACTGAAGTTGAATGATTTCTGCAAGTTTCTTGCCTACGTTAACAAAAAAAGAGTTTACGGTATTAGAAGATGATTGAGGGTTGTTATCAATAATAAGTTCTGAAGCGTCGTTTTTCTTTTTGGAAGTATTTGTGATTGTTTTAATAGATTCCCATAGTTTCTTAGGATTTCGAACGTTCTTTTGTATTTGTGACTTTTCGTATTCATGTTTTAATGTTTTAAGCAAATTGTTGCAGTAATTTCTGTACCGAGTATAGATAAGTTTAAGAGTGTCGTCATCAGGTTTGGATTTGAATTTCTTGTGAAGACGGTCTCTATTTTTCATACATCGAAGCAAACCGGGTGTAATCCAGGGTTTTATGATTTTTTTCCGATGAGATATAGAATATTTTTTTGTGTTTGCGTTAAGAATATCTGTTATTAGATTAATAAAGTTTTCTGTAGCTAAATTTACATCCCTTTCTTCGTATATAGAGCTAAAGTCTAGGGCCTCAAGTCCGGTAGTTAGCCCGATGTGGTCTATTTTGTTGAAAATTTTGGTTTTGGTATGAGGTAAGTTATCTTTGGATAGAAGCAATATTGTGGCGTCATGGTCAGTGACCTGAGAATTGACGACATAGCAATGTGCAGGTTTTGTTGTCTTTATGAAGTAATGGTCAAGACAAGTTTTTATTCGTGTAGGGAGGTTATGAGCTGGTAAGAGTCCATGGGAAGCCAACAGATCTAAATAAGGTTGCGCGCGATTATCGCTTGTTAAATTTGCAATATCTATGTTTATATCACCTGTTACTATTATATTTTTGTAAGTCGCGTGTTGAGATATGATCGAGTTAAGGGAATCTAAGAATTTTTCAATATTATAGTTAGAAGGGGATCTATACAGGGCTATGATTAATGTATCACGGTTAATGGCTAAAAGGAGGCAATTCGAGTCATTACAGAGAGGTTCTTTAATTGATACTCTTAAGGTATTTTTATAGTATATGGTGATTCCGTCATTCTGGTTATAGTTATTTGTAGTAGATACGGAATGATATCCAGGAAGAATAGGTATAAATGGGCATTGGGAGAGTCTGCATTCGGTGAGAACAATGGCGTCCCAAGAAATAGCAGTACGCTCCAGGAACGTTTCAAAGTTGTCTATGTTACGATTTATACTTCGTATGTTCTGATTTATAATCGCGTATGGTGTATTTTTAAAAGACGCTAGTGTTTGAGCACAGTTACTAGTTTCAATATTTTTTGAGTAGGCTACTGATATGGAGTCGATATCTGTAGAAATATCATCAATGACGTTATCGAAGGCGACGCATTTGAAATGACAATATCAAAAGGTAGTGAGTCAATTGTATAAAAATGAGCAAGTGATGAGGGGGTATATCGAATATATATAAAGTTGTTACACTATAATAGGTGATTTTGAAAGAACCAAACCAAGAGTAGAATGATTCAATATGTAAATTACTTGTGATCATAACTATTTGAATGGTTTTGCAGTAAGTTAAAAAATTGCAAATATATGTAATCTCCTTATTGATATGTACTAAAGGCATTCTAGCGGTAAGTTGTGTAGTATGTGTAATTAAATATATTATAATAAGTGTGTAATGTATAAGGGTTGTTGAGGAAAATGGATGTGTGAGTGAGTGAAGTGTTAAAGTATTAATTTTACAGTATTTAAATGTGCTATAGTTACAGCTTACAAATTTATAAAAAGTAATTAAAATTATAGTTATAAAAAGTAGTCATTGAGGGGCCTTCAAATTCTTAATGTCTTCTTCATAATTGATACGAATAAGTGGAGAGCCGTCTTGCTTTCGCATCAGAACTTTACCAAAGGATGTCCAGCAGTATTTAAAGTTATTTGATGAAGCATACTCTCTTGCTAGATGGAATTTAAGATGCTCAATTTGAAATTATATTTGTATAGAATTTTAAAAACAGAGTTTTTTTAGTAATTAATAAGGCATTACAATATAGTCGAATAAAGTGTTTTTTTAATCAGAAAAAAGTTAATTTTCAACATTGTATGTGTGTGATAAAGTTTTTTGTGTAAATAGTTTACCTTTTAATAGCTTTTTTCGTCTTTTTTTTTAGTCTTACGTGGTAACAGAAATCCGAGTAGTAGTAAGTAGCACAAAGCAGATTGTTTTTTTTTTAATGTAGATTATTTTAGTTAAAAGGTTTTAGTTAAAATAATGCTACATTAAAAAAAAACAATCTGCTCTGTGCTACTTACTACTACTCGGACTTCTGTTACCACGTAAGACACATTAACTTATTTCTTGGTTAACAAGTAAAGTAACTATTCAATATTTAATCAGTTATAATAAACTGGAAGGGCTTCGTAGAAATTTATTTTAATAACGAATTAACTTATAATAAGATTTTTTAAGTAGGTAGGTTAGTATGATTATATCAATTTTTTTGATCTAAATTCTACCATACATATTATTTTAAGTAAGTAGTTTATAAAAACATAAATTAAAAATATTTCCCATACCAAAAACTAATATTTGAAAAAAATAAAGATGATATTAAATTGTATTTGAAATGATGTTATTCGATAGGTACCTTCTTCTACTATAGTTAAGATACGGTTCAACTTTTAAACTTATGAGGAGCGCTTGATATTTTAAACTTACGTCGGAGCAAAGTTTATATATTTTAACAGGTATATTATTTCTACATGACGTTCTGGGTTGAAACTTTATAAAACGAGTAAAAGTTATATCCTCACCGAATTAAATAGGAACATGCATAGGTACTTAAATATAAACAATAAGTCAACTGGTTTTCATTCTTAGAAACTAAGTTTCATACATAAACTTAAAAAAAGTACTTACTTCATTTTTAATTCCAACTCACAAATTTTACACTACCACTAAAAACCTTCACAACATCTTAAAAATAACCTACATTGTAATTACAATACTTTAGAATCGCGTAAAATCGCGCCAAAAGTGAATGAACGAACGACCGGGATTGTAAGAATGAACGAGTGACCGGGAGCCGGTCCCGCGAGCGACTGATCTCTGCTCGCGCTTGCCGCCGTCTATTTTATATATACGCTTTTATATACCGATTTATATATTTACCCACACTCATACATATTTAACTTTTTTCCCATTTCTCGACGTTTATTCCCGTATGTAAGCGAACACGGGTTCAATGTGTGCATGCGTGAACACACCGCCCGCTATTTACGAGTTTTTAGAAAAGGGTAAAGGCCTTTTATACCTTTTCATTTCTACTATTCGCTATGTAGTTGAACGCAAAATGCTGCGAATGCCAGACCGTGAAATATTTCGCTGCGATTTATGATATTCGTTTGTGCGTATATCATATTTTTTCATTCGTAAATCGAAATGCTGTATCAATTTGCGAGGTAGCGAATACTAGCGAAATGTCGTCTTCAGAATTCAACTTTTATTTAGCTTTATCGTGTTTCGTGTGTAGGTACATAGGTACCTAGTCTTTCGGTCTGTCTAACCTCAAGGTAATCCTCTGTTGAAAATCTCGGGACAGTTTTTAAAATAAAATGTACTTTCTGAATGTGTTTGTTAAAATAGCAAAATGCTTTTACATTTTACTTTGTCTGCAGTTGTTGTATTTTATAATAAAAGCTGGGAATAACCCTACTTATTATAAACGCGAAGTTAGTGAGGAAGGATGCTCACGTGAAGACTGATAAACGGATTTTGATGAAACTTTACCATGCTGCTGTACATGATAGTTTGAAGAATTACATAGGATTTGAAAGTTAAGCAACGTAAAAAACTTAAAGTTTGTTTCTGGAAACTATAAAAATATATACCAAAAATTGTTTTGTGGGTTTAAATTAACTGAACCTGATAGTAATGAGAAGCATTTTTTAAGAAGTCATGAATTAAATAATTCTTTTTTTTATTCATAAAACAACAAAGAATATATTAACCACTTTATATTCATCCTCGAAATACTACCTTAATTTATTCCTAAAAAAACCCTAAATCGCTTCAGTAAATCGTTAACGTATTCCGTATCATAACCCATCAGGTGCACAGCCGGCCCGCTGAACTAACGCGACCAAACACAGATTTAGCGATTGCCAAACTTTGTTTGACATCGCTATTAACAGCTTGCAGCGCTGTGGCACTCTCTATTATGGCTGGTATAATGCAATGCAAGCAATCATGTCAGCGCTATTTGCGATTTCTGTTTTGCTGCATGGGTTGTGAATGCTAAATATGGGACATGGCGAAGTTTGATGTTTAGGATTGATTAGACGGGAATTGAAAATACAATTAATTTCAATATCATAACAGAATCTTACTATTTATACTTACAAGCTTTTTCCTTATCGTAAAAATATAAAAAGGGGGAAAGTTTATATATCGGAATGTTCCAATATGTGAGCTAGTTTCAATAAAACCGAAGCATTATTAGTTAGACGTGTGTTTGTGTCCCATGGTGACTAACCTTATCTAAATCGAGAATATAGGATACTTTGTTACGTTTGAAAAAACATTGCAGTCCTAAAATATATTATTTTTAAACATCGTATGATAATCACATTAAAAGTTTTAAACAATATCAACAACAAAACCGTGATAAATTAAACACTATTAAATATTTAAATAAATAGGTACCTAAGTTGTTTTTCAACAGAGATAGCAGTACGTTGGTACTTACTACTTATGAGCTGTAAGCCTACAAACTATACACATTTGAGTTTTGGCAACCATCCCTCGCAGTTTACGCAACTTTAACCCTTAATGTAGCTATTAATATTTTAAACTTAGTTAAACGTAACATTACTCAGTTTTAAACTAAAATCGTACTGGAGTTTAAGCAAACTGTATTTTTAACTGTACATTAATTAATTGAATCGCTTTATTTTTGTTTTACTTAAGCTAACCAAGTATTTTTGAAAACACAAAAATAATGTTGTGTTTGAATTAACTGATTCGATATTTTTATAACATCATCATCACCATGGTCATTCGTACAATAGATTACCAGTGATTTTTACTCGTAGAATATTTTTGTATGAGATTGCGCGAGATGTTCAGCTTAGAATAATAACTTTGATATTAACGTGACGTTCTAAAATAAGTAAGATTTATTCTCTTCAAAGTAATGTTGATAAGAAGTATCAATATCAATACTTGAACTTGATACATTGAACAGGCAACTTTATTTAAACTTAAACTATTTGGTCACGTGCAGAATTGCCAAATACCAGGATTGTCTCTGTATCTGTATAAGTTGTGGATTCATATAAATAACTCTATTTACTGCTATTATGGTTTTTACAGGGCATCTCGCCAACAGGACGACTGTTAAATGTACGTATTAACGTGATAAGTTTATTTTGTACATAAAAATTGTGACTTAATGATATTAAATAAGTAGGTAAATATAATAGTTTAACCATTTTGTATCATCGTTATAAAATCTAATGAGAAGTTTTCCGAGTTAGTTGCAGTTTTTACAGAAATGAAAATTAAAGAACGCAATTTAAAAGTTATTGGAGCAAACAGATTAATTCATCAGTCCATGAGTTAATCTGTTTGCGCTAAGTTTAAAACTTAGCACTTTATAATAAGGCCTTTTACCTCTTTCAGGTCATCAGATTATAATATAGGTACCTACAAAAAGCTTCCTAAAATATCTACGAATCAGTTCCCGGATTAAGCTACAGAAATTCATGGAAACAGTTTTAGATTCTAGAATACTAAACTTTCTTCAGTACTCGTAAACAGAGTTGATAGATAGTTGATGCTTAAAGTTTTATGGTTTTTCAAATTACCCTCACCTATACGTTATGCAATTTTGCGTTGTTCCATTAATTTTATATGGATTTTTTTTATTTCATTCTTATAGATCTTGACAACAATACACACAATTACTACTCTAATCAAGAAGGCTTATAAACATGCATAGGTGATTTGGATATCCCCTAGTAGGTATAAGTTTAAGGCTATTGTGGTTAGTGATGAGAACAAGTTGAAAACTTGATATTTAATTGTTTTTTGGCAGTAGAGTTTGTAACAAAGCCTGAGTATGTTAATATTCCTATCATATACCCTAACCACCAAATAAATACCAAATTTCAAATAAGTATCATATTAAAATTCTATAAAGAATGCGCTCTTGAATTCTTATGGTGGAGAAACATATAATTTTATTCTTAGGCCAATATGTGTGTAAACTTCCATCAAGTTTTAAAGTTAGATACTGGAAAAAGGAACGCGGGTCTCCGAGCATTGCGCCACTGGGAATCGAACCCAGGACCTTTAGGTAACCGGTCTGCAATGCAATTCAAACATTTATTTTATTTTTTCATTTTCCTGTATTTATGTGATTTCTGCCTCTATAAGTCTTTTATACGTATTTTAGTAGTACCTATTTGGTCTATAAATACACTCAACCCCTAAGCTTGTGTAACTTTTGGCAGCCGGCACCAAGCACAAGGAGCACACGAAACATCTTCATTCGCCCGTCGAATGATTCCATATATTTTGCTTCATTGTTCCTTTTGTGTGCAAGCAATGTTGGCATCGTTTTGTATTACAGCTTCTTTTGAAGCTACTTTAAAATGTTTTTGTTACTTTTAGGTGTTCAACCAGTTTTGAAGAGATAACAAAGTTTTTCTTGCATACGTGGTGTTTAGGACTTTTTCTTCCACAGGGTCTAAACTTCTGACTTAAATATTATCCCTGTTCTGCAGCTTTCTCGCGCTAAAGTGATTTTCCTATGGGAATATGGCTTATTCCCTAATTGAACTAAGTATCTCTTCTTCGATATTCATTAAAATCGGATTAGCCGTTTTACCTGACAGCTTTTATACTGACAGACAGAAATAAAACATATTTATAATATTACTAAAAATAGTAAGAATTATGACACCTTAGTTCTATTAGAATGTTGGTAGGATTTTATGTATTTTAATTGATCTTATATACTTATAATACATCTGTAGAGAGGTCTTATTTTATTTTATTTATTATTCTTTGGAACTGCAAACAGTGCTAATATTAAACATATAAAAATAAAAGTAACAACATAGTAAAAGTAAACAATGCTAGACCCACAACGTAGCTCATGCGCTTAACGACATAACATTTTTATTTATTTACTTTTCGAGAATTATTCATAAAGAAAAAACTTGACTACCCATTCACTCCCTTAAATACATAAAATTAAAATATATACTATACTACTACACATACTAATAAATATATACATACAAATATTAATATATATAGTTATAAAAAAGACCACATAATTCGAATCAGCAAGAATGCAACAAGTTTTAACTTAAACGTAACTACCCCTTCACTCCTTTAAAATAATTATAGTATTGACTCTAAATGTTAATAATGGTAAATCCATACTAATATAATAATGCTGAAGAGTTTGTTTGTTTGTTTGTTTGAACGCTCTAATCTCAGGAACTACTGGTTCAAATTTAAAAATTCTTTTTGCGTTCTCACTCTCAATGTCACGCTGCAACTATTAAGAGCGAAGAAATAATGGAAAATGTGAAAGAAATGGGGAAAATATTCATCCTTGAGGACTTCCTTTGCGTGCGCTGCGAAAATGGTTCTAGATACCAAAAATAGATGTATACAAGAATAAAGAGAACTTTTTACCGCGGGAAAACTTCGCATTCCCACGGGAAACCGACTTCTACGCGAACGGAGTCGCGAGCAGCCACTAGTGTAAGATATCTAGATCAAGAAAATTACAATTATACAAATCAACAGAATACCAGCATTAGTTTTACAAGTCTTAGAATAAAATAAAACATAATTACGCGATAAACGCACGTTGTTAGATCTAGGAACGACATAACATACATAATTCAAGAGCTGTGTACAGTCAAATAAGTTATTACATAGTTTATATAAAAACATGGCAACAAGAAAATCACGACGTGACTGCAAACTCAACAAATTAAAAGATTTTAACAGTTCAGCATAACTTAATTCTAAGTCACCACGACAGCACCTATGACACACTGTTCTTAAAAATTTACGTTGAACACGTTCAATATATTCAATGTAGATATTGTAGAAGGAACTCCACACAGGTACCGCATTTTCAAGTTGAGACCTAATAAGAGAGTTGTAAAGATGCAGGAAGGTAGATTTTTGTTTGAAGTCTTTCGATGCTCTCATGACAAAACCATACATTCTAAACGCCCTATTAACAATAGCATCAATGTGAGTATTTAAGTGAAGTTTAGAGTCCAGCAAGACTCCGAGATCACGTATAGAGGTGGTTTTAATTAGTTTGACAGAGTTCAGTTGATACTGATAATTCAAAGCTCTAGTTAATAATTTACTAAAAACTATAAATAGGCAATTAGGTAGGCTAAGTTGAAGTTTGTTAGTAATACAATATACGGATAATCTATCTAAGTCTTCTTGTAACATAAGGCAATCAGTTAATGTTCTACAAGTCATGTAAATTTTTAGGTCTTCCGCATAGAGTAGAAATTTTGAGTTTTTAAAACAAGTGTTAATGTCATTTATAAACAAGATAAATAGTAAGGGGCCCAACATTGAGCCCTGAGTGATTCCTGAGGTAACGAGAATTATATCCGATTCAAAACCATTGGTAACAACTTTTTGTATTCTATCTGTTACATAAGAAACAAACCATCTTACTAAGTTACCACGTATGCCATTAAATGCAATTTTGTCTAAGAGAAGTCTTAGACAAAATTTGGTAAACGGATTCTACAGTCATCTTTAAGAACAAAGGAGGTATACCATCTGGACCAGAACCTTTAGTATGATCAAGAGCTTTTATCGCGTTGTAAACTGAGACAGAATCTAGTTTTATTTTTGCTATGCAAATCTATACTAATATTATAAAGCTGAAGAGTTTGTTTGTTTGTTTGTTTGTTTGTTTGTTTGAACGCGCTAATCTCAGGAACTACTGGTTCGAATTTAAAAATTCTTTTTGTGTTGGATAGACCATTTATCGAGGCAGGCTTTAGGCTATATAACATCACGCTGCAACTATAAGGAGCGAAGAAATAATGAAAAATGGGAAAAAAACGGGGAAAATTATTCATCCTTGAGGGCTTCCGTTGCGTGCGCTGCGAAAACGGTTCTAGAAACCAAAAATATATGTATGAAAGAATTAAGGGAACTTTTTACCGCGGGAAAACTTCGCATTCCCACGGGAAACCGACTTCTACGCGAACGGAGTCGCGAGCGGCCTCTAGTGTTGTAATATTCGGCAGGAGGGCTCCAGGATGATATTTCCGCGGGCTCATATACAGATTGAAAGTAGCTTAAGAACAAATTGCAGATTCTTAATGGATCAGAACTGCATTCATTGTTGTAGAACATTGAGGATGGAACACCTGACTGTCGTTTGCGTTTTTAATATGTCGGGGAGTTCGTTATCACTGGGTTCGATTATGGCGGAAACTTCGAAATAAAACGTGGAACTTGATGTATGGGCGTGTACGGTGCGTACACTCGGGTTGATAGTTTGTATGATATATTGATAGACACTAATGAATTAATAACTTATTTATTGATACGAAGACTTAAATGATATAAAATGATAATTGAGACGCGAGGCGCGATTGATAGCCTATTGCGAACTGACTTAAGTAAATTACATTTATAGCGTAAATTGCTTAGTTGCTAAAATGATTAGGTCAATGAACGAGCTGGCTCGTACAGGGCGTGTATTAATCACAACGTTAAGCAACTTTGCAATAATCATCAAGAATAGTCAGGATGTAAAGGATTATAGGAAGCGCGGTGAATTCGGCGTGTGGCCATCACTGATTTATTCACTACACGTCTGCACTGCCCCACGGTCCCAACAAGAAGAGATCCGTCCAACAAGATAGATGGGCTAACTAGACACAACGGAAATTGACAGACACTCATTCAGTCGTTCACTCATAAAGCCTCGCACCGACTACACCCAAGTTAAGACAACTTGACGCAACCAATATCTCATTTAGTCGCTGACATTGACATTTCAAAACATAGACAAGGTAGATAGTAACGTAGTTCTTCAACTGTTGGCCAGTTGAAGAACTTAAGTCCATCGAATCTGTGTTCTCTCCGACAAATATAACTCCAGAAATATTTAACATTATTATGGATACTGTCTTCGACTGAATTGATATATTGTTTAAAGCAAACAAAGCACTTTTTTTTAATTTAAGACGATAATTCGAAAAATTATCAAAGTCAGATCGATTCAAAATTGCCATACGTTTTCCATTTAATCCAATAATGTTCCTTTTTTTTAAAGTTTTTATAAGTGAGGAAGTAAACCACACAGGAAAATGAGAAGATTTACTTTGACCCAAAGGTACATGCAGCTTTATAATCTCTTTTTCATAAAAAAAAGTCCACAGCTAGCGACGCGGAAAGGCCCTTAAATGAAGCGACCCAGTCGAATTCCGCAAGACACAACTTTATTGCACTGTAATCTGCTTTGTTAAATTTATATTTTGAACTACTTTGAGATTGCATGAAACGGATGTTTGTATCAAAAATTATTGAAATAGAAAAAGGGAGATGGTGTAAGACAGGAGTAACTAAGGGGAGACTCGCAGAAGTTTGAAATACGTTATTAGAGATAAATAAGTCCAGAATTCTACCTAAATTATTGCGAATGCAATTGTATTGATGAGAGTAAGTTGATTCCATGAAATTTAAAAGTAATCGCGGCGGGCTGGAACCATTAAAAGAAAGTTGGTTATAACTCATATGCGCCCCTTCATTTACCCAATTAATACTATTGCCCAAGTTATAGTCTCCCGTCAAACAAAATGAATCTATTGACGCGCCTGATACAATATTATAAATATAATTAAACCAATATTCATATACAATGTTTCTAGATTGGTTTGGAATGTTAACAACACTAAACAAATGTTTTTTGCCACGCGCCGCAGGAATAGTCACTGTTACCTGTTCAAGTTCGTGAAGTATATCCGCGGCTGGGTCCGTGTGATGACGGGCGGGTTGCAGCGCGCGCCTGGTAAAGGCAGAGTCCAAAAATGGTTCCCGGATACTGAGACCTTTGTTGGATCAAGGAACACATGCGTGTTTCATAATTATATTTTTTTTCTTATTTTATTTTTTTCTGATTAATTTATTGCAATATTCTGTTTTTTTAATTGAATCAATGTATCAATTTAGTATAATTATATAAATATTTTAATAATGCATGATAATTAAGTTCTTCTTAAGTTTTATTTATCTATTTGATTTTATAAACTCACTGTTGGTCTCGTGCGATACAAGCTTCGCTTAGTGCAGGGACCGCTGGATAATTTGTCATGTACAATAAGTCATTTTGCTTCCTTTTAACTAGGTATTGTTTTACTGTTGTAAAGTGTCAATAAATCTTATTATTATATCTGAAGCGTCTATTCTTTTGCCATAAAAGAAAATCGTATTACCAAACTGGATGGAGTTGGGTAATATTAAATTAGCCTACCCTCAATATAATATGCCTCATAAAAAATATATTTTGTTGGGTTGTGAAGTCTATGGAAGCATCCTGAAGTCGGGCCTAATTAAAGGAACTACTGGTGGATTAATTGCTCAGGATTTGTTCCAAAATAAGATTAGATATCTAAAGTATACAAAGACGACATGGCTCCCGCATCTTATTGCTTGAAGTAAAAAAGGCGTGCTTGAAGTAAAAAAACCAAATAGGTGCTTGTGTGGACACATTTATAAATAAAATAAAAAAAGTATTTTCTACCAAAAAAAACTGTAAATAAAAAAAGGTAAGTCTGATTTAAAAAGGGTGATAATTAAACCGACTTCTTTTTATCAATAGCATTTTCCGCCCTTAAAAATCTACATTACCTTCTAAATAACTGAAATGTTTTTATATTAGTTCAGTAGTTTCACAGATTACCCAATACATTCAAACTGAGAAACATTACTTTTCTATGATATTAGCATGGATAAATAAAACATTGGTATTTATAATGTATCGACTTTTTTGAATGAATAAAGCATATTTTACACTAGTGGCCGCTCGCGACTCCGTTCGCGTAGAAGTCGGTTTCTCGTGGGAATGCGAAGTTTTCCCGCGGTAAAAAGTTCCCTTAATTCTTTCATACATATATTTTTGGTATCTAGAACCGTTTTCGCAGCGCACGCAACGGAAGCCCTCAAGGATGAATAATTTTCCCCGTTTTTTTCATACTTTCCATTATTTCTTCGCTCCTTATAGTTGCAGCGTGATGTTATATAGCCTAAGGCCTGCCTCGATAAATGGTCTGTTCAACACAAAAATATTTTTTTAAATTCAAACCAGTAGTTCCTGAGATTAGCGCGTTCAAACAAACAAACAAACTCTTCAGCTTTATAATATTAGTATAGATACCTTTACAGTTTTATTTATTTGAGAATATAACAAACAGTGAATAGAAAACATAAGATGGAGTTTTTTTTTTATACCCTTTGTAAAGAACATTCTATTAAACATGCTAGCGGGGGTTAAGAAAAAAATGCATAAGGTCGACTTATACGCTAAGGGTTCTGTATCATTTTTTTCAACACACTTGCTCAGAAAGTGAGCCTTAAAGCATCTATTTTGAAATATACTATTAATTTATTACAACTTTTATGGCAAATCATTTCGCATACATAATTTAGCTGTAAAGCAACGAGGCACTTGAAATGTACTAATTAATTTATAAATAACGGTAAAAATTATTATTATTTTTCTATTTCTACCCAAAGTAACATCTTTCTTTTCACAAACCATTGATATATTCGATGATCAATACATGTATGATTTAACATATATATTTTTTACATACAGTGAATAAGAATCTGCCTTAAAAAGTATGAATTGACAAGTCAAACTCATTATTTCTTAACAAATTAGTCAAGAAAAAATTTAGAAAAAAGGTTGTATAACACATTCAAAATTTCACCCCAAAAAAAAAATGGCGGAAAGTACCTAAAATGGCGGGTTTATTTAAGTAAGTGTTCTCCACGCATGGAAGGTTGTGTTGCCTACACAGCAGTAGATTTCGCCGGCTCAGTATGTTTTGAAAGCAAACATGATTTATTTGCAGGGGTATTTGTAGACCCGGAATGTGTTTTAACCCTTTTTATCACGAGTAGACGATGGCACTAGAAAAAGAACCTCAGTCTGAAAGGGTCAATGGTCAGCTTGAAATAAAACTTGAGTTTTTTTATATTTTATAGAAAAAAATATTTATTTTGTTACAACTATTTTGTAAAATAGAGGAAGCAGCAGTAGAAGCTACTTTATTATACACTAGTGACCGCCCACGACTCCGTTCGCGTGGAAGTCAGTTTCCCGTGGGAATGAGAAGTTTTCTCGCGGTAAAAAGTACCCTATGTGTTATTCTGATGTATAACCTATATAACTGCAAAGTTTCATCCAAATCCATCCAGTAGTTTATAAATGAAAGAGTAACAAACATCCATACATACTCACAAACTTTCACATTTATAATATTAGTAGGATAACTTACATTGTAATGTTTTTTGTACTTCAAAGTACAGACACTTTTTAATAATGTGGCCAGAATCATAAATTTTCAATGCTATTAGTGGTCCGATGCATCAAAATAAAAAAAAACACCTACCCTTATATAATACCCTGTAACAACCTAATCACTTATCGTGTCCTGAAAAACTGTAAAAACACAGACAAGTGTCCGACTTGGTGGGAAGTTTAACAAATGAGTTTTTTCAGTAGCGCGCTAATGCTGGTTTTTCTTTCTTGTTAAAAAAACTGACGTTACAGCAGGGAATTCCGTTTTAACATACTTTTTGTTAGTGGCTTTTATATATGGACTTGGTATAAATGGTAGTAAGAAAATTAAAATGGTTTTGGGTGTATAATTTCGGGGCCGATATGTAGCTTAACAGTAACCTACAGCATATAAATATCATGAAAGACTTGGTGCCTCAGTCGCTTCAGAAAATAATCAAGTCGAGCGGTCGAATCTTTATTTATTAATTTATAATTTATGCATTTACACAATGACGTAAAAGGATATACAAAAAGAAAAACAGACAAACATGAGTAAACACAAAGGTGCTGCTTATTTCAATAAGAATCTCTTCCAGCAGACCTATTGTTGGAGAGAGCTGATAATAAGATACTTAAACTATTGAACTGTTCAATCTTTTTCGATCTTTCATGATGTTTGAATTAGGTTAGGACTTAAGCCCCTGATCACTCTTTATTGTTATAACCAAAACAATATTTAATTGTTTAGCACATTTCTATTACCGAATTTTGTACCTTAATCCACTATCTCACGATCTATTTTCCTACAACGCCCTGCCTCCGAGTAAAGTTGTACACCGTTTGTTGCACAGTCGCGCAACTTAGCGACATTTGCCGCAATTTCCTCTCGACGACACTGTCATTCGTTTCAATAAAATTAGCCGAAAATAAACAAGATATTCTGTATTCTGATAGTAAGAAAGGAAATGACGGTTAATTTGTATTAAATAATGAGGGAAATGAGGTAAGGTGGGTTATCTATTGATTTTATTTGAAAGTATCTGAATATCTGTTAACGAAAAGTGTTTTTTTTTAATAAAAATACTAAGTAATATCGTCATCATCATGACGTCAGTGACAACAGTCAACCGAAATCAAATAAAAGATGTATATGGTTTAGGTCATATTTTTCTGAAATTTTGTCATTTTATTTACATTTTTTCATATAGACTAGGTTAAGTATTAGATTCTTTGATGTGTTTTAGCTTCTCTCCCCAAATTTATTTTCTTTATCATAAAGTTTTATTTGCTTATACTATGTGTACCTGAAGATAAAACTGTGGCTTTAATGAACATGAATAATATAATATACTTACCTAACTACAGTTGTGACTTCAAATGCATACCACTTCCGAATCCTGAAACCATGTATTATTGAACCTCAATAGTAACTAAATTTAGTAACAGAATACCCCGCTAACTCAATAAAAAAATATAGGATTAAAAAAAATCATATTCGCCGCTTGAAATCATTGCTCACACACCAACTGATGGGTCTGATGCGATGATTTACATTGCAAATTAAATTAAAAGACTATTAAATTTGAAATCATCGCGAAATCTGATAGTACAAATGCAATTTTGTGGAATTTTAAAAAAAAATCTAACGTAACGTTCCAGCAATGCCAGTTTTTGTTTTCGGAAGCAGTCTTTTTACACCCTATATAATATAACTAGATTTGTGACTTCAAATGCATACAGAATTTACATATTGCCAAATCTCTAGAATATAATATTATTCGACTATACCGCCATTTTTCTTAACTTTTGGTACCATATAATACAGTAGGTACTAAACAAAAACTATAAAACAATATACTTAAAAAAACTTTTAACAAACCTACTGTTGGGAGTACTTATTCCACTGGCAATATAAATAGACCATACCTTTTACTACGAGTAAGAATACAAAGAAGTTCTCTAGAAAACTTTAGCAAAGAGCATTCTTTATAAAAACAAAGACAAATTAACTAAAGGTTGAAGTAAGAAATGCACGTTTCTCAGGTCATTTGTTGGAGTAATAGAACGTTGAAATAACGTATTATTAAGAAGGTAAACATACAACCTCAGATGACACTTTTAAGACTGACAAGATATTTAAACTATCAGTTTAAGTAATTTTTTGAACTGAGAATTTCAATAAAATGAATAACTCCTAAAAATCACGAAATATTACTTAAACTAACAATTTTAAAACTATAATAAAACTAAGTCATAATTCTTTTGCACGTATGGCGTGAAAAAGGATTGAAAACTAAATATTCAATCAAACCAACCCATCGTAGATCCGCGCGCAAAGATAAATTCAATCATCTTCCCCATTTCCCACCTCTTTCCCGCTTTCTGACACACCGGACCTCGTTCTCAGTTCTTTTCAAGTCATGAAAGTCAGGGTATTTGATTCTCAATAGCACGGACTATGCCAATCAGCTGTCGTGTTAGGTTTGGTCGACAATAGCATGGATTCACGACGACGGGGATCACAATCGATTTTGAAAACTAACAGATGGGTGCATTATACGAGATTGGCGAAAGGTCTGCAATGTTGAAGTTTGTAACTTATCTTCAGTAAAGGTTTTTTTTATTCTCGTTTTACTTTGAAGTCGAGTTTTTACTCGATTATACCAATATACCTATCGTACAGTTCAGAGTTAAACTGTTTTGGGCAATAGAAGCCTCATTGAAGAGTATTCATTGTTATTACTCACTTTTTAACAAAATCAAAGCTTGTAAGTTGGCTCTTTTACGTTTAGATCCTTTTGTTTTTATTCCCTTAAAATCGGCTTTCTTTTATCTCTCGTGCACACACGATTGTATTATACCGATAGTATCACTGTACCTGAGTACAGATTGTTATCTGTCGTCCTACCTGCACTGTCCACTGCTGGACACAAGTTACATGTCAGTAGACACGCACAAGACACACGGTGGACACAGTAGCCAAGCACCCTAACTAGCCGGCTTCTCAGTCAATCCTTTTTATAATTAGTCAAGTTGTCAATGTTTCAGGTTTAATATTATTACATAACCAACTGTTAATTTGTGAATTTTACTTCCTAGTAACAATAATAATAATAATAAACTCTTTATTGCAATAATAAAAGTAGAATACATAGAAACATAAACTTAACAATTACAATTGGTGGCCATATCGCTTTGAGCGATTTCTCCCAGGCAAACCGAATTAAAAAGAAGACTTAGTACTAATGCTTGCGGATAGGTTCCAGATTGCAATATGTATATAATTTTACAAATATAAGTTATACATAACATATCTAAACTAATAAAGTACTGATAATATACCTAATCCTACTAATATTATAAATGTGAAAGTTTGTGAGGATGTATGGATGGATGGATGGATGTTTGTTACTGTTTCACGTAAAAACTACTGGATGGATTTTGATGAAACTTTGCAGTAATATAGGTTATACATCAGAATAACACATAGGGTACTTTTTACCGCGGGAAAACACCTAATTCCCACGGGAAATCGACTTCCACGCGAACGGAGTCGCGGGCGGCCACTAGTAAATAATAATAAAATACTAATATAAAATAAAGGGTGTAAAAGGACCACTTCCGAAGCCTGAAACCATGTATTCTGGAGCCTCAATAGTAACTAAATTCACTAACAGTATACCCAGAAAACCCAATTTAAAAAAGTTATTAAGGATTGAAAATTCATATTCGGCCCTTGAAATCATCGCTCACACATCAACTGTTGGTTCAGGTGCAATTATTTACATTGCAAATTAAATTAACCACTATTGAATTTGAAATCATCGCAAAACCTATGATAGTATAAATGCAATTTTGTACAATTACGTTAAAAAAAAACTGTAAATCATACAAACATTTTTTTGCCTAAAACGTAACCAGTGCCCCTCCAGCAATGCCCAGTTTTTGTTTTTGGAAGCAGTTCTTTAACACCCCGTATAAATAAAACTTTATAAAATAACATCAACTATTCACATAGTGAGAGAAAGTGTTCGAGTAAGAGTTTTTAAAGGAGTCTATATTAGCAGCTCTTTGAACTGTAACAGGCAATTCGTTCCAAAGCTTTACAGCTTCTACAGTAAAAGACTTGCTGTAGAAATTAGAATGACTGAGAGGAGTAGTGAGAGTTAACCTGTTTGCAGAACGCAGATTGCGGTCATGGTTATCTGTAAGGTATGAAAAGTTTTGATTCAATAACAATACTAATATTATAAATGTGAAAAAGTATATGTCTGTAAGTTTCAATTTTAATGAAAATAAATAAGCTACTTATATAAGTTAGATACTTAAGTCTTAGATACTTATATAAGAATATAAGTTTCTAACAATATTGTACTTTGATATATTTTAATTTAAGCATGTAGTTTCCGTAGTTTTTTTCGGTAATCATATAAATCTAAATAACAATATTTTCTGTATAAGATATGGGAGCAGCCTCAGATAAGCCGAGAGCTGAATGGCCATTGTCGCAGTTGTTCCGAGCTTCTAGCTCTTTAAGACTTGATTAACGCACATTATCATAACTTGACTAAACACTTTATTCAAAAGCAAATATTTCACTTAAATACTTTACCTCGTGAACTAAGAGGTTCAATTATTCAGCTTAAAAATGTTTATATTTTTACAATAATTCGACATGGTTTTTATTCGTCTTTACATCTTTTGTTTTCTACATCTTTCTGTTTTTTTCATCAACATCTCACTTCATATCCAATAGCTTTAGAAAGAAAAGATTGTATATAGAAAAAACATATACAAATTTGTAAGCAAAAAGCTAGTCTTTACTTGTTCCACTTTAACCCCAACCAAATATTTCAACAAACTCAGTAACTCAGCGACTAGTCGACAGGAAACACAGCGAATCGGTCGGAAATTAGCCAACCACGGCGTGCATATACAAAACTGGCTGCGATTCCGGCAACTGATGACTTTCGGATATCACCGCACGAACTTCACTCGGGATATGCAAAGACTCAATTCTGACATGTCTGCTGTAGCATGTGTATACTTAAGCTTAAAATAGGTATATGACAGTCAGAAACCTTGCGTATAATTTTTTGTTGCCTCTGATTATTTTCACGTTTTATGATCTTAATCTAACTAATTACTAAAGACGTACATATTCTGCATAGGTCAGGGGGTCTACCAGGACTTTACAATCGAAATCGTATCCGTGCGACCGAAGTACGAACGAACTTGATGGAATGCCTTACCGGCACTTTATCTCGACAATTAGAAAATTAACTATCAAACTTGACAGTTCAACTAGGCGACGACACAAGTCCCGGTAAGGTGTTAAGACGATAATCGTAACGACAGGAAATATCGTTTTTAAAAGTCGTATGTCTCGGTAAAAATCTTGCGCTCTTGATAAGATGCACGATACGACCGTCAAGTCCCAGTAGAACCCCAGGGCCGAGCCGCCCCTACGTGCGAAGTGTGCGGCGCACACAGGCGCCTAAGCAAGAGGGGCGCCGGATGAAATGCCAGCGCATACTATTGTAACTTCTTAGATTTACGCGATCATTATTATTTGAAATTAAACTCATTTTTCTACGCGTTTATTATATTATTATTTTTTATCCGACGTTTCGGCTTTTTTACAAATTACATAGAGTACTCTTTACCGCGGGAAAACTTCTCTTTCCCACGGGAAACCGACTTCCACCCGTACGGAGTCGCTGCCACTAGTGTATCACAAATCTGGAGCACACAGACACAATTTAAAATATTTAAAAAAAAAACCTAAACTGACTAAAAAAGGCGCTTCATAGGTTTCGCCTGTGGCGCTGCTGAGGTTCAACGCGGCCCTGGCATAGGAACATACAGAAGATATCACTATAAAAAAATGGTACCCAACAAAGTTTGTAAAGTTTCTGTAAGCTGCTTATAGCGAACGTGAAGCTTCCTTGTAACTTTGCTAAAGTTAAAATCTAAGAGAATCGCTAATAATAGTTTGAAAACAGCCTGTTATCTTTTCTTCATTGAATAGTAAATAAATCGCGTCTTTTTGCGGCTATGTGGCAAGCAAAAAAACTACTTCAAATCAACGCAACGGATTTTATTACGGTTTTCCTTTTCATCAATTATTATATTAGTCAGACAACGACGTTAAATATACATATATCCCTGAAAATAAGGATATTGTAATTATTTATTGCAAAAATATTTTTTAATACCGTATATTTAAATTTGTTACTTAATGAGAACAATATTTAGACAGTTTTCATTCAGAATCGACAACCTTAACCAATTCAATCACACAAACTTTCTAATATAACGTACAGGTATCTTCTCAACATAGTAGTTACTCTCCTGAAAGGCTCCCACGTTACTCTCTTTACGACTCAGCTTTCCTAAATTCTTATATAACTAGAACTAAAAGTTGCGAAATAAACTTAGAACGTACGGTCCTATACGTAAGACATTAGCTAGAGTTACGATGCCTTGCTTCAGAAGTAAGTATTTGGCGCGACTTTTGTTTTCAGAGAATTTAGTTGCACTTTCTTTTGTTTTGTCGGCGAAGAAAAGCTGTTTTATTTGTGTTGGAGTGTTATTTAGGCGTCTGGTAAACTGGGAGATTTTTATTTCAAGGTAAGTTAAGGTATAAATGGGGAAAACTTTTGAAACTGTTTTGTTGTATAACTTTTTATGTAGGTATGTATTGAATGAAATTACAATCTAAAAGGTGCATTACATATTAATTCTGACTTACAAATGTCAAACGGACAGATATAAAATCCTACTTTTTATCTTACTCTTTCAGGTAATACCTACTGAAATCAAAATAAATAGAATGCAGGATAAATTTTCCAATAAAATACAGCCCTTTACTTTTAGATTGAATCAACCTCAATTTCTATACTCTGTACTCATCAATAATAAATTTCTATTCTTTCAAATTATAAAATGGATCTTATTAAAATTGTGAACCTTGTGTGTAATTTATATCCGTTGGCTTGGCAGTGCATCGACGGCTTATAAAATAAGCTACAGGACTGAGCGATGTGTTTTTCAAATATATTCACTGCACGTTCGCTGTAGCTGCAGGTAGCATGCTTCGGCTATTACTATTGCATAAATAGTCTGTGACAAGATGATATGCAATCTTATTTTGTACGCAGTAGTGATAGCTTTTGTGATTATAGAAGCAAACTTATTTGCTAGGTTAAAGAGTAGGCCAAGACAGGTATATTGGTCTCGCTAAATTAAGTACACATTATTGGAAAAGGGCTAGTCTAAACTACTTGCTATGATCATGATGTGGCCTAAATTTAGTTTGAAGGGACTAAAATGACTACCCGAGTGATATTATAGTTTAGTTCAGAGAGTCTTAACTTGGACACCATCGCCTTGTTTATATTGGCTTACCATGGTAGTCCAGCTTCATATAGGTAGGTATTACAAGATTACGAAAGCTTTCATAGAATCACAGGTATCAGCTATTTTTCTCTTTCTGCCAGTTTGTTGACAAAAACCTTCTAAAAATAATAAACAAATGAAATAGGTTATTTAATTTCCTTATACCCTCTTTGTCATAGCAAAAGGTGCCTTTGACGTTAACAATTAATATAAAATCAATAAGGTAGAATACCCAATTATGGAAGTTATAAGGATTATGTTTTCGTTTTTCATCTATAATTTTTACGTTTTACTATACACGTTTCTAGAATTTTGGACGTTAATAAATAATGTCTTTAAGAATAAGTTTTCGATTTTTATGAAAGGATTATTACTAGATACATCAAAATAATCATAATTAAATATACTCTCTGACAAACTCGAATTATGAACCCTGGTTACCCAATTATGAAAACCCAATTATGGACGGCAAATTACATACAGGGTTATTTCTGATTTGCGCATCACCTCTTGTAGGCAGCTTTCTTACATCAATCCCAACAACATTTAACCAACGATTTTTTTTTTTAAATAAGTTTTTCCATACAAATTTATTAGATGCATCTGAACGGTTCAATACTCTACGCGCACGCAACTGGCGTGGCAGGCGACGGGGGGGCGACGGGAGGGCGACCGGTTTAGGAACTTCTTAAAAAATACAGTTATAAATAATAGAGCGCGCCAATTTTTTTTTTTGGTTATGGTGTTAATTATCAAGCAAAAAGTCGTAGAACTCATGTTATTGGGATTGATGTAAGAAAGCCGAAGCCGAGGTGATGCGCTAATTACAAATGAACCTGTATAAAAAAAAAATGGTTTTCTTTATAAGTAAGGCTTAAGTACGGCTATGCAGATGAGTTTATAAAAAATAAGAAACATAGTTGAAATATTTAATGGAAAAACAGGCTTAAAAAATATTTACACGTTTCGGTTTTAAGAAAATAAAAACTCCGCCATTGTACAGTTAAGATAATATAAATGTACATACAGGGTGATTGGTAATGCGATACATTCCTTCAAGAGGTTAAAGTAGAGCTTATTTGCAGTCAATTAAGGCATATCATGCTATGTCCGAAAATTAAGAATTTCTAAAAGATAAGATTATTTTATAAAAAAAACCCATTTTCGAAGTTCAAATTAATCCTTTTAGTGAAAAATTCAAAATTGAGTTTAATGTTTTGTTGTTTTATGGTAGCTTGATAACTAAAATGATATTTCAGATTCAAATAAAATAATAGAATTTCTGAGATATGCAACATTTAAGATTTTTTATTAAATAACCCATTTTCGAAGTTCAAATTAATCCTTTTAGTGAAAAATTCCAAATTTTCTAATTAACCGCAAAAGCTACACACTTAAAGGTTTGGCATTTTAAAAAAATATTTGTTATATAACGGCAGATCTTAAATGTTATTGCATTATCCCTGTGCAAGACGTCGACATCAACCAAAGAAAACACTGCAAAAGTGCGCGGTAACCACAAAGTAGAGACGTTCTAAGATAGAGGAAACTTCTTTTATTAGTAGAGTTGTCAATCAAATACTTAGTTTTAGTATGACAAATTTACCTTTTTGAATATCTAATGAATTGGGGAAGTTTTTTATGTAATTTGTACGCAACATTATTTGGACTTTTTATCAGAAAATCGCTTTTTATTGCCCTAAGACTTAACTTTTTTTTAAAGTTGTTCTTGGTTTCTTGAATGTTTCTAAAATAAGGACGATTAATTTTTTTTATTTTTTATTTTATTTAAATCTGAAATATCATTTTAGTTATCAAGCTACCATAAAACAACAAAACATTAAACTCAATTTTGAATTTTTCACTAAAAGGATTAATTTGAACTTCGAAAATGGTTATTTTTATAAAAAAAATCTTATCTCTCAGAAATTATCAATTTTCGGACATAGCATGATATGCCTTAATTGACTGCAAATTAGCTCTACTTTAACCTCTTAGAAGGAATGTATCGCATTACCAATCACCCTGTATAATTTCAAATTAATAAATACAAATGAAAGTTAAAATTTAGGTAATCAATTCTAAGATTTTAAACAAAACATTAAGAATAATGTATTTTTGGGCATTTTGGCCATAATTGAGTAAATCCATCTAACAAGATCCTATTATGAATATCTTTAATTTCAAGTATTAAAATCATTTTAGGTTTATGTTTATAACGTATAATTAATTCAGACAGACGCTTCATTCGCTGCTCTTTTGAAAACGATAATAAACAATTAGAAACGGTTTACTAGAATTCAAGTACAAGATGAAAAAAAATTATATTTCAAAAATACACTGAATGAACGTAACTTCATAATTGGGTCTAGGCATATAACCAGATCCAATTATGAATTCAGAAAAATTCCATTGGGGTTTTATGTTAGTGCGTATAAATTATCTTTCGGTATCAATGGTTCCACCAATAGTCACAAAAATTAACAATACAGTTACTCCTTTGATTTAAAAAGCCTATAAATGTACCGACTTGCGACACGATCCTTATAAGAAATTCTAAATTTTTCAAATGAAAATACCTACGTCTGGAAAAAGGGCTATTGTCGAAAACTAAATTGCGGATAGCCCTCAAATTTGATTCCATAGCACATTGAATACTGGCATGGCTGATTACAGTTGCTATTTCAATAAAATAATGTACAAGTCTATTTATTTTTGAAGTAATGTTTACGAAAATTCATAATTGGTCCAAGTTCATAATTGGTTCCGTTACCTTACCGCTTATTAAGACTCAATCCATTGATTCGGAATAATTGTGTTAGGAAATTCCAAAGATAAACAGAAAACTCCTCGCCCCCGTAAATTATAATTGTTCTGAAGCAATAAAACACCGTAAAGAGTCCTTGTAGGCAATCCATGCCAAATGCCAAAGCTCATAAAGAAAATTTCCATAAAATTGGGTACTTTTCGGAACCGCCTCTATTCTGGTTGGTTCCTATCCGGGCTCAAATTGTAATACGTAGAAATAAGACGATTCTGTTGACCTCGAGGGAAAGAGGTCATGATATAAAAATAAAAAGTCCTGTTTATGGTAGGCTCCTTTTTAAACGCGACATAACCTTTTTCGGGATAGTTTGGAATGACCCGGTCACATAAAGGGGATGGCACATTACGAAACATTGCTTCGTTGACGTGAAGTAATGTAATATAAAATATTTTTCAAGCTGTTAACGCGGGCATTATCTCGAAGCGCGACCACAAATGGGTTTCTAAGCGCTAATAAATTCCTTGGGAAGGCATTTTTTAATATTATAATTTGGTGGAATTACAATATTAAAAAAAGGGAATACCATTAATGAATTTATTTTATGAGTCTTTTTACTAGTGGCCGCGACTCCGTTCGCGTGGAAGTCGGTTTCCCGTGGGAATTAGAAGTTTTCCCGCGGTAAAAAGTACCCTATGTGTTATTCTGATGACCTATATTACAACAAAGTTTCATCTAAATACATCCATACATACTCACAAACTTTCACGTTTATAATATTAGTAGGATGTTTTCTCATACGAGGAGTTTTAACCAACCAATTATTTATTAGCCAATTTAAACTACTGTAGACTAAAATGTATTTTTTCTGAAAATTGAAAACTAATCGCTTATTCATCGAAAACTAAAAACCTCACTATAGCTTAACTCTTTATAAATTCCCAACGTCAAATCATTTCCACAAAAAAAACCCAAACGCTGGCTCTGGCGTATCCCAACAAATACAAAAAACGGGACCGTTCTGAACGTATCGTGTAAATTTTTTATTTGTTCCGAGCCCCGCTTTTTTACTGTGTGTTTATTTTCAGCTTATCTCGCACGGTAATTGGAAAATGTTGTGTCCATGTGTAATGGGTTTGGCTGTAAATTGTTTATTTTACAACTGAGGGACAGATCTGGTTTATGGACGAAAGTGCACGCTGACAGACGGAGCTTAGGGGCGGATTGCGGGGTTAGGAAAGTTCGGTTGCTGAGAAATTAGAGTTAGATTAAAAAGTTGCTTTAGATTAGGTATTTGAGTGGTGGTCGTGTATACCTACTTCAATTTTGCAAAACAAAAGGATCAATTTTATGACGCGTTTTGAGTTAATAATAAAAATCTAGGTAACTATACCAACTAATATTATGAAATGGTGAAGTTTACGGTACCGAAAAAAATAACATTACGGTAATAATCATATGTAAGTTGATTTCACTATCTCCATTCGTCGTAACACGTAAAATGCGAATTGGACTAATCGTATCGGATTATTTATAGATAGCATAGTAAAACTGACACTTTGAACAAGTATACTAATAATATTGGGATATACGGTACGTGATTATATTTTGTATATCTCAAATAGATTGAACACGTAAGGAAATCTTTGCTCCAACGCGCACAGACGGCCACAGTGCTCTCTACACTATTGGCAATGTTTAACGGAAAATAAAATAAATATCAGACACAGCTATCTCATAAACACAGTTATCTAATGAACATTATGAACAAAAAGCTTCAAATGTGCCTATTAACCGCTTGTTTGTTCTCGCTTTTTAAAATAAGTACTTGTTGAACAGTTAAAAATGTAACTTTGTAAGTTATTAGCACCTCGGTGCTTAAATTAAAAAAATTCAGATAACTAATTTATGTTCAAATCAATTATTGAGTACTTAGTTAAAGTAATTAAACCTTTGATTTATTTGATGCATAAACCACAAGCAATTTTCCAATAGGACTTATTAACTTACATTATTTATTTCAAATTCACTAACATTTGCGAAGAGTGTACCGCCACCGTAAGTTCACAACAAATCCTATATGCTTCCTGCTAAAGGTATTCGAGTTGCTTCGTATCGGCATTTTTATTACCCAATATGAGGCATATATGCTATACATATATTGTTATATAGAAGGCTTAGTGTAGGGAAAAGCTTACAGGTGTGAAATACGATAGTCGATTCATTGGATATTGGCACGAATTAGATTGAGTCTCGAAATGTAACAAATATATGATGAAATACATCAGAACAGTATTATTAGCTTAGGTTTCGTGTCTATAGAATAGAATCACCTTATTGAATTAATCAGCCAACAATTTCGAGAGAAAATATAAGAATAATAAATAAGGCTTTTTATATCCAGTTTAGGCTCGTAAAGATATTTAAAATACACCGAAACAGTATAGAAACAAATCTATTAGGTTACTAACAAGATTTTTACCAAATCACAATGGATCGGGGCCGCGGATACCTTGGGCTTCGGAATACAAATCCACGGGCGAAACCAATTCACCAAGACCCGCCAATAGTCCTCGTTGCACTTGGAACTAGTTGGGACCGTTCCGAAGCAACGTGTCGAGGAGGTCAATCTATATTGGGCGGAGGTGAACCACCTGAGATTTCAATTTCACGACGCTGAATAAATTTATTCGGATTTCGCGGTTCTCTTTGTTGAACTCCTAAACCTGAAAGTGGAAATAGGTTTCTAATATCTGATAGATTATTAATCGAATGTTTTATTCGAAGTTAAACAGAAGTCCTCCTTAGACTGGTAAGTAAATTAAACTTCTTCTTGATAATTGTATGGAAGACGGGAAATTTTTGTTTTCCTAAAGTAATTGATACGATTTGTATATTCTCATTTTTCTGTACCTATTATTTCTGCCAAAGTGAGTAAAAGTAGATATTTACCTACTTCATAAATAAAACATTGATTGTGACTTCTAATACTAACTTCTCTGTTTATTAAATTATTTTATCGATACCAATGCCGATACCAAATATATTTAAAAAAAAAAAATTCTACAAAAATTTTCTATTTCCATTTATAAAACTTCTATCCAATAACTATAAAATCCGAACGATAATACCCTTATTGAATTACAAAAGCTTAATCGGCTTGCATTTTAAGCGTTTTGGTGATATTCCATACTGTTTGGAATGTGTCCAAATACCACCGTTATCTCGAAGCACCGACGGGCAGTGCTACTTTACTTCTAACGATAAGACGGGATATTTGATATTATGAAATAAAACATTTATTATTAGAAATAACTTAGTTTATTTATTGTGTACAATTTCAGTTCAGTGGACAGGTCACGTTTTCAAGGACTATCGAAATTGTTTTTTTTTTGTTTTGATAGTATTATAAGTAACTTCTTACAAAATACCTAAGCGTTAATTACCTACATCGAGCGTTATTAATAGATAGTGAACGTAATGTTTTTCTTACAAGAAAATGCGCGTTGGAATACCAAAAAAGCTAATTTATTTAGGGTTTATTCATAATACACGTATGCACCAGTGAAAACTTGCGTTTGCAATCTATGACTCACGAGCATACGATTGCTCAATGAAAAGCTTCTCTGTCCTATTAAACATTTTCTTCCTGCTAATATTATAAACGTGAAAGTTTGTAAGTAGGTTTATGGATGTTTGTTACTCTTTCACGTAAAAACTACCGGACGAATTTGGATGAAACTTTGCAGTAATATAGATTATACAATAAACAAAGGTTACTTTTTACCGCGGGAAAACATCTCATTCCCACGGAAAACCGACTTCCACGCGAATGGAGTCGCTGGCGGCTACTAGTATTATAAACGTAGAAGTTTGTGAGTATGTATGGATCTATGTTTGTTACTCTTTCACGTAAAAACTACTGGACGGATTTAGATGTAATTTTAGTAATATAGGTATACATACCGCGGGAAAACTTCTCATTCTCCACCGAAAGAAACTGACTTCCACGCGAACGGAGTCGCGGGCAGCCACTAGTGTTAACGGAACAGTGACACAGAATTGGCAAAATAATCAAATTTGCATAAAATAACATGACAAAAAATAAACTTTTAATGCATCAACCAATAAAACATATACCCTTAAATAATATTGTTTCCAACTCTTCAAAAGTGACAACGATTTCACCGGTATCGCCCATCATCTCAAGAATGCGTCCTTGACTCGCTACAATTTAAAAAAGTCCATCATTCCTCGGATTTTTCAGAGAAAAACTCGAAAAATTCTCATTCCATTACTGGCCCTGCTGCCATCTAAATAATTCAACGTAAGGACCGACTATGACAGGCCCGAAGTGATAACACCAAGACCATTAAAATGATTGCCAAGAAAGTTTCACGGGTTTTTTTATGTTTATATACTTACAATCAAGACAGCTCCGTTTCTTTCTTAGCACACAGCAAATATGAGATGGGTAGCTTACCCACAAGTACCTATTTATAAAAAAATGCGAATATGTCTTCGTGTTAAAGATTTTTTTTATTATAGTTATAGTGTGTCTATTTTTTATGTAAAAATGTTGATGTAGTTAATGCTAATGTGGATTTAACAATTTTGGATTTTTAGGTACGTCCCAAGTACTACAAACTTAAAAGGCATTACTTTAATTCTGTGAATCCTTGTAACCAGATAAATACACTTGAAAAAAAACAGGGTGCGCCGAAATAAGTTTACCGCTAAACTGTTTGTCGAACGCTTCAAACTGAATTTCGTATCGCGCCGGGAGGGGTCGCGGGGGGAGGGGGTTTGTTACCCTTCAGACAAGATTGAATTTAAATAGGTACAAATTGTCTCGCTGCATCGTCGCCTCGACGTGCGAACGGGCGATGCTAATGTAGCTGTCGCATTTAAGCTTTCTTTCCAAGAATCTCTTTCAGCTCTCCGCTTAAGTCGACAAAGCTTCTCAGAAGCCGGATTCTAAAGCACAAATGTTAGCCTTTTCTATTACTCAACAGCAACGCTTTTTCTATGACGAAGCATAAAACTTTGATTACTCTCACGCGTTTGATAAGGAAAGTATTGGAGCACCACGTTCGCCAAATACGAAAGTCAGACAAAAACTGATTATTGACATGTTTCGGCAAACATCTCGTAGATTACTCCGGGGTGGCTCAGCCCACGTAGCCGGAATGCACAAGATGTGTTCTGTTTTATTAGTTAGCTCAATAAATTCCGGACGTGAGCCGACGCGAAGGCTCTACGGATCACGACATCTAAACACCCTGTATTTAGGTTTATAGCTAGGTGGGTGAGGAAAGTATACTTTAGTTGATGAAGTCGGTATCTACTTGTTAATTTAGCGGCGGTGGTTTTATGAGTTTTGGTTATATGAAACTGCGTCGTAAGTTTTCAATAAAAAAAACGGTGTTCAAAATATACGCCATATAAGGTTTTCCTACAGTTAATTTTTTTTATCGTTATTAAAGGGATTCGATATACCTTTTTTTTTAAATATTTAAAAGTGATACAAAAAATCGTTGTACGTACAAAATTTAAGACACGAGAACTAGCATCGAACACAATTCTATTTTTTCTATACATTTTCCTATTTTGTAGCCCACGGTCCCATTTCTAGGTTATTACCACCGCTGCTATTACACTATAGCTATACCGACGTCACGGAATTCTCAACCTGTCGAAAAGCAAGTTCCATTTGGAAACCAATGGCCTGAAAGCAACTCAATTACGCGGATAGTAAATGATTTAAGAGGTAAAGTTTGTCCTCGGGGCTTTTTGTCAAGTATTTTCTTTAAAAATACTTTATTTCAGATTTATTTAAGACTCGCAAAATTTGTGCGCAATTTGTCCTGTTATCTATGCGATTAAAGGGTTAAGGAATGCATTAAAGAAAAGTAAGTTACCATCAAGAAATTTACAAAAGTTGACAAATGTTGCTATTAATGGAGGTAAATAATCTTGCCAAAAATTTGCTTATTTTATTTCCGTTTCAATTACTTCTCTGTAATAGGTATGTTTTATTTGTTAGTAAAATTAGATACCTAAAAGACGGTTTAGTAACTCTATTAGAATCTGCGAGGGATCTTTTCATTAAGAAAAATGCTTTGTCATCTTAAATAATACTGAAACTGTAGAGATATTATTTACTGTTAAAAATAGACGTCAAGTTACTCAAATTCTACAGTTGCCACCGTCTAATTACCTACATTTTTTATCATGGTGGTTAAAATGACGAGTTAGGTAAATTTTACTTTTTTCTTCTGATTGTGTTATAGTAAAGCTATAGAAATGAAATGAAATAAAATGAAATTACTGTAGGTATTGTATGTAGGATTAAAAAATAATCTCTAACACATTGTCAAAAGCATAAAATCAAAAATAAAAAAAGAAGTCACGGGACACCCCTACATTTATCAGCAATGGCCGTAGTAGACCGAGAGAAAAAGCTGGCGGAAAAAACTCTCGGCACCCTTTTCGAAATTATACAAACATAATTTAGATTTATGTTCATAGAGACTAAGGTAGGGTATTTTAAAGCTGAATTCCCAGAAATTGACCATATTTTTCTAAAGACATCCGTTCATGTAGAGAATCCTGCTACCATATACGAGCGTTCCATCTTGAGGACATATTTTGCAATTTCATTTCCCCCGAGAGCGCTGACACGGCTCACGCGACACCTTTATACTATGAGAACTTTAATATTTTTCCTTTGGATGGTAATCGCGTAATTTTCCACGCTGTATAACCTAATATAAGACGTGTCCACAATCGTAATGATTATAGAGAACAAAAGGCAGTAAACTTTTTGTACAACTAGTTTTCAAATTAGTTAAGTGACTTTTGGACTGCAGTAGTTACCTACTTTCTTTCTTACGGTAAAATACACCCCGTGTTTTATTTTAAGTTATAGTGTATCTAAATAACAAGTGCCATTCAAATCTGTTCAGTAATTTCTGTGTGAAAGAGTAAAAACACAATCAAAAAAATTCGCGTTCACAATATTTGTAAAAATAAGATTCAATCGTGACTATTTAAGGTTCAAAAAACAAAGACAACCAACTTTATAATAGTGAGTTTTATTTTAAATAGCATAATTTTATTTTATATACCTAGCTTTAATATTTAAGTTCAAGTGGCCAGATAAGTAATTCAGACTCGTAGAGAAGGCATTAATACCTGGAATACATTACTGCTGTGAATTAAGTCCGGTGCAGACGAGTGCAGCGGGGCTCGGGCTGTTCCGACTGGCAAGTGTGTTCCCACCCTTATTTATGTATGAGGTGGGAGCCAAGAAGCAAAATCGGTAACACTTTAGTCAATCTACTACCGACCGTCTGCAGGAAACTTACTACACTAAATGTTTGATATTGCATTTGAACACATAGTTAAAAACTTTACTTTTAGTGAATAATAGCGTATTACCTAAACATAGTTATCTATCGGTACTGTTGTCAAATCAGCATAAATATCTTACTATTATTTATTATATTGAAACTAAACCCCAAACCTACTTATGAAACCTTCACGCTTAAACCTCCTCAGAATTCCTTTCATTAAAAAAACAAAATCTGTTCAAAGTTCGAACAAGTAACCGCCCCACCACTTGGCCGCGTGGTGGTTACCGCGTTTTCATCCCACGATTTTTACAAGAGTCCATTTACACATTTAATTAAATTTTCACTGTTTTAATTTGACTCTGAGAAATTACTCGGTCGTAATTTAAGGCCGACCACGATAAACAGCCGCGGGAGTCGGATAATACATTAAAAGCTTGATAACTTTGTAAAGGTTTCGTGGAAGATTAAATGTAAATAGGAAATGCAGGGGTTCTAAGCAGGTTTAGAGTTTGAATGCAAACATTACTGTTAAGTAATATAGTCACGACCATTTAATTCACAACTTTTATCTGCTAGCATTTTAAAGAGAACTAGTTTCTGTCAGAAATCCGTCAATTACTGCAATCATCTTGTTAAGAAATTTTACCTTTCTACCGTCGATATAAGATGAGCCCTATGCGGGGAAATGAAAAATGACAAAAAGTTTACGCAGTAAACTCAGCAGAGTTCACATTGTATGTATCTGGGGTAAATTTATCCTAGAGTCAACAGTTTATTTAAATACTTACATTAGAGTAATTTTACCCAGATCATTAAATCATTGTTTCTCGGCTTATGACAATTTTCCAGACTTAGAACATACAAAAAAAATATATTTAAAATTTATTTCCTGCACTTGAATATTTGTGTGTCAGTTGGTAATTTTTACGGTTTCTCATTTTTGATCAACATCTTAGCAACATTAACTCGCTAATAACACAAAATTACCTACCTACAACTGTTAAAGGAAGATTATAAAATGTGTTAATAGCATTAAATTGAACTTGGAACTAAGTAAATCTACTTCATATTAATTTTTTTATCATCGATTTCCCGAAATCACAAGCTTCTTTTTGCCCTCCTGTAAAATTACCTTCATGTCGCTTAATAATGGTCTCATTCTAAAGCAACATAACAACGCAGTTTTATTTGAGTTTAAAATAGGTCCGTTGAGCCAATCAGCACAGGCAGTATCGCTGCAGGCTCTTACTCCGTACGAGTGTTCTAAAAACTAGTTTTCACAACATCCTATAAACATACCTCCAACACTTTACTTCTGCTACGTCAAGCGAAATTGGTTCTAAAACACTGAGAGATAAGATGCAAAATTGATCGGTGTTGTTGTAGCTATATAGATATTTCAGTTTACAAGCGTAGTTTTTAAGCCCTTTTCCCAACGGTCGGTGAATGCGTGTGACGGCCGGTTGCAGGCACTCCGAACGGTTTTCCCGCCAAAAAAGTATTGAAACAAACTGACGCAACTGTTTTAGAACGAAATAAAATTGCACCGAATTTCTGAACGAAAAAGCTGCTCGCTGATTGAGCTTTTACCGGATTTTAATTTGCTTTCGATCAGCAATGTTTCGTACACGCTAGCAATTTGATATGAAAAATAACAAAGTTGGACGGGCGAGTAGTTGAGGATGATATTACTATAATTTTGCTTGGAAATGCAATAATTTTATTTACTTACTAAAGAAATTCATCAAAAACCTTCCTTACTTGTTACACAGCTGTTGCTTCACTACATAGTATAAAACAATAGTATATTTCAATACAAGTGTGGAAAGGCTGTCATTACAACGAGTTCCGACAAATGTCTACCCGAGCCGAGGCACAGCCGAAGGCGAGGGTTGACAGGCGGAACGAGTTGCAATGACGGTTCCGCACGTGTAATGAACGACTATTTTTAATACAGTTGCGAAAAAATAAAGCAATTTAATAAAATATAAAATAAGGATCGTAAATGTCGAAATGACTCATTTTGAAAATGGCGCCATGTTTTCTTCACCCATTTGGTAGGCAAAGGTTACTATGCCCATACAGCCAAGTCTTCAGTAGATTTTTTTTATTGATATGAAATGAAAATGAAATTTAATGAGATAAAATGAAATTAAACCAACCACACTAATTCAATCAAATCATTAAATCTGATATCGAAACAAAATAGTAGCTTTTTTAAAAAATATACCTACGCTACGTAAGTATTAACATGAATCATAAAAACTTCTTTTTTTTTTTTTAGTAAAAACTTCATGGTTGGTTATTTTTTCTTTTTAATAGACTTTATTTTGACAGTTGGGAAAGAGAACGCACGAGTGCGGGAAAGGTAAAAAAAAAGCACGCGTGTGTAATAGCCCACATCCCGAACGCTATACGTCCCTGCAATACGCCACTTTTTGAGCAACTGTATTAAAAAGTCTCTTTCTCTGTCCCTATGTATGCTTAAATCTTTAAAAGTATCTACGCAACGGATTTTGATATAGTATTTTTTAATAGGTACACTGATTCATAAGGAAGGTTAACATGTATAATATAATGTACATGTATAATAACATAGTACAGGGAAAGAAGTTTTACTCCGAATTCAACGCGTGCGAAGCCGCGCGGGTGAAAGCAAGTTTAATTTTAAGAATATAATTACGAGGGTCAAACTGAAAGTTCTTAGAAAATCAAAAACTTAGCATTCTAGCAAGTTATTAGTTTTATTATAACTTTTCAAAATAGCGTCCATTTACATCAATACATCGCTGCATTCGATGGAACCATTGAAAAAAGCATCTTGCCCACTCGGCCTTAGGGGTGTCTTCGACGGCGTTTTGAAACGCAGCCACTGCTTCTTCGGCGTCCATAAAATGTTTTCCTCGAAGTTTTTCTTTTATTTTCGGGAATAAATGAAAATCGCAGGATGCGAGGTCGGGGCTATACGGCGGGTGACCCAGTAATTCCACGTCTGAGGTCGCCAAATAGTCGATCGTTTGCCTGGCGGTGTGCGACGAGGCATTGTCGTGATGAAGGAGGATCCTGCTGCAAGGTCGTTTCTCTCGAACTTTTTCCAAGACAAGTGGCAAACAGTTGTTAGTGTACCACTCTGCATTAACCGTTTTCTGATCTTCTAAGACAACTGTCGCGTAATGACCTGTCTTTCCGAAGAACGAGGCCACCATCTTTTTTCCAACACTTCGACCTCTCTTCACTTTAGTTGGCAACTCTTCGAAAGGAAACACCCACTGAGCAGTCTGTCTTTTGGTTTCCGGATCATAACAGTAAATCCAGCTTTCGTCACCCGTTAGTATGTCGAACACAGCATTTGAGTCACCTCCGTTAAATTTTTGGATCATTTCTCGGCACCAATCAACACGGCGGAGTTTTTGAGCCTCGGTCAAATTATGCGGTATCCAGCGGGCACAAAGCTTCCTGACCGCTAAATGTTCATGGAGGATTTTGTGCACTTGACTCATACCTATGCCTAGACTTGTCCGAATCTGCTGATAGGTCACTCTTTTGTCAGTCTCTATCATACGCCGCACAACACTGATATTATCTTCAGTCGTCGCTGTAGAAGGCCGTCCCTCACGCAAATCATCGGTGAGATTAGTTCGTTTGAATTCATTAAACCAGTTGTAAACTGTGGCACGATATGGGGCTTCATCGTGAAAAGCCAATCGAAGTCTATCATAACTTTCTTGTTGACTTATATGACATCGAAAGTCATAAAAATCATTGCACGAAAATTTTCTCGGCTTAAATTCATTCTGACGTGCACAGACAATTTTCAATTTGCCGCCAAATCGTAAAACAAATGACAAATGAATGAAATGTATACTCGATATTATTGGTAAAGAGTTCTATTTCCAAAATTTAAACTTATTTTTTTAATATAATGCTTTTAAGTTGCCAGTTCTAAAAACTTTCAGTTTGGCCCTCGTAATTACCCATGAGACAATTATGTAATTTACCTAGTATTGAAATTATTGATGTCAAATGTTTTCATAAACAAATGTGACGCTTTTTTTACTGTTTAAAAGTGAGAAATGAAGTCTAGCCTGAAATAAAGACTGTAATATAACTAGACTCAATACCTACCGAGCCAATATAAACTTTATTAGGTACCTTCTTGACTCAACGATTGCCTTTCAAGTCAATTAGAAAGCAATGGATTCACAAGTCAATTGGGTATCACTTACAGTCTAGACTGTACTTACCTAAGTTTAACACCTGCAAACATTTTTATATACTTAAGAATAAGAAAGAACATTAGAATTTTTACCATTTAGCTTTCTGTCGGTTTTACCCGCAGCTCAATAGCTTTCCCGAGGAAACGAGGTATTTTTCCGTGGTAAAAAGTATCCCATGAATTACTCCAGGATTAAGTTTATCTTTACTTATAATTAATCTGTAGAAAGGTCAATTCTGTACATGAAATATATTTCTAAAATAACTAAAAGGGGGTGATAAAGGATCGATACTGATGCTAAAAATGCAATCAGTAATTTTTTTGTCTGTCTGTACCTATAACCGTTATGGAAACAAAAACTACTCAACGGATTTTAACGAAACTTGGTACAATTATTTTTCATACTCTGCTGGAGAGTATACTTTTCATCACGCTACAATTAATAGCACAAGTAAGTTTCTACAGCCATTGTGATTTTGTTTTTTCATCTTTTATATCAACAATTCGGTTTGTACAACATAGAACTACACTTTTCACGTCCGATTCCACGGAAAAAGCCTGAAAAAAACTGTAACAACCTACCGGGTGAACGCTCGAGAGTTTGCACAAAACAGCGCTGTTATTTTCCAAGCAATATGTTTAATTTACAGTAGCAGCGGAGAGAGAACTGTTTCTGAGTGTTTTCTGCTTTACGTGTGAGTATAAATGGTTACGCCAATAGGTTCAGTCTGGGGATGTTATTTTGATTTCGTCGTAGACTGGCTTATTAAGCTACATAATTACCTCACGATGTTACAAAAGCATATTTCTTTTGAAGGTTTAAGTTTCGCCTAAATTGTACAGGTTCGTGTTACTCCGATATGTATAATTGTTTGACGAAAAAAGTTCGGGTGAAACAGCATCGGCTCTTTTATCAGTAGCTAAGTTCATTGAGTTTCAAAGTCTTTAAAAGTGGATATCCGCGCAGCCTTTCGGACAAAAATATTCAATATTCGCCGCCAATACTGTGTTGGATAGCCCCTGGCTACGGGTGGAAGGGGGCAGGGGGTTGACCCCCCCCCCCCTGGTCCATTAACCCCCTCTAGACCGCGTTTATTCACCGGAATAGTGCGCAATAAAAAGCGCGCCTCCTGCCGGCCAGTGGCCGCACCAAAAAATACAACCTAAAATTATTTTTCTTTTGAATTCGGAATTCACATCCAGTATTCATAGCTACCTACTAGAGTTAGGGTGAGTTTTTTTATGTTTGGGCTTTTAAATTAGGCACGAATAAACTCAGCAAGAAAGAACGATGTTAGACCGACGGCTTGTCGGTTTTGTGAAAAATCAAGATTTTTTGTAAAGAAGGGTATCTACAGTAGTCATATTAAGTCTGTTTTGGCTTCATCGTCAGAAGGTGTAAAATTCCAGTTTTTCTAAGTATTATCATTTTGCAAAGAATTGAACTAGAAATGCAGATTTAAGTGACAATTTCTAAAGAAAACATCACATTATACGTGCGTAAAACTATATAAAATAAAAATACTCATTTTTCTGTATACACATCTTGAAAGTTGTTAAATAAAATAAGGTTCGATTTACCAAAATATTGAATTCCAACAACACAAGCATTACATGTTCTCAAGTACTTGCAAACTCGTAAACTACGATTCGAATAAGCGAAAAGTGGGTTAAAAATCGTTGGATTTTTCTCTGTGTACGTACGTTGGTAGAGGGCAACTCATAAACTATTCCTTTGAAAAACTTTAGGAACTTTAACGTCGGCGCCGTATAGTTTTTAGGTATGTTTCATATGTGTTCTTGTTTCACAAAAACAGATAATTATTCTTCTAAAACAGAACTTTTCAGGATTTTACTATCGGTACAAACTATCAAATTATCCACCTACATTCTACGATCTACGTATCTATAACATTTTTCCAATGACATTAAAAACGTCACAAGCACCATTTTCTTTCGGCAAAACAAACATTGTTGCGAATCCGGCTCGAAGGACGAAACATTCTTTGTTTTCCCTAATGACAAAACCTAAAGGAAACAACGGTCAACAAGCATAAACATAATAAGAATATTTCTTTAGCAAAGTAGGTAGCCGTAAAAGATAAGGAAACAAATAAGTGAAAGAATACGGATGAGAGGACCCACCGTCTCGTCGTCGATTTTTCAACGAGAAATGAGAAAGCGTTTAATAATGAGACCGACTACCCTACAAACGAGTGCTTGGTTTTTTTTTTACCCTGGCTTTTGTTATTCAAGCCGCATTTAACGGCAACATAGGTACAAGTAAAGTAATGGCAGTTATTCTATGGACAGATTTTGTATATTTGTTTTTTTTTAGTTTAGTTTGTATATTAGTTTATTAATATATTTTTTTGGATGGGCTATCTCCTCTCTAAGGAACTATGGAGGTGACAGGTTCGTACAGAATGTACCGTGATGTTACTCCTTACTTCCTTTCTATCTATACTTAATATTATAAAGTTGAAGAGTTTGTTTGTTTGTTTGAACGCGCTAATCTCAGGAACTACTGGTTCGAACTGAAAAAATATTTTTGTGTTGAATAGACCATTTATCGAGGAAGGCTTTAGGCTATATATCATCACGTTGCAACTATAAGGAGCGAAGAAATAATGGAAAATGTGAAAAAAAACGGGGAAAATTATTCATCCTTGAGGGTTTCCGTTGCGTGCGCTGCGAAAACGGTTCAGGATACCAAAACTATATGTATGAAAGAATTATTCCTCTTGAAATAATCTTTAAAAAAATCTGCGACGGTATATGTCTATCTTTTAAGATTAACTCACTAGAACCGTTTTTATGGTAATCAAATATGGTTGAAATTAATGCATGTGCTAAACTTAACGCTGCAAGGAGAGGCGTTGTATGACAAAAGTTGGCGAAAAGTGTAACTCGGGAAAGATCTCAATTTACCTTATAGTATAGGGAAAGGGGTTTTACTCCGAATTTAACGCGTTCGAAGCCGTGGGCAAAAACTAGTAAAATTATAAATGCGAAAATGTGTATGCCGTTATGTTCTGTAATATCGGTTTCATATAACAGAGTTTTAAAATAAAAATAGTTTAGTTTTAACGGCGGGAATAAGCTTTAATCCCACAGAAAAATCAACTATATTTGCTTTAGACTGAATAGGAATCTACGGAGATGTCCAACTAGTGTTGAGTAATTCTGACATTTTAAAATAAATGATGTAAAGTAAGTTGATCAATCAAATCAGTGCGGACGGTATGGTCGATAGTTTGATCATGTTAGTCATGATTTAAATATTATTTTTTTATTTAGAAGGTGTATGACTCGTTCTCCTTCTGGTTTACCTAAGTAGGTCAAACCATGCAGTATCTATTAGTTAAATTTTGAAACAAAACTTAAGTCTAAACTAGTTTCAAATCCGGATTTAGTCGTTATTACAATTAACAATTGCAAAAGTTGGATAAAGGACGACCTTAGTAAAATCGACCAGTTTTATCAATTCAATTCAATTTTGGAGTTATATGGCTTCTACCCTGAAGGTTCAACTTTACCTATGGTTAAAATTATCTGAGTGACATTTAATAATATGAATGATTAAGACCGTATCGTCTAGTTGCTTAGAAAGTATTTTTTTAGGTAACTAAGTCGAATTTTACGTAACAACATTTACATTATATCGATGTATAAACCGCTAACTTAAAGTTAGAGCTCTGTCCAATTTGTTTATATTCAAGAATAAACGGCTATGTCCCGTAAACCCCGGGATTACAATTTAAAACCAGAAAAAAATATTACATTTCTATTGTTTTAAGTTATGGATGATTGTTAATGATTCAAAATATATTTAGATATATAAGCTAATTACGTAAATAATTCAAACAAAGAACAGTACGCTAACTGACACATAGCGTTATTTACACCGAAAAAAAACATGTCAAAATCAAAGTTTACTAAGCTAACTGTTTAAATATCAAAAACTTTATAAAATTAAGTATGTACATTTTTAGAGAACGTTAATGACAATAACATATGTAAATTTGGCAGATATTGCTTTATATTCCAAAAAGTTACATCGATTTTACCGTATTTTGTTTCTCCTGTAAAGTATGCATATTCTATAGTTTATTCGCGTTTAGAAAATAGTGAGTGATCGTTGTCACCCGGCCTGGCCACGCCCCCCAGCCAATTAAAATGCTAGAAATTAAAAAGTCAAGTTCACAGTGATCAGTTGAAGGCTGACCTTCGAAGAAAGCGGTTGTGGATTTTGCGTGACTTGTCCAACGATAAATTTTGAAAAAATGAATACTTCACCAATTCCAAAGAATAAAAGTGGATCCATAGTGAAGAGAGACACATAATTTACAATGTTTATAAGTACTTTAAATTGTGTGATTTAAATGCAACTGTGGAGAGCATAGTCATAGAACAGCAAGTGCATGCGGCATGTCCGAAAATACTGTTTATAAAATTATTATTTTTCTTTCGTACTTTTACTCCACTGTGAATACACCCTTATCCTGTGTCACTATTTTCTTAACGCGAATAGACTATAGTTAGCGTAGTATACGTAGGTGGTGTCGTTACGTTACCAAACTTTATTTTCCACATTGTCAAATAGCATATTTAATGAGAAATTTTATATAAAATTAATTGGCTACAGATAATAATGTTATATCATTGCATTTATGCCCGATCCGTTTTCAGAATAATTTAACAGTTATTTTACGTCAATTTCCCCATTGATTGATAGACCCAGATTACTTTTTACATAAATTACTTTTCATGATAAAATAAACAAGAATTATTAAACTTATTTTAATAACATAAATAAATTACTACACCTAACATATCACATGGCAGTACAATTTGATTTGCACTGAATAAAAGTCCATTTTTTTATATCTTTGTTTGTAGATTTGGGCTAGTATGCGCTCCTGCTTCTATTAATATACTTCTTCCTCATTGCTAAATCCCCACCACTATTACTAAACTAATCATCTGGGACATCACTCTCTGCCCCTGGCTCCAAACTCCAGCTTTGTCAATCCAGTTTCACCATTCTGTTCCTTCCCTGCTTGTCAATCATTGTGAATCTTCATTGGATCCGTAAACTGAGCCGTCAAAATGTAAAACAAGGCCGGAGCAGGCACCAAAGATAAATACCAAAGCTCTCGGAAACCGGTCAGCGATATAATTCCATATGCATGTATCAGCCAATGACCGATCAGGATTATTAGGTTGCGGGAATTCGTGACTGAAGAAATGAGCAGCGCGGGCGCCGATTGGTCGATCTTGATTGAGAAATGCGATGCTGATGTTATCATGGATATTATCAAGATTATGTAAGGAAATGAGCAGTCTGAAACAAACAGATAAGTAAGTATACCAAATATGCAACAAATTGAATAAGTTGGAACAGTTACAATCAGCATTTAGTCATAACTTTTTACCACAAATTTTTTTGACCAACCAAATTCTAGACCTTATCTACTGGTAACTTAAAGATCTGATCTAATAATCTGATGTGTTTTTGCATATCACTACATTGTATAAAACAAAGTGTGTTTGTATGCTTAGATCTTTTTTGATCTTTAAAATAACGCAACAGATTTTGATGTGTATTTTTTTTAATAGATAGAATGATTCAAGTATATGGTACTTATTAGTGAAAGGGGTTTAACTCCGAATTAGACGCGTGCGTAGCCAGGGGCAAAAGCTAGTAAGAATATAAAAATAAATACTTACAGATAAGACCTGCAGCAACAGTGTGAATAAGAACTAAGATTGGGTAAAAGTACAGTGCGCAGTATATGGCCTTTTTCCCTGGCTGCGTTGTGTGCCATGTCAGAAGCCATGGTCTTATTGTAATAGTCATAAGAAGACTAAATGCATAAATTAGAAGTATTATTGTGTACCTGGAATTAAAAAAAAATGGTTGTTAGTTGAATTTAGGCTGTAAATTCAGTAGGTATTATTTTTTTATAATTATCTATTGACTTACAAAGGATACACAGCTTCTTGTGTGCAGTGTAAAGTCTCTTTATAATCTGGTTGTGGATTGTGAAGCAGTGTGTACCAATCGGACAGAGCTTTAGGGGAGCACACATACAAGTCAATAGTCGCTGCTGGAGGCAATACCAATAATGCGGCAAGAGTCCCAGATACCACCTCCAGGAATGCACAGAGATGTTGGGCCATTACTGCAGTTTTTCTATAATTTTAATAGAATAATATTTACATTACAAATTATTGTGAATGACCATTTATATCTCTACACAGCATTCATAAGTAGTCAACTGCTAAACTGAATACGAAAAGTTTTAGTGGATTTCGACTTACTCTTTTCCAATGGCAACCATGTCAATAAAGAACCAGTGGAGCACTAACGGCAATAGCACCATAAAGCCCAGGTATTGCCAATCGTACAATGTGGGCTCGTCGGCACACGGGGTACAATAGCTGGTGGCATTGGTGCGAAAACCGCGGGGACAGGCACCACAGTCACTCCATGAACCATCCTCCAATTCACTGCGGCCACAGTACAGCCCGGGGCAAGTCCTTACCACTGACATGGTGGATGATTGTTAATTTATTTTTTAGGGCTAAGCACTTAAATCATATGTGTCACTTTCTACTAGATTTTATTAAATTGGGAAAGTTAAATATTTGTAAACAAAACAAATTCTGCTTATCTGACAGTGACGTTATAAAAGCTACTTTATGACAGTGACAGAACTGACAGACTACAGTGACAAGCGAGCGACGCATTATAAAGAAAATAATCGATTCTTGACTTAATTCTTGGCCATTAAGGCCATCGATACTTAATTATTAAAAGTAAAAATTATTTAATGAGCAATAGTAATCTTATTACAGATAGAGTCTGGCTAACTAAAAACTTAAAAATACTTTGGTTTTAGTTGCCCTGAATGTCCTTCAAAGTTATGTGACATCCATCTATTTTATTTTATTTTATTAGACCCAAAGAATGCTGCAATAATCCGAAATAACTATTATATTTTAATTTAACATGCTCACGGCGAGTGCTTATAATAAAACATTTAATTAATTATATCGCATGGCAGGCATAAAGTCCTAAGTTAAGTTTTAAGGTAGCTTAAGAATAAGACTTAATAAGCCGTTTAGCCACCATTCAGTATCGTAGTTATCAAAAACTGTTTTTTCTGTCTCCCCAGGTTCAAGGATCTCATATATTTTGGTATTTAATATGTTTATCCGTAGTATAGTGATTTTCCCATTAGAAACGACGCATTCCCGCATTAAAATAAAAACTATTACCTTTCCAATAAGCTATCTTAATTTACGATTTAATTAAAACCGATTCAGCCGTTTTGCTGTGAAAGCGGAATTAAGGCATTAAAAATAAATACTGGCAAAGCAACTCTTCCTACCTAATTTACATACTGTTCCTACGCAGGTAATTAACTTTGATTAGACATTTCTTTGAAAAAAACGTGCAACATTCAACCGCCATAGCTTCAAAGTTGTTTATTCTGATAGTTGCGCGGGAAATACTCCAACAACCTAGTGATTTCCTACGCTAGGGGTCGCGTCCAAAAAACGCGTCCCAAAAACTTTTTAAAATTCTTTTTTTTCTACATATTTTTGGAAAGTTATTAGTAGTCCATGTTAATGTGGCGATTAATAAACTTACTTAAATAAAAAACATGCACATAGTCAAATGGAGTATTTTATATTTTCTTCTTAACTTTAAATTTCTTGACATTATCAAATGAATTCACATCTTTGATTTTGCATTGTTAGATGATGTGCTGTACCTGAATCCAATAAGACAGTTTATTATTTTTAATTTAAAGGTGAAAGTTAAATTAACCAAAAAATAATACTCATAGGTAGTCGAGAGTAGGTACCACTTCAATTTTCTCTGAAACATTTAAATAAATGCAAAAGTATAAAGGATGCCGGTAGTCACATCTCAGCACAAAGTATAAAAACACTACCAAATGGAGTGATACTTTGAGGCGATAGGTTTTGAATTCATTTACAATATCTTCAAAGTTATATTATCAAATGACAGAGAATATAGCATTACAGAATCAAGGCAATTTTCTAACAGATATTTTTTAATCATGTCCCGGTCTCACGGTGCGCGATAGTACTCATAATGTACTAAGGACAAAAATTGGGTGCTTGTTGCAGCTACTTAGTTACCGCTTTCGGGTACCGCGGGAACGCACCTTAATTTTATTAATTAATTGATTAATGTAGTTTTGACCCAAAAAAGAAGGCTAATTTAAGATGGGACTTCGCCATCTGATAATATGAACTATACAGATTCATAATGCTATATCTTCTCTAAATACATCATTATGAATCGTAGTACGAGTGACAATGGACAGTTAAAAAATTAAAACTTAATTATTAAATCTAACAATATTACAACATACAAAATTATAGCAACAATTTTTTACAACTAGGGTGTCATATTTGCTTGTCTTATCGTTTCTTTCACCCAGCTGGGTTTCAAATAGTTTACAGATAGATGCTTATTTGCAAATATAATTAATGTTAATATGTACTTCAAAATGGACTCCAAAAGATGTTCTTATCAAATTCACTACCTTAGATACCTGAATCAATTTACCTGACAAACTAAAAACGGTTTTTTTTTTTAAAGTATACACATATTAATCAAATATGTGTAGTATATGATACAAGTGTGCAAAGTTGTTCATTATATGCGAGGTCGTAGGTTGTAAATGACGAGTTTCTAATGAGCATATTGTTCATGAGTTTCATACACACTTTTTCTAATATTGTGATTTTAATAAAAAGTAAAATGTCTTTTTTTTTGTAGGAATATACATACACTTGGTAAATATGTACCCACAGATTTTGGCAGATCTTCATGTATTGCAGTAAAATTAATTTACAATTGAGTGAAGGACCAACTTTTGTTTTATGAATTTTTATAAACAGAACATATACAAGCCACTGAAATGAGTTTGTCATCAATTCAGTGGTTAATTTGATAAATTATTTTTTGTAAAATAACTCAGTGTTTATAGTTGTAAATTTTTGCCCAGAAGTTGAAGTTCAAGTTTCATCTAATCTAGCTTTGTCAGGATGAGTAGAAAGCACAGCAAAATATGACTGACACACTTATTATTCATCAATACAAATCAACTTATTTTTTTTTGGCAGTCCACTTTAACACATATACATAGATTTATAGCACTTAGGTATTTCCCAGTGATACACACTCAATGTGTAATTACCATCTACTTATCAATGTAAAATCTGAATTATGATTTAAAACACATTTAAAACTAAATTTAAAGTTCTCTTAAACACATTTTTAAATCTGCAGCTATGTTTTGCTAGGACAGAATCACCCACAACTCAACAACTTAAGATTCAATATTTAAACATTAACACTGTTTATTTTAAGTTTTTTAACCCTTCGAGTGGTGCCTTCGCCGTCAGAGCTATCGGTGTCGTGAGAGCTACCTTCAGACTTAATTCCTAGCCCCAGTTCATGGGCATCCATGAAGTTGCCGGTAGCTCTAGCTTTTTCTAAAGTACGAACTGCAATAAAAAAAGAATTAAGTTCACAGAAGTATTTATGGAAATATGGACAAGATAGTTTTTCTAGTAATAAATTTGAAATTATGTGTATAAAAAATAGCATTATTTTTGATAGTTTTAACTTCAACTTGGATTAAACAAAATGCAAGTCTAATGAGTTACCATGACCTTGAATTTAGAATAAAGGTATGCCTTACTTTGTGTTTCAAGTGACATGTTTTGTCGTTTCAGATCATCTATATCCTGCTTAATGGTGTTGTTTTTCCGTCTCATGAATTGGATGTAGTCTGCAGCTTTCTTAAGAATTTGAGCTCGACTAACCTGGACATAAAATTGCAAAAAACCTTGAAATTTTGTTAAGGAGAAACCTTGATAAAACTTATTGTATTTAACAGTTATTTTCGATACATTATTTAGAAATAAAAAAATAATTACCACTTTTTCACCATGTAAGGAGGGCACAGTGTCTCTGAGAGATGTAAAACTGTCTTTTATATGATCTCTCCGCTTTCGTTCTAAAGCATTATGGTGTGCTCTTTTTTCTGCCTGCAAAAGTTTTATTTCATTTTAAACTATGGAAATTTGTTTTATAAATTGTAAGCATTATCAACTTTTGGCGGTAGCAACAACTAATACTGTCAAATGGCAGCTCATCAGTTAAATAGTAAGTACCTGAGAGTAATATCCACTGCCACCTGCGCTATTTCTAGCGTGTGTCCGGGAATCAGAGTCATTATCAGCCTGAAATTCAATAAATATACGTTAAGGTAAACAACGTCTTCATGTAATTTCGGCGTCAAGGGAAAAATACCTACATCACTCTCTATATCAATGTCACGATCGTCGTCGCTCATCATTTTGCAAAACGACGATTATAATATTTGCAGATATAATGAAAAGCGTCACACCCCAACCAGCGAGCAAGGTAATCAGCGAGCGTAAATTAATCACATAACACAAATTTCATCGAATTCGAGCAAAATTTTGACGAACAAATGCAACGCGTGATAAATATTTTTGACATCTAATCAGCTGTGAATGGTACAAAATACATACAAAAATTATGTCAAATGTCAAAATTATGAAACAGCTTCATCTGTACGGACACTTGCAAGAGAGAGATGGTAAAAAATTTGACAATACTCAATGCTGCATCTGAATTTTGTAGGATTATAATGTCGTCCATAGACAAATAAAAGCATTTGTTGATTTTTTAAGGTATAATTTGGTTAGAGAAAAGGAATCTTCATATAGTGAAAATTTCCGTGTGAATATCAAAGAATATTACTTCGACTAAGAATAAAATAGGATAAAAAATTTATAAAAAAAATGTGCCATTAACATTATAAGATAGTCAAGTTACCGAGCTAGAAATTAAAAAAAAACAAAAATTAGCGGCAAATTTTTAAACCGTTTTAGGTAAGGTTACTACTTCTAACACGTTAGCATTACTTGACTTGAAAAAGACAAACTTATTAAGTTATTTTGTCTAAAGAATAGTAAGTAAAATTTGTTTAGTTAGTGCAGTAGCAACAAGTAAAACTTTAACTGAAATGGATCAAAAAACGAAAAATAATCCGTTGGAATATATAGAACCGAACAGCCCTGATTTTTATCGGTTTATACATGATGAAATTGATGCTGACGTTGCTCGAATGAAGAAAAGTGTTGAAATTATGAAAAAACTACGATGTAAGTATTTTTTGGGGATGCTTTATTGCCATGAAAATATTTTTTTAATTTAGGTACTTATTTTACAATGTACCTAATGTGAAAATTTTATTTACAGTGACCGCTGCAGAAACCGAAGTGGAAACTGCTGCGCTTTATCACGCTGAGTTGTGGTCCAATATTGAAGAGCTGAAAATGCTTATTGCTAAAATGACCTTAGAAAATTAAAGAAAATTTGGAAAAAATGGTTTTGCATTGATGCTTTGTTCTTACCTAAGTATCTACTTAAATGTCTTGTAAAACGTATACGTAGGAAAAATCCCCGTCTATTATTTTATTCCTCTCCGTCCTTGTAAAATGGCTGTAGGTAGGTTACCCTAGAATTTATTGTTACTGTATCTGTACCATCGATCTAGGTGAAGGCAGCTACATAAACAGTTGTTATCTGCCAACATGATGCCAACCAGTGTTACGTAGGTATTATTTGTTTTCAATAACCAAAATAATTAGTTGGTAAGTACCTACCTACAGCCTCTTCACACAATAGGCACTCGATTCAAACACAATAACTAATTTTATCAATCTGTTTATTTTGTAACATTATTATTACAAATACGTATTATCTATCATTTGACAGTGGGCCTTTGAAGAGGCATTATCGTATCGTTAACAATGTATTTTAAAGTGTTTATAATTTCAATCTTAATTTTAAGTGTAACAGTGATTGATGGTAGAAAACATAGAAAGGGTGTGAAGAAAAGTAAGGGTGTTGCACCACCTCATTGCACACATTTAACAAAAGGCAAGTAGGTTAATACCTAATCTACTGTTTCATTCCTTTTTATATGTCTTGGGTACTTGATAAAACAATCACTTTAGGTATTAGTATCGACAATACAATGTTAATGGAGCAAAAATTGTTAATGTTAAAATACGTCAATTGCATTACATTTTCAATGGTGAGCCATAAGTTGGTAAAGGAGCACCTATATACCTTCCAACAAAAAATGTCAATGACTCAAACTTTGTTTTGTTTTAAGTGATAGGTTAGATAAAACCGAACAACATTCAGTTAACTATATTGTTGACACTAAGTAGATAGCTTTGAAAGTAACTAAACAGCTATTTCAGTCTATTTAGGTCAGTAGTTTCGTATCATTGGGACTTGACGATGATAAATGTACTACATATAATTAAATAATTACATTTCAGACACTGACTTCGTGTCCCGATTCAAATTTACCTACCCAATAGCGTTAATCGCCCAGGGACATCATGAAGCTTACCAACAGGTTTGTTCATTAAACATATTTACTTAACGACTTCGTCTTACTAGAATATTTTGTGCCTATCTATGTACTTTTACAAACGAATAGGCACCTAGAGTAGCGAAATGTTATATTCTTAGGTTTGATCATGTAGTTAAACTTTTTCTATAGAACATGTAGTTCTCCTTTAAAACCAGAGAACGGATATTGATACGCTTTTCATTGAAGCATTTTTTTTGGCGCCTATAGAAAGTGTAATTTTAGAAAAAGCTTCAAATGATGCAATATAACTACTGTATTTTGTAATTGCACCGATTAATATTTCACCCGTACAAGACTACAAAACCAGCCCAATAAGTTTATCATCATCTGAAAACCACATCTATTTCAGCTCTTCTGCGTAAACCCGTCGGCCGTCAACAAAGCCGTGACCAGCGTTTGCGACTGGGCCGCCCCCCCGCAAGTCCAGTTCACGATGGGTGACGAATACCTGCACGTCATTCGCCAGGACCCCACGGGGCAGTTCTCTGGGAACGCGGTGATTACCACGTACCAGTTCTGCAGCCATAACATCAGCCATCACACTGTGCAAGGGGAGAAAGCGATGCCGTTTGTCACGCAGTTCTAATGGCGCGTTTTTTTTTTAGAATTAGGTTTTGAATTTTTAAGCGTATCTTTTTTATTTTGTCTATTTTATGTCTTGTATTTAGTGAGATTAGTCCTAATGCTAAGATGAAATGAACCAATTAATTGAATTATTGTTTAGATAAAACATAAATTTTAAATTTATTATTATTATAAAGACACCCATTTTTATTTTTATACTTAACTGTGATGCTAAAAACTGTTTCACTGCAGTTAATCTTTTTTTGTTCCCAATTTATTATTTCTGAATTGTTTAATTTGGTTGAGCCATATCATAAAATCAAACTTCAATTATTTTACTTTACATTTTTTAATTGTAAGAACTAGCCTTTACCTACGTATACTTACATGCGTATGCAAAATAAATATTTATAATTTCTCATTAACCAATCGTGTTTTTAATCAGCCAATAAATACTGTTACCGAAAAGATAAGGTGGCAATTAAAATTCATAAACTGTGGACAAACGATGATATGTTACCTAAACAAAAAAACTTTAAAATGGGCATGTACCTATCTGTTGGGAATTGCCTGTTTGTCTTTTACATACAGATTAAATTAACCACCAACAGTCCAACATAGACAGGCAAAATTTAATATTGTTAAATACACTTCTTAGTAAAAAAACAAAATGCCTGCTTGTCTGTATGTTTATAATTACGCTTCCGAAACATCCAATTTTATATGGCGAAGCGGGGCCAGGGGTCACAAGTTATTATTATTTTCTTTTTTAGCTATTGTAGCTAAAAAAGAAATCTCGCAATTATCAGATTTTTTACCCAAATATTTGGAAGTAAAGTAAGGTTGTGAATATATTCATCCGGGAAACACGGTATTTATAAGATAGTACCAATTGAATGGAAATTAAAAAATAAGCTATACAAAGTGTTGAAATTTAAGTTTTTAGGAGCACCCTACAGTAATAATTGTTTACATAACACAATTTGAAGTTGATTGCCTTCACTTGTAACTTACAAACCTATAAGTCTGTGCGTTACTTAACTTTTTCAGGATTCGTAATATCTTACTCTTACCAGTTTGGGCACTTCAACAAAATTACCATAAAATATATTTGTCTTACCATGAACAGAAGATTTTTAGTTATTGTATTAGCTGTTTTTAATCTACAATTAAATGTCAGTAGTGTAGCAGGATTTTCCTTAACCAAAGATTACGTTTTTCATTTTGGTAAGTCAATAAGAAAAAATACTTCGTATATAGACTAATATATTCATGAACAGTTTGTGTTAGGTTAGGTTACCTCTATCTCAAAAATCTTGAGCCAAAAATATTACCATACAATTTTTTTTAAAACAAAATTATTAAAATAACTTCATTCCTTTCACCTTGTTTATTTGGTTAATATTCACGTAAAAAACGTGTTACAGGAGGGAGAAAGGGTTGTGTGATAGTTTATCTAATTATTGGAATGAAAAACGAAATGTAACCTTAATTATAATTGTCATATATTTTTTTTTCATACATGAAAAAATTAAATTGTATGGACACGATTAATTTCAAAGTATGAATATTTTACAAAGAAAGAAAAATAAATATATAAATCAATTTCTTTGTTAAGTATCTACTTATAACATTCTTTCAGGTGACAACTACGGCGCTACGGTTTATAAGAAAGAGGGACATATAGGAATGTTTCAATACACAACTGCTGATGGTATAGAGGTAAAGCTGACCAATCAAGTTAATTACAGACAGATGTTAAAAAAATACTATAAAAGTGTGGGAATATACATCTTTCTAGCGTAGCATGATGCATTTAGTTAATATAACAACAACGTTAATAGAGCAGACAGACAGGCGGAAAACGAAGAGATCTTATAACAGCTCCCTTTTTACTCTTAGACAACAAAATCCTATAAATTGGGAAAAAACCGAAAAAAATCATGGTATACCCTTGCGTTCCGTTAATCGCTTACAGAACTGTGAGCGCTCAAATCGCTTACAACCGTTCCGTTGACTTTTATCGCGATATTGACAGTTATTGCGTCAATTTAAGTTTTGACAGCGCTCACGCCGACCATACTCCAAAGTGTTGGCTCTCTGAGCGCAATGTTAATGACGTCATCGTTCTCACCCATGGTTGACAATGGACGCGCTCTCGCTTCAACGGAACGGTGATGTGAGCGTTAAAATCGCTTTTATCTATTTGCGGAATGCAGGGTTATATGTGATTTACTTAATAATAAATCTGTTGCAGATACCATATGGAAAACGCGTGACACACGTCAAAGTGACAGTTGACGCTGTGAATTCTCCGACAGTAGAATACGACCCGGTGACGCAGATCGTTTACATCAAATTTACCTTCCCTCAAATACCTTATTCGAACTACCAAATCATTGTTAAAGCTGTGTAGTGTACAAAAAATTGTAATATTGTTAAGTTTTCAAATTAAACATTTAAAACATCAGTTTTGAAATGATTTCACCCAATAACCTGAGAATATTTATATATTTAACTACTCTGCATCATTACTTGAGCTATAAGACGACCACTGCCACTGGACATAGAACCACCCCGCATTTTCGCAACCTGTTGAAGGCAGTCCGCAACTTAGGTAACTCGTCCAAACAAAATGATCTAAGTAATTAGCGCAGCCTTATTTCTTAATGCATAAGTATTTGACGACCTCAGTGGCGCAGTGGCACAAATACAAATCTCGGCCTAAGTCGGGGCAATTTATTTCAATGTTTTTCTAGTTTACCACAAAGTTACCAGTTTTCTCAGACTTACCTCATCTTACCAGTACTTCACCAACTAACCCGAGTCTACCCTAATAACTAGAACGCACCAAATAATCAGCCGAGGTCTCTTGACCGTAGTGATAGCCGAGAACAGATAAGAGTTGAGCTTTTGGAGTCACCGGGAAACTTTCTAGAAAATAATATAAACTAACTACCTTTACTAACTTAACTAATTCTGTTGAAACTTCTAATTATTTATGTTACATGTAGCATATCATTAGAAAGTGTATTAACTGAAAAAGTTTTTAAAAGCAAATGAATTTTTCAAACTTTTACATTTTTCACTGTTTTCACGAAGTTTATGAACCCACTGTAACTTTATATGAGATGATTTGTATAAATTTATGATTGCATCTGAATATAAAAGTATTAGGCTTAAATTAAAAAAAAAACTTTGGTTCAGACAGTAAATAAAAAAAAATATTGGACTTTTAATGACAACATCGGGGATTTTCTTAGGAAAATCTTAAAAATCGAATAAATTGCAATACCGAAATGCAATTTAATAAGTGGAAGTAAATAGCTAATAGCCTCACCTATCTGCCATTTTCATTTGGCTACTCACCCACCAAACACACTGTATATATTTTTTAATTATTTTTTTTGTAAAAAGAACATACGTAAGTACTTATTTCTTGCTACGCCGAAATCAAACACGTCGTAGTCTATACGGTAATTTTAATCGTGGTGATACCTCACATGGAGTAACTACTATCTTATAAATGCGAAAATGTGTATTTTGTCTGTGTATCTATCTGTATGTTCCGCTTTCATGAAGAAAGAGCCGATTTAAATGAAGTTTGGAATAGAAATAGTTTGACACCCTTACAAGAAAGTAGGGTAGGTTCTTTTTACACGGAAAAAACACTTTTATCTACTCAATACCGAAGGAACGACAATGTGAGAAATTTTCTTTTTAATTCTATGAAGATTCATTCTTTTTAATTCTATGAAGATTGACGTAAGCAGGCTTACTAAACAATCTTTGATTAATTGTTACATCTGGTACTTTTTAGGACCAATGGACCAATTAAACAATTTGACATACATGCAGTAATTTTTTGTGTGAAATTAGTTTACCACTTAATTAACTATGATTTTAAACAACGTGTGAGTGTTAATTTATTTTCGTATAGTTACTTACGTTAATCCTAAATGGGACGGTTTGGTACTTAAATGTTCCGTTAGATATACATATAAAATGTATCCAATTTCTATATCTATTGGTCCTATTTTGTCCTATGTTGGCAAAATTTTGCAAACGCTAGTATAGTGTGCTAGTATTACGTATGTGCTCAACACTTTTATTACTGATCACCAACCGGTCATCCTTTCATTGCAACTCAATAATATTGCACACGCCCAGAGATATTGCACAAAAACTGATCACGCAAAAATTAACAAACAAATAATTGAATCGAATTTAAAACCTATTTTGCTTATAAAAGATCCAGAGCAAGCTACAAACTTATTTATAGATAAAATTTCCGACATTATTAAAGCTAATACCCATATCCACAAAGTGCCGTCAAGAAAAATTACACTTAAACCTTGGATCACGCCAGGATTACTCCGTTGTATAAGACATAGAGACCGCCTACATAATAAAACTAAAAACCGAAATGACTTACAACTATCAATTATTTATAAAAAGGTATCGTAACTTCTGCAATAACTTTCTTAAAAGGCTAAAAAATGAATATGAAAGTAACATGATAAAAATAGCTGATAAAAATCCCAAAAAACTGTGGTCCGCCATAAAAGAGTCAGTGTATTTAACAAATAATAAATCACATGTAAACGATTTGATAAATACCTCCAATCCTCAAACCTGTGTCAACGAAGTAAACAAGTATTTTTCAAATGTGGGCAAGAATTTAGCTGAAAATGTAAATGTACCTTCCAATACGTATTGCAATGGTTCTCAAATTACAACATCAAGTTCGTTCGTACTGTCGGAAACAGACGAAACAGAAGTAAATAAAAAAAAAATTGAGTCACTAAAGTAGGTAAAGATGGATTGTGCTACAGGCTGGGATGGCATTTCATCAAAATTAATAAAGTCACACAAATCTATTTTTATTCCATACTTAACGCATATATTTAACTTATGTTTTAAATGTGGTATTTTCCCAAATAAATTTAAAATAGCCGTTGTACATCCCATATATAAATCTGGTTCTAAAGATAACATATCTAACTATCGTCCCATTTCTATATTAAACTCCCTTTCTAAAATTCTAGAGAAGTTAATTAATAACAGACTCCTTGTTCCTTGATAAAGTTGTATCATTATTACATAGTATAAAGACAAGTTGCTAATAGGGGACATGCATAAAATTTTAAATGGCGTAAAATATTTTTTTCTTGAATACTTATTATCGTTATATTATAATGCAAAAGTTTTTTTTAAATTTATTTATTATTTAAACCCCTAAAATAATATTTAAAAAGTGCAAGATAAGGGAGCGAAATTCAAACTTCCAAAACGCGCCACCATTGGTCGAACGTAATGTGACGTCATCTGACACGACATTGCATTCATCAGCGTCGAAACTTATACTGTTTTACAAGTTTTTGTGAAAAAAATAAATAAATTTAATCTATATTCTTATGCTGATTGTAATGAAGTTTAGTGTAGATTGGTAGTGAATCTTTGACGATGACTGAAGCTGGTCCTGTCATAGCACATAAGGACAATCTACCGAGAACAGGTGCATTTATGATAGCATATAATTTTGCATCGAAACCCTATTATACGAGCGCAGAGATCAGAGGATGTTTCATAGTACCTATATTTAAGACCATAATATAGATTTTTATTCATAAATGCACACAGCAGTTTACTTAAAATACATCAAAACATTTACATATTGACACAAAAATATATGAGATAAAACTGCTTTCTTCAACCACAGAGTAGGTACATTTTCTCCTTGCTCTTTCATGAAATTGTATTTAATATAATTTTCTGTATCTTCCTTAACCTGAAATAAATCAACAACCATAAAAAAATCGTAAAACCACAACAGGAATAAAGTTTTTATAGAAAGTTATAGCTACTGACCTTTTCTTATAGGGTAGGTTAACTTTAAACCGAATTTTCTAATGTTCAATAGCTAATACAAAACTTATTTTTTACTAATTCACAATAAGCTGTATATAAATAAAGAATACTTACGTTAAAATGATCTTCACAACAAGATTTAGGAGATATATTATCCCTTCTCATCACCTTACACCACCGTCTTCGTATTTTTGCATCATTTGAAATACGAAAAAAACACTTTCTCGGGTGTTTTCCGAATAGTATTTGTGCACTCCGGTAATATGCAATACTTATAAGATAATTTTTTGGCTTCTTCCATGGTTTTAAAGTTATTAAAACTGTAAATATGTATGAAATAACTGAAAAGTTCATAGTAAAGTCCCACTGGACGTGTCGTGTGACGTCACGCAAAGCGCGCGCAAAATGGCGGCGTTTCAACTGCTCTAATTTTTTCAATGGGTTAAATTTCGTTTTTAAAAATATCTAGAGTATTTTGAAGATTTTTTATATTTTTTTCTATGTTATAATGTTGTAAACTATTAATTTAAGGCAAGAAAAAAAAACATGAATATCCCCTATTCTGTCTGTTTGTATGTTTGTTCGCTATTTCCTCCTAAACCACTTAACGCATTTTAATGCAGGTTTCGCCATCTTTTAGCTATTTTTTATCATTTAAATTTGTAAATAAAGAACAGTTAGAAAAAGTTTTTTTTAATTGGTAAAAATTCGATGTTTTGTGAAAAAGTAGGTTAAAATTACACCACTGCGAAGCGTGGGCGGGTCACTAGATGAGAATACATATAAATGCATAGCATCTTTAAAAATACATTCAAAAGAACCGCAATCTTAGGCATATTAAGTAATAAGCTCACAGTAAAAAAATAGTTACCTACATAGGCACTTAATCATGCGATTTTCAACATTAAATGCGGAGGGCATTTAATTCATTATATAATACTAACTTCGGTTTAAAGTTTGTTATTCAGAATATGTTTAGAAAGAAGCAAAATATCAGTATATATTTTACTGTAACCCTAACTTTTTTTTAATGATTCTAACTATGGAAAGAACAGTTTCGAACCAAACCATAATAGTAAATGCAAAATTTGACCTAGGATTCATTTCGTTCATAATATTATGTTGAACGAATGAAACGACTGAGAACATATTATATCAAAGATTTATTTCAAGTCGGCGATTTACAATTGTATAATCGTCCACGAAAACATAAAAATAATAAGGCGAATTTTCTATTTTTATGGGTCAAAAAAATCAAGAGCACAACACTTTGGTATGTAAAGACGTGAATGTCATCGGTTATTGGTTAATCTCTGGATCGCATGTTGATGTCGTCGTGGCGCTCGCGCTCGTCGTGGTGGTCGCCGGAGACGCGCGCGCCGCCCGACGTGCCCGCCTCGTCGTGCTCGCGCTTCCCGTGCGGCGCCGGCGCAGACTGCACCAGCCTGCCCATCAGACTCACGCTCTTGTCCTTGCGCGGCCGAGTCCACTCGTGCGACAGCACACGGTCCAACGTCAGTCGCAACGTTATATCCGGCTCCAGAATATGCCGCATCAACGATTTAGCCGCCGATGTTACGGTGTCGCGAATGCGCGAACGAAACACCCAGTTGCGAGACATCTGGTCTTTTAGCAGTTTGCGCAGGTTTGAGTCGTCAAACGGCATTGAAGCGTTGAGCATGATGAAGAGTATGATGCCCAGCGACCAAACATCGGCTAGTTTCGGGTTGTACGGTGTCCCGCTCACCACCTCGGGCGCCGCGTACGCAGCCGACCCGCAATAAGTCTGGCTCAGTACACGTCTGTTTTCGTTGTCAACACAGAACCTCGCAAAACCAAAATCTGCCAACTTAACATTAAACCGACGCGATAACAAGATGTTCTCACATTTCAGATCTCGGTGTGCTATATTCTTGCTGTGCAAATACTGCAATCCACTGGCCATCTGTCGAAACCACAGCTTTGCCTGGTTTTCTGGAACGACACCATTACGCTTAATGAAATCTAACAGGTCTCCGTTATCAGCATATCGCATGAAAATAAACACCCTCGGGCCCCTCTGCAGGATACTATGGACTTGGATTATATGAGGGTTTTCTATTTTTGTTAGTATGTCAAGTTCACGTGGGAAAAACTTCTCTAAAAAATCCCGCGGGGCCTTTTCCTTGTCGAATATTTTGCACGCAAGGTGCATCCGCTTGGGGCTGGATGCATCGCAATATTCTGCCAGGTGGACGGTGGCATATGATCCTTGTCCAATTTTCTTGCCGATGAGGTAGCCACGTTGTTCCAAGGCATTCACCTCGGAGCTTCGAGGGCTGAGGCGCTCAGCCATTAAGCTCTATCGACTTTATTCTCACCCGTTTAGGATGCATTGGACATCTCACAACTCACAGTATGCCCAAGGTTTTGGTGGTCCTTCTGTCAAAATATTTTGCCGTACGCTTGGGAAAAGTTTCGCTCTCACCTCTCATGTAAGAGAGCACAAATATAAAATAAATATAAACCTTTTAAAACACACACAAGATTTTGTGTAAATATTACGACATCACAAAGAATTTGGATATAAAAAAACGCTTTTCACAAGTGATAAATCTTCCTAAAAGACGTTTAAGCTACATTGACGACTTTTTTCTTTTGTTTCTAAAATATAAAATGTGTCACAGCCATAAAGGTCAAAAGGAAAAGTTTTCAATACGATGTTGTTTATGGTGTTTGGGAGTGTTACAGCCTCTGACAACTTGTTAGTTGTATGTTAAACATAGGTAGGTACCTATAGTTACCTATAGTTAACTTTACTAAGTCACTTTAGGTATATTTATTAGACCTATCAAAACGACATTTAATTCGGTCGTACCTACCTATTTACCTACCCATAGTTCTATACGTCTAAGTAGATATTTTTTTGAATAGAATCCTCAGTAATTTTTTAAATCGCTATTCTAGTGAAATATCTAGTTTAATTGTTTCCCTTACGCGAAGGGATCGTATAGAAACCTGAAACTCCACTTGGTGACAATATGTGTACGATTTAACGCCCAAAAACTCAGCTAACCAGTGGTTTGATTAAGGCCTATACATATAAAGATTACATGACATAGGTAATGTTTATCAATTATGTAAATAGAGGGAACATTATTGAGAGGAAACATGGGCAATGTTTCATTACACTAAAATATAAGTAAAATTACAATTTCAATGAAATTATTTGATTAATAACCAGCGTGCGGTCTTTAAAGTAACGCATTTTGTTTATATAGCCCCCTGGTGGGTGGATGTTAATGGTATTTAAAAATAAAGTTTCTTGACGCATACTAGATGGCAGCACATAATTTGGAGCATTCGTATGTAAAAATCATTGAAGGTAGTGTAAAAACAATAAGTTAAAGAAAATATTGGTAGTAAAAGAATTGGCACTTTCAAGTTACGATTCCAAAAATATTATGTTTGCTTGCACACTGTAGAAGTTACAAACTGTTGGAAATACAATATCACTTTTTTTGCACGGCAGATGCACTTGAGTCGTTGTAATTCTAAGGGTGCGGTGTGGTTTTGCAATCGTGTTCGCTGTTTCTCGTTATGTTTAGTTTGCTATTTGATGGCCGAGATCATGCATTTTGTATAGTTCTGAAATGTCAGAGTAGGATTTGAGGCGTGTCTTTATTCTAAATGCGATTTGTTTTATTATTTAGAGTTATAGCTTATATAGAGTTATAACAAATTATAAAGAGTGGGTATGTTATGTAGACAGGAAGTAGTATTTTGAAAATCTTGTCAGTTTTTATATCTATCTTTCTCTAAAATTATTTTAATACAGTAGATATCAAATCAGAACGTACCTTCTAGGTTCTGACAAAAGTCACAAATCAGTCAGTCAGTGTCAAAGTGTCAATGTCATGTCATGGAACAATTTCTTTTATTTTGTTTTGGTAATTGAGAAAGTTCCGTAAACGTAAAGTTTATTGCTACATTACATTACCTTATACCTGTCTAATCATCTTTTAAAACCGGTAGCAAGATGATGAACCAATACATGAGGGAACTTGAGCAAGTTAGTTATCGTGCATTACATAAAAAAATATAAAAATACCGACGTATCAACTGTGCTCATTGCTTGGTATTTCAGGAGCCGTTCAATACAGATGAATTCGTTGAAAGGATGGTGCGCCGGAGCATGCAGGAGTCTCGGCTTAAAGACGAACAGTTTGACCCTGAGATGATTCACGATATCTTTACGCAGGCTATTCAGGATTTAAAGGTTATTTGAAGAATCTAACTCCTCACTTTTTAATAAGTAAATCGTCGATAGTTTGTATAGGGCAATGATCAACGTAGCTTAAATTAATGGTTTTGCCGGTTTGTCTTCTATATCTTGTTATATTTAATCTCGTTTCCATCAGCCTTGAATTTTTTTGCTAATTAGGTACTAGTACCATCCACCCACTTTTTAATCAGTTGCAGAAGTTTAAAGTTTAGTTTGTTTACTAGGTTCTGCAAGAAAGGCAAGAGAGGAAATGTGCTAGATTGGAGCAGGCAGTCCAAGAAGAGGAAAAGGAATATAATCAAAAGTTGGCTGAAATTATGGAACAGCATACAGTATGCTACACTATTGATACTACCTACTTCATCTTACTAGAAACTATTAAAGTAATTGTTCTATTGCTTTCCAGCATTGTGTTAATGTGTTCAGCACACTTGATGAGAGAATGTCTCGTTGTGGCGGCCGTGCGCTGGATGTGGGTGAGAAACTCGGAGCAGCACGAGCCCCAAGGGCCAGGGCAGCAGCTGCCAGAGACTTGCTGTCACATCTTGCACACTTCCTGAGTCCAGGACCGGTGATGACTGATCTGTTTAATGATTCAAGCAAGGTATATCTCTAAAGTATAGTAAAAAGGAAGAGGAAATGTATTACAAAAACTTGATTTTTTTTAACCTCTCTTCCAGTTAAATGAAGCAGCAGATGTGATTCAAAAACTGTACACAATAGCCCAAGAGCTTCCTCCAGACAAGTTTGAAGTTGCCAAGAAGAAAATAGAAGCGAAATATGACGAAATAGAAAGAAATCTCATTGATGAGTTTGTCCGAGCACAGACTCAGAACAATCTGAACAAAATGAAAGACATTGCAAACATTATGACTAACTTTAAAGGTTATTCTCAATGTGTTGATGCTTTTATTGAGACAAGCCAGGTGGTAAGTTTCCTATAATTTTGCATAGAGTCCCAAAACCTAAAAAAGAATACAACTTTATAATTACAACCTTTTTTTTAGAACATGTTTCTTGGCAAAGAGATATTTTCGTCAGTGTTGCCACTATGCAAAAAGAACTACACAATAATAAGCAGTGTGTTCCCAAATCCTGACCAAGTGATGAGCAAGTTTGTGCTGAATATATTCCATTTAAAACTGCAGAAGTATATACAAACAAAACTGGCAGACAAAAATGATATTGAGAAGTATTTGAGGAACTTGTATGATATGTATACTGGGTATGTTAAAATAAGAATGTAACTAAATTGCTGTGTCTTCTAGAGTTTAATATTAGCTTAGGTAGCAGAGACGGAAAATTTATGTTTAAACTGAAGTCTACACAAAAGACGAAATCTGATGTCATGAAGCAGCAATCTGATGTGCAAACAATTACAGATATCAGATATCTTTTTAATTTTAGTAGTGAATTAATATATTACAGATTTACTAGTGTTGGCCCACCCCTCAACCCACAACTTATGACCACAACCCCTTGTCTGTGTGATAATTTCAATATTTATTTAATACTAGTGGTCGCCCGCGACTCCGTTCGCGTGGAAGTCGGTTGCCCGTGGGAATGAGAAATTTTCCCGCGGTAAAAAGTACCCTATGTCATTTCCCAAGTTCAGTTCTTCCTTCATACCAAATTTCATCAAAATCGGTTCAGTGGTTTAGGCGTGAAACAGACAGACAGAGTTACCTTCGCATTTATAATATTAGTAGGGATAAATCTCTGTTATAACCTAACATGCTAACCCTATGTCATTTCCCAAGTTCAGTTCTTCCTTCATACCAAATTTCATCAAAATCGGTTCAGTGGTTTAGGCGTGAAACAGACAGACAGAGTTACCTTCGCGTTTATAATATTAGTAGGGATAAATCTCTGTTATAACCTAACATGCTATTTCAGCACCCAACGCGTCTGCGACGAGCTGGTAGCCGCTGGCTACGTCTCCGCTGAAGGCAACTCCTCCACCGGAGACCTCAGACGAGAAGCGCTTGTCAACGGAGCCATGGCTGGAACCGGTGATGGGTACACCGCTATGGAGATCCGGAGGCTGAAGGCTGTGATGTCTACTGCACTGAATTATTACTATAATGAGAAGCAGCATATCAAGAAACAGATACAGGGTGGAGGGTGAGTTTCTATGTGAACACTTTGAATAGTAAGTTGGAATGGGGTTCAGAAAATATAAATATCTTTACACACAAATTTATGTTCCTCTTTAAAGTTAATGATAAAATAAGAATCATACAAATAATTATTTTATTTGGCGATGACCATATTCTTAATCTATTTTTATATTATTTTTCTTGGAAAACATACAGTTTTATATAACTATTTAGGTAATAAAACATAGAAAACTACTAACCAATTACACATTTTCACATAAGAATATCTATGAAGAAAACACGCGAATGTAGATAGTTAACTATTTTGTAAGTAAACTTATATAAATAAATTTAGTTAATCAAACTACAAAATTGGAAAACGAGCTGCAAACCAGTGTCTTGCTAAAAAGTTTGTTATTTCAGTAGGTTTAGAATTAAAAATATCCAATTTAGGAAATTCCTCTAGAGCATTAAGCTCATTAGACGCCCTAGGAAAGAAGGAGTTTTGCCTTTAATTAATGTGAATATTATATATAATTTAAAATTCACTAGGTATTTTGAATCACTGACATCCTTTACTTGTAACATAGACTGTGTTCAGTGTGTTTTTCTTAATTTTTTTAATTCTATTATATTGTTTCTTTATAAACCCCAAGTTTCCAAGAGCTGCGCCGCGACCTGCAGGCGGTCATCGGCGCGCGCGCAAACATCAACATCGCGCAGATCGAGAACTATGGAGGAGAGACGTTTTTAAGTGAGACGCTCGTGCAGAGGATGCTGGATGATGCCGCCACGTCGTTCCAGAGGTGTAAGAAGGTAGGTATAATCAATGTATAAAAAAAACTATTTATTATAGGATATTAAGTTTTTTTTTATGTTGGGGTTACAGAGAAAAGTTTGGAAAATTTGAAGTCTGTCCACACAAAATCGCCTTTTCTAATTTGGAAACGTGGAGAAAACGTGTGAATTGGGATTTTTGGCGCGTTAAATCTGCCCACACTAAATCACCTTTTCCTAATTTAAAACTAAACCGTTGTCAATATTTTCTTATTTCAATTAAGCTTAATTAAGACATTCATAAATGCTAAGTATTACGCTACTATATTAGTTTTGTATTTTTTTCCATATCGTTAAAAGCCACCTTAGCAAATAACACTGGTTTGACCATAATTTCTATCAACTTCACCACTACATTACCAGTTCGATCTGCAGTTGTCCCTACACGAGAAGCTAAAGCAAAATGACACCACCTAAAACGAACTTTACTTCCAGCTATGCACCCCAAACGACCTGCCACTAACAACCATATCACTACTAGACGTGGTGATCCAGCACCTCCTCATAGAACATGTGGACTATGCACTAGACCTGGGGTTGCAGAGCATACCCATCGCTGAGAATAAATCTCCACCGCAGGTGAGGGTAGAATAGAATTTGTGTAAAGTTCTTTGTTTAAACAATCTTATTAACAATGAAACTGTGTTAAAATACACTTGAAAGTAAAAAATGAATAGGTAATTGTTTTTTGTCATATTTTGATACTTCTGAGACTTTTTTATGTGAAACGAGCGACCCGCCCACGCTTCGCAATGGTGTAACTTTGCCGACTTGCTCGCGAACCCTTGCATTTTTGCTTACTTAAATAAACTTTTTCTAAATGTTCTTTATTTACAAATTTAAATGAATAAATACCCTAAAATATGGAGAAAACCGCATTTAAATCCGTTACGTACTTTAGGAGGAGTTAGCAGCCAAACATACAAACAGACAGAATTAGCGACTTGGATTTATACTATGTAATGATGAAGATTGATTTATCGTTACGCTCGCGATATTATTTGGCGTTATTAACGCGTTTTTGTAGAATGATATTTTATTTTAGCGCATACGTATACAAGGTTCTCAATATGCATTGACAGTAACATTTAAGTTTTTTAACAGTTACTTTTAAGTAACTAACTTTACTGCTACTCAAATGACGCTTTGCACTTACCTATATGATTCTTAAAATTACAAATACTAATAAAACATTTTATGTTTTAGATATACTTCTTCGACACAGTGAAGCAAGCTAACATAATAATCCGTTTGTTTGAAGATCATTACCAAGAGAGCATTCTACCTTGCCTCAGGTACCAAAATAAATATAATAAATGTTACTAATACTACCTTATTTCGAACATATTTAAGTCTTAATTCGTTTTGTTTTTATTCTTAGCTCAGCAGCAAAACAAAATGAGTGTAACAGCAAGAAGACAATAATCCTAGACCAGTTAGAAAGCAAGTTAGACGCCGGGCTGGAACGCGCTATATCGGCTATAGTGGGCTGGGTGAAACTGCATTTACAAACGGAACAGAAGAAAACCGACTTCAAGCCGGAGGGAGATATCGATACTTTGGCTTCTTCGGTGAGAAACTTTTAATCAACCATATCAAAGAAAAAAGTCATAAATTTAAACAACCTAATTGATATCAAATACATAAAAATTTAAGTGACACCTAAGATTATGAAAGTTTTTATGAAAACTAAGTTTTATCTTTTTACTCTTTATTCAGCAGATAAAGTGCTTTTCATGTCAAAATTTACCAGTCAATGTCAAAACAGAGGTTCGCATAAGTGTTATTTTTTTCTACATGATTGCGAAACATTGAACTTTTAGTCGTCAAAAAATGATATTTTTACTTTTATTTTCCCTTAAAACTTTCTGGATGTAAATACCTTAATAATAGTTATAACCGAATCAAAATCCGTTTCGTAGTTTAAAAGAAGTTCGCGAACAAACATATTACAACGTTGCTTTTAATACTTAAAAGTGATAAACGCATAAAGAATTACTTACCTTTCATTCCTACAGGCTTGCCTCGCTGTAGTTTCATATCTCAACACAGTAACGGACAAGATTCACTCGAACTTGGAAGGTGACAATCTGAATTCTGTCAATTTTGAACTGGCTATACGTCTGCATAGAGTTATATACGAGCACCTGCAGAACTTCCAGTTTAATTCTGCTGGTAAGTATTAAATTATATAAAAAACTAGCTTTTACCCGCGCGGCTTCGCAAGCGTTAAATTCGGAGTAAAACTGCTTTCACTGTACCTACTATGTTATTTTACATGTAAATTTTCCTCTTAAATCACTCTGTCTGTTAAAAAAACCGCATCAAAATTCGTTGCGTAGTTTTAAAGTTTTAAGCATACATAGGGACAGAGAAAGCGACTTTGTTTTATACTATGTAATGATAACGTACACTCTAAGTGTTTTGAATGTAAAATCAAAGAAATCTGAAGGGGAAAAAGAAACCTTAGAGCTATTTATAAGCTGACCAATATAAGCTTAGCAAGGCAATCATATTATAAAATCTAGACGTGACTAATGTCACTATTAAATAATTAATCACTGTTCTTTTAAACATTTCTTAAGATTGGTACTAAGTGAAATTAAGCCGCTTAATGTTAGGTGTAAATAAAATCACTGATTTTATTAACCTGATTACTATACAATTCACGAAATGTAACATTTTTTTCTATTAAAATAAAAGTTACGTTTATTAATAATGTTATTTGCTACATTTAACAACGTCACTGGAAGAGTAACTCACAAACTCAACCAAATAATAAGGCCGATCTATTAAAATTGCCTTATTTGCATTGAAATAAAGTTTAAGAATTTTAGAAACCCTACAGTTGCTCTTTTATACTAAGATATACAGGATGTAAGCAGACCATTTCCGCCATGTAATGTTCACCTAAAAAAACACGAAAGCAAAATACCTAGAACACATAAATAATAATAAAGTATAGCTTATATGCTATTGTTAAAAAAGTTTTTTCTATTAAATGTATTGATTACCCAGTTAGTATCCAGTCTCGGCAGTCTTTCACACCTTGTATCCTAACTTATTTTCTAATTGGTTTACCTACCCTCCCCCCCCGACCCGCCAGGCGCGATGATCGCCATCTGCGACGTCAAAGAGTACCGCTCGGCGGCGTGCGGCCGCGCCCCCCGCGCCGCGCCGCCCCCCGCGCACGCCCTCTTCGACGCACTACACGCGCTGTGTAATCTACTGTTAGTGAAGCCGGAGAATCTGCACCAGGTGTGCGAGGGGGAGACGCTGGTAAGTAGAGTACAGAGTAGACTGAGTTGTTTTTTTAGTATAGGGAGGGATAATGTAACGAGCATGCGGGTCACCTGATGGTAAGTGATCACCGCCCGGACTACCCGCAACACTGTGGGTGTTGGGGGTGTGTTGCGGGCCTTTGAGAAAATTGGGCACCGGATACCGCACTTGCCGAACGAAACGCAGGAACATCGTCCCTACTTCACTATGGTTTTCCGTGCGACGGTGGTGTTTCACCGGTCGAGTCAGCCCAGTAGTCGCTGCAGACAGAGCCTACAGCTAGACTCTACCACAAAAGTTGTTTTTAAGGTTGTTGGATCTCGCGGTAGTCTTATGCCCGTTGTCAGCATCGTGCCCTACAATTTAGGGGACACTTAAAATATTTCAGCCTATAAAGTAACTAATTTGTAGCTTTATTGATTAGTTTTAAACTACAATTTATTGTCACTTTATATTTGTATATGTTACGGCTAATACCCGAAGTGCGGCTACACCTAGTTTTGGCCGGTTAGAAGTGTTTTTAATATGGAAAACTGTAAAAAAAAAATTATACCTATGTATATAAAAACTGGCTTCAATCATGACGGAGTCCCGCTTTTTCTGGGTGGTATCAAAAAAGTAACCTAACTAACCTAACCTATTGATGTTCTATCTAACCGGCTAAAACTAGGTGTAGCCGCACTTCGGGTATTAGCCGTGACATATACAGGGTCTGTCGTAATGAATGGATAACCCGTTACCTACAGTTGATCCGGATGTGAGGCTATAAGAAAATTGTGTTTTCTTGCCAGGGTTGTCAACCATAAGGAAATGGCGTAGACTTTTAAACTTTTTTATAAATTTCGCTATTTTTTTCATTTATTCCGCTGCCATTTCTTCAAATTTTGATGTATTTGTATAATTCTTTTAGTATTATACTGCTGAAGACGTGTATTATGTAATTTAAATACAATTTTAGGTGTTATTCACGTTAAACATTATCAAAATACTCATTTTAAGAAAAATATTTCCATTTTTTTTTCTTTATGTCAACTTTTGATCATCTCCTGTGGAAAAAAAAAGTATGACGTTATAGCTGCCCATGATCTCAATAAATTGTCTAGTATGTGTAGATTCTAAAAAGGTATAACGATGTGTACTTTACAAGCAACATTAAGTTACAGGAGCGAGAACACTAATCAAGGTCGGAATTTTTATTTTTCATGTTATGTTATAAATGGTTGTAAAACTTCGTCATAATGATTTTATTCTATCAAGATACTTTGCACAAACACTATCGGGCCACTAATAGGATATTCAGAAGAAAACCTGGTTGTTTTTGGGAAAAAAATAACATTACTTCACGATAATAATGTAATGAAAATGTAAAAATGAAAATTGTTGTGCTCTAATTGTTACATGCGACAAACATGTTGCGACAAGTTTATTCGAAATTGAAACGGATTTAAAAAATTGAACAAAGACCGCATTAGAAAAGAAAAGTGGAAAAAATTAGAAGGAAATCGTCCTTCCATAAATGCATTGTGCACTTTAATGAACACACGGTAATCAGGATGTCGCACATTTGGATATCTTACACGATAAACACTAGAAGCTCTATTGGTGCTGCCATTACATACACCGTAAATGTAATGCATGTTCGCGTATTCGGCCGGCGTATACTGTTGCGGCATGATACACAAACTACACAAAAACTTGTCCAAAACAACAAGTTCAATCGATAGCACAACACAATGTCCGTAAATGTGAGCAAAGTCATCAGTATCACCACGTTATCAAGTCCAAATCACAAGGAAAATCATAGTCAAATATTAGAAAGCAGTAACAAATTGACGAAAATAGTGGCCCCGATTCTCAAAACACTCTCTAAAACTTAATTAAAAATATCGCTGTCACTTTCTCATGCTTCGTATTAGAACAAGACAGGTACATTGGTCTCACTAAATTTAGTCCACATCATTGTGAAATTGAACGAAATGCGCTGAGGACTAGCCTAAAATTGCCTTCGCCGTGTCATATTGCACGTACATTTTAGTTTGACAGGACTAAAATGATTACCTGTCTCTGTCTTATTGATGTGTAAGTGAAGGCGATAGTTTTAGTTTAGTTTAGAGAGTGTTTTCAGAATCGGGGCCAATGTGAACAAAAGGACATGCGATGGTCAAAATCACACTGATGTGATGAGTACCCTTTTCTTTGTAATGCGGTCTTGTTCGATTTTTAAAATCCGTTTTAATTTCGAATAAACTTGTCGCAACATGTTTGTGGCATGTAACTATTAGAGCACAACAATTTTCATTTGTACATTTTCATTACATTATTATCGTGAAGTAATGTTATTTTTTTCCCAAAAACAACCGGGTTTTCTTCTGAATATCCTATTAGTGGCCCGATAGTGTTTGTGCAAAGTATCTTAATAGAATAAAATCATTATGACGAAGTTTTACAACCATTTATAACATAACATGAAAAATAAAAATTCCGACCTTGATTAGTGTTCTCGCTCCTGTAACTTAATGTTGCTTGTAAAGTACACATCGTTATACCTTTTTAGAATCTACACATACTAGACAATTTATTGAGATCATGGGCAGCTATAACGTCATACTTTTTTTTCCACAGGAGATGATCAAAAGTTGACATAAAGAAAAAAAAATGGAAATATATTTCTTAAAATGAGTATTTTGATAATGTTCAACGTGAATAACACCTAAAATTGTATTTAAATTACATAATACACGTCTTCAGCAGTATAATACTAAAAGAATTATACAAATATATCAAAATTTGAAGAAATGGCAGCGGAATAAATGAAAAAAATAGCGAAATTTATAAAAAAGTTTAAAAGTCTACGCCATTTCCTTATGGTTGACAACCCTGGCAAGAAAACACAATTTTCTTATAGCCTCACATCCGGATCAACTGTAGGTAACGGGTTATCCATTCATTACGACAGACCCTGTATAACTAGAAAATGTTGTGGCAAAATATTTACAGTTCAGTGTTGTTTAAAATGTGTTAGTGTGTTTAAATTTTAGGTGACGTTGGTGAAAACGGTTAGTTATTTTCAACTTATTAGGAGGCGATCCCGCGGCGCGCAATTCTACGCAGAGAGACTTAAAATTTGGTATTTACAAGCTAAATCGACTTTGTTTCAAACACGTATCTGTGTGTGGTGTGGTGCTGTGTACAGTTTTGCATACCGTGGGAATGCTCTTTAAAACATATAGTTCTGAATTAACTTACAAAACTTTTTGATGAAATATCTGAACATTATGGCGAAAACAAATGAAATCTCTAATGGGCGGTCTCAATATTCCAAATATCGTTAAAACTTCGTTAATTGGAAACTGCTTGTTTGTTTTGCGACGTTTGATCTATCTGTAACTGACTTAACGGCTATCTACCGTACTTTATTGATGCAAAACGCAGATAAAGACGACTTTAGTAACACATTTATCAATAGATTATTGTGATTAGTAAGTAAATAAGTTTACACATTTCAGCTTTCTGATGGACAGGTTTTATCATCATTATTTAGTGCGACGATCATTTAGATCACAGTTATTTGGCCGCCTTTAGTCAGCTTACTTTACAAAAATATAGGGTTAGTGTTAAGTTTAGTAATCTATACTAATATTATAAAGCTGAAGAGTTTGTTTGTTTGTTTGTTTGTTTGTTTGTTTGAACGCGCTAATCTCAGGAACTACTGGTTCGAATTTAAAAATTATTTTTGTGTTGGATAGACCATTTATCGAGGCAGGCTTTAGGCTATATAACATCACGCTGCAACTATTAGGAGCGAAGAAATAATGGAAAATGGGAAAAAAACGGGGAAAATTATTCATCCTTGAGGGCTTCCGTTGCGTGCGCTGCGAAAACGGTTCTAGATACCAAAAATATATGTATGAAAGAATTAAGGGAACTTTTTACCGCGGGAAAACTTCGCATTCCCACGGGAAACCGACTTCTACGCGAACGGAGTCGCGAGCGGCCTCTAGTGTTAATATAAATGACGACACTGATCATCACAGTATCTATACCCTATACATATAAGGACCTCGCAGCCCATACTTATCTATTACCAAGATTCTATGTAGAGATTGATCTCGGACGAAAAAAGGGCGAGATCTCGCGAGTTTAACGAGTTTGCAATGAAGCAAGAATTCTTCATTGCAAACTCGTTAGTCTTATTCGAAGTACGGACTGACAGTTCTGACACGGATGGAGTTGCGTTTATTGTAATTTGTGATATCGAATTGATCTACTGTGAAGATAACGTTTTTTTAATAGAAAACGTTGTTAAAAAAAATCTTACTAAAACTTTTTTGTTTGATGTTAGAAGAAGAGACAGGTTGTTGCTTTCATTTGTCATTCGATAGATACGAGTACGTACACAAAACTTAACTACTTAGTGGACAGATACGCTAAACAATGTTTTATGCAAAAATCTTTTATTTTATTTTTCCTTAATTAATTTAATTAATCTCGCAAGCTCTCGAAATTGGCGAGATCTCGCAGTATTGTTATTCATAAACTCGCGAGATTTTGATTCCCTATTCACTAGTCACAATAAAGAAAAACGAAAATGTAGCCTTTAAAATTGTAGAAGTTCCCCCGATTACTCTAAATTACCATCATCAGTAAAGAATCCGAGGAATTGGGTATCTACCTTCTTATTAATTGGGTATGGATCTATCCCTTTTGTTTGAAGTCAACTAAAAATGTGTTATTTTAGCTTAACACCTTATTTCATAGCATGCCCAAAAAATAATGATAAACTCTCTTCGTAAATAGTTTACAAAATTTCGATAGATTATATAGATCTTGCTCATTCTCATCCACCACATGTATGTTTTAAATCTATATTCACATAGTAAAGGAAATAAAATGGTAAACGATAGAAGAACAAAAGAGCTGGCTTATTTGATCCAATGGCTGACAATGGCGGAACCGTCGGATGTTTTCTGTTTACGTTTTAGTGAAAATTTTAGACATTGCACGAATGGACTGTGTGTAAGAACCGTCACGGGTATTTTTAGGTTTTTGATCGTGCTAATTATTGTATAGGTTTTTTTTGTTTGTGCTAATTATTTTATAGGTTTTTATGACAATTTAGTTTAGTAGAAAGAGACTGTGGTTTTACTTACCTATCTACAAAAATATAAGCTTTAAGTTATTTGATATCGATTTAAATGGAAATAAAACTGAGACGTTATATGTTTTCAACAAAAAAAGGTATAGGCATTTTTCTAACTTCCCCACCTTAGTATGTATGTATATCGAATCGTTGGAGTTTCCTGCACGTTTTCAAATTGATGCGTATTTGGATGTGACTAGGTTCTCCCCTTATCCAATTTGGTAATGTCTATAAAACAGGGAGTAAGCAGACCAATTGCGAAGAGTCATTGACTTTTCGGACACAAAAAACTCGGACACCTTGGTAAAAAATAATATTAAAATTGAAAAACCACAACACGTGGCCAAGGTGTCCGAGTTTTTTGTGTTCGAAAAGTCAATGACTCATTGCGAAGTCTGAAACCATGTATTGTTGGGGCCACATTCGTTCCTGGGGGGCTACCGCGTAACTAGCTTCGATTTGAACTCGACGTCGAAATCTGTTTTCATAGGCTAAATTGTTAACACTGGCGGGTCTCTATTCGACGGTCATTTATTCATTCGGTCTGTTATCGACGGTTGCTTTAGCCACGCCCCTTAAATTGCGCGGTACGAAATTATGAAACCAATGATGTCGGTTTCGAAAAAAGATTTCGACGTCGAGTTCAAATCAACGCTAGTTACGCGGTAGAAGGGCTGGTTCAATTCCCGGGTCGGAATAGTTCAGTTAATGCACGTTTTCAAATTGATTCGTATTTGGATGTGACTAGGTTCTCCCCTTATCCATTTTGGTAATGTCTATAATACAGGGAGTAAGCAGACCAATTGCGAAGAGTCATTGACTTTTCGGACACAAAAAACTCGGACACCTTGGTAAATAATAATATTAAAATTGAAAAACCACAACTCGGCCAAGGTGTCCGAGTTTTTTGTGTCCGAAAAGACAATGACTCAATGCGAAGTCTGAAACCATGTATTGTTGGGGCCACATATAGTCTGGCCACCGAGAGAATGCGTTTGTGACACATGCCATTAGTGTTGGGGTAAAAAACAACATTGATAAATCATTTTTCAATTAACAGAAAAAAAACTTGCTTATCTTATTTATATTTTATTTATAATATAAAAATAGTTTTATGTTGTTACGAGTTAAAATCTAGGTAAAATAATAAACAAAATCGAAACAGTATTGTTTTATTGTAGGAACGTAAATAATTAGATTAAAGACTAGTGGCCGCCCGCGACTCTGCTCGCGTGGAAGTCGGTTTCCCGTGGGAATGAGAAGTTTTCCCGCGGTAAAAGTACCCTATGTGTTATTCTGATGTGTAACCTATATTACTGTAAAGTTTCATCAAAAGCCGTCCGGTAGTTTTTACGTGAAAGAGTAACAAACATCCATCCATCCATCCAAACATACTCACAAACTTTCACATTTATAATATTAGTAGGACGTTTTAAAATACATTATTTCTTTTTCAGGCGGAACTCGACCACTCTATCCTCGTGAACTTCATACAACTACGATCCGATTATAAAACACACAAGCTATCATCCTTCCTTAAAGGGATGTCGTAACTCTTTACTCCAAGATTTATTAACATTTTAGCCCTTATTTATTGTATTAATCAATAGATTTATTAAATGTAAACAGTATTCTAAGTTACAAATAAATTATTTTTTGTTAGTTTGTGGTGTTTTTTTTCAGCATTGAAAAGAGTTATGATAATTGAATTGAATTATGCCTCATGACTTTCCATGTAGTATGATTTATTTTTTTGAAGCAATGATCAATGTGAAATGTAGAGTCTAATTTTATGTTTTTATCAAAAAAGATAGTCGATAACTAATTTCAGTAAGTTAATTTCGAGTTGTATTAAATTTAATGACTTAAAAACATGCTAACATTTGGAGCAATCAAAACAATCAAACATATTTAGTCTAACCAAGACGATGACTCACTAATAGTGTCATGTTAGCGTAATATTAGCTGGAAATAATTCGGGTGTCAGTTGAGTGATATCGCGTTGAATAATTGTTACATTTGCGTTATCACGGAACGGTATCTCGCACTACGTCCATTCATAAGTCCTCCCCTCCACCGGCCGCCATGAATGAATGCATCTGTGTGACTCCCGCGCACCTACGCGACATCGAAACAACTTCAGTGTGAAGCGAGCCGGCAGGCGGGACGGACCTATACTCCGCCGCGTCGCGAATAACAAACCGACCAAACACAGTGCCTACCTCTCCAGTTCAGTGAAGACTTTGTACCTTTTACCCCAGTGTTTGCCAATACCGCTAATCTGGATAATTTAATCAAAATCGAAAGGTAAGCGCGACACCCGAAATGTTTATTTTCATTCAAGCCAGACGCCTACGCTTGGAGCTATGTCGCGATTTGAGCGACGAATTTACATTTAAGTTCATTCATTGGGCATGTTTGTATTAATATTGGGTACGTGTGACATGAATGGGGTATTCGATCATCTTGCAATTAATAAAAGGTCCGATAATGTTGGTTGTTTCATGGGTAATAGGCGTCTGATTTGGTATCGGTTGGTTTTTTCTTGGTGTGTTATCTAGTAGGGCCCGTTGAAGTGGTGTTTTTATTCCCAGCGCTACCTGCCTCCACGACCGCAAATGGGTTTTCGACAAGAACATCTTGATATTGGCGTCTTCACATAAATTGAATCCATGTTTTGAACAAGTGTTTTAAGTTTCGTCTGCCGGTTATTTTATAACCGAGTCGAATAACAAAGTTTCATGTGTAAAGATATCTTATAGAGGTAGGTACCACAATTTAACGAATACAGTTAGATGACAAGGTATTGATAACATACAGTTTAATAAAATACCGCTAACACGATTAGCCAAAAACCTGTAGGTATTAAACATAGCTAAAGTTAGGTACCCTAGAATCCGATATTTAAAGTTAATATTACTTTCTTATTCAGCAAAAAGGTATAATAAGAACTAAGTTATTGGTAAGTATTGTAGGTAAAACACGCAGTTTATCATATATCTCAAGTTATAGGTATAAAAAGGTTCTCAAATAACCATATGTTATAACATATCAAGAGCGATAATTTCGCAACAATTAATTTCCATTGTCAACCATTCGCTCAGTTGGGTCGTCTGTACGTTGATACGTTATCTATATGGATACCTACTGCAGTATAAATCAAATTCTTTATTGACTTACTCACACGCCCATAGACAAATTATATATCGCTATAAATATAAATTCTCAAAACATTAGGCAGATATTTTGTATAAATTATTGTAAGATGTAATGTGATAGTTCTTTCTCAAAATAATGTATATTTTAGTGAATTTCGATAATAGATTATTAATTCTCTCGGTTTAGTTAACGTGGCATATACTACTTCATATCGTAATGTTTTCAAATACATGGATAATCACGTGTGTAAGGGAAAACAATGTGACTAATTGAAAAGAACAAACCAATCATGTGTACAGGGCCCTTCGCGAAGTAGGTTCTAACTTTACAGTTAAAAGGGAAAACATGTGATTGTAACTGTTGTTATGAAGTTACGATAAAAATAGAGTTTTTACATTTGAAACGAAAGAAAAAGGTAAACGTATATTGTCGCTTGAGGGCAACATGGGGCAACTGACTAAGTTGCAACTAACTGTAAAAACTGTCAGGAAATCTTGTTTAAACAGTCAAAATCTATACAGATAAGGTAGGCACTGAATATGTAGAGAATAATGAAAACAATGTAGAGAATCACTGAATCTAACAGCGTCCCAAAATATAGATCTTTTTTACTATCAAATTAGTAAAGAACTTTAACCCAGTCTATTCAATAGCACTAATAGTCAACTTATTCTCATCACTGATACTATCAGTTTAGTAGGTATTATAGTGGCGAAGTTTTAATTTTTAATTTTAAAAGTAAAAACTATACAAACTTAATAACGGATAGGTAGGTTCAGCTTAAGCGCAGTTAGACGTTTAGTTATTTTCTTTAACCGTTTCGAACTTTGAAATTGATTGAAAAGTTCGCTTTAGCTCTACAAAATTGCCCTTTGACCAAATACAAGGATTGCTTTTCTTTAACTGGTTTAAACAAATCAAATCAAATCAAAATTCTTTTATTCATCATAGATATGTAACATATACTTAATGAAGGTCAATGTTACAAACTTCGACTTTACCTAACCGTAGACCGAGAGAAAAAAGCCGGCGGAAAAAAACTCCCAGCACTCTTTTTGAAAATTAACGGGTACATTCAATGAACATATAAATTATTTTCTCGTACCTCAACTCAACACTATAAAAGTAAAAAAAAATAAAACTGCTACTACGAACTAATTAAGGACTTCTTCCCGCACCACAATTCGGCACCAGAGCAGACCGTTTTCCGAAGGCGGCACCTGATCACAAGTATGACGTGTGCTCCAGCCATCGTCCTACTCAACCATATTAGAGGGAGTTGGGCGACCCGTTGACACAACGCCACATAAAATTCTGAAATTTCTCGTAATCCAAAGTTCGATTCTACTCTTCAAAATTTTCCCTTAAACTACAGAAATAAACTCATAAGTATTTTTGCCGTATTAATGTAATTTATTAAATGATTCTAGTAAAAAAAATAACTGTTAATTCCTGAAATATTCATGAATTCTACAGATTATTCATCAATATCAAATATGTAGAAATTTAGAGTATACCCACAGGTATTTTATATGATAATGTAGTATTCTGGGTAATACCTTTTAAAAAATATTTGATATAAAATATAATGGACCGTTTATTAATAATCTTAAGCTAAGATAAGAGTTCGACACTAGGTAAGCATGTGCTAGAAATCTGTTTAAAAATCTATATTAACAAAAAGTATTTCCGTACTAAATTAAAAGTTTAATTTAGGTACTTAACGATTGGATTGGGCCTCTCTAATGTCAAATCTAATGTATTGTTTTCAAAAACTCACTTGTATAATATTTACTTAAAACCGTAATCAGCTACGCTATCTATCATTATCTGATGTTTTGTTTTACGCATTTTCATTAGATACATTTATTAGCTGTTATTTAGATCTGCGTTGAACAAAGATGCCGATTATAATAAGAAGTTTATGGTCTCTACATAACTATATATTATAATTAGTTTTTGTCTAAAACTTTTTCGTTGCGTAACTGTTTTAACGTTTAATTAAATAAATTTGAATATTGAAATTGCTTCTCTTTTTCGTCCCTTAAGACTTATGAGGCGGCTTAAGGCTTATCAAATGAAAGTTTGGACAGCAGAAGATATCTTTAAGCCGGGCACTCTTTAGAGGCAACCAGCAAAACAATATATAACAACTAGTGAAAACAATTTTTAAAACCTACGTCAAATCTTAAGCATGGCATACATCACGTTTTCATACGTGTAATATTGTTAACGTGTTTATTGAGTCATAGTTGTAAGGCACACTAATCTAGAGTCGATTTCAATACCTAGTAGTATAGGTATTGCGAAATCGTTTATAGTTTTGTGAGGTGTTAAATTACGTAGTCATAAATCTACTATCTTTATGTGATATCCCAAAACTAGCATATGAAACTACAGCTAAAATTTAAACGCAGTTCTTAAACGAAGAACACACAATGGGTTTACCATTTTCTGTGACTGATTTGCGTAGCTACGTTACAGCCCAAAATAACTGCAAAATTATAAGCGGCTAACTTCGTTCCAGTACGATCATTTTATCACACGTTAGGTACCAGCCTTTTATCAAACATGACGAAGGCCGCAAAGTTTTATGTACATACAGTAATTGTTCATATCTTTCATTTTAATATCTAGATACGGATTTTATGGTAGAAAGGAAAAGTTTGTGTACCCGCGTCTTAGTTTAACTCAATTTCTGAGTTCAAGATAACATATGTATTGGTTACAAAGAAGTTTATCTGTTGTTGTATCATTGTAGTTTTAACTTATATGCACCAATCACGGTTAAACGTTTAGATAGCTTTTGCAAATTTCAAATCATCAAGTCGAGTATATCATCCACCTAAGCTGTCGACTTGTAACATCGAAATAAAAAACCGTCGATCATCAACTGACAGACTAGCATCTGAGGTTCGGTGCACTATAGAAGTTAGCGGGGGTGGGAACAGAGGGGGAGGGGTGCCATCTGCGCCTGGGCAAGCCTGCATGTGTGCGTGGGATGTATCTTTATACGAATTTGTGTGCATGTGTGAGCGCAGGGTAGCAACACCTTGCACGCAACGGGACCAAGGCAGGTAGAAAACTCGCCCGCTGACACGATTTAGAACGGATCTTACTTTCTTTATGGCGAATATGGGTTTTGAACAAAAGGCTAGGAAGGAAGAATAAGGTGCTTCGGAGTTTGGAGTTTTGTTGGACAGAAACTTAATTTATGTGCTACACTTCGATTTAGCATTTGTTCCATTTCTATAAGATTTTTAAAACGTATGGTTCGCTGGCGGTTTTATTTATAACTAAACTAATCAGTAAAAACATCAAAATGAACTCGAATACTAATCCAAATGTTGGTAGACATGATTGTTTCTGCAGAGGCCTTGCTTTATGAACATAGCATATCTTTACATCTTGTTTATGTTAATACAACATTATTATTTAAATATCGTACAATTTAATTATGTTGAATATAAACTAGAAACTATTTGACGACAGTACTGTGTTTCGCTTTCTTTTAACTCAAGTTTATAATAACTATCGTTAAAGTTAGAATATTTTTAGTTTTGGACATATTGTTGACCAGTTATGTAATTCTAGGCAAATACTATAGCACGTGTAAGCTTCTATATAACTTAAATAATATGGCACGAGTAGGCTTCTATATAACTTAAATAATAGGTATGGCACGAGTAGGCCTCCATATAAAATCCTTGAAATGTAGAGCATAGTAGCCATTTCATTTCAATAGCTATGTTTGATCACTAGACCCGATAAGAAGCAAGCAATTCATAACAAAATGCCCAAATCTAGCATGTAACTGTTTGCTGTTGTGAACCTAACTATTAATAGGTTAGTACTTATAAAAGTACTTGCAAAGCAAAATGGAAAATATGCGGACTTATCGCTTTTGGTTTGACAAAAATTGTTTATGCGCTAAATTAGTAACGTACGTAGGTTGTATAAATACGCAAATTATGTTATTCGGTAAAGTATTTTATGTAGTTTAAATTGATTAAACGAAACAAAACTAAAAAAACAACCCACTTAAGTCAATCTCACGCCATCGAAACTTAATTAAAACTGCAGTCTCACATCGCATCATCGAAAGCTACTTCAAAATTGAATGCATTTTAATTTACTTTATCATCCGCCATTATAATAATATCAACATAACGGGACACATATCAGAAATATCAGTACGCCGCTGGCACAGTAACAGTTCAAGCCAAGTACTAAATATAGTACAAAAATAAAACAACTGTCGCCCTTCATTTAGATAAATTTGCATCGCATCAATATTGGACTCTACTGCTTTCTGTTCAAGGTCTAATTTCGGCTGCGGCGCGTGGGCAGCGCAATGGCTGGTAAAACGTGCGGGCGCGGCAGAATTTTTAATTACGAATTAATTAGTAGCGATCAACATGGACCAAGTTAGCTAATCGGGGCTATTCATGTTAAACGTTGCTGTTGTACTGAAATAGATTTTTTGACACTTCTGATAAGATTGTTGATAAATAACTCGTCTTTTGTTTTGTCTGTCTGTGATTTAGTGTAAAGGTGGTATCGCCGTCCGAGCGGCTTTAAGTTTTGATTAATGCCGTGCGCAGTGATAAGAAATAGAAAACTATCTCATAGAATAGTATCGATAGATTAGTTAAGGAAGTATTATCCGATAGACAAACTTAATTGACTTAGGAAAAAGCGAAAATGAAAAAAAATAGACAATCATTACCTTAAATCAGGCAATATTAAAAGCGGTATATGAGCTTTTGACGTTTTCAACGAATCAATCGTATTGTTCAATACCAAAGCTTTCTAGCAAATATAGACCAATGTAACATACAATTGATTTGACTAATTATAAATAAAAACACTCCGTAAAGTTAAATAATAATGTTACGTTGCTGCGTTTTGTAACAAAGATAGATTTTAAAAGGAAAACTCGTGCGACATTGACTAACAAATTAGGTTAGTTATTTAATTAACATTTTTATATTGTTCTGTTGTAAGTAATCCTTCACATGTAAAACAAAATAACCATGTTATACCTATATAAATATAATTTGTGCAATATACTCCAATATTACATGCAAGTGTATGACAAAAAAGATAAATATAAATATCCTTGATTAGTGAGTCAAACAAAACAAAACATACTAAAGTTAGACTTAGTATTTTCCTGTATAAATAATCTTTGAACTGCTTCCTAAATAACATGAGTTATCATGTAAAGTTAAATCGTTTTACTGTTTCATCGTAATACCTTCGAAGTTCAACAATCGGTCAAATGCTTTTCACTGCTGGACGAAAGCCCTCAACACAAATAAATCGGGCAAATGCAAGTCGGACTCGCACACTAAGGATATACAAAACAAAATCTATAAAAAATTCTTCTCTTGTATGGGATATTTTTGTGAATTTGTTGTTATAGCGGGAACACAAATACATGAGATCATGAGATAAAGCTTGGTGATAGATAGTCGGACGGACCTACGGACAACAGAACCTTATTCATAGAGTCCCGTGTTTACCCTTTGGCTACGAAACCCTAAAAACCATAAAATTCCTAAAAGGTTTCGATCTCGTTAACCAGATTGATGGCATTCGAATCTCGTGACATTGCGGTGCTATACTGGTGTTCTTGTGGGTGTTTTATGGTGTAGGCCAAGGTGTTAGTCCGTGTGAATCAGTAGGTATATTCAATAAACAAAGCATTTGCGTTTTGTAATCTAATGGTCGCAAGAATTGTAAACATTTTGATAGCCGGTCGGAAGTTGATGAGCTGCCGGATGGGGGCCCAAAATATTGTTTGTTTTGTCCTGAAACAGTGAATCGGTGAATACTGAAGTGGTTTATCATTGTTTGTGATGGACGGGATCCTGTTCTTTTTAGAGTTGCTTTCTGTAGAGTTTTATAGTGGTCTTAGCAGTTTATGGATTTTCTAAGCTTTATTTCTATAGGCTAGGAAATTATTTAGCAATAAACCTTAACTTAGAATAGTAGAATTATCGAATTGGCATAGAATTAGTTTCTTAATTTAATCAATTCCTCACTTCCTGCATTAATAACTAGATTTTTCTAATGAAGACGAAATAAACTTATTAAAAATTTGAGGTAATTTCCTTCCCCGATTTAGAACTTGCTCCTACAGCTATAATGTCTATCCATAATACACAGTTCTCCAGTTTCACACATTAGTCACAAAGTTATGAATGATGTTGGAACTCGAGCTTTGCTGCGCACAGGCATCTAAATATAGACTACTTGAAACAGGTGGTCACAACCCCTCCTCGCTAACTTAGCTTAACTTTCCTTCACAAATATAACCCTTATTTTCTAGGTCATAGGATCTTTGTGCATGCTACCGATTTCGCAGTGTAGTTAAAGAAAGCGAAATCTTTCTCTGTATGTATTAGTCCAATGAAAATGCTAATGTAAGCCAATTAGCAACTTTGATGAGATCACATTGAATTAGTAGCCAATGAATGTTCAAGATCATAGATAAACTACAAGTGTGTGTAATTAGTATTAATCATGTACTTACGTATGCAGTAGCAATGCCATGTCTCGTTAAAGTTCATATCGATGTCCGAATGCTTAATTTATCTGCAAACATTTTGTCTCATTGATTTTTTTACACTGTATTTCAACAACAACTTAGCGTAGTATAAGTAAGAAGAAAGATTATGTTAAACACAATATAAAAACTATTCCTATTTTCACCCACTTTTCGGAAATTCATCGGACATCCTTCCAGAGACTTGTTGATTGATCTGCGATTATCGACGCGCACGCAGGCGGAAACGGAAATGGATATTAGTGATTCCTTTTTTAAAACCAAGCATCAGGTCTATCTCTTCTGCTGAACAGTTTTAGTAGGAAAATCTAAAAGTATTTATTACGAAAGAGGTGCTTTTACACGCATTTTTAATTCAATTCGATAGTTAGTACAGGTAGTAGTAGCAATAGACCTACCATACTGCTTCTTGGAGCAATTTTCTTCATATTGGGTTCAGATAATAGTCGATTCCTTACAAATATCAAAAAGCCAACGTTTTATACAATCATAACCATCTAAGATTGCCAATACAGTCTTAGACGTCTGTATCCTTCTAGTGATCCAGAATGTTGAACTGAATGTGAGCGAGCAAGTTTCTTGGAAGCGTCGCGTGTATGGATGCGTCCACACAGCCCTGCGCATGCACATATGTTAGAATAACCCGACGACACGCCCTTGTTGACAAAGGTCTTTGTATTAAACTTGTGCGCATATACGTGCTTTGTGTGCTAATAAACATTGTTAATAATAACCGAATAAAAATATCAGTCTAAATTAAGATGTCTGAGTGGAACACGGCTCTTCCCTAATAAAACTCGTTTTTCTCAGTACCTAACTACCTGTAAATTCAAAATAGGTAATGATAGTGTTTTAGTGACAGATATCTCATCTATCTCTAGGAATGTTACAGAACACATAAGCTCTTAGATGTTATAATAGTTGGTCAAACAGGCATTGAAATATAGTTTGACCTTAAGCAAGTTTAGGACAGTAGATGTAAGGAGGATCGGTTATTTATACGAAGCACGTCATAGACCGTTTTATGCAGTTCTTAAAAAAATGAAACTTTGAGTACCTGTATTAAAATGTAATTTTAACCTCACGTAAAGGAAGTAGGTAAAGCGAGTTTTGTAAATTACGGTCGTCTCGAACATGAGTGACCATGAACACTGCTCTATATTTAGGAGCAGCCCTTTCATTCACCATCTGTCGTTTACTCACAATGTTTGGACTCCGGCGCATAAACACAAGCAGTTGCAGGCTACAGTTTTACGTCCTAAGAAACTGAATTGTTATCTTTAATGTCTTTATGTGTTAGGCCGTATTAGAATATAAATTGATTGCGTCTATGCGTTAGTAGTCGCATCGTAGGTAGGGTTAAACTTGCTTACTGGCTGAGTGCCTTTTGCGCTCGCCCTAAACCCCGGTGAAGCTGTAAAGACCAACAAGGGGCCAACAGCAATCGACAGTCAGAAAAAAAATGCGGACCTTGAACTGATCTCTTAGTAGGTATAAGGTGTTAATTCCGAGCTTTGCTATTCAATTGACATGTGTATTAAAAACACTTAAAAACAAAAGACATTTCATAATCCCCTTGTATATTGAAAGAAGCTATATATGCTGGTATCAATCTAGGGCCTAATTTTTACTTCTTAGGATCCTCTTTCGGATCTGGTTTCGGAGGTTCGTCAGTGTCTTCCTTGACGACACGAGGTTCCAGTGCTTTTGGATCCGCCTGGTCATCAGGTTCATGTGGCCAGAACGACGGTTTCTTCACAAAGTCGAGAGCATCTTTGGGGTACATAACACAAAAGTCTTCCATAGTCATAGCTGAGAAAGGAAGTAGTGACTTGATGCGGGCGATTTCTTTCTTAGCTCTGGAAAAAATAGTGTTTGAATTAGAATTTTGGTTGGCTTATGTTTATCAAGTTTCCGGTAACACATCCCGCAATGAGTCAGGAAAGATTAAAACATCAAAAATTGTGCAAACACTAAAGATTGTAGTTAAAAAAACAACTGAACAAAGTAAAAGAGGTTGTGGAGAAAAATTTGGATACGCTTACTCGTCGATATATTTCTGTTGTTCCGCGCAGAATTTCTTTATTTGCGGTTCTAGTACTTTCCACTGCTCGTCGACCTTCGCAGTCATGGTGTCAGCTGGGTAGGGCACTTTGAAAGCTTCGTATTTTTTCTTGAATTCGTCTACGAGACCTGGGACGGGCACGTCCTTGCGATACGCCTCCCAGTCGATTGGTGGAGGCTCTGGCGGGTTTGCAAGCATACTGAAAGGAATATAGTCATGTATTTTTTTAATAAAGGCAGTTTTAGTAAGAATGCTTTATATCAACTAATTGAAAACCAGTCATGGGATCATCATATGGTGTAGTTCATTATATTTGTCCAAAAACAGGTAATATTTTTTGTTTTAGGAAAGTACATGAAGTAGTGGCATTCTCATTAAATCGATACTCTTTTTTTATGTTTAATATATTATTATTATGCAATTGTATTTTTACCGTCTTAAATAGTCCTGTGATTTAGTTCTGAAGATTACATATTGAGCCTGTTGGTCAGGTGGAACTTTTTTCGATAGTTCAAGCCAATTTGTGGTAGGCTTGGTAAACCTTTTGGCCATTTTAGAATTTTATTATTATTAGTTAGTTTTGTTTAATAAATTGAATAGTCAAATACCATTTAATTCGAATGGTACAATTTTGTATTTACTTTTATGACAGTTCTGATTTGACGTGTAGGTCCCCACTAGAATATGAAGGCACTGATTGAAGTGCCCAAAAGGCCTTAAATTTAGTTTCGGTTTAATTTAGACAACACTTTTACTAATTTCACTTTTTTTCGGCCTTTACTAAATCGATCCGTAAAATAACTTAAACAACAAACAGTCAAAAAAGCTTTCGCATTTATCTTTACGTTCTGTTGCAAAACAAAGAAAAACACTCGTTTAATAACAAAATTGGTACCACAATCCCCGAGAAAGCCAGACAGGCAAAGCAACCAGGTATCAAATATTAAAATATGTAAATAACAAACCGAAGAGGCACGAATGTGTCGCTAAAAGTTGTTCTCAGAAACCTTAGACGACAAACAGCTTTTAGTCGATCGATCGCATGATCGTCGCTGACTGATCGCATAATCGTCGTTGACTGATCGCATAATCGTCGATGATTGGACATGCGATCAGCGTAGCGTGCCCTGCGTGTGCGCATTGGCTTACCTAGGTCGGGAACCTGGGCCGCCATCTGTAAGCTTCTTATAATGAAGATAATTTCCGTCTGCGACTTCCCCAGAGGCACTCTTTTATCAAAAGCTAAAATGTGAAATCAGCCAATATTATAAGCTAAGGCATTTGAATGTTGTTCTTTAAATTAATATAACATTAATAAACCATGTTATCTTACGGCCGGTCTAAATAAACAAACCATATGTGACAACTTTTTAAATTAGCTGCCATAATAAAGTGCTTTTAATAATACAGTCTCACATAGATGTAACTTTTTAGCTAAGAAAATATTAATCTTACTAAAATTAGAGCGCACTATCATGATGATTTGATAACACTTACAATTCGCCTATCTTCTAACATACAATGTTACTCAGTTATTATATCTTATTCTTTATCGCAAGTGATATGTCCATGACGTAATTCGAAGTTCTAGGAAGAGATTGGTGGCGTGGCATTGTGGGGTATCACGAAATGATAGCCAGAAAGCCTGCGTGTAGAAAAGGTAAATGCCCTCAGGTTAGGACCTTTTTTGTAAAAACTTTTTAAGGATCTGTTTTGATTACTGGCCAGTAGGAATTAGGGAGTCCGATTTGACTTCTAATATTTAAAACGTTTTCTTTCCGTGTTCTCTTTTTAAATCATTTATTTTTCTGTAAACAGCTAGTTGTAATATTATTTGTATTTCCGACTATAAATCAATCTAGATTCCTATTCTAATTAGCTGTAACATTACAACGCCATAACCATAACTCCAACTGGATCGCTTTCAATAATTAACTCCACCCTTACAAATAGCCACGCCGTTTCAATTACAAGACAATAATGTCGTCCGACACGACCGTCCCGGATCGTATCCGCCGGATATCGTCCGTGGCGACACCTCTGCCGAATCTTCACAGACACCGAAACCCGCGATGACATATTTACTGTATCACCATCGTATATAGACCGAAAGCTTACATATAATACAAGCTGAGCAATTCTCAACCTAGTTGCAAAGAGATAGGGTTGAATTTTGAGGTTAGGGGAGTGGCACGTGACTTGAAAATTCATTTCCGGCGGATCCAGTCATTACGTTTGAAAAGTGTTAACTAATGTCGATCGCTTTGATCCAATGTTAGTTGGTTCAGTGAAAGGGTGCCACTAATCATGATTGCCGTTCAATGGGGTAGGAAATTAAAAATAGAAGGCACGATTTTCTGGAAAGGATTTAGTTGGAAAAAAGAGAACAAAGATGTAAGAGACTTAAGAAGCTTAAAACAGTCTTTCTAGTTAGTCTATCTATTGGATTACTTTTAATAAAACTTTCTATATACAAACCTTACGCTTAACTCATTCGCTAGACCTGACCAAACAAGGAAACTTAGAAAAACCTGCCGACATAGAAAGATGGTCTACCAGCGTATGCGCTGAAATGACTGACAAGACTATGGTCCCATCACTTATCCGAGACTAGCAAAAAAAGTTGATAGACCAACTTGACGTATTGCAAAACCTGTTCCCTGATAACCCGGTCTTCAAATCCCGTCATGAATAATCAAGCTGACAGCATTTTTTGTCCCTTTCTTCCCCGTTTGATCGACAAGGGATAGAATGATGACTATCAAGTTCGATTGGTCAATTGATATTCAAACTTAACACCCGCGGTTATTTAGCTTTTTGTCTCTGTCGTTGCGGTCGTTTAAGAAAGGGATACGGGTACAAAGACAGTAAAAAGGCGAAGTGAAATAAGGGTCCGGTAAGTGGAGTCAGCGAAGCCTTACAAATTACATTGTGATAGAACCTGTAATTTTTAACTGAATTTTTGATTATGTTTATGACCAGGATTTATTCGTTTGAATTTCGTATGTTGTAGGGTTGTAGGCCTTTATTTAATAAGACTTACAACCACAAACTTTGGGCGAAATTTATTTGTCTTTTTTTTCCTCCACACTAAAAGTCTCCAGACTTTAAGACACTAAAAGCAACTCTATTCCCTGTTAATAAAGGTGGTATTCCCTTGCAGCCCCAGCTCGATGAAGCTGGAGTGGGTGGAGAGCGAGTCGGACTTCGGTCTGGAGGAGGCCGCGTTCTACGAGCCCCCGCCGACGATGCCGCCGCCGCCGCGCAAACACGTCTCCTTCAGCTTGCGGCTTGACTTGGTATGTACTATAAGGGAACAATATTGGACTCTAGATTAAACTTCTCTTCAAATTAATATGAATTAGTAGAAAATACATGTAGCCGCCATTAGATTCAATACAAATCCGCGCCCAACGGCAGTGACGCCAACCAGTGATGTCCATCGAATGCTAGGGATGTCCAGTTACCGATTACTTTTGTTTTATCGCTAACAGTACATAACTTTTCTTTTCTTTTACCCACCTAAGGTAAGTCGCGAAGAAATAGCTTAAAGCTATAAGACCACCTTTTGCCTGTTTTTAACAAAAGTAACAGAGAAACAGGCAAAATGTGTTCTGTTACTTTTGGTAAAAATCTGGTACTTTTTTTCATTATATGTGCAATAAAGAATATTTGTATTTGTACATATTTAAATGTGAATTTAACAAAAAAATCAAGAAACAAAGAACAATAAGTTCACATCCTTAAACCACCTCGGTTTAAGGATGTGAACTTATTTACCAGAGATTTGATAGAAATATTGAAGAAAGTATTAGTTTAAGGATATTAGGAAAACAGTTTTCGGAAAGTATGTAAGTTCCTACGAAAGCCTACGGAGAATTGTGTCATGATATTTAAGTATGATCTACTACTAGTGTGGTCATCAAAGCGCGAGTGACTTACATTTTTAACTCTTTTAGTAGGTGACGTTTTTGTAAACTCTACTGAATAGAAGGTAAATGTTGGTTATCACACACTGGCAAAGAGCGTAATAGAATTTAGAATTAGCATTTGCTTACACTTCTAAATGGAAACCTAAAGGAAATCTTTTTAGTACTAAATATAAATCAACTCAACTTTTACATGCAAGTAGTTGGTGAAACTGATCGGATGCAGCCCATCTTTGCACTTTTGTCTATAAATATCGAACTAGTTAATCGGCTTTACGGGAAAGTGAACAAAGATATACATACTTGTCTGGGGAAAAGCTTACAGATTTACAATTAACAACAACTTGAAGATAATATTATGCACTGTAGAGGCATTAGAGATTTATTTTAATCCCTAAACAAGAAGGGTTGATAGTTAAGTCTAACTTATCTGCGTATTAGTGTTTCAATGTGTCCGTAATATCGTAGTGCCTAGGATAATGAGTTCGATATATTTTGACGACCTCTGGGGTGCAGCGGTATATACCAGACTGTTAAGCAGATGGTTCCGGGTTCGATCCCCGGGTCGGGCCAATTTCGTCAAAATAGTTTTTCGAAATTGGCTCGAGTTGGGTGAAACTAGGTTATCACCTAGTCCATTGTGTGGTACCTAAAGTACAAGCTCTGCTTAGTTTAGGGCCACACAGTCGGTGTGTTAGTCTGGGGATTTATTTATTTATTTTTAGATTTTATTTATGTTTTAAAATGGATTCATACTAGAGTTATTCACAATATAGGCTTTAAAGCAGTCAAATTTCCGTTATTAAATGTTTTGGTATTCGTTTAACATCAAAAAGAGCTGTTCGTTTTAGAAATTACTTTAACAACGTTTACTTTAGCACCGTGTACAACTTGATTGTCTTTTTTCTACTGAACACATACCTTCTAATTGCTGCTTTAAATAACTTTTGATGAAAAGTATCTTATTCCCAAGTATTTCTAATTTTCACTACGCGGACACTAATGCTATTATTAGCAGTTAGTTTCCTCATTATTTATCTTTAACCAGCATATATCATAACGTACTGACATTCCGGTCGAACCTTATATTTACGGTTAAAAAACGAATCCTTGATGACATACGCCTTAATGAAATACTTACGGTTGTCATTTAATAACGTGTTTATAACAAATGGAGTCATAAAACATAAATACCTTCAAACCAACAATCTTCTCACTCAAATAAACATGATAATTTCCTTCGCTTTTCTTTAAAACATTAAAATAGCCGGTTTTTTACAATGTTTAAGTAATGTTTTCTCTATAATCAACGCAATTAGGCATCCCTAGAAACGAGTTGTAGACAGAGACAGTAGCAGTAATGTAATGAGTAGTTCAACGAAGCTAAATACCACCTTTTAGGTCTACAAGACCTGAAGCAGCTCCCAGGCACTTCTACAAACTAGTTTCTTGCCAGCCAGCATTTAGCTGGTAAATACTGTTGTTCGATTTTTGAATATTTTTTCTTTTTTTATGGTGACCAGCAATTAGGTTGAGATCCGTTGTGCCAGGAACAAAGAACTCTTTGTTTTAATTTTACTAAAGTAGGTAACTATAGTTAAATTCAGGTATGGATCAATTATAAAAAAAGTTATGGTTAGATGAATACTTGTTATATCTCAGAAAAAAATACTTACTGGTTTTAACAATTCGACTTCAATTTGTATGACCTAAAATGTCCTTATAAATATAAATTCTGGTGCACATATGGACAAAGTGAATCAGTGACGTCACATCCTAAGTCAAAATGACAAGGGACGGATGCGACAGTGCAGCCAGCGAAGCGTGATGTCCATACGATCCCTCATGGCTGCTTGGTTGCTCCTAACCGACGAAGTTGCCAGTAAAAATAATAATGAACTTGAGATTTAATCAGAGGTCTAACGTAACAACATAGATACTTATAAATCTTTTACTTATTTTGAACTGTTTATAACGTTATTGTATCCAGTTAGTATGAAAATAATATAGTAGTATTACAAACACTAATCTTAAGTCCTTTGTCACCCTTTCTCCAGTTGACATTAATCCTTTATAACAATTATAAATAGTTCCCTGTAGCGTATAAAAAATCACTTCCAACATTGAAACAGTCAGCTAATGTCTAAACTCATTAGTGCGGCTCATCGTCAGTGTCACGGGCAGCTTTTAAAAATAAAAAACAGAAAAAGCGGTAACTTTGAAATTGGAACTTGCGTTTGTTTCGAGACTTTCGAGTTGTCATTTGACGAATGATTGTTGCTGGATTTGGTCGCTTTCTTTAGAACAGATTCGATTCAATATGTAAGCGTAAAATAAATATTTAACATTTTGTGTTAAGTTAAACTTTATTTTAAAGATATATTGCATTGAGAGCCCGTTAGTCAGTTTAACTTTGATCTCATTCATACTGTTTTATTGAATGAGTTCAGTAATATTTGTTTAATCAGTAAAGTAAAATTAACTATGAAAATTTAAAATATTTAAACCAAAGAGATTTGCGACGAAAAATTTACCTGCTGTACATTTTTTTTTACTATCTGAAATATTTTAAGACAATTTAAAGAGCTTTTAAAACAGTTAATCATTTGTCTAAAACATTTCTTACACCTACAAATAATAAAACCCTCTTATAGTTGTCATTATTGTACTTAACTCTTAGATTATTAGTGAAATTATGAGGCTACGAAGGGGTTTTATAATTTATGTGTTTTTACAATCAACTAACAGATGAAAATAACACGAAGATTTTAAATAAAATGGTTTTCAAGATTTTTGAAAACCATTTTATTTTAGAACTATAAGTTATATAGTTCTAAAATAAAATGGTTTTGAGTCTTCCATTTTTGTAAATACACATGACCAAAAAGTAGGTATTAGTTTCATCTTCTTATATTAGTTTCATCAAACCAGAAGAATAACAAAGTTAAAAATAACTGATATTATTTACTAGAAATGGACAATATTTCCAGTGGACCGTACATCATTAGGGCGAGCTAGTATATCCGGCCCTTAATTAAAGGGCTGTTTACACTCGCAGTTACCTCCGGTTCGTAGGACACGCGGCGTAATGACAAATTAGCCTTATATTTCTTATAGGATATTTTTATGAAAGAGTATCCTAAACCGGTTACTCAAAGTAGTAAAAAAGACAGCATTGTTAATTATACTCTATAAAAATGTGTGGTAAGGTTGTGTTTAATTTGGCAGGTTATAATTGAGAAGGCCATTAAAAAAAAAGATTTAAATTGAGATTATGTTTCTGTCTTAATAATGTATATTTAGTTATTTTGTGGAACGCCACAATTGACATCTTTTATTGATGCACTTTAAACTTAGAAGAATCAAATGCCCATCTCTAAAATAAATATGTTGTATTTATAAATTACATTTGTACGTAATAAATCTCTACTAAGTTAAGAAATGACGCTGTCATCTTAACTTAAAACAGTATTCAAATAAATAGAGATATAACTAATCTTCGTACCATTCAAAAACCACGTTTCCAACGATATTTTAAACATGAACGAATAAATCTTAGATTAAAACGTTAAAAACTAACCGAACACATAATACATGGAGACAAGATCAAAATGTCGGCAATAATTCGACGAAATGTCAGTTAACTTTGAAATATTTGAAGTTTAGTTTAAAATACAAGAGGATAAATCAAGTTACTTAAATTTGTTTATTGTTTAACACTTATTTCTAGTCTAGTCTAAACTTAGTTTTTTTTTAAATGGAATATCAACAATGTCATGCCTTATATAGAGAAGCGATTTTTTACTTTTATGTAATTTTTGAAATTAGTTATTTAACCCTTCACGGTAGTAGGTAACCTAAATCGATTTTTTCCTGTAAGTTTAACATTCAAAGGTCAAAAACGAGGAAAACGAGTAACGAAGATTTAATTAGACGTTTTAACTGTTCTTGATTTTATCAATAATTACGTACGTTAGTAATATTACGTACGTTAGTAATACTTTATTAAATAATTGTTGTACGTAAAAACTACCTAATTATAGATAATTATGTAGGTAATTAGCTAGGCGTAAGTGCTATTTTTCGTCCCGGTTTGTTAACTCTATTGTGTACCGGGTATTAAAGACCCTTCCGTGACTTTATTGTCACATGTCTCCCTACTTAACGATTCGCTGATTTTCTACTTACACTGCTTTTAAAAGCTCTTATGACATAATAATTAGTTATTCTTATCACTGTATACTTAACTACGATTAAGAAAATCATTAAAATAATAATTTAAGGAAGTTTTAAACTTTAACTTTGAAAGATGAATATCCCCTTCTCCCCAATTGCCTTCCATTCTTAAACTGATTGCTTTAAAAAAAACATCGACCACTTCATCAATCAACACTTACTGATATTGAGGTGTTTGTGAATTGGGTTCAAGCCCCCAATATTAGTTATCACGTGCCAAGACTAAATACTTGGGGTAGCTCCACCCCAATGTTGTTAAAAATACCTCGCGGCGATTCAGGGGTTAATTAATAAATAAGTAGTACTGCGTTAAAAGACAGAGTTTAGTGGATACATTCATTTTAATATATAGCATTGCATTCATTTTATGCTTTTAGCTTTACAGATCTAGATTATCTCTTTTTTATAAATTTTCAGACGTAAGATTTTGGGATATCCTATACTTATCAATTGTCCCATATCTATAAACAACAATTGTAGCGACGAGGGGACACGTATGATTTGATTTAGACATTTTTATTGAGTATTATTGATACCCTTTATGATTAGGCAGCGTGTCAGGGGTTAAAGGCGATAATTCAATTGAAGAGTCAAATTGGGCCATAGGAGGTATTTTTCCAATGTTTATCAATTACAAAATCTTGTTTAAACATGTAAATCAATTTTTCTACATAGTAGCAGTACTTAATCAACTTACTGAAAAACTTCACAATCAGAATTTTTATCGGCAAAAATTCAAAACGAACAAAACAAAACAAATTAATCGGTTTATCATAAAGAATGTCTAGATCTAAATATGAAAGCGGTGAAAAGATAGGCACATAAAGTAACCAATCTTATTAATATAAAGATAAGCGTATCTTACACATAAAATGATTCCTGACCGGCTCAATATAAATTTTATATTCGCTAAGTCCGTTGTTTTCTCACAGAAGTCGGCTTAACAAAGTCCACTACAGCTTCACTGTCTGCATCTCAATACTTATTGTCAATATTCACATCAATATCCTTGAAACAAGGTTAGATCCAACACCGATTTTAAAGCCTTATAATATTATTCTCAATTGTTTGTGAATATATTTTAAAATGTAAGAGATACCGTCGGAAGCGTGGGGCGTTTACAGAATTTTTAGTATGGCGACGGCTTCGGCCTATCTGATTCATTTTAAATAGCTAAAATTATTATTAAAACTAAGAAAATATATAATCATGGGTACGTTGGTATGTTTGATGAATAAGAAATAGTTCTATTCTGAATTTTATTGTAGCGTTTAACGCCCTTGACTGATTAGGCGTGTTTTTTTAGGTATTATCAAAATCAGATATGATATACACGCGCCTTACATCCAGCCATCATCTAGTTTACGTTATATATCTTTAAGGTATTTTAGTCTACTCCAATCTAAATCTAAACTAATATTATAAAAGATAATTTTGTTACTTTGTAACCAATTTGATCTAAGACTTCTACCTACTATAAACATTTTTGATTGTTTGAAAATGTAGCTTTGTAGATTGTGTTTGTCAAAATAATAAAACAGAAACATGGAATTTGTTCGTTTTCAGTAAATTTAGTGATTAGGGCTTAAGTGCATTTATAAATTTGTAAAACAGAGGAGCATTTCGAACTAACTAACTTAACTTAACTTTCAACGTGATTAAATAAGAGTTTTTTTTATACGTAAAAAATTACGGTAGATACATTGAGTTAAATAGTATTACATCAATATAAAACTAATATGAAAAGTCCTACACATTACAGTTCAAACCATCAAAAAAAAACCTAAAATATCTAACCGGCCAGTGTCATTTAGCATAAAAACTTTTCATAACAAGATCTCCTTGGTGCATTCCAGTGCGACGAGGGGGGCGGCGCGGTGAACGGCATCAAGTCTGAGCCAGCGGAGCCCGAGGAACCTCGCACCATGCAGAAGGTACCCTCGCTGTCAGACCTCTCTGACCCGGAGGCTTCTCTAGGTAAGTCAGATATTCGAATGAGCTTCTTCTTTTGCTTTTCGGTTGATGGGTATTAGAGTTTTTGAGAACAGTTTTTGTAGGCATCTGAAGTGTTTCCTGGTAGGATAACTGATGGGATGTTTAAAAAAAGAGGAAGATTGTTGGCCAAAGAAAGTATGTGTGTATTTTTAAGGGAACAATAAAAAGTAAGAGCTTATTAAAATACTAAACAATAATCGTACGTAACCGTGTTGAAACAAACTGTTGAATCTTCAATGAAACACCAAATGGTTTAGAGTTACTGTAAGCAACGTAACCTGACAAAATCATTGTTCACGTAACACGAGTAGGCAGTTAAGTATATGTTTAAACGTAAAGCGGCTTCTCTTAGCTTTGAAATTACCGCTTCCGAATATGCCTACCGAGTTCCTATTTCAAACATCTCTAAACACACAAGCTGAAGGTTCAATTTCAGCCACTTACGGTCAACCTGTCATCTGTCAGTGAAGTGTCAAACGGGCAGCAACCATTCATATCACTTGCCTCCAAGGCTGCAGCCAATCGCTGTCTGGATCAGATCATAGATTGCCCCTGCGCTGTCGTCGTCCGCGCAGGCAATAAATCACTTAAGATCGACGGAACTAACCGGTACCCGGAGATCTATGTCCGGACTGGCAGAACGATGCTGCGTAAAAAAATGCTATTGTTTCATCTATATAAAGAAGCTTAGAAAAGTCTGGTTTCTTTAGAAATTTAGATGCAATCTCACTCTATTTTGTAGGTATTACAAATCGATAAAGATAAAAGCACTGTCACCTGAAATCAAAGCCTACCTATTAACATATATCTACGTAGACTCCTTACACTAGATTATACTAAATACCATATTTCTACCATTCACTTATTTTGCTCTAAGTCTCTGTAGAGTACTCTGTATCATAACCTGGAAATAAGAAGAGTTTTCTTCTATTAAGACGCTTTCTTTAAGAAGACGTATTCCTTAAGTAAGCTCTGGTAGTACTGCGAGCAAATTTCTTTAACGTCATCGTAAAACCATGTTTTGAAAGACAATTTTCCGTTATTTAAAAATAACGGCTCTACATAAATTATTGCCATTTAAAAAGCCATTAATATAGATTTTAAAGTTGCCATTTATCTAATCGTGTCATAGCTAGGGCTAAAGACTACGAATTAGCAAATAGGTGAAGTCTAAATAGGATAATGCGTTGCATCCTCTTTTGGGATCGAGTGCAGTTTGAGGACCCAGTTTACTGGTTTCCATAGTCTAACCTATTTCACACGTGTCTGAAATATTTTTGCTTTATAGTAGAATGTTTTTTATTGATCATGGCAGTACAAAACAATAAGATAACTTAGAGTATCCTCCTAATATTATAAACGTGAAAGTTTGTGAGTATGTATGGATGGATGTTTGTTACTCTTTCACGTAAAAACTACTAGAAGGATTTTGATGAAACTTTACAATAATATAGGTTATACTTCAGAATAACATATAGGGTACTTTTTACCGCGGGAAAACTTTTCATTCCCACGGGAAACCGACGTCCATGCGAACGGAGTCGCGGGCGACCACTAGTAGGAGATAAAAAAAATGTAACTGCTTGTTAACTGAGCGTAATAAAAGTTAAAACGCACCTTTATATCTAGCGTTGCCAAAGTTTTGAATAAACGTAAAAAAGAAACAGGCAATGGACGGAAAAATAATTGCAGTTATAGGAAATTCCCTTAAACCAACCATAAATAATGGCACAATTTAATTTTATTATAATTTTTATATATCAATATCAACATTATGTTTTTTATACATATCAGAATTTTAATTATTTTTGAATATTTTTGAAGATGTAACTTGTCAATTCAGTGTCATATGTAAAGTCGTAATCGCTCCAGGGTGGCCCAGTGCGATACGGGCCTATTGTTTTTAAAAACCTATTGTATTTATATTACGTGGGAACATGTTCATATAATAACTCTTTTGTGTCTTTAGCTGTATCAATTATATACCTAATTCTGCCTATATTTATCAAATTACCAGGGCGGGGCGCCAGACCACCCTTGTTCTTGAAACAAAGAGAGTATATGCTCTTTTAAAACCATGTTGATTCTGTTTCAAATCAAATGATCGAAATTTTCCGTTTTAAAACGTTTTATTGACATAAGCGGATCAAAGCAGCATTGTTCCGAGTTTAAAAGCTTTGACGACTTGTAAAACCTATGAACTTGTAATTAATTTCATTTCAAAGTTTCCATTTTAACTTACTTAAATTAATGTAATCCAAAATCCTTTTGAAGTCTTCATTTCTACCATAAATATTATGATAAATAAAATAAAGATAAACATACACGATGACAGACCAACATTCATGATAATAATTACACACGAATTAGATAAATATGAAATGCCAAAAGTTGTTTCATTTTTTTTAGTTTTCTTAAAAAATATAATATATAGTTACTTAATCCAGTAAGCTCTTTTTTTTTTTTTTAATATCGTTTTTACAGGCCTGGATTCAAGTCCTTTAAGCCTTCAGTAAGCTCTTATGTGTGAGTGAGCGAAATGAACGAAAGTAATTAATGTTCGTTCTGAATGAATGGCACTCGTCACGGTAGTAAGCCCGATAATTATTTCAGTGTATAAGAACAGATATTAGTTACTGTGCCACCCTCGATGCTTTTACAGTTTATTACTTGTAAAGCTGAAGTCAGAAAGCTTATATTGTGTTTTAAACGAAGCATAAATAACTGAGAGCCGTATATCGCAGTTAAGCTCGTCTGTTAAGCTTAAAATGACTTTAAACTAGAGTTATTCATATTATAATTAAATTGCGATTATTTTTCGAACAACTGCGCTATCTATAGTTATCATTAACTTCTAGTAGCAAGAACAAAGCTTTGAACTATTTAACTCATACGGAAATTCTGTGAATCACATTTGTTGTGTGAAATTTTATCATTTTGTAAGTAATTCGCTAAAACTATGAAACATTTCACGACGATAATACCGCAATTGTATTGCAACTAATTATTTAAACTTATTGTTTTCGTAACTACTGGCTAATAAGTAATAATTTCATGCGTTTTGAAAAAAGTATGAACGAAATCCATTTACTAAGTCACTGGCTGGTTTTAACTTTTTTTCTTCGTGTAAACTGATCCATCGATGGATCGCATATTCGATACTGTAAGGATGTTGCGGTGTTCACTTCCCTGCCGTGTTATCCCATATACAGGATGTTGCCTAACTTATAACTTTGTGCAATTAAACAAATTCGTAACTATTTTGTTGCAGCTAAAACTGGACCTTCTCCTAATATTGACGAACCTATTTCGTGTTTAAGGATAAACATCCGCTTTTCATTCATAGACTATGTAATATTTTGAAGCAAACGCCTAACTGTTATGAATAGGTTGATATTTATATTTTTTTGCTTATTTTTACAATATAATATGTATTGGAATATAAATTTCTTCTTAAAATAAGCTTGTTTACACGTAGGTAATCAATTTTTTTTTTATTGTGCAAAGCAAAACAAAGAAGTAAACTTTAATAATTTTATTTAAAATACGTTCATACACTCCGCAACACCCTGTATCTTATAGTTTTTTCTGCTCCATGAAGTAGAAAACAAAGTTTCGAGTACCACCTGTTTTTTTTTCTTTACTTTTCCACTTTTACTGTCGCCTTTATGGCTTTTGTAATAGAGTGATTCGTTATGTGTTGTTAGAACAGGTTTGACGTTGTCTCAATATTGTCTCTGGGATCACCATGTGCAGCTGAGTTTGTGACATTTATTATTATGTCTCATTGAATGACTGTAGACTTGATGATTACGTTCGTTTGATTATTATTATTACAACAGCAAACGTTAGAAGTTGTCTGATTATTATTTCAAAATTGTAAAACTTTTTTTTTACTTTTTTTTCAATGTAAGAACCTCATCTTACTTTTGGAGTACCTATAACACACACAGATTACTCCCCGATGATTAACACATTTATTCAGATATCATTTCTATACACAAACCGTTCCATTTCATTCATTAGAACTGCCCAATGCCGTTTTCTTTAAATCGGTATTCCTCACTCACTCCAACAACAAAGCCGAAAGCTTTTTGATCACCAGTCGACTAACAAACCAACATGTCGGCCGACTGATCGGCCGTCGGTACCAGGAGGGCAGAACTCTTTGAGAGCTTTCCATTCAAAGCGTTTATGAATGAAGCCTGCATGTGTGCGTGGGGTGACTGTCGCGACGTGATCCGCGTTTACATGTGTGCGTTAGAGACACGTGTTTATTAAGCAAGTCGTTCATGAGAATTTTCTTGAGTCAACATCAGAATAGAACAGAAATAGTTCGTTTGTGATCGCAATGTTGCGAATTGCGGTGGTAGCCACTATTACGTGGACTGTTTGTTTGTGCATGTCGGGCAGAAACGAAATTAACTCATTTCATCATGTGTTTTGCTTTTAATATTCGGATTTTTAATAACAAATGTTATTGCATCTGTATTATTATTAACGTAAATGCTCCTATTAACGACCTACTAAAATTTGTACTCTATTAACGATCTATTTTTTCAATCAGTCATATTAGACTTAATATAGATTCTATAAAAATTTTAACTTAAAAATTAGATAGGTAAGTTAGTTGGTCAACAAACAAAGTAAATTTGTCATGTCTAAATAGCCAGTGTTAGCAATAATTTGTAATTGAATGAGTGACGCTCGATAACGACGCACTTTCCATAGTGTCGCGTCTCCAGCCTCGTAAGCACACCGAAATATTACTTAAGGTAAACAACAAACTTAAAGTTGATTTATATGCTTGCTATCACATAACAACTATAATACATATATTAGTTTTCGAAATTACATTAAATTTAATCATTTTTATTGGTTTTTATGGCATAAAATCATATCTTAATTAAGGGCGGTAATAGGATCCAAATTTCATAACTTGACTCTATTAACGATCCGTGGCGTTATTAGAAGTTTGTAAGTTTTATATTTGATTCTATTACCGACTCACAGCTGAAAAGAAATAACAAGAACCATTTTTATAGAAACATGTAACCAGAGGTACCTATACTGCTTGCATAGGCGCAAGCAGTATACCTCTGCTCAACTAGAAGCTTAGCTGATAGCTGTCAATGAAGGAAGCAGGATATACGAAGCTTGAAGACCGCATATAGCATACCGACAAAAACTACCGTGACAAGACAAATAATAAATATACAAATGAACATTGTGGAAAACAATATTGTTCAACGAAGGACAAAGAAAAAAGACTTGTGGACTGGATTTTCTATGTCGGAAAGTCAGGTTTTCCTGTAACAAAAGACCAACTGTTAGAAACAGTTGCAAAATTGGTGGAAAACTTAGAGCGCTCTTATCCTTTCAATGATGGTGTTCCAGCTGTTTCTTAAGGCTATGTCTTGGTATCCTACCATTTCAAGGCGAATTGAATTAGCCTACAAGCCGATTTTTAATTGCGATGAGACGGGTTTTTTTTATTTCCCAAAGAAAAACAGGTTTTCGTCCGAAAGGGCAGCAAGGAAGTATATTATGTACGACTAGTGGCCGCCCGCGACTTCGTTCGCGTGGAAGTCGGTTTCCTGTGGGAATGAGAAGTTTTCCCGCGGTAAAAAGTACCCTATGTGTTATTCTAATGTATAACCTATATGAATGTTAAGTTTCATCCCGTCCAGTAGTTTTACGTGGAAAAGAAACATCCTCACATACTCACATACATCCACACATCCATACATACACACAAACTTTCACGTTTATAAGTAGGATTTCAAGATTAAGATGTTGATTTCAAAACTGTAATAATGTCTTAATATACTTTTAACAGCATTTTTTCATTTTATCGTTTAGATGAAGGGGCAATTTTTAGGGGTCGGTAATAGAATCAGAAAAAACGGTAATAGAATCAAATCACATCTTTAGGTCGGTAATAGAATCAATTGCTCTTTCGAATTAAACAATTAATTATTAATTACAGTGTAATAAAATACTAAATTGAAGTACCGAATCTAACAAAACACTTCACAAAGATTGATATTAAATTAAAACACCTTAACTAACCTATCAGTATCTATCTATATACTCAAAGTTATTCCTGAGACAGCTTAAAGGGGCGGTAATAGGAGCATTTACGTTAGCTGCTACTGTTTTAGAAAAGCATATTCAAATTTTATTGTGGATCTGTTAAGATGTACCTATTATTTTTAGTAGAAATACATTTGATAACCCTCAATTAATATTATCCGTAAATGTTTGAACCTATAGTAACTAAAAATGTGTTCCATGCTTTCTTTAAAATTGCATTCTTCTTCCAATAGTAAAATAAGCTTCGCTAAAACACTGGAAGACAAACTTTTAACAATACAGTTAACATTATTTTTTATTTATCCAATCTTACTGTGAAAATGTAAAATAAAACCCACATATTTTCTATAGCAACTCATACTCGCTTTAAATATCCTTAGTTACATTCCCTTTAAATATTCAAATACGTACGTTATCGTTTAAACTTCGACTCCTGCGCCGGCCGTTGTCCCGCGCACGCGCATTGCGATGGGATATCGCTTCATAGAACACAACTATCTGCATACTAACTACTGCATTAACACCTTAAACACGTTCATTTCAATATTTTAAGATTCACTACGATACTATTGAAGCCTATCATTTTATTTAAATAGAAAATGACTCTTTATGTTGTTGGGTTGTCTTTTTATTCGAGGTTCTATATCTTCATTTTAGAACTGGCATTATTGAAAACACGACATACCCTGGAAACACTATTTAAGAAATTTAAAATTGACAACGTACTGAAAAAAGTTATCATACAAAAGAATATTATGCTTGTATTATTTTAGCTTGCAACGGCTTGGAAATTAGGTTTTTATATATTGAGTCATCTAAAGAAGTGGTTTACGACAAATACTTTAATTAATACGGAAACTTTAAACTTAGCTAATACTAAGCCCTCACTGTCAGTTTCTCTCAAAGGCAAACAGTTGCAGACAGACTAGTTACTAACTTATAGTCTGGCCACCGAGAGAATGCGTTTGTGACACATGCCATTAGTGTTGGGGTAAAAAACAACATTGATAACTTATTTTTCAATCAACAGAAAAAAAACTTGCTCATCTTATTTATATTTTATTTATAATATAAAAATAGTTTTATGTTGTTACGAGTTAAAATCTAGGTGAAATAATAAAAAACAAAATCGAAACAGTATTGTTTTATTGTAGGAACGTAAATAATTAGATTAAAGATATTTGTAAACGTTAATTTTTAAGCTAAGCCCAAGATGGAAAAGAACTAGCAAGAAAATCCAACTGCTGCCTTTTTACAAAGGAAACTCAATAGCATTGTATTGGCATAAGTCTGATATTATAATATGATATGATAGTATGATATGGTATAAGTCTCAGCACCCGATTACCGTACTGCAGAGCCAATTCATTTATTTCATATCGAACATTTGCCGATTTATTTTCTTTCACTAACCGCAATAGTTATGCTTCAAGCATGTCCATATTTACGTCGATATCATCTATACTAATATTATAAAGCTGAAGAGTTTGTTTGTTTGTTTGAACGCGCTAATCTCAGGAACTACTGGTTCGAATTTAAAAAATATTTTTGTGTTGAATAGACCATTTATCGAGGCAGGCTTTAGGCTATATAACATCACGCTGCAACTATTAGGAGCGAAGAAATAATGGAAAATATAAAAAAAACGGGGAAAATTATTCATCCTTGAGGGCTTCCGTTGCGTGCGCTGCGAAAACGGTTCTAGATACTAAAAATATATGTATGAAAGAATTAAGGGAACTTTTTACCGCGGGAAAACTTCGCATTCCCACGGGAAACCGACTTCTACGCGAACGGAGTCGCGCGCGCACACTAGTGTTTTTATAAACAAGCTTCTAATTCTGCTTTTTTATTAGCAATTGATTGATAACTTTAAAATTGACTGATATTTTTAGCACATCCCTACGAAAATATCATAAGTAGTGTTAGTTGTTTATATTTTTAAAAATACATATTTTATCAGTAATTATTACCCTTACAGTAAGCCCTCAGTTATAAAATTTAAAATCAGTGTGTCTTAATATCATTTTATTGCTTATTATTTGTTTGTGGGGTCAAAATAGACGACTTTTTTTTTGTTTGTTTACGTAGACGGCCTTTCAAAGTTCCCTCGTTATTTCAAACACAATGTGTCAGGAACGCAATCTCTCGGTGGCCGGACAATAGGTATGTGTTGGAGTTCTGTACGCAGTTAATATGCCAGCTGAAAAATGAATAGCTGGTTCCTTTATTAACGTGAAAGTTTGTGATTATGTATGGATGTATGGATGTGTGGATGTTTGTTCCTCTTTCACGTAAAGACTGCTGGACGGATTTGGATGAAACTTTACAGTAATATAGGTTATTACATCAGAATAACACATAGGGTACTTTTTACCGCGGGAAAACTTCTCATTCCCACGGGAAACCGACTTCCACGCGAACGGAGTCCCAGGCGGCCACTAGTACTTTATTTATACTACTTCCAGCCTTCCAGCCTTTGGTCAGTTAATTCACACATGATATACCAAGCTTTGGTATCACAATTATGATTTACAGCAGCTATAAATTTGCAACGTTCACATAATGATATTACCAAAGGCATTTGGATAGAAGCCAATGCCCGGAATCTAATACGTACCTAAATGTATAAATCTACTTATGTTTAATGCATTAGGTGATGAAAATATATCTGTTTATCTAGTTTTTATTATGTAGTTTTCAAAATAAACTTGATAAAACCAGTTAAATAGCTATGTAAGGTATATTGTGCTGAAATTCTGCTTGTCGATCTTTCAGTTTAAATAAATAGTTAAAATGTTATGATTATGGATGAAATAACGTGTTTACCGTTCCTGCCGTTCGCTCTTGGATTTAACCTTTAATATATAACTGCTTACCTACATCTACTTAGTAAAAGTTGAGACTTATTTATTATCTTCCAGACTGCAGATACAACCCAAAACCTATAAAAAAATGTAAAAAAATACTTAAGTATAAAATATAGTTTTGAACTATCATTTTTTTTATATATTGGATAGTAAATTTCCATATAAAGAAGCTTACACTTATAATGTAACGTTTAGATGATCTAAAAATAAATCAATCAATATGCGCAAACGCTTTCTCTACTACATCACAGCAGCGCCATCTATCACCAAGTTACGACTTTTCAACACATCGCATGAAATGAAAAAATGAGTAGTTCTCTAAATCACCGTAAGATGTCGTTGTTAAACGTAGTGCAGCGTCGTGTGAACAGATGGCGCTTTCTGAACTTAACTTTAAAAATACCCGCCTTATAATTTGAAACAAGGCAAGCCCGGGATATTTTAGCATTCTGAATCTTGAATTAATAACAATTACCCTAAGTTTAGTATCAATAGAACTCAAATCTGTTAAGATAACCAAAGAATTTTAAAAGTCTCAATTTTCCAATCATTATTCTCATTATTTAAAAAAAAACTTAAATTTTCTCTCTCTTGTAACAGTAGAAAACTGAATCTCATTTCAATAATATCGGGATCAGCCTTTTAATTGACAAACAGAAACTAAACAAGTTTGCAGTCCGGGACCGTTGTCTGTGCGCTGTGACGTCACAAATCCAGGGGGGAGGGGGCGGTGCGGGTGTGCGGGAGGGGGGTAGCGTGGGAACCTCGCGGCAGGTGCGCTTGCGCCGGCCACTGATCCTTAACACGCACACACTAACACCACGTATCTATACACGTACTACCTAACACACACTACTATTACCCGTTATACTGTACTATCACCTACTTTCTGAAGGATTAAATATTATTTTAATGGCAATAAGGTAATGATTGCGGACCGCAATAGACGCTTCGTACTGGTTCCAAACGGGTTTGAAATAAAAACACAGTTGTCACGACAAAGTAAGGAATTACCAAACCAATCCATTTAAAGTACAACTTGGCAAAATAATTTCAGCTCTTTTCGTGAATCATACAGTTATATTCAGTTATTTTTTATAAAAGTAGGTATATTATTATTATATATATATTTTCCTTATAATAAAGTAATTTAATTTAATTTAATTTTAATAAAGTTATTGTTATGATTTCGGCTGATAGTAGTTAAAGAGCAATTTGCAGATTTTTAGATTTGAGTTTTGGCTATGGTAATAAAATTACCATGTTGTGTTTACCTTTCCTTCTGACTAAAATAAATTAATTAACAGAATCTCAATTAATGTCTCGTCTTTTGTTTTCCTTCATATTTCATCTCGAACACTGAAAATCAAACAAAAACATTGCAGACACTTCCCTAAAACATCCCTTCTTTCAACCCTTTTGATGTAGAGTGCCCATTTCCAGATATTTCCAGTAAACAAATTATAGATAGGAGCTCCGAAAATATTCCGAAGTTTTTCTATTGTGTTCCAATAACAAGGTTATCATGTCCGACGTTCACGATAGAAATAGGGTCACAACCAACAAAAATTGAATTATGACTCGGGCAAGGAACATTTTTACCACGCTTTTATTAGCTTGGGTTGTATCTATGTAATGGAATCTTTGAGCATAAATTTGACCGATTTCCAGAAGTTCGATTAATTTGAAACTTTGCACACGTATTAAGGACCGATGACAATGCAATAATTTAATAAGAGTTTCTCATTATCCTTATTAGGACCACCAGGATTAATAAATTCATCTTTAGATCCTTTTGTAGGAGAGTAAGAGAGACAAAGCTAGCGCGTGATCTGCGCCTTTCATCACTAATTGAACTAAAAAGTAGAAAATAAATAATAGTTTAAAAACTAAAATACCACGCTTTTATTGCTAATCGAACTAAAAAATAGAAAAAAATATTTCAAATCGGAGTAAAAAGCGTGGGGTGCTCGATATAGTATGTAGAGAGTTATGAAAATGAAGTAAAATGCACCCCTCGCTTTTTACTCCGATTTGAAATTTTATTTTCTATTTTTTAGTTCGATTAGCAATAAAAGCGTGGTATTTTAGTTTTTAAACTATTATTTATTTAGCCTTTGAAGTAAGCAATCAAGCCTGACCTTAAAGGGAGGTATTGTGGAACCCTTTGTAAAAGGTAGACGTTTTATTAGGTTTTTGTGGAAACTGAGCAATTAAGGAGGGATGGAAAGTTTGAAATTGGTCTAGTCGAAAAGATAGTTAAAAAGAAGCCAACAAACCGCTTTTTTTTGTTTCTCAGTTTAATAACAGTACAAGCTTCATGATAAAAGTCGGCAGATCTGCTACAAAGTAGTCACAGCTTACGCTCTATCATAGAAAACGTATGCGGCCAACACAGCTTTTCCAAGTGGCCAGTTCTTCTGCAATTAAAGTTATTTAACTCGGAAAAATCGTTAATTACAGTCGACACAGTTCTCAAAGTTTTCATCAGTTACTGGACATCGATCGACACTAGCTGGAACGATTTCTATGCAACAGTATTTTATAATCACTGCTATTAGCCAGGATTGCACAGCGAAAGGGTTTAATGACAGGCACCATTACAATTATACGATTGTTAGTAACAATAAATTGAATCGTAAATTTTTTAATTAAATTACATAGTTTCTGCTTTTGAGAAGTTTAATTTTAATTATTCGTTTTCAGAGACTCTATTGTCGGTTCAGATTTATTGGTCGTTTTATTTTACGTATTTTCTTAGTTAACCTTATGTGGTTAATTTTCGTGATCTTAGGTTTTGATTTTCGGTATATTTGTTATTTGGAATTATGTAAATCTAATAAAATATTACAAAATTTTATTTAAATAAGAATCCTAGAGCTAAAGATATATTTATTTAAAATAAACGCAAAGCATAATTAATACAGATTCTATAGTAAAAACTTTTACGGTCTCGTGCAGTGATTCAGAGAAAATACATTAATCTTCGTTTATATAGTCAATATTATTACTATGAATGAACTCTTAAAGCGCTTTATCAAATTCGTTTTAGACCTATTTATTCGTAGTCCAAAGCTGTAGTAACCAATCGACGACATCGTAGCAATACCGTAGCTATCAATCGTTATCTCACGGTTATGAAATTGAAATATTAATTAAACCCACAAATAACATAGCTTCTGTTATCACCGAAACATCGCGTTTTCAAATAGGCAGGCAGTTTCGAAATAGGCTGGGCAATTTACTAGGCGCCTGAGGCAAGCCAGGGGCGTAGCGACTAAAGTACTTTGGCCAGAGTTGATTAATTATTAACGATTATAAGTGTGAAACTTGATGTTTTCTATGGCCGTTACTTACTTTACTTAAAACTAAGGTCACTTACACACTATTGTGTCTTGATAAATCAGAATATGCGGTGTAAAGTTTACGTAATGGTAAAAGGCACAGATTCTTATACAAAAGTTCTTAGAATAACAATGCAATTGCATTTTGGTTTTGGTTATTAATTAACTGGTAAAATTAAGGATTGTCTCGTAAAATTACTAGAATATAGTTAATGGTATTCCTTGATGGACTTTACCAGTTGTTTGACACAAACAGAAACACAGACGGTGTCATCCTATGAACATTTCAATATTAAAAATCCAAAAGTGTAATATCTTAACCACTTTTTAGCTATCTTCATAAAAATCGCATATGCACGAACATAGAATCGCTAGTTATCTGTAGTACATATATTCGTGTATGTAAACAAGCCTTAACGAGACTCCATTATTTCTGTAAACGTTGTTAATTGCACTGTTAAATGTTATTTTCTCACCCGTTATCGTTTTAAATGAACTGGTTATTAAAAAGTTATTAGAGAAAGATTTAAATGAATGCGTGTACACTGTTTAACGGCGATTTTCAATTACTTACGAGTTTTTCATTTTTTTATATTTTATGTTTTATTGTATTTGTGTAGTAAAATAAAAAAAATAACTTTAACTCAGCTAATTTAATTAATTTTAGTAGTCAGTTATTTCCATAATAATATTTTTCTGGGTAAACCTCAATCTATTTTAAAAAATGATGGAGGACTATAGCCAATCGCATAACCCTTTTTGAGCTTAAAACAATCTTCCAAGTTTTTAAATGAATTTTAATAGCTGGCTGGGTGCCTGTTCCTTGAAAAGAGCATGAAATAGGCATTATTGTTAACTATAATTATCCGGTCGTTAAAACCTTACCCTTAACACCTTCGTATGTGCTATCTTCAAGTATCTAATAAAATTTAATACAATACTATTTATTTGAAATAAGCGAGATTTAATAAAAGATTCTCAGTTACTATTTTCGTCGTAACGTTGGTTTTTGATTTATTAAAACAATACCTACTTTATGCTTACTTTTCGGAGTGAAATTTTAAACCCTACACTAATATGGTGAGCAATAAAGAGTTAATCTATCTATTTTTCTAATATAGAAACGGTAATATCTACCCAAAATGTAAGACTCAGCACATTGCTACGTAATTTTCTAATCGTTTGAAGCAATGACTATAGTTTCATGACAAACGCAGGAAGTGCGGACTAATACAGCCTTAATTACACCTATTGATACATAATAGATATTCAAAATTCGATACGATTTCCACTAGGTATTGTTGTTTTTAAACGATGTAACGTTTCTAAGATTGGACTTAAAATTTAGACTTACCATCCATATTTTAGTCAAATATGGTTTGAATGAAATCTGTACTTTTTCTATTTTGTAAACTTGAAACTTTTGCACAATTTTGCGACATTTTATTTTGATGTAAAACCACAAATTACAAGAGTTTTGTATTTGGTTTCTTATTTGGGCCATGTATTAACGAAATTAAAAATTAAACTTTCAAATCAAATTCAGCTTATGTCAAGCAACCAATTCCTTTTTTATAGTTAATAAAAAAAACTGTATAGGTATTACAGATTAGTTAAAAAATTAGAAGATTGCACGTAATCTGCACTAGTGTCACCTCACCTAAAGATAAAAAAACAGTATTTTCAACTATTCGGTTTACATCTTACATGTCACCTCTTACATTAAGATAACAAACTCATTATTATGACTATTCGACTGTTGTTTTGCATCTTACAGTAAAAACCGACAGTTGACAACCTCAGTGATTAGACACCCAAAATACCCAATCATCTCAGACAATGAGGTATCATCTCACGTTTATCAGCGATCATTTCGGTGTAATGCGCGTGATCGCAAGGTGACAGAAGTTTAACTCGAAGATCGCGTGCGTCCACGCATCAAACTGATCGACCAACGTATCATGAGAACTGGTCGAGTATTTAGTGTCTTATTGTTACACTCTTATTTAGGTTTTTGGCTACTATGTTATAAAAATTGACCTGGCTTTGAAGTATGAAAAATTTTGGCGGCTGGTTGCTTTGATACACAAATTATATAAAAGATGAAGATCGAGGAAGATTTTTAACTTTTTTACACGAGATTTCTTGAATATTAAAGGATTTTAATTTTATCAAAGTACAAAAAATTTATTAGGTATCAACTTATATTGGTTAATTCGGGGCTGATTCTTGTATTTTTTGTTTAAACCTGTATGGGCATTGAATTGGTATTTAATAATATATATATTTTAGTATTATCATTCTATACCTACTTACTTAATGACAAAAAATCTTATCTCAGTCCCTCCTCCTTTTTATAAATACATTAATGAAGATAAAACACTCCTAAAGTAATTAAAATAAAATGAATACCTACTGTAGTTGATTGGCCGACACGAAACACATTTGCTGATTTCTTTTTTTTTTTTGGTGTTCCCAAATTTAAGGATTCCATTAAATAGTTCTCTGAATCGCCGAGTACAAAGTAAGAAGTCTTCGTTGGTCGGTTGTGAAACGTTTCCTTCCTGCGTCGCACGCGCAGGGTTTCTGGGAAAACCCGCTTTTGGATGGATGTTGCCGATTGTGATTGATTTCGACAAATGTTACTTAAAGTTTACGTAGTTCTTATTTAAATATTTGTATTTCTTCATCATGTATTATAATCCATTCAAGAGGCTTGTCAATACCTAGATTAATAATGAAGGGCGACTTTCTAATAAAAATAAAACCCGGCCGATGTCGGCTCTTCATTTAAGTCTTAATTTCTGCAAGTACCTAAGTACCCTAAATAAAATCAGAAACAAAAATCTCGTTGCTCCTCAAGTGGCCATTTAATTCGGACTGTTTGTGAATTGTCGTTAATTTATTTTAATTAAGAACCCGGTGGTTTGCGAAGATCGCCGCGACTGCGCACGCCCGCATCTGGTGGCTTGACCCACATCATTTGGAAACTTTAATTAATGAGATTATTTTGCTAAAGCTTAGAGTTTGAAGTTACAAGTATGTAAAGGTAGGGCAGTGAATGATTTCATTAGCTGAGCCTGTGACAATGATAGAACTCAAAGTAAAAATTGTTTAGGAAGCTAAAACGAATTTCCCATAAAAAGGTCTAGTAAGTAACTCTATTAAAAAAAACCCAAATTAAACACGCAAATAATTAGTTGTCTGTTTATCTCCCAAACAGAAGCCAATCATTAACATTATTTTAAATGCTGGGAATCGAACCTACGGCGCCATGAATGGCTATGTAAATAATAAAGATATTGATTAGCGTTTCCGGAAGGTGGTGTCAGTAATCGTGGCCGGATGTCATACTCCAGTTTTGAACGTAACCGCCAATTAATTACCTTACACTGATTTCCTCTGCTGATCTTGAGAACGTGGTATTATAAAAAAATACACGACACGTCATTTTGTTTGGTTTGCTTAATGTCTAATGGTTATTCAATTAAAAGTTAGAAAACAAAAAACAACTCTTGGAAATATTGTCGTGTTTTACATTCAAAGAAAACAATTCAAATAAATGGTTACACACAAAAGCTAATCTAGTGTTACACTACTCAGCATCTAAAGTTTCATTACCAAGAAAACAGTTTTTCCGGACTTCCTAGAGCGTTTACAATGGCGTCGCTTCCGGGCAGGTTCCCGCCAAAACAGAAATAGCTGACCCAATTCGCGCCAACACGTCCGCTGCGCGCGCGCTCCGTTCTGCATTTCCGGCCAACGTGTCATTTTTTATAGGTTATGATTTTTTTCAATATTTTAACTAAACGCAGAAACAGCTGTAGATTTTATGGTTTCGATAAAAGATGAAATTTATTTTATAGGCATAATTAATAACGCGGGATAAGCGGAAGTGTAGCCGATCAACAAATTTTTACGACGCACGGATTTTTCGAGACTGTTGACAGTTTTTGGGAATTAACGATTCACGCTGCGTTGAAAATAAAACAATATTGGCTACTGTGATTATAATGTTAGCTTCTTATCCATAAAATCTAAAACAGCATACTTGCTTGAAAGTTTTTGTTTGAGTCACCGACCAATTCTTATTTTTTTAATTTGAGTACCAAAATTTTATATTTATCTCCTTCTCAATACTTAATCTTTCCTGTATTTAGTCAAACCTATAAAAATAGAAGTAACTAAGTACCATACCTACAATTCTTACGTCATACATAAAATAGTGGGTATATACCTATATAGACATCTATCACATTTTTTTACCACTCCCAACGTAACCCTTACCTCTATACAGAATCCCTTTACCTTACAACACCAGTGAACTCGTCATGTAGTCCTGTACCTTCTTGCGCAACTCTTGTAGTTTTTGGAGCGGAAAGCCTTCGTTGCCTCATCTCGACCTTGCTGGAATCGTGTGTGTGTGTGTCTGTATGACTGTAATGAAGGTAGATGCAAACTGGACGGTTATTACACATGGTAATAGCTGATGGTGGATCTTTGACATTGGGGTTTTCGACATAGGTGCGTTTGGGAGATTCGTTTATGATTTGTGTTGTCTTTGACTCTTTGGGAAATTAATAGGTTATTGCCTATTTTTTTGAGGTTTTTGTTCTGCAATATTTGAAAAGAAGTTTAGGTACCTACTTAACGCCTCTTAGTTACCAATGAAAATCGAAAACTTAAAATGAATAAAACGAGTAAAAATTTACAAAGACACCAGAAGACCGAGACAGTTTTTTTATTTACTTAATATTTTAGTTTAAATCTTTTTTCATATTGTTGTTAAGAATTTTCTCAACAACCTGTGCTACTACACTTATCAAAAATCGATTCTGCCTGAATAATAAAAGCACTAGCTATTAGCAAAGTTAGTGGAGTCTAGTCTAGACGCACCCCCTGGCGGAAATAATGGACATTAAAATAAAACGTTTTTTAATTAAATAGCCAATACACCCATAGACCGATAGACTCAGTTATTAGGCAATTTTTTTAATCTTTTACTGAACAAAAATTTTCATTTCGCAATAACCTTCTGTATTAAGAATTCGGTAAAACCGTCAATAAGTATCTTTTACCTTCTTCCTAGAAACTTTGAAATTAAATATAACCATAGATTTAATCGAGTAAAAATAATTTAACTTCAGAATAACTAAGTTTAAGTTGTGAGTCGTTTCATCGTAAAAACGAAACTATTATATTTTTATGCTAATTCATACTCATTTTTAAATTATTATTTGTACAAAAACAATATAAGGGCCTTTGACAAACCATAGTTTTCATAATTACCAGTTAATATTTATTGATTAATTGATAAACGCGCCTAAATCATGTCTCTACATTTTAGAACACCCTGTATAAGCTTCCCACACCACTTCCGGCTCGAGACGGCACTATCAAGGTGTTTCCCTTTTTCGGGAAACATTTCAAACACTGTTTATAAAGCACAAAGACCATTATTGTCACTCGCTAGAACAAAATCGTTCACAACGCAAGATAAGAGCGGCGACTTTGTCGGCAAACACCAAAGTATGCGCACGAGTCTCCCTCGCGTGAACTTTGTACGTTTCAAAGAACTTCAAGTCTTCGGTTTTGTGTTTCTTTACTTTATAAAGTACTGATATGACAGAAATTTGTAATTTTCCAAGAATGGCATTGATTAAGAAAAAAATATGCTAATGAGTTTCATTGCGATACGCAAGCGACTAATTTTGTTAATTAAAGCTTGTGTTTTCTTGCGGCTTGACTCTTAATCATGGCGGAGATAATTTGTATTTCAAGAAATGATGTTCAATTGTATTAAACTCTTTTTCTATACAACTAAATGCTTAAATTACAGTCCTTGATTTTCCAGACAAGAAACTGATCATTTATTCTCAAATACTTTAAATCTTCCCATGTATTTCGCAGATAACAAAATCCAGACAGTCACCGACCGGGCTAATTTTGAAACAATTAATTTTCTCCCTAGTTACAGCTTATTACTTCGTTACAAGTAATAGTTAACTGGCTACAGTATAAGTAGGCACTGCCTCCAATCAATGTGGAGCATGACGCTGGTAATTATTTAGAAAGGAGCCAAAAGTTATTATCGTCAGCAATAAGCTAACCTACACGTCATTATGGTGGGTCCTTCCCAGTTTGTCAAAGCGCGTATCGTCAATTCGTAGATCGAGGATTTTGGCGCGCTCGGCCAATGTAACAAGTGTGTCTGTTCTAGGCTAGTTAGAAAGCGAAAACCTTTGCTTAATCTATGCACGAATACTAAACCAATTATTTGCCTTTATTTAAAATGTAGTATGGCTATTTTTAAAAAGATTTAAGGGTTTTATAAAGTAATCCAATATATTATTACAGTTAGTTAAATTTCACCATAGTAAAATTTATCAAGTAACTAAATATGTTACTTTAAAACTCGTTAAAATTCATCATTTAAGTTTAAAACTCTTCGAAACTTTACATGTATGTGAAGATTGATAGGATCATAAACTTAGATTTTTTCGTTAATAAAAACCTTTATCTTTTTTTAATTAAAATGAAGACCATTTCATGGTTGAGGAGTTACCAGATATGCATTTAAACCGACGCAGTTTGTAACTTTATTTTAAGATTCCGAAAAATAAGGTAATTCTTACCTACCTGTTTATAAGTAAGACTTGAACCAAAAGTTTTCCATAAAAATGTACTAAACTGAATACGCAAGCCGGGAACAACCCATCTTAATATTTAGATGTAACATAGTGTCTGGTAGCTGATCGCTGGGCCATTATCGTTTTATCTCAACTTTCGATCATCACGACCCCACTGCGCGCGCGCAATGAAACTGACCGCCGAGCCAATCTAACGTATCAATGTTTTGCCCTTCTATTTGGATTAGGATAAGAATTTTGAGTTCGTAGGTTTTTTTTTTCTGTTTATATTTAATTGAAAGAAAGAAGACAAGATACCTAAAGTGATTGAACAGTTTAGGTTTTCATTCTTTTTAATAGTTAGTTGTTGAAAAGACAACATTTTGTCTGTAAAAGAGTGCACTTAACTTCATGGAGATATGAACTTATTTCCATAAGAAAACGTAAATAATGCAAAGAGCGCTACTTGCAAACTTAAATTTATACGATCATATTTCAATCATAATCATTCTATCAAGAAAAATATGTTTCCCTGTAAGAAACTGCTTTTAAGTAGTCACTTTATTAAGACTATGAATACGATTAGATTTATAACCGACACTTTACTAATAATTCTTGTTTTGCATAATAGTTATTAATAATCTGTAACCAGTTTTATACTTTTAAACTGTTCAAAAATCTTATCATTTTAGTATGATTGAAACATTATTCTTCAACTTTTAACGATAGTAATATTTCAATAAAACAAAATAGGTTAATCTTGTTATAGTTTTTCAAAAAATCACATCTTAGTCATATCTCATTTTTAATTGAACACAAAAATTTTCATTCTCCAATACCTTTGAGTTAATGAGTATTAATATTGATGTCATTTTTATCTTTAGGATAGATCTCGATGCATTCTCAGGGGCTAACGGTTTTACTAGATAAACTCGAAAACAGAACAAAATCACATGTAATTGTGAAGCTTTCAGATCGTTTTATTAACTCCTAAACCCAGTGCATACAGTAAAAGTTGTTAGATTATCTTTACTAAGATTTGTTCGACTACTGCTTTTCCTTTCCACAGTTCCAACCACTACAACTGCTTTACACTTCATATTCGAATTTCAACACTATATGTTTTTCCGTAGCGTTGAAATTCCCCTGTCAGCTTTAAGGAGTTGTGTCGTTGTTTCATATGAAGTGGTGACTGGTTCTTGGGCGGCAGGTGTTTCGAAGCAGCCTCCTCCCACCAAGTCTAGAGATCAATGATCTAGCTGAGATTTGCTTAGGTACAATCCAGCGCACACCTGGAGCCTATAGATCCTTAGATCGAGATTGCAGCTATGTTCCTTTGTGCTTTATTTATTTTAAGACTAGCTTTTATCTATGTGTTAGTTATTCTAAAGAGTTCAGTATTAACTTGCTTTAACGGGTGATATTCTTACGGCTTGGCTGTGGAAGATAAGCTGAATAATGCACCCTGATAATTGTGATCTTTATCAAAAACAAAGCTATAAATATAACTGGGAAGAACGGCTGCAACTACAATGACGTCAGCTTTATTAACTCAGTTACAGAAATAGAATTTATAAATCTAAACCTATCAATTTTAACCCCTAAAATGATCCACGGCAGATTTCTCTAACCAACACGAGTGGGTAGAACCCAGCATCAGCGGTTAATTGATCGGCTACTGAAATCGATAAAGTTGGCGGGTATCGATTAATGGCGCGATTAAATCGTAATCGGTAATTAGTAGCCGTGTGTCTGAAGCACCGTGGAATATGCGTTGGGCACCGCCCTAACACACAGTTGTACAGATTCATTATATCATTTATCTTTCTTTATTATACTCACAGATTTAACATTCTAAAGTTTATAGTTTTCTTTTTTTTTTTACAAAACGCCCTTAAAACACACGCATAAAAGCTTGAACCTTAACTAACTGTAAATCTACTACCGTTTTATTTAACCACACGTCGCCACTTATGTGATTTATTTCAAAGGGCACTGAAAGGGTTAAACACTTTTACGGAGTGCTCCATGTATCATTTGAAAGGTCTGGTTATTTATTAACGATTGTTAAGGGTTAAATTAAATTACGTCTTCACTGTATGTTTTTTTTTACATTTTACGTTTCTAATAACCTCGAAGATCATTAACACCTTGAATTTTATTTTTTAATTATAAATTCCAACTAAACTTTCAGCTTCACAATCAAACAAGCATAACTGAAGTCACAATAACAATATTAATTAGCCTTTATGTGTCCCACAAGATAGGTACAGATTCCTTTCACTATTTAGAATTGGTTAAACATTTACGCTTTGTACAAAAAGAATATAAACCGCTTCCTAATAATGATTTAATAAACTGAAGCAAGAAATCATAAATCGATTACAAAATAAACTCATTTCAGTATGGGTAGTATCAAATCTAACACATATTCTCGTTAAAGTGTTTCATTGAACGTAAATCATAAACATGTAGCCAATTTACTGGTTTTGGTTCATAGTTCATAACATAACGGTAGCTCGATCGCCAGCCATATAATTACATACACATAGCAATACACATACACATACACACACACACCTGGCCGCCACACACATGCAAACTAACTGAATGAGATGATCCCATTACAGGGTTACCAAATTCCAGCAATCATTAATCAAGCATATTTATGAAAATTAAAACGTAACTTCAATTAACAAACGGAATTCTCATTTTAATTACTAACGAGCTCTGACAAATGTGGCCGTGTTTATGAATGAATTGTGAAAGTCGGTAGGAAGTTTATGAATGAAATAAATAGTTGGCAGCCCTGAAATGTTTGTCTGTATGAATGGAAATGATTGGTCGCAGCCCTGGTTATAAAAAAGCAAGGTTGCGCCGCGTTCCCACGGACTGCGAAACTCGTTCGGAACGGGCCGAGCAGTGATTTCCGTAACTGTTACTCGAAAGTATTTAACCAACACTTTACTATCAATTTACTTGTCTTTGCTTTTATAATAATTATATACTTTTGAAGTGCCATCAAATAAATCTTCGATAAACAATTCGATTGTATTCCTTTCATTAATTATCATAACCTATATTTTACCGCCAAATACTTAAAGTGACAGTTTAGTGACAGTTTACTGCTTGCGTCAAAGTACCTCAGAGATAAGACGGCGCTGAATCACTTGCGCTTACGCCGGTCCCGGTGACAACTTCCTTTCATACACTATACATCTATGTACAGCTATAAACTCTCTTACAAAATCCAATCTAAAATCAAAATTTTATTGCTAGAGAACTAGGTTTTTGGAATTTTTTTTAAACAACTTTTACGGTCGTTGACAAAATGTAGCCATAAAATTTTATAATATTTTAATCCCGTTCATTTTATACTTTATAATAATTTACTATAAAGCTTGTGTAAATAACACTGAACACTGGAAAGTTTAAGAAATTGTGACTGAAAATACATCCCTACGCTTAAATTAAAAAAAAAACTGTTCTCCTTACAGCTTTGTTTTTTTTATAAAAAGCAAAGGACCGACGCAAGGTCGCATTTCTCCCAGAACCAACCAGTCTTTAAACTGGTCAAATGTTTAACACTTTAGCATTTCTCGGACCGAAATTATATTTTTAATTTAATATCGTGGTTACTAATTATTGCGGACCGGTTTTCAACTCATGAGAATGTTTTTTTTTATTCGACATTTCATTGATTATATCTTATAGCATGGGTTGATTGCACTAATATAGTATTCAGCCATTTTACCATTACGTACACGGTGATAAATTAATATAGATAAACGAAATTGTATGAAAAAAGCTATTGGATTCATTCGATTAGGTATCGTGATAGAAATCTTTCAATTAATTGATTAAGTTAAAAAATCATCAGCGGAACTATGAACTTAAAAAAATAATCTCTATCTTGTTCATCGTTGTCTTTTATAGCTGTATACCGCCATTTGCATTAAAAATTGAAAAAGCTGTGGTTGCATTTCATAAAAGCGATTTTCTATGGAGATGGAAGAAGTGTAATAATAATACAAAAGGTTCGAAGTTTCTTACTGTAATACCAAATAAACACATACAACTTATTGTTAATGTTATTATATTACAGTACTTATACAAGTATACCTACATTTAACATGAATATTGAAATCGTGCGCACATCACACATGTGTGGGGCAGCCGTGAAGCAATGGGCATTGGGCAGCTCAGTGCGTCCCACTTATCATCCATTGAGGCACACACACAAACACGCTTATATTAGGCATAATAATATATCTTAATATACTACACAGGGTCTTTAGTGTACCGGTCAAGTTGCTCTTTAGAAGCTCAATATTGTAACCCAGCATCGACCAAATACTGCTTTTAATTTGAAAAAAGGATAATGTTTTATAAAGATCATAAATAATGGTCTTTTAAAAGAATTACATGAAATTGAGTCTTAATTTAGGTCCGCAATTAACCATTTCGTGCTCCTTTGAGCGGTGGTGTTTATATTTATTTTTCTGTTACAACTGGAAATAGCCGTGGCGACATCTCATTAGGAGGTTAGAGATGCTCGCTTTGAAACCCACATTAACTCCCCGTTCTTAATAGTTGACTTTGAACGGAGTTAACATATGCAACAGTGTAAGCTATGCTATCATACAAAAAGTAACACTGTATCTTTTGATCGTGCGGTTCCTACTGAAGTACCTAAAGGCTGAAGTCGCTCTGATAAATCCAGTGTAACAGAGAGGTTAGTTCTTCTTTTGTAATCGTGACGTATTTTTGCCAAATCATGAAGTCAAGATTGCTAAAATTCGATTCAATTTGAAAAAATATCCGTGTCGCTTTTATATGTCTTTATTCTTACACTAAGTTTGTTTTTCTTGTAAATGCTAATCTTAATGATGCTAACATATAAAAATAACAAACGATTTAGATTCACTAGTACTACACTAATACTACACGAAAGTAAAAATTCCTACCGCTAACCCATTTTAATGTGTCAACTAGCTGACCCTGCAAACGCTGTTTTGCCAGATTAGAAAAAAAATGTTAGGAGTTGACAACCCTTATCACTTAGGGGTATGAAAAATAAATAGTAGCCGATTCGCGGACCTACTGAATATGCATATAAAATTTGGTAAAAATCGGTAAAGTCGTTTGAGTGGAGTAAGGTAACTAACATTGTGACACGAGAATTTTATGTGTAGAAGACTACATTCAGTATAGCATAGCTTGAAACCTACTGCATCTTTACAAAGCGACGATTAGAAAAGGGTTAAAAGTGTGCCCAAATATAATACGCGGAAGTGGCGCCATCTGAGTTTATTTTTTAATATTTTTTAATTAGGAAATAATTACGTTTTATTTTCATCACGTCTCGTCGTTGTTGGGTTGTCAACAGTGGCGATTGACGTGAGAACGTGTCTTTGAGAGAGTTAAAAATATGGTTAAATAATTAAATAACTTATGATTGATAGATACAACTTTTATTTAATTAATGGCTGGTGTTTAGATTCAAATTTAAATCTGAATTTTCTTCGGTTTATTTTTTTGCAGACTTAGAGGCTAAACCTAAAAAATATTGGAGTTTCACATACTAAATAGGAATAGATATATCTTATATATAAAATTCCCGTGTCACAATGTCAGTTACCGTACTCCTCCGAAACGGCTAGACCGATTCTCCTGAAATTTTGTGAGCATATTGAGTAGGTCTGAGAATCGGCCAACATTTATTTTTCAAACCCCTAAGTGATAAGGGTTGACAACCTCCAATTTTTTTTTTTAATTTTGGCAAATCAACGTTTGCTGGTTCAGCTAGTTGTTAAGATAAATTACAGTTATTGAAATTTTTTTTTTTTTTTTTTTTTTTTTTTTTTTTTTCGCTGAGAAATGCTTTACGCACCATACCCTTCCATTTGGGGAAATGGAAGGGCGTGTGTGGGACTCCCGGCGCCCTGAAAAGGGCGCTGCTCCTGGCGGCTAGGACTGCCGACCAGGGGTATACCCACTAAAACTCAGCGGTGTTCTACGAAGGCGTCGTTTGAGTTACTGGACTGCGGGAACGCTTGCGCATGCACACACATCAGTCCAGTTGACGCAGGCCCACCAGGTCTTGGGCGGGCGCTCTTCCTTATGGGGGGAAACTTAGATGGTCAAGTTTCTACCCCGAACTACTAATGAAAGCGCGCAGCGAACACTACGCGCGCCTTCTTTGAGACTTCTTGTTGTATGGGTGGCGGACTCCCCTAGTCTGCCGACCCAAGTCTCTGTTATGGGGGAATGTTCTGTTGATGGTTCCTTCCCCTATATCTCTTGCGGCGGATCGCGTTAGCTGCAGGATCAAGCTCACGCTCCCTTTCCGCCGTTTCTTTTTGAGACATGACTGTCTCACTAAAAGAAACTACCGCCTGCCAAGATCTCTCCCCGCCCACCATCGCATCAACGACAGCAGGGAGAGACAAATCATTTCCAATTTCCGCTGATAGAGTGCGGCGCTCAACTTCCCAGGCGGGACAGTGAGCGAGGGTGTGTTGCGCCGTGTCAATGTCACAAAGACAATGGTGGCAAACCGGAGTTTGCTCCCTCCGAGCTACTCGATGCAGGTACTCTCCGAAGCATCCGTGTCCAGAGAGCACCTGCGTCGTTCGGAATGTTAACTTCCCGTGTCGTCTATTTAGCCACGCAAGGAGGACGGGTTGGATAGCCTCGATGGTTCGGAGGCCGGCAGATGGTGTTTCCAACCTCTCTATCCATTTGAGTTCCATCTCCTTGCGGGCTTGTCGTTTCCACCTTTCTACAATGAGCGGTGGTGCTCGCTCTTCCCGTTCGATCAGGTCCTGCCGAAATTCGTAAGTGGCAGCGCTGATTTCCGCCTCTAGGTCCCACGGTAACGTTCCCGCTAGAACGCACGCCGCCTCAAAGGAAACTGTGCGATAGCCGCGACAGATCCTTATAGCCATTGCGCGTTGTGGCCGGCGCAGCTGCATGGCGCTCCCAGGCGTCAAAGCTTCGAACCAGATTGGAGCACCATACAGGGCCATAGATCTTACCACCGCTATATAGAGGCGACGACATTCGGTGTTTGGACCCCCGATGTTTGGGAGCAGTCTGCTTAGCGCAGCGGCTGCTTTCAATAGACGGGGCGACAGGCGTTCAAAGTGGGCATTAAATGTCCAACGCGCGTCAAGGACAAGTCCCAGATATTTTATCTGAGGCTCAACCCTGATGCGGACACCTGCTACTATGATGCTGGCGTCTGGGGGCGGTCCGGCACGAGGGCCATGAAAGCAGATGGCCTCCGATTTTGGTAGGGCCACCTCAAGACCCAGCATCTTAACTCTGTTCACGGTCATTGCCACACCCGCAGTGGCTAGACGAGAAGCGTCCCGGAATGTCTTTCCACGGGCCATGACGAGAGTGTCGTCAGCATAGCAAGTGATGGTTAGACCCGTGAGAAGAGCGCCTCTCAGCACCCAGTCGTAACCGACGTTCCACAGGGTCGGCCCAAGAACAGACCCCTGTGGAACGCCGCACGACATTGCCCTGGTGCATATTTCGCCGTTACGCCCTTGATATATTAAGTGTCTTCCGTCAAGGTAAGACTCGATCAAACGGCAGAGATATCTGGGTACATTGTGGTACCTTAGAGCCTCGCGTATGCAACTCCATGGCAGGGTGTTGAAAGCGTTAGCGATGTCTAAAGACACCGCCAAACACACCCCACCGCGACTCACTTCTGCTTCCGACAATTCTTTCACACGACTTATGGCATCAATCGTGGAACGACCAGCCCTGAAGCCAAATTGTACCTGGCTAAGATCAGGACCTGAACTCCTAAGATGATCGACTAAGCGGGCGGCCAAAACGCGCTCAAAAAGCTTGCCCACCTCGTCGAGCAGAAGTATAGGGCGATAGGCGGATGGTAAATCCGCAGATCGTCCGTCCTTCTTTAGGAGCACTAGGTACCCCGTTTTCCACAGTACCGGGAATTCGCCAGTCTCCAGGCACATGTTAAAAAGCCCTCGTAGATGGTCACGAAGGGCGTCGAGAGCGAGTGCTAGCGCCCGGCCAGGAATGCCGTCAGGCCCCGGAGCTTTGTTCCTGGACCGTAGACGATGTTCGGCTATTGCTAGTTCTACCTCCGTAATGAGGGGAACCTCGGTAACATCTTGTCCGGATGTTGTGTACAAAGACATCGGTGGAGGTGTTAATTCCTCTCTTGTGGGAAACAAGGTAGAAATAACGTCTTCCACAAATTGGGGTTCCAAAGTTTGAGTTAGGGGTGGGGCCCAAGGACGAAGTTTGGCCCTGACCATTTTGTATGGCCTACCCCATGGATCACGATTGATGGTCTCGAGGAGATCTTTCCATGCCTGCGTTTTAGCGTTTTTGATGGCCAGTTGTAACGCTTTTTTGGCTTCTCTGTAGGTGTTGTACAGACCTTCCTCTATCTCTGCATCTCGGTACCTAAGGCGTCTGTATCGAGTATATTGGCGTCTGGTCGTAACACATTCCTGACGGAGTGCATTTATTTCAGGCGACCACCAGTACACCTGCCGTCTATTTGAAAGCGCTCGAGATCGTGGCATCGAAGCATCACAGATTGCCGTCATTGTCTCACGGAATCGCTGCGCTTCTGCCTCAACAGTCAGTGATTCTTGCTCAGATAGAGACCAGGCCTGCACAATGGAAGCCTCGACCAATGCATCTTTATCTAGACGCCTTGAAGCCCATCGGGGAAGTGAAGGCCGATTTCGTGGCGTGCGAGTATTTGTCATCGACGGGCCACAAATGTCAAATCTAATATAGACATGATCAGACATTGTCTCTACCCCATCCATGACCCGCCAGTTGTTAACATGCTGCGAAAGAGAAGGACTCGATAGGGAAATGTCCACTATCGAACATCCTTGCGGCCTTATGCAGGTGAAACTAGAACCTCGATTGAGAACGGTAAGTCCGGTTGTTACTGCCCATTCCTCCAGAACTGTGCCCCGTTGGTTGATGACAGGTGATCCCCATACCGGTGACTTGGCATTGAGATCCCCCATCACCAACACAGGAGATGGATGGACTCCGCCAATCAGAACCTCGAGTTCCAGCATCAACAACTCGAAATCGGAAATATTCCCGTTGGGCGAGAAATAAACGCCCACTACAATAATATCTCGCCACCTAACTGCAATGAAGCCTCCCCCTTTGGCGACTTCGGTGATTGGTGGGGCGTCTATCCTGCTAATTATAGCGACTAAGCCGTTATCGTCCCCAAACCAGTTACTTCTGGAGGGAACATTGAGGGGCTCCGCCGCTACTGCCAAATCGATGTCCCACTCTGCCATTGTTTGGACCAGGAGGTCCTGAGCAGCGGAACAGTGATTTAAATTTGTCTGTAGGAGCTTACTGGCCATCGTGAGACAAAATCATGGGCTCCTGTGAGCCTGTAGCCTCAGATGATGAGGAGGCTACAGGGTCCTTCTCTACTCCTGTCTTGGATTTGCCACGCATGTTCCTGTTAGCAGGTGCTTTGCAAGCCTTACCCCCCACTCTATGGTCGGCAGGCCTTTTTGCCGCCGCACAAACAGAACAATGCGGGTCGGCGTTGCATTCCGACGCTTTGTGACCCTGTCGGCCACAGCGGTAGCATTCCCCACTGCGATCTACTGGGGAAGCACACTTACAACCAAGGTGCCCCTTTTCATGGCACCGGAAGCATAATGTGGGCCTTGGTTCTAAAAGCTTCACCTGAGCCGAAGACCAGCCAACAAGAAGTCTTCCTTCCATGACCTTCTTTGCGGCAATTACGGGGCAACTTACCGTTGTTGAACCCAGGCCATAAGGACCAAACCGGACAATGCCCGCCTTTACCGCCTCTACAGGGCAGCCTCCCTTCTTGGCTATTGCAGAAACCACTTCTGCGGCAGAAACTGACTCATCTAGGCCAGACACGCGTATTGAAACGCATTTCATTGGTCTGGTGACTTTGACGCCGTCATTTTCCAGTACTTCTTTTAATTTGTGAGCCAGATCATCGGCTTTTGGATCGCTCGTCGTACCAGGGACTTCTATTATGCAAGCCCCGGTTGCAGCCTTTCTGAATTTAAGGCCAGTGATACCTAGGTCAGAGAGGGAGATATTTTCTCTTGCCCGGGTTAGCACTGCCGCGTAGGTTGCACCCTTTTCAGCCGCTTCCGGTGAAACTGTCAAAACGACAGCAGCGGACCGTGGAGGTCGCAGCTTGTTGTTGCGCCTCTTTTTCTTCTTCTTCGTCTTTTTAGGTGCCGCTTTCGGCAAGATCGTCGGCTGCCCAGAAGCACCTTTCTTCTTCTTGTTTTTGTTGCCCTTCCGAACAACCTCTGTCCACCCCTCTTCCGTTATTGTAGGAATAGGAGCAGAAGAAGTCGATGGTGTAGGGCTAGTTTTTTGAGTCCCTTGACTGCTACTCCGAATTTCTCCTGACACTGGGACACGGACAGTCTGGGCTGCTTCCTTTGCAGCAAGACTAGGTGTTTTAGCCTTTTTGTTGCCTTTCTTAGGTTTTTGTGGTTGCGCCGAGGCAGGTGGCACATCCTCGATCACAGGGTCAGGTACAGCTACCGAGCTATTTCGCCTGTCAGCTGCCAGTAGTGGGCGTAGGCGAGGCTCTGGTAGTAGACGGCACTCGATACCCGCCAGCCTGGCGTTCAGCATCATGCCGAACTGCTCGATGTTTGAGCGGGATACTTCCTCGAGAAGCTTCTTTGTGTCAGTCTCCGTGGATGGTGGTGGAGAAGACGACTTCTTCATTTTTTCTAGCTCCTTGTGAAGCTCTTCAATCTGCCCGGTGAGGCGAGCGTTGGCGTCTTTTAACTGTGACAGCTCTTGCGCCACAAACCTGCTCTCCTCCTCCGGTGATCGGGTGTCCAGTTCCTCGAAAGCCTCCGTGATGTATGTCGCGGAGTCTGTCATTGCATGCTTGCAGGGTCCACTCAGGTGTTTCGCTTTCCCTGCAAGTTTAAACAGCGTGGTTACACATGCCTTGACCTGCTCCCTTAGTGTAGGTGCTGAGCAGTCAGTTGAGAGTTGGTGCTGCTCACAGATATTGTTGTTGTGACTGCCCGAGGATCTGGATTGTCGGGCGTCCCTGATACGCCTGGCTTTTTCCGCCAGTTTGACGATTTCCCGGTCAGTATCCATCTCCATCTCCTCCTTTTGAACCTTCAAGTAGGCTTGCTTGGCTTTCGCCAAACCAACGTATTCCCCGGTAGTAGCCGGGCGTCCGCGTTTGGCTGCACTTCCTTTCTTCTTTTTTAGGCGCAAAAGATTGATTTGGCCTTCTGTGTCATCATCTTGAAGCGGGCGTTTCCGCCTCTCCTCTTGTGTAGGTAAGACGAGTGACATGTCCGATTCTGAACCAGACGTAGGGTCACTGTCCACCCGTGGTCGAGTGACTCCAGAACTTGATATCGGAGCATTGCGAGATGCCACAGTCATGAGACTGCTCTCCGAATCTGTGTCTAATTGTCGAGTCACAACTTCCTTCAATTTTTTGTCAATTAACGTGCCATGGTCGTTGGTGTCGTCTCGCAACTCCGTGTCGCGAGTCTCCACCCTTTCTCCCTTTAAACATTCGTCCGAATCGCTATGTAAATCTAAGTCCGTTTTGGTTGAGCCGAGGTTGTGTTCACGAAGACGCGCGGATCGTCGCGCGCCTACGAGGCAATTTGTGCCCACCCCAGAATACGGAGGGCTGCCCTCTACCGAGGTAGAGGGGTGGGATTCTCCCTTTCGGGTACCCACCTGGGGACTATTTTGCAAATTGCTTTGGTCCATTGTCGTTGTCTCCGATGACTCCACATCGTCGTCTCTTTTTTCAGGGGTGAGCTCCCCTGTCAGTACGCCCTCATGAGGACGCACCCGTCCCGCCTGGCAGACTCACAGAAGAGCCCCGCCGGGACAAATTTGCCCCTCCCTCCAAGCCTGTCTGGTATGGGTGACCCTGCCAGCATAGCCTTGGAGTTCATTGGGAAGATGCCGCCCGATTCGGAACAGACGCATCACGGACATTTTGTCTTAGCCGTCCGATACGGAACCGACGCTAAGACATTAGCCACAACAGTCAAGAGACAGCGGGCACCATCCTGGAATCGCTTAGCTTCCCTCAGTAGCTGGCTTGCTACGAGGTACTAAGCCCCCCCGCCGCGGCAAGGCGCGATCCCTTGGGGGGGACAGTTATTGAAATGCCCTGTCTGCTGGTTACTCTTATGTGTATTTAAAGTTTTTTTTTACAAATCAACATTTCATTTTATGCTACTACAGCTTTTTGATTTAAAATTAGTCTTTCTAACAAAGGGACATCCAAACCCTTATTCTAAAGGGTGATCTAAATTAAAACATATTTCTACATGACAGTTAGTATTCACTATATGATATCAAGTTACAATATGATAATTTGAATTATTTCTATTGGAAGACGTCTGGTCACCACGCCCTTTCCTGTCCTTATAAAGACAGTTAAAAATAACCACCCTATTTATTTGATACAACGGTAAAAAGGGCTTGCCGGTGACAAAATTACAATGACAATAAAACAGTTATATAAAAAGGGTTTTTGCTATTTATTTATATGTTCTTTTTTGTTACAGGTAAATATTTATTTTTCTTTTTGGCGGTATGTACGAGATAAAGGTAAGTAAACTTTATACCAAATAGAAAAATAACATTTGTACTTAAGTTTTTTAACTCAATTGCAAAGCTGATACGGTTTTATGAACAACGTGACTCAGCTCTGTGCCAAAAGGTTTGTATAATAACTTTATTTTAATTTTCGAATCGAAAAAATATACACAATACAGATTTATCTTGAGAGAATAACCGTTGCGTCACCTAAGCTTGTAGTGTATAAATGTACGTATTTTCAGCAACTTTATTTCTTTGTTTTTGTTTTTTAATTATAACTTGAATCTCTATTGGCTTAAAGCATTGGGTTGACAGCATTCAACCTAGCCTACTAAGTAACCAAATCTAGCCATTACCGGGAATTTTAAATTAGGATAAACTTTAGGACTTTCATTTTATATTTCATATTAAATTTGACCTTTAATAATCAATCTGCTAAGTCTATACACATCACTCTATCTTTACACCTTTTGTATGTAATCTCATTTAAATAATGGCTACTTCCAATCAGATACGAATCGATATCTTCTATATAAAACAACGAGTGACTTTCACTTAATAACATAATAATGAAACGAACATGAGAGCCACCGTTATAAATTATATTACTTAATAACTGGACTTCATTTAATGGTTTATGATTTTTCAAAGTTACCCATTGATGATTGAAAAAGAACTAGGTACCTAAGTACATATGGAAGAAATGTGTACATAGAAGTGTGATAAATAATAACTCATGTCTACACACATACATATATTTAAGTTTAGAAATTCGCAGTAGAGGCAAACTAAGAGACTATTTATTGAAATAAATAAATAAATAAACTTCGCAACTAAGAAGGTTTCAACAATTGATTACTCCATTTCAACTATGAAATAACCACCTAAAACTAATTTTAACTGCATAGGTCGAGTTTTAAACAGTTTATTTTGAAAGGATTGTCGTGAAAAATCACCTTTCATGAAATGATTGATTATTTCTGAAAACTGAAACAAATGGCGGATCATGAACACAAAATAAATGATTGTTGAGAAAGAAATATGTCGAGATAACTAATTTGACGAAAAGTTTATGTTATTTGTGTTTGAGATAGACAAATATATGAGTAATTGGATGAAATTAGCCAAAAAGTCATTTGTCAAATAAAAAAAAAGTTTTTGAAATACATCTGAGTAATATCAGATAGTTTGCGTGTATTTATATTCTCATCTACCTACTTACAAAAACTTCGAAACAAAACCGTCAAGTTTAAAAACCAATTTGTAATCATTTATTATTGGAAAAAACAACAACATACAAATATGGAATTAATATCCTTCTCAAAATACTGACATCTGTAAACGAGGATTGCATTAAAGCTTAACATTTATTAATTTACTTTTCACGCGAATGACACTGATATGTACAAATGTTGTTTATAAGTTGCGTACAGTCATTAATGTGCACTTACCACTGAAATATTACTTTTCAGAAGCTAATAACGCACTTTGAATGCACATGTTACATTTTTCCTGTACCTACATACAAACCTTCCTACAAGGTATGTACAGTGATATAAAAAATCTTCGTTTTTCGCAAACTCTTGAGGTTAAACTTACATAATATCTTCATATAAACGTGTCTCGATGTTTGGACGCGATGGACTCCTAAACTACTTAACCAATTTAAATGAAATATGCACGCCATGTAAACTTTGATCCACCTTGAAAGAAAGGATAGCGTATATCTCAATTTATAGTCACAATATAATTTTATTGCAAAATATAATATAACAAAAACTTAGCCATAGCAACGCGTGGCCGAGTCGGCTAGTAAATCAATATAACATTACAATATATACACTCGACTCTTCTCGTTTCGTATCGTATGACAAGTCACCGCTTGTGCAAATTCTTCTTTTTCTTCATAGACAATCCTATATCCGGTGAACAGGATCTCATTGTTAAACATACTATAACAATAAACAAAGAAATACAAACCTAACCGCCCTAAGTTTTAGAACCTTTTTTCGCCAACTCCCAAATTACATACACAAGAAAGAGGTCGCGAAAAAAGCCCTTTTGTGGCTGCAGACAGAGTGGCACCGAAGCCTTTTTTATTTGGACCCGAAAATTTGTAAGGCCGCTTATTGATTGCTTCCAAGAAACTCGGATGCGCTTTTTTCGGCGATACGATGACCGATTATTATCGATCGGATATCGAATGTCGATCGCAGAAATGTGGATCAAATGTCGGGCTGGTCTAGAAAGTAAATGTGTTTAAGTGTCTGCTTCTATGTTTAGTGAAGCGTCTGATAAGTTGATGGGTAACATGAGCCGCGGTGGTCAAGCAGCGTGTCATCCCCGCTGTGACCGGCCGCACTCACTTCATTCAACGATTACTAATAGTCACTAGATCTTAGCACCTCACTGACCACAGAACGCATCCCATTCACGACAACCAAGTAAATCAACCGTAACTACCACTACCTTTTATAGCGCAAGACAAAGCTTTCCACGAACGGAAAACAACTTTCTGCGCTCAGTAGAAAAACCACTTTCGTACGAGCACGTCTCCACTTACGCCTTTTCACGCCGGCTATTTCTGTACGAGCCGCCGCGCGTTCTAACACGACGTTTTGAAACGCTGCAACTGCATAAAGGCAACGCTGGTCAGTTGCGTTAAGGTTTAGAATTGAGGAGGTGCGATATGGTGTTACGACTGTTTGGTTTGGATGGTGAGTTTTATGAATGAAGCGCAGCGTTGCGAGCGGAAGCACAGCCGGCCGTAGTGCGGCTTTCCCGCGCAGGCAATTTCATTAATAATTAAAACTCAGCAACTGGCAGAATGACCGGACGCGAGATGATTTCTAGCCGATCTCGGTGCGCGAGCGACGGCCTCCGACACTTCTGCGCAGCGCCGCACAAAGCAGAATATCAATAATGAAGTAAATTGCCGCGATCGATTGAATTACCTTTATTGCTGTAATGTTCAATCATCTAAATAAATTTCTTTTTCCAATTTATGAGCACCTCATTTCACTACCGCGTCTCATAATTGAGGCTGGGACCTTAATTTCGGGGGCTTCGGTAACAACCATCATTTAGATCATTACACAGTAGTCCATATGGAAGATCGAAAAACACATCTCACTCTAGATGATGCCGCTGTAATTTTGTAACGGTTTCGTACAAATACATTTTGAACGTGGAATTACGCAAGTTGAGAGCGAGATGACAGTATGATGGTTGTTTATGGTAAAGTGGGATAAGAGGAGGCCGTGGAAGCGAGAGAGTAGATGTGTTGTCGCGTGTGCTAGAGCAGGACGGATGAGGTAGCTGGTAGATACGAGCGTCCGGCTTGCCACTTCCTGTCGCTAGGATAGTCTGTTTGTATGAATTGGTAATTTATAGGTACATGGATAAAACAAATAAGACTCTATAGAAAGGCTGCATGATTTCACTCTAAGTAGCGGAGCTATTAAATGAATATTAAATTTTGATCGTAAAAGTTCTTTTAATAGGTTGAAATCAGAATATAAATCGACTAAATTACATAGCTAGGAAGCAATCTTTCATTCGTTGTAATAATCAAAAATATTAATACAATTTCAGACTAGCTACATACAGTTTTTGCAGTAATCATTATCGTTAAAACGATAAGTGCTCACAATTAATTTCTAGGTACGATAAGATTTATCTTACTTATTTTTATCGTTCTAATTAATCTTTACATATTGCCTTATTGCTAGAAAAACTAGTCTCAATCGTACCTACTTGCCTGCGCAGTGGTTTCCGCTTTTCATTCGCGACCGCACTGCGATACACATCAAACGCGATTAGACCAATCGGGACAGGTACTTGATTGCACATGTAACTAGTTTTTCTTGGAAAACATTGAATGAAAAGTTCACAAGCAAGAAAAAACACGGCGGTTTTAAAACTTTTTAGATGAATGGAATCGTACAGGTGTATTAAAAAAAGTAAAGGTTCACTGAAAAGATTTTCCAACCATTTGTCATACTCCAGTCAACTTAAAAATATAAATTTGCATGTAATAAACAATTGATCATATCATAGCTGTGTAAAGTTATAAAATTAGTTTCTTAAGTCCTAAGTTTATTTTAGTAACTCAAATTTGCGTTGATTGGGGCTGGACCATTGATTAGAACCTACATTTTTAAGTTGTTTAGCTGACAAACTCTTTTATATTGACGTTTTCTTGTTTGGAGTAATATTTCTAATCAATCTCTTCCTCACCACCACTCATTTCCTTCAACAACGAACCTTATCCCCCGCACCTACAGCCTATATTCGCCTGCCCCCTCCATCTGTCACTTTAGAAGCAGCCCGCGACAATTGACAGTTCTCTTTTTGTTTTGGTCTCGTAACTCAATTATTGCAATCACGATAGAACGCCCTTTGCCCCGGACACGGCGCCCCCATGTCTGCAAAATGGCGTAATTAACTCTGTACGAGTATTTTTAGATAACTTGATAGGATGGAAATTTAAGCTACATTGTAATTGTAGGTTTGCTAAGTTGGAGTGGAGAAATAGTGTTTTTAAGAGTGGTTATGGAAACAATTGCATGAAGAAGCAAAGTTTCGGCTTGCCGCTTTTCGCTAAGCAAAAGTTTCCCGTAGGAATAAGATTAGTATTCCTGTTAGAATAACTTTAGTATTCCCTTAAATAATCTATTCACCAGATTTCAAAAATTGGGTATGTTGCTTTTGTGTAAAATATTAACGAACACACTTTACACATATATACCTAAAGATATGTATATTTTTTTGTGAAAATAAGTCTTAAAATGAAATTATTTTATTGACATATTACTCCTATAAGTGCTAAGAGCAGTTTCTAAATATTTCCCCACCTTACACTTACACGCTATGGAATTCAAAACAGGAATACAACATCCACCAACGTTTGTACTCCACAAAGTAAACATCAATGTGATCAGCTCTAAAACTAAGAGTCCAAACCAAACTAAATGTTTGTTCACATTTCTTCTCAATTAAATGGTCCGTTTCATTCATGTCCAGTTATTACAAATACAACGCTCGGCAATTATAAACTCACTCCACTACAAGATAGAACTCAGTTTTGTGTAAACGAATGCAGATTGATACGACGTTGTCGGAACAAGAGGCTCATTTATGAATGAACTCACAGATCGAGTGACTTCCGGCTAACCGTAGATATAGTACAGCTCTTCCTGGTTCCTGATGCGGTTCGTATCTTTAATTACAACGCCAATATAAACACATACATGCATCACCACACACGCACCAAAATAAACTCTATGCAAATCGCGTTAGGTCGTCATTTGCATGGACAGCGCAAAGCTGGACACAGCTACTGTATCAAGAATATCAAGATCGTTCGAAATATGAATAAAGATTTTCTAAAAGTGACCATAGATTTTTCATGGGATTGTATGCTCTGCTGCGTTGTAACAGAGTGGGAAATAGAGGTGATGTGTTAGATGATAGCGGCCGCATCCTGTGCAGCGTGTTTTTTCTCGTCTCCTTCCCGGTGTTTCACCGTTACGCAATATATCGTAAATAATTAGCGGAAGGCGAGATTCCCGTGTCTTATGGAGCTGCTTGATTCTGGTTTTTTCCGGATACCCGCAGGTACCTCGGGGAGGCGTCTAAGACATCTCAATGAACGACAAGAAAGCGGTTCAACACGTTACGCTGCCTAACAGTTAATTTCCATTCATATTTTACTTGTAAATTTTTACTGCCTTTGATTTCCTTTTCAATTTAAAACTTTTAATCAGTGTGTAATTACGCCGATGTAAAGTCGCCTGAATGCTTCGCTCTATATGTCGTTCGTTACAAATTGATCGGGAGGATTTCCTCAATTTTTCGTACATTAATCTTTGTTTTTGCTTCCGAAGTTCGGATGCCTGGTCGTTTTAATTTTGGTTTATTGAATCAATTATTCGCATAAATACCTCCACGTTTGCGAGTCGGTGGTAGTTAATTTACTTCAAGAGATTTTGCCGATAGAATGGGCATTTCGATGCTATATTAAGATGGTTTTATCGCCAATCTTTAGGAGACGTGTCGACTCGTGTATATTTTTTAATGTTGGTATATAAGTGAAGTCAAATTGTTGGTTTATATTATGTTTCTTCGTCGCTAGCTGGACATGGACTGGTCGGACCTGCTTGTAACTTTCTATCGCTCTTTCTCACGACGTCCGAATCGGTCTGGCACTAATTTGCTAGTAGACAAACCGCACCTTTATTTATATTATGGCAAATGAGTGGTTTTGCGTTGATGGGTGTGATATGTCAGACGGGAAAGAGCTTTGACAGTGAATGTTAGTTGACGGCGGTTCCCACGGCGGCGCCTGCGCCGGCTACGAGACCGGTCGACTACATCACAGACTGACCTCTCAAACTTGAATGTATGTGGATCATCTCAATATACGGTTATTCTAGTGTCGTAAAACTGCGTAACATGTATGAGCCGTTTTCCTCTTAGTACTTGAATTTCGTCAAGTTTCTTAAGCTGAATAGTAGGGAAATAGATATTTCACCATCAGTTTTCAAACAGATCAAATGGATTCTGTATGTATTAGAAGTCATGCCCTATTAGTGAATGTTGAAAACTTAGTTAAGTTCCAGTACATAAAATAAAACCCATTTTTTACGTCTCAATCACAAAGGTCGATCTCCGCTTGCCCCCGTAATTATCTATTTAACATTCTTGAATTAAATCAAACTGAAGAAATAATTAAGTCGAAAATACTCAACTTCAATCAGGTTTGTTTGAAAATAATTTACCTACAAGAGAACTGTGATAAATCAGGTATTACTCTAAACTTTGAGATAACATCGTTCTATAGATTTAATCTGGAATTCTTTCCACTGTGAACATCTCGATCTTTACAACATTCGAAGATCTATGCATGTCCACTAACCTACGCACGGCCCAAATTAAGACACAACCAACTTAATCACAGTCTAGTAAACCCTTCACATTATACTCGAGCAGAGGTCAAAACAAAATGGTCGCGTATAGTTTTAATAGACGAAAATGATTCTTTACTATCACCATAATGGTCATTTGTAGGTAAATACCTTGGGAGTGATAATTTGAAGCGTCGAATATCTGATATTCAAATAACTATAAGGGAAGTAGGAACGACGCTGATCAGAAATAAAGATTGTACGCATGTTTGAGAGTCATCAGATCGGCTCCAACTGAACATACCTTTGATGAGACTTTTTGTACTCATTGACAGTCAAATTAAAGGCAATTCGATGTAATTTATTTCACCAGAAGACGGGCGGACAAAACCTTATTAAAACTTAAAGTACTCATCTTGTAAAAGACATCAACGGACGCAAAGCAAGCGAACGTTTAAAATGACATGAATATTTCCTAAAATTGGTTACTAGAAACGTTTTGTTGGAAGTTTAATCTTTCATTGAAAGATAACATTGTTCATGAAGAATGCTTATTGAGTACAGAACTCGGTATCTTAACTATATTTCGGTTGTTGCAGTGACTCATAACATATTTATTTCAAGCAAATATTGAACATAATAACTGACTTTTAAGGGTAATGGCATTTTTGATAACACGTTTTGGAAGTTATGCAATTTCTTTTCTCACGAAAGTTTTAAAACACTAACTAAAGTAGATCATGCCTTATTGGGACAATCGTAAAAAATATTTTTTTTTAAGAAAAAGAAATTGAAATTTACATAGGTACACATAAATTTTATCAAACCAAGGAGGTAGCCTTTGTTGAACTAATAACAAAACGCCAAGAAAACCAATTTGTATTATGCAAATTGTGAGAGATTTTTACGTCTTCAAGTAAAATAATAAATTAATTTACAACTTTTATGGTTTCCTTCTCACCGGTGGTCTTTGCTTGTAACTCTGCAGGACACCGCTCATGTTATTTACTAGTCTATAATATGCAAATAAATATTTTATACATAACTAATTGTAGTTTATGAATGAAGTACTGGCAGCTTGCAAAAGGTTATGTGAAAAAAAAATTTGAATTTAAAAATGGAACTAGAAAAGAATTGCGATGTAATTTCGACAAATGAGTGCAGATACACCATGGTAGAATTGACTAAGTTACGTCGACACTAGAGAATGTCTCTATACTCAGCTAGACTAGACCTACGTAAAAAAGGGAAGGTATTAACGTAAGTATATAAATATTGAAAATAATGTAACTTCTTTTTATACCAAATATAATTACATGTTGTATTTGTTATGCTAAAACCTACAAGAGTATGTTTTAGTACCATTGAACGTGTTTGAGTAAAGTTTCGTATCTGTTTATAAAACGGTTGGCCATAGAAAAAAATATATAACCCAGAGCTTTTTTACCTATTTATGAGTAATCAATATTTAGAAAGTACCTATTTTAACTACCGTTTTTATAGGGGTAATATATAAACGTAACTCATTTCATTATCTAGAAAAATAATTAGAACTTAAAATCACATTTAATTACCACTTTACAGCATTAAATACTTTTATGAAGGTATTACTTTTGCTGTATTCTATAACATATAATATTCTAAAAATATAACAACACTAGCTTTTCTGTGATGCTATAATTTCCCATACATTTCTAATTTCGACCTGTTTTGGAATAATAATTTGACCAAAATATAAATAATAACATCTAAGCACACAACGGAAACACAATCTTGTCAAATGGCTATTAATTACACATGATTTTATGTTAGTCGTAAATTAGTTCAGAAGTTCTCACACGGTTCGTTGCCGGCAAATTTGCAGAGGACCGCAAAATGAGGCCTTTTAATCGCTTTTCGATCGATCAAACAACAAGTTGCCCGACCAGTCGTCCGACTAGTCACTCTCACAATCAATTTATTAAGACTTAACAAGATTTATCCCTCAACCTCGGAAGATCATGTCCGATGTAGGTGTCAAAATGGCGGACTCTTTCCTGCCTAAAATGGAGGACATTCATTCACAAATCGAGAAAATTTATGGTTAATGGCGACTAACATGCGATAGCCAATGAGTTGTAACGGGAATGCGAAAAAGTGGCAGATTTTATCTAACTTGCGACCCGACCGCGCTTCCGCAGGTGCCAATTTTGTCGACAAACACTACACAAAATAATTGGAAAAAATCACTTATGTATATTTTGTACTTTTAAAACCATCTTTAAGTAAGAATCCAACACTTGGATAAACATCGTATCGAGAATAAGATAAGTTAGTAGCGACTATTTTTTCTGAATTCTAGACAAAGTAGCTCTACATTTTTGGAATCCCTAAAAAGTGTAAAATTGGTACTGGCGGCATTGGGGTCCTATTCTGGTTATGTAAAGCGTGAGTCGTCGATGATCGTCCGATATCGTCGCATGTCGCAGCGATACCGCGAGGCTTCCGTTCCCGCGACGTCGTGGGAACCGTTTTATTTTCGTATTTAAATTCGACCCTCATTAAACTGGTTTTCGTTCAAAATTCGCTGCCTTCTTTCGTCGCCTTTTACTCAACTTTTTATGGTTCCGTTCGACATTTTTTTCGGTTGATTGAAACTCGTGTTATGACACAATGAGCATTGCACAAAATGAGCAATGAACACACCCCTTTAGATGAATGCATGGGAATTATATGCGATGCTTATGATTTTAATGTAATGATTTTTCGATCTGATTTACCAATATTTTCAAAACCACTTTTATTAGAATTCCGACATCTAAATATGTCTTTCGCAACTCATAGACATAATTTACATAACGTTTAATTAATTTTATTCCACAATATAAAATTAAATTAATTCGATCGCCCTATGTTTTACTAATCAACAAAGATAGCGGTGTATTAAAAAAAAACGATTCTAACTTTAGATATTAATTAGGTTTATTTGAATATGCTAAAGAATAATGTTCTTGGTAGATGTTAATTTAATTTGGGTAATATAAATCAATAGAGTTGGATGGAACTGGTTCCCCGGAGCGGGGAAGGGGGGAGGGTCGGCGCGGGCGCACGCAGTATGGGAGATCAATTCAGGATTAATGTAGGTAGATATGGAGAGACGCTACCTTAAAAAACATGCTATGGAATCGGCTTGTCGATCTGTACGTTGTAAAAAAAGATGTACTTCGAAATTTGGACACGGAATGGTTTTAACAGCGCAGCGGTATCTAATTGTATGTCTATGTTTGTTCGGTTTTTTTTTTCAAACTATACTCAGATTTAGCTTTACTATGGATGAATGAATATTGTAATTTTTGTATTTTTAATATTGTGGCATATTTACGAAAAATCCTTAAATCAATTACCGTTTATTTACCATTTTCTTATAAACAAATCCTCGGTCATCTTCTAGTCTCACGTCACAATGCAACCCACACAGAACTACTCTATTCTGATTTCGAATTTTACGACTGCTCTCCGTAATTATAATTACACTATTTTCCATATGTTAATTAATAATTAAGTAAAACTTCATTAAACGATATATTTCTTGTCCAATAAAGTGGACTTAACTATCATTAGTCAGCATTATCGACGTGAGTCGAAATTGAAGAGTTTCGTAATAGACCCCGTTTCGGAAGGTAAAATTAAGGCGTGTGGAAAAACACTCCTTTGCCTTTTACGATAAAAAAAAACAACTTACCATAAAAAAGTTAGGTATGACTTATAGCGCGGGATAATAAATAAATGATATAGATGAAGTTGGAAGCCAAGCATTTATAACAAATGAACAATTTATGTAAAACTTTTAGATAACAATCGAAAAGACAATAAAGATAAGCTTGCGTGAATACAAAATATATTAATAATCTGCAACTAATTTTATTGGACAGCCTGAAACAGTAGGTACCATAGATTTCCTAAATATATCACCACCTATCTTTGTTTTTTTGTTTCAATCGATATTTACCTAACAGTACAAAAAATAAGTATGTGTGGTTTTTTAAATTATTTATATGAATATAGAATTCATATACATATAATGCTTGATTGGCTTTGAAAGTCAATTTATGTATCCTGCAAAAAACATATATTAAAAGCTCAAACATATAAATAGTTTGTTGTTTTGTACTTGAAGGTTGCTCTTCCCTGTGGTTCCCTTAAAAAACGTCTTACTTCCCCACGATATCACCTTACACCGGATGGTGGGCAACCCTGTTTTATTACACGGAAAAACTAACCACAGCAAAAGAAACCTTATCACTTAAACAACATGTCATGTAATCCCTTGTAACACCATAACCACCGAAATGACTAGCGGAACCTGCCCGGCGACCCGACAATCAAATTTAAACTGTAATGTTTGATATTAAGATTGATTTTTGAATGTGGGTGTGCTAAGTACATTTAAGGACTGAATACCGGAAGGAGACATTATAATAGGACTTAGCTACCTGTTGATAAATTCCTCGTCATGGACTCTACTTGTTGAATCTGTGTATAAACACATTCTTGAAGGAATTATGACTGTTGGTCTTAGCCCGGTCACAATATTTACTGTTGCATCAACTCTAAGTGTAGAAGATAAAGATATTGGAATATAAATTTATAATTTATTGAATGATAAAATCCGGGTGCGGAAACCACAAAGCACTCATCATGAGTTAACAACGTGCTAACTAACCTTGTTAACTTTAAAACCTTTAATTCGCCAATAACCACGATCCAGATATAACGCTCGCTTGACAAAGTCATCTGTAAATTCTTAATGTGTACTTTTTAATGTAGTCATAATAAAATATATCAAACGGCGAGCATCAATGTTAAATGTTTATCCGAAGTGGCAGCGAGGGCGTCATAAAGAACTTGAAAAGCTGTGCCGTCCTCAGCGGCGCTTCGCCTGACACAAGACAACACTCATAAGCTTTTAAACGACGATCCTTTTTGAATTAGTGTCCACTCAAATTTATATTTATATCCGCCATTTTTCATCTGCAACCAGCGCCGCAACGCAAATGCTGGCCATTAATAAGTATACGCGTGTTCTAAACTTAAACTGTGGAGTTCTTTGTGAGAGGTGCGAGGGCGACGGCGGGGTGCGGCCGGGGCGGCGGGGGAGGTCGACTTCCCGCGTAGCACCTGGCGCTCAGAGTTACATGCATCGACGGGACCCATTGATTTGTGGCGAGACGCAACTTAATGCCCCGTTTCTCTCTTTATTTATGTTAATGTCTCAAATCCAATGTACGCGTCAAATCCGGCGCACTGTTTAAACATTTCGTATGCGCTAGAGTTTGTTCTAAACACGTTATTTTAGGAAAACTGCGAAACAATGTAGGGTGTTGAATCGGCGAGGCATGCAAGCATCGATTATGACAATACCTGCCACATCCTCTGTTTGTCTTGGCGAAAGGCAATTGTTACGTTACTCTTTATTTGTTTAAACGAAACTTGGAAAGCAAGTTGCGTTGCCTGTGGACCGGCGGTGACAATTTCGCAACGTCAAATCGTTATTTACACAAATGAATAATGGACCTCTTTTTAACGGTGTCAACGCTGCAATGAGTACTGGCTGGCAGTAGGACATGCACCGGATTCACTGAATAACTGTCAAAATGATTTCAAAAAAAGAATTCTCACTTTTTAAGCACAATATTTTTTTACATACAACCAGTAGGTGATGCATTTTACTTTCGCGTTTAATTCTTAGGAGCTTTTCATAACTATATTGCAAGTGAAAGTTTATTAATCCGGTAAAATCAAACAATATTCTAAGCTGTAAATACTATACAAAGTTTTAGTTCGTAAAATTTTGCTACTTAAATTGGAAATCTTGTTATTTACTTGCTTGCATAGATTAGAAGATATTCATGTTTCCTACAGTACTAGACAACAGTCTACAAAGTTTTCACCTGCTTTTGCTTCAGGTAATAGCAAAATTTAGTGCTTAATTTAACTTTTTAATTTCAAATGAATACTAAAAGCGATAATCCCATCATTATCTGCAACTAAGAAACAGTTTTAATTGAATATTATTTAAGACTTTAACCCTTTTAATAATAATCCTACTAATATTATAAACGTGAAAGTTTGTGAGTATGGATGGATGTTTGTTTCTCTTTCATGTAAAAACTACTGGACGGATTTGGATGAAATTTTACAGTAATATAGGTTATACATCAGAATAACACAAAGGGTACTTTTTACCGCGGGAAAACTTCTCATTCCCACGGGAAACCGACTTCCTCGCGAACGGAGTCGCGGGCGGCCACTAGTTTTATAATAAACACAGTTAAAGCTTACTGTATTGCCATTTTTATCCGCATGTTCTTTCAAAATTACGTAATTTATTTTGATGTAATTTTCACCGTTAGGTACTGTAGTTTTATCACACTAGTATCTATTCAATAACTTTACAAATGTCAAGATTCGCCTTGAAAAATGTTCAACCACGTAGTTTTTTAGGGTTCCGTACCCAAAGAGTAAAACGGGACCCTATTACTAAGCCTTTGCTGTCTGTCTGTCTGTCTGTCTCCAGGTTGTATCTCATAAACCGTAATAGCTAGAAAGCTGAAATTTTGCCGTAAAAAGAAATATGACAATAACCGTGTTTTTCTCGTATTTTTTTGCTCAATATTAAAAACGGTAACAGGTAGACGCTTCAAATTTTCACAGAATATTAACTTGTATATTACCTTTCAAATAAAATAATTAAATAACAATAAAGTAAATATTAAAGGGGGCCTCCCATAGGTACAACAAACGTAATTTTTAAGCAATTTTTACTCGATCTTAATAAACAGGTAGAAAATGATAGTATGGAACCCTTCGTGCGCGAGTCCGACTCGCACTTGGCGGGTTTTTTAATAAACATTTACACTAGGATTTTATTCGTCAAAAACATGACAATTTTAGTCAATTTTGAAATTGTTTGCAGTTATTCTAATTTACAATACATGAAAGAATCCTAATTTACAGATCCGAATCGACATCTAACTTTAAAGCGTTATTCATAGCATAGTAGTTACCTGAAATAGATGTTAATAAACCGCGATTATATTTGTAAGATACAATAATTACAGTGTAATTTAGTTAAACGTAATGCGAAAACTTTAAAAGGCTCGACTGTTCTCTCAAAGATATTTTTAACCTGTGTTCTTCCTGTCAAACACTATTGACATTAGTGAGCTAAGAACGAGTTTGGCACTAATATTTGCTAACAAAACAAACACCACGTGGATGCTCAAAAGGCTTTAACACACCTTTCATTCAAATCATTAAAAATAAAATGCATGTAAACTTTTTAGTGTTAACCTGCCAGTGTCATCAGAAAAAAAACTTTTATGTGATTTAAGGTTCTATATTTAAATTTGACATGTGTAGTCTATGCGTTCGGGCTTTAAATCAAATAAAGCCACGGGCCGTTTGTCGCCGCGCCCATAGATAACAATACGAACAACAAATTGTAAAATTGTACGATTCGGTACTATTGACGAATCGCAAACTTTTTGATTACAGATGTAGTATAACAAACTAATTCTCTTTGACTTTACAATATGACGTCATCATACACGCCTCTGTGAACTGTAATACACAAAACTATAATAACTGAAGGAGCATAAATCATTCATTTACAACTAGTACTTATTGCGTGTAGAGCCTTGGTGTTGTATTAATTTTGCATTCAACATCTAACTACTAATAATTCCTACTTACTCTATGATTGTTTCATTTGTGTTGCGTTACTTGGAAAGGTTGCCCATTGATTCTAAAAACGGATTAAGAACTGTCTCCCAGCCTTTTGTGATAAAATCATAATGCTCAGGATCTCTCTATGAAACGATATTTACTACGACGCGTCCTGTCCCTTTCACTTCCTCTACGGGCGCGACAACCTGCGTGCGAGCGAAACAACAATAGCACGCGACACGCGAAAGACAAGGACGGATGATTCATTCATAACCGAGTCCGCCATCCGGTCGGATCATTCATCTCATTCTAACATGTGATTTGGTCTCGAGTGCGAGCAGGTGACACCGGATGCACTGCGCTTTTTCGGAAGCTCCTTCGCCCCGAAAACGTATGCGGAGTCGGTGATTAATAGTGTATTAATGAGTTGCAATTGGTGAATAGTGGAATTGGTGGATTTTCGTAATTGGTAAGCTCGCTGGGAGTGCGCAAGCTTCGCCCGCCGCTCGGCAGTCGCGGGCCGGCCGCTGCCACGCACGCGCGCACTCGTCACCATCGCAGTCCCTCCCGCCAGCACGTAGCAGACGCATGACATAGACAGTGCAAAGTGAACGATATTTGGTGCATTTGTGAGTGACAGGAATGCTCGGGACGAGACCGCGATGCTCCGAATTGCATTAAATTGGTAATTGCACTCATCATTGGATAATGGACTCGGCTTTTGAGAACCGTGTTCCATATTTACGAATAGGCTAATTTCGCATTTGACTCCCGATGTCTTTGTTTTTGGTATTGTAATTCTGTGATCGTGTCGCGAGATGAATGCAGAATGCTTGTTATTTTTTTCTTGTTATTTGAGTGGGGTATTTTATGTGTTGTGGTTATCGTTTATGTCTTTTTCATACATCAATTTGGCGCCGGAGCCAAGTCGTTGTTGGAGTGCTAATGTAAAATGCCCGCGATAACATGGCCCAGTGGAAAAATTTACATACAACGAACGTTTTTACATGCCAAGTGTACCATAAAGTTATTGTGTACGAACTCTACCTACAGTAACACAGACCTCTTTACTACTTAGATAAACAAAGGGTTCGAAAATTTAAATTTTATCATTATTCCGTCATAGTGTAAGTAAGCAGTAAGCTGTTTTCAGTACTTAATTTTGTTTGGATCTAGAGTACTTATATATTAATAAACGGTATGTTTAAATTATATAAAATTCAAACGGTATCTGAAGCATTTATATTACCTACCAATATTTGAATCAAGACTGTATTTAGTGACTCTTTAAAACTGTCAGAGTATCCTCATATCACAATTCTCCCCTGTACTTCTTCAACAAAGTTCCTGAGTACATATATAAATATACAAAGGTGCAGGTACCTACCTACTTCGTTATCAGTCCTCGCCGTGGGAATGAAAAAAGCGTGTTAAACAATAGAAAAGATAAGAAGATAGGCCCCATTCCAATACTTACTTAGGCACCTTTAAAATAAGTATTCTTTATCCACCGTGACTCATTACTTACTTTGCGAATGGAACGTTTTATTTTTAGTTAGGCTTATAACTTAGTATGATCATTCAAATACGTAGAGATTTCTAGATACGCAATAGTTTATGCTCAAAATAAATTTAATCGGAACGCACCCCCTAAGGCTATCAATATGCACTTGAACAAAAGCTTACACAACGGATACAGGTGTTTTTCGGAACGCCATATTGCAAATCTTATATTACCCGCCTTCTTAACTTTTTTACTAGAGAAACCTTTTTAATGTTGCATTCGGTGTATGCGGCCAGACACATTTGCATCTTCCTGAACTTCCTGCGCCTAAAAAAAGTGTCGTCTAATTTATATGGCTGTCTTTAACAAAAGATACCTTTTAAGTGAATCATTTTTATAATAGCTAAAAACCTTGTGTATTTATTCATACACTCTACTTACTAACCTAACTATTTAATTGTATGACCCTGTTACTGACTTTTACTTAAGCTACGAGTAACTTATGCTTATTTGCTTACCGATTTTAATATTATAAACTCTATCAGTCTTTGGGTAACCTTTTCTTTTCGTGCCTCTATTGAGGAGCAAAGGATCCTTTCATGTGAAAAGGGTACTGCTTACATTAATTCAGAATTATAGTGAAACGCTCCGCCTATTTCTTAATAAAAGCTTTTTACTTAAATTATAATTTCCAACCAGTATGACCAATCCTTTAAAATATAACATGTCATTCCCAAACGGTGTAGAGTTCATAGCGCGCGAGGCAAAGGCATCAAATTTTCGCAGTCAGCCAACCGTGCCAGCCACTGACTCACAGACCAACAATGGAACGTAAACTGAACGCTTTGCTTCCAAATTCGAACGAAGCGATCCATTATCTCTGTGTTTAAAAAAAATAGAACGAAATAGCCCACTTCAAGGTGCTATACCTTTGTAACGTATGTTTTACTACTACTAATCATTATATTTCATTTAAGTTCGAATTGACAGTTCTAAAATCAAATTGTTCTTTTTGAAGCTAATACATTTGCTCATACAACCTTTTAGTATGTATTAAATTAAAAATATATTCAAACGTATTCTTTTTTCGAATGAGAAGTCAAAAGTTCTTAACTTTACTGCCTCGCATTAGATAAAACAAATAAGTTGTTAACATAAAACGATAATTTAAAAACACAGTAATCTGGTTGTTGGCTTATGTCGCAAACTCTTTGATTAAGAAAACGTTATCAGGGTTAGTTAGGTATGTAAATTAATGCATTTTTAGTAGTTTTGTATGTAAATTCCGCGGTAAGGTTAAGTTCAGTGTCGTCGCGGTTTTATATCAGTCTTTGTGGAGGTCGTTGCTGACAATGAGAACAATTTATATATGAATGGATACAAAAATGTATATATATGACATTTTCCTCAATAATAAAAAATATGTTTAAGGAAACTGCTGTAACATACCGCCATAGATTTGAACATATCTTCCACAAAATATATTTTAGAAGTAAAACTAGTTCAAATTATACATTTTAAAACTTTGTAACATATGTCATACCTATTAACAAAAGGTCCGCAAATTAAACAACTTTATTTTCCCGTGAAGAAATGCATTCACTCGCTAAGGCAATTATTTACATTTCTTTCAGTCTTCCTAACATCCATTCAAATTAGGCCGCGCTGTTAGCAGCTATTAACTTCTTGTTAATGCTGTGTCAAAATGTTTATAAACTGAGAACACTAAATTATGTTAAATCACCTCTTAACACCTGCTTAGGGAAATAGAAAACAAATCGAAAGATAAAAAAAAAACTTAATCGAAATAGAAGAAAAACGATCTTTATGTAAATATCATCCAGCAGGCATAATTTTAGTTCACTCAAAGAGCCACTTTGATATTTCACAGAGTAATGTTTAAAAGTTATTAATGAATAAATTAAGTCGAAAATAATTTATTGCCAGCCTAAAAAATTCATGAGACCACATTCGCCATAATGCCGGAGACTCCGCCCACTTTATGTAAACAAACACGAAAATTATTTAGAGCGCGATATTCTAATACGTTAGGGACTTGCCTCCTGTCTTCACTTGTTTTACTCATATATTTACTCAGAAAAAACATGTTATATAATCAAATTGTGATGTGTGGAGAATTTTCTAAGCCTTTTGAATGCGAGTTCAAAAAATATTAACGTTTTAATAGACAAACGAACCTTCTCAATTTAGCTCTTTTAGCTGTCGGAATTTTCTCGGTAGATGAGGATTTTTCTCTCGCGCCTGCGCGTAGGCGTCGGTCCGCATTCGCCAATCACGTCGCCCGCCCGCTCACTCACGCCTATCGCAAACGCCTTCTTATTCAAACATCGCCAAACGCCCACTGGCCAATATTAAAAACAAAAATATTTAAACAACGAATCAGATTCTAACGATCTTGAATTTATCTTTTTTTGCCTTTTTTCTTTTTAATAGCTCTCTGCGGTCGCAAAGGAAAAATGTTGATGTGATAAACTTGCTTTTAGCTCTTTTTTGCCAATTAAAATAAAGAGATTTTAATAAAATTTAAGAGATATGATTAAACGCTGAACTGAATAAATTGTACCTAGCCGCTCTTGGAAATCGGTTCAGGTCTTATGATTAAACAAATTTGAAAACATTTAAATATTCAATTAAACATTTAATTAAATTGACACCAACTAAGAAGCAATTCCAAATATGAATGATGTTTTATTCAATTTTCTTTCGGCGTTGCATATGCGGAATATTTTTTTAATCTACAAAAGCGTGCCACTTGTTAATTTGGTCCAATTCGTTACTTGTCTGTCTATTTTATCAATGAAATCCCGTCTAGCCATTTGATTGGTATCAGTAAATTTTAATCACTATAATCAGAGGTAATTAAAACTTACTTATAAGCGCATAGTAAGAAGTTACTTGCTTGACACTCATACTATCAGTTAAACTCATTTAAATTCCATCAGCATTTCCAATTAACTATTTACCTAAATCAGCAATGAGATTTCATTACCTACGCCCCAAATCAATTAACATAGAATTTGCAATTCCAAAAGTTCTATTGCCATATTTGTAAATTGAGAAAAAACTCTACCGACAATTCTGTAATAGCATTTCTAATTCGCCCTATCTTGTACCTAATTTACGTACAAAGCCCATCGTCTTGTAAAATCCTTTTATTGACCATTTCCGACGAGTAACAAGATTAGGCAGAATTAAATAGACGCGTCATGGCCCGCCTATGGATGGAGTCAACATATTAATTGGGTGGTCGGAGGTCAAATCACTTGCGGGATGCGTGACAAAACTAGTCTGTAACTACCGCAGTAGCTGACATTTGATACATCAGATGCTTTTACTGATACAAACACGTTATAAATTATACTTCGAGTTGTTTCAACAAGTTAAGTAGGTTTTGAGATTCTAAGTAAAATATTTGCTCCCGAATACGCAACAGAGTGATTGTCCGAACAGAAACGCACAAACAAACAGTTTCGCACGTTTAACAATCTCCTAGCGTATGTAAAGCTCCCCTTGCATGCATTCAGTTGACAAATTCATCAACGTGCATTGTGTGCTTTACATCAACATGCTACCAAATTGTTGCTGGCGGGTTATACAATCTGATATTGTTCTACATTTGAATCCTCCCGCGCGTCATACGGTTCGCCGAACGCCATTGTCGCAATGTTTGGTATGTGTGCGTGCGCGCCAAAACACGCCAAAACGCGCAAATACTTTCTCACAACAAGAGTGCGCGCACGTCATTTTTAATCCATATCTTCGGGCAAATCTGATGAGTTTAAAATACGTACGTAAGGGACTGACCTCTCGAAAATGCAATTGTATTATTTTATTAAGAATGCGGGTGTCCACTAAGTAATTCAGGGGTCGAAGATGAGCCATCGGGCACGACCCCACGACCCGGCGACCCCTGTCTCCAATTGATCCCGCACAGCTATTGACGCCTAGTATTTACTCAGGAGCGAGCCTCAGGCCTTAATTACTGTACCGCGCTATTAATTGAGAGAGCTCCTTTGAAACTTAAGACAGAACTGATTTGAAACGAGTTTTAGGAGATAAATAGACTGAATATAAACAGGGATCCGCGAATTGCTTTGGCTTAATTACAAATCTGTCTAATTGGATGAGGTAGTGTTAAAATTAGATATTTTCAAATAAAATACTGTCGGGTTTTGTACGTAAGTAATTTGAGTATTTTTTAAAAATTTAAGCTTAGGAAAAAAGTATATGTAACGTAGTTTTATACGTCCACATGAATGCCTTCTAACCTAAACTATGACATATTGATCTGACCTCAGTACATTAGTGAACTATTGTGTCTATTGTACCACTTATATGGTACAGTTGGTTACAATACACTCCGTCATACCATTATTTCTCATTTATAGAATTATATTCACTTTAATAATAATTTAAAAGAAAAATTATTATGTATGTTATAAAAGTTATTTTCATTGACCTAACTGCAGTACATACTTAATTGTTATATTACACGCTATTAAAAAAATAAAATGGCTAATATTAATGTAGATAGTAAGGTTGTGTATAAAAATAAGTCATTATTAAGGCTGTGTTATTCACTTGGGTAATTACCAACTGCAGTTCAAGTAAAAGAATAAAAGTTGATAAATTATGATATAGAAATATTTGTTGGCATTTAGTAACAAATTATGAAAAAAAATCAATAAGAAACAGTGGCGACGGAGCGAATAACCTGTTACAACCAAGATTTACAACATTTGTTATAATTTAGCTATTTAGATATAAAAACCAAATAAACTGGTTGCTCGTTGGTATATATTAATCTGACAAACAACCTGAAATCCTTTAATCGTATATTTTAATGGGATCTGGTGTAATATTACTTATATTAACTCCAACGAGTCACGAAGTTCTCTAGTTTTATCACATTATGCTTACTATAAATTAAATAACCTTTTTAAACTGTCAACATAGCTCACGAAATCATTACTATATTTTTTTATAACGTTCAACATTACAAGGTTATACATTTATTTAAAAGTCTAAATACCACTTAAATTTAAACATACCTTTAAAAAAATTACGTAGCAGTAAATTATGGTACGAAAGCCTTAACAAACAAACATTGGTTGCCTTTTTATACAGATTCTTCTTTTTTTATATATAATATTATCAGATCGTTTAGCGAAATATTTCTCATAAACCTTTCAATATTATGACGGATATTTGGCATTTAATTTGGTGTCGATATCTGTGATATAGAAATCTATGAAACTCGATATCCATATATTCGACATATGAATATTTATTGCCGTTTAATTTTCTATTGGTATTATATTACCTAATTAGTTTAATGAAGGTATTACCATCGTGCTAATATTATCAACTGTTAATATTATATTATAGAGTAAATATGTGCAGATAGAAAAAAAAAGATTACGCTGCCCACCATAAAATATTATCTATATGCCTATGCATCATATTCACATATATCATGACTATATCGACGCTCATGTAACGCATACAATATGTATTTATTACAATCGGTCATACAAATGTGATTTTTATTGAGACCAATTCGTCGCCCCTATCTATAGTTAAATAACTCTTGTTGGGCATCACTCATATGGGCCACTCATAACCACAGCACTCGGGGGTTAAATAAAACGCAACTCATACAAAATTACTTATATTCGACAAAAAAACTTCAACAATATAATCGATCATCTTTGGGAATATTAGCATGGGAACTTTTAAATTACTCATCGACTATGATTCTTAAAATTTAACACGTAATTGTTCTAAAAATCTTGGCCCTTAAGAATGGGGTAAATTTTAATTTCCGATCGTGTGAACTTAACAAAAAAGTGCCCCTTTTTTCAGTAAGCAACAATGTTATCTCTCACTTAACCATTTTTAATAAACGATTGTATGTACCCCATCTCAATGAAATGGAGATGTTTACTGGTACTTAACCCTTGACGCGCCTCTGTGGGTAACCAATTTCTATCAATTTGTGGCTTTATAATAGATTATGCATGTCTACCGCATTATTCATGAGGAGATGAACATTTATTACCAGTGTAAACAGACTCATTGATTAATAACAAGTTAAAGTGGTCTTATCATATAACTTTGTATTCTTAACAGGGAAAACCACAAATAACTTTTGTTTCTAAAATATTGGATACTGACCCAAATAACCACATTTTACATGGAATCGATCGTCGATAAAACGCTCAAACAGGTCATTAGTACAACGTAAAGTTAGCGAAATACCCGTCACGGGCTGGTGGGTAGTGTGGGAACATCCCCGCGTCGGGGGTGCTATGGGGGTGGGCGGGGGTGGAGCGCGGCGCGGGGGAGGGGCGCCGGAAGCGACCGGCGGAACGAAACGTAACCCACCTGTGGGAATGTAGCCCGCAATTTGAATATGCACTTCGGCTAACTTCTGACAGCCTGGTACTCGCTGATAGCTTCAACTTGTTACTCGCCGTCCCCCTTAACTCAGTTTATAACCGTTTTCGTCAAGAAACAAGGATATCGGGAGTCAAATGCAAAACTCAGGCAACGGTTTCCGTTCAGGTGTCCACTCGACTGATGCGAGCCATGAACAGTTCTAGAAAAAAGTTATTGTTTTCCACCGTGACTTGACCAGCGAATCGACAAAATGAAAAACAGTGAAGAGTGTTTAGACTTTTAGACTTTGGAGGTTGAGAGACAGTGAACTTTTGTGATATTATAGTGTATTTATTTATTTGTATAAACGATATTTGTAAAGATACAGTGAAAAAGACTTTTCTGAGTGTGAAGATAGCCCGCAGCGGGAAGATTGCAGACAGCGGTCTCAGCAGGCATGGGAATCAAGGTCACAATGAAAGCTTTCAATAAGCCTAAAGGTAAGCACTTTAAGGGTTAAACCACTTTGTCACTGAGACTTTACTTTTAGTTTTGCATTTAAATTGCCAACTTTGAAGTTTTTTTTTTTTTTTTTTTTTTTTTATTATAAAAATACAGTCTCCACAGACTCGAGGTCCGTGTCTTTCTTTACAACTACTATTTTTCTTATTATTATTACAATTTAAATTATCTCCGCTTATATAAATAATATTAGTTTTTTGTTATAGCTACTTAAAGTTAATTGAATAAAATAAAGTAAAATATTTTTTTTTTACATACAAATATATATACAATGTTACTTATACATATACACTGTCTGTGCCGTTTGCGTTTATGAGTGTCTCAACCACGAATTTATCCCTATTTTTCATAGCCATCTTTAGGTTGTAGTCTATGATTTTTGTGGTAGTTGCAGCCGTTGCTCGCCGAATGAATCTGCTGATCGCGTCATCACTGTTGTCTGTGTAGTACACACAGTCGCGGGCGTGACGCGACACTGCGACGACGGCGTGTGGGACGCTGTCGTGCAGTTGCTGTTTTTCAACTGTTGTACGCATGATGACAACTGAGTCGCTACTTAATCCCTGAGCTTCGTGTATTGTTAGAAGGCGCGAACCTGTACCCGTCCCGTATCCCCTGCTCGACAGAGTTTCTTTTTCTGCCTGGGTGTGTACCAGGAATAGGGTGTTGGGCATGGTTGTTGGTATTTGCGCTCCTGAGTAGTGCCGAAGTTTTAGGGAGTGTACGACTCTTTGGGATGAGTATACGCCGCTGTATACCTCACTTAGGGCGTACGCTACATCCATTGGGTTTCTATGCGTACATAGCAGTTCTTGGCCGATGTTGGTCACGAGGGTTGGTCTGTTATACTTGAGCGGGAAAAGGTTCTCTCGATCGATGTAAGGTAGTTGGTTAGTGTCGCCAATCAGGAGGACTTCGTCCGCTTCTGCGAGACGTGCAGCCATAACTAAAGCACCAAAGTGGTTCATCAGGGCCTCGTCTACGATGAGACGTTTGCTAGGCTTCCTGAAGCCGTTCACTAAGATGGATGCCAGCGTGCGTACTCTAGTTTTAGCATCTGCTCCTATTCGGTTGGCTAACCTTTCCCTAAGATCTTTTGCTGCCTCAGTTGTAGTAGTGACTATGATGTCACTTTTGGCATGAAAATTGCTGACAACCCATGACGTTTTTCCACAGCCTGGAACACCGTTGACCCACTGTATGCTCGGAGTTTTGTATGACGTTGTCTCTGAGATGGTTTTTGCCATTTCGAGGATTCGGTCATCGAGCATTATTTCTGTACATCGCGCTGTTACTACGATGGGGTCATTGGGTGGAGCCTGGAATTTGACTGATTCGTCGCTTGTTAAGGCTTTGTTGAGAGCCACGAATCCCTTGGTTGCACAATATGCTGCCATATGGCCTTTAACGTTACCTCCCCGTAATACTGTTGAGGTGTTGTTATCGTATATGGCAGCTTCTGCTTCTTCGAGGATCGCCGTCAAAAACCTTTTATTTCCTTGATGGAATGTTTTGATGATGTTTTCGCAGTTTAAGGTGTTTACTGCTATAGTGGCTTTTGTTATGGCAAAAAACTCTTGGAAGGCATTTTCTAGGTGATCCCTTGGTTCTTTGGCCTCTTTTAGGTTGGGTGGTTTTACTTGGCCTTTGTCAGCTCTTGTTCGCTTAGAGCGGTTTGCTGGCAGGCTTTTTTCTGCAAAAGATCTGGTTTCGATAAGTCGTTTTCCCGCTTTTATGTTGTGTAATCTTTTCATTGCGAATTTAGGAATGCTCCGGGCCGCTGCTCCTATTGCGCTAAGGATGGAGGTTGCAACGCTTGTTTTGTTGCCAGCTTCTCCCTGTCTTGTGGCAGCTTGTTCTGCGGCCGTTTTCTGCTGGAGGCGTTCGGCACCACTTAGTGATGGACTAACTACTGGGTGTCCCCAAGCATCCTGGGGCTGGGTGGGAGTCGTCGTTGGATTAACTCGTTGCCTGAGGAAGTTAAGGTTTTCACCTCTGTCTTCATAGACAATCACCTCGTGTTTTTCTGAGGCTTTTATGCATCCATTTCGATCGGCGACCGTACCCTTTTCGTAGGTGACAGACATAGCGTCCACACTAATTTTCTTAGGGTTGCCTTCTGTTGCTTCTCCAAATTTGGCTAAAACTTGCGATGCTTGAGTAAAGGGCGTTACTTCTTCGTTCCACTCAAATAGAACGATCGTTTTGTTCCTAGTTTGGATCAAACGGCATCGCCTGCTATTGATTTCTCTTGTGGATAACGCGTCGTAAACCCTTCGTCTCATGCATGCTCTAAAGTTGCTGCCATTCAGGAGGAGCGCTAGACCTGGTGAGATGTCTACAAATCGGGCCCTTACGTTGCAGAAGCTTATTCCTAATCGCTCTGAATTGTCGTCCATGAATAAAGCGACGCCGCGAACCCTGATTCCAGGTTCGCCAGCTTCTGCGTACATCAGTAGTTGTTCTTCTGATGTACGGGGATGGACGATATTATGGAGTGGTCTGGGGTGCATGATCTGTGTCTGATTTTGTGTACTGTGAGTTGTGGTGTTTGAACTGTGTCTTTTTGCTGCAGAGCGGAAGGCTTTCTCGATAAATTCTAGAAGCAGAGGGCGTTTGTAATTGTCCGCAAAAACCTTGTGCAACTGTTCTTCTGTCAACGTCGTGTCGATCTCGTGCTCTAGATCTAGCCTAGTTGTCTGGTAACGCGGGCAATCCAGGATAATATGCCAGACTGACTCGATTTTGTCGGGGTCACATTCACATGCTGGACTGTCTATCAGATGGAATCGATGTAAATATTCCCCTATTCCTCCATGTCCCGTCAAGGCTTGCACGTGTACGGGTGTCAACTTTGTGTTTCTTACTATTCGGTACGCCTTGTCAACATCCGGAAGAAATTTCTTAGTGACGGAGCCCGTGCTGGAGGTTTCGTACCTGCTTTGCCATATGCGTACAGATTCCTCTCTGATCTTTTTCTTGACGAATGATATAGGGGTTTTATCATATTCTGGTTCTTTATCCTGGCTTAGGGCTGCTTGTTTTGCAAGTTCGTCAGCTCTTTCGTTGCCTTTTGTTCCTACGTGCGCTCTCAGCCAAAAGAACCTGATGTCTCTACCTTCTGCTCTGATTCTTCTGATATCTTCCTTAAGCTCCTTCGTCAGAGGATGGTCTGTGCGAGGATTGCTCAGGATATCCAGTGACGATTTTGAGTCGCTCATGATGTTTACCACTGGTGATGGTGAGGATCTCGCCATTCGAGCGGCCTTATGGAGTGCGAATAGTTCCGATTGGAAGACGGTGCAGGAAGAGTCTAGCTTGAAGGTCTCGTGATGGCATTCTTTTCCCTCTACCCACCAGGTCAGTGCAGCTCCTACTTTTCCCTCTATTTTGCTGCCATCGGTATATATTTGAGGACCGATAATTTGGTGGGTTTCAAAGGTCGCAGAGTTCACGTTCTCAAGCAGTTCGTAATCAATCGCTGTGAGTGTGGACGGATGGGTTTGTTCAAGGTAGTGTACCTTCCGTTCTAGCTCTTGTCCAGGCGGAAGATAATCTCGTGAAAGACCTTTCTTTGCCAGGTAAAGATGTGCGGCTTCTTGTATACGGAGATCCAGTGGGAGTAGGCCTGATAGGATTAGTGCCGAGGTTAGCGATACTGTTCTGTAGGCTTTGCAGATTTTTTGAGCAAAACCTCTTTGCAAGGTGTTAAGCTGCTTCTGTATCATTTGCAGTTTCGCTGATGGTGACCAAACATTGGCTGCATACATGACAATGGGTTCAATGACAGCGACGTATATGGTCCTTACTATTTCACCGTTTAGGCCCCAGGTTACTTTGGCTGAGCGCGCTAGTTGTTTATATATGTCTGTGGCTTTCTTACATACTACGGACACGTGCGTTGCAAAGTTGAGCCTTTTGTCGATTGTGAGACCTAGGATCTTTATTTCGTCTGTTGTACTGACCTCTACGCCTGCCATGACTATGCGTGGATGGATGTACTTGAGTTTCTTTGTCAGCACCATCGCTTTGGTCTTTTCCGGACCGAAGTTTAACTTATTCTGCACTCCCCATTCCACCACAATGCTTAGTATTGCATTGGCCATTTCTTCCACTACTTCTCCAGAATTGTCACTGAACACAAGGACGACGTCATCGGCAAACGCCTGACAGTAAACCTCTTTGCTAGCCAACTCCTGCAAAAGTGAATCGAGAATGATATTCCAGAATGTTGGTCCTCCGATTGATCCTTGGACGCACCCCTTTGTAGTCTCTTTTTCGTATTTGGCTCTGGCGTAGTTGACCTGGACCTTGCGATTTGTAAGGTATGACTGTACTATCGAGTATAGGTTTTTGGGACATTTCTTTTTGATTAGCTGGTTCTTTAGGGCTGGCCACCAGGCATTGTCAAAGGCGCCCTCTATGTCCAAAGATACCATTAGGACGATTTTCTTATGGTCAATCTCTCGTCTGGTGTGTTCTATTAGATCATAAAGTGCGTCTTCCGTTGAGCGTTGTGGTGTGAACCCGTACTGCTTGCTGTTCAATGTCGGGAGAATGTGCCATTGGATTCTATTGATTAAGAGTTTTTCGACGATTTTCCCCATAACTGAAAGGAGGCCAATAGGTCTGTATGACTTGGGTTGTGTAAAGTCAGTTTTGCCGGGCTTCCGAAGAATAATCACATATGCAGCCTTCCATTGCGTCGGGAAGTATGTTAGTGTGAGGCATTTATTTGCAATTGCCATAAACACTTCTATTTTGCTTCGGATGACTATAGTGCAGATGTCGGCGGTTAATCCGTCTGAGCCTGGGGCTTTTTTAGAATTAAGTGATTTTAGGACTAACTCAACTTCGGGTTTATTGAAGGGAGTGTCGTCTACTGCCAGATCGTGATTTTCTCCAGCCGTGGCCTGTCGCAGACCTCTGTGGTACATGTTTTCATCGGTTTCCGAGTCGTCAGGATAAAAGGTTTTTGCTAGTAGCTCGGCTGACTGTTCTGGTGTTAGTGTGTCACCCGTGGCGCCCCTTAGGAGCACGTCCTCTCTACTTTGGTTCGTTTTCCTGATTACTCGGTATATCTTGTCCCACATGGTCTCCTTTTCCTGGGTTGTACAGAATTCTTTCCAGCTCGCCAACTTGGCTGCTTCTACTTTAGATCCATAGTCTTCCTTGCTCGCCATGTAATCTTCGATCACAAATTGCTTTCTGGCAGAGGCAGCGTTTCGGATCCGTCTTTTCTTCCTGAGCACCTCTTTTTTGAGGAGTTCAAGTGATGGAGACCACCAAGGGGGTCTGGTTCTGCTTTTTCGCTTGCCAATTTTTGGTATAGATCGTTCGCAAGACTCTTGGATGGCTTCGGTGAACGACGATATAATAGAATCCAGTCCCTCTGTAGTTTGGACTTCCGCGATGATTTGAGCACTGATGTTTCGACTATCCAGGGAGGTTTTCAGATGTTCTACAAATTCAGACCAGTTTGCCTTTTTTGTATTGTATTTGCGCGTTGTGGATGGCCTCTGTTGTACGAGAGCGTTTTCTAGGCGCAGTTTAAAGGTGATGGCGTTGTGATCTGACGTTGTAAGTCCTCTATCTACTGTCCAGTCCAATATTTTATCGAGAAGTGACAGGCTGCATGCCGTTACATCTACAATGCTTGTGCATTCCCTGCCTCTTCTGTATGCTTCGAAAGTCGGTGTATCTCCAGTATTTAGGATGTGGAGTTCCATTTCATTCAGTAGAGCACTATAGGCTGCTCCTCTTGCGTTTTCGGACCTGCTTCCCCACCAATGACTCCAGGCATTACAGTCTCCCGCCACTAAGATATTGTTTGTGGCGAGTTTTCCACAGACTAACTGCGTCCTTCTCAAGTACGGTTCTATATCTTGGTCTCCCTCGTAGTAGACAGATACTACTCCGAACTGTAGGTGCCCTGCTGTTATTAGGACTGCTGCTATAGTTTCGTTCACCAGTTGGGGGTCGTGTGTCACCCCCAGTCGGTCGTCGAAGACTATGATTGCAGCCTTTACGGGTTTTTGCCTATTCAATGTGCACTGGACAACTCTTGTGCCAGGGTGTTCCCTCAGGATTCCCTCCCTTCCTACGTAGGGTTCCTGAACGATCGCCACTGACACACCCCTGTCCTTTGCTTCTTGAATCAGCTCATTCGTCGCTAGTTCGGATCGGTGGAGATTTGCCTGGATGAAATGCAAACTCTTCTGCTCTGTCGTCTGTGAGGGAGTTGTGTTGTTATCCGTGTGGTCGCCCTTAGCAGTAACTTATTCGAGACCTAGCCATTGCATCCCACTTTTGCCGTTCCGGACATATTTCACTGAAGGCGTTGTGTCCAGGGTGCGCTTTGGTTCCATGAGCCTTTATGCAGTTCCGGCATGTTGGTGTCTTTCCTTCTAGCCTACTTGGGCATTTCTCCCAAGAATGCGTTTCTCCGCAGAAGCTGCAGAGTTGCGCTTTTTCTTGGCAGATTGCTCTCGTGTGACCATATTCCATGCACTTTGTGCATTGCACTAGAGGAGATTGGTCAAACACAGGTCTTCTTTGTAGGCCTAAGTATATCTTTTCGGCTTGGATGAAGCGTTTGTGGATGGTTGGCGAGACCTCGAACACCGGGTGACACTCATGCGGGTTCCTTGCTCTTTTCCTATACCTGAGCCTAATTACTTTGTCGCTGAGATCGACGTCTTGGAGTAGGTTCTTGTTTTGTGCAAACAAGTTTTCCACCATCTCTTCATTGGTGTGGTAACTAAGCACGTCCTTTATTACGATAAGGGGGTTATTTGCTTTTGCTACCTCTACCTTGAGATTTTTGTTTGCTTGTACTCTTTTTTTGACTAGGCTCAGGTCTTCCTTTGTACCGCAGCTCAGGATCACCTTTTGGTTGCGGGCTTTCCTTACTCTGTCCACTTTTGCACCTGTGGTCTTTGTGTCCAGGGCTTCTCTTATCTTCTCAATCACATTTTCCCCGGTGTTGTTGGGGTCAGTGGATGAGACGATTAGAGTGTGGTTTGGTCGAGGAGTAGGTGGCCTTGCTGCGACATGTGCGTAAGATCGCTTTTGTATTTTTCCATCCGCTTGTGCCAATTCTGTTTCCAGACTGGCTACTTGCAGAGAAGGTTGATTTTGATGGTCTCTGAGCGTTTTTACTGCACTTTGAATTGCCTCCAGTTTTTCCGCTACCGGCTGAAATTGTTCCTTAATAAATGTATGTTTGGTGTCTTCGTTTGTATCTTTGTGTGTATGTGTGGTCTGAATATTAGTGTCTAAGTTTGTTATGGCTGCTTTGAGCGCACTTAATTCTGTTGCAGTGCGCTCCTCGTGACCTTTATTTTGCTGTGTTGATGTTTGCGTTAAGATCTCCGCATTACCTTTGAGGATCTGGTGTGCCGTTTTTTCGGTCCTGTCTAGGACTCTGCGCATTTCATCAAGTTGTTTGGATATTTTGTCCATGTTAATTTTTACATCAGCATGGACTTCGCTAGTCTGAGGCTTTTCAGGTTTTGGCCGCTGTTGGTTTTCAAGCAACATGCGCATTTTTACCTCCAGTTCCTTTGTGGCTTTGCAGATTTCCTTTATTTGTTGGTGCGGTTGTATGGTTTCGTACCCCAACCAGTTGCGAACCGCCCTTGTCTCCTCCAGATTTAACACAATGTCCGCTCTTGCTTTTGTGATCTCGTTTGCCAGAAGTTCGCTTGACTCCATGTGTTTTTTATTGTGGAGTCTTTCCAGGCTGAGGATTTCGCGGGTGTGCTTATTGCGCTCCTGTTCGAGGGTGAATTTATGCCTTGATCTGGAGTCGGAAAGGGCTAGTACAGTCTCGTAAAGAGACTGCAGGCACTCTGCTGCGATGACCTTAAATTCCTTCTTCATATTCCCCGCCATTTCTAGCGCCTCTTTGCCTCTCAGGAGCATTTCGTTCGCTTCCCGAGTGGCCAGGTCCATTTCGACGCCCACGCGTTTGCTGGAGTTCACGAGTAGGCTAAGACGTCGAGGTGGGCTGTGGCGTTTTTGAGTTCCGAGGTCGGGAGAGTGGGATGATTCGTCTTCCGACAGCGCCGCGCGTGTTAGTGCGCTTACCTTATCAATGTCATCTATTGGCAGTTGAATAATGGGAAGGGACAATGGTTCTCTGGTGGGTGATGTTGTGTATGTTCTGAGTGTCTGTTTATGTATATCGATTTTTGAGGTTCTGTTTGTGACTTTTTTCGGCACTGCTGCAGTTGGTTTCATATCGGTAGGCAAAGGCTGCTCTCCGATTTTTGTGGCTGTTGTTTTCGCGCGATGAGACGCTCTTTGCGGAGTGATAGACTTCTCCGTTGTGTTAATCTTTACGGACGGCACAGGTGAAGTTGAGCTGTTAGATGACATGTTCAGATATATGTACAAAGTTAAAATAAATGTTAATTTTAATTAAAAGAAAATAAATAAAAATAAAAATAATGTGTTTTTTTTTTTTTAGGCTAGTAGGTACTTCTTTGTGTTCTTGTGGGCTGCAGGAATCGTCGCGTTGGGCTCCTTGTTTCCTCCTCTTCACTTTGAGATCACAGTCGGCAGGTTCACTTTATTGGCAAATCCTAGTTGTTGTCCGGGAATATAGTATCCTGCAGGAAGATCTTTTCTGGATAAAGGTGGATTCAATGAGTTTCTCGCTTTTTCCTCGTTCCAACAAGCCCAGACTCGATAGGTGTGGGTCGAGTAGTTACACTTAGGGATTATTTTCCGCTTGGGGGTGGTTTTCGGATGAAATATTTCGGTCCCTTCGGTTGGTTGGCACGCTGTTTCGTAGAAGGCTTTTGCTCCTTTTCCAATCTTGGAGGGGCCCAAAAATGAGGGTAGGGGGTGGGGGGTGGTGTTTTAGGCGTGTAGTAATGATTATAATAATGAATTTCTCCACTAAACTTTATTATTAGTATCTGAAATTTTATTTTTATTTTAAGGGTTGGGGTTGAGAGTGGGGGTATGTTTTTTATTTTTTTCCTGGGGTGAGTCTGCTGTCCTGAGTTCGGGAGTCCAAACCCGAGCTTCCTGCGACTTCGCGTTCTTGAGTTCCGTTGGGGCTCTGCTTGACGAGGGTGTTGCTTGTCTTCAGCGCTGATCGTACGGTAACCTCGATCGTCTTCGAAGTCGTCAGCTCGGTCCGTAGCTAGCTGGTCGGACGTGGCGTATGCGTCGACGTTGTAGGTTTATTCTTTGTTAAGTGAACTAGGTCACACGTGGAAATTTTGGTACCTTATAACTTGGTCAGTTCTTGACGATTTTTAACAAACGATACGTCGTTTGATAGGTCTTGACGAGATCTTTATGGTATTAAAAAATCAAGTGAAAGGTACTAACCGTCTTGGTGTTATAAACGTCTGAAGTTTAGCTCCTGTTATTCCCGAATCCTTGAAGACAGCGACTTGCGACCAATAATCCTTGTGGAGAGCACTTGCACTTTTCACTTGCGATATTAACTTTGTATGTAGCGGTGGTTTTTCCAAAGTTATTTATTTTTTAACGCGGAGGTGACGATGTTATGTCAATTTTTCTTATTGATCCAAGATTGAAGAACTTTGAAGTTATAGATACTGGAAAAAGTCCCCAGTCGCGCAATGCTCGGAGACCCGCGTTCCTTTTTCCAGTATCTATAACTTCAAAACACTTTGTCACTCTTAAACTTGGGTTTAATTTAGTTTCTTATTAAATTAATGCTAGGAAGCTTAGGTTAATCTTAATATAAAAGATAATGTTTTAAATAAGCCTTGCTGATTATAATCTATGATGAGTCACTACGGAAATTTTGTCATTTGGACATTCCATTTCAGCGCAAAAAAATAATCTCCCCAGATTATGTTTCGTGAGAAACAGAAACTTAACGATACTAATAAAGTTTTAAGTGGTTACTTTGGTTAACGTAATAAGCAATAACTTACGGAAAACCAATAAAATTTAGGCAATTTGTGAATGACGCAAAGAGATTTGCAACATTTTTAACTACCCACATTAATCAATAATTACTGCTCGGATGAAATTGGAATGGACAACCAGTGTTGTTTTATCATCATTAGCTTTCAAATGATAAACAGTAAGTATTTTAATTAAGATCTCAATTCTCGATTGGAGCGTTCCATAAAGTTAAAAGCATCGACTGATTAGTTTTTAAAAACGGTCACAATATTTTTTCCCAATATCCAACACAGTCTAAACTATTTTGTCAATATCAGTAATGATCTTGATTCAAATTTAAATTTCGAACAGAACGTTTTATGTATCCATTTGTCGGTTGTGAAAATGGCGATGTATCATTCTGACATTATGACGTGACGCAACGCTCTCGGTTTCATGTGTGCACTTGTACCAAATGTTAACTAAGCGTGACCGTAAGAAAAATATGAAAACGTACATTATTTTATACAATATCTTCGTACATTATTCGGTTAACGCACCTTACAATAAACATGGACCATACACAGCATAATACAAAATCATGATCTAATATGATCAGGATAAAGTAAGGCAAATCTAAGTGCCTTATAATTATGAATGAAGATAATCCCTGTTGTTTCCTTCGATTTCTATGTATTTCGAAATATAATGTCCGGTAAGAGAACGGTGTACAACCGCGGTCCATCATTACCGTAATTATGACTTGCTCTGCTGATCTTGAAAGTGAGGACCTTGCGTGTGCGCAACCTGGGAACGATCGGACACTTTTGTACACAAACCGGCTGGAACTGGACATCAACTGGCTTAAAAACATCAACTAATACTAAAAGGTACTTACTCTTAAATGCCATTTAGAATTAACATGATACATGAGAAGAACCTAGAGTTCTACGAATATTGACGCGTGGCAGCTATTCGGCAGTAAAAGACCTGACAGTCAGAACACTGTTCCACCAATGAAAGAAACACCAAATCTTTCCATGTTCTTTTAAAACCGGTATCAAACAGTAGCCAGCGTCAAGTGACCAACAATAGCTATCAACGTAACAAATATCTTGTTTACAGCTTCATAAAAACTTTCTGACAATGGGATAGTGTGGTGGACAGCACGGTAGCTAATAACGTACGGACAAAGAAAGAAACCGCGGAGTCAATAGTACGGGAGCTAAACAAGGCTCGGAGAGCGCAGGCGCGGAGGCGGCCATTCACAACGCGTTGATTGGTCCATCCGGTGCGCCTCAATGAGATGATGCGCGCGCACCGCCGCGCCGGCTCTGTCATTGAGCAAAGGTCTCTCGCCTACATTCGTAGATCACTGATAAAATGACTATTGTTGCATCGTTTACAAGTTGTGTATTAACATCTACTGAATAGGTGGAGCTGGTAATGTGATGAAATACTCGAATGCTAGCCACATATCCGTATTACTACGCTTTGAAGTAAGAGTAATATCCCTTTATTCAAAGTAAACGTTTAATCTTTAACACTTTTCACTGTTAAATCAACTCTTTGTTAAATAAATGCCTATAATAAGATTTTTGACGTTAGTTGTAGAAACCTCTTACCGCGCCTAATCAACCGTCAAAATGAAAATAGAGTCCGTAATGGTAGGTGATCTAACCAATTTAATAAACGAACACCAGAGGGGTGTCAAATAACCGAATTTGTACCCACTCGATTATGTAAAGTACATTTCACACATCAGTAACGTAAAAGTCGTTTTTTAAATATAATGTTTCATAATTTTACTGCACACGGTGTCACGTAGGTATGACTGGCGTAGGGTAGTTGAGCCAAGGCTTCAATTTATTGCTAGAAACTGTACAGTTTCTATGTGATTCATTGCAAATCCAATAGCAATAATGTAATCAAGTTATAGTTATTATAATTTTAATTGATACTAGTGATGTGAAAAAACAGGGCATTTCAAACCTCTTTTGTTTCTTAACCCGTTTTTTTATGTTTTTTTTTGCGGTTGCGACTTTGTACCTCAAACATATTAAACCACTGCATCCACCGTTACTTTAACTCGTCGGAATTTACTTTAACAGTAGCACTACACAGAACACCATTAAAATTATCAGTTTCCTCCATTTCCAGCTAGAGCGACCGGTCCTGCATTCCGGATTGTTATACATCGTAAACCTTTGTGCAACACGGGTGTATATTTAATCAAATTAATTTAATTATAACAATAAAGAAATGCCTGTAGTTTTCATACGTATTATAACAGCCTTGCCAATTTTGCTAGTTAGAAAATACCCTTGTATTTTACTATTAAAAATCGAACGACGAACAAATAAAGTTAATCACAGTAACATAAGTTCGTAATGAAATCTTGTCATCTAAATTATATTTCGAAATATTCTAGTTCAGTTCATTTACAACATTGTCATAATATTGCACAACACTACGTTTAATTATAATCTTAATCAATCGTTAAGTGTGGGTTGTTATTTATGAAATACTAATATCAAAGTGTTTTGGAGGGCGTGGCTCAACAATAAATCTTTTCTGGACTCAGCCTCCGTTCCATAACCAAGTAGCTATAACACCAACCCACTCTTATCAAAATTAACTAACATTACGTTTATTTTCGGTAATAAAGACAATTGCACATTTGTAATAAACGCTGACGGTAATATCTGTAATTAAAGAACGCGATTTGAATGCAAAGCAGCGCACGCGCCGCTGACGTCACGCGACGTTCCAAGTTCAAACGGCGAACAATGGATGCAAAATGGCGCGAGCTTTTGTTCTGGTTTACAATTACAATTGTGAATTGCTACTGCCAAGTACTCATTTAAAATATCTCCAATAGATAGACGGCCTATTTTCTTTTTCTTTGACAGTTTAAATTAGTTCTTTTGAAAAGTTCGCTTTATTTGACGCAACAAGTCGAAACCCCCGCTAACCACCTGTTATAGAACACATTAACTTTGAACCGATGGCAATAAAATTAGTGAACATCGTCTATAGGGGTGACGCTTTTTTCTTTATTGCTATTTCAAAGGTGAGTCCACAATAATGGCTGATTAGACAGGTGATTTAAATGGTGGGTTTCTAACGACTTTTAATTTATGTGAAGAAAGAACACTTAAGTATTTCCAAAAGTGCAACATAGAACCTCAGTGGCAAGTAAATATTGGTTCCAGCTTTAATTCCTAACCTAAAGTATAGAAAATTTGACTAATGCGTATATCGAAAGCGTTTGATCGTTTGCGTTTAACTTTATCATCATCATCATCAGCTTATCTCAGGCCACTGCTGGACATAGGCCTCTCATAAGGCACGTCATTCTTTTCGGTCTCATAGCTTAACCCTGAATAACACATTTGTTCGTAGACTTGACATACATTGAAAATCCTTGTTCAGGTAAAAGTTGGGTATCAAAAAAGTATGATATTTGGACTACGGTAGCGAAGTCGTCCTCGGCTTTCGAGTCAGCTGCCCAGGCGCATCGCCGGTCCATTGTCTTACAACGTTACCTCCGCTCTTATCTCGCCATTATCCATTCAACATTCGTTCGGCAACACCAATGACGAACACTCAATACCTCGGTAACCCCGCGAGGTTACCGCTCACTTCGATTTTTGGTTTTATTGTTACCCCAAACGGGGTCATTTAGAGACTAGGTAGAAACGTTGTGGCATCAACAGCGATAGGTGAATTAAATGTTGTTTTTATTGCATCGATAAACGTTTAAGAGAATTCCTTAACGAAAGCTTAAGATGGTATCGGCTGTAATGTGGGCTATTACCCCTTCCTCGGTACACATCGAGTATTGTCAGCGGATGGCCGTCATCACACACCGTATTCGACAATTAAGCCAAAATCTCGCGCTAATTACTATAATTACGGAAACGGAAGCCCTGTCGCGTTTTTTTTTTCCCAAATGCCGCCAATTCCAAATTATGGCGCGAATTTAATACATCTGAGTTTCAAGTAATTGCTTTGTCTAGTGGCCATTTACTCCGGTTTCCGTCGCACAAGAATGGATTTAATTATTGAGTAATGAGTTGTCATCGTAAATAATATACGGCCCTTCGCGGAGAGCCTTTAAGTACCGTAATACTATCTTCATTATGGCTTAAAATTGTTCACAAGAATCAAAATAAAGAAGAATTTTATGTCCCACCACCAGTGTGTTAGTCTCTTAGAAATTGTTCTATAGAAAATATTTTTCAATCTAGTTTTGCAACGAGAAAATAGCAGGAAGCATTAAACAAGAAAATGCTAACGTTCAAACGCACGTTACGATTCAAATCATGATTCAGGTTGTAAGGACATACAAATGATACATCTCAGATAAAATAATAATGCCCTTTCCGTATAGAGATGCGTATACGCAATCGTGAATCAGGTGCAGCTGCCCAAGAAATATCGTTCGAGTAAATCACATACTCGGATGCTGCAACGCAATTAAAGGCTGCATGATTCGCAACGCACCTTACCACGGCCTGATTGGAAATAAAAAAAGATAATTTCAAAAACGGAATCGTTTCGGCCGCGCCAATTTCCCTGTCAATCAGACTGAAAATAAACTGTCCAATAAAAAGGTCGAATTAAACGTAATTCAATCCAATCACTAGAAAAACATGTAAAAATACCGTGGCATGTTTTATTATTTCCATCATTAAGTTTTCGATTCTCATTTAGCTCATAATGTAACATCGGGGACCAGTTAACGAGCGCGGGTCGTGAATTACGACTCAATAATGGGCTAACTAAAAACTACAGCAGTCACACAAAGAGAATGGAATATTTAAATTATATCAGAGCGATGTTCAGCTAGAAGAGACGAGATCATCGGCCAGCGACCGTGGGAGTGCACAAATCTGAGCCAGAACTGGTCGGCAGGTGCGCAGGCGCCGCGCACGCACACCCGCGCGCGCACACACACGCACGCACCGCTTATGAATGAAACATGTCTTCACACAACACATGCGCGGTAATCTCCTGTGTTTATCTCTGATTTATTTTATTCTTCGACCTCGAAAGAAGTCGCCTATTAATTTGTTGTATGGTGTTCGTAAAGATAAACTAATCAATCCGAATGACGATGATTTTCGTAAGACGGTAATGGGTTCCGAACATTTGATACCGTCGTTAATTGATAGAGACGATGCTAAGGCTAAAAGCTTTACAAATTATGCGAGTTGTACGACCAAATCAATGATATCGAATCATTCATAAAAAATATTTAACGAAAGCTTTCTATTTTTATTTAAGTATTGATAACATGGAAAAGATATCAACGCGTCCTTAGTTTGAGTTTAATTCATACCCTGGTCCAATCAACAAGATATAAAAGTTGTGCTGGTCATGTTTCTCTCTTATACAATTATCAAGCCAAGGAGTCTTGCAATGAAAAGTATAAACAACCCTTATAGATCACCTAGCTAGTTAAACACTTCTTATTTTGAATAAGGTTCTAACTTTTACACAGTTGTACTTATTAACTCATTCTATAGCAGTGTTCACAGTCACAGAGACCAACCTTCGTACACTTACATAACGCTAGCTTTTGAAAAGACCCCCAATTTTACGAGTGGTAGAGTCTAGCTGTAGGCTCTGTCTGCAGCGATTACTGGGCTGACTAGACCGGTGAAATACCACCGTCGCACAGAAAACCGACGCGAAGTAGGGACGATGTTCCTGCGTTTCGTTCGGTGAGTGCGGTATCCAGCGCCCAATTTTCTCAAAGGCTCAGCAACACACCCCAACACTCAGTGTTGCGGGTAGTCCGGGGCGGCGGTGATCACTTACCATCAGGTGACCCGCATGCTCGTTTGCTCCTTATATCCTTTTTTTTTTATTCAGCCTTGTCGATCCCACTTCTGGGCAAAGGCTTCCCTCAACATCTTCCACAGCTTTTTGTTCTTTGTTCCCTAAAAAAAAAAGTTCTAATTTTTTTTCTGTTGTCGCAGACATCCCGTCGCAGGTGCCGCCGCTGACGCCCGGCACCAACAAGAAGATGGCCGAGGCGCTGAAGGCCACCTTCGCCTCCTGGGAGAAGGAGCAGCTGCGTCTCGGCGTGCCGAAAGGTAGGTTGAGTTTTTTTGTAAGGTTTTTAATGAGACTCATTGGAATCGTTACGTTTTTTTTTTTTTTCATTTATTTACCATAAAAATATTAGGTACATCAAAGGTTTGATATCACTCATCCTAGTTGAAATACAGAATACCAATTTTTTTTGGCTCACCGGTGACTTGTCAAACACAACTGCTAGCTGCTTTTTACCAACTAGCATCAATGTTTTAGTTACGGAATCGCCCTGCTGGTAAAGGTAAATTAGACGTAGAGATGTTTTGACAGAATTTGGAAAAAAAAAACAAATTAATAATAGTGTATTTGCAGCAAGAAATCATCACTAATTCGATTATCGGAAGACGTTTTTTATTTTGTTACCAATTTCAAAATTATTCAAATAATTGGAAATAATTAGATGGTAAAAAAATTTTAGCTAGATTCACTGCGTTCAATATCTACTTAAAATTAGTATACTTGTTTAATATTTTTATCTCAGGATCGGTTTCATAAAACTCATTAAACGTTAATCTTGGCTAAAATTTAAAGCTTTTAAATAAAATAAGTACAAGGTTCCACCACGCATTAAAGATTTATCAATAATCTGAAAGAGGACAGGGTAATGACAGACAGATATTTATATTTAAAAGATATTAAACCCTAGTTTCATTTTTAATTCTCCAAAAACAAGACCCTACAGGGACTACCCTACACCGGCATTTTTACAAAGGTGCCTATGAGAGTTTAAAATATGTTTTATCATTAAATTTAGTACCTAATCTATAGTAGCACATGCTTCCCATGTTTATTATTGAAGTTCTGTGTAAACTCGCAACTAAATCAGAACGGTTCTTTACGACTATGAAGATAAGCCATAAAACAGTAAATGTATTCCATTTCCTATCCATTTTCCATTTATCTGATAAACTTAGGGTCGCACTACATTAACTTAAGAGAATTAAAAAAATATCTGATACCTATTTCATTGGATAAACTTTGCGGTGATTTTACAAGTGTGGAGTAGTCTTTATTTCTATCATCCATGTTATAACAACATTTAAAGACACAGTAGGCACACTAAATAACAAAAACTAATGTACAGCTATCTCTTTCTCTCAATTTATGAAGGTTTCATTTTGCTGAGTAAAAACTTTCGAAGTACTGAACAGTCGCCAACTCTTATTGTACATAATTTGTAATGAATTTGCTAGTGATTGTCGTGTTTTGTACAATGTGTTGGGGGGTGTACTAGTGTATAATAAATGGTAGATTTGCATATGGTAATGTTATGGAGTCTTGTCGCGACTGCTACACTAACTGTCTTTGTTTCTTTTCCTTATTAATTTATATTTGTTGCTACCGTTTTCGAATCTAATTGAAAGGCTTCGATTTAAAGTTACTGGCCTAGTTTTTTTCAATGAAAGCTTTGATTAGTAATTGATGGTAATTTGACACATGTCATCGAAGTGTCAGATCTGTCAGCGGCAAGGGTCATTGACCGCAGTAACGTGAGTGCGTCTACGACACGTCTATTCGCACTTCCGGCAGCGCAAGCGCAACAAACGCTGCACACATTCAATTGTCATAAAAAAATACAAAACAAAACAAGAATTAGTTGCAAGTAAAGCGCAGTAACCCAAAAACAATTGCACAACAGCACAATTAGTTTAAAATTCATTAGCTATTAACCGCCATTGTCGGGACGATAAAAAGGTCGTTCGTTTTATCAAGCGTCCAAATTCTGTACAATTTACATTTTGTTTCCAGCCAGTTACAAAAAAAAAAAAGAATAAACATTCGGAGCAAACAGGGCTATAAAACCGATCGAAATCAACCGAAAACCAGTCAAATGGCGTATAACACAGTTAGCTTAAATTTATATGCGAAAATATTTGCTGATTAATATTATTTTAAACATTATACGCATAGTGACGAAGGCATCCATGGGAATCGCATAAAAAATCTAAATATCATAATTTATAGTGTGAAGCAAGGTCGCAGGACCTGTCTGTTATTAGTTTCGCATTTTTATTAATCATTTGCCATTTCTTCTGTTTGACATTCGGAACGTTACAGGCTTTCTACGTTGTTTACCATAAACTAGTAGCCGCAACGGGTTTTACCTTCTTTACTACAATAAGTTGTTTGAATAGTTGCCTACAATTAATGTATTCGCTTCTATGTAAATACTGGCTTATCTTCACCATCAGATCAATGGAACCTCTTGTTAATGGTACTTCTATACACTGTAATTAGTTAGGTGGAAATAAGGTACTGGTTTGTCCTATACCTTAGGCTTACATGGTTTCACATCAATTTAAAAGACCTCGTAGAAATCTAGAGCATTAAATTAAGCCGAAGATAAACAGATGCAGATCGTTCATTTAACTTTAAACTAATAATAATCTTATTTTTATGCGACGGATAAGTCTCGCTAGGGTCAAAATTCTAAATACAACTGTACAATCTCTGACTTTAGTTACAATATTTAGTTCTGTTCCAGTATTAAATAGTATTGTAGTAGAGTACGTTTTTTGTGCAATAAACTAAGCGCCAGTATTTGTTAATCAAACACACATAGTTTTTAAAAGGACAAAAATTCACTACAAAATGTAATCTATTTATTCTATACTGTCCTTAAACAAACATGTAATTGAAAATAAAACTCTATGACTTAAAAAAATTAAAATAAATTATACTTGGAATACAAAATAAACAAATAGCAAAAAACAAGCTTTAGTATTTTCTCTCTCCAAGAAAATAAAATCAAACCCCGAGTAAAAGCTGTAATTAAACTAATTTTCAGTTATGAACCACTCGTCTGAGCACTTAGGGAAAAAATTAAGTGCCCGGCAATCTATTAAGCGGAATTCCATTATTTTGCGCAGACCACTGCCTGTTTAATTAGAACAAATGAAATTAACGGAGCGAGCTTTCAACAAAACCTGATTTATTTACGCCAGCAGAAATATTAAAATACAAGTGTATGGAATATTATTTTGTTTTTTTCCAGTAACATGCAAAATTCGCGTTGAAATCAGTGATCGAACTTTTTCAACCTATATTTACGAGACAAAGAATTAAAGATAATTTTGAAGCCTATATTAATTATTGAACTAAAATTACCACATTAATACAAAAAGCAACATTATAATCAGACTTAGGTAAACAACAATGAGTAAGAGCAGCAAAGGATGGTCCGTCGAAGGCCAGCTTTGTTCCGCTGAGGCAAGCTCGGAAGTGAGGCAACTCCACGCACCGGCGCGCGCAGGTTGCGATGCCACTCGATTTCTGCATGCGTCGATTTATCGATTAACGTGTCGGTTTTGATGGCTCGTAAATGTTATAATTATTCCTATATAAAAAAAACGGTTTCGATATCTTTTTCGTTTCGACGACTGCGCAATAACGAAGCCTAGTTTTTTATCTTTGGAAGCGGCCTTGTTGTACGTCTACTACCACGCATCTATTAATTAACTAGGAATACTCTCTACTTCATAACTTATTCATAAATTAAAACTTCTTCAACACTCACCAATTCAGATACAAATATCTTTTATCTTCTAACTGTTGTTTGCTGTTGACTATATCTACCACCTACCCAACCTAGTGCATCACTAAGCCTCCTTCTCTCTCAGATCCTCGCCAATGGAGCGAGGCCGCCGTGGCCGCGTGGCTGCGCTGGGCTGCGCGGGAGTTCTCCCTCGAGGGCGTCGCGCTGCAGCAGTTTGCGCGCACGCAGGGCAAGGACATCTGCGCGATGGGACGCGAGGAGTTCGTGTCGCGCGCGCCCGCCTTCATGGGCGATATACTGTGGGAGCATCTAGAAATATTGCAGAAAGGTAATTTCAGAAACTAGTAGGACTTGGGAATATAGCTAACTAGTGGCCGCCCGCGACTCGGCTCGCGTGGAAGTCGGTTTCCCGTGGGAATGAGAAGTTTTCCCGCTTTTAAAAGTACACTTTGTGTTATTCTGATGTAAAACCTATATTACTGCAAAGTTTCATCCAAATCCATCCAGTAGTTTTTACGTGAAAGAGTAACAAACATCCATACATACATACTCACAAACTTTCACATTTACAATATTAGTAGGATTGTAAATCTTCATGACATAGTTTAGAAACTTAAAATAATTCAATATTATCTTCAAATGTCAAGTGTATTATATATCCGCAACATACTACTTATTTGTGTAACAGAATTTGTCTGACATAAAAAACCAGCCCTAAACTTAGCATAAACCACCTAACGGTTCAATTCTTCTTCTAATCCTCCACACCATTCTAACCTCCAAACCTCTTACCCAGATGTAGAAAAGGAGCGTTCCTTGCTCGCCAACGTGCCGCCGAACATGTACGAGAGTAACGTGTGCCTGCCCGAGCTCTCCGAGTACATACCGCCGCCTGCGCACCACTACAACAACAACAACAACGGTACGTACCTTGCAGGAGGCTGGACGAAGTGAGGAGGAATCTACACGATAGGTCGCTAGGAAAAAAAATGAGAGCTTAGGGAATAGTTTGATTCGATTGGAGGTAGTGTTAGCGGTAAAACAAAAGTAATCGGTAACTGGACATCCCTAGCATTCGATGGACATCACTGGTTGGCGTCACTACCGTTGGGCGCGAATTTGTATTGAATCTAATGGCGGCTACATGTTGTATTTTCTACTAATTCATATGTAATTAAAGAGATGTTTAATCTAAAGCCCAATAAATATTGTTACTTTATAGTACAAACCTACTTTCAGGATAAAACTGGATAAAGTTAAAAGAACTCTTCAAAAAACTAAAGGGTATATAGTTAAGGGCAATTTTAAGTGTAGATCTTAAAAAATAGGACGTGGAGTTAAAACCTTTTATGCAAAGTAAGATACAAAAATTAACTTTAATGGTAAAACTTAAAATCTAGGACTATTGTAAAATATAACTAATACAAAACTATTATTGACATACTCGTTTATGTGTCATTACTACAAAGCAAGCAATTAATGAAATTTATTCAAGAACACGAATTAATTATCCAAACATTAAACCTTCATTAGGGTCATCAAACATTCATTTACCAACAAAAAGGCTTTAACTAAAACCTACACAATCTTTATCTTATCTAAACTATCGAATAGTGATCTTAAAGATTATCGAATTCTCATTCCGATCATCTTCTTATCAATACATGCAAACATACTAAACGTTATCCAGTTACTATTTCGAAGTCTGAACCTCACTTAGTAGAAATCGGTTATATAATAGTAATATTATCAGGTTATAAAGATAAGGGCCAGGTTCGAGTCCCGGGGACGATAATTACGGGTTGCCATGGGGCGATGGAGATCCCACTAATTGGTTATTAGCGACATTTAGTTAAGTTGTTTCTTCCATGATTTTCGACTTCCATACTGAATAGGAACGCTGATATTGTCGTAATATTATCGATAAATTATCTGCTGCTGGGAGTCAATATTGATTTAAGTAATTCTTTGTTATTTTAGATTTTTGTTATTTGCTTTACTTATCCCGTAAATATTGATTAAAAAAAGCGTACATTTTATCACAGAAGACACCATTAATCAAATCAAAATTAATATATTAAATTAAAAAAAAAACACCAGCGTAGCTGTGTAGTGTCGAGTAAAAGCTAATTTCCACTACATATAAAACTGTCTGTTTACGCCGCACTAAATCATATAGTCGGGATGTTTTGACTGCGCTCGCTGAAGCTACTGAAATAATAAATTACTGAAGAGACTACAACATCTTTGCCATTCGCGTACACGGTGGTCCTCGCTTTCCTCTTATTTGGAGAAGGTGTTTTATAGGCCGTTGGAAACATTAATTTTTGAAGGAATGCACCGGTTTTGAGTGGTTAACAAGGTAGTAACTTAAGGGTTAATGGCTGTTGACATGGTTAGGATTTATGAATGCACACGGATATAAATAAACTAGCTTTCCGCCCACGGGTTAGTCTTGACTTTTCCGATACAATCCTGAGTAGTACAGAAATAAGATTAATTCACCCCCCCACGCATACCTATTGGCGTTAAATTGTAAAAAACGATCGTATGTGCAAAAATTTCAGTAAAAATATGTTCTTAGATAAAGTCGCAAGTAATCTCCATAACTTTAATTAAAAATGTACAAATTATGAACATCTAACTTTCGCTCTCAGCTAACAGATTAATTTCGGAAACAAACAGTGTTCAATTATCATACTCTAGTTATAAAAGATTCACTTTTCTAGCATCACTTACGTGTTAGAACCGACACACTCGGTCACAGTCGGGTAACTCCGGTGGCGCAACGAGCGACCTTGAAACATATAACACGCTCTCTTTCGCACGTCCATCCCTCGACTATCGACCTTGCCAGCTATTTTAATCTATGAAAAAAAAACACCTAAGCCTAGTTAAAAAATATTTTTGTTTTTTTTAACGCATTTCGTAACAGTTAATGTAAACTTACCTTATTCCAAATTTAATCATGGCCAAAATTATAAAACTAAATTGGAATTGCAAATGTTGCGTAATAATTTTATTTACGTGTACGATTAGAAAATTAAATTTAAGTAATGTGTTTTAATTTGAAGGTAATTGGCACAATGTCAAATTCTTGTTAACTTTGTATAAAAAAATATATAATTAAAATATATTATTTAAAATTTTCCACGATAATTCTTACGGCCTTTGTTACTTATGTTATTCTTACTATATTACATTTATTTCATCGACATCCTAAAATCCTGAAAGCTGAAACTATACCATAATTTTCTCAACTCCCCGTCTTTACTTGTTACTTTTTAACCTGTAACTTACTTCTATAGGTTAAATATAGCATAAATAACAGATAATACCTTGGACAATGTAATAGATACAGTCACCCCTACCATTTTACCACCACTACTTACTACGCATCCATCGAGTTAGGAAAGCATACCGCTCGACCAATACGCTTTGGCCTTTGCAGCTAAGGAATCACCACCGCGTTTTCTTTGCCTTTGTTTTTTTTTTATTTTCGTTCTTTTGTTTTTTTTTCGCACATGATACAAAATATTTTTAATTCCTTTTATAAAAGCGATTTAGCCGGTTGTGTACAACGTGGTGTCAAGTGATTGAGTGATAGTTTGTGTTAACAATATGGCTGATTTGGATTCGGGATAAAAATATCATATTATGTTCCTACATCCAAGCTACCACAGCATAGAGGGATCGGACCTCAATCCTGTAATGCTATGGCATGGTGAGTCAAATACCTAATAATCTCGAATTGGCAATACCAAAATAAAATTTAGACCCAAACATGTCTCAAAAGAAACTTGATTTAAGTACTCTTAATTGCCTTCGAACGCAAAATATTTAACGTTTTAATTAACGATTAGAAGAAAAAAACCTCCCGTCCGATGGCTATCGTGATTTTACAGGTTGAGACGTTTCAAAATGAACCCTTCGCTTGAAATAAGAACAAAAACGTAATGTTTAAAAAAGTCCTACTCAACGCTACATGATAATAAAGCCTTATCAATACAACGAAACGATGTCAGTTATCGTGAAGTCAATTTTAAAAAGTACAATTATGTTAATATGCGCTATCTACCCTTGCAAATTTATGTGTAACTGTTCTGTCATATTTTCCACCATGTTTCTTGCCCCGGTGGCAAGTCGACCGTACAGTGTATCTGGGCCGTCAGTGCTGAAGGTTATCGAATAAGCGTTTATATTCGAAATGTTGTAACCTGTAGTTGTATGTATTAATAAGGCGTGTGTGTGTATGGTTAGTGCAATTCTAGGCATCCGCGCTGTTGCAAGAAACGCGTAGCACATCCCATTGCGACGTTGTAATCACCGGACGTACGGTGTACAGCTCATCCTCTTCTGCTCGCACACGTTATTAATAGAATGATAATAGATAGGTGTTGTGCACTGTACTTTACGGGAGGTTGCGAAACAGCGCTACGGCGTAGCAGCGGTTTATAAGATGTCTATCTTAAGTCGTTTTAGGTCCTTTGTCCACAAATCAGAGTATGAAGATTTGTGATTTTATACACAATTTAACATTGACTGCGTCACATCTTGAATAAATTATTGCTTAATATAACGACACTGGTTTTTAACGTTTTGAGCTGTAGCTGTTTAAAGATTGAGCTGTGAGATACAAATTGCTATCATATTTTGTAACTAAACCTCTGAGCTGCCTTCATCATAATTTGTCCAAACGAGAGTTATTTTACACCACTTCAAAGTAAACATATTTCAAAACACTTGCGAAATATCTCAGCTTTTTTCATTGGACTTTATTAAAACGTCAACGCTATGTAACACGAGACGGTCACATAATCATTAAAAATAATTACATTGACCGTTACTATTTATAAATTACCACATTTATTGTTATTAGAACATTAAACTAAAAGTTCTTAACTGCCAATCCATGGTGAAGCTTTCAATAATATCAATATTAAAAAGATACGTGTCACTTGAAGCAGCCACATCCGGTTAGCATTGTTCAACTTCCGGCGCAACCCGATACCGACTCCTGCGCACGTGCGCAACCTTTTCAAACTCCGAACTTCGGAAATTAATGGAGGTGGATATAAAAAGAGGTTCTATGATTTCTTTGTCTTGTAGTGATGACTTAATAGCATAGCACGTGCTAACTTACTGTTAGGATGGAGGGGTGGAAAACGGGGGCGGGAAACGGGGCGGCATTCAATGCCTCGTAGATATAGTTAGCTTATCCGTATTACAATGTTTTCATCTTATTCCTTAGTTAGTTGCATCAATGCATTGTATTAAAACACAGATAAACCAAAACATTTTATTCATGTCAGTCATATGCACACTTAAATAAATATGAAGTAGTAAGTTAATATTCAGAATACAGGAGCACATATTGAATTATCGTTATTAATATACAAAAAGTAATAAATGAATAATCCATATTATCTGCGCTACATAATCAACAAAGGGACAGGTAAATTGTAAGCAAGAAAGCTTTACACGCGAAAAGAACAAGTCTTTACATACCCTTAAGTAGGGTTTCTAAACCCGCTTGCCGACACTTAGGGGCCCTTGTCCTTCAATATACCCTTTACAAGGGCCCTTCTTACGCCTATTCAATCAGCCCTTTCGTCTTCACCTATTTCAGGTGCCCTTGTAACATTGAATTCGATTTGTTTATCAATATTCGACCAAAGAAAGGGTCGAGTGCTGCGACCAACAACTATTTTTTTATTTGATTATTATCAACGCCACTTTACAGCTATTTCAAATTTTAATTTGATTCCTTTGGATGCATGTGCGTACTTATTGATAAGAATTCATGGCACAATAAAATTTTATTTAAAAAATATAAAAGATTTGGGTTATCGCATGTCGGTTTATCTGTCAGTTAGTGGCTCCTGCTGTCGAAGTTAAAGTGGGTTTTCGATATTAAAATTCAGATATTATTTTTATTACAACGAGGGCAATCTATGGTTCATTAGCTTAGTTTATTATGATTTCTATAACTACCATACACGTAACTATTATCATAAAACAGTGCTTGTAACTTTTTAATTAATTCAACAATAATATGCCTTTATTCGCTTATCAATTTTTCATGATGGCTTTGTTTTATTTCGCTATTGTAAAACTATGATTATAGAGATAACATCCTGCTTAAAATTTAGCAAATTAAAATCATCCTGCTTAAAATTTAGCAGATGAGCAATTAAAGCTCAATGCACAAGCTGTAAGAACATATATTGTAGAAATGTAGAATAAGCTTAGTGATAAAAGAATTAAAAAAGCCTGCCATTGTTGTAATTCGATAACTTTATGAGAACACCACAGTGTAGAGATCAATTAGGATTTACACAAATCGCGAGTTGGAAATCCGATCCGATTTGGTTCTTTAACAATTCGCAGGTGTTTCAGAACATGTAAAAACACCTTTACAGGGATAATAATAGATTAGTATGGGAATAAGATTTTCGCAAGTCCTCTATTTGAATCCTTTAAGTGGATTCTTCATGTCGTGGGAACACTTGTAGCGATCGCAAAAATGTTAACTCGATCGATCGATCGGTTGGCTTTTTGCAGATGACAATGTTTTTTGAATCATACTTGTAAGTATATGGAGTTGTGTTAAAAATGAAGGTACTCAGAAAATCGCGATTGGGTTATTACGTTTTCGAATGGATGTAGGTATGCATTGAAAATAAATACGTTTTTATCTTGTCTTGTTAAAATATATAGACAAAATCGTTCTATTAAATAGCGAAAAAACCTCCCTGCTTTTGCTGTCGGTACCGAAGTGTCAGGTTACTTTGTATGTGTCAATGTGCCGACACGGTGGCGGCATCTTTGATCTGCCGAATTCAATTAATCGCTGCGCTTGTGGAAACAATCCCGGGCAAAAACAAGTATTTGCTGAGTGTCCATTATCCGTTATTAAACATTTTTATAGTAGTTGTAATTGGTTTGAATCGGTTTAGAATCGCAAATGTCGGGAACGCATTGAGTTGAAGAATGAATGAGTTTTGAATGCGATCTTTACGGGTGGAGCGGTACCGGTTTTACAGTAATTCAAGAATGGGGTTCTTAAAATGGTTTTATGATAGAGAAAAGATGGCATGTGCTTCCGAAACGTAATCTCGTTATACATCTAAAAGCCAGATAACCTTCTGTCACTCAAATAAATAGATAAAAATAACACACAATAACAATTATGTGGTATCTTATAATTTTAAATTATTAAAACAATCTTTATCATTCCTACTCCCAAAACGTTTATTATTAACAATGAAATTGGCATAAATGGATAAGATAAGAAAAATTACAGCTACAATGTTGTAAAAAATCTTTAAAACCATGTTTTTATCGCGGGGTGTTTCTAAAAAGCGGGGGCGTAGCGGAAACCGTGGGCGAGCGCCGACTGCCCTTCACAGTGGGGCAGATAGCACGTCAGATTGTCATAACAAAATACATTGTCATTTGTCACTGGCAGAAAATATTCCACTAGATTGCAACTTTTGACACATCTCCCCATTCATTCTTCGTGTTCTAAAATTAAAAAAACCATCCGATAATAGGAACGTACTCATACCGCAATTACGGTGATGTACTATATCCTACGTGAAATTTATTATGAATAAATTGAATTATAATTCCAGCGGAGTTCCAGTAGTTTATTTAACCATTCGCCGTCGGGATTAAGATTTACGCGTCACATAAAATATAATCGCTTAGGTCCGAGGTCGGTCGCAACAAGAATAATGTGACACAATCATAATGTTCCCAGAAATCGTTCCAAATTTAAACGTGGATAAATGTCGTATCGCGCGCCATCTCATCACATGACGGAGGCAAAGAGAAATAAATTATTGACACCGGAAGTGACGTCCCGAGCGCGCTCCAATTTAAAACACACTCGAAATCAAATGAGATACCGTTGCGGCCTAACGCAGTACCAACATTATAAAAACATAGTTCTGAATTCGAAACCACGGTATATATTATCAATTTTGTATAGGGTATTATTATTTTTTGTCGCATAATAATTGGAATTGCATCATTATAGTTTCTTTAATTTCCTTGATGTCGCACAGGAAATACAGTTAACCTTAGACCCAGACAAAACTTCATATCCCTAATTTTAAATTCAAAATTGGCATTTTCGAAGATAATTACATGGATTTTTTTAAATGAAAGGTTTTTTTTAATACAATGCTTCTATTTTCAAAGCTTTGACAGTTCTAGATGAGGTGACTCGTGTCATAGATTTATGTATGTGTTTTAAGTAAAAAATGTTTATCTGGTACTTCCGTCGCCCGCGCACCCGATACGCTCACTAGCGCTTTATTGTTTACACTTAATGTAATTCAAAGCAGGGAATTCCTGTGTAAATCGTATTTTTAAATTTAAACACAGCCGCTCTGGGAAGCAATGGCAAGTTAACAACGTGAATATCGATTGGCGGCTTATTTTAATATCGATTCACATTTTCCAGATCGATTTTACGCCAACGACATACGTAATGTAACCTCTTTGTTGCCGACGTCTTATCTGTAACATTTATCGAGAAGTTTTGAGAATATGTTTATATTCCACTTCATATTCTAAATTTCCAGTGTTTTCTTAGAGCTAATTTGGTTCAAAGTATTTCGATTTCCTATAGAGTAGGAGATTGTGGAGAAGACAATATCCGCGTATGTTTATTTCCACGACGCATTATTAAAATATCGAAAACTCATTTCCCGCGCCATTTCCTGTGCTTCCAGCCTTGCTAATTGTGTTTTGCTCGCGTTCCATCGTCTACAACAAATCTAGTTACGACTCAGGTCGTGTCGAATATAAACTTCGTGGTTCGACGTCGTTAAAAAGAAAAAATAATTGTCTATGATTAGACAAAAACGATTATGCACGTACGTAGACGGCATATTAAGAGAAATATTGTCGAATCTTCCGTTGGAGCGTCGAAATCGCTTCCTCTGGTAGACAATAGCGGGGTATATCCGGTGGCACACGTGCTCAGGTGGCTATTATCCGTGGGCCCCGTGCCCCTCCGTGGTCCTTTGTGCCCCGGCGACACCCCCCGTGTAACCCGACCCCGCGTCTCTAGATCCGCCCCGCTTCTCTCCTACCGAATCTCAAGAACTTATGTCATTAGAAACTGATATTCGGATACATCTGTCTGGATAAGTACATGCTCTATTATCAACATCCTGTATATTTCGAAATGTGTCTAAAATATGACCTAAATAAATAAATCCATAGAGATCTTAAGATTTACGTAAGCCGTGTGTAATTTTAAATGTTTTATCTGTAAATAAATAAGTTTCCAAGTATCATGGTGTTCTAACAATGGGTTCTTTCGTGAAGGCCGCGCATGCGTCATGGTCATTATTACGCTGTTCTCTGTATAATTACCATATACGTAGTTACACCAAAGTAAATTGGCAAAATTGTATGAATAGTGGGAAAAAACACCGAAATGTTATCTCTATCTTATTTTATTCTTTGGTGACGCACTAAAGCTTAATGAGTATTTTGTATCCATTGTTTTTTCTTGATAACACATTATATAACCGTAAAGTTAATAACCGACACTTTATACTCAAAAATATGTTGAATAGAGTATACAACTTTAGGGCTGACAAACAAATAACATTTCAATTAAACTTTTTCATCAAATTTACGTCAAATCACCTGCTAATGATTTAGCATCAACAACTAACGCGTTTTTGCGGCCTAAGACAATGGCCGTTCGAAACAATTTTAAATTTACAGAAATTCAAAACAAGCAACACGCTAAATTACAAATGTATTGTTCGCGCTAAAAGAAAAACCATGTTCTTGCAGAGAACAAGCCAAGCATGTAATTTACTAACTCTGTTTTGGTGCTATTTACTTTGTTAGAACCGTTGCACAAAAAATAAAAAGACGTGAAATTGACTTCCGGTACAAAAGCTCCCGCATTTAAGAGTCAATAAATCATCTTTTATTTATATTTATCATTACGCGTAATTTTGAATATCAAATTTGCTACCATCTTATCTGTTTTTTGTTATAATTTTGCTCAGAGTTAAAAAAATAATGAAAAGTTCTATCAGAACTAACGTAAGCTCAGTTTAAAGTTAATTCAGGATGAAATTAACGACCACAAGCGTAATGTTTGTTCACAACAGTATGAGTTCGTGCTAATTTCATGATCGGCTCGTGAAAAAAAATCAACGGTCGTGCAACAGTTGGCTGCGTAGCAGGTGGCGCGACAGGTCGTGGGTCGCAACGTTCGGGCGCCGTCGGCCGCGCTCGGGCCCGCTCGGCTCCCCTCGGCCCCGACGCCCGACACGAAAGCTCGCAGTCGACGTCCGAGCGTTGCACAAGACGGTGCTGTCCTACGTCTCCCGTCTACACCGTGCTCGTAAACTTACATCATTTATTATTTCGCGTCAGCAGTGAGTGATGTGTTGAACCGTGTTGGTACCCGGGGCGTCTTCGCCATGCTTCTGGTGGAAGCTCCTCTCGAAGCCGCGGTACCCCCGTGCGCGCCGCTAGACCTACCCATGTCTGCGATCACGAAGGTTAACTTCATAGACTACAGTGCGAAAGTGTCCAGACAGTATGCTGAGGAGCAGAGGGACAATAGATTAAGTAGTGTGAACTATGAACAGGCATTGGCCAGTGTGGCCCGTCTGGGGTACGAACAGTCGGTCAGTGCAGGAAAGGTTAATTATGAACAAAATAGGGTCCCTTACGACCCGAGTGTGGACACTATGTGCGACCCATCCTATATCCTTCCTTCAGGTTAGCTTTTTATCTTTTCGTGTATCTTTTGTTCTATATCTTTAAGGTAGAGACAATCATTTTATTATTCTACAATTGACAAAGGCGTTGAAAAGGTGAGCGCGTTGAAATCTTTCAAAGGTAAAACTTTCTTATACATAGTTTATATTAAGCATTTTAAAAAACCCACATTAATTGGCGATGCTCTTTGAAGTTGATATATATAATTATCACATAAGTAAATACTTAACTTTGTATTTTCCTCTTTGCTAATTATGCGAATTCGTTAGTTACATCAGTTAATTTATTTAACACTAATTAGGGCAAGAACACACGAATTAAAGTGTTTGTATTTTTATTGTTAACCTTGAATTCTTTCTTGAGGTCGATTAAATAATTACAATAATAAATATCAAAGTAAGTATTACGCTTTCGAATTAAATTAATTAATTATACAAAATACATAATATAATTATTACATTTTGTAATCAAAATTATTTTTATTGAAGGCAATCTCTTTGTATCCTAAGTGATATGTTTGTGTTAAAATAAGCTTGGAAGCTTCATTGAGAACTCTCAAGCTGTACCGGAAACACTTTCGCTGCCGCCATCTTGGATCCGGCAGGGGTGCGCGCGCGCCGCTTCCGCCGCGTGACGTGATGCGCATAAAAAGCTCCACCATTATTTTATTATCATAAAACACACAATCGCATACATATTACGCAAATTATGTGAATACTATGTTAACTTTAAAATCAACACCTTTAAGAATCTTTAACATTTCATAACGGTGTACAGCAAACATTAAATTAATTAAAAGAAAACATTATACAGATAGGTCAAATTAAAAACCTCTTAATCGATAAAAAACACGTTTCAATTTTATTGGTTTTTCATTTTATCAAAACCACTCATTATTTATCACAATATTAAAGAATAGTTCACTAAGAAAGCGTATTACGAATTCAAATAATTCAGATAATATTTGATGTTATCAGAAAGATTCCACGCCGCCGCTTTAAAATCCAAAATCGCCTTATAAATATTCACCAAATTAAAGATTTAATATTAAGATAAATTCGTAATTAAACATAATAAATTAGGCGTCAGCGTATCGTTGAAAGGAATCGACACTTCGGCGTTTTATTAAAGTTTGATGTAAATCCGTGCGAATTATATCGATTAAGTTCACATTCGGCTCCTACACGCACCTACTTACTATGATCGACGACAATATTGATACCATCTACATCCATTGCTACTTTCCTACTGTTGTTGTCGTTGTTTACTCAGTCATAAACGAGCGATGGATAACGGTTCGGGTTAGTAACCTTACGGTAATCGTTTCCTTCCTTTCCGATCGCAAATCTCATTGAGCGAACGATTACGTGATCCGAATGGTAATCGATATAAGTTTAATCCACGACGGTTATGGTACGTAATAGTCCCAACCCTTTTACAGTTGTAAGTACATTGACTCTAGGATTTTTACTGTCTTATCAAAATCTTTAATAATATTCGCTTAAGCAAAATTTTACCGCTGTTTCTTTATTAAAATACTTTAGCAATTATGTATAAAATATATTATAAAATGATGCTTCAAACCCGCACACGAAACCAGATACGGGCTTACCATTAACTTTGACATTATGTTAATATTATTTATTCCCTTATAACATTAGGTGATATTTCTTTATTACGATGCAGACTTTAGTTAGAAACACCTGTCTAACTCTAAAACACGAGGCAGGTGCCACGAGGCGTTAGCAATTGATTAAAATGACATTGGTTTGTCATTGAAAAATATATCTCCCTCACCCATAGTTACTACTACTTTTCGAATAACAAAAATAATTTTATTTTTAAACGAGGTATATTTTTGAGGATTGGATTTGACTCACATTAGCAAACAGTAAAACGTCCACCTCAACCATATGTTGCAACTAGTCGCTCAACGACTGTGACGTCATAACCGCTTACGTCACATCCCACACTTCATTCATAAAACGCATTGGTAGCTTCCGGTCGCTCAGTCTCAGCCCGACACTGCATCTCCTATAATTACAAAATTGATGGACTCTTTACAAAAGAAATATATTTACCTGCCTCGCCCTAGGGGTAAAGGAAGAAGGACCCATAAATGCACGAACGGTTTTTGCTTGAAGAAATTTGCATGAAAGGGGAACCGGAAAGGAAATAACAATAAAAAGTGTGTAATTTGACTTTTTTATTGAAAAATTAACACGCAGAGTCAATTAAGCACTTGTATCAAAACTGTCTATGCGTTAGAAAAAAGCTATAAAAAGTTGAATCAAGTTAAATAGAACCGGAAACACCCGCTGTACAAACAAATAGTATGACGTGGTTCATTCACGAACGCAAAATACTGAGAAGCAGCGCCGCCGGCGCAAGACAGGATGTAGAGCTAGGTGCACACACGTGAAATAATTGTAGGCATACTGTGTGTCGGTGTGTGTGCACTTGTTGATCTTTAGCAGAAGATCTATTAGTGGAGACGGAGCTTTGCTTATTATAAAGCTATGCTCTATTTATAATCCCAAGTTTTAATACACAAATCACCTACACACGTCCAACTCTGAGCACACAGTAAATAAGACACTAAAGTTTATTTTATTGTAAAACAAAACAATTAATAATGAGCAGTAAAGAATGTCGGGTAAAATACAAAGCTGGAAGCCACCCTTGCAACAATACCACCCCTATATAACCTCTGCCTTACATAAGGCAGTGTTTACACCAGACGGTCGTTTTTACAACGACTCGAGCGCAGGTGACGCGGCACCTGCCACCTCCAACAACGCTTAGACACTCTTTGATTTGCAATTGTTTCTAAATAAATTATTCATAATGCTTTTGGCAGGTCACGAGACGGTCAGGTATATAAAAAAAATAAAAAATATGATAGTGTTCAAGGTAATACGTTCACAGTAACTTTCCTACCTTTTATTATACATCGTTTTTTTATATTTGCTTTATTATTCAAGTGAATTAATTACTTTTGCTATGCACTTTATAGATTTTTACCTACAGGCTATTAAATGTTTATGAATAGTGACTTAGCTACTCGTAGAAAAGTAACTAACTATTAGTTACAACGCAATTCTTCGACTTTATCGTGCTTACTACATTTAGATCGTGATCAATTTATAAGGTACTTATTACCTTCCTTCAAATTCTCTATTCACAACAAAATACAACAGAAGGCAATATTAAAAGATAGGCAATGCTTAATTTTACAGAAAACATATTTTAGTAGAATGTTTTTCTACATTATGTGAGTTAATTTGATTTCATAAAAAATATGATAACAGAATTTGAAAAATAACTGTGAAGAACATCGCGAGCGCATTGCGACAAAACAAGCTGTAAAACCTAAATTAATGCATTTGACACTTCCTGCTGAAAGATGTTCCAATTTTGAATTTGATTTAAATTCTACTCGATGACAGCCATTTCCTTTCATTCTGGAATAATGGCGGAGCTCTCGAGTTCTGCTTATTTTTATCGCAAAACACGGTCATCTATTACTGAATTTATTGTACCTACCATGCTACATATAACATTTTTAAATTTGTATCGAAGTATTATAAATAACTGAGCAACATCCTTAATTACTCGAGGATGAATAAATAGTGGCTTCTGCCGATCTTATTTGAATATTTAATTAATTATTGGCGTGAAGCATAAATGTCAAAACTGAGAATCCGACCTGTCACCGACTGCTCACCTGCGCCCGCGCCGCTCCGCATTCTAAATTTAAAAATTCATATTTCGACTTCCGCTCCCGAAGGGGAATTGGCGCGTTGAACGAACACTGTCCACACAACGAATCATTTTTAAATAATTGTCTACTAACGAAGTTTTATTAATATAAAGTCTTATTTAATTATTTTTACTAATATTAAAACTTAGCCGATTATATTTTGGTTCCTTACAAATGAGTGATTACGTAAGTAGTAAGGAGCTTACGGATTATGGGTGATTCGTTTAAGTATCTTTTTCATTAAGATTATTCCCCTCAATTCATCTTTAGTTTCGTGAATTTTACTTATACCTATTCAGTTTACTTATAATTTTATCAAACTTGAAACAAAAAGCTCTTCTGTCATCAAGAAGCACCATATGGTCGGCTTAGCTCGTGCTCAATTAATAAAAAAACTTCTCGAAGAACATTTCGCGGGTGTTGAATTACAAGAAAAAAACAAAAAACGTAGAAGTCGGGAGACAGCTGTCGCGAGGTCTAAGGTTACGATGGCATGTGTTCGATTTTCGAAATTGTCTGCAAATATCAACCAACCACCCAACGGTTGATTGAAATTCCATTTCGGGGAACTAATATCTATTCTCTGCAGGTGCTTGATTAAAAAATATGGAGACATCAAAATATTGTTTCGACTTAATTCGATTAGGTAGAGTTAATATATTGTAGGTATAAAAAGATATTAAAACATCTTACTAGAATTACAAAACCCAGCTATAAATTCTAAACTTAAATTAAACAAATTGCCCTAGTTACGTCTAATAAAGTCGGTTACCTATCTAATAATCCGATTGAGTTACAAAATTGTACACTTACACCGATTCAATCATAGTTCATTTTACAACCAAATAAAATGTTTTCGTCTCGTCTGATTGAATGATCAGTGTTTCTGCGCCAATGGCCGTGCGACCTTTCGACCCGCGCGGGCGTGGCCTGCTCGGATTGGCTCGCCCCGCCTCGGAACGCCCCCCGCGCTCGCCGCATTTCGCGCGCGGACCGAGCCACTTTCGCGCCATCTCGGCGGTTTTGATTTTTTAAATCGAATGACACGGAATTACAGGTTCGGGGGCAAATTGGGGAGATTGCCGGTTGTTGAGTTAATAACGCTTATTAGTGCAGTCGCAGTTGGGAAGATTATGATATACGCTGTTAATTTTCTGAATTCATACCTGTACCAACGCCAGTTATTTTATTAACGGATACCTACAAAAGTAAAAATCCGTTATGTTTTAATAAATTGCCTCATTAGACCGAAACATTAAAACTATAAACTCCCTAAAACGAATACTATTTATATGAACTTAAATAACAACGAAAAGTAAAAGAAGCTAGCGTGATTTACGACAGGTCAGCAGTTCACCACTTCTTTCAGTTCATTCAAAGTTCCCGCGCGATTTATTGTCTATGCCATGAAGTCAGCCGCAATTACTCGAAGCAAGCCATTAAAATACCACTATTTGTCGGCGCGACGCCAAACACTGATTTGTTTTCTTACTTTTGTTCTTTCAGAATGCAATGAAAATATCTTTGTTTTTGTTTAAAGTAAGTAATTACGTGTTTAATAGCTATGGGATGCATTTCACACGTTTCCGCTTTGTCGATTTAGTTTAGGAACTAACCCTCCTCATTATTTGTTGCTATCGGATTTTGTTTTATTATATTTAAAAAAAAAAGTTTGAAAGTCTACTACTAATTATTTTATATTAGAACGAACAACGGTTTGATCACAAATACCTACCTAACACAAATTACCTTTACTAAAATATTAGTTAAAATGTAGTTCCAAATATTATGTCTTTTTAACAGTCAGGAATCTTTAAATTCTAGCACAAGCAGCTAGAATGATACTCTACCAGTGTTCGTTCAGTTTCATGAATCACGGTCAACGGTCGCACTCAATTGACGTACAGACATCGGGACAGTCAGCCGGTGTGATTTACTCTCAAGGCCCGCAGCATAAAGAAGATTTATTGTGAAGTTTCATAACACTTGTCAATTATTAAGTGGCCATCGCGTAGGCAACGTCTAGTCTAGGTAATTTTATACCTATGAAGACATAGGCAATAAATAACAATCTAAACAAACGATTTAGTTTAAACTTGTTTATGACCCGTCAACAGAGGTTGTATAACAACGCGACTTAACAAAACCTTTTTAAATTCTAAAATTAGTTCTGGCCACTTACACTATACACATCTGACTTTTTAAATGGCGTCCCAAATTTGCGAGTGGCCAGTCCGTTCTAGAATCAAAATCAGTAAGCTGTCCGCACGGTCGAGGGGAGGCAGAACAAAGGGCGCGCCGTGAACCGCGACGGTCGCGCCTCGCCGGCCGCCGCACACGCTGGCTGGATGGCGCGAGCTTGCCCTGATTTAAAAAAAAAAAACAAAAAAAAATATATCGTTAGAAAAATGTATGCAAGAACTATTAATGTAGGTATAGGTCACGAATAGGTAGATTTTTAATAGCACATAAAACAATGGAAAATAATTGTCTAGGAAAACTAGAGTATTTAAAACTACATGCGGTCTATCAAAAGTATAATCATTTGTTCAGTGATCATGCTTAGGTAACTACTTGGTTTACTTCTAGTTATTGCTTAGCTAGCCTTAGGATAACGGATAATCTCTCTTTTATGCGCCTTATTAACGTTGATCATTATACAATCCTATTTAAAGGGATTTTAGTACTTGTCTTAAAATCCATTGAATTCGCGTCGTCTTAAAAAGCACATACCTACTGCTGTTACCTCTTGACTACATTTACATCTCCAGAGCTACTTCTTTTCCACGTGAGAAAAACGTACCATCTTTATTCTAACCAGTAGCGTATCTTATCACGTACCTACCATCTTTATATTAACCAGCCATTCCCCCCAGTTCCAGGCGGCTACAACCCGTCGCGGGACTCCAGCTACGGCTACGGGGAGTCGACCCCCGCGCCCGCGCCGCCCGCCTCCTCCCCGCTGGACGAATACTACCAGCCGGAGTACCCCCCCGCGCCGCCCGCCGCGCCCGCGCAGTACATCGACGAGTACTACCACCACCCGCATGCGCACCAACAGATACTCACGCACGAGCATAAGTACCAGCCGCACGGGTACACCAAGCCGTATCCTAGAGGTAAGATTTCGAAGGTTTAGGTTTTGTTTAATATAAGCTACAGCGGAAGCCTTTAATCCTGTAGGTCTATTCTGTAAAACGAAACGTATGCACTTGCCTTCGTTTCGGGCCCGGAACTGACATTGGCTTTTCTATTTGGCTTGCATATCGTTTAACGTATTTGTAATCCGAAAGTCAATGAAATAATAAGGGTTTTGACTTAAATTTCTATTCTTTACGTCAAAAACCTTATGATTGATGAAACGATACGAAAGCCAATAGAAATGTCCGTTACGGGCCCGAAACGAAAGCAAAGTGCTCACGTTTCGTTTTACAGAATAGACGTACTGAACTCTTTTGTATCACGAGGTATTAAAGACTGAAGGTTTGACTTAGAATAGACGGGGTTTAAGAGTGACATTTATTTCTTTCTTTATAAAATTTCATACAAAATTCGCAATAAAGTCGACTGCAGCTGTTTTCAAATTACACAAATATTAAAAAAAAAACAAGTTTATCCATCGTCCAGTGACTTGATCAGTGATCTATAAATGTTTCGTCTCGTCTACACGCCGGTGACACAAACACTCGTAGCATCAACCGAATTGATGTTTCCTATAAAAAAACAGAACTACCTCGTTATCGACGCCGCTTCTGTCAACGCATTGTTAACTCACCAACTGTTGAATAAAACTTATGTCACGCGAAATATCATCACAGAAAATAATACGCTACGAACTGAAAATAGTACGCTATAATAACAGTAGTATATGAAAATAGTACGCTATAATAACAGTATATAATATGAAACCTTAAAATCTCCTTTCTCACGAATTTGTTGAACTGACGACGAGTATTAATATACGAACAGTTTCTTGCATAATAAATCTGTTAATTAAGTCGGAAAACAATAACATTTAGAAACATAATACGTAGCTCTCTGGAAAGCCGCTTCGGAACCATTAAACTGAATTATTTCATAGTCTTATGTCATTTGAAGTAATTGACAGTTATTATAAACAAACGTTTTCAATAAAAGATTTCAAGACGCCAGCACAGGAGCCGCTCTAATGATTCTATCTCAATTTAATGTCCCATTACTTGTAATTGTTAAATGATACATAATAATAATAATAAAACTCGAATTCTCAAAATTAGATATAATAAAATATTAATGTCTTGTAATTTCAGCGGCATTCGCTGAAACTGTACACTCGTAATCCAGTTTTACATTTGCTTGCTAATGGAATATTATTGTAGGTTAATTATTGGCAAGGACATGTTGAAACATAAATATTTAGTCTTGTATCTGCTTTTGATATTTCACAGAGCGATGGTTAAAGCACTTTCTTTTTGGTCGTTCGTTGATGTCTTTTATATAAAAAAAGTTATATCAGTGTAGATTATATCTGTTCGACATATTAAATGAAATTTAAATGTTAAAAAGATAAAAAGAAAAGTTTTTTTTTAATAATCAAATAAATGCATACATGCTTAACTTTAAGACCAACCTGTGCTGCTTGTTATAAAGTATTCAACTAACAACTTCGGTTAAAAATACCTACACGAATCTCCCAAAAACCACGAAACATAACGCGGTTGTCCCCAAACTGACTTGTAATTAAAGTGGATACAATAACTAACGTTTGGGGGAAACGTGCAAGAGAATAAAAGAATTGAAACTGTTTTCAGCTTTATATTTAAAGCATAAGATTGAGTTTAATGGTATGTGCTCACAGTCCGAGCACGAAAAAATGACTGAGTCTGGAAGGAAGCTGTCAATATCTCATTATTTCCTCTTTAGAATCTATTTGAATAATCTAAAATAATAGCTGCCAGTATTCTAGCAATAAGTTTCCTACATAGTGCTTATGCACATTACACAATAATATATGATTCAAAATTCAGTGGGCTTAGTGCAAGTTGGTCAAAACTACACCTTTGCGTGGCGTAGACAGGTCACTTGTACATTTTAAAGACCTTTGTGCTGTACCAACTATCATTATCATTTCATCATCATTACATAGTATAAATCAAAGTATTTATTTCTATATGTTTGTCCTCTTACTTCTCCAAAACCACATAACGGATGTAACGCGGTTTTCACCATCTTACAGTCAAAGTTCAATGTTTAGTATACAAGTCGGTCAATATATCAGTAGACGGGTCACTTCTACATTGTACAGTCTAAGCTTAATGTCTTCATTACATAGTATAAATCTAAGTCGCTAACTCTTCCTTAAGTACGTAACGGATTTAAATGCGGTTTTATCCATATTTTAGGGTGTTAATTCACTTAAATTTGTAAACAAAGAACAATCGAAAAAAGTATTTTGAAGTTAGCCAAAGAACAATGTTTCTTAAGCCAGTCACCAAAATTACGCCATCGCGAAGCGTGGGCGGGTCACTAGTTATAATTATTTTTGGGTTACTTACCCACTTTCGGTTGGGTTACCCGCCTCCTCCTGTGTTCCCGCTGTACAAGCCCTAATCTACGTTAATCAAGTTAATTTCCACTATCGCAGGCAGCAGCACCCGCTACGCGGAGTACGGCGAGGGCTACGCGGCGGAGTACGGCGGCGGCGAGTGGGCGGAGTGGGGCGCCGACCAGCACGCGCTGCTGCCGCCCGACAAGCTGCCCTACCCCGCCGCCGGGCCCTGCTTCACCGGTACCTACTACACTCATCTGTAGACTTAAGGCACTTGTAACATAACGGGTGTAAAAAGACCACTTCCGAAGTCACCAACAACATAACGGGTGCAAAAAGACCACTTCCGAAGTCGCCTAATGCACTTGTAACATAACGGGTGTAAAAAGACCACTTCCGAAGTCGCCTAATGCACTTGTAACATAACGGGTGTAAGACAACTTCCAAAGTCGCTTAACGCACTTGTAACATAACGGGTGTAAGAAAACCACTTCCGAAGTCGCCTAATGCACTTGTAACATAATGGGTGCAAAAAGACCACTTCCGAAGTCGCCTAATGCACTTGTAACATAACGGGTGTAAAAAGACCACACTATACTCATCTCTAGTCGCCTAATGCACTTGTCTATATGTTTTGCACTGTGGTGGTCTTTAGTTTAATAGTTTGCGGCGGCCTTTTTCTGGTATGAAATTTTCCTACTCGTATCTAAATTTCTTATGATACAGTCGACACAAACGACCAAGCATTGTTGTCGTTTTACAAACTGAGGTCCTGTTTTTTGTATTTATTTTGCACTGATGTAACTATTCATGCACTACTCCTTCAACACTCTACTTTTGATCTGTATGTTAAGTTAAATTAAATGACGGTTAAAATCAATACGCTACAGAAAAACACATTACTTACGTAATTAAACAGAAACAAAAAACCTAACCAGTGGGACATATAAAGATTATTATAAAATACTAAAACCCCATCCTATCTTCACACTTACACCAAGTATCACCGTCCCCGTCCTACCCACACTCCGTACCAAGTATCATCCCCGCCTAGTCGTATATCGTAAAGCAAGTGGTTGGCACGCTCAGGCTCAGGTCCGATCCAGCTGTGGCAGTTCCTGCTGGAGCTGCTCACGGACAAGTCCTGCCAGGGGTTCATCTCCTGGACCGGCGACGGCTGGGAGTTCAAGCTCACCGATCCCGATGAGGTTAGTATGAAATACTGTTCATTCACTCATATTATAGAATTAAGTGTTAAATCATTGCTTAAGCTAGTCAATATTTTGCTCTTTATATGGCTTTTGGGTAAATCGTATATCATTACCTGAGATGAGAAAAGCTGTCGATTTTACTTAAACTTGATTTATATTTTTCACGAGAGTTTATATAAAAACAGACTATTTGCAGTCTATCTGTGATAATATTATTCAACCTTAACAATTTTTCATTAAACACCATAATTTTATTAAAATTCTGTATATTTTTTTACTATTACTATTATTAGTTACTATTACTATTGTTATTACTTTTTACTATTACTATTATTAGTTACTATCATCAGTATTACTTCCTATTTCTTCCTTACATTTCCATCTAAACACCTGTTCTAATCGCAGGTGGCCCGCCGCTGGGGCATCCGCAAGAACAAGCCCAAGATGAACTACGAGAAGCTGTCGCGCGGCCTGCGCTACTACTACGACAAGAACATCATCCACAAGACGGCCGGCAAGCGATACGTGTACCGCTTCGTGTGCGACCTGCAGAGCTTGCTCGGGTATATATAATAGAATTTCCTCTTGCATAATTATCATTATCATTATCATTATCATCATTTTCATTATCATTACCATTATCATCATTATAATTACATAGTATAAATCCAAGTCGCTAATTCTGTCTGTTTGTATGTTTGGCCGCTAACTCCTCATTAACCATTTAACGAATTTTATTGCGGTTTTCGCTATCTTTTAGATATTTTTTCCACTTAAATTTGTAAATAAAGAACAATCGGAAAAAAATTTTTAAAGTTTAAATTACACCATAGCGAAGCGTGGCCGGGTCGCTAGTTGAATTTAAACAGACTGATCTAGCTGTATCTTTCTTAGTTTAGCTTAAATGCATCAGGCTTACTTAGTGCGATATAGCGGATCCATGATGATGCATAATGGATATCTAAATAAAGAAAAATATAGTAATTATGAAGTTAGGAAGAACAAGAAAATTCGTTAATCACTCTAATAATTTTCTCAAATTTTAAGTCTTGGGTTATTGAAAATGACTATCTCTTACTTAAATAAGAGCAAGAGTTTACTGCCTCGGTAAAATTTAATATAATTATGTTGTATCTAATTATTTAAATATTGTTCACAGAATATCGCCCGAGCAGCTGCACGCGATGTACGAACCCAAAATGGAGAAGAAAGACGACGACTGAACTCGCTCGCGACTCGATCGCGACTCACTCTCACCCCGCGATCACAACACTAGTACGGCACAACCATACAACACCAGTTTAGACCAAACGTCGCAAACCTTGGCCACCTATATACAAGACTCGTGATGAGTGTATTCAGAGATATACAATAAAGCTGCCATATATAAACGAGTTAGATTTTGTGAATCTTACTTAACCTGACCGCTAGTGGTCGTTCACTCGCCGGTACAAACGCCAATGCAAATTGAACCTTAACACGAGCACACGGAATTGAAAATCGCAGTGAACCACCAGCTGACAGCGGCGAGGTTAATGTGGATATACCTAACTTAGTGTCATATATTTGTGATACGTCTGAATATTTCAGAGGCCAATTTTACCTGAAAAAATTATACGTAAACATTTGTGAATAGCTACTTTCATGTAACACGTCATATATTTAAAAGTTTACAGTAATGTCATAGAGTCTGGGCGGATTTGATCTCATCACCAGTTACTAACATTTTATTTATATTCATGACAGCCAATGGTGCCTTAACATCTAATATAAACAATCATTTTCTTTCTTTTCGCGCACTTGAATTATAATTTGTGTATTTTATCGTTGAAATTACTATTGAAACCTTACATTAGTCAATCACCAATCGAATTTTATAAGTATTTTGGTTATCAACGGATAGAAAATCTTTTGAATATAATAAATAGACTAGATGACGAAATTCATAACTAGTGCTATAATAGTGAATTTGCTATTATTTTAACAATAAATGTAAATATAAGTTAATTTTGTTACTTTTAAAATAAATTAGGTATTATATTATAGTAGGTATTAAGTGTTGTATGTTTGATTCGCAAATTGTTGCAATATGCGGTTAAATTAATGCATAGTTAGCAAGATGGCGGACATGAAAGCGATTTTTAAATAATTTAATACAGAAAGTCCAAAGATTTAAAAATCAAATGCCCACCAATTGGTAAATGAAATGTGAAATTACCAAAGGGACTTCATGTGTCTAGTTTCATATAAGTTTATTTTCTCAAATATTCAGATCAATTTAACACCCTGCCTTCTATAGATCAGAGAGATTGCCAAACGCCCCAATGCTAGACATATCAAAATTATTACAAAACCTGTCAAGATTTACTACATGGTGATCCTCACCAATCGCTGATCTCGTGGTAAGGGATTGTATGTCTTACTAGTTATGAAATTAATTAGTTGTATTATTTTCAATTTTTATAGCTCCTAGCATACACCGAAGATATTTCGATAAGTTTTATTTTGTAAAAGTATTTTTTCTCCTCCATCAATATTATACTTTGTCAATAGCTTGTGCAATTCATTTCCGACGTTATCTTTACTTAGAGAATATCAACGGTGCTTTTTCAGTACATTATAGTATTCTACAGATTTAATATACGATGTCTTCCCAGTTATATGAATAGGTCTGGATGTTAGCACATTCTTTGATATTCCCAGCTGTTTAACTAAGTTTTGGAATTTGTAGATAGATAAATAAGAAAGTGAGACCTATTTGTAGTTATGGCCAAATTTTGACGTTCAATGTCGTTGTATGTATTGATGGAAGATATAAATTTAAATATTATATATTTACGAAATTACTGGTTGTTTTTATGAACATATCCCCTTAAAATAAATAATTCCATATATTTTGCCTGTTAAGTAAAAGAAGCAACAGCGTAAAAACCGGTATCTCAACTTATACATTAACTGGCAATGCTAATATGATATCCATATTATTCTAACCTAATACCTTTAAAAACTTAAATATAAAAGTTTTTTTAGAAAATACATTTAAAAAAATTATCCCCTTATATTAATCGCATTGTTAACCTATATTTGTTAAAAAATATGTTTTGAATCTGCAAAAATATAATCTGTGACCTAAGATTTAGTAAGGAATATCACATTATTTTAGGACGAATTGTCGTTTGCAATACATTTAAAACATTGGTTAAAATTAATGAAGATCATCACGGTTAGGCTTTTATTTTTCATCAATTTTAAAGTTATTTAGAATTGTTCAAAAAATTATTTTTGACTCTCGTAGGCTTCCATAATAACCCCCCAGAAAAAAATATCTAATTGACTTTGATTCATGCTACCTCGTCAATGTCGATGCATGACTCGTGTCCCTACCGAGGTTGTCCTACCATTCCTGATAGTCCTACTACCCGTCAAAAACCATGACTCGTGTCCCTACCGCCTAACTTTTTTTAATTCGTAATCACAAGGTTTAGTAAGAATTTAATTGAACATGTAAAATTTCTATCTGTTCAAAACTAGTGGGCGTCAAAACAACTTTGTTTTTTTTTTATAGAAGTATTTAAACGAAAAAATAATTGAGGTATAAAAAATTTGTAAAATACTAGGCGGTCATACATGTAGAGGAGTTATTACAGGGATTGAGATTGTCTTCTTTCCTTTTCAGAGATTTTTCACAAATAATGTTAAGTAAGACTAGATAGTACACTCCCATATTCGGATATCATAAAATTCAAAGAGTTAATTGCATCGCTGAGGGTTTACAAAAAATATATATAACTATCGAAAATCCGATACGACGGTTATATTTCGAATGCTTGTTTGGTAAATTAAATTATGTTGGATTGTTCCAATAGTCGGTTTTTGATTGGTTAGCAAAAAAATGCTATAAGTTTTATATTAATTTATTTTTTAATTCTAATTGTCTTTGAAACATTATGAAAAATACTTATTACAGTTTTGTAATTCGTATTCGTAGTTTCGGAATTCCAAAATAATAATAATTTAGATAGTAATTTTTTATCTAAAGAACCACCCAACATAAATGCTTAACAAAAATGGTTTGAACAACAGTATCCACGATATTACGAAACATCATGGTGAGTGGGCACTCAGGATAGTCAATGGACATAAAGTTTTAAATATCAATGGCAAATGTGCCGGCTAAAACTTAAATTTCAACTTTCAAGTACCTGGATATCACAGGATGAAAGAGATTACATGCCAAGTTTATCAGATTATAATATTTAATGGCCAATTTACACTATGCTACAAGCATTTCAGTTATTTACCGATATTTATGTCTAAGAGTACTTTAGTATCGGTACTTTTTTTCAGTAAAAACGCACTGGCAGCATAATATATGTCATGAAGACACTTCATCAAACTTGACAACCTTGACACCCTAAAATATCAAAACAAATTTCTCTCACTTTAACGGGCTGTCTTAATTTATTTGTCTCCTTGGCAGCTCTGATCGCCTAGTATTTTTTTGATAAAAATAAAATACATTTAATAAGCCTACACGCCCGACGTCGGATTTGTCAAAGAATTCTGCCATTTCTATACTTAATTGATTCTATTTTTAAAGATCTTGTTGTATAAATACGGCAAAGTTATGGTATTTATTAAAGATGCGTGTGAATAAGTAATTAGATTTATTAGTTTTTTCAATTTTTGCTTTTCAAGCTTATGCCTAGATATGATGACAAAAATAGCAGGACATATATAAATATGATAACAGGTTATAATATTTATATACTAATTACGTAAATAAAATATTTTCTATTCTAGTCTTTACTTAATAGACTTATATTACCTTAGACTTTTTACTAATAGAAGCTGATATTGAAAGATTGTCTGTTTGCGCAGTGCCTTAAGACTTACTAAGAAAAACTCTCATTAAAGGACATTGAATTGTTATTATAGATTAACTCCTTCGTGAATCTGATAGCCTAGTAGTTTTTTGTCGAGAAAATATAAATACCACTACAAAATCAAGTTAATCAAAACAATACTTTGTTTAATATTTTAAAACGATTTTTTTTATATAGTATAGGTGATCACCGCCGCCCATGACTCCCCACAACACTGTGGGTGTTGGGGGTGTGTTGGTGAGCCTTTGAGAAAATTGGGCACCGGATACCGCACTCACCGAACGAAACGCAGGAACATCGTCCCTCCACGTCGGTTTTCTGTGCGACAGTGGTATTTCACCGGTCGAGTCAGCCCAGTAATCGCTGCAGACAGAGCCTACAGCTAGACTCTACCACTCTAAAAACAAGACATTCTTCCTTAACATTCATTCACGAATTAAAATTAGAAAGGTTTAATTAGCTAATTACACTCCAATAGTAAATACGGTGGGTCTACCAGTCACAGGTTTGTTTTATTTATTTGAGTGTCTTATAGCCCAACCAAGCTGTAGGACCACGAGTCATAGAAATTGCATCGCTAGACCTGCTGGTAGGTCAAATAGTAGGGATACGAGACATACACCTCAATGTCATATTGTATGTCATTGACAAAAGTGCTGCCTACGTAACTGTTTGATAGATATTTATTTTTCGAGTTTTTTTACTAACATTTTATCTTAACCTTAAGCCATTACAGTAATTATTTCAATAGCTTTTAAACATTTCTCGCAACCATATAGTTTAGCCACATTCTTAAAAATTTGGTTAACTTTATTAGCTTAAGGCGACAATAAATTATACATAATTTATAAAAAATGTTGGTAACCCTACTAAACTTTGAGGTTATACGATTGTGTTTTTATTTTTCCAATACATAATACATTAAAAAAGCAATATGAAACTTACCTTAGCCTTAAACCGACAACACATCGGTTTTATGTTTAAAAAACACTGGAAAGTACAAGGAAAAAAGGTACCAGTTGAAACTGGGGTAGAAGCTGTATTGAAAGCTAAAGGGATCCCTGTGGAAGATGCCCTAGAATTTATCAAAGAACCTGTTCATAGAGAGAGGTAAACCTGTTATTATTCACTTCGTCCTCTTTAATTTAGAAGCCGTTACATTCACACATTTATTTTGTTCTAGAGTTGAAATAGTTGGACCTTATGAGCTCCCAAAACCTCTGAACCAAGACCATCCAGATTACAAGGAACGACCTTGCCTCACCTTAAGGCACACAACTGTATTGCTAGAAGGGTTATCCCAAGCACAGAACATAACAAAGACCATAGTAGCAGATGGCAAACTGCCCGCAAGAATTGAAGAGCTTGCGGAGTTGTCTGCCCCTAAAGCAATTCATGAATGTGTAAAAAAGGCCATACTTTCTGCCAGTGTTTTTGATGCTGAACAAAAGAAATTGCCAAAAATTAAAGATCCAGCAAGACCAGCGTTTAACTTTCCAAGAATTTTAGGCATTTCAGACAGAAGGAAAAAGTAAGTGGTAAATTAAATTCAGGTGGGGTATTAAACCTATAATTCTTTCACTTCAATGAATTTACTATAACTATTTTTTTTCTAATAATGTTTAGTACTGCACAAGACAGAATCAGCCAACCATTCTTGTTAAAAAACTGGCACATTAAAAATGTTTTCTTCAACGCCCTAAAGAACAGACCTATTTTTACATTCCTTTTTTTATTTATTTTAATATTATTTATTTCAGTGAAAACCTGACTAATAAACTTCTTAATCTGGTTGAGAGGAGCAGTGATATAGAAGCATCTCAATCCAAATATGTCCTAACTGATGCCGCATGCAATACCATATTTGACAAAGAAGATGACCTCATCCAAATTGATGATATCTGCAACATACTAGTTACAAGTAATAAACCACTGAAACATGAGCTGAATGAGAAAGACATACCATTTGTGAAAATTCCAGAAATGTACCCAGTGAGTCATACAGTTACCCTCACTCCGGAACATTTTTATAATGATGTTAGCACCTACCGTAAGTATAAAGATTAATATACTTTTATTGATAAAAAATATTAAATCCCAAGGCAAATACTTTCATCTGATATGTTGCCAAGACAAGACTATGAGTAATTGGTAGATATCTATAATAATAAGCCTCTCATCCTGAACTGCTTTCTTCTTTGTTTTGTAATGTCTCTCTATTTATAAAATTTGGAAATTGTTAGAGGAGGCCTTTGCCAAGAGGCACACTGAACTCAGGTAGATATCTATTGACATTTAAATAAACACACTTTAACCTTTAACTTCACAAACTTCAAAACTATGTCCTAGTTGGTCCTAGTCAATCATATTATTCTTATTTTTTTGCAGCCCTTAAACCTACAGTGTCTCTGAGGCACCCACATACAACATGGCTACATTTTAACAATACAGAAGTGAAGAATTTATATGAGGAACCTGTGACAAGTAACCAAGTACTAGGAAGGGCTTTGACACACGCTTTTACTGTTGCATCTTCATATGCAAAACAGTTGTATGGGGTAAGTTCTAATTGAAATTTTTGAAATAGTTATGTGGTTGAGTGATTGACTGAATAAAGTGATTCTTATTACTGTATGCTTCTAATAGAGGATTTAATATTTACAGGAAGATGTCAAGGATTTGCCAGAGCCTATTCATGTGAACTGCATCCAAACCGACGGGCAAAAGTACCACTTTGGTGTGTTTGAACTAAACACCTTAAATGTTGATGGCAAAGAAGGAACCACTAATGTCTGGTACTGCAAGAATGACCAGAAAATGTATGATTCCAGCAGATATCTAAACGGCATCCCAGTATTAGAAAATTACAACCCAAAAGTGTATGGATACATCAGCGCTTTTTATAATTGTTAGTTGAATATACCAATGGAAATAGTCAAATAGGACTTCTTAGTTTTATTTCCAAATTTTGTGTCTAAAAAAAGATGACAATGTATTCATGTGTTATCCCTTTATATTTACAAGAACATAAATACATTTTTCATTAGGTTACACAATGCTTACATATACCAAAAACACTTTGTACATAAAATAGATAAGAGTTGAATCGCGTGGTGAGGGTGTTTAGTTTTCTGCGGTGAATTTCTGCAATCTGCGTCTTCTGAGTTCTTCGGCGTCCGTGTCAGTCTTCTCTCTGTGGACAAACATTATTTCATTAATTCTGCTATTTCGATTGCCGGCTACACGGTTTTTAGTCGATCTTTGCAGTTTCATACAAAACAGATACCCAAACACACAAACTTTTACATTTATAATAATAGCAGGTTCCCATAATTTTTACACCTTAAGTTGCTTTAGATCAATTTTAAGAACTTCATAACTGCATAAAATATAAAGACTAGTGCACTTAACATCAATACTGAAGCCCAAGGGACTACAACACGCCAACAGTGTTGTCCATCTACTCTAGTGATGTTCCAGTTACCGCTGAGATCTCAATTCCACCTACCCATACCTATTTAGTGGATCATGCGCGTGGTCGTCGGTGGTGGAGTCGGCGCTGGTGGAGGGCCCCGCCCAGCTGGTGGAGGGCACCACGTCCGGCTCGCTCTTGACCCTGGAAGGGCTGGGCTCCGGCTCCGGCTCCGGTTCTGTTCGACTGGGGAGTCATACGTTATTATTAGTGGGAAATCCGGTTCTGTTCGACTGGGGAGTCATACGTTATTAGTGGGAAAGGTTTGTTGGTTGTGGCCAGTACAGTCGAGGGATTGTGTTTTTTAAAGTAGAAGGTAATGAGTGAATTTGAATGAATGAATGAGATTGAACAGAGGACAGACATTGTGTTATTCTTACCATAAGTGATGGAAAGCTAGTTTCTTTTTTTATAGGTAAACCAAATGTTAGTAAAGGTAATTATTATAAAACCAAATGTTAACTAACTAAACTCAACCATTATTTATTTATTATATTTGTTATTTTAAAAACAAAAATAAAATATTGCAATTGTATACCTAAGCCAAAGACGTTGGATTCTCCTCAAATTACTTCCACAATACAACTTTTTTTTATGTGACCAAATCAACAAAGGAACACTGGAACTACCATAATGGTAAGCGGCATCCAGGCCCATTGACATTCACAAATCAAAGGTGCAATGATTCTACAATGCGTTGCACGACCAAAGATGAGATGGGAGATGATTAAAATAAAGTTAAGACTTGTTCTTGTTGTAATTAACTAAAGGTTTTTATTTTTATCTCCTACTAGTGACCGCCCGCGACTCCGTTCGCGTGAAAGTTTCCCGTGGGAATGAGAAGTTTTCCCGCGGTAAAAAGTACCCTATCTGTTATTCTGATGTATAACCAATATTAATGCAAAGTTTCATCCAAATCCATCCACTAGTTTTTACGTGAAAGAGTAACAAACATCCATACATACTCACAGACTTTCACATCCCTACTAATATTATAAATGCGAAAGTAACTCTGTCTGTCGGTCTGACTGTCTGTTACGCTTTCACGCCTAAACCACTGAACCGATTTCGATGAAATTTGGTTTGAAAAAAAAACTGAACTTGGTAAAGGACATAGGGTACTTTTTACCGCGGGAAAACTTCTCATTCCCACGGGAGACCGACTTCCACGCGACCGGAGTCGCTGGCGGCCACTACTCCCCTATATAATACTCACTGCATCTCTGTCTGCGTGGCGACACTGTTGCCGCGGGGCAGCGCCGCCACAGAGGAGTACTGCTGCATGAGCAGCGCCGCCGCGTCCAGCATGGACTGGATCTCACGCAGCAACTGGCCGGGGAATACCATGATTATTATTGACGTGACAACGTCTTATAATTCGATGGAGCCGGCTGCACGCACTAAAAAACATGACTCATGCGGCGTTACCTCGCTCTGAGGCGTTCCAATTAAGTGCAAGCGAGAGCGTGGAACGAGCGACAAAGAGGCACAGTCGGCCTCCGCGTTCGGCAGCGTTCGACATCTTAAGACGTTGTCACGTTCAACTATCGTCAGTAAACCGAATTTACAGACAACCGATTTTATTTAACATTTAATGTAATGACATACAGTTATAACACATTCAACAAAAGGAGAGACAAAAACATAAAATTAAACAAACATAACATGTATACATATATAAATACAAAGGAACTGCTTATTCCAAATAGAAATTTCTTCCAGCAGTCTTTGGAGAGGTGGGTCAGTTATGCAACTTTCGGGTGTACCTTTATATAAATTACCATTCAAATTACCGTTGTAAAGATATATCGAATGGTGTTTGCGAGAATGGAAGAGTATGGTTAACATGTTCTGGTGCGATACAAAAACAAAGTTGGATATTTAGGTTGTCATCACAACCATTTCAAATGGTTAAATGGTTTTTGAAGAGTAGGTATTAAAAAAAGATATTACTATGATGATGATAACTGCAGGCGGGGTTTATGCAGTTGGAAAATTAACAAAAGCGTATCTTCGGTTCAGATTTGGAATAGGGAAATGTAGACTTTTAACACGCGATGTTGTATGGATGAAATACCAGTTCACAAAAGTAAGAAATGCATTTATTCTAGGAAAAACTTTTAAGCATCAAGTTAGAGTAGAAGATATTTTACAAAGATACTTCGCCTCTTTTTATCGCTAAACCGTAACGCCAATTCAATACAATCAGTCAGTAAGTACCCACCCGCAGTCGCGCTTCAATGTGGCTCCGCTCCGTGCCTTCCATGCGCAGGAGTTCCGCCGTGGACAGCGTGGCCAGCGAGGCGGGGGGCGGCGGCGGCCGGGACATGCCCCAAGCCATCATACCTGGGGAAATAGAGATGGGGTAGAGTCTAGCTGTAGGCTCTGTCTGCAGCGATTACTTATTAACTCATACTAAAGGAGTGTTCACAGTCACAGAGACCAACCTTCCTACACTTACATAACGCTAGCTTTTGAAAAAGACCCTAATTTTACGAGTGGTAGTCTAGCTGTAGGCTCTGTCTGCAGCGATTACTGGGCTGACTCGACCGGTGAAATACCACCGTCGCACAGAACATCGTGAACTAGGGACGATGTTTCTGCGTTTCGTTCGGTGAGTAAGATATCCGGTGCCCAATTTCTCAAAGGCCAGCAACGAATCGTCAATTCATATGTAATTGTGGGTGTATATGGGCGGCGGTGATCACTTTCCATCACGTGACCCGCTTGCTCGTTTGCTAGCTTCTCTCAACAAAAAAAAATAGATGTTAAAGGAGTTAACCTTATGACGTCATGGGTCTTCGTGGGTTATGAGTGAACCAGGTTTCCGAAAAAAATCATCAGGGACAACGAGAAATGTATCGTGTTATGTCGGTCAACGTTTGTTATTTTCGCGAACTATCTTTGGGCTGTGAAACTACGAACTAGACGGAGCAGATGTTCTTCTTGAACTAGACGGAGCAGATGTTCTTCTTAAATTTAGCAATAAATATGTAGCTTGCCAAAGTGTGCATAACCGTGCCAAATCGAATGAGAGATTTACACTTTGGCGACATATTGTTCGTAAGGTGAAAACACATAGGTACCTTCCAACTTATAATAGATTCCAACTTTCTATTTTATATGCTACTAGTGACCAACCCACGCTTCGCAGTGGTGTTAATTTTAGCCAACCTAAAAAAACATGTGCAAAATTTTGTTTTTTTACAAATTAAAAAGTTCCTAAATGATGGCGAAACCCGCATTAAAATCCGTTTAGTGTTAAGGAGGAGGACAAGCATACAAGACTAGCAACTTTTATATGCACTCTGTAATGATAATTAATTATATTGCATTGTTTGTATGATACTAGAGTCAACCAGTTGCCCTTGTATAGCATACTAGATGACCCCGCAAATCTATACTTCTATACTAATATTATAAAGAGGAAAACTTTGTGTTTGTTTTGTTGTAATGAATAGGCTCAAAAACTACTGAACCGATTTTTAAAATTCTTTCACAATTCGAAAGCTACATTATCCACGAGTAACATAGGCTATTATTTATTTTGGAAAAAATAGGGTTCCCTAAGATATTTGGGTTTTTCGGACACAAGGTGTAAATAATCAACCAGAAAAGTCACTTATTTTGCGTACGCTGCATTAACTATAAAAGATAGAACCATAAAATGTTCAATTAATTGTATATCTGGATTTTGATGAGGTTTTCGACATATTTTAGGGAATTTATTCATTTAAATTTGTACATATAATTATTTAAAAAAAAAAAAATAAGTTAGAAGAAGCGTGGGCGGGTTGCTAGAAGTATTATAAATGTGAAAATGTGTATGTCTGTCTGTCCGTCTGTCTATATGTTCGCTTCACATAAAAACGGCTTAATCGATTGTCTGGATTTTGGAATAGAGATGGTTCGACACCCAGGGAAGAAGAAAATACGATAATTTAACTGCGGAATAAAGCCTCATTTCCACGGGAAAAACCATTTAGTTGCGGGTGAAACCGCAGGGCGGAAAGCTATTTTATATAAAAGAAGATTACATTTGTATTTTAAAAAAAATACAATTTTTTCCTGTATAATAGCTTCTGTACATTGGGTAGTTAACTTCAACTTGGTCGCCAATTACTTCAACGGCTTGCATCCTTGCTTTTCTTTTCATGTCGCCAACGACTATATCGATTTACATCTGTGACTCACCGGGCGGCGGCGGCGGCACGTTGACGAAGGGCGGGGGCGGGTGCGCGGGGGGTGCGTGGTGCGGCGGGGGGCGGGTGCGCGGGGGGCGCGGCGGCGGGCGGGGGCGTGGCGGGGGGCGGCGCGCGCAGCACGTTCAGGCGGCACGTGGGGCACGTCTGCTGGCGCTGGAACCACAGTCGGAGGCACGCCGCGTGGAAGATGTGGTTGCAGGGCAGCTTCTTGGCGCCTGAAGAGGCAAACAAGTACTTATAAGATACACGATAACTTTGCTACAGGGTGAAAAGCGTTTTTAAAGGACATATTACGTTAGTTTTGAAGTTATAGACACTGGAAAGAGAACGCGGGTCTCCGAGCATTACTCGACTGGGAATCGAACCCAGGACCTTTAGATAACCGGTCCAATTCTCTGACCACTGAGCTACCGCACCGCTACCGTGTCCCAACGAAATTTTCTCCAGTATCTATGTGCTAACGTCATATAGCTGACATTATTCCATCAAATTCTTCAGAGGAGTTCTTTTTCTAGTGTCTATAACTTCAAAATTAATAAATTTGTATCTAAATGCAAAACTAAAAAAAGTAAAATCTCAAGTCTTTCCGATTGCTTACAGCAATATTTCTACACACGTGTTAAACTCGATTTAATTTAGGTGATGACTGGAAAAAATATATAAGGTTGCGATACAGTTGCTTTCATATTGCCCTAAAATCCGGACAAGAAAATAATTCAATAATCTTCAAATTTTTACTAAAGACTAAATATTTTACTTTTTTTATTGAATATTAGTTAACGAACACTGATATTATAAACGTGGCTTATGAATGGAGCATAAACAATGATTCAATGTTACATAACATTTACACACCTCATTTACTGTTTGCACTTTTAAAAGTAGGTAAACTATGACGTCATTGATGGCGTCAGACAACAAATTATTATAAAGAGCACTAAAACAAAGTAAAATCTTTCAAGTGTAAATAATTTGGTTCACCTAAGTTATGCTCTACTATTTCAGCATAAGCCTTCTTTTAACTATGCCAGGTAAATTCAGGATGAACTTCGGTATAAGGATAGGGGTGGGATTTTCTTACGTTATTTTCCGTTATAAACATTACTCAATCTATTTCTGAAGTTTTCGGCACGACATTTGTAAAGTTGTCATTAGCAAAAAGTGGGACAAAAATAGGTTTTATAAATATTATTTTTCTTGATAATAAATTAATTTTAAACTTCATAAGACGATAAGATAAGATTAAATACCTAAACAGGTAAAAAAAAGGCTACGTTAAAAGAAACATCAGATTGATAAGTGTACACTCACTCAACACTTAATCCTAATAAATAACTTTTTTTTATATTTACCCACAATCAAAACAATTCCTAACTAATAAAAAACTCTTTAGAAATAACGCATGACAATATCAATATTACTTACTTGATAGTAGCTCTTATCTGCACAATAGATTAAATAGCACAATCACAAAGATCAGAACGATAAAACACGTAGCAAACACTCCCAACATCCACAAAACAAACGTACTTAAACCAAATTTGAGCAAAGAACAGCCAACATAAATAAATTATTTTTAATCAACATCTGAAAAGAAAACTACGTAACCTTAGGCTTTTCGAGAACCTTGAAACGTTATCGTAAAATAAATTAGTGGTACTCGTTTTACGCAATGCACACGTCACGGCTTAAGGCAATTAAATGAACCGAACCTACAGGCGACTAGTGGTTGGTGCGACGTAAATTACCTTCATGAATCATTTGAGTCAACACCAATAACCGCGAGTGTGACGTGGCCTTTAAATAATATAGTAAACAGGAATACTTAAATCTAGATCGAGAACACATTTGTTCGTTTGGTGACGCGCGGTATCTTTAATTGTTTATTGATTTATAATAATCGTTTCACAAAAATGACAATTAGAAAATTAAAAATTAATTGTTTAATGGGTGCCTATTATACACATTTTACTTCCAAATCCACCATGACGTGCGATGGGAAGCTAAAACTGTTTCGAAACGAGGCATGATATAACAATGATGCTGTATTCGTATGGATATGCCTAACATGCAAATATTATGCAATATGGACATGCCTATTCTGTTCATGTTGCGGATCGCGCGCCTTTTGTATGCCTTATTGAATATTTTGTACCTTGTATTATGTATTATGCACCCCGTATGTAAACATTACCTGTATGCATCTCCTCGCGGCATATGATGCACTCGTTGTCGGCGGCGGCGAGCTCGGCCGGGGTCGCGTCGGGGTACAGAGTGTTCATGTTGCGGATCGCGCGCCGCGACAGCACCACGTCGTTGTATGCCTTATTGAATACTAATTGAATACTACCAATACGGACACACCCTACATGTAAACATTACCTGTATGCATCTCCTCGCGGCATATGATGCACTCGTTGTCGGCGGCGGCGAGCTCGGCCGGGGTCGCGTCGGGGTACAGAGTGTTCATGTTGCGGATCGCGCGCCGCGACAGCACCACGTCGTTGTATGCCTTTTTGAAACTCCTGAAATAAACAAGTTACGTCAAACTGGGATCCTTTGATGATTTGTTTGCGCAACTTGGACATCTTAATATCTCAACACTCTTCAGAAAAAAAAGTTTGAAAGGAAAACCTGGAAAGGAATTGGTAAAATAACCTCAGTTTAATCTGGAGCAATTTATGATGATAAGCCACAAAACTTAGATTTTTGTTTTAGTCCCAGGCTTTAAACAACTAAATTAAATATTTAATTTCATTTTTCATTCATTAAAAAGTAATAAAGTGAATTTGTGTGAACATACCGCATTGTCTCGTACATGGGTCGGAAAGCGAAGAGCGGCAGCGTGTATATTCGGACCATGATGGCCACAAATCCTATGTACAGCAGTACTTTGAGGAAGTTGATGGCCAGTTCGGTGTACAAGAGGACAGCGGCTTTGCTCTCCCAGGGTGCCTCCCATCGGGAATCAATTGTATGCAGGACATACTGGAATTGTTTTTATAGTTGTAGTGCAGTAAATCAGAACATTTTGATTTACCAAACGCCTAAAATAGTGTTGATTCTCAAGTCTTTTTTTTGAATAAACCATAAAAGACATCCGTAAAAGATAAATGTTACAATACACACTCTAATATCATACTCTAACATACCTTAATGAGAATATTAGCACACATTATAATCAGGATGCTGTATTCAAATCCGAAGACCAACTGGACAGAGGGTCCTTTAGATGTAGTGGTGTTGTACGCGTGGTGGATGAAGTAGAAGTCTGCTTGCGCCAGTAGCAGCATCAGGGTGAGTATTCTTATATGGAATACTAGGCCAATTACAGGGCTTCTTTCCATCTGCAAAAGGTACATTTATATAAACATATAGACATAGAAGACATACATTTGTTCTCACTAAAAACACATTTTGTTGCCCACACTTCTAAATTTTAGCCACCTTGCTCTTGAAATATTAAAATTTAGGTAATGGAAAAATATTCTTTCCGAATATTCTTTATTTACCAATTTATGTAAAAAAAGATATGTATAGCGAAACCAGCATTAAAATCCGCTTAGTGGTTAAAGATAAGTTAGAGGACAAACATACAAACAGACACAATTAGTGACTTGGATTTATACTGTGTGATGAAGTACCTATTCACACTAGCATTAATTTACAAAATAGGGTTTTATTATTTTATATCTTTTTTTTTGTTATTTGTAAAACTTGGATACTATCAACTTCCTTAAATCATGTCATTGTATATCTAGTAGGGATAAAACTTTTAGTAATTCACAAAAGGGAAACACCCACTCTTGTCTTTACTAATATTACAAAATAGTAAAGTTTAGATATTAAGGAAAATATCTGGTACTATTTATCCAGTTTTAAGCTTAGGGAAGGCTAGGTACTAATGTTTCAAAATATTTAAAACACTGTTGAAACAATTTAATATGAGATCACCTACCCAAAATGTTTCCTTGTGATAAAAAGTGTGCAACAAAACACATGCTGATGTAATTATACATTTAATAGAAGTGCTGAATTATTTTTTGATAACAACCTGTATATAAGGACATTTAAAAGAAAGAAATAGTAGAAATGTGTCAATCACCAGAGATATCTAGACTTTTAAAATCTTATCATTATTGAGTACTAGTGGCCGCCCGCGACTCCATTCATGTGTAAGTTGGTTTCCCGTGGGAATGAGAAGTTTTCCCGCGGTAAAAAGTACCCTATGTGTTATTCTGATGAATAACCTATATTACTGTTAAGTTTCATCTAAATCTGTCCAGTAGTTTTTACGTAAAAGAGTAACAAACATCCATACATACTTACAAACTTTTACATTTGTAATATTAGTAGGATAGAATTTATAGTAATATGTCTGATAGGAATCTTACTTCTTCTTAAAATCTACTTACATAGTCAACCCTATCTTCTGCTAGCCAGTGGAATGCCTTCAAGAACAGCAGTAGCGTGAACAGAGCAATAAATTTTGGATTGAAATCATCTCGGAAAACAGTAAATGCCAAGCATGTTTCAGTTATGGCATACCAAGACCTTTCTATTAAATGCTGAAAAATAAGTAAATTAAAGAAATATTAAACATATGTTTGAACTGAACTAGAAATGTTTAGTATTGCAAAGTCGCTTACCTCAAATTCTGCAGGTCTCAACTGACCAAAGAATATCTTCCTTAGAATTTTACCAATGAGTAAAACTATTATGAAAGCTTGTAAATACATTACCTGTAATAAAATAGGTATAAATTGTTTATGTTTATTTTCTGCAAACTGTAATATTACATTCAATTTTCAAGACCAGTTTGACAATAACGTAAAGAAACTTACAGCCATGCTTGGGTTCGAATTTGTTATATAGACTACTGAGGGGTAAAACTGCTTCTTTTGGTAGTAGGCATTGCCAATGACCACGGTCGTTAGCGCAAGGCTTATCACTGTTGCCACTACAGCCTTCATTTTTATGTCGGTAAAACACTGATGAATACCAATTTTTCATGAGGTGTACGTAGCGTAACTTTTAAGCACAATGAATTCGCTCCATTATCAACAAATACATTTTCAAAACATAGTTTCGTGTCGTCGATAATTACAGAAAAATGAATTTTGACGTGTTCAATGTTCATTTGTGTCACAAAATTCACCTGAACAAAAATTTATGACAACATCAGAGTTGCCAATTACCGAACTTTAAATTAGACAAAAATATGCAAACATAATAATTATTACGTTTTAATTTACATAAAACTACAATATAAAATATGATACCCCTAAAACATTTGTAGTAACCCAAATGCATGTCCGAATTAAAACTAAAGTATTATTCGAAGAAGTAAAAAGTCATATTTTAGGGGATTGGCAGTATTTAAGAACCCCTTTCCATATTATAAGTACTATAAACCTAATCTTGGTAGATATATTTTTAAAGGGAGATCTTAAATAAATCTAAGAAATAAAATAAGGGTGGAAATTAAAAGACCAAAAATTTCTTATGAGTAGTGAATAATTTATATTATATGTCTACTTAACATACTTTTTCTGCCGGCGTATCTCTCGGACTAAAAACTAAACCCGAATGTAGTTTTGAGGTCACACAATTCGTAACAAATTAATTAATAACTCGTATTTGGAATCACCGGTCATGCTAGTAGGAGTTGAAGAAAGTATTTTTTATAAGTACGTTCATATGCTTGTATTGCAAATATGCGTTATGTTAATTAGCATGGGTGGAACAATGAAACATTCTTTATACTCACACATAACCTTAGTTCAACTACTTATTTCTATTAGATTGATAGGATTGTAAATTAAGTCCCTTTATGCCGTATATTTATAATTACTTCGTCTAATCATTTTTTTTCTCTGAGATCTGTAAATTTTGGATGTATCTATGTCTGTCAATGTCACGTACGCAAAATTGACAAATTGTCAAACAATAATGGAAAGTTGCGTTGAAAGAACGTTTGTAAGAAACTATTGATTGTGGATTTAATGTTTTGATGAAAATTCATTGATATTTTGTATTTACATTCATGTCTGTGGTAAATTCACTGTTTACTGTACGAAGTATTCGTAAACAATTTTACTGTGTTTTGTAGGTTTGTATCTTTCTTGATTAATTGCCGCGCAATCAACTTTAAGCTTCTATTTGCTTTTGTAGTGTTAAATTAAAAGGAGGTGTGATTATATCCTACGTTATTCACTAGTTTGGATGGTAATTTAGAAACAAATCATTTTTTGTAGAAATAAATCCCCTAGTAGACAGTTATAGCATTGGCAAGATCAAACAAAGTGTTTGATCTTGAACCTGCATATACCTAGTATCCTATTATGAAAGGCTATCAACAATCTTTAAAACTATGTTTGTAACTAAATTGTTCCCCTTGTTATGCTAATTCTCATCATCTACTCTACTAGAAGTAATATTTAAACACTTATTTCCAGATTCACTGAAATTGTTGTAAAAGTTATCATCATCCAGTATGGTAAGTTAAATTTCTAATCAAATGACATTAGGTACACACAATAAATTTGACTTAGAACTTATTTTGCCAGCTCATTTAATACTGTAGTAATTTTTTGGGAATTCTTTGTTGTAATTGTATATCTTTCCTAGGGTGATGATCCACCATTCCTACCAGTTGGTACGGATGTCAGTGCGAAATATAAAGGTGCATTCTGTGAAGCTAAGATCAAGAAAGTTGTTAGAAATATAAAATGCAAGGTGAGCCTACAAACCCCTTTAGTGTCATAATTTTATACATAAGAGTGCATTTTTAACCATAATCTATGATTTTTGTGCCTTAGGTAACACTAAAGGCTGGAGGTATTATCACTGTAAATGATGATGTGATAAAGGGTAACCTCCGTGTTGGCAACACAGTGGAGGTAAAGCAAGACCCAAAGAAAGATGCGATGGAAGCAGTTATTACCAAAATACAAGACTGCAGCCAGTATACTGTTGGTATGTTTCTGATAAACTACATATTTTATTATTTTGTTTGGGCATACTACAATAAACACTAGCAACAAAGTTGCAAGTTTTGATAGTTAAAATCATGAACTTTTTTTTATAATTTATAATAATTAACTTACAAAAACAGAATAAAATGCTTAAATTCTCTTATTTATCCATTTGTAAAAGAAAGCATGTAACTTACAATTTTAATATCATTTTGATTAGTTTTTAAACAACACACCTGACAGGCTAACAATGAATGTAATTATAATAGTGACATGAGATTACATTTATTTGTTGGTTAGTTATCCACTCAGTCTATAGCTCCAACAAGTTGTATGATCTTTTTACTGACTTAAAAAAAGAAAGATGTTTTCTAATTTTCCCCAAGTTTTTCTATATAAACCTAAAGCCAGTTGCTAGGGATTAAAATCAGGTAGTTAAACAACAACTATTGTCTCCAGTATTCGACGACGGCGACATAACAACGCTCCGCCGCTCGGCGCTGTGCCTCAAGAGCGGGCGGCACTTCAACGAGAGCGAGACTCTAGACCAGCTGCCGTTGACGCATCCGGAGCACTTCTCCACGCCCGTGATAGCGGGCAGGCGGGGGCGCAGGGGCAGGCAGCAGTGAGTTGATATAGTTAGATCTTTAGGGTGGAACTTTTGGGATGTAATCGCTGATTTTTGCCAAAGTTTGATTTTTTTGGCAGGAAACTTAGGTAATAGGTAATTACTAATTAATTAGATAGTTATGTTTTAGTCTAGACGTATTTTGAGGTAGTTTGTCGCTCGTAGATTCCCTTGTCGGATAGAGTTACTACACTACAATGATAGAAAACTTATATGCTGTTTTCTTTGTGACTTAACATTTCTTAGATATATATTTTATTCTGCTATAGGAACGCAAACATGCAAAGATTAGGCAGCTATTAACACTATTTGCTCTTAGTATTGCCACTCAATGTAGTTAACATTTATTATATGGTTTGGTTAGTTTGGTATAAGAGTATTATTTATAAGGGCCGCGTGGTGGCCGCGGCCTTATTACCTTAACTGTAGGGAAACTCCACGGCCAACCTTGTCACTTGACAACCCATTTTGGCTGTCTGCTTCCAGTTTCCTTTGGTTCTAGACTATAAGTACTAGAGTTTACCTTACTTAACCCTACATCGCTGGGTCAGATCGGACGACAGCGACCCGGACAGCTCGACCCGGCGGCTGAAGCCGGACTCGGCGGAGCGCGAGCCGCACGTGGGCCGCGTGGTGCTGGTGGAGGCGGCAATACCTTAACTGTAGGGACACTCCACGGCCAACCATGTCACTTTAGAACCCCAATTAAGCAGTCTACCTTTTAACTTGTGTCAAATGAACCATATATCGCTGGGTCAGATCTGACGACAGCGACCCGGACTCCTCGACCCGGCGGCTGAAGCCGGACTCGGCGGAGCGCGAGCCGCACGTGGGCCGCGTGGTGCTGGTGGAGGCGGCGGGCGGCACGGAGCGCCGGCGCCCGCACCAGCCGGCCTTCCCCGCGCTGGTCGTGCCGCCCACCAGCCAGATCAAAGTGAAGGAGGATTACCTGGTGCGCTCGTTTAAGGATGGACGATAGTAAGTATAGTAAGGGGATGGTGGGGGATATGTAGATCATTGTATGTCGGGTACAATACAATACAATACAAATATTCTTTATTGCACATGACATACAAAAAAACAATAACAGAAATTTTTAAATAAAACACATGCAAAAGGTGGTCTTATAGCTTTAAGCTATTTCTTCCTGACATACCTTAGGTAGGTAAAAGAAAAGAAAAGTTAAAGAATTAGATAGGTGCATATTATACATAGGGTAGGCAGTGAGGGTAGAATTAATAAATCAGTAGGCATCCAACCTACAGTGTGTTTGACTGACGTTTCCATACCTAATAATTTAACTAAAAAAAAAACTGTTTCTAACTTATTAAAGTATTTATGTATCTGGAAGATGTTTGTTCAAGGAAAAGGTGGGAACAATTGGTGGTATCAGTCAAATTCAATTTTTTTATACAAAAATCCCTCATTCATGTAAATGAAGAACGAAGCGACACCATAACAACTTTCTCTGAGAGCTAGACTTTGAAATTTAATTTTTTTGTTCTACACCTTGGGACCAAAATATTGTTATTTCGTTTTTTCTTGGGAGTGATTCAATTATTTATAATTATCTCAACAAAGTCATCGTTATTAATATTAACCTACAATCCTCAGTTACACAGTCCCAAAGAAGGAAGCGCGCGAGTTCCGCAAAGGCTCCGCCCCCATAGAATGGAGTGGGGTGGAGGCGGCGCTGCAGTATTTGAACAACGGGGTGCTGCCGCCGCACTGGGACAGAGACGGGGCGGAGCAGGCCGGCGGGAACGGATCTGATGTGAGACCTATATCCTACTAATATTATAAATGTGAAAGTTTGTGAGTATGGATGTTTGTTACTCTTTCACGTAAAAACTACTGGATGGATTTTGATGAAACTTTGCAGTTATATAGGTTATACATCAGAATAAGATATAGGGTACTTTTTACCGTGGGAAAACTTATAATTCCCACGGGAAACTTAATCTTCAAGCTTTCCACATCATTAATCTAAGTTTTTACTACTTATAACTCAAGTTTCTGTCTTTTTTAAACCCACAGAGTTCAGACGACGAGCCCCGAGAAGAAAAAGACCACTTTGTGGCTCAATTGTACAAGTTTATGGACGACCGTGGTACACCACTGAACAGGAATCCCACCATAGCCAACAAGGATATTGACCTGTATCGACTGTTTAGAGTGAGTATTAAACGAAGATGAATTTAAAAAGATATAATCTTAGTTTTCTATAGTTTTGACAAAATAAAAACATGTATTGGTGGTAAAGTCTTGTGTTTGACTTGAATGTCATATGGAACATTTATTTAACATTTACTTTCTTATTGGTCTTTAGCATTAACATACTATCTTTGATAACTTTCTCAAAATTAAGCTTGGTTTTATATTTTGTTTTAGTTACTTTATTTTACACATACATGTCACAGACACACCTCAAAAAAACAATGTCTCACCCATGCCATAATTACTGCATTTCAGTTTATTTTCATTGATATTTACTTTAATACAACCTTCATGGCTTTATTTTCAAAAACAAAAAATATATATTTTCTTACTATTAATCTACATAGTATACATGTCTATCACAAATTTAACGCCACTTTGCACACTGTCACTTACCTGCATATGATATACTACATTTTTACTGTTTGTTCTGTTTATATGCCTTTTTATGTAACATACAAACACAATCACACCTTTACATGCATACAGACACATAAACACATACACATACAAATATTCCAGTTTTTATTTCTAACATTTTATATGCTTACACTTACATTTTATATGTTTAACATTTCAGCCCTAATCAGTCTCATTAATATTATTCATTTATCTTTTTTTACACCTCCCACTTATCATTTTCTACAGATAAAAAATATGTATAATGTAATTCAGACTACAGCTATAATAAGTAATGCTAGAAAAGTTTCTATAATGCCTTACCTATTTAACTTGATAAGGACACACATTATCACATACTCTATTATAATTCGATAACATAAACGATGAAATTGACATGATGTCTATGGCACTATCCATAGAATGTAATATAGATGACTGCCCAAAACTTATTCAAAATCCAACCAAAAAATTAAAACTTATTTCTCAGAACATACGTAGCTTAAATCATAACTTTACAGGCTTTTTACCTATTATGCTCAGAGGTTCTTTGGATTGGGATGTGATTGTTCTTTCGGAGTGTTGGTTATCTAAAGTCTCTAATATACCCTCATTGAATGGATATAAACAATGTGCATCAACTAACAATTTTACTCAAAATGAAGGTGTAGTAATGTATATTAAGAATACATTTGACATTATATTTGATGAACCTCAGTTTTTAGATGCAAATTGTGTGACTGCACAGATCAATAAACAAATTTTAATAATTTCTATATACCGTTCACCAGCACAAAAAAATGTTGATAACTTTCTTAATTCCTTAGATGATCTTTTACTTAAGTCTTCTAGATTTCAAAATATTATTATATGTGGAGATATTAATATCGATATTGTTTCAAAGAATAAAGACAGTAATGCCTCTTCCTATCTAAATTTATTAGCTTTTCATGGTCTGTTGCCTGCACATCATCTACCAACTCATGATAAAAGCTGTTTAGACCATTATATTGTAAAAACTAAATTCCCTTGCTCCACTTTAATTGCACATACAACACTCACTGATCATTATACCGTTATTCTTTCACTTGAATATGTAAATCCTAAACCTAAAATTAATCATACGTATTCTCGTATAAATTCAGAAGCGTTGGATTTAGAGTTGAAAAATACCAATTTTACACCTATTCTTTCATCATCTGATGTTAATCAAGCCACAAATTTATTATTATCTTCTCTTAAGCACGCCATTGATAACAATACCATAATTATAAAATGTTCTAAACGTAAACACATATTCAAGCCCTGGATTACACCTGGCCTTCTTCGTTGTGTCAGGCATCGTGATAATTTATACAGGAAATGTAAGCGTTCTCCTGATAATAACATATTAAAAACCATTTACACCAGATATAGAAATTTTTGTAATCGGTTACTGAGGAAAACGAAACAAGAATTTGAACGAAATGAACTAAGAAAAGTTACTTTTAACAACAAAAAGCTTTGGAAAACTATTAATAATGTTACAAACAGAAACAAAACTAAAAATTTCGGCTACTGAACTTTTACACCCTAGCCAAACTATAAATGATGTTAATTGTTTTTTAGCAAACATAGGTAGAAATCTTGCTGACAAAATTGATCATCACCCAACAATGTTAAATGTTAATTCTTTAAAATTAACTCAGTTTTGTAAATCAATGACCCTGATACCTACTGATAATGCAGAAGTTGAACAAATTGTATCAAGCTTAAAACGAGACTGTGCTATAGGTTGGGATAACATCTCCTCAAATATTATTATTGATTTTAAAGCAATTTTGGTACCAATCATCACACATATTTGTAATCTTGCTATCTCCACTGGAGTTTTTCCTAATGCATTTAAAAAATCTATCATTCATTCTATTCATAAAAGCGGAGACAAAAGTTCTATAAATAACTATAGACCAATTTCAGTTTTAACTTCTTTATCAAAGATTCTCGAACGTCTATTGCATAAACGTCTCAATCTCTTCCTGGAAAGCAATAGTTTGATTGCGTCTGCTCAATATGGTTTCCGTATTAACAGATCCACTGCTGACGCTGTCCTAGATTTCACAAATTTTGTTTCATCCAATTTAGACCGCAAAAATAAAGCTCTAGCTGTTTTTCTGGACCTAACCAAGGCCTTTGATACCGTTTCAATACCGTTGCTTTTATTAAAAATGGAAAATATCGGCATAAGAGGTCTTCAACTTAAACTCTTTGAGAGTTATTTGACTGAACGGTATCAATGTGTTAAAATTGATAACTTTTTAAGTAATTACCTTCCAGTTACTCACGGCGTTCCCCAAGGAAGTATCCTTGGTCCCACACTTTTCCTCATCTATTTAAATGATCTTTGTAATATAATAATACCAAAAGGTAGGATTTTGGCTTTTGCTGACGATACTGCACTTCTTTTTGCGGATGATACACGGGATAGGGTATTCAATTTGGCTCAAGAAGGCTTAAACACAGTAACAAAATGGCTTTCCCAAAATAAATTAACTTTAAACGTCAGTAAAACAAAAGTTATCCAATTTTCTGTTAGAAATTTAAATAATAAACCCCTTAATATATTCAATCTAACTGCTCACTCTTGTAACTTAGTAGACCACTCATGCTCCTGTCCTAAATTGGAACATGCACATAATTACAAATATTTAGGCATCCTTATTGATCAGAATCTTACTTTTGAACCACACATTAGTCTCCTTACTAACAGAATAAGGAAACTTATATATGTTTTTAAGTCACTTCGTCATATAGCAGATGTAAAACTCATTAAAACTGTTTATCTGGCTCTTTGTCAGTCTGTCATTTCATATTGTATCACAGTGTGGGGTGGTGCCTCGAAATACCTCTTACTTAGAATTGAGAGAGCACAAAGAGTGGTTCTAAAAGTCATGCTGTTTCTTCCTTATAGATTTCGCACATATGAACTATATCAAAACTGTAAGCTACTGTCAGTTAGACAACTTTTTATATTACACACAGTGCTTAAACAACACTCTATTACACATTTTGATCCATCTATCATAAACAATAAACGGGCTGGTACATCAGTTATTGCTCCACACACAGTTTCTACAAGTTTTGCTCAAAGATTTTTTAGCTTTTTAGGTCCTTATTTATACAATAAATGTAACAAAAAAAGTCATATTTATTCACTCTCAAAATATGATTGTAAGAATAAAATATTGGAGTGGTTACAAAAACTTGATTACGAAGATACTGAAACATTTATCAATGTCATTAGCTAACACACCTCCTTCTCTCATATAGGTTCTGAATTCTCACTAAATAACAAACACACAGGCATATACTCACACACGCATAAACACATACACAATCACACACACACACACACACCAAACTAAAATAACTTTCCTATTGTTAACTAAATTTAAATATTAAGTTTTTATTTAATTGTTATTTTGTCTGGAGTCCTTTAACACAGGCACTAGCTTAGATAAGGCTCCAGTCTCCTGTCTTAAACTTTTGATCTCTTATTAGCAATAAGTTTAACTTACCTTAATCTTTAGGAAAGAATTGTTTATTTTTAAGTAAAGGAGAAATAAAAATATTATTATTATTATTATCCTTTATTCCTTTAATACGGCTGACCAAGTGAAAAAGAATCGATTTAATTTTCTCGTGTTTTTGTGATAAAGCTATGTTGTTTAATCACAATCGGAAGAATGTTAGGTTAGGTTATATTGATCGCGACCACATATAACAGAGTTAAGTTGGCGTTGCAAAGCAATCAAGTTTTATGACTGGCTTCAGGGCATTTCAAATTAAGAAGAAATGTAGTTCTAAACTAAAATATTTATTACAGGTGGTGGAAAAGCTAGGAGGCTACAATCGCGTCACAAATCAAAACCAATGGAAGTCGATCGCGGACAAGATGGGCTTCCACCCTGTCACCACCAGCATTACCAACCTCTGCAAACAGGCTTATAAAAAGTAAGTTTATGTATCAATCATTACATAATTAATATTGGATTTTGACTTCAAATCAGTCACTATAATGTAAGTTGTTTTCCTCTTTGTTTCATAATGACAGATTAACACTTAACAATAGTTTTGATTCACAAGATTATCCTTTTTACTGCTACTCAGTTTACTAGTTATAACTTACGGAGCTATGACATTCGTTTTGGTTTATGATAATAAAAAAATAGGTAAACCATGATGTCTGTTTATAATTGCTTGAGATCTTCTTTTCTTTCACAATGTTTTATATCCATCAAAACTACAACCTAAACACCAACAATTTTACAACCTTCATCACGACCTTCTTTATCAGATTCCTGCACAGCTTCGAGGACTTCTACCGCAAGTTGGGCGTCACTTTGGTAGCGCACCCCCGGGGGGGCCGCACCCCCCCCGCGGGGAGGTCGCTCATCAGAGACCGGGACAAGCTACCCGCCGCCACCTCGCCGGCTACTACACAGGTATGAGTGTTAAATCAGGCCCCCTACCGCGTAACTAGCGTCGATTTGAACTCGACGTCGACAACTGTTTTCATAGGCTAAATTGTTAACAATGGCGGGTCTCTAGCCAATGAAAACAGTTGTCGACGTCGAGTTCAAATCGACGCTAGTTACGCGGTAGGCCCCCAGTTTAGTTTACTAATCATTACATAGTATAAATCCAAGTCGCTAATTCTGTCTGTTTGTATGTTTGGCCGCTAACTCCTCCTAAACCAGTTGAGGGATTTTAATGCGGTTTTCACCATCCTTTAGGTATTTTTTTCATTTAAATTTGTAGATAAAGAACATTTAGAAACAGTAATTTTAAGTTAGCCAAAATTCAATGTATTGTGAACAAGTAGACCAAAATTACATCATTGCGAAGCGTGGGCGGGTCGCTAGTTGCATTATAAAGCAAATTCAGTATTGGTCTTATGTTTGTTCCCTTACTTTTCCTAAGCCACGTTACCGATTTTTAATTCTCTTTTTTCGAATACTTTTGTTAGTAAAGTATGTTTATAAAAAGTTTTTTCATGTAAGCTAGAATTAATGGAAGTAATATGACAATATGATAATGGAAGTAAGATAATAATGACAATTAAAATTGTCTTAATAAAGGGTAGTACTACTTGTCACCAAAAAAAAACACATATCAATTTCAGCTGCACACCAACATTCAAATTTTAATTAAAATCTTTAAGCTATATTTAATAAGTAATTGGTCTATTCATGAAATTGTATTAACACTTTTATTTTCATTGATCTTTTAGCGGGCCAAGGACAAAGAGTCAGATAAGAGTGAGACTGAGAAAAGTGATAAGAGTGACAAAAGCGACAAGACTGAGAAAAGCGATAAGAGTGAGAAAAGCGAAAAAAGTGACAAGAGCGATAAGAGTGAAGTCAAAATTGAAAAGAGCGACGTTAAAGGTGACAAGAGTGACAGCAAAAGCGATAAGAGTGACAGCAAAAGCGAGAAGGTTGATATTAAGACCGACAAAAGTGACAACAAAAGCGACAAGAGTGATGCCAAAAGCGACAAGAGCGATATTAAAAGCGACAAGAGCGACAGCAAAAGCGACAAAAGTGACAAGAGCGAGAAAGATGACAAATCTGACAAGTCTTCGAAAGAAAGGGCACGGACTAGCGATGGAGAAGACAGCGCTGATAATCAACCACTTATTTCTACCACACCAAAGTAAGTTACAACATTTTTTACATACATACATGTATATTATATTTAACTGAACCCGCTTATGTTAGTCCTTTTAGCGGAACTCTTAAGTCCATAGGTTTTACATTACGTTTTATTTTAGGTATCAAACTAATTATGTCTTATCAAAAATAACCGCCTAAAAAACAATGAATCTCGCTTATTAGGAACGATATCCTGCGAAAAAGGGATAGATTTTATTGATTTCTATAAAATGGGTCAGGATTAGCTAATCCTACACCCACCTAAAAAAAGCTTTTTTTAAACTTAGTAAGAATCTAATAATATTTAGTAGTTAAAACCAAGCCAGTATATAGAGTCGGCTAAGGAAGAACGTCTAAGAAATTAAAGTTAAATTAAAATTGTGTAATATTAACGAGTAACATACGAGTATAAGGAATGGACACCAAATCGCTCGTCAGTTTGTAAGTTTTGTTACAACGTATAAACAGTCTAGTGGGGAAATACGATCAATACTAGCTATTCCAGCTAGCTTAGTTATCATGTAAGAAATTTTGACGGAGAGAGTTGCCAGTTTTTTATGGAAATATGATGGATATCGTTATACACTTTCATTACTGTTTTATACATTTGAAGATAATGAAAATGTATATTTGAGTGGCAATTGTTTCTAACATTAATATTAACTGAAAACGGAATTCTATAAAACGTTTAATTTATACAAATGTCCAAATGTAACAGTACTCTTATGTACGAATTGACAGACAGTTCTGAGGTACGGAGCCCAAATAAATACTATTGCCTTTCTTGTCTTTACCATCGCCCGCAAATAAATCTGACGCCCAACTACACAAAGTATTATCAAAAGTAGTAGGTAATTGTAACAATATCAGGTACGCGTACGAAGCAATAAAACTCGCAAATTAGGAACATTCGGTGAAAAGGGTATATGGTATTTAGTATTGTTTTCATTAAGCTGGTTAAAGATTAGCCTACCTGCTTAACAAAGCTTTGGTTAATTTTTATACATTGTAGCGAAATCCCGAAAATTCAAACCAGTATATATAGGGACGGCCAAGGAAAAACGACGGACGGAGTGATATTTTTAATTATTAAAATAAAAAACTGTGATACATTTATATTAATAGGAATCTAAACAGAAATGGACACTAAAGCTTCCACATGCGGTGTTGTGTGAGTTTTATAATAGTCAATACCAAAATTGCTTGCCATTCAGAGCCAATGTTTTACAAATCATATAAGTAATTTAGACATGTTTTTTTCATATACAGGATTATTTGTAATTAGCGCATCACCTCTTGCAGGCGGCTTCCTTACATCAATCCCAATAACATTTCTTCTACGACTTTTTGCAAAACTTGACAATTAACACAAAAACAAAAACAATTTTGCGCGCTATGTTATTTATAACTCTGTATTTTGTAAGAAGTTCCTAAACCGGTCGCCCACCCCCCGTCGCCCGCGCGCCCGCCACGCCAGTTGCGTATAATAATAATAATATAATAAATATAATAAAATTCTTTATTAACTCTCACACAAGCTTAAATCTATATACAAAGTTCATGGGCAACAAAAAAGGTGTGAGAGCCTGGTGTCAATACTAGGTAAACCTGTGTTACTGAACACCAGACTCTATCCCTTGGAAGACCTTGGAGAGCATTTAACATATTAGTTACACAGTGAATAACTTACAAGTTTGAATAAGAAAATAAAGGTTTGTGAGTAGAAATAGGAAATTTGTTTATGGGTTTGAGTGAGTTTAGATTTGTGCGTGTATGTATGTGTGTGTGTGTGTGTGTGTGTTTGTGCGTGTGTGAGTGTGTGTGTGTGTGTGTGTGTGTGAATTATAGAAGACGGGATATTTAATTACAATGGGCAATATATAATTTGATTATTTAATAGGGGTAAGGAGTGCTTCTGTTTCACTGTAATTTAGTTTTTGGAGCCATTCATTAGTTTTTTCTCTGCAAGAAATTTTTGATGTAGGATAGATGTTAAGTAATTTGTTAATTTTGTTGTAAATGAAGTCTCCTAGGAAACAGTAGAACTGTTGAGAAAAGGCAGTGTTATATTTCTCTGTTGAACAGACATTATAGTGTAGGCGTTTATTTATATGAGCTGAGGGATCATAAGCTAGAGTGGAGTGCCTTTTTAAAATAATAGCCTTAATGAACAGTTGTCTGACGGTGAGAACCTGATAACGTTCATATAGTTCAGTTGTAGGGAACTGATAAGGGAGAAAAGAGGCAACTTTAAGGACGGCTCGCTGAGCTCGTTCTAGCCGGATAATGCTAGTTTTTGCTGTACCACCCCAAGAAGTTATGCAATAACCTATAATACTTTGACACAGGGAGAAGTAAACAGTTTTTATGACATCGAAATCGCCTATGTGTCTTAGATTTTTAAATACATAAATCAGTTTACGCACTCTACCAGTAAGTTGTTCAACGTGGGGTTGGAATGACATCATATTATCTATTATTACACCTAGGTACTTAATGGTGTTGGTGGGTGCGAGTTCAGGACATTCGCAAATTGCTTGATCTTGACAATAATGTACTTTAAGTTTGTGAATTATACCACAAGGTTGATCTTGAGGTCTAAGTGAAAAAGTTAGGTATTTCGTTTTTGCAACATTAACTGTCAACACGTTTTGCGAGAGCCAAGACTGAACCATATCAAAACCCTCTTGGGCGAAGCGGAAGGTTTCAGACCAAGAAGCTCCTGAGAAAAGCAAAGCTGTATCGTCAGCGAAAGTAACTACTCTTCGATTTGTCAGATTTAAATTGCAAAGGTCGTTTATGTAGATTAGGAAGAGAGTCGGACCGAGTATACTGCCCTGCGGAATGCCATATGTTATGTTCAGGCTATCGCTCAAGCAGTCTCCAAGTCTGACTTGCTGCGTTCGATTATGCAAGTAGTCTGTAAACAGTTGAAGTTGTAGCTCTCTTATCCCTATAGCTTCTAACTTTTTAATTAGTATGGGAATAGACACCGTATCAAAGGCCTTGGCTAAGTCAAGAAAAATTGCCAAGGTCTTTTGTCTTTGATCTAACTTTTTTATAATAAACGTTGTTAATTCGTTTACAGCTAGTTCTGTTGACATTTTTGAACGAAACCCATATTGTTGTTCTGATAGCACATTATTTATGGTTAAGTAGTAAGATAGTCTAGTGTTCAGAAGTCGTTCCAATATTTTAGATAAAGATGATAAAATAGATATAGGTCTATAATTGTTTACGCAGTCTCTATCCCCGGTTTTATAGAAAGGATGAACTAGAGATTGTTTAAATAAGGTTGGAAAAATACCAGTTTCAAATGACAAGTTGCATATGTAAGCGATGGGATGTTTTAGTATTTTTTTATGGGTTTTCAAAAAATCTGAAGATATTTGGTCTATTCCAACAGCGCAGTTAGATTTGAGATTAGTAACAATCGTTTCAATTTCATTTTCATCGGTTGGTAAAATAACAAAAGAAGCACGAGAGGAGATTGTAGGTTCATAGGTTAGGTTAGGATACTGGAGTTGAATGGTTTCTGCAAGTTTCTTGCCTACGTTAACAAAAAAAGAGTTTACAGTATTAGAAGATGATTGAGGGTTGTTATCAATAATAAGTTCTGAAGCGTCGTTTTTCTTTTTGGAAGTATTTGTGATTGTTTTAATAGATTCCCATAGTTTCTTAGGATTTCGAACGTTCTTTTGTATTTGTGACTTTTCGTATTCATGTTTTAATGTTTTAAGCAAATTGTTGCAGTAATTTCTGTACCGAGTATAGATAAGTTTAAGAGTGTCATCATCAGGTTTGGATTTGAATTTCTTGTGAAGACGGTCTCTATTTTTCATACATCGAAGCAAACCGGGTGTAATCCAGGGTTTTATGATTTTTTTTCCGATGAGATATAGAATATTTTTTTGTGTTTGCGTTAAGAATATCTGTTATTAGATTAATAAAGTTTTCTGTAGCTAAATTTACATCCCTTTCTTCGTATATAGAGCTAAAGTCTAGGGCCTCAAGTCCGGTAGTTAGCCCGATGTGGTCTATTTTGTTGAAAATTTTGGTTTTGGTATGTGGTAAGTTATCTTTGGATAGAAGCAATATTGTGGCGTCATGGTCAGTGACCTGAGAATTGACGACATAGCAATGTGCAGGTTTTGTTGTCTTTATGAAGTAATGGTCAAGACAAGTTTTTATTCGTGTAGGGAGGTTATGAGCTGGTAAGAGTCCATGGGAAGCCAACAGATCTAAATAAGGTTGCGCGCGATTATCGCTTGTTAAATTTGCAATATCTATGTTTATATCACCTGTTACTATTATATTTTTGTAAGACGCGTGTTGAGATATGATCGAGTTAAGGGAATCTAAGAATTTTTCAATGTTATAGTTAGAAGGGGATCTATACAGGGCTATGATTAATGTATCACGGTTAATGGCTAAAAGGAGGCAATTCGAGTCATTACAGAGAGGTTCTTTAATTGATACTCTTAAGGTATTTTTATAGTATATGGTGATTCCGTCATTCTGGTTATAGTTATTTGTAGTAGATACGGAATGATATCCAGGAAGAATAGGTATAAATGGGCATTGGGAGAGTCTGCATTCGGTGAGAACAATGGCGTCCCAAGAAATAGCAGTACGCTCCAGGAACGTTTCAAAGTTGTCTATGTTACGATTTATACTTCGTATGTTCTGATTTATAATCGCGTATGGTGTATTTTTAAAAGACGCTAGTGTTTGAGCACAGTTACTAGTTTCAATATTTTTTGAGTAGGCTACTGATATGGAGTCGATATCTGTAGAAATATCATCAATGACGTTATCGAAGGCGACGCATTTGAAATGACAATATCAAAAGGTAGTGAGTCAATTGTATAAAAATGAGCAAGTGATGAGGGGGTATATCGAATATATATAAAGTTGTTACACTATAATAGGTGATTTTGAAAGAACCAAACCAAGAGTAGAATGATTCAATATGTAAATTACTTGTGATCATAACTATTTGAATGGTTTTGCAGTAAGTTAAAAAATTGCAAATATATGTAATCTCCTTATTGATATGTACTAAAGGCATTCTAGCGGTAAGTTGTGTAGTATGTGTAATTAAATATATTATAATAAGTGTGTAATATATAAGGGTTGTTGAGGAAAATAGATGTGTGAGTGAGTGAAGTGTTAAAGTATTAATTTTACAGTATTTAAATGTGCTATAGTTACAGCTTACAAATTTATAAAAAGTAATTAAAATTATAGTTATAAAAAGTAGTCATTGAGGGGCCTTCAAATTCTTAATGTCTTCTTCATAATTGATACGAATAAGTGGAGAGCCGTCTTGCTTTCGCATCAGAACTTTACCAAAGGATGTCCAGCAGTATTTAAAGTTATTTGATGAAGCATACTCTCTTGCTAGATGGAAAAGTCGTTTGCTTCTTAATGTAAGATTTTCCGAAACATAAATGGGTGTCTTTGGGCCCTGCAGGTTGATATGAAGAGTATTAAGTTTGTTGTCATTATTTTGATCTCTGTTGAAAAGTTTGGTTGACCTAATAAAATCTTCTTTAGTAATGGTGGAGGTAAACTCGACGATGATGGGTTGATTTTGGGTTTTAGAATAGGCTCTAAAAACGTCCTTTATCGCTGTTTTCTGGGCAGGGCATTTGATGGTATCGCCAATAGCTAATACTATGTTAGCAAGATCATGTTTGGTTTCTTTAAATTTTTTGGGGATATTTCTAATTTCAATACTCGACGATCGTAGTTGACGCTCTAAAAGCTCAATTTTCTCTTCCATCTGCTTTAAATACTTATTATCAGTTTTTTTGTTTTCCTCCAAAAGCGTCAATCTTTCCAAAAGAGAATCGTATTGGGTGGCAGTGTATTCGACTGAAGCCTGCAACTTAGAGTTTTGCGCTTTAAGCTCGTCTATTGTAGATCTTAGGCTTAAAAAATACTTTTCTTGTGAGGCCTCAAAATTTTTAAACATTGTAAAAATTTCGGATTTAAACGTTGCTTAAAGATCAGATTCCTGGATCTCTTCTCTGCGTCTTTTCCCTCTCCTAGTTGTATTTTTGACTACTATTTCCGTATCTGACAGAACGCTCGGCGCATGTTGGGTCTCACTAGGCTGAACGGCTTCCTGATCAGCAGCGGGTGAAGGCGGCGGTGTGCGGTTAATTGGCATACTTGTTTTTTTTTTTAATATATATATATATATATATATTAATATATAGTCTTAATTATTATGTCTTAATAAACAAGTTTGCATTACCAGTCGAAGTCGGAGATTCCGAGACAGGGAGAAAGTATCAGTTGAACTTAGCACTCTATTTCGTCAAACGCAATCACCGACTGTGTGGTCGAGCCGGCCTGTGGGCGCGCTTCAACGCATGAGACTCCGGGTTCAAGACTGGCTCAGGCCCAAGTAATATTTATAAAATTTTAAGTTCAAAATCTCACCGCCAGTTATAGTTGACAACTTCGATGACAGGCTCGTTGAGAGTAGGATAGCGCAATACAGGACTCAAAATGGCGCACGTGCGAGTATTGTACCGTTTAGATGCACCTAATAAATTTGTATAGAAAAACTTATTTTTTTTTAATATTAATTTTAATTATTCGTTGGTTAAATGTTGTTGGGATTGAAGTAGAAAAGCTGCCTACAAGAGGTGATGCGCTAATTAGAAATAACCCTGTATATCAATCCTACTAATATTATAAACGTGAAAGTTTGTGAGTACGTATGGATGAATGTTTGTTACTCTTTCACGTAAAAACTACTGAAAAGATTTTGATGAAACTTAACAGTAATATAGGTTATATATCAGAAAACATATAGGGTACTTTTTACCGCGGGAAAACATCTCATTTCCACGGGAAACCGACTTCCACGCGAACGGAGTCGCGGGCGGCCACTAGTGTCAAATAATAAACTTATCTTCTTTGCTAAAATTTATGTATATCTTTATCCTAATTATTTTTTGCTTAATTTTGTTTTTGTTTAGGCTTTTGTGTCTAACGCCAGTGCAAAGACTGCATTTTTGGTTTTACAAGTATGTTTTTTTTTATGTAGTTTTGATAATACAGAGTTCGGTTGATTAGCCGTTGTTACGTTAGTTACTATTAGTTTATTTAGGCTTATGTATACCGCAGTAGGAAATATAAGTTAGCACTTATATGATTACTCGGTATTAGCTGAGTTTTCTCGAAGGCTCGGGCCGTCGACTCTACGTTGGGCTAATAATATTACTATTAGTGTAATTTAATTTTTTGGGTTATTTAGTATTCGTAGTTGTAAAATAAACCGCTTGAGATATTCAGTGGGTTTTAGATGGGTACTCTTATATTCCCACTACTGTTTGGTAACTGAAAAATGCTTGTTTAGGTTTTGTGACGTGTTTCTATCATCACCATATCATCTGCTATTTATCATAGTTTATTGAGACGCAAAACAAAGATAACGGTTACTAAAGTAACAGATTTTACAAGGCGTCAATGGTTAGTTGGTAGAGTATTGAGATTGGCCGTAAGTAAATTCGTTGCGGTTCAGAATTCGCTAACAGTACAATGATGCATTCCGAACCACAACCCTGGTTACTATTATATTTTGTATTTAATAAGTACCTGATCACAATCCTTACTTGTTTGGGGTTATATAGAGTTGTTACTAAGGATACTCATTATTTACCTCCAGGCCCGAGAAAGAGAGGGAAAAGGATAAGGAAAAGCCTTCAACTTCCGCTAAGCCTAAAGAGGAGGAAGAAAAACCTAAAACAGTACCTCAAGTGGTGAGGAGCCGCAGTGTTACCAGTGTCAAAACTGAATTACACGAGAGAAGGACACCTAAACGCAAAACTCTTAGTTCTAAAGGTTAGTATCTCTAAATAGTTGACACAGATTTTGAGGCGGTTTTCATTGTTATTTAAAAATATTGGCCCCGATTCCGAAAACACTCTCTAAAACTAAATTAAAAATATCACTGTCACTTTCCCATGCTTTGTATTAGAAAAAGACAGGTACACTGGTCTCACTAAATTTAGTCCACATCATTGTAAAATCGAACGAAATGCGCTGAGGGTGAGGACTAGCCTAAAATTGCCTTCGACGCGTCATAATGCACGTACATTTTAGTTTGACAGGACTAAAATGATTACCTGTCTCTGTCTTATACTATTGATGAGAAAGCGACGGCGATAGTTTTAGCTTAGTTTAGAGCGTGTTTTCAGAATCGGGGCCATTATCTCATTATTTTTAAGTGTTGTATAATATTGATAATGGTATGTTATTAGTAGAGTCGGTGGGCACGAGCAGCGCACGCGCATCGCGGCGGCCGCACGTCTCCACTGACAGTGACAGCTCCGGACGAGCCTCAAGGTAGTTATGACATAAGTGTTAAATGTTGATCATTTCCAAATTTTGGTTTCTGAACGCAAAAATTTGAATTAAAATAATAACGAAGAGGCCTTCGAATATAGCATTAGATTGTACAAACCAATATCTTTTTAAATTAACAAAGCCGTTCCTGTAAAGGAAACTAAAAACTTGTCTACGAGGGAGCGTTTTTATGTTCGCGGAATGGAGGGTAAGGGGTGGAAATAAAAAAAACAAATTATTTTTCCTTTTCAATATATTCACCTGCAAGACGGATACATTTTTTAGACCTTTCAATTAATTTATTTATACCCTCATAAAAAATGTTTTATCTTTGTCTTCAAAATACGCTGAAACTGCCTCCTTAACTTCATCATCGGTGGTAAATTTTTTACCCCGAAGCTCTTTTTTCATTTTTGGAAAGAGGTAATAATCACTCGGGGCTAGGTCTGGGCTGTAGGGTGGGTGGTTTAAAATATCGAAGCCCACCTTATGCAGGGCAGCCAACGCAACGCGACTCTTGTGGACGGGCGCATTGTCGTGCAAAAGCAGCACACCCTTCGTCAATTTTCCCCGTCTTTTCTCTTTAATGGCTTCTTTTAGTCGCTCTAATATTGAAGCGTAGTATTCTCCGGTTATAGAAACACCTTTATCTTTATAATCGATCAACAATATTCCTTCTGAGTCCCAAAAGATCGTTGCCATGAATTTCCCAGCTGACTGTGACACCTTAAACTTCTTGGGGGATGCTGTGCCCTTTTTATGCCCCTGCATGGAGTCTTGTTTCGACTCAGGTTCATAATGATGAACCCAAGTTTCGTCTCCAGTAACAATTCGACTCAATACTCCATCCTTGTCGTCACTGCAGAGGTCCAAAAATGCACGTGAACACTCTACGCGTTGTTGTTTTTGCGGCGGCGCGACTTTTCACTCCGGATTATGTTGCTTGGTTGACGATAGCTCAAAGACTAATTGTCTGATAACAATGAAACCTCGTATTTATACTAATTATGAGTCACTGAACGCGTTAAGGTCCTAATGAGCCTAATCACCCCCCTCCAACCCTCTCATTCCGCGAACTTAAAAACGCACCCTCGTATCAAGTGAATCATCTCTCATTTAGTCTCATTGGGGGATAATGGCTTAAACCCTTTCGCTTTTAGAAACAAAGACTTAAAAGCCTTAAGAAAGCATTCTTGTTTTACTTGAGAGAAATAATGCTGTTAGTTTGTGATTTAGTGATTGATCCCCCAGTTCCCAGCAGTCTTACCGAGTAGTCTTACCAGTAGAACTACTGGGAATTTTCTTCCCAATAGTCTTACTAGTAAGACCTCTGGAAATTTTGGTTCCCAGTAGTCTTACCAGTAAAACAAATGACCCAATAGTCCTACTTTCATGTAGACCTAGATATTTATAGACATTAAACCTACATGGTGAACTTGAATGTATGACCTACGATCAGCCCCGGATCTTCAATTTTTTTTAGGCGGGGCAAAATCTGAAAACGCCGCCCCCAATCTCTAATATTTATTTTTGCCTTTATCATCTTTATAATTTCAGTTATCAGATGTCCACTAACAAATAGCCCTTCCGGAAATAATGCATCATTTGCTGTTCTTTCCGTGCTATGCCTGTTTATTTACAGATGTATAGATATGAACGCGTAAGAAATACAGGGTGTTTGCTGGGTGAGTAGCCAAAAGAAAATGGTGTATAGGCGAGGCTATTAGCTATTTACTTCTTCTTATTAATTTGCATTTTGATTCAAGTTAAAGAATTTATAATACTTTTAAGATTTTCCTATGGAAAACCCCGGTTTTTTCATGAAAAGTCATTTTTTTTTAATTTACTCTCGGACCAAACGAAAATAATTTTAATTGAGAGCCTAATACTGTCTTATTTCGATGCAGTCATAAATTTATACCAATCATCTCACAAAAGGTTACAGTGGATTCACAAACTTCGTTGAACCAGTGGGAAAAAAATGTAATGTCAACTTTGCTATGAAAAAAAATAAAAAAACACGAGTTGAAAATTTCATTTGCTTTTAAAAACTTCTACAGTTAATACCTACACTTTATATTGATATGCTACAAATGTAACATTAATAATTAGAAATCTCGACTAAAATAGTAAGTTAGTCCTCAAAAACGGCTGATAAGGAAGGTACGAATCCGTCCAACTACCTATGTAGATAAAAACTTCTGTCTCATTCTAACAAATCTTAAACAATTATGCTATCTCATTTGACTCTCCCTTCACTTTCCTGCCTCGAATTAAGGACTCCTGCTATCTCACACGTTTGACTTCGGGCCGCGTAGATTTTCGGTGACCTACACTTTTCTACAGTTGGAGTAAGATGTTGCTTGAAAATACGCGTGTCAGCCAGTCATGACCAACGGTAGCGTGACTTTTACGCATGCTAGCAAATCTCATTTCACCAGCTGCAAGTCATGTAGAACCGGTTCACGGAGACTGAATCTAGGAATTCCTTTTACTCCGTCCCTCACCACCCATCTGGTGGTGGAAGCCGCAGAATATTCTGCTATTTGCGACCTTCGCAAGAGGCGACCAAAAAATTAACTCGAACGTTAAAAGATTACTGTCGAGAACAATCTGCTTCCTCCAGCCCGCGCTTGCTACCGACCCCGTGGTCACGATTGTGGTAACAGACTTAAGTTTTCCCTATAAATACACCTCTCAAACCGGCAGGTGCGACATTCAACAAAATTGGTTTCATCGCTTATCAGATCCGACTCCCGTCGAGTTTCTTGCTAGGTCTTCTTAGAGAGAGGCTCCTAAAGGAAACAGTGTATTGAAAATGATCACGACGCACTGAGGACCGTACCCAACTAGGTGGCCGTATTAGTTCGTATCGTTAATCAGAAAATAAAATCATTATTTTATAAGTACATAAGAATAGCAAATAAGAGAAATGTTGCCTGGTCACAAAATAGATACAACAATAGGCATAGATTTGTTAGAATGAGACAAAACTCTTTACCTACATAGGTAGTTGAAGGAGTTCGTACCTTCCTTACCAGGCGACTTTGAGGACTAACTTACTATTTTAGTTGAAATTTCTAGCTATTTAAGCATTTAGCATATCGATATAAAGTATATTAGCTGTAGAAGTTTCTAAAAGCAAATAAAGTTTTCAAACTCGTTAATGTTTTTATTTTTTTTCATAGCAAAGTTGAGATAAAAAAAAACCCCCACTGGTTCAACGAAGTTTATGAACCCACTGTAACTTTTTGTGAGATGATTGGTATAAATTTATGATTGCATCTGAACAAGACAGTATTGGACGTTAAATTAAAATTATTTTTGTTTGGTCAGACAGTAAATATAAAAATATTTGACTTTTCATGAAAAAATTGGGGATTTTCTTAGGAAAATCTTAAAAATGTTGTAAATTCTTAAACGTGAACCAAAATGCAATATAATTGTTGTGGAAGTAAATAGTTACTAGCACTCACCCACCAAACACCCTGTATATTTTATACACTGCACAGGATAGGATTAATAATAAAAAGTTATGTAAGTAGTAAAAATAAAAATAAAATTGGTGTATTCAATTGCAATTATTATGAATTAAAATTTACTTTTCGAGCTTTCTGTTCAGCAAATTAATCTATGACCTTGTCATAATTTCCGTTCCTGCGCGCAAACGGGTGCGCATTTTGAAATACGCCTAAAGAGGCGCCACACGAATAATACGTCACATGTTCCATGTGCTGTCCCTGAGTATCGGTCTAGTTGATATGGCCACAGTAAAATAAGAGTGAAAGTTCTGTAGTTGAACTTTTATTTATTCTGTGGTCAAAGTTAAGTAGGTATTATTATGTTATTTTTTTGTAAATAATGAATTTGGCCGCCCCCTGAGCTGGCCGCACGGGGCATGGGCCCCGGCTTGCCCCCCCCTAGATCCGGCCCTGCCTACGATAAAACATAAATATGGTGCAGTGGGAGAAAACATTTTACAGTAATCGGACTATTATTTGTTTTTTTTCCAAATCACGTAAAACTTAAAGACGTTTTTTTTTAAAAAGAGGGTTAATTCGGATTACGAATCGGTGGTAAGAACATTTTCGGATAAACAACTTTAGACGAGCCAATATAGACCCCGCTAACAGTAAGACTACTGGGAACTGAGGGATCAATCACTATATCACAAACTAACATCATTATTTAAAAAAAAATATGATATAATAGATGCGGTATCACCAAGAAGTTGCAAAGTCGTCGCAGCCAGAGTGCCAACTCAGCGAGCAGCGGCAACACGGTCGCTTCCAACAGCAGCAAGAGACCTAGGAAGAGGAAGATCATAGAGTGAGTGAGAAGAAGAGTGTATATTTTAATTAATTTATTTATTAAAAAAAGCTTAGTAAGTTGTCTTCATATTTCAGTTCTTACAATTTTTTTGATAAGAGTAGTGTTCTCTAATAATTATGATTATTTCCTTGAGAAATATCATAATACAAATTTATTCTTTAAAGTAAATAAAGACTATTTAATATATATCTTAAAAGAATTATTATAATACTAGTGGCCGCCCGCGACTCCTTTCGCATGGAAGTCGGTTTCCCGTGGGAATGATATGTTTTTCCCGCGGTAAAAAGTACCCTACATGTTATTCTGATATATAACCTATATTATTGTAAAGTGTCTTTAAAATCCGTCCAGTAGTTTTTACGTGAAAGAGTAACAAACATCCATACATCCATACATACTCACAAACTTTCACGTTTATAATAATAGTAGGATTTTTTTATTCATTATTTATAATATTTCACGAGTTTTGAAACAATTCATGGTTTGGTTTTATAAAATTTAATTCCTATTACCGTTATTAGACACATTAACTTTGCCAAGTTAAAATTATGATAATTCTATTAAAACATGTAGGTATGTTAAGTGCATAATGATTTAATAAGTAGTATTTTCAGGCCGTCGTCGTCTTCGAGCGAGCCGATCCGCGGCGCGAACACTAGCGTCAAGGCGCAAGTCGGTGACAAACTTAAAGTTTACTATGGACCGAACCAGTCTGAATCTAAGGTATGTATGTGTTCATTGTATTTATGTATATGTATGTTTGTGTATGTATAATATGCACCTATCCAATTCTTTAACTTTTCTTTTCTTTTACCCACGTAAGGTAGGTCGGGAAGAAATAGCTTAAAGCTATAAGACCATCTTTTGCCCGTTTTTATACCGGGTGTCCAGGAAACAATGGATAAACTCTGAAGGGCTGATAGTAGAACTAAAGGCAAGCCTAAAAAATAATTGATGAAAAGTATAACCCTTACACTGCTAGAAATATGGCGCTTTAAAAAAAAACTTCATATTTTTTTGACTGTGTTCATATTTTTACTCGTAACGAGGTCAAATCACTTAATACCATCATTATTTTTGTGCTAAAATAATAAATATTAACCGCATCAGTGAATAACAACCAAATAAAATAGCTAACTAAAGTATTTTTCTCAAAAAATAATGTTAAACTTTTGATTTGTGTAAAATTTCTAAAGAAATATTTTTGATGTGGAACTTTGAACAGCTCTGGTGTAAAAAAATAATATGAAAGCAACAGTGACCAATGATTTCAAAATATTCCTGGTTTAATAACGTTTTTAAAAAGTTGTAATATGTTGTTATTGTAATGAAAAAATATTGAACTAATGGTATTAGTGTGTAAAATGGGATAATTATTTAGTTCTAGCAAAATCAAAAAAAAATACAATAAAGCTAAAGAAATATGATTTTCAATTGATATTAATTGCAAACACATAGGAATAATTTAGAGTAACTGTCCAAATTGTCTGTCCCCATCCTGATGCAGACCCTACATCTACGAACAAAGGATCTTCAAAGAAATCAACTTAACAGGAGAAAGTGATCCAAATTTTCTTCAAAATGACTTACCCAATTTATTGATAGACGTGCCCGAAGAGCTTCGCGACACATATTGGCTTCAAAATAAAGGCTGTCTAGCACACTATGTTGTTGCATTATGTGCATACCTACTTGACGAAACCTACCCTAACAGGTAGGTAGGCCGCCTAAACCTAAACGCTTTGGACTTATTTACTGAGGGTATTTTAAGGAAGAGTTTTACCGGCAAACAGTAACTTCATAAGAAGATCTATGAGCTCGTGTTCAGGCCGCTGCAATCAATAATCGACGAAACACGCGATTTTTTTAAGATTCCATATTCGTAAATGTAGGGCCTGCATCAGGATGGGGACAGACAATTTGAACAGTTGCTCTCAATTACTCCAATGTGTTTGCAATTAATATCAGTTTAAAATCATATTTCTTTAGTTTTATTGTATTTTTTTAATTTTGCTACAACTAAATAATCATCCCATTTTACACACTAATACCATTAGTTCAATATTTTTTCATTACAATAACAACATATTACAACTTTTTAAAAACGTTATTAAACCAGGAATATTTTGAAATCATTGGTCACTGTTGCTTTCATATTATTTTTTTACACCAGAGCTGTTCAAAGTTCCACATCAAAAATATTTCTTTAGAAATTTTACACAAATCAAAAGTTTAACATTATTTTTTGAGAAAAATACTTTAGTTAGCTATTTTATTTGGTTGTTATTCACTGATGCGGTTAATATTTATTATTTTAGCACAAAAATAATGATGGTATTAAGTGATTTGACCTCGTTACGAGTAAAAATATGAACACAGTCAAAAAAATATGAAGTTTTTTTTTAAAGCGCCATATTTCTAGCAGTGTAAGGGTTATACTTTTCATCAATTATTTTTTAGGCTTGCCTTTAGTTCTACTATCAGCCCTTCAGAGTTTATCCATTGTTTCCTGGACACCCTGTATAAAAAATCTGTTACTTTTTTCATGTGCAATAAAGAATATTTGTATTGTATTGAATGTTTTAAGGTGATAGTTGGGGGAAAACAGATATTTTTGGCACTGTAGTCCTTTATAGGGATGCAGATTTTTATAAGTTTCATTTTATCGTAATAATTAAGTATAGTAATAGGAAAGTCATTTTGTGCACAGAACTTTTCTGTTAATTTCGATTTTAGTTCTATTTTCACAGCCATTTTAAAGAAGTTGATATAATTAAATAAATTTGTAGAGTAATGACATTAATATAGCTGTAAAAAAAATTACCAATTGTCTGTTAGCTTTTATTGACTTTTAAAGAACAAACAATGACAAATTCTAAACTTTCTATTACCTTTGACTATCTATTGTTTGTCAGACCTTATACTATAATAATCTTTGTTTACGGCCTCAGTGGCGCAGCGGTATCTATTCAAGACTGCTAAGCGAAAGGTCCCGGGTTAAACCAATGTAGCCAATTGCTTTTTTATAAATTGCCATATATCTGGATGTAACTAAATTCCCTAGTTATTGACGACCTCTGTGGTGCAGCGGTATATGTACCGGACTGCTAAGCGGATGGTTCCGGGTTCGATCCCCGGGCCGGGCCAATTTCGTCAAAAAGGTTTTTCGAAATTGGCTCGTGCCTGGGTGTATCTAGGTTCTCCCCTAGTCCATTGTGTGGTACCTATAGTACAAGCTTTGCTTAGTTTAGGGCCACACAGTTGGTGTGTTAGTATGGAGATTTATTTATTATTTATATCTCAGGTAACCTACGAAGCGAAGGTAATAGAGATATCCCCATACGGCCAGCTGCGGGTGCACTACACGGGATGGAATACAAGATACGACGAGTGGATCAAACCGCAGCGGATCGCGCTCAACGTCACCGCACATGACAGGACCAAGGTAATCATTATCATTACATAGTATAAATCCAAGTCGCTAATTCTGTCTGTTTGTATGTTTGTCCGTTACCTCCTCCTAAACTACTTAAAGGATTTTAATGCGGTTTTCACTATGCTTTAGGTATTTTTTTCATTTAAATTTTTAAATATAGAACATTTGAGAAAAGTTTCTTTAAATTAGCCAAATTAAATGTTTCCTGATCAAGTCGGCCAAAAATACACCATTGCGAAGCGTGGGCGGGTCGTTAGTAGTTTTATAAATCTAAAAACACGCTTGAAGTGCAGCCATGGGCTTAGAAGCGCTGGACGCTTCTGCCCACACTGGTAGGCGAATCTTTGAGTATATCAGGACGGAGTTTCCATTACATTGTATTGTCATCGGTCACTAATAAGTGTGCAAAATTTCAGATTAATCTGAAGTTCCAAAGTACGTTAAAATTACGTTCAATGATTGCGTGACATACAAACATACGTACAGCCCGAGCTAATATAAGCGTGTTAAGAATAAGTTAGTAAAGTATAAAAGTGGTTAATGTTACTGGGCTGATTTACGGGTTAATTAATGTATAAGGGAGGGTAGAGGTAAAGACTGTGTTCCAAATATTTTACGTCTTTAACAAACAAGATGAGGGGCTAGTTTCTTTCTACAGATCTTTCTCTAATAGATAACGTATAAGAGACGCCGATCTTTCTCTGCGCATATGCGTTTTCAATCATATGTAAAGCAAAGCCCCTTTTTTACTTAGTCATGACCAACCGTCAGACCTTAACTCTTATGCCGTTTTACCGCTTCTGCTTTTTATATATATAAATATAGTCATCTTTGTTTCAGGGAATTGGTTCCAGTAGGCGTGTAAGAGCTAAACGGATTGAAGGTTCGTATTTCTTGCAATAACTCAAGTCACTTAAAGCTCATGTTATATAATATTTTATGTTATCTTTTCGTGTAGAATCTTCAGCGAGGTCGGACTCTGACAGCGATTCCACTGATGAGGAAGTGAAACGACCTCCGAAGAAATCCGATGATAAATCCGCTAAGAGTAAGTTGTTGCCATACCTATTTAAAAACCAAAGAACTTTTATTTAAGATTCTAATGAGTTTGTTTTGGTTTTAGCACCGAAAGCCAAAGACGCAAAGTCAAGTGACAGCAGCGGATCAAGCAAACCTAAACCAAGGAAACGTCCTCTAAGAACCGTATCCACTCCATCCAACGCTACCCCACCGAAGAAGGCCAGACCTCCCAGCGCCAATTCCAACCACCAGGGAAGGGACTATGACCTCAACGAGATCAGATCAGAACTGAAAGGCCTACACACAGTCAAACAAGAACCGGAAGACACCAAAACAGAATCACCTGACAAAGAAGCCACGCCGTCGACCTCGCAAGTCAAAACAGAGGAAGCAGCAACTGTGAAAGTAGAGAAACAAGCCGAAGACGTCTACGAGTTCAAGGAACCGGAGCCTTTCGAACTTGAGCTACACGATGAGAAAAAGAAACGGACGCATCGCATATTCGATGATATATCGCCAACGAAATACGCGTTGACGCTATCCAAGTCTTTGAGCGAGGAGATATCCGACTCGGATCCGCTCAGACCTCGAGAAAGACAGTCCTCGTTAAGATCTCCGTCGCTATCGCCGTTCAGAGACTTCGCCAACGCAAGAGACACTTCAGGACAACAGAGTCCTGAAGACGACTCCAAAGACGGACTGTACTCTCTCGACGATGACTCTCTACCTGGAGACGGAAGCTCAGGACTCAAGTTCGAAGGCTTCACGCCTGCCAAGAACCAGGAAACTTACTCCAAGAAAAGCAAAGTGTCAAAACTGCGACAGCTGATCGACGACTCTCCCGACAGCCCGGCTGATGATGAACAGTCTTCAGACGATGAACCGGAAGAAGACGAGGAAAAGGAAGACGAGAGAGACGTGAGCCCGGTGCCAGAGATCGTCACTCCTAAAACTCCAAAGTCACCTGAAGCAGAACCACTCGAGCAAGACCTGGAGGATGAAATCAAAGCGTCCAAAATAGACAAAGGACCCAAAATGATTATAATAAGCAAAAGTGAAAAGCAGTCAGACGCAGACGATAAAGAAGATGAAGATGAAAAGATGGAGGAACCTATACTGATATCCATTCCGGAACCCAAGACACCACCACCGCAAAAGAAACTGTCTCCCACTCCGCTTCCTAGCACCAGCAGTAAAGAAGTAATTATAACACCCGTCATCACCATCCATAACCCTATCCTTGAGCCTACCGAAGACATCCCACTTCCCGAACCAATGGAAATAGACCTCAACTCCATTCCACTACCTCCGGAGCCGAAGGAGAAACCCAGTGTCGTAGTACTCGAAGAGAAAACTAAAAATAAAGACAAAAAAGATGCCGCCACCCCCACAAAGAACTTGGAACCGCCTTCAAGTCCTATCGACACCGAGGAAGATAAATCTGAGCCTGACAGTCCAGTGAGATTAGACGTGCTGCCAGAACCACCGCCCGGCTTCTTACTGCAATCTGAAGGACCGAAGATAGCCGAGAAGCTTCTTAAAGCTATCAACAGCGCGAAACGTCTGTCAATGTCACCGCCGCCTGTCGAAGAGAAACCACCATCTCCTAAGAAAGAGAAGGATGCTATCATCCCTAAAGTAGAGGAGAAATCTCCCCCCGCCTCCGAATCTAAGACTACCAAAGTCGAGCCAACAAAGCCAGTCAAAACCGAACCATCTAAGATAGACTTTGAAACCTTATTCGGCGAACCTTCCAACATAATCGACAAGGTCGAACCCGTTGAATCAAAGAAGAAAGAAGACATTCTATCTCCGAGATTGCAGAGTCCTCTCAGCATATTGGAGCGTCGCCCCAGTGTTGCCGACCTGCCTCTAGCCGCCGGCAAGAGTAACAAAGTGTTGAGTGATACGATTCAGAAGTTGTCGAGTCAGATCAACCAGTCGGTGGCGAGCATCCCGCTGCCGCCGTTCCAGGGGGAAGAGCGAAGTGAGAGCAGCGACTCGGATGATGAGGATAGACGGTAGGTTTATTGTAGAATAAATAAATAAATAAATCTCCAGACTGACACACCAATTCTGTGACCTTAAAGTAAGTGCAGTAAGCACTTGTGTTATAGGTACCACACAATGTTCTAGGGGAGAACCTAGTTACACCCAGAAACGAGCCAATATCGCAAAACCTTTGTTACGAAATTGGCCCGACGACCCGGGGATCGAACCCGGTCGTCGAATGTCTTCTTTCCCATCTATAATTTTCCCGAAGTTAACGGTTTCGATCATTAAGATTATGCAATTATTTATCACGCACTTACGGTGAGGAAAATACATAATGGTGAATGATTAATGTTGTATTATACCCCAAATACAAAGTTTAATTGGGATTTTAAAATTAACCATTTGAAACTAACTTATCAGACAAGTTCTGCCCAAAAAGTCATTTCAGAATATTAGGAATATCAAACACTCCCTCTCCTTTTACTTATTATCGACATCGGTACACTACCAGTTACTCAAGCATCTTCTATTTCACATCGTTATTAACCCCCATCCTGACTACCCCAGACTGATAATCGACAAGGTTCCCGTTGAAGAATGGTCGGGCAACGCGAGCGGCGAGTCCCCTGCCCGCGCGCGGGGCCCCGCGGGGCACTCGGGGCACGCGGGGGCCCTGGCCGGGCTGCAGGCGCTGGGGCACGGGCCCCACGCGGGCAAGTCCCCGGGCGAGTGGAGCGCCGGCGAGAGCCTACTGATGCTGGAGGACGCCTGCAAGAACGCTAGGAAGCATAGTCAGTATTGATTGATTTATTGTGTTTGAAGTTTTTTTTTTTATAAGAGAACCTAGTAAACGAGCAAGCGGGTCACGTGATGGTAAGTGATCACCGCCGCCCATATACACCCACAATTACATATGCATTGAGGGTGCGTTGCTGGCCTTTAAGAAAATTGAACACCGGATATCGCACTCACCGAACGACACGCAGGAACATCGTCCTACTTCACGTCGGTTTTCTGTGCGACGGTGGTATTCCACCGGTCGAGTCAGCCCAGTAATCGCTGCAGACAGAGCCTACAGCTAGACTCTACCACTCTCATAAAGTTTTCGTAAAGAAGTAACATGAAAGTATGTGTAAAAGAAAATAATATCAACTAACTGAAAAATACAAGTAACTTACGGACAAAATGAAAGAGGATAAAAAGAAATAACTCTTAACATGTTGTGCTTTAGAACAGAAAAATAGTTACTACTATGTAAATTGTTGCCAATTTCAGTAAACTCAGCAGGTTTCGAGGACTTAACTTTGATTATGGGTGTGGAAGGTTGTATATTTATGGACGGGGATATACGTGACTGTCAAAGTTAGAGAACCCTTCAGACATGTTTAAAAACCATTTAAACATAGAGATGGTTTCACCTAAATTACATAATTAAATAATCCAGGTGCGAGCGTGGTGGTGGCTGGTTGCGGGCGCGTGAACCCGGGACAAGCCGAGGAAGAAAGCACCATGTCGCTGCTGCTGTGCGCAGAGACCATCCCGGGCTCGCCGCAACCACACAACTCAGGTAATGTTGTTATACAGGGTTATTTCTAATTAGCGCATCACCTCTTGTAGGCAGCTTTTCTACATCAATCCCAACAACATTTAACCAACGAATAATTAAAATTATTTAAAAAAAAATAGTTTTTCCATACGAATGATGATGATGCCTCTGAACGGTACAATACTCTGCGCACACGCAACTGGCGTAGCGGGCGCGCGGGCGACGGGGGGAGCGACCGGTTTAGGAACTTCTTACAAATTACAGAGTTAAAAATAACAGAGCGCGCAAATTTATTTTTGTTTTTTTTTGTTTTTGTGTTAATTATAAAGTTTTGCAAAAAGTCGTAGAACAACATGTTATTGAGATTGATGTAAGGAAGCCGCCTGCAAGAGGTGATGCGTTAATTACAAATAACCCTGTATAGGTACATAGAGAAATAAACGATGTTTAGTTATAATGTGTGCCGAGACCAGCCCGGGGTCGCCGCAACCACATAACTCAGGTAATGTTGTTATATACATAGAGAAATAAACTATGTTTAGTTATACTGTGCGCAGAGACCATCCCGGGGTCGCCGCAACCACACAACTCAGGTAATGTTGTTATATACATAGAGAAATAAACTATGTTTAGTTATACTGTGCGCAGAGACCATCCCGGGGTCGCCGCAACCACACAACTCAGGTAATGTTGTTATATACATAGAGAAATAAACTATGTTTAGTTATACTGTGCGCCGAGACCATCCCGGGGTCGCCGCAACCACATAACTCAGGTAATGTTGTTATATACATAGAGAAATAAACTATGTTTAGTTATACTGTGCGCAGAGACCATCCCGGGGTCGCCGCAACCACACAACTCAGGTAATGTTGTTATATACATAGAGAAATAAACTATGTTTAGTTATACTGTGCGCCGAGACCATCCCGGGGTCGCCGCAACCACATAACTCAGGTAATTTAATTAAACTGGATATCAATAACTAGTAGCCGTCCGCGACTCCGTTCACGTGGAAGTCGGGTTCCTGTGGGAATTAGGTGTTTTCCCGCGGTAAAAAGTACCCTATATGTTATTCTGATGTATAACCTATATTACTGTAAAGTTACATCAAAATCCGTCCAGTAGTTTTAACGTGGAAGAGTAACAAACATCCATACACACAAACTTTCACGTTTATAATATTGATAGGATTGTTTAGTTACCTAGGCTTAGGATAAGATTGAGAGGTAATTTCGGACTTTTTAAATCTTTTTATTTTACAACTCAAAACGTTTAGTATGATTTTTAATGTGAAATCGTTCGTTCTACTGAAGATACTAACAGTGAAGTCCTTGCACACTTAATATTTCTAACACATGTTTGTATGTATGCAAATTAGGTAGCCAGCGGTTCTTTACTTGAAATGGCTTATACTTAATTAAGTTCACCTTAATTCTTGCTATGCTATTAGTTACGATTATACCTCGCAAGACTTATATTAACCTGATGAAATTAACACTCAACTTAGATAAAACTAAGCGTCCTTTTTATCCTTATTGTCTGGTTTATCATAGACGAGCGCGGCGAAAGCTCGCAAGCTTGTCAGGAGGTAGCGGGCGGGGGTCGGGGGCGGCGCGTGTCCCGCGACTCGGTGGGGGCGGGGGCGGGCGCCGGGGGCGGGGGCGGCGGCTGGGGGCGCCGGCACGCGCTCATCGACAACACGCCGCCCACCACCCCTGATAGTAGCCAGGACATGTCGCCGAAACGGTATGAATATTATATGTCGGGAGATGATGAGGAGTAATATTGGTGTTTTATATAGACTGGACTCATTAGCTAGGCAGACAACAGTAGAGTTCAATTTATTGATTGCCGTACTGGTGGAAATCAATGAGTAGATTTTTGTGAAATTTTGGTGGCAATTTTTTGAATACCAATCCCTTCTTTTACACTTCATTAAGGCAGATCAAAAAGCTACTGACTAAAAAACTAATGAACTTACATACTTGTTATGTCAGCTTATCTTTGACGCCTATTATTTACGCAATTAATGTTATGTTTACGAATAAATGTTAATTTTAAATTGTGTATTATATCAGTGAAAGGAGGATATCGGAACGGGACAGTCCTTCGGATCGTAAGGACGACGATGAAGACAACCGACAGAACGACGGCTCTTCATACGATATGGATAAACCATTGCGTAAGTACTTGTGGTGATTATTTTAATAGGTGTCGACTTCATTTAAAATTTGGCGACAAACAATTTGTTTTATGAAGAAGCAGATCGTTGTAAGTTTTCAGAGGTCTAACTAAATATTCAAGATGGTAATAGCCACTTAAAATGAATGCCCAAGTCTTCAATAGTTTATAGTTAACTAGCAACCCGCCCACGCTTCGCAATGGTGTATTTCTGGCCGACTTGATCACGAAACATTGAATCTTGGCTAACTTAAATAAACTGTTTTCAAATGTTCTATTTTTACAATTTCAAATGTATAAATTCCCTAAAAGATGGCGAAAACCGCATTAAAATACATTATGTAGTTTAGTAGGATTTAGCGGACAAACATACAAACAGACAGAATTATCGCCTTGGATTTATACTATGTATAATGATTAGATGACTTTTTCTGACGGTAAATTTCTACCGTCAACTTCTTGCACATTTAAAAAGGTAATTTAATTTGCCCACGCTTCGCAATGGTGTAATTTTGCCAACTTGCTCACGAACCCTTGCATTTTTGCTAACTTAAAAAAACTTTTTCTAAACGTTCTTTATTTACAAATTTAAATGAATAAATACCCTACAATATGAAGACAACCGCATTTAAATCCGTTACGTACTTAAGAAGGAGTAAGCGGCCAAACATACAAACAGACAGAATCAGCGACTTGGATTTATACTATCAACTTCTCACACATTTAAAAAGGTCATTAAATCAACACATCAATCACAAATTTTGACAAATCATACAAGCAAACAGCCAGCTTTCTGCATCACTCTCATTTCTCTAAACCCTAATTCCCGTGTGTTGTTTATATTTCCCAGGCGGTCGTTCCCGCAAGGTGTCGGAGTCGTGTAGCGGCGTGACGCGCGGCCGCCGGCGCCGGAGAGACACGGATGAGGCCACGCACAATTACAACTTCTATGTGCAACTGGGTAAGACTCATAGTTACGTGTAATAGATATATGATGGAGATTTCCTGAAAAATAACGTGCTTGTTGTGCCCATGATTTTGGCAAGAAACAGGAAAAAAAAAAGATGCGATATCATTCATGATTGTATTTTTGTCATAAATGACAAATAGTCGCCCTAACTTAGTCTTGAACGTGAATTAACGCCTGAGTTTACCTTGTGGTTCATAAAAAAATAACTTTAAATATAATCCCTTGGAAATTATTTATTGCTGTAAAGTCGAAGTTTGTAACATTGACGTTCATTAAGTATATGTTACATATCTATGATGAATAAAATAATTTTGATTTGATTTTGAAACTACTTGCAATATAATAAAAAAAAACTTACGTAATTTAAGCACAATTCATTTTACCAAAGGCCATATTTCAGAGGTCATATTTTTTTCCTAATAAACCATCGTATTAACCAGATCCATCCTGGGACTGCCCCACGCGCATCAACGTGCTGAGTTCCCGTCTCGCCGAGTTAAGGAAGGCGTACCACTCGGTGAAGGCGGAACTGGCGGCCATCGACCGACGGAGGAAGAAGCTCAGGAGGAAGGAACGAGACGGTATGTTTTTTACAGTCTTTCTTACGTTCTTATTCTTTACTAGCGACCCGCCCACGCTTCGCAATGGTTGTCATTTTGGCGGACTCGCTCACGAAATATTGTAATTGGGCAAACTTAAGACAAAGGGTTCTATGCAAATTAAAGTGAATAAATTTCCTAAAAGATGGCGAAAACTGCATTCAAATCCGTTAAGTGGTTTAGGAGGAGTTAGCAGACAAACATAGACAAGCAGATTTATACTATGTAATGAAGTGTGAAGAATATGCCTTAGCAGCATATATTATATAGTGGTCGAAACCAGTTTCTATATAGAACGCGTTTTCCCTAGGTAGAACTGTTCAATATACTACCATAGGTATTAGTTAAAACTAAACTCTAACTGTGATCTATAATACTTGTATATTTTATGTAAGTTACGTGATGTTTAAAATGAGAACTATTTTCTAAAAGTAATATTGTTTATTCTATGTTTATGTATAAGTTTAGGTTAGTGCCATTAATTTTTTAGTCCTAATGGTACATATTTCTGTTGCGTGTTCAAAAACAATTATAAAAAAAGATGCAGCTAAAAAATTTTCACCTATCTTAAAATGTTATTTAAAACCAATTAAAAAATATATTCATTTCGCAGCTGTTAAAGCGGCCAAAGCAGCGTGTTCATGATGAAAACGGCGCTGAATCTGTCACGATGCTGATCTCAAGCCGATGCCTACAAGCACTATACAATGTATTATATGGAGTTTATCAAGATCTGGATGTATCCTAATTGAATAATTAAATCTGGCTATTCGTTTTAGAATAGACCCCTTGTTATCATAAAATCAAACGACTTTATGTCTATCATTTTTTAAGAAATAATTGTTTATCAATGCATAAAATAAACAAATATTGTTTAATATTGTTTAGAATTAAGTATTATGGTGACAATCACTTGTGAAAATACCTATGCATTTAGGTTGAATATTACATACCTTAAGGTACATATAAAATGCTACTTTATGAAAATATATACAGAATAATTTCTGTTGTAAGACTGATGCGTCAGAATAAAATTAATGGAAGAATATTTATTTTGCAATGTGTTATAATTATAATATGTCTTAGGTTGACTGTCAACCAGTTTTCAAAATAAAGTAACTAAGTGGGAACTTATTTTGTTTTTATTTACAATAATTGTGTGAAAGATAAAGTAATTACCTTACTGAGAGTGAGTTAAACTTGCATTCATTGGCTCTTAGGTTAGTTAACCTTAAAAACAGCTTACCATAGGCAGTAAAGAAGACCCCAACTGAGGTTTCCATCAGTTAATATATTGGTGGCTTTAATACTATTTGTATAGATTAAAATAAAAGAAATATTTATAACTAACATATATTTTCTAATAACTTATTTACTTGTATAACTTATTCTGGTAGAGGCATTTGTTCTAGAACAGCTGCTTGTTCAGGGATCAGAGCTTCAAATGGTTTCTTCCAGTGATTCTCCTGCCAAGGTAGTCTGTCCAATCCTGTAGCCCAATGGTGAATTCTACATCTTACATTTACCTTCTCTTGATTGTTTATCTGTTCAAATAAAAATAAAGGTGATTAAGTTTATTTAATCAAAACTAGAGATTTAACTTAAAAACTCTTAAAAGTCAAAAGAAGACAGTTTTGTTTATTTCTGGGATATTTGTAAATTGTTTTGTTTGATTTATTTTCTCTTAAATACTTACAGTTACGGTAACATAAAACTCCTTCTCCTGTAGAGATAGATCTGGACCCTTGATTTCAACAGGTGGCAGTGTTATAGCATCCTCAGGAACCACAAACCCAGTTTTCCTGAATGAAGCCTTTACATGCCATTTCTCTAATGTCCAAGGTTGTACTTTACTCATCGTTATTTGCAGTACTGTCCTTGCCAAGCAATTCATTGTCTGTAAAAAAACATTAAACATTTAGTGTTACTTGATAATTTATGTTAGTCCACTTATTTTGTGGGTGGTTTAAAGACATGAAATCTTTCAATCCTTTTTGAGATGCATTTCATAAGTCTGGGTTACAATAAAAACACTAAACCTAAAACAAGACTATAATTAAGACAAGGTAGATAAAAAAACAGGTAAAATAAAATAATGAATACCCTTTGAACATAAGGTGAGCTCATTAAAGTTTCAGGCTTAGGTTTATTTTCCACTGATTTATATTTCTCCAAGTTTTCAGGATTGGCATACACTGCTAGCCCAGGCACCAGATAGTCTCTGTAAGCCACTGCGGGTCGTAGCGATACCAAATCACCAGCATTACCAACTCCTAAAATAAACTTACAGAGTTAGAATACACTATTCTTGCTTCGGTAAATAAAATAACAAATATCAAAATAGTTTACCTTCAACATACTGATTCAAGATAACATTTAGATTTGGTTGCTTCACAGTTAAAGTTGACTCAACAAGTTCATAAATGAAATGTCTCGCCCTCATCTTGCGGGGTTGGCCCCCCTTTTTGTGTAGAGGAGGAGGGAACCGTCTTTTCAAAATGAATGTGTTCTATAATAAAAAATATTAAATATAGAAATAAAATACTTATGTAGTGAATTTGTTTTTGCTATACCAACCCGGGTCTGCTGCTGAAGGGGAACTGCTACATTTACAGCACTGTTGAATAGAGACCGTAAGGCGAACATTATTATATTCTATAGCAAGTTAAAATTTATGAAGAAACAAATGTTTTTATTTTATTACCTAAAAGCAGATATAAATAATTTGCTTTTAGGTTATGTTATGTTTTTTTTTTTTTTTTTTTGTTAGATTCTTCCGTCATGCGGAAAGGCAAAGAGACTATGCCCATACAGCCATGTCATCAATAATTTGGTTTTCTTCTTTCTTGTTGACTTAGTTTTGTTTAGTTTTCAATAAGAAGTAACATTGACGATATTTTATTTCCTCATAAACAAACATAATAAGGACCAAGTCCATGTCTTTAATAATAAAATGCTAATATATGTCGGAAATGATGGCGCCACATTGGCAATCGGCCGGTATTTTGGGACAACTAGCGCCATCTTAAGCATTTTCAAGCTTACCTGAATTAATTTAATTTTTGTTTAATACCATTTGCTGTGTAATTTACCTAATTGAAAATTGTGATTTAATTATGATTTAATTTTTACTGAATCAGTTATTGTTGTAGGATTAATTTGATTGTTAAATCATTGTGACCGGAAAGGCAGGCCCTCTAGCGGAGAACCTGGGCAAGGCCTAGTGCTATTTTGATAAAAACGGAAACGGCCGTTTGGTATAAAAGACATTGAACATTCAAGGAAGAGGCATTCATTTCTTAGAAATTGAAGTGTTCACACCTAAATTATCAGAATAGCGCGGGAATCGGAGAGAAGCAGTTGTCTTGTCCACATTCAATTTGCTGTTTGATTTTATATCGAGTCATTGCCTAAGTTTAACAGTTTGTATTCTAATGCTGTATCGGAAGTCTTCAATACGAAAGCTAAGTATCAGTGTGTCCGTTAATCATGTAAACTAGTTGCTGGATTTCTGTGAGTAATGTAATAGCGAGTTTTATAACGTTCCTTTGTATTTTAAATTGTGATAATGGCAGAGTGGAGTTTATTCACCGGGTTCTTCTCCACTCAATATGTCAGACAGATTGTACCTGTCTTTATGAATCCGGTAAATTAAAACAAAGTTAAAGGTTAAACTGTTTCTTTATTATTCCAAATACCCTTGTAGTTCATTATGGTAGTGAGGCAGGTCATTTCAATACAGTTGCATTAGTTTTATCAGATCATTGAGCTAAAGTAGTTAACAGATTGTTCCTATATTCTTTCATAATGCTTTAAGTTCTTGTTTGCTGCCTTCTACGCCCACTAAAACGTGATCTTAACATTCTGACATTAAGAAAAGACACCCGCGCCGCGACATCAGAAGTGGGATATACCCCTTTTCCCTCAAATTAAAAGAAATAAACGATGAGTTTCAGAAACACCACGTCATGTCGCGTCGGTGGCTGTTCTCGCCATCTGATGATTGAGGCATGCAAACAAAGAAGGTGACCTGGATACCACTTCGACGAAAAATAACCATCAACTATTTTTGAAAACTAAGTTGAGCGATTTTGTGCAGGTGAGTATTGAACCAAGGTCAGTGTTTTAAATTTATTTTACGATTCTCGTTTTGAGTTATGGACGGTAATTTACAAAAAATATTGGTGGCAATCACAATTTAATAGAATCAGAGTTTAAATGACGAAATTGTTTAAAAGACTAGTTAACTTTGAAATGTATTGCGAATCGGGCTTGCTTGGGACTGTAACTAGCTCGATCGGTATTCCTTGGAGGGTAGTCCGTGTATGCGTCGCCAGCACGCACGTTGACTCTGGCGAAGGTCAGGTTTCAGGGTAAACCATGGAGATATTGGCAACGAATATGAAGGAAGCCTAGTTGTTTAATTTGTTTTTTTAATAATTTTATTTCTAAATGAAGTAGTCAGTTGGTGCTCTGAGTTTCGAATGGTACGTCGGTATTATGAACTAGGAGCCACAACTTTCGGCTTTAGTTTTGCTTTGTCATTATTGAGTTTTACATACTATAGGTCTAAATAAATAATTTCTGGGTAAGGTGGTTAGGTCCTTCACCTTCACATCCTTTGTTATTTTCGACGAGTCTTTTTCTGCCGTCTCAGTTTTCTTAATTGCGTAGAATAAAAGTTCACCGAACTATGTGATGCTGTGTGCTTAAATTTGTTTCAGAAAAGCTGCTACAATAGTGAAATTGCTGGATGGTTTGAATCTGGTAAAAAAATAGAAACATTGAAGTACGCGGCAGTACCTACATTATTACGTTATAACCGGACACAACTTGACTGGGTGATGTACAATATTTTGTAATAATTTATGGCAGAGTATGTTCTTAAATTAAATTGTGTTTTGGCGGGAAAAGTTATTCAACCGATTTAGTTACAAAAGTCGCCAGCTGACATTAAATTAGCGCGCACATAGCTACTATCTGCGCCTATCTACCTACATTTAGGTTTTACAATTGTCCTTTGATTAGTATTCACTCTCTTGAACTATTTCATGTGTTGCATTTCTTATTTGTTAGTTTCAAGTTAAACCAAGTTATTTAAGCCCAATAGAAATTATTGGCTTTTACGTTTAGTGATACATCGAATGGCGATTACAATAAACCAACGCTGGAGCCGCGAGGACGAGCTATGTCGACATCAGGACTTAACCCAGCGGTGCAGCAGCGGGCAGCGGGGACTCTGATTGCTACAAATGTGGCGTGCCGGGACATGTCGCAGCCAGATGTGAGCGGTGACGGCCACGCTGAGGCTGGGGCAAGCTGCGGGTTGATGCATTCGTCGTGAACCCTCCGACGGGTTGTCTTGAACGCAAAGGTGAATGCTATTGTTTCTTTTGATTCTGTTGCTGAATGCTTGTTAGTTAATGAAAGTTTTGGCGCGAAATTTTATGTGGGATCTTTTAAAAGAGTTTTTAACTGTGGCGTATTGGTCAAACGCGTGTATTCAGCACAGGACTAGTTAATGTCATGTGACGTTCGATACTCAACTTCTTGAGGTTTTACCTCAATGTTAACCAAATAATTGTTTTAATGGCGACATTACGATAGATCGGTCAAAAATAATTGAGATTGGTGGTAGGTCATGTACCAGATGTAATTGATAATGTAATTGACGATGTTGAATTGATTTTGGTGGAAACGCGGGTGAGAACTCTATCTGCCGTATTGTAGTCGTGTGTTGTCTGAGGATGAACACAAGCGATCCATGTGGATGCGCGTATGTGAGAGCAATGGTGATGTTGCTGGTCGGCCGGGGCCGTGGAGATAGAGGGGTGTTCACTCGCGTCGTGGCGTTGTTTCAATGATTGATTTGTTGTGATAAAGTGATGACCTTTATCGATGGTACATGATCTATACTGACTTTAGTTTTGTGATATTACTGTTTTATGACAGTCTAATTTACCTTGTTTAAATTTACTTTCTTGTTTTGAAAATATTACCTATCAGATGATTTAGTTTTTTTTTTCGGGAGTTGAGATATTTCCTACTTTTAGTTATTTCAATGTTACTGTGGTTTTACCAGGAGTGGCCGAGCGTATACTGTGCCTAGCTTGTTTTGTTGCAGAAAACACACGAGGACGTGTGTCCTGTCAAGAATGGCCGTGTCGGAAATGATGGCGCCACATTGGCAATCGGCCGGTATTTTGGGACAACTAGCGCCATCTTAAGCATTTTCAAGCTTACCTGAATTAATTTAATTTTTGTTTAATACCATTTGCTGTGTAATTTACCTAATTGAAAATTGTGATTTAATTATGATTTAATTTTTACTGAATCAGTTATTGTTGTAGGATTAATTTGATTGTTAAATCATTGTGACCGGAAAGGCAGGCCCTCTAGCGGAGAACCTGGGCAAGGCCTAGTGCTATTTTGATAAAAACGGAAACGGCCGTTTGGTATAAAAGACATTGAACATTCAAGGAAGAGGCATTCATTTCTTAGAAATTGAAGTGTTCACACCTAAATTATCAGAATAGCGCGGGAATCGGAGAGAAGCAGTTGTCTTGTCCACATTCAATTTGCTGTTTGATTTTATATCGAGTCATTGCCTAAGTTTAACAGTTTGTATTCTAATGCTGTATCGGAAGTCTTCAATACGAAAGCTAAGTATCAGTGTGTCCGTTAATCATGTAAACTAGTTGCTGGATTTCTGTGAGTAATGTAATAGCGAGTTTTATAACGTTCCTTTGTATTTTAAATTGTGATAATGGCAGAGTGGAGTTTATTCACCGGGTTCTTCTCCACTCAATATGTCAGACAGATTGTACCTGTCTTTATGAATCCGGTAAATTAAAACAAAGTTAAAGGTTAAACTGTTTCTTTATTATTCCAAATACCCTTGTAGTTCATTATGGTAGTGAGGCAGGTCATTTCAATACAGTTGCATTAGTTTTATCAGATCATTGAGCTAAAGTAGTTAACAGATTGTTCCTATATTCTTTCATAATGCTTTAAGTTCTTGTTTGCTGCCTTCTACGCCCACTAAAACGTGATCTTAACATTCTGACATTAAGAAAAGACACCCGCGCCGCGACATATATATTTGTTATGAGTATACATAAACATTTTCATCAGATATTACACACTGTAAATTTTATGAATTTATACATAGGTAAGTAGCATTCAGTTGTTTTTAGTTCTTGAGTATTACGCGGGATATTTTCTAATGTTTTATAAATTTCTAATAGCTCATCAATGAAAATTAACCTGTCAATATGAAATTGAGGACATTCAAAAAATATATGATCCAATGACTGTACTGACTCATTACAATATAAACAACATGGGGAAGTTATCATATTCATGCGATATAAGTGTTCATTATAAGCAGCATGACCTATACGAAGACGACAAATTGTTGTATAAAAATTTCTATTTTTGAAAGAGCCCTTGGTAAACCAAGGAGACGAAATTTTTTGGTTACATACGGAATACCACTTGCCCTTTTCTTTAAGAGAATCTTGCCAAAATTGAAACCAATTATTAATCATTTGATTTTTTATTTCAGGAAGAAACTCTGAAATGGGAATTGCTATGTTTTTTAATTTGCAAATGTTGTTATCAGTATTTGTAATGATACTAGCTAATGTATCAGCTAATTCATTACCACTAACACCAATGTGTGCTGGTGTCCAGAAAATGACAATTTCTTTATGTTTCAATGATAATTTATAAATCTTTTCCCGGATCTCATATATAAAAGGATGAATTTTACTAGAAAGACGGGGATTATTAATAGCTTGAAGAACACTCATACTATCAGAAATAATAATCCATTTACCAGAAGAATCTACAGAACTAATCAAATCTAAAGCAAACAGAATAGCAGCAGCTTCTGCCGTAAAAATACTGCAAATATTGGACAGCTTATAACCATGTGCAATTTTCAAAATAATATCATAAGCCGCTATCGACACAGACTGAGATGTTTTTGAAGCATCTGTGTAAATTTGACGGTAATTATCATAGTATGATAACTTTTCATATACTTCATATTTATTTTTTAAATTTGTGTCTATAATGACATCAAATTTAAAAAACTTATCTTCATATGTTCCACTATAACAAGGTAAAATATCATACTGAGCAATATTTTCATTTTTCAAATAATTAATGAAATCAAAATTTTTACATAAATAAGAGTAATTAGATATCAAAATCTTTTTGTACAACGCATTATTAGAAGTTTTCATCAAATCAATTATGAACCTTCTTTTCAAATAATCAAACCTAAATTTAATGGGACAAGTGTTAGTTTCAACTTGCATTGAATTAATCGGAGAAGTACTCATGGCTCCTAGAATTATCCTGAGATTTTTATTTTGTACTTTATCTATTTTATTTATAAAATTATTGTCAGAAGCAAAGCAAAAAAAAGCATATTCAAAGTGACTTCTAACTAATGATTTAAACAGCATCAATAATATTTTAGGATCTGCACCAAAACGACAACCAGTAAGGCATTTTAAAATATTTGTAGCTTTTACAGCTCTATCTATCAATATTTGCACATATTTTTTAAAACTTAAATTTTGTTGAAATACTACACCTAAGAATTTTATTTCTGTACAGTTAGGAATAAGGTTACCATTATATACACATTCTAATTTACAATCTTTATCTCTAGAGAAAACAAGAGATTTACTCTTTTCTGTATTTACAGTTAAACCTAAGAAAGAAAAATAGACTTCAAGCCTTTTACAGGCATCATTTAAATTCGTTTGCACATCTTTAAGTTTTTTACCAGAACAATAAACAACAAGATCATCAGCAAACTGCAGATTAGAAACATTTGCGCCTAATATCTCATTCAATTTATGAATATAAATTATATACAGTAGAGGGCTCAAGATGCCGCCTTGATTGACGCCTTTATAGGAATTACGTGGACCATAAAAGTTGTTACCCAATTTAACATAGACCATTCTTTCATTTAGAAAGTTATATATCCAAAGAACCATTTTTTTTGGAATTCTGAGTGATAGCAAGATATTAGCAAGCGTTTCTAAACCTACATTGTTAAAGGCTCCTGTTACATCGAAAAAATTACAAGCAAGATAATTCCGTTCCTTTATGGATTTATTTGCATCTAATAACAAATGTGCAATGCTTTCCCTAGCCGAGCGTCCACGCCGAAAACCAAACTGATTACTAGGAAGAATACAATTTGATTCGATGAAATATTCCAGACGTTGTTTGAGCAGCTGCTCAAAAATTTTACCAACACAAGAGGACAACGCTATAGGTCGATAAGAATCTGGACTATCAAGATCCTTCCCTGGCTTCAGTACAGGGACCAGACAATCAGTTTTCCATTGATTTGGTATTAAGTCATTTTCAAACAAAATATTTAAAATTATCAAGAATTTACATAGATTTTTATGACTGAGAAGACGAAACATTTTATAGGAAATACCATCTAAACCACAAGTTGTATCTTTTCTTGATTTTATGGCAGCAGTAAGTTCAGAAATTGTGAACGGATCAAGCAACGAAAGATTTTGTCTATGAAATTTGTTATCTGCAAAAGTAAAAGGTTTCGAGACATAGTCTGGAGTGTATTTTTTTAAAAAACTATTTACCCAATGATCATTTTCACTTCTAGAAACAAAAGTTTTGTTAAATCTGCGTATTTTATTCCAGACACGAGAAATTGGAGTAAGACGATTTATAGAATTGCAATAATCTTGCCAAGATTTCTGTTTTTCAAAGTTTATAGTCAATTTCTTAGAAGCCTGATTTTTTTTAAAAAGCAAATATTTTTCTACAGAAGGATCATTTTTGAAAGCAACAAAAGCATCTTTACATTTTTTAACAGCATCTGCACATTTGCTATTCCACCAAGGAACGGAATGTCTTGCCCTTTTTGCCCTAAAACCTGAAACGGAACGTGAGCATAAATGACAAAGATTTTGACATTGACAACAAGACTTTGTTTTCGTTTTTTGTTGTGACATAGATTTTTCAACTGATGCCAATAAAATATCACAAAACTGCAAATAACTTTCTAGTGAACATTCAGAATTAATCATAAAACTATTCAACGAAGTATTAACAATATTTACATACAAATCCCAATTAACTAAATTCAAGTTTAATTTCTTACTGACATTTTGAGAGTGAACACAATGTTCTGAAGATATAACTGGAGTTTGAGACAACAGAAGTTTAGTAATTGTAGGCAAATGATAACTTCCAAAGGAATCATCATGAACAGACCATTCACAATCCCATGATAAAGCTGGACTAACCAAAGAAAGATCTAAGCCATTTGGTCTCCAGGACGAAGTTCCTACAGTCGTGACTTCTCCTGAATTTAACAGAACAAGGTTATTTTCATCAAAAGAATCTAGTACTTCTTCACCTCTTTTATCCACTTTTTGACAACCCCAAGAAGTATGGTATGCATTGAAATCTCCAGCAATAAAGACTGGAGTTGGAAGACTATCAATTAATTTTGAAAATTTTAATTTTGAATAATGACACCTAGAAGGACAATAAACACTAACAAATGAAATATATTTACCACCTATTTTTATCTGTACAGCAACATTTTGTAAGGAATCATCAAAATAAGTATCAATTTTTAAGAATTGTAATTTGTTATGAATTATTATTGCAACTCCATTATGTGTATTACCAGTGTCATTTCTAACTATTGTGTATCCCTTTATGTTAAAGGTATGATGTGGTCTAAGCCAAGTTTCACTTATTAAAGCGATATCAACATCATTACTATAAAGAAAATATGTAAATTCAGATTTATTACTTTTAATGCTTTGAGCATTCCACTGAACTATTTTTAAATGAGCCATTAGGATGGATTATTAGCAGATGACTTTTCATAAATATCACTTAATATTTGTAAAATATTTTTAGTACTGATGGAAGTTTCCTTTGTTTTATTTAATGTAATTATTTTAACAATAGCCTCAACCAATAAATTCAAAGATTTATTATCTTTTTTCAAGTGACTGAGCAGGTCAAACTTTTGTCCTAAGGCTGGAAAACTCTCTGTATTTGCAACTGAAGCATAAGACAAAGAGGATAAACCAATTTTAATATCATTAATTTTTTTCTTTTTAATAGGACACTCAGCAGATATACTAATGTGATTTCCTCTACAGTGACAGCATGTAGCCTTTTCCCTAGGTACTGTACATTCTTTAAAAGAATGTGCATCTCCACATATTGAACATCTAACATTATTTTTACAGTACTTAGCCAAATGTCCATACCGTAGGCATTTAAAGCATTGTTTTACAGGTGGAATGTACATCTTAACTGGAAACCTCCAGCCTTGTAAATCAATATGATCAGGAAGATAAATGGCAGCAAAAGTTATGATTACTGTTTTAGTCGGTTGTAATTCAAAGTTTTGTTCATTTTTAACCTTCCTTTGAATTCTCCGAACAGAAATAATTTTTTTATTACTATTAATCACTCCAAAAATTTTTTGATTGGACCATTTAATGGGCACATTAGTAATAACACCAGTAATTTCAGTAGTTTTTGCAGGAATAGTTGCTTTGAGTTTATATTCTGATAACAAAGTCTTATTGTTAAGAAAACTATTTGCCAAATTTGCACGGTCAAAATGAACTGTAACTTTGTATTTATTAAGATTTTGCATATATTTTATGCCTTTTATATATTTCTTTAATGTTGATGATAAAGAAATCATATCTCTTGTTGAAATAGGTTTGGACTCATCGTTTGATTCCAAGAAGACAACGAAATCTGTAGCTGAAGAATCCTCAGGATACCGACGTGTATAATCGGGAACGAAATAAGTTTTATATGGATCGGACTTAGCTGAATTGCAGTCACTGTGCATGGAGTCGGAGTCCGAAAGCAGCGAGTCTTCCCCTGATATTACTGCCTCCTCCTTCTTTTTCTTGCGTTTCGCCCGAGACGTCATTTTAATAAAAATTAAGCTTCTATACTATAGTTATTAAAAATATATACAAAATGTACACTATTTAACAAAATTGAAAGAATTAAATGAATTTTTAAGTTCACGAAAAAATTTTTCACTTCCAATTTTCCCGCGCGCAAACCGGAAGTCTTATGTTATGTATGTTTGTCAATCAAACGTCAAAAAGTTTTGTTGAAAACTATGGATGTATGTATCGATATTTTTAGTTCGATATCGTTGATATTTTAAAGCGATATATTTCGATCCAATCGAAACATTTTTTTTTCCTTTTCAGTTAGAATTTTTAATAATACTTAATTCAATAGCATCCCAAGAAAAACAGCCCTAACTGTATTTGTGTGTATCTGGAGTAGCTGCGTGGTGTTCAATAAAGTCAGAATTCGAGTGAGTCAAGTCGACTCGCGACATCACTAATGCAATCAACCGACTTCAAATCAAATTGGTAATGGCGGACAGCGGGCCATAAAAAAATAAACCGAACCGAAGTTCTGCGCGCGCTTATGAAGCCGAATTATTCGAAATAATTCCTTTCTGAATAGAATTTGACTTTGACACGATTTCGTGGAAAGTGTTCTATCTATAATTGTTTTTAATATGGAGGACGAAACAAGCTCAGATTTACAAGTAAGTAGAGGTTATATTTTTTGTTTGCTTGCTTTGATGAATTGGACGTTCGTTACAACTGCATTTTGCTTTCAGAAATGTTTATCTGATGGACAAATGGATACTGATGAGGGTCCTTTGATTAACGAAAACTCAAATGGTCTGTCACATTTGTTAACTGAGGGAGAATTCAACAGCGTTGATGCGGCTGTCGTGGACGAGTCATCCACTTCCAATCAAGGTTTTATGAATGCTGTAGAACTTTCTGGCGGCAGTGTTGGAGACTATTTAGAAAACAACACTAATTCCTTTAATGCGGATGCTTTTGACGTTGGAGATAATGCTGTTACTTTCCCCAGCGATTCACTGAATGTGCTTTCTGATGGGGACTCCAGAAGCGAGAGTGCATATAAAAATGTTGTTTCTGATTTAGAGACGGAGGCATCTGAGAGCCAGAAAGCTAAAATGGATGTTGACGAAATTCATAAAATTGATGATGACAGTAATGTAACAAATGATCATGATATAGACCCTAAGCACTCAGATGTTACAGCCAATGATAGCATTCACATTATACAAGATGATGATTCTAATTCCAAGCCAAAGGTAGGTTTTCTTGTAATCAATAAAAAATTAGGCATGGTTGTACCTCAGTAACAGTATTGATCAAACATAACCAATCAATTTAAATGTAATTATGAGATTGGCATCTTGATACCAAACTGAGTATGTTAATTTTGTGATTTTAGGTATCAGAAGATGACATTCAATTAACTGAATCTAATGATGTGGAAGCATCTGTTGAAACTGACACAAATGCTGAAGTGTCAGCTGTTGGAACCAATAATGTTGATGTAGTTGTAGAGGCAAGCAATGCAGTAAAATCGCAAAAGGTAAATTAGTGTGTAAAAAAAATATAACAGACCTCAGAATACATACCTAACGCTATTAGGAGAAGTTTGTTTTGTTTTAAATTTCTCAGGAGAAAGTTTCTGTAATGTTTCACTTATGACTTGTTCTGTTCATTAGGTTGGTAGTGCGGAAGAAACAGAAGTGGTGTCTGAGGATGAGCTGCCTCTAGTGGAGAAACCGAGTGTCAAAGATGCGGAAAATGTCTCTGACGATGAGCTCCCAGGCCCTAAACCTGCTGACTTACCAGCTGACACTGAGGTAGGGTACACTTAATTCATCAATACTTACTGAGTACATATAAATATTAAATTTTATGGTAAACATACATTCCTTTGGTTTAATAGGTGGTTTCGGAAGATGAATTACCATCTTCAAAGAAAGAATCTCGGAAACGGAAGACGTCGCAAGACAAGGAGGGTTATGACCCCACATCACCAACATCTGAGGAAAATTCTAGCAAAAAAGTGGCTCTGGCCAAGGTAAGCTTTATGGTCCCTATGACATTACACTATCACTCAGTTAGCAATACTTTTAGACAGAGCCCAGTTGTAACATAGGTCCTACCAATCTTTAAATGCGCATTTTCTTCATTTGCAATGGTCAGGACTTAATTAAGTGAAACCAATATTCCAGATTCTTTAATTTATTTAAGTTTGAAAGAGTTTACAGTGTTGAGGCAGATGTAAAGCCAGCATTGAAAAGTAATCACGATTGATGTCGTTTTTGTAACGTGAATGAGCCCCACTTATGAAGGTCCTTAAGTTATAAATGTTTTTTTTTCAGAATGGAGAAAGCAAACCAGTTGCATCTGAGAAAAGACTGTCCACTGAAGAAAAGAAAGCCCTACCAGAGTTAGATAAATATTGGAAAGTTGTAAATGATGACCCTACAGATTTCACAGGATGGACTTATCTGTTGCAATATGTCGACCAAGAGGTAAATACAATTTCATACATATAACTTTAGTTTTACGTTAAAACTAAAATGATGAAAACCAACGCTAATCTTATCAGCTTTGTGAAGCGATAAGAACTGAACATTACTGTTGAGTTGCAAGGGCCAACTGATTTTCATTTTAATAAGCAATACAAAATAGACCATTTGCGATTGTGTTCTAATATTTTGTTTTGCTACAGAGCGACGTAGAGGCGGCACGAGAGGCGTACGACGCGTTCCTGTCTCACTACCCGTACTGCTATGGCTACTGGCGAAAATACGCCGATTACGAAAAAAGAAAAGGAAGCAAAAAGAAGTGCCTAGAGGTGAGCGATACCTCTAATTATGTTGTATCATATTTATAACAACCCGGGTAAGAATTGATGCAATGAAATGATGATTGAAATGAATGGATATTGAAATTATCGCCATGACTGCTATTGTGCAATGACTTTTTTTTCCAACAGTGCACCGTGGTCCACGATAAGGCAAACCCGTCTGTACTCACCGGAGCGCTCTGTTACCATCACATACATAATATCTTAGTAGTGATACATTTGTTGTGGTGTATTTTTAATTATATTATACCTAGTTTATTTGGAATACTTATGATGTATTGTAATTGTTCATGTATATTATTTAAGTGCACATTGATTGGTGGCTTTACATAAGATACTAATAATCCATGGCAGCATGGAAGCAGGTGTCCAAAATTTAGTGTTTGTCCGGCGAGCTCCGGGCCTGGACTTCGGGGCGGCGCGACGAAACAAAACAGGTGTAATATGCGCAGACAAACATATTTTATACATTTAAAAATAGATGTAAGCGAGACGTTAGGTCCTCGCTTGTTTTGGTATATGTACCCAACGTTTCGCTTGGTCTATACACAAATGCTGTTATATTCCCTTGCTTTCGATAGTGTTGCCGTTGGATCGGCGACGCTCGGTCGTTTAGGAACGGGCCGTTGATGGTTGGCATGTTTCAGGTGTTGGAAAGAGGACTCAAAGCAATACCGTTGTCTGTGGATTTGTGGATACATTACCTGAATCATGTCAGGACCACGCGGACGGAAGATCACGCGTACATACGCTCGCAATATGAACGTGCCATAGGTCGGTGTTTTACTATTATTTTTTGGTGTTCAAGTCACTTTAAAAATATTGAAATCTCACTTGGCTTCTTCTATGTTTACACTCATTTTGCGGGACTTGAATAAAAAACATACCATAACAATAACAATTGAAACGAAATACATAGCAATCCAGATAAATGACACATCAAAAACGTTATTAGTACCAAAACTTTGTACTTTAATCCATAATAAACTCTGTTCCTAACAGTTTATATATTTTTAGATGCGTGCGGACTAGAGTTTCGTTCGGATCGTCTGTGGGAGTCCTACATAAAGTGGGAGTCGGAAAACGGGAACCCTTTGAATGTCACCAAAATATACGACCGACTGCTTGCCACACCCACTTTGGGATACACATCACATTTTGACAAGTCAGTATGCTTATCTATTCCTATTTCGTTTCGTATTCCTATAAGATAATGTTATAAATATGTTTTCTAAAACTTTATTCAGATTTATTAATATTTACTAAAGTTTTCATCATTGAGTGTAAATTATTTCATTTGTATGTTTAGATTTATTGACAAACAAGCAATCGTTCTCAATTATGGTAGGTAAATTACACATTCATGTAAACTCTTGTAGCATTGGGATTCAAAAGCGTTATCGACTCTTAATACTTACCCCAGTAATATTCAATGTGTTTGGGTTTGATTTTATGCAGTAAAAAGAGTGACCCCTTGAGAGTGACAGAGTGAACTTTAGATTGTGTAACAAATTTTACAAGTTAGGGTTTGATAGGACCCCAGTTTTATAGGAAGTGCATTTTTTGGGTATTTTCTTATGTGCTTTTTTCGAGTTTCAACTTTGCCATTGTATGATAACTAGTTTAAGTATTTTCATTGTAAATAATAAATGATTCTCTTCTTGTGTTCAATTTCTATAGGTAGGTAGTTCATAAGTTAGAATAAGTTAATTTCTTTGTACTTAAGATAATTTTACAATCAATATATTTAAGATGACTAGGAAATGAGATGTAATAGTAAGGTGCTCTCTTTACGGTATTGCACCAAGGAGGACCGTAAAGAGGGCTCTCTTTACGGTATTGCTTCAAGGAGGGGGTCAGTAAATCAAGGGGGCTCACTTTAAGGTAATTCACGAGGTATTAGAGCCAATCTCATTTCCTATGAAATTTGTCGTATACGTAATCAAGATTCCGGCTTCTTATTTATACCCATCCATACGACCCGACACCATCACGCGTCATTGCCGCTCGCGAAGTTACTCTGATAACCTATTTTGTATAAGATGTCTGACGTCACGAAAACTAAACCATCGCACGTTTCCGTCCAGCTTCCAAGAGCACGTGATGGCGGAGAGCGTGGTGGCGCTGGTGGAGACGGAGGAGCTGGTGCGACTGCGGGGGGAGGCGCGGGACGCGGGCGGCGCGCAGCCGCAGCTGGACCTGCCGCCCGGCGAGGACGAGCCCGAGCAGCACGTGGTGAGACATCGTTGTCATAGTGGCGGGGGGCGGGGGGCGGGGGGCGCTGGTGGAGGCGGAGGAGCTGGGGCGGCTGCGGGGGGAGGCGCGGGACGCGGGCGGCGCGCAGCCGCAGCTGGACCTGCCGCCCGGCGAGGACGAGCCCGAGCAGCACGTGGTGAGACATCGTTGTCATAGTGGCGGGGGGCGGGGGGCGGGGGGCGGGGGGCGCTGGTGGAGGCGGAGGAGCTGGGGCGGCTGCGGGGGGAGGCGCGGGACGCGGGCGGCGCGCAGCCGCAGCTGGACCTGCCGCCCGGCGAGGACGAGCCCGAGCAGCACGTGGTGAGACATCGTTGTCATAGTGGCGGGGGGCGGGGGGCGGGGGGCGCTGGTGGAGGCGGAGGAGCTGGGGCGGCTGCGGGGGGAGGCGCGGGACGCGGGCGGCGCGCAGCCGCAGCTGGACCTGCCGCCCGGCGAGGACGAGCCCGAGCAGCACGTGGTGAGACATCGTTGTCATAGTGGCGGGGGGCGGGGGGCGCTGGTGGAGGCGGAGGAGCTGGGGCGGCTGCGGGGGGAGGCGCGGGACGCGGGCGGCGCGCAGCCGCAGCTGGACCTGCCGCCCGGCGAGGACGAGCCCGAGCAGCACGTGGTGAGACATCGTTGTCATAGTGGCGGGGGGCGGGGGGCGCTGGTGGAGGCGGAGGAGCTGGGGCGGCTGCGGGGGGAGGCGCGGGACGCGGGCGGCGCGCAGCCGCAGCTGGACCTGCCGCCCGGCGAGGACGAGCCCGAGCAGCACGTGGTGAGACATCGTTGTCATAGTGGCGGGGGGCGGGGGGCGGGGGGCGCTGGTGGAGGCGGAGGAGCTGGGGCGGCTGCGGGGGGAGGCGCGGGACGCGGGCGGCGCGCAGCCGCAGCTGGACTTGCCGCCCGGCGAGGACGAGCCCGAGCAGCACGTGGTGAGACATCGTTGTCATAGTGGCGGGGGGCGGGGGGCGGGGGGCGGGGGGCGCTGGTGGAGGCGGAGGAGCTGGGGCGGCTGCGGGGGGAGGCGCGGGACGCGGGCGGCGCGCAGCCGCAGCTGGACCTGCCGCCCGGCGAGGACGAGCCCGAGCAGCACGTGGTGAGACATCGTTGTCATAGTGGCGGGGGGGGGGGGGGGGGGGGCGCGGGTGGAGGCGGAGGAGCTGGGGCGGCTGCGGGGGGAGGCGCGGGACGCGGGCGGCGCGCAGCCGCAGCTGGACCTGCCGCCCGGCGAGGACGAGCCCGAGCAGCACGTGGTGAGACATCGTTGTCATAGTGGCGGGGGGCGGGGGGCGGGGGGCGCTGGTGGAGGCGGAGGAGCTGGGGCGGCTGCGGGGGGAGGCGCGGGACGCGGGCGGCGCGCAGCCGCAGCTGGACTTGCCGCCCGGCGAGGACGAGCCCGAGCAGCACGTGGTGAGACATCGTTGTCATAGTGGCGGGGGGCGGGGGGCGGGGGGCGCTGGTGGAGGCGGAGGAGCTGGGGCGGCTGCGGGGGGAGGCGCGGGACGCGGGCGGCGCGCAGCCGCAGCTGGACCTGCCGCCCGGCGAGGACGAGCCCGAGCAGCACGTGGTGAGACATCGTTGTCATAGTGGCGGGGGGGCGGGGGGCGGGGGGCGCTGGTGGAGGCGGAGGAGCTGGGGCGGCTGCGGGGGGAGGCGCGGGACGCGGGCGGCGCGCAGCCGCAGCTGGACCTGCCGCCCGGCGAGGACGAGCCCGAGCAGCACGTGGTGAGACATCGTTGTCATAGTGGCGGGGGGCGGGGGGCGGGGGGCGCTGGTGGAGGCGGAGGAGCTGGGGCGGCTGCGGGGGGAGGCGCGGGACGCGGGCGGCGCGCAGCCGCAGCTGGACCTGCCGCCCGGCGAGGACGAGCCCGAGCAGCACGTGGTGAGACATCGTTGTCATAGTGGCGGGGGGCGGGGGGCGGGGGGCGCTGGTGGAGGCGGAGGAGCTGGGGCGGCTGCGGGGGGAGGCGCGGGACGCGGGCGGCGCGCAGCCGCAGCTGGACCTGCCGCCCGGCGAGGACGAGCTCGAGCAGCACGTGGTGAGACACATATCCCCCGATATGTTTGAAGTCGATACCATGACGTCACACAATCGTGGCCGATAACTATAGTATTTTTTTTTTTTTGTCTGGGAAAATGCTTTATGCACCTATCTCTCTGGGGTGGAGAGACGTGTGTGGGATTCCCCATGATGGTATACCCACTAAAAAACCAGACAGCGTCTCCTTCGCATTTCGCCATTTAGGAAGACGCGGTTCCTCAACAGCCCGCAGAGAACTATAGTCTGGAGTGGTAGGGTCTAGCTGTAGGCTCTGTCTGCAGCGATTACTGGGCTGACTCGACCGGTGAAATACCACCGTCGCACAGAAAACCATAGTGAAGTAGGGACGATGTCCCTGCGTTTCGTTCGGTGAGTGCGGTATCCGGTGGACAATTTTGTCAAAGGTTAGCAACACACCCCCAACACCCACAGTGTTGCGGGGAGTCATGGGCGGCGGTGATCACATACCATCAGGTGACCCGCATGCTCGTTTGCTTTGCCATATTATACAGGGTGATTGGTAATGCGATACATTCCTTCTAAGAGGTTAAAGTAGAGCTTAATTGCAGTCAATTAAGTCTGACCTTAATAAATACTAAAGAATTCATGAGAAATATTACTTTAATGTCCTTATTTAGCATATATGGTCAGCTCACTTTTCCTAAAATATGAAGAACAATGGCAATCTGAAAAAATCAATTGACGTGATGCAGGATGCAGACCCACACGAGAAGTATTTTATGAGGACTGTCATGTAACTACAAGGACTTCTAGGAAAAATATGTTCAGAAGCTGCAAAAGAACTTTAGCTCTTTTTATGGAAAAATGTCTTCATGTGTCAGAAAAAGGACTTAGTGTAGTATTTTATCTAATATGTTTGAATATACATTTCGGGAATTAAAATATAAACAGGACGTAAAAATCTAGTAAATTAGCAATTTTAAGTCATCTCTGATATAGTAATATTAATACTGAAATTGTCAATTAGGCATCAGATGAAGAAGCACAAGCAATAAAGGAGCGCATCATCGCGGCGAGGAGGAAGATTCACAAGACTACTGGAGAAGAGGTGGCTGCCCGGTGGACCTTTGAAGAAGGGGTAAAGTATTTCATTGAAAGACACTCCTATTGAATAGACATGGTATCCGTTAGGTTCTCCACCGAGCTGAATATACTACATAATTAAAAATACGTACATTAAAATAAACCTACCTTAGCCAAATCAAATTTCTAACATGTAGCCGAAACAGAACTGAGTCTCTTCAGTCAGTTGTTGTTTGCGCCGTAATACATAGCTACCAAATATTAAGGGTAGTGAACTCATTAGAATTAATTATTAGCAAAGGCAATTCTAGGTTAGCCCTCAGCGCATTTCGTTCAATTTTGTTATATGTGGACTAAATTTTTGTTCTAATACAAAGCATGTCTTTTTCTAATACAAAGCATGCGAAAGTGACAGTGATATTTTTGTTTTCGGAATCGGGGCCACTATCAATTTATTAAAATTTCCCATATCTCAACACTCGCTATGTGTGTTTTAGATAAAGCGTCCGTACTTCCACGTGAAGCCTTTAGAGCGGTGCCAGCTGAAGAACTGGAAGTCGTATCTCGAGTGGGAGAAACAGCACGGGTCGTTGAAGCGAGCGCTGGTCTTACATGAGCGGTGTCTGATCGCTTGTGCGCTCTATGAAGAGTTCTGGATGAGAGTGAGTACCGATATCTGGCAATTAATGTTTTAATTCTTACAAGTAGTAGTGTCTGATGAGAACAGCCTAAAAGATATGCTATAAAGGAATAGCTTTGTAGTTCTTGTCTTCATTACATAGTATAAATCCAAGTCGTTCATTGTGTCTGTTTGTATGTTTGTCCGCTAACTCCTCCTAAACCATTAAACGGATTGTAATGCGGTTTTCGCCATCTTTTAGGATATTTTTTCATTTAAATTTGTAAATAAAGAACATTTAGAACAAGTCGGCAAATTACACCATTGTGAAGCGTGGGCGGGACGCTAGTTTAAAATAAAAACAACTATATAAATAAAGTTAATTTGCTGAAAATGTACACACTTTCGACCTGGGCTTTTACTATTATGTATTGATATTCAATCATTCCTATCAACACCTAAACTCCATTTATATTAACCCTCTTTACACTCACACCTACCCACTTCAATAAACTCACCCACCATTCCCATCAACAGCTGGTGAAATTCCTAGAAGAGCGTTCGGCCACCGACCCGTCCCTCATCGCCATAGAACGCGAGGTGCTAGAACGCGCTTGCACCGTGCACCATCTAGACAAGCCGGAGTTGCATCTACACTGGGCACACTTTGAGGAGGCCCACGGGAATGCCACCAAGGCTGCGGAGATATTGGACAGGATTGAGAAGAACTGCCCCAGCCTTGTGAGGATACAGTATAGGTGAGTACAGTGACTTAGTTTTAATAGAATTTTGAAGTTATAAATATACTGGAAAAAGGAACGCGGGCCTCCGAGCATTACGCGACTGATACTCGAACCCAGGACCTTTAGAAAACTGGTCCAAGTTTTAATAGAAGTTAAAAATTTTAATTTAAAAGGTTAGTTTTGGATAAAATGGTAATTTTAAAGAATTATCAAATCCAGTTACATTCTTACAAGTCACGATGAAAAGAAATTAATTGCTTGTTGTTAACTTAGAATTGTTTAATATTTTAATAAAATGTTACACAATTTTAAATTCACATTGCAGAAACTGTCAACGTTAAGTATTCCTCAATATGTGAAGGTTAAATAAGTATAACAAAACTATCTCCGCAGGGATGTAATCTGTAACATTATTTGTTTGACTTGTTTTATTAAATGTCAGGTTCTTTAACAAAGGAACAGTAATGCCGTATTATTTGTAATTAACTTTCCGCCCTGCGGTTCCACCCGCAACTAAATGTTTTTTCCCGTGGGAATGAGGCTTTTTCCCACAGTCAAATTATCGTCTTTTCTTCTTCCCTGGGTGTTGAACTATCTCTATTCCAAAATCAAGACAATCGGTTAAGCCGTTTTTACGTGAAGCGAACATAAAGACAGACGGACAGACAGACATACACATTTTCACATTTATAATAATTCTAGCGACCCGCCCACGTTTCGCAATAAATAGCCTATGTTACTCGTGGATAATGTAGCTGTCGAATGGTGAAAGAATTTTTAAGATCGGTCCAGTAGTTTTTGAGTCTATTCGTTACAACCAAAGTTTTCCTCTTTATAATATAAGTATAGATGTAGGATATAAAATAGAATTTAAGATATCTACCATGCTATTGTTCCAGACGAGTGAACCTCGAGCGCCGCCGCGGCGACTACGAGAAGGTTTGTTCTCTATACGAAGCCTACATCGCCGCAGCTAAAAGCAAGCCCGTCGCTTCCGCGCTGGCCATCAAGTACGCCCGGTTCCTGTTCCATCTCAAGAAGGTACGTTATACAGGGTCTGTCGTAATGAATGGATAACCTGTTACCTACAGTTGATCCGGATGTGAGGCTATAAGAAAATGGTGTCTTCTTGCCTGGGTTGTCAACCATAAGAAAATGGCGTAGACTTTTAAACTTTTTTATAAATTTCGCTATTTTTTTCATTTATTCCGTTGCCATTTCTTCAAATTTTGATGTATTTGTATAATTCTTTTAGTATTATACTGCTGAAGACGTGTATTATGTAATTTAAATACAATTGTAGGTGTTATTCACGTTGAACATTATCAAAATACTCATTTTAAGAAAAACATTTCCAATTTTTTTTCTTTATGTCAACTTTTGATCATCTCCTGTGGAAAAAAAAAGTATGACGTTATAGCTGCCCATGATCTCAATAAATTGTCTAGTATGTGTAGATTCTAAAAAGGTATAACGATGTGTACTTTACAAGCAACATTAAGTTACAGGAGCGAGAACACTAATCAAGGTCGGAATTTTTATTTTTCATGTTATGTTACAAATGGTTGTAAAACTTCGTCATAATGATTTTATTCTATCAAGATACTTTGCACAAACACTATCGGGCCACTAATAGAATTAAATAGATAGAATAAAATCATTATGACGAAGTTTTACAACCATTTATAACATAACATGAAAAATAAAAATTCCGACCTTGATTAGTGTTCTCGCTCCTGTAACTTATTGTTGCTTGTAAAGTACACATCGTTATACCTTTTTAGAATCTACACATACTAGACAATTTATTGAAATCATGGGCAGCTATAACGTCATACTTTTTTTTTCCACAGGAGATGATCAAAAGTTGACATAAAGAAAAAAATTGGAAATGTTTTTCTTCAAATGAGTATTTTGATAATGTTCAACGTGAATAGCACCTACAATTGTATTTAAATTACATAATACACGTCTTCAGCAGTATAATACTAAAAGAATTATACAAATACATCAAAATTTGAAGAAATGGCAATGGAATAAATGAAAAAAATAGCGAAATTTATAAAAAAGTTTAAAAGTCTACGCCATTTTCTTATGGTTGACAACCCAGGCAAGAAGACACCATTTTCTTATAGCCTCACATCCGGATCAACTGTAGGTAACAGGTTTTCCATTCATTACGACAGACCCTGTATATGAGTAGTTAGATGACAACTTTATTTAAGGCTAGTGGCCGCCCGCGACTCCGTACGCAAGTCGGTTTCCAGTGGGACTGAGAAGTTTTCCCGCGGTAAAAAGTACCCTATGTGTTATTCTGATGTATCTATACATATAATAAAGCTGAAGAGGATGGAAAGTCTGTACATAAAAGATATTCGAAAAAAAAATTATTGGGGATACTTAAAATTGATAACAGAACACGTTCCAATAGTTTTTAGAATTTTTGTCTGTTTATCTGTTTGTCTGTTTATCTGTTTATTTGGCTTAGCATCACGCGAAAACGGCTGGACGGATTTTGATGAAACTTTTACTATTATGTAGAAAAAATTATGGACCAGGTTATAGGGTAAAAAAAACAACCCCTAAAAGGGGGGGGTTGGCAAAAACTTGAAATACGTTTGCACGTGAATTTCATAGGGGTGCGTGGTAGTATGATGTGCAAACTACACTGAATCTAATAATAATATAAATTCTATAATTTTCTAAGATAAATAATGATAACACAAACATCCAAAAAACCATAAGTACCACAGACCAAAGAAAAACCACGCGCGCCAGCTGCGCCGCACTTGACAGCTCTGTGGTAAGTACCTATTGTATTTTAGTGTGTAAGGTGCCACAATTACTTGAATAGACTTATTTTCTTCTTCTAAGTTGGCGAAACGAAGTTCGCGGGCACCAGCTAGTAACCTATATTACTGTAAAGTTTCATCTAAATCCGTCCAGTAGTTTTTACGTGAAAGAGTAACAAACATCCATACATACATCCATACTCACAAACTTTCACGTTTATAATATTAGTAGGATGGATGTATGTGTGTAAATATAGGTTTGTTCTAACATCATTGCAGACAAAAAAAGGTTTCTCACATCTCAGTTTGACAATGGTCCCGATTCCGAAAACACTAAATTAAAGTCTAAAACTAAATTAAAAATATCGCTGTCACTCTCTCATGCTATGTATTAGAAAAGGACATGTACATTGGTCTCACAAAGTTTAGACCAATACAATGATGTTACAGTCTGGCCACCGAGAGAATGCGTTTGTGACACATGCCATTAGTGTTGGGTAAAAAAACAACATTGATAAATATTTTTTCAATCAACATTAGAAAAAAAAATTGTTTATCTTATTTATATTTTATTTATTCATGTTGTTACGAGTTAAGGGTTCTAGGTGAAATAAAAAAAAACAAAATCGAAACAATATTGTTTTATTGTAGGTACGTAAATAATTAGATTAAGGTTACTTGTATAACGTTAATTTTGAAGCTAAACCCAAGGTGGAAAAGAACTAGCAAGAAAATCCAACTGCTGCCTTTTTACAAACGAAACTCAAAAGCATTGTATTGGCAATGATATGGTATAAGTCTCAGCACCTGATGACCGTACTGCAGAGCCAATTCATCTATTACATATCGAACATTCGCCGATTTATTTTCTTTCACTAACCGCAATAATTCTGCTTAAAGCATGTCCATATTTATGTCGATATCATGTTTTTATAACCAAGCTACTAATTCTGCTTTTTTATTAGCAATTGATTGATAACTTTAAAATTGACTGATAGTTTTATCACATCCCTACGAAAATATCATAAGTACATAACCTTGTACTGTTTAGAAGTAGTCTGTTGACATTTTTAAAAATATATATTTTATCAGTAATTATAATCCTTACAGTAAGCCCTCAGTTATAAAATTTAAAATCAGTGTGATTTAATATCATTTTATTACTTATTATTTGTTTGTAGGGTCAAATTAGACGACTTTTTTTGTTTATTTAGTAGACGGCCTTTCAAAGTTACCTCGTTATTTCAAACACACTGTGTCAGAAACGCATTCTCCCGGTGGCCAGACTATAAAATGGAACGAAATGCGCTGAGAACTAGCCTAAAATTGCCTTCGCCTTGTCATAATGCACGTACATTTTAGTTTGACAGGACTAAAATGATAACCTGTCTCTGTCTTATACTATTGATGAGTAAGTGGCGGCGATAGTTTTAATTTAGTTTAGAGAGTGCTCTCAGAATCGGGGCCAATGACACTAAGGCCCAATTACAGGGAACGTTCTAACCTCGGGTTAGCTATTATATTTTTTAGTTAGATATTATATATATTAGCTAACCCGAAGCTAACCCGAGGTTAAAACGTTCCCTGCAATTGGGCCTTAAATGCTTACATTTTCACCACCATACCATCAAACAATCTCTAACCAACCGTATCATTCCAGGACCCGGCCGCGGCTCGAGCGGTGTTAGACGACGCGATATCGAAGGAGCCTCTGAACCACAGACTGCACTCGCAGAGACTGGACCTCGCCATACACACGCCCGGGGTGGAGTTTGAGGAGTTGGACGGTGGGTTTATATTGGCTTTATATGTGTTTTGTAGAATTTTTAGCGAAGATAAAGGAAGCAAGTTGAATAAATAACAACGGTTTACTTATTCAAAAAATGTTAAGAGAAATACAAATAAATCAAATAAGTAATTCACAATAGTAAATCGAAATGGCTCACGTGATCCCCGACACACAGAGTTTCCTCTAGACGTCTTTGACAACCGACGAAAAGCGAAAGTGATCGGTACGTCACGGGCATACAGCTTTTATAGAAACTCTGAGTGGCCCACTTCATAATATACAAAACTAGGGACCCGCCCACGCTTCGCAATGGGTAATTTTGGCCGTCTTGCTCACAAAATATTGAATTTTAGCTATTTGGAGAAAACTTTTTCTGATTGTTCTTTATTTACAAAGGAGAATGGTCACGGGCCATACAAAATTTACCCAGGCCCGACATTATCGAGACCTATCTTAGTTTTTTTGTAGTTGTATGTGTAACAAAAATATGTAATTATTATATTCAAAATCGGTGGCTAACATGAAAATATTTTTTAATAAAAAAGGTATTACACACACAATACAATTATTGTCGCCATATCCACAAACACAAACTAATCGCAAAGCAAGTGATCAAGTTCGGTAGGAAATAGCCAATATTGTTGTAAAATGAACTCAAGAGAAGAAATCGCATAAGTCTTAACACAAGGCAAGCAAGCGCAAGACTAACTACCTACGCCCTCACAGCGCGGTGCGCAGGTACCTACCTAGGTCCCTGAAATCTTCCTATCCCACTCTTATCAAAGGAGTGCGACGGTATGAACACTTCAATAGCAGTGCCGACGGGTTTTATTGTTCTACCCGGCTTGTTGCAAATTGTTTTTGTGTGCGTTTTCAAGTACCTACCTGTTATTCAAGTGTTTAGGTATATGTATTACAACTACTCAAATAAAGCTACTTTCGTGCAAAAAAATATTTTCAAATATGAAATATTACATTGTTCTTATATTTTTAATTGCGATTGAACATATAAGTGACGCAATCCTACTAATATAATAAACTTGAAAGTTTGTGAGTATGGATGTACCTATGGATGTTTGTTACTCTTTCAAGTAAAAACGACTGGATGGATTTTGATGAAACTTAACAGTAATATAGGTTATACATCAGAATAACATACAGGTATAGGGTACTCTTAACCGCGGAAAAACCTCTAATTCCCACGGGAAACCGACTTCCACGCGAACGGAGTCGTGGGCAACCACTAGTTTATTTATATGTTAGCCATCGATTTTGAATGTAACAATAACACATTGTTGTTACACAAGATATAACCAAAAAACTGAGGTAAGGTTCGTTCGTGTCTGGCGTGGGTCACAGATGACCATTCTTCTTTATATGAATAAAAAACCATTTTAGATGGCGAAAACCGCATTAAAATCCGTTTAGTAGTTTAGGAGGAGTTAACGAACAAACATACAAACAGACACAATTAGCAACTTGGATTTATACTTTGTAATGATGGTGATGATGTAAAGATGATACCTATACAAAGAGGTAGAGTTAAGTCTTAAATCATATGTAATTGATCTAGCAGGCTAAATGAAACTAGCTTAATGTGGTGTGTAATTTTAATAAAAGTATTAGACAAAATGGTTATAAATTTAACACGTTCCGTGCGGCGGGCATCTTTTCCGATACCCACATTACTTTAAGACGGTGCGGCGGCGACAACATAGGTTTTTCTTATCCTGCGGGGCGGATTTGTTTGATGTTTGATTAGATTAGAAGGAGACAACTTGAGTTATGTATTAACCTCTTAGGCTCAATTGCAGGGAACGTTTTAACCTCGGGTTAGCTAACTCAGGTTTAAGTGGCGCCACCATCGATTGTAACTACTTCTTATTACAATTGATGGTGGCGCCATTTAAATCTGAGTTAGCTAACCCGAAGCTAACCCGAGGTTAAAACATTTCCTGCAATTGGGCCTTACAGAACTAACTGCATTTTAGAACCCTGGGTATAATTTTTGATACCCTTGCACAGAATTAGTGTAGGACAAAAAGTCGATGAGAAAGGGTGTATTGCTGTGAAGATGAAGCGATCTAGGCGAATGCTCGAACGGGTGTTCGAAGAACAAAATAAAATAGAAGTAAAACAACAATCTGCATCCAAATCGTAAATAAATATTTTGGAAAATATTTGCCGCCTTTTAAGCCGCCTTCGTCATCGTCATCATCGGTTCCTATGTGCCTTACCCGCTTCAACAAATTTCATTCAGTTAATGTTTAGTAAATTTTTTTTTTCTGAAACTTAATTTCAAGAGAGTTTAAATATTTAGTTTCATTTTTTGTTTCATTGTGTTGATTTTTAGTAAAACGTATAGAAACATCGATGTGGTTTTCATTTACCTACAGCTGTCCATCACTAAACGAATGTCGATAAACTTTTGAATTAGTGCTGTGGGTATACATTATGATACCTTGAAGTGTTTCTGTTAGTTAGCCGTGTGCGGGAGGGTATTATAACATGATACACAACTTTGAGCCTTATTTGCAAAGAAAGTAAGCATCCAAACCCCGTGCTATGAAAATACGTGGTAGCTCCATAGTTTAAGAGTCTATTTCCGAAAAAAATATTAAAAATTGTTGAAATCCATAAAAATATTTGACTTTAAACGTATTGTATGAATGTATTAATAATGACACCCGCCGCATTCTTCACTTGGCAAGAAGGCATCACATTTGATACCTACCGCATTTTTGGAAGGTTCTCTCATCGAGGCCTCCGCACGGAACGTGTTAATGAACTCTTTGTGGGATTAGGGAACCGTCCGTTCAAATTGTATAGTCTTATCTGTAAAGTAAATCATCATCAAACAAGACATGGTTTTTATAGGCTTCGGAAATGGTCAGCTTAAACTTTGTATAGTCAAACAGAGAGAGATCGCGATTGGTGTTTTCCTTACGGTCCACCCTTGTCGAGTAGTCCCGCATTTGCTCATCATTGGTTACAATCCATGTTACATTCCAACTTTTTTATTTCTTCACAAAAATATAAATAAAAACAAAAGTAACAAAAAACTTTGAAATAGTTACAATTAGGCAATTTTATTGCTGTTACGAGATCTCTTACCCAAACTCCGTATTACTTTTGACTAGTGCAAGTTTTTTTACGTTTTCGCATTAGAATCCGTAACTGAATTTTGTGTTGAAATTACTGTTCCAGAAGTAATTTTTCGTTTACGTAAAATAATAGATTTCGAATTTCGAAGTCACTCGAATGCTCAATGCAAACTCACACTAGACTTACAAGTGTACAGCATTTATCAAGTTAAGACAGTCTATCTAGCACTGGTACTCGTAAAAGGCGGCCTAAAATAGTATGCCGAATTCGGTATACTCGACAGTTTTAACTTAATAAATTAAGACAGTCTTAACTTAATAAATGCTGTGTAGGTACACATGTAAGTCTAGTGCGAGTTTGTATTAAGCATTCGAGTGACTTTTAATAAGACACGTCTAACAATCATCCACGTCGGCACAGAACTAGCGCAGTCGTACGAGCGCGTGGAGAACGCGGATCTCGAGATCTGCGCGCGCGTCGCCTGCCGCCGCCAGGAGCTGGCCGAGGAGCGCGGGGACGCGGCCCACGCGCGCGCCGCCGCGCACCACGCCGCCGCCGCCGCGCGCGCGCACAGGAAGCGCAGCCGCCGCGCCAAGGACGAGTGAGTATACAGGGTGGGTCGACGACATTTCGGACACAAAAAACTCGGACCAATGTATGATGAAAAATATTATTAAGATTGGAAATCCATACATTGGCCAAGGTGTCCGAAATGTCGTCGACCCTACAGGGTGACTTCTAATTTCACGTGTTCCTAAGGGGTGATAGATTAGGTCAAAGGCAACCGATTTTGAACATTAATGTCGTATGCAAAAGTTAACTGTTCTTGAGTTTTTTCAATTTTAACTTTTTGATTTTTTATTCCGATTTCAGACGGTTAGAGGAGATGCCCAATTTTTTCATATAGGCTGGGCCGTAGGTTACCAAGCAGAACGATTTTTATATATGTGGACCATGTATTATTATTTTTTTCTTATTATTTTTCTTTCTGCGATCAGTATCAACTATAAGCAGAACAAATGATGATGTATTAGGTATTTGTTCAGGTTATTATGCCCAGCGGCAGAAAAAACCTTCTGTTTTGTCTAAGTATCAAGTAGATCTTTCGGGTAGGTGAAGTATATCATGTCGTTTGAGCCTGCTGATTTCATTGTCATGGTCTAAAAGTTGTACCGCAAACTTATTGGCATGCGTTGAAAGTCTGGATAGATATTTTTTGCTGTGTTGTGCGATTTCCTCCTTTACTGTAGGCATTTTGAGATAATCATGCATTTCTGTTGTCTTGGTAAACCATGGCGCCTGAGTTATCATTTTAAGGACTTTATTTTGAAACCTTTGAAGAATCTCAATGTTGGAGTTGCTTGTGGTGCTCCAGAGTTGAATGCCATATGTCCATATTGGTTTTATAATGGTCTTATAGATAAGGATTTTATTCTCCAAACTTAAGCGACTTTTCGGCACATTATCCACATTAATGAATTAAGTCTAATATTAAGTTCACTCTTCTTTTTCTGGATGTGGGTTTTCCATGTCTGTCTGCGGTCTAGCCACATACCAAGGTATCGTACCGATTCTTTGTGGGGTAGGTTGTCTGGGCCAAATTTGACAGCGGGGCAGTTGTTAAATTTGGCCCAGTTCATCCACTTGTGTATTTTGTCAAGGTGCATTTGCAGTTCATATGAAGCGGTTTTGGGAGATTAGTCAGATGTAAGAATTGCAGTATCATCAGCGAATGTTGCAGTCATTACATCCTTTGAATCTGGTACATCGCTAGTGTAAAGCAGGTACAAGGTAGGTCCCAGCACTGACCCTTGAGGAACTCCCGCAGTTATGTCATGGAAATCTGAATAGGTATCATTAATCTTCACGTAAAATATCCTTTGCTCTAGGTAAGATTTTAATACAATGTAGACATTGTGAGGAAGGCATTTTTTAAGTTTATATAATAGACCTTTATGCCACAATTTAACAAACGCTTGCTGCACATCGAGAAATACTCCTGAGCAGTATTCTTTATGTTCGTAAGATTGCTTAATTTTGTTGCATATTCTGTGAACCTGTTCTATTGTAGAGTGATTTTGGCGAAAACCAAACTGATGGTCAGGATTCCTGACTCAGGAAGAATCTTCGTATCCGCTATTATTTGGTTTAAACGCTGGGCCATCATTTTTTCAAATACTTTCGAAAGAATAGGTAAAAGACTGATTGGTCTGTAAGAGGATGCTAGGTGCTGTGGTTTTCCAGGTTTCAGAAACATGGTTATTTGAGAGACTTTCCAGATCATAGGGTAATAACCAGTTCTTAGTATTCCATTAAATAACATTGTGATGAAGACTACTGCCTTTTTTGGTAATTGCTTTAGGACTTCGGCAGTGATCAGATCGAAGCCAAGAGCTTTTTTTAATTTTAGTTCTCTAATAATGTTAAATATCTCCTTCGGTGAGCAGGATTTTATTGGTGGACTTAGTTGAAAGTCACTTTTAAGATAAGTGGAAACTTCTTTATCTAACTCATCAGTTATAACAGTTTTCCATATTGAGTACTCTTTGTTGTTGGTTGGTGATAGGTTTTCTAGATGGCGCTGTAAGGTGTCATTTTCAATATTTTTAAGGAGCTTTTTCAGCTCTGCGGCTGCTTTTTCAAAGGCTTTTTTATCTTGAGGGTGACGTGTGTTTTGCCTAACTCTTCTTAGACGACGTTTTTCTAAAACTTTATGTTTGATATGCAAAGGTATATTTTTCTTGGACTTAAGGTTTCTGGCCTGAAGCGTTGGAGTACTCAGCCACGCAGCCTTTTGTATTGTTCTTGTAATAGAGGTTGTGGCTATTTCTATATCTTCATCGGATTTAAGTCTAATTTTTAAATCTATATTTTGATCAAGAAAACTTTTAAAGGCGTTCCAATCAGTGCGATTGTGATAAAGATAATAGTTTTCTGCTTTTTCTATTAATATAGTGCTGATAGTAGCTATTACTGGTGTATGATCAGATGAAGTATCAAAGCAGTTTTCAACTTTTACAAAGTTGGAGGCCATACCACTGTACATGAAGAAGTCAAGTAAATCAGGTAGTTTCTTGGGATCTGAAGGCCAGTTGGTTGGCTGACAAGTAGTGAGAATATTTAAATTAAATAAAATAAAAATATGTTTATTTTATAAAAGCAATTACAAATAAGTTGCCGGGGCTTCCCAGTAAGTAATCTAATGATACTTGTGTTGGGAAAACCTCGCTCTTCCGGAGTTAAATAATAAACATTTTACAATAAAAATAAAATTAACACAAAATAGACAGATGTGTGTGTGTGCGTGTGTGTGTGTGTGTGTGTGTGTGTGTGTGTGTGTGCGTGTGTGTGTGTGAGTGTGGGTGCGTGTGTGTGCGTGCGTGTGTGTATGATTGACATAACATACACATGTTAAAATGTCACAATAATAAATTAAGTAAGTCAAAACTTTTTTTTAATTCTCGTCCTCTTGTGTATGTTACTCTAGATCCCCAGTGTGTGTTTTTTGCATTCCAATCTCCTCCTATAATGAACCTCTTGCCAAGTGTTTTAAAAACCTCGTTAAATTGATTGCTATTAATTTTGTATTTTGGCGGGCAGTAAATTGATGTAACAGTCATGGGGCCATATTTATCATAAATTTCAATTGATGTTGCTTGGATGTGTGGTGTTTTATATTTGTCCTTTAAGTTATGTTTTATATTTTTCTTAACAATTATTGCACTTCCTGCATGTGATTTGTTATCGGGATGACATGTCGCATATGTGCTATAGCCTTCTATTTGAAAAGTGGTATTTTCTGTTAGGTGGGCTTCAGTAATTAATAGCACATCAATTTGATGGAGAGACATAAAGAGTTTGGCTTCTTGTTTTTTGTTAAGTAGTCCGTTTATGTTCCATGTTGCAATCCTGAAGGCAGCCATCACTGTATTAGTTTATTTATAACAGTGGTGAGTAGAGTCATTAATACACTCATCTGCTCCAAGAGGTTGTCTAGCGTTTCAGCTTGTTTGCAGAGAAGAATTTCTAAGTTAGTTTGTTGAGTAGGGGCCTGATCTGGACTTGTTGTTTGGGCGTAAGTTCTAGGTAATAATGTGGGGTTACGTTTTTCATATGTTTTTCTATTACTTTAGGTTCAATAGTAGTTGCTGCTTCGGCCTCCTTAGTAATGTTTTGAACTGTAGACTCTATATTTTGTTTCCTTTGTTGGATTTCCAAGAATACTTTGCATCCTTTGTAGTTGGCAGGGTGATCTCCTAGGTATAGTGCACATTTTGCTGGGATGTTCCTATCTTTTTTCAGGCATTCAGTCGTGTTATGATTGCCTGCACACTTAACACATCTAAATGGCCGCATACAGTTGTTCTTGGTGTGGCCATATTGTTGACACCTTTTGCACTGTACAATGACTTGTTTGCGATGTGGGTCTTCAATAAGTACAGATGTGTTATAAATATATTTTATGTTTTTGACTTCTTTGTTGTTTGGTCCAGGTTCTACATTAACAAACTATGTTGACAAAGGAATCTTTGTGGGTCCATATTTGGCATTTATTATTTCTCCTTTTACTTTGTTTCCAGTGTTCTCAATGGCTTCTTTGATTTCCTCAATAGGAGTAAGATGAATGTAGGTTTTTAATCACTACACGGTATGGTCTTTCATCTTTTCTAGTAAATGTGTGACCAATCAGGTTTTTTTCTCTTATAAGGTTCAATAGGCGTTTATAAGTTTCGACATTTACACACATAATGCGCATTTGTGTGTGTCTTATTATTTTGTAGGTGTATTCCGATTTCAGCAGGGTAGAATTTATCAATTCTGTCAATTTGCTTATATTCTGTATGCTGTATAGAACAATTGGAGGAGGTTTATGGTTGGTTTTGGTAGTTGGTATGGAAGCAGATTGTTCCTCTGTTGGAAGCGCTGAGTATTGATTTTGTAGCGGAATTTCAGTTGTAATGCTTTCATTGTCCGTTGAAGGTGTTCGGTTTGTTCTCTTGCATTTAGCAAAGCGGGTGATGGGTATGGTTTTCCATTCATTGTCAGAATCATCTTCTCCAACTGAGTGAAAAGATTCATTCTGGGCAGATGATAAATCTACAAGTGATGAGTGCCTAGGTTTTGATTTCTCAAATATATTGGTATTGAAGACTTGCTGAACTAGCCTTTTCGGAGTTTCAGTGCTGGCAATAGATGTTGGTACAACATTTTTGTTTGTTGTGATGGAATCCATTATAAGTAGTTGGCAGCACTTTCTATGTCAGTAGTCATTTTGATGTTTCGGTCTTTGAGAATAGAATTATAAAAATATGTAGGGTAGTTCGGATTTTAAAAAGTGAAATTATATAGTTTGTGTCACTGTTTTTAGTTGTTTAAACGACAATATTTGCTGAGATAACACTTGCACATGTAACACTGTTTCTAAACTTCACTTTAGAGTAGTTTTTAACACTAAGTTGTAACTATTTTATGATTTTATCACAAAAACACTAAGAGCATATCTAACGTCTACAATGTTGACGTTGACGTGGACCGTGTATTTAGATAGATTAAATTGCACATATCAAATGAATTTTAAAGGGCCCCGTTTTTTCAAAATAATTTAAAAACGATTATTTTGTCCGTTACGTGTTTTGAGATGGCAACATTTTTTTGATTCATAATAATGTAATTGTCAAAATATTTGATTGACAGATCTAGCAGACAGACAAATGTCATGGTCAGCGGAGCTATTGCGTAAGCCAATGGTAATCGAATGTCATATATTAAACAATTCTGGAAAGGGTTCAAATTAATGAAAATCATCACGGTTTTGGGCCTAATAGATGGCGACATTTATTATTTACGTATTAATTAAAAAAAACTTTATATTTCATCAATTTTAGCGTTATCCAGAATTGTTGAAAAAATGACATTCGATTACCATTGACTTACGCAGTAGCCCCGCAGACTGTGATTGAATTAAATGACAATGTCAGAATTGACTTAAGGATTATGTAATTATTGCCAGGTAATAGATCCTGAAAAATACATACTTAATACGAATTATACATATTTTGGAAAATTAAATGTTAAAAAACAGCGTTTATAAATAATTAAAATATTGATTTCGATCAGTACAATCTTAATTATCATAAAGCAAGTGGTAATGTGTAAAATATCCGTTAAAAATATGAACTTTTTGAATGGTCATTGTAGAGAACTAAATATTTTTTTAATAAAAAATGGGGCCCTTTAAAATTTTTTGGTAAACGGAATTAGGGTGTTTATAAGGTCATTAACCTTGACACCAAAAATTGTACTGCTTGGTAACAAAGAGCCCAAGCCTTGACCAAGTCCTTTAAATTAAATAAAAAACTACGTGCCGGATTCAGAGTTTTTTTGTTATTGTCGCAGTGCAGACATTCCAATAGTTCATAATAAGTAATAAAATGTTGAAAAGCTGCAAATGTTTTAAAATTACGCGTTTAAAAAGTATCATTTTCTTATTTTTTTCACAAACTTATTCGATAAAAAATGCAATTTTCTGTAAAAAAAACTCCTAGTAATGTAATGTGCAAAAATGTAAATAATATCTCTATCTAACAAGCTTTTATTTGAGGTATAAAACTTACAAGTAGCTGAAGTACATGCTGAGATAATAACAATGAAACCCACAGAGGCTAGATTTGTGAGGAATTGTTAATACATGTTTTAACTAACTAAATCGTTACTATTCTCAGAGGACTCGCATGCAATTCTGTAGACCGATGAATCGAAGTTTGATAAGGACGGGATCACTAACTAACATAATGCTCATTGCATTGCACGAAAAAAAGACCAAATGGGTCTCACAGACGGTTTTCAGTCAATGGTAGGGATGGGCATCGGTTAAAATCGGTTGCTTTTGACCTAATCTATCACCCCTTAACAGGAATACGTGACATTAGAAGTCACCCTGTATAAAAAAATAATAATAATAAAAATCTATGTTTTCCCCTATTTTTTGTTGAGTTGTGGGCTTATAGATGAGCATTAATTTGCTACAATTTATTACAATTAGCAGTCCATATTCAAAATATGAATTGAGAATAATCGAAATAATACACATACATAAGATGAAATAGTATTACTATATGCCAACAATAGAGTCAAAATTATTAAAATTAATGTGTAGTTATTTTTATTGTAGTCCACAAACATCTAACGAAAAGACACAGTCTATAGAAAAAACTAGGAAACGCGTTCGTGAGTACCATTGTTTTACTTGGTAACTCTTAGTATGCTTTTAGACACAACACCATACCACTATACAATTGCTTTGATTATATTAGGTTATCCCATAAAGTATCGCGTCGGAACCCTATTGAAAATGTCAAGCATGTTAACCATTTGGTCCTCAACTCTGTCAAAAATGTGAACGTCTACGCAGCGTCTTACCAATAAAACGACGGTAAAGCACTGCGTGTCGTTTCAAGCCAACTAGCAGGGGGTCTACCGGGACTTTACAATCGAAATCGTATCCGTGCGACCGAAGTACGAACGAACTTGATGAAATACCTTACCGGCGCTTTATCACGACATCTAGACGAAATTAACTGACAATCTTGACAGTTCAACTAGGCGACGACACAAGTTCCGGTAAGGTGTTAAGACGATAATCGTAACGTCAGGAAACAATCTCGGTACCAATCTCGCGATTTTGATAAGATGCCCGTACGTCTGTCAAGTCCCAGTAGACCCCCCCAATCACAGCCCCAATCGCATAGTTGTTTTAAAGCTATGCTTCTCCCCAGGTGTCCGTCCAGCGAGGCGAGCAAGAAGAAGGAAAGCCCCGCCGCCGCCGCCGCCGCACCCGGGTACTACGGCGGCGCCGCGCCCTACGAGCAGTACGCGGCGCCCTACACCCCGCCGTGGGGGTACCAGCAGCCGCCCGCGCCCTACCAGCACGCCGCGCCGTGGGGACAGTACCCCAACTACTACTAGCGCGCGCCGTGGGAACAGTACCTTAACTACTACTAGCGCGCCGCAACGTGGGAACAGTAGTCTTACTGCTACTAACCAACTGTATACTAGACGGTCTTGATGTAACTCGTGTGCTTGGTACTAACCAATTGTATACGAGGAGATCTTATTGATATATAACTTGTGTGCTTGTGGTTCAATGGCCCCGATTCTGAGAACACTCAGAACTAAACTAAACATATTGTCGACACTTTCTTGTACTTTATGTCAGATAAAGGGCCTCACTAAATTTAGTCCATGTCTCTGTAAAATTCGACGAAATGCGCTGATGGCTCGTCTAAGCTTGCTCGGGCTCTGTCATAATCGACGCAAATTTAGTTTGACAGGACTAAAAAAAATAACCCGTCACTATTGAACAAGTGCGGAGTAAGTGATGGCAATATTTATAGTTTAATTTTTTGGGTTTTAGAATCGGCACCAATGAATATAGAATAGTAAAGCGGAAGCTACGTTGCATTGTTTTGCGACTGTTTAGGTTCGCTCAGACGGTAAATAGAGATGTTTAGCTTAGTTAATTACGTTGTAACAGTATAGATTTTATAATTCAATAGATTGGATGTAAGACTGGCCTTACTTAACTATATCCTCAAGATTTACACTCGATTTGTAATGTTTTATTACAAGCATAACCAGTGGTTTAAATTATCGATTTTCTTGTATTATACTTCGACAATGAAGATTTGATGATTACTCTTGTACCTTAATTATATGTATGTATTGAATTTACAAACTAAACGTAGGTAGTTCGCACGTTTTTTTTTTCATTTGGAATTTCGTCGAGAATTCGTGTTTAGGGTTAAATAGATATTTCAGTTTTAGTCGACGTCTTAGAATTTATAATGAAGTAATTAATTTGTAAGTTTGTTTTAGCGAAACACGCGGTATGTTGAAATAGCTGCTTCAATATGCAATTGACGAAAAATAAAAAATAAACTATATTTGTGAGTTTTAATTTAACATCCAAATTTGTCGAGTTTTCCTGAGCAAGACATCAGAAAAAATGAATAAAGCTAGAAAATAAAAAAAAAGTGTGTTACTCTGCCGCAGAGCCACCTCTTTAAAAAGCAATAATTTATAACTCAAAAGAATGTACGCTAAACGTCCGTATGCTTTTGGCTGTACGTGCCGTAATGATAAAATCGACTTAAATTGTGTCTCAGCTGCGAAGTATACTCCCTGGCAGAGCCACCAAATAAGTATACTCAGGAATGATAAACGCAACTGTTTTCTGATTAAACCTGTTGTAGTTAGGTGTAGTGGTTATTATGTACCAAAATAAAAATAACGTACAGTTAAAAATGCGGCAGAATTCCACACAAAATTTGGGATCGTTTTCCATGGCGAGATCGTTTCGAATTTGTAGATATACCAACTTTGTAGAGTTATATTTAGTAGTGACCACAGATATTAGGTTTAATATTTTTGGAAACTGATAACACTGGTGTAGCCTACACCGTGTAGGACCAAAATAAATAGTGATGGGCCGAATGTGACTTGAACGAAATACGAAATTCGGCAATTTTAACTCCGTTTGACATTTGCCTGAAGACTAGAAGGCAACAGAAGCAATAGGAAGGTATTAACGAAGGTTAGCCACGCTATCTATCTGTCCGTGTTATAGAGAAGATTTTCCGTGCGGTTTGTATCTACTACAGCTAAAACCGTCCTTCGATTTTTTGGCGCGTAATCCTCAGAGTTGAGCGTTATTATTTCGAGAAAATGAATGAACGCTCAGTTTTCCGTTTAAATTTGTTAATTTTCAAGTACCTAATGATAACGTAAATCTAAGAATGATATCTTGTTAATTATACAAGACTTAAAAAAAACAATAAACCCTATTCAATGTATCCCAAAAATATTATTATCTACTTACGGGTATGTGTCATCTACTTACGGTGTCAGTTTGTCGTGCTACTTATGGGACATCCTGTATAATGTAACTGCATTTATGAGAGCCTTTGAGAATTTAGTTAAATACCACACTATAACCTGTTGGGAATCCCCCGTTTGAGTAGCAAGCAACTCACACCTAAGGTAGGTACTTCGTATAAATTACATCATAACTTTTTATATATTTGTAACTATTTGTAAAGCATCCTTGCTTCAGCAATCTATTTGAAATAAATAAAAGCTCAACTTAATCCAGGAAATAATTTTATTATATACCTAGAAACAAAACTGACAAATGGAATAAACAAGGATAACAAGTAGCAGCTACAAGACAATAAAGGTTCCTATCAATACTGATATATTTAAAGATAATATTATATTTTTTTCAATAGCATCACATTTCTCGTTTAACTTTCTCTGATTGGCTTATTTACGGCCTACATCACCCTGTTTGCTTCATTCGATGGTTGCAATATATTCGGCTGTAAGTTATTTGTTACTGCCGTATCCTGTACAGTATTTTCATTGATTGCATAATCTTGGTTAAGCTGTTGCTTATCTTCAAGCACATTCTCGGTATAATCTTGTTGATATTCATATTGTTGCTCTTGGACAGGTTCAACAGTTGCCTGTTCATTTTGACCGATGGCACTTTGATCCGGATATTCCCCTACGTACTGTTGTTCGTATGTCTGGTCGTATTTCTGCAACGTTGCATCGTAATCATGAGCATCAAGGGTATCTTCACTGGTGGGTTCGTAAACAGAGTTATACTCTTGAGTTGGAACAAGCTGAGGGCTTTCTTCAGGGTAATTTTCATCGACAGGAACGCTATTATCAGTAAATAACTCTGTTTGTTCTGTTTCGAAATCCTGTATACCCTGTTCGAATTCAGGGTTTGCGGGTACATCGAGGATTCCCTCTTCTATATTTTCCTGTTTTTCCGCGTATGTGGGTATTTGGTCAACAGCAGCTGCATTAATGACTGGATTTTCAGATTCAGCGAAGTTATTAGTACTTGTATTTTCAGGTTGCAAATGATATTGTCCGTTAGAATTTTCGTTTGTTGTGTAATTAGCGTTATCAATTTCATTATACTGCTCTAAGTTGTTGTATTCTTGATTTTCTGCAGAATAACCTTGATATTCTTGTTCTGGTTGCAAACTTGGATCGTACAATTCTTGAGTTTGGTTATCATATTGATAATTTTCATTAGTGTAATTTGCTGTAGCTTCTACCGTATATTCAGAGAGCTGATCATTGGACTCTGCTTGTGAGCAATATGCCTGTGGCTTTTGATATGTCTGATTTTGTTCATAGTTCACTGTATCAGTGTCATAGATTTCTGTTTCTGGATGGCTTTGCTCTTGAATAGGTTCGGCCTCAAATTGATGATTTTCCTTTAAAAATGACCCATTATCATTTGCAAAGTTATTGCTTATGTGATCATCCATTGGTACCACGTTTGAATTAACTAGTACGTTTTCATCACTCTTTTCACGATTTTCAGAATTAATATTCTGTTCTGTTGAAGAATCTGCCTGTATATATGTACTTTCTGCAATGTCATCATCATAATCATGGTGGGCATTTTCACTATTTTCTGATGCACAAACAGTATCGGCAACTGATGTACTATTTCGTAGTTCTTTTATTTCGCTGTTATGTACTTTATTTAATTGATACACTTCCCCTAAACTCGCCGAGTTAAAGTTTTCGGGCATATTGCATTGAGTTTCAATCCTTGAATCTACACCGAGTTGTTTGATTGCTGTTTCATTATTATCTCTTACTGGCTCTTCATCTTCCACAGACGAATAAGATTCTCTGGAGTTGAGCGTTTCAGTCGGAATTCTGTGTGATGGTTGCTCCAGTTGGTTGGCTGTACTTGGTTTACTTTTAACAGCAGGAGCGAGGTCTTCTTTTTCATTCTGTTTTAATTGATTTAATATTTCATATTTACTTTTCCAATCACTATCATTTTCAATCGTCGTCGAAGGTTTAAAAGATTTTTTTGTAACCACGTGGTCTTCATCTGGAGGTTGTATTTTAGGGATTAGTATAAATTTTTTACATAGTTCTTCAAGAACTTTAGATTCTTCAACATTATTAACTGGCAATTCTAAGGGATTTGTATGGCCAACCATCTGAGGTTGTGGCACACGATGCTCTGTAATTGGTTGTATTGTTTGGATCACGTAACCATATCGATTGTATATTTGTGGTTGATAATTATTGTTTGCAAACTGCACCTGTAAAATAGATTTCATATATTTTACAATCATTGAAAATAATATATTGAAGTCAATTTTTCCTTACCTTAGGCCTGTACGGAACAAGGGAATCAGAACATCGCATTTTATCAAGTCTTTCCAAAATGTATTCATTTCTTTCCTTTCTCTTTTTATCTTCTGCCAGGAAAGCATCATATTGCTCTCTTATAATTTTAATTTTACCGGATTTTGCCCTGAAATGATAAAAAAAATCTAGATAAAGTTTTTAAATTACTTTTTCACTATAGTATTTTAATTACTTTTTATCACTTTTCCCCATGTTGTTAGGTGTTTCTTAGATTAAAGATTTGAGCTGTATTGTGAGTAAGTAGGTTTGCACGGGGTTGATGTAAACAAAGCAATGACGCGTCGACCTTCGTTGAGGTTTTGCGGATCGCCTGGTACAGGGTGTGCCAAACATTACAGCACAATACGGTGATTGTACATTGTAGGTGGCTTCAATCTAGACTGAACATTTATATTTTTTCATTTGTTTAGTAGTTTTTCAGTTAAGTAGTTGAAAATTCAAACTATGCCACAAGAGCTTCTAACTCTCAACTAAACCATGTCAGTCTTCAAAATACTTTGAAGCACCGCAATATTTTTCTTTTCCGGAATTTGTGTAATGTAGGAATTTGTGTAGGTTGGCAAACATCTAATATCTTTCGTATTGCAATTTAGAACATGTTTTAGAACATACATATCATATATTTGAGCCATGCCATCGTAAGTCTTTCAAATGTGAACTAGGTCTTTCCGTACCAGCCGCCCCATGATACGGCACGTATTTATACGTCAACAGAATGTAACAAAGCCGAATGACCTTCGACCTTTGAGACATTTGGCGCACGAAATCTTTAAAGGTTAAAAAAATACATTTGTGGTAGGTACCTAACAAATGCATACAAAGGAAAAGTAAAAAATATCGTTTCTTAGTGGACATTAGCTTTAGGGGAATTGAGCGATATATTTTTAAACGCTTTCGGTCGGGTTATGTTATACTCGTACAAACGTGTAACGTATCTTCTATTTCATAAATTGAAATAATTATGTTTTGAACTTTTTATTCTCTTCAGCGACTTTTAAATCGTTTTAAAATGGTGGGGTGCGGAGAGTTAAGTGCTACGTATCCCTACTACCAAGTAGGTACCCGACTATACTACGTTAGTGCAATTAGTACAAAAAGTGCTATTCAAAATACTTGTAACGCCTTTTGATTGAGTGAACTACTTAGAAGGTGAATAACATGATGAGGGGATTACAGACCTAAGTATTTTATAGGTATAAATTTCAACTTGATACGTTCGTGCGTGCCTAAGAAACATAGAAGTGACAACCAGGCGGACATCAAAAGGTATAAGGTATAAGTAGGTAGGTATAAGTAGGCAGTAGTAATAGTTAGTAGGTAGGCTTCTTAACCAGATTCAACAAAAATATCTTACCCAATGTTATTATAAAGATAAGCTTGTCTTCGATATTTAGCAATACCACCGCGCAACATGATTTGTTATTAAAAGTTAGCTTTCACTAATTATCTTGTTAAATCTAAAAGTAAATAAAGAAAAGTAGAAAATAAGGAAATTACTGGCACGAAAAGGAAATCTAATTTGACATAGGTGCCTATGTCAGTTTACCTATATTTTTTTACTATGTCGCTCGGGCGTAAATTGTCTATTGTACCTACCTACCTGTATTACTTCAGTGTATAATCTACATTTGTATTAATTAAGGATATGAAACATAGTAGACACACTGTAAAGCCACGAACATGTCTCGGTAACCGACGCTATCATTTTAAAAATCTATCTACAGGCCACAGGTGTATTATAGGGGTACCTACCGATCTTTTGAAGTTACCTACTTCTATTTCATTTGTACCTATTCCAGCCTAAATCACAACACTATGGCAAAATTTATATGAATAAGGGCCGATTTTTCAATAGTCAGTTAAGCCTTCAGATAGGACTTATTCTATGGATAGCAAGATTGTGAATTTTTCAATTAGCGGATAAGCTCTAACAGAAGGTTAAACTCGATAACTTGCGGATAAACTTAGCTGCCTCTTTTTGCCTCAGTTAAGCTTTTATCTAACAGATTATTTGACGTTTCTGTCATCATGCGTATGTAAATATAGGATAATTTATTTCTGTTTTGCTTATTTTTTGTAAAACTATGGATATTTTACTTTATTTGAAGACAATAATGTATAGTTATCAAAACGGGACAAAAATATATATCACAAGAGGTTTAATTTTGAATATCTGCGCAGTAAGCTATTGTTGACATCACAGATGTATACATTTCTAGATGGATAAATACGTTTGATGTGTGCGTGTCACAAATAACACACTGCTAAAGATACGCTATATCAAAATGAGGATTTTTTTAGAATTATATTAAAATACTAAGTAGTTATTAAGACATACAGTAACATAAAGTATCTCTGAGTATATGAAATACCAAATCGATTTTTTAAAAAAGCATCAAAAATATTCTTAGCAATCAATATAATAAGATAGAAATACTTTCTCAAAGTTTACAGACACATGTTAAAATATATTGTATTTGTAACTTTTATTTGTATTTTTTTTCGGTGGGCTCCATCTAGTTTTCGGTATATCTATGTATTATCGTTGACGGCAAGTCTTGATGTCATACCTAAATTTTTTGTCAATTGGGACACCCGCTGTCAATGCGTTGAAAGTTTACAGTTCTTTCTAACAACTGTAAAATATATAAGAATGTCTCTTTCTTACAAATATCATTAGGATAGCTAGCAGAGGGTTATCTGACCATTGAAAAATTGAAACTTTATTATTCGTCTCAGTTAAAGCTATCTGGCTGTTCGATATCTGGCGTTTTAACTATCTATTGAAAAATCGGCCCTTAACCCATTCCCTCACGAAATTTATTATCAACATGCTGACCTCAGCAACCCTGCAAATTGGCAAAATGGCGGCGTAATTACTACATTGTTGTAAATAACTTATATCTCTGCAACCTAAGCATGTTTTATCATTCTGTAAAAAACAATGCACTTATTGTTATATTTCCTATCTGTGAGGCATAAAAATGTAGTGTTTAGTAAAATACGAAATTTGTTTCACAAATGTTTACTTTGAAGACTATGTTGCAAGTTGAATTACGTGAAATAAACAATATAATCTAATAAAATCTTTATAACAAGGGCCTATGCTGACTTCTTATCAACAAAACATATACAAAAGAACTTCGATGTTTTTACAACAGACCCCACTTGAAACCCGACCCCAGGACTATAAAAACAATAGTTTACGTCATCCACAGGCGAACTAGGACCTTAGCGCCATACAAATAGAGATCAAAATCACCTAACACTGATTGACTTCCGCCATTTTGCGTGGGTTGTACCTAATGAATCACCTTTTTGTTTATCTAAACTAACAATTACGCGTTGATAAATGGTTGTGTAAATGAGCTATAACTGATTTTTATTAGAGTAGCACTATTTTCAGGAACTAATATAGTAATAAAACACTTTGAAATCTGTCAACGGTAACTATTGAAGTGGAACTATTTCGGGCCTTATCTTGAAATTATTACCGTGTATTTTTCACAATCGAGTATCACAATATTCTTAGAATGATCAGAATCAATAGTATTTTTATAAAAAACACCAATTACTTTCTCTGAATCCGGAAAAACATAAAAAAAGTACCCTCAATTAACTTTGACACGCACAAAAAAACATGAAATTCAACCTCTAAAAAAAGGACTAAACATGCGCTTTTTTTTTTTATTATTCGTCCACAGAGTAAAACGTCTATCTAAGAACGTAACTCATAACTTCTTTAAGTATAGAAAAAAAGACTATTGTTGTAAAATAAGGCTCACAATGAACGCATTAGACCGCGGAAGGGGGCTACCGCTCGGGGTTTGAGGGAAAGTTTGACGTTTTTGACAGCGGTAGCCCCCTACCGCTCGGGTTTAAACGAGCGTATTGTAAAACTGCAACTTCGCAATAATTGACAAGTGGGTTTAAAATTGATATTAAAAGACCTAAACATTTAGGGGTACTTGAGAGAGATGATTCAGGTTGGCATAATAAAAAAACATGTAGGAATATGACCATAATAACTTTTAATAAATAACGTAAAGTTGTACACACTAAAATATTAAATTAAATCTACATTCCAAGTGGTGGCTCAGCTGGAACCACACCATCTGGTATTGGTATATCGCAAATAACTGCCTCGGCTGTGGTAAGAAGTGAAGCAACTCCACTGGCATCTATTAAAGCTCTTCGTACAACCTTAGTTGGATCAACAATACCTCGCTCAATCATATTGACATATTCGTTATTGAGAGCATCGTAGCCATAGTCATCGCCCATACTCTGCACTTTAGATACCACAACAGCTCCATTATATCCTGCATTGTTTGCAATTGTTGCACACGGCATTTCTAACGCATGTTTTATAATTTTAATCCCCATAGCTTGATCCCTGTTCCCAGGGTTTAACGAGTCTAAAACGGAAACACAACGAAGCAGAGCCGAGCCACCACCCGGAACAATCCCTTCTTCGATTGCTGCTCGTGTTGCATTTAGAGCATCATTAACACGATCTTTTTTCTCGTTTACATCAACTTCACTTACACCACCAATCCAAAGAACAGCTACAGTGCCTTTTAACCTAGCTGCCCTATCTATTAAACGACATTTATCAAACTCGCTGTCTGCTTTGGACAACTCAGCGTGTATTTGATCAAGACGCTGATTAATTTCCTCTTTTAACCCTTGACCTTTTAACAGTAATGTCGAATCTTTCGTTATAATAACCTCTCCCACTTGCCCTAAACTATCTGGAAGGCAATCTTCAAGCCTGCATAAGTTTGTGTCATCTTCAAAAAGAGCGGCTCCCGTAGCTATTGCCAAGTCAGTTAAAGTTTCTTTTCTGTTATCCCCGAAACCGGGGGCTTTAACAGCAGCTACAGGTAAACCAGCTTTCAATTTATTAACAACTAATACAGACAGCGGCTCCCCGTCGAAATCTTCTGCTATTATTATTAAGGGTTTCTTTTTTTGACTACAAATCTCCAAAGCCGGTATGAGTTGTGCGGCGGTGAATATTTTTTTCTGAGAAATAAGAACCAAGGCGTCGTTATATTCTACTTTTGGACCTTTAGTCGAATTTATAAAAAAAGGTGATATATAGCCACGATCAAGTTTCATACCTTCAATAATTTCTATTTCACTGTCTAAAGTTTTACCATCTTTAACAGTAATTACACCATCTTTACCGACTCTATTCATGGCATCTGCTATTAATTTTCCTATAGATCTATCACCATTGGCAGATATGGTGGCAACTTGTTCAATTTCTTGAGATGTTTTAACAGGTTTGGACAAATCTTTTAATCTTCTCTTTACGGCCTCAACCGCCATCAAAATACCTTTTCTGACTTCGATCGGATTAGCCCCTCTTGTAATGTTATCGAAACCTTCTTTCGCTATAGCCCTAGCCAAAATGGTAGCAGTTGTAGTTCCATCTCCTGCTTCTTCATTTGTCTTGTTTGCAACGTTCTGAACAAGTTTAGCTCCAATATTTTGAAATTTATCCTTTAACTCAATACCTTTAGCCACTGTTACACCATCTTTAGTGATTTTCGGTGCCCCGTAACCTTGATCTAGTATAACGTTGCGGCCTTTTGGTCCCATTGTTACCGCAACTGCATCTGCTAGTATGTCAACACCTTGCAACATCAGCGCTCTAACATCAGGACCAAATCTTACGTCTTTGGCATATGAGCGGTAGCCAAAGCCAACTTGAAAATAAATATTTGGCGTAGAAAACCTATTCTTTAATAATTTTAACATTTTATTTTAATTTGCAATTGATACAATAGCTTTCCGTCAATGTCTAAATAAATGTCAATCAATATAAATATCTTTGTCATTGTTTACGAAATAGGTACCAGCCAGTAATCATTTTCGTTTTTTTTCCCAAAATCCTACACAAAGTTTTTTATTTTCTTACAAATTTATGAAATACGAAACTTAATTACCTACTAGGCTGTGGGTAGGTATCGGGTTAAACTTTTGGTAAGTAAACCTACATACCAACAATTTAATAAAACTTCGCAGGAGTTTTATACTGGAACTAGTGACCCGCCTTCGCTTCGAAATGGTGTAGGTAATTTTGGCCGACTCCCGAAACTTTGATTTCGGATAACTTAAAGAAACTTTTGCTAAATGTTCTTTAGTACAATCTTAGTGAGAAAATTACCTAGCAAAAATCAAAAAAATCAAAATCAATTAAAATCCGAATCTCCAGCCTTTCGGAACTTACTATCGCCTGCATGTTACCTATGGGATTCAATTCATTAAATTAAATCAAGGATGAAGTAAGGTGATATTTTATCCTAAAATATTAATGCACTACATTGAAAAAAATAAGGAGGAAGGAGGTAGGTAGGCGTAGGTTTTATCTAAATTGATTAAGTTGAAAAAATTGTTAACAACGATGCCCTACCTTAAATTATTTAATAATAGTTAAATTCAAGTCCTTATAGCTACAGCTACCTTCAAAAGCCCACTTTTGCATTAACATTGTTCTTTGAAAAACGAAGCCTTTAGACTTCTTACCGCCGATTTCTGAATTGATAATTATAATTTGAGGCATACGTATTGATCAAAAGTATTGTTACATATTAAGTTAATAGCTCAAATACCGTTCTTAAATGTTTCATTAAATTCTCAATTCAGTTGAAAATGTGTTAAATATTTTTTTTTTTTTCTTTCTTCTTTGGATTAAATATTTTTAAAACTCAGCTAAAAATATGAGCGATCGCACCTTAGGTTCAGAAGCCTTAAAAAAAATTCTAGACAAATGAGCGGTTTTAAAAAAAAAAAAAAAAAAAGTTCATATAAATTCGCTAGATGGCGCTGAACAAACTAAGTACGCAGGTGTTACCTTTAAAAAGGAAAAGGATAGAAAAAAATATAACTATTTTTTTCTCTAGCAATGACAATGTCGGTTTAGATTTGATTTGAATAAAATGTAAATAAACCTTTTCCTTTGTAAAATTAAACAAAAAAATTAATAATATAAAAATAATAATTTTATTTTTTTTTATTTTTATTTATTAAGAAAACCAACAGCCATTAAAACTTAAATTAAACAATCATTTTGACAAACAAAAGCCAATTATAGGTTTCCCTAAAGTAACATAACAAATTTGCGTTTATTAGATACAAATTACTTCGTTTTTTTATGTAAATTTTAGTAAGAGCAATCAGTTTATTTTCTTCATATAAATTCCCAAAAGATAAAATACATACTTATTCATTTTCATATTCATAACAAGAAGTAAAAATACACAATACATACATATAACTATAATAATTACATAAAATGTTTATAAGTGTACAGTGTTAACGTGTGAGTGTTGCTTAATCATATGTGTAGGGCAAGAATAGATTCGTCAAACCTGCTTATTTATATTGAAACTTTCAATGCCTAACAACCTTACCTGGTTTCTAGAATATTGAAATAAATCAATTTTAGAGAAAAACTTATTATATGTTATACACAACCTATTCAAAACGGAGTTTTGAGCAAAGTTTGTACCACACTTACGAGTATTAAATAATTTGGCGTGTCTAGTTCGAACAGATGGAGTATAAAAAAATATTTCACCCAACAAATGCGGACTGTCTATTTTGCCATTGATTATATCATACAACAACATGAGTTCCGTCAAAAGTCGACGATTCTTTAATGTAAGAAATCTGTAATGGTCGCAACTATCTGTATAATGCTTCAGTAAGTTGGTTGATTTATAGTTTAAATAAGAAGTAAATTTTTTTTGAATGTATTCTATTTTATCTGTATAAATTTGATATTGCGGAGACCAAATAACACAACCATACTCCAAAATACTGCGCACAAATGAAAAATACAGCAGCTTAATGCAATGAATGTTTCTAAACAGTTTACAAGTGCGCATAATAAATCCTAGATTTTTGTACGCTTTATCTATTATATACTCTATGTGATTCTTGAATAAAAGTTTTCGATCTAATATTATCCCCAAATCCTTGACAGCACCAACTTCTTCAATTTCAACATTGTCGAATGTGTAACGGAATACAATCGGGTTATTTTTTCGTGTAAAAGAGATCTTTTGACATTTTTTAATGTTTATGGATATGATATTTTGTTTATAATAATCTGATAGTTGGTCAAGATCAGCTTGTAATTTATAGCAATCGTCTATTTGCGTAACTTTTATAAATATTTTTTTATCATCAGCGTACATTATGTGGCGCGAATGAGTAAAGCACTTATAATAATAAATCTTCAGACTGACACACCAACTGTGTGGCCCTAAACTAAACAAAGCTGGTACTATAGGTACCACAATGGATTATGGAATCCAGTTACACCCAGACACGAGCCAACATAGAAAAACTATTCTGACGAAATTGGCCCGACCCGGGGATTGAACCCGGAATCATCCGCAGTAGTCCGGTATATAATAATAATAAAAGTAAGTAATATTTTGTTTGTAGGCTGACGCTTAACGCTGTATATGTTGTGTATTTCTGATTACTTTGGACTTATCTATTATTCTATATTATTTATATTCAATCCTTTTACATTTTTAAAGGTCCACTTGCGTACTTAGTTTGTTCAGCGCCATCTAGCGAATTTGTATGAACTAAATATTTTTACTTTTTTGAAAACCGCTCATTACGAATATATCACATAAGTAGGTACCTACTTACCAACAAAAACAAAATACATAGTTGAAGCTCAATTTTTAGTTCATTAGGTAGGATAACAAATTGGTTTACCGATTAATATTTACGTGTTTAATCATCTAGTTAGAAATAAGCCTGTGAATTTTTTTAAGATAAAAATCTGGAACTCTAAATACTAATACTGGATTCGTTAGGCTTTATACATTTTTGCTTTTGACACATTCATGCCCATTTTCACCAACGTGTCACCAACGTTCCCTTCCTAAAGGGACACCTTCCACATTCAAACAATACCATAATGCAAATTAATAAAGTCGTTATTTACAATCAAAACAAAGTAAAATATAATATTTTCTACGCTTTTATCGGAATTTATCCAAGTCTATTCAAAAAGGCCTTAGTGCTTTCCCTGTGGACCTATCTCTTCTTATTCTGTGTCATAACATAAAGTAACTTTCTACAATAACTGAAAGTCTGTGGCGAGCGAGATGTTTGTTTGTAAACAAACAAGTGTGTACGTTTTAGCTTCTTAGATTGTAATTATAATATAGTGTAAAAAACTTAAATTTATATTTTGTACAAGTGTTTTAAAAAATACATTAATTAAATGATAATCTTCGCAATGTGGTCGTGACTCTTTGGAACTTAGTTCTATGGTCAAGATGCAAAGGAAGCAATATTTCATAATTTTACTATGCATAATATTAATAGCGTTTTGGATACATAGCAGCTCCAATAAAGAATTAAATAATACTATTGAATTTCTAGAAAGTAGATCAAATTCTTTTCAATCAAGTTATTTATTACAGCCTAAAAAACCTTTTTGTTCAGGTATGTTTTTTTAAATAATAAATAAATGCTACAATATTCCGAACTGAGTGGACATAACCACCAGTAAAATTCCTCTTCCTACACACTCTTCTTAAGTGGATTGAGGATATATTTTTACTGCCATGGTGCTTTATTAAATTATGTTTAGATTCCTTTCATTTACTATATTGCATTTCGAATACTATAATATAGCTAAAATGATTTCAGGTAATCCATTATTTATAATTGTGGTGACCTCATATGTCAGTCATGTCGAGCTGCGAAGTGCCCACAGAAGAACCGTCTCAAATGCAGAACTCCAAGATTTAAATGTAAAGAGGGTTTTTCTGCTGGGAGCTATACCTAAACAAGAAAAGTAAGTTATATACTTTTTTGCAACTCAATACCCTTTTACTATGTAAACAACTTAACATTTAAATCTGCTAAGCTTGATAATGTTGCTTTCTGAACCCTAATGCCAACTGTCCTCAGCTTAACTAATAACAATGTACTGTGATTCACAAGTTTAAATAATGTCTCATAATAGCATATAATTTCAGGTTTATCACCCAAGAAGCAATCAAGGATGAATTTAATATTTATGGTGATATCCTTCAAGGAGCATTTACTGAGAACTACAGAAACTTGACAACAAAAAATTTAATGGGCCTGCAATGGGTAGCAAACATGTGCCATGATGCATCATTCATTCTCAAAGTTGATGATGATACAGTATTTAACTTTAACATAACCTACCAATTTATTTTAGAACTGAGCCATACTGTGCCAAATAGGGATAGTTTTTTAATGGGATATATGCTGAACAATACAATTCCTCGTAGAAATAAGCAGAATAAATGGTATGTTACCTATGAGGAGTACCCTAGAAGTATTTACCCACCTTACCTCTCTGGCTGGTATTACATAACAACACCAAACACAGCTAGCAGGATATGTGAAGAAGTGATATACCACCAAAAGTTTTGGATAGATGATATTTTTATTACTGGCATTGTAGTTGAATCATTAGGAATTAAGTTAAGGCATTTACCTAATAATTTTTGGCTGCAGTATTATGAACTTTTGGAATGTTGTCTTAAAGATGTTATAAATAAGAATATACAGTGTAATTATGTTGTAGGTCCTAATGGAGGAAGAAACAATCTCATTCTTGAGTTTAATAAAATTGTACAAAAATGTGAATCTAATGAAAATTGTAAACCAAGATCAATTGATCAGGATGTTCATAAAAGTTGTGTAGTTTCCAATAATAGGGAAATATTTGGCCAAGGACATCCTGAAATCATGTCAATAAAGTTACTTTAGCTAATCTATTGAAAGGCAGAAGAATAATTATAACTTTTTATTAGACTGATAACATTTTAACAGTGAAACTTAAATATTATCTCATTGTTATTTAGATCTTAACATATAATTAACTGCATGGCACAAAATCAGCCTTTTTATTTATTTATTGTAAAATTCATACCTAAAAATTAAACTTAACTGTTTTTTGATATTGTCATTTATAGTTACAATAAAATAAAACTTGAGCAATTAAAATCTATAAAATGACCTAAAATTGATTTAATTATGACTAATATTCTTTTGATAAGACAAGTTAATAAATGACTTGGCTTAACTTTCACTAATTATTTAAGTGTGGATCTAAAATATATAATTTATCTAGTTAATCAGTCCAACTGTTCATAACCGAACTCCCATTTATGAAGCAGTCCTTAAACCCTTTCATAACATAAGTAGATTGATACCACTTTTCATTGTCAGTAGATTCAATTTCAAACACCTGTTCCTCATTTTTGCCATTGTCTTCTATTTTCAATTTCTCTAAATCATTTCCAATATCTCCAAAAACTTGGAATTCACTGCAACAGTCAAAATAATCTTCCTGACAGCAGTTAAAATTTATAACAACAACTTTAGAAGTTCTAGGAATCCAATATCCATTTGTATAAACAAAGTTGTCACTGCAGCTGAGATCAGAAACATTGTTCTGTCTTTTTTTTACCAAAACATACATGTTAGTTGGCGGTAAAGGGCTTGTGAATAGCTCACTAAGTTTTTCTGATGTTACTAATGTCCTGAAATAATAAAATTGAATATTAAAACACAACACCAACATACAACAAATAAAAATTATTTACTATTACATGCATGAAGATATAACAGAATAAAGTACAAACCTGAAAACATTTCTCTGTATTTTCTGGTCTGATGCAATTTCAACAGAATGGCACTGAACTTTGTGGCAGGCAGGCAATAAAAGCCTATAAACTTCTTTGAAAGCTACTGGTGTCCCACCAAGTGCAATACAAATTTCTTGAGGCATGCAGCATCCATTTATTTCTTGAAGAATACTCTGAAATAACATAAGGTAATCTTTTGAAACAGGTTGTAGACATTGAAATCATTAAGGTATGGTACTTGGTTTTAATATTTACCTTTAATATAAAATCTAAGTTATTTAAAGAAGTAGACACAGTGTGATAATGACTCTCAGCTTGGAAACTCAGTGGTTTTAACTCATCTTCACAAAGTTTTCTTTTATTTACTATCTGTTTCAGCCACTGGTATGTGTAAGGAATTTGTAGCCTTTGATAAGTCAAAAACTTGACTAGTTCAACAATAATGTGACCGCATGAAATTGAAGTTAATCCACCATCTATGTTTAAGTCGATTGTAATTGGCTTAAATTTGCTAGTCATCTTAAATTTTATTTAATAAAAATTTACACAAATAATATCAAAATAATTGTCTGACTTAAACTTTTGGGTAAACTTTACATAGAATACAAGACCACCCACTGTTATGACAGCAACAATAACCGCCATTAGAGTCAATGTCATTTTAATTTAATATGGCAATGACGATTGTTTTCACAACACATTTAGTGGATAATTGCCTTAACGTGGCCAAAGCAAAAGGCATCGATCAAATTATGATTTTATTTTATATGAAGTTGGGTCAAGAATTCAGGACCACTGCCTCCAAAGTGACAGGCAGTTATCAGTAGTAACTAGGATAACAGCTTCTGTGTAGGTAGAGGCAGGTCCAGGCACGGTGACATGGCGAGGGGTAGTAGTAAGTAAGTACGAACGAGAAGTTTGCAAGTGAAGGATGCAAATATAGCGTCTGTCTGATTTCTCTTTCCGTTTTTAACGGTATAAGGGCAGATGGTGGAGTAATAGCTACCAGGAATATAGCGATGGAGTTTAGGTCGGCGACTTTTTTTTTAAATATAAAATAGGTAGCAAACGAGCATGCGGGTCACCTGATGGTAAGTGATCACCGCCGCCCATATACACCCACAATAGGGGATATTCATGTTTTTTTTTCTTGCCTTAAATTAATAGTTTACAACATTATAACATAGAAAAAAATATAAAAAAATCTTCAAAATACTGTAGATATTTTTAAAAACGAAATTTAAAACATTGAAAAAATTAGGGCAGTTGAAACGCCGCCATTTTGCGCGCGCTTTGAGTGACGTCACACGACACGTCCAGTGGGACTTTACTATGAACTTTTCAGTTATTTCATACATATTTACAGTTTTAATAGCTTTAAAACCATGCAAGAAGCCAAAAACTTATCTTATAAGTATTGCATAGTACCGGAGTGCAAAAATACTATTCGAAAAACGCCCGAGAAAGTGTTTTTTTCGTATTTCAAGTGATGCGAAATTACGAAGACGGTGGTGTAAGGTGATGAGAAGGGATAATATATCTCCTAAATCTTGTTCATATTGTTGTGAAGATCATTTTAACGTAAGTATATTTTATTTATATACAGCTTAATGTGAATTAGTAAAAAGTAAGTTTTGCATTAGCTATTGAACATTAGAAAATTCGGTATAGAATTAACCTACCCTATAAGAAAAGATCAGTAGCTATAAGTTTCTATTAAAACTTTATTCCTGTTGTGGTTTTACGATTTTTTTATGGTTGTTGATTTATTCCAGGTAAAGGAAGATACAGAAAATTATATTGAATACAATTTAATAAAAGAGCAAGGAGAAAAATGTACTCTACGGTTGAAGAAAGGAGTTTTGCCTCATATATTTTTGTGTCAATATGTAAATGTTTTGGTGTATTTTAAGTAAACTTATGAATAAAAATCTATATTATGGTCTTAAATATACTATGAAACATCCTCTGATCTCTGCGCTCGTATAATCGGGTTTCGATGCAAAATTATATGCTATCATAAATGCTTCTGTTCCCGGTAGATTGTCCTAATGTGCTATGACGGAACCAGCTTCAGTCATCGTCAAAGATTCACTACAATCTAAACCAAACTTCAATACAAGAATATAGATTTTTTTTTTTTCACAAAAACTTATAGTACAGTATAAGTTTCGACGCTGATGAATGCAATGTCGTGTCAGATGACGTCATATTACGTTCGACCAATGGTGGCACGTTTTGGAAGTTTGAATTTCGCTCCCTTATTTTGCACTTTTTAAATATTATTTTAGGGGTTTAAATAATAAATAAATTAAAAAAAAAAATTGCATTATAATATAACGATAATTAGTATTCAAGAAAAAAATATTTTAGGCCATTTAAAATTTTATGCATATCCCCTATTACATACCTATGCGTTGCTGGCCTATGAGAAATTGGGCACCGGATACCGCACTCACCGAACGAAACGCAGGAACATCATCCCTACTTCATGTTTTCTGTGCAACGGTGGTATTTCACCGGTCGAGTCAGCCCAGTAATCGCTGCAGACGGAGCCTACAGCTGATTCTTCTACCACTCACTCCACGACTTGTACGAAAGAGAGAAATTATATTCAACGTATTTTATTCAAAGAGTTAATCTATCTATCTATCTATCTATCCTGTCTGTGTATTTGCGTAGGTAATAAAATCCGTCCATTAAGTTGAGGTAGGTCCGAAAATTAGATGGGGCTACTATGACTTCAGTGACGATGTGAAGTAGTAGGTATGGATATAGAGTCGCAGTCAAAAAAGACCAAATAACAAAAAGTGATTCTCCGAAATAGTTTTAGTAGTACCAACTGGAGCAACAAACCTTCTACAATAATAGAAGGTCGACATAGTGGCTGTCGGGAAAGCAAGATACACGTAACAGGATAAGTTTAAGGTGAGTACTAACTTGTAGTACCAGGAAGGAACCCAGAATCACAAGGACGTATTTGTTATTGTTATTTGTTTATTATTGCCGCAATGTGGTTGTTGTCGTCTTGGCACAGGTGGAAAAAATAGCACTCACGAGGATTACATTAACGCAGAGATGTTCAAGTTGTGTTTGACCAGTATGACCACTGGTGCTGTCTTAATTGACTTATTTTGGCTGTAGAAGCTCATCTTCAAAATGTCAGTAGTACCAGGAGTCCATTTGTTGTAGATTATCAAAATAGTGGCTGCTGGGCAAGCAAGCAAGCAACACGTAAGTTTTAAGGCGAGAACTGACTTGAAGTACCAGGAACGCAGAGTCAAAACTGCGTATTTGTTGTTTGTTTATTGCAGCAACTTTATATTTATTGTTGACGTCTGGGCACAGGCGAAAGAAACCGCTAGTAGGTACCAGGATTAGGTACATTACTGCCAAGATGTTCAAGTTGCTTACGCCCGCCGAAGCTGTCTTAATGACGTAAGTTGTTGACATTATTACAAGTTTATTATATTAATTTTCGATATGAATTGAAAAATAATCAAACCCAAAAATGCGTGGGTTATCTGTATTATAGGAAGGACTTCTTGCTTTTTAGTTAATAAAACTAACGCTATGTGAAATTAGTTTACCATGTATATTTTGCGTCACTGAATTTATAATTATTTACATAATTAATATAGTAACCTTAACATTAAGAAGTCTCTACACTACACATCACTATTTTTGGTAGATAGATTTATCTTTTGGCAATGACACTCGTAATTAATCTGGCGCCATCAAAAAGCTTTCCCCATTTTGGTGGCAATCACGGAAAGGATCAGAATTATTTGAACATCTTCTCCGTTCTTCTGTTAGCATCCTTTACTTGGGTAATGTTGTTTTCTCCCTGAAAAATAATGTTATTTAGGTACATAAAGTATAGGTAGGTGTATGCCTGCATACAAGTCTTTCTATTAGGGTTGAATTGAATCAAATGAAAAGAATTGTCTCTTTAAAAACTCCTTACTAATCTGTTTACAGAATTACACTCAAAAACAATCAGAGTCTTAAGGTCAAGTTTCAATTCAAATATTTTTTTGCTTCACCCGTTTCTACCATCTCATGCCCACCTTTTTAACAAAATTTTCAATGTAAAACCTACCTTCTGGGCGATGTTGTCGATGAGTTTGTTCTGTGCCAACACCTCAGATTTTATTTGCAAGCCGAAGTTACGTAGATCATGAACACCACCGTGCACATATTGCAGGTTATCCTCCATTTCGTCTTCACCGGAATCGTGGGTTATTCTGAAATAAAAACGGCGAAATTATTTGTCAGTAAGTAAATAAGTTTCTAAGTATATTATTCAGTCACTAAGTATATTATACAGTCAATTAAACCTACTTATTTGTTAGGTGCTCACCATTCAATGATTCCAATGAACCCATAAAAAGTTGGATACCTACTTGTTTTCGTATACAGTTTATTTATAACGGGTGTAAAAAGACCACTTCCGAAGCCTGAAACCATATATATTCTTGAGCCTCAATAATAACTAAATTCACTAACAGCATACCCATAAAACTCAATTTAAAAAGTTATTAAGGATTGAAAAGTCATATTCGCTGCTTGATATCATCGCTCACACATCAACTGTTGGATCAGGTGCGATTATTTACATTGCAAATTAAATTAAAACCCTATTTAATTTGAAATCATCGCAAAATCTGATAGTATTATTGCAATTTTGGAAAATTATGTAAAAAATTTTTTTTTTTTAATCCTAAAAATATTTTTTTTGCTTGCTTTTCTGGAGGGGAGAAATGCCCAGTTTTTGTTTTCGGAAGCAGTTCTTTTACACCCCGTATTTAGTTGGTAGATAAAAAATAGTTAAGTACTATTAAACTGACCTTGTCACGTATCCTGTCTCAAAATTACTGGTTTGTTGGATATTTTTTAATTTTTCTGTCTGTTCGTTTAATAATCCCTCTTCGTCGTTTTTAGATTTTTCTTTGGATGCTCCTCTGAAATGAAAAAAAAAAAATTAAGTACAAACACACAAACCTACTTTAAAGCTTTTTCCTCTTCAACTTTTTTCGCGAAGTCTTAAACTGACACCAAACTAAAAATATTAGGTTCCTACTTAAATTTTTTACACATGGGTAGTTGGCAGACATAAAAATTTCAGGTACTTAGGTGTTAGGTAGGTATATACCTAGTCCTCACAAAATTAAGTAAAAATCGTTTTAAAGATTCACAAAATATGCTGAGGATTAGTCTAAACGTTTGCCAACTCGTGCACGCAAAATTTTATATTTTACTAGCTGAACCCGCAAACGTTGCTTTGCCAAATTTGAAAAAAAAAATTGGGTGTTGTCAACCCTTTATTCGTAGATGTAGGGCCTGCATCAGGATTGGGACAGACAATTTGAACAGTTGCTCTCAATTATTCCAATGTGTTTGCAATTAATATCAGTTGAAAATCATATTTCTTGAGTTTTATTGTATTTTTTTAATTTTGCTAGAACTAAATAATTATCCCATTTTACACACTAATACCATTAGTTCAATATTTTTTCATTACAATAACGACATATTACCTACATGTTTTTAAAAACGTTACTAAAACAGGAATATTTTAAAATCATTGGCCACTGTTGATTTCATATTATTTTGCAGCTGTTCAAAGTTCCACATCAAAAATATTTCTTTAGAAATTTTACACAAATCAAAAGTTTAACATTATTTTTTGAGAAAAATACTTTAGTTAGCTCTTTTATTTGGTAGTTATTCACTGATGCGGTTAATATTAATTATTTTAGCACAGAAATAATGATGGTATTAAGTGATTTAACCTCGTTACGAGTAAAAATATGAACACAGTAAAAAAATATGAAGTTTTTTTTAAAGCGCCATATTTCTAGCATACTTTTTTATATTATTTTTTATACTTTCTATCAATTATTTTTTAGGGTTGCCTTTAGTTCTATTAGCCCTTCAGAGGTTATCCATTGTTTCCTGGACACCCGGTATACCTAAGATTAATCTAACATCAAAGTTTGTTTTTTTAACTTGCAAGTCACCTCTGTGTTTCTATCAGCTACATGTTATCCCAGACTGACTTACTTCCTTTTCCATACAAACAGCAGCAGACCGCAGCACTCGGCTCGTGCCAGGTTCTCATCGGCATCTTGTACGTGAGCTGCCACTTCCTCCATGTGACCATTGACAGCTGTCAACTTGGCTGCAAGAGTAAATCTACTGATGGCGGTTTAGCAATCGCAGATAGCCCCTACAATGTGAGTGAAACGTCGGAGACACAAATTAATCCAATGGCTTTCCTTCTTTAGTTAAAGTCTCTTTGTGATGGTTGTTGAAAAAACTACCACTACTACCTATTTATCTACGAATATTTTACGCACTTCGAAATTACAATTCATCTGGTATAAAAATTGTAGTTAGAACTAGGGCGGGGTTTTTAACTAAGTCTTTCTGTTTAAGTATAATTAAATTACAGCTACCAGATAACTTACCCTTCTGATCATCTAAGTTATTTACAATTTGACCACCTGCTTCCTTGCTCTATGAAAGGAGAGGGATAGAGTAAGAGGATAAAAAGAAGAATTTCAAAAGGATGTAGAGTTAATGCAAAGAGGGACTCACGTTGTCGATTAACCCTCGCATGCGGCGTGTGGACTCCAACGACTATAGAGATAAAAACAGAAGGTTACGGATACACTGGGTTAAATATTCAAAAAAAAAGAATAGGTGAACCTAGGTGCTTACTTGCTTACTCAGTCTTTGTGATTTCTGTTACGATATGGCAAAACTTTGTGAGAGGGATATATTCTACTAATAAAACATTTTAACCGTAAAGTAACAAGTATACCTAAATAATATTGCGTACCTACCTTATTGGACACATCACTGGCTCGCCATTCAAGAAGATCTCGGTATGATTCATCATAATCGTTGCTCATTCTGTAAGCGAAGAGATAATGAATAAAACACAGTTACACCAAATACTGTTTACAAATAACTTAGTTATTTCGTAGAAAGTATTGAAACAGTTTACCTGATTTCTATATAGTTAATATGCCACGTATGAAGTAACTATATAGATTAAAGGTAGGTATATTTTATCCCAGTGTCTTGTCTTTTGGAACTAGACGGACAGAATGCACCATCAAGTCACCATAAGGTAGGTAACTGTAGTTCTACCTACAGCTATTGAATTGGAACTTTGCCAATTGTTGTATGGATTCAATGTCCAACTTTAGTGCGCATGCTCGCTGATAATTAATCAACTTTGTGGGGTTTCCATTTTGGGATAGTCGATCTGTGTATGGCCAAGTTCATTTATAACCTACTTGTAGGTATATCATCTTAAAATGTTGTATAAACAACAATATCAGTTACTAACTATTGGTGTAACTAAATAAATATCAGGTTCTTTTTTGTTCTCTGTCTAGAAGCATAGAAAAATAATACATTTTACCTACTATAAATTTAGGTACCGTGAAGATTTCCTGCTATCTTTGAAATATCTTAATTCCTTTACCATACCTATTTAGGTAACTCCGATGTAATTATTTACGACATCACATTAAAAACCCCAAAAATAAAAGTATTACTCCATGGGTATAACACAAAGGAGTAGTTCAAATCAGCTTCTAATTTTGTTAAACAATAATTCAAAACTTTTTAACGGCAGCGAAGAGATTTTTGGCGCTCCGCCGGGTGTTGCCGCCCAACGCTCGCTCGGCTCGCGCATGTAGTGTCAATATCAACCTAACACGCTTGTCGCTACGCCCCTCGCTTACCTACTAAATTTACTTACCATTATGGTTCTTTCTTATCCACTAGCTAAATATGGAATCAGTCCGATGAATTAATAACAAAAATTTTGAAGCTCCTCACTGAAATTGATGATGAATGATTGACGACCTCTGTGGTGCAGCGGTATATATACCGGACTGCTAAGCGGATGGTTCCGGGTTCGATCCCCGGGTCGGGACAATTTCGTAAAAATGGATTTTCGGTATTGGCTCGTGTCTGGGTGTAACTAGGTTCTCCCCTAGTCAGGGGCGGATTTGCAGTCTCGGCCGCCCTAGGCCCCAAACCATCAGCCGCCCCTTTTTAACATCCACCATATAGACTACTCAAGAAAAAGTTTTTGGATCTCTTTGAATTTTTATATCTCCCTGAATTTGCTCAATTAACAAGAGATCTCCGTTAATCTCCGTCCATCTCGTACTTCATATCTATACTTCTATACTAATATTATAAAGAGGAAAACTTTGTTTGTTTTGTCGAATAGGCTCAAAAACTACTGGACCGATTTTAAAAAATTTTTCACCATTTGAAAGCCACTTTATTCACGAGTAACATAGGATATATTTTATTTTGGAAAAAATAGGCTTTCGTAAGATATTTGGGTTTTTCGGACACAAGGTATAAAAAATCAACCAGAAAAGTTAGTTATTTTGCATACGCTGCCTTAACTATAAAAGACTAGTGGCCGCCCGCGACTCCGTTCGCGTGGAAGTCGGTTTCCCGTGGGAATGAGAAGTTTTCCCGCGGTAAAAAAAAAAGTTGCAAAGCGTGGGCGGGTCGCTAGAATTATTATAAATGTGAAAATGTGTATGTCTGTATGTTCTTCTTCCGCTTAAACGTAAACCGTAAAAACGGCTTAAACGATTGTCTTGATTTTGAAATAGAATAGTTCATGAGAGTCAGAATGGCGGGTGTTCCGTAACAGATTTGAACGAGTCATATGTCAAACTTTAGTACCTGGGATGTACTATTTGGTACCTATCAAAGAAATTGGCGTACCTCTTTAAGAGCAGAGATATAACCAAAAGCGAGTACACCCGCCACATTGACTGTCAGAATGGCGGGTGTATCTCCAGTTCTCGGTTATAGACATGTTGATGACTTATTTTAAGTATACCAAATTTTAGTACCTTTGGTGTACCTTACATAAAAGAGCACCACATCTCAAAATATAGCTTGATTCCAAAGGAATCCAAGATCTTGGTTTTAGATACATTGTAGCGACATAGATGGCGCTTATTGTCGTAAACATTCTTCCCGGCGGTCCGCATTTACACATATGACGCCTAAGTACAGGGCCTCAAGTCTGATATTTTAAGTAAGGGGACCTTTTTATTGTCTATAATGAAGTGCTTGTCGATGAAATATAAGCGAATATCATTAAAATTTGGATTTTTTAGTAGTTTTGCGGCAAAATTTTGTTTTTCGGCATAAATAAACTTTTATTTCAACTGTAAGAACGACTTCATTTAACTTAAATACTTGGAATAGGTGATGTCAACCTCGAATATAGACATTAGACATAAACACCAAAAAATCGCTTGTCCAATTTATTTTCGCCAGGTTATTGATTTCGCAAAAATCTCGCCAGGGTCATAATTTTTTGCCAAAATGGCGAAAAAAGTTGAGAGGTGTCAAGGGACACCCGGATGGAACGAAATACTTTAGTAAACACAACTTCTAGGTAGGTAAATATCGCATAACTAGACTACTACAAGTACACCTACTTAATGCGTAGCCACCGCCGATACCTAGAAATCGCATAGACAACATTTCTACCTACCTTCTTGATAACGGTTAGGTAATTATAGATGGGTAGGTAAATATCGCATTACTAGACTCCTACAATTACAGCTACTGAATGCGTAGCTATCACTGAAACCTACCTAGGAATCGCATCGACAACAATGATTATTCTACTTACCTTCTTGATAACAGTTAGGTATACCTAGTTACCTTACATATAAATCACATACCACAAACATTTTCTTAACTTTGAATCATAATCTACCAATGCGAGCTACGTAGGTAGGTACTATGTTAAGAACTTACCTACGTATTTATGAAAAAAATATGAAACTTTCTCTTTGAGATTTATAGGTATAGACGCATACACGTCATAGATACGCGGGACTTTGTAAACACAACAGAACCGCAATAGAATACGCACGGATTGATATTTTAATATTAAAATGTCATGTAGTTACATTATTAAAAGTTAAAATCTTGTTACATGTGCTAGGTCTATAGTATATACCTGATACATACTTACGTAGTTTGCTCGTAATTGCATGGCGCCTATTTTTTTTTTTTTTACCAATTAAATATGTCAGTAAATATGTAGGTACATACCTCAACACCTCATTCATGAGTTTGGGACGACCTTTTTCTGGAAGTACTTAATTTAGATTGGGATTTCTTTCTTTCTTTTTTTATTAAGCTATTGCATAGCTTTTATCTCAGGCTCTGAGCGCGGGGACCGAATGTAAAAATTCCGTAACGAAAAAACCTAACACCCCCCACTCCAACCGGCACAGCGGTGCAGCAAAGTCGTGTATCGTCGGTTTAGTTCGGCAGACTTCGGCACGGTGTTTGGGTGCCTCAAATTCGCCCCATTATATTGAGTTTTCGTCTTAAAACAAGTTTTTCGTCCCTCTTTTGGGGCCAAATTGGAAAAAAAGTGGGGCAAAAACGAAAATTTACATAGACCTCCTTTTGGAGTTGAGTAAGTTACTGGACCCCTTATAACTCCCCCCACCATCTCAGGCTACCATCAGGAGTTACTACCAGAGCTAGTTACTACTGGCTTCTCAGGGGATAACTCCTCAACGGAGCGTCGGAGGTGAATTCTGACTTCAGTTCTGACCCCCCCATAGCACCATATACCATCTCGACCAGGGACAACTCCTCGCCAGAGATCCTGCGATATCTTCGGACGGGTGTGTCGGAGACCAGCTTCGTCTTCGGTTCTGGCAACTCCTCACCACTCCCCTTCCACCTCGGGACTCAGCTACCACCAGAGCACCCCTCCTGGCTTCTCAGGGGATAACTCCTAAACGGAGCGTCGGAGGTCAATTCTGACACCATTTTTGACTCCCTTTAAGAAACCCCGCACTAACCCAGGACCAACACCAGGGACAACTCTTCGATAAAGAACCCCTCATATCTCCAAAACTGTGAGTCGGAGACCAGATCTGACTTCGGTTCCGGTAGCTCCTTGGAGGTCCCCTTCCACCTCGGGACCCAGTTTCCACCAGATCATCCCGGTTCGCTCCGCAGGGGATGACTCCTCAACGGAGAGAGATAGAGACACGCGGATTGCGGGAAAGGATTAAGTGTCTTTCTCTGGACACAACCCACCTACTACGCCTTTCCCCAAGTGAAATGATCGAAATTTTGACTTTTTAAGCTATTGCATAGCTTCTATCGCGGGCCTTGAGCGTGGAGACCGAATCCAGAAATTCCGAAACGAAAATAACCTAACACCCCCCCACTCCGACCGGCACAGCGGTGATACTTTTTTGTTTTGCCATCTATCGATGAATAGCAGAACTTTTAAAGACTTATAAAAATATTTTGAACAATATCAACTTCTCATTTATTTAATAAAAAAAAAATGTTTTCTTATCGGTCACCACGCTCAAAAAGTTGAATTAATATCAAAGAAAAAAAACAAAGGAAAAAAATACTGAATAAGTAAAATAAATAAATAATTATTAGGTACATTTTTCCCGCGGTAAAAAGTTCCCTTAATTCTTTCATACATAAATATTTTAGGTTTCTAGAACCGTTTTGGCAGCGCACGCAACTCAAGGATGAATAATTTTCCCCGTTTTTTTCACATTTTCCATTATTTCTTCGCTCCTAATAGTTGCAGCGTGTTGTTATATAGCCTTCGATTAATGGTCTATTCAACACAAAAATATTTTTAAAATTCGAACCAGTAGTTCCTGAGATTAGCGCGTTCAAACAAACAAACAAACAAACTCTTCAGCTTTATAATATTAGTATAGATCGAGAAGCACTTCATTATAGACAATAAAAAGGTACCCCTACTTAAAATTTCAGACTTGAGGCCCTGTATTTAGGCATCATATGTGTAAATGCGGACCGCCGGGAAGAATGTTTACGACGATAAGCGCCATCTATGTCGCTACAAAGTATCATAAAACCAAAATCCTGGATTCCTTTGGAATCAAGCTATATTTTGAGATGTGGTGCTCTTTTATGTTAGGTACACCAAAGGTACTAAAATTTGGTATACTTAAAATAAGTCATCAACATGTCTATAACCGAGAACTGGAGATACACCCGCCATTCTGACAGTCAATGTGGCGGGTGTACTCGTTTTTGGTTATATCTCTGCTCTTAAAGAGGTACGCCAATTTCTTTGATAGGTACCAAATAGTACATCCCAGGTACTAAAGTTTGACATATGACTCGTTCAAATCTGTTACGGTACACCCGCCATTCTGACTCTCATAATAGTTCGACATCCAGGAAAGAAGAAATTACGATAATTTTACTGCGGGAAAAAGCCTCATTCCCACGAGAGAAAAACCATTAAGTTGCGGGTGAAACCGCAGGGCGGAAAGCTAGTACTCTATATAATTTTTCGTAGATCTACGTACATCCTAGTACACATAATTTGATCAAAAAGTTAGCGCACCTATGTATGTAAATCTTCGCAAATCAAAAATATTGTTTACTGAGTACATACTTAATTAAATTACTTTTTTGCCTACTTTTGACTAAATAAATTTAGAAATTTAGGGAAAAAAATAGTTTTATTTCGCAAGAATATGGGTACATGAGTTGTTACAACTAGTTTTTTTGCTGTAAAATACTCTGCCAACTTGGCATACTTGGTTATGTGACAACTTTTACACGAGTGTTATCAACTTTCAACACTTAATTGCAAGTAAAATATTTGAATATCTAATTAAAAACAAAAAAAAAAGTGCGCGTGGCTAGTGTAGGTAAAAGTAACTATAATTTTACTTTGATAAATAGTAATAATAATAGCTGCTAATTTCTAATATTTTACGAGGTTTCAGGATTAATTTAAATAAAAAATTAAACGATTTTATTTATTCAACTATAAGTTAAGAGTACAAAATAAGGTTTAATAAGTGTTATACAATGTGTTACAAAACTCTACTGCACTTAAGTGCAGCAAAAACAATTATTTAAATCTTCGCAATCCAATTTCCTTAAAAAATCAGCTTCTATGTTAAGCAAAGCAAGATCATTTAACCTTTGGTCATCTATATAATTTTTAACTCGTCGTAAACAAGAAAACGATCGTTCTCCAGAACAGTTAGGTACTAGCACTAGCACTAGCACTAGCACACAAAAAAACACTATAATTTGTTTTTTTTATTATTATTATTTGGTTCAATGCTATGAACCTATTACTTTTATAAAATTTTACACCATGATTAATTTAAACACTAGCGCCATATTTATTTAACATTTTGTTATTGTTATTTATTGAAGTTCTAGTTTGATCCTCATAGTTGTAAAACCGTCTGTACCTAAGTAGGATTTCGATATTCAAACTAGGACTATTTCCTATGTTAAATTATATTGTTCAAATTTAAATTGACCCTCGAACTGAGGTTTTTGAGGCATAAATATTTATTTATTTTTTGACTTTGGTCGCGCAGCGAACATAAATAGATGCGGTATAGATCGCGCCATGCAGTGCAGCCCGCCTAGCATACACCATGATAGGTTTTTGACATGATTAGGGCCGCCCCCTAAATGTGGCCGCCCTAGGCCCGGGCCTACTCGGGCCTTAGGGTAAATCCGCCACTGGGCATACTTATCATATTATAATGTATATTTATTTAGGTTGGTTATGGGGGCTGAGGAAATAATACAACATATAGTTTCATAATTTAACAAATCAATAATGTAATTACTTTTAGAAATCAACATTTTATGCTAGATATCAGTTATGACTATTCTTAATGAAAATAGATATGATTTATCTACGATTTACAAAGTAGTTGTTTTATTTTAGGCTTTTTTAAATAAGTAAAAAAAACTTAAGGAACCCAAAACTGCTGTTTTAAAATACAGGCGGTTTTACATCTTCTAAATCCATTGAATAAATAGTTTAGCTTAACGCAATAAGTACAAGATAAAGATAGCTCATCTAAAGTATTAATTATATTTAAAATATGATTTAATCACTAAGTTAAACTGGAGTACGTTACGTGGGGACGTACAAACACTTAGATTGAGAGAAAAAGACATAGAGAAAATTTCGAAAATTCCTTACTTATGTGGTTTGTTCGGATAGTTGCAAGGTTCCAGTTAGCTCTGAAGTTTGTTACACTTGCCGCTAAGCGCTAATTTATATTCTACGGCAGATTTCACCAAATCGAAGTAACTGCAGTCAACTTAAACTTATCTGAATGATAAAGTCTAAAAACTTTTTTTCAGAAAGTTTAACCTTCTGTTGATGAACGCTATTATTTAGCTTCCACATTAGCTAAAGTATGTTTTGTCGCTGTCAATTCTATACGACAGCTTTTGAAATAGAGACATTACATATATAAGCCAACGTTGATTTAAACTGCGTCTATGAATAATGCATGCGGGTCACCTGATGGTAAGTGATCACCACCGCCCATGACTACCCGCAACACTGTGGGTGTTGGCGGTGTGTTGCTGGCCTTTGAGAAAATTGGGCACCGGATACCGCACTCACCGAACGAAACGCAGGAACATCGTCCCTACTTCACGTCGGTTTTCTGTGCGACGGTGGTATTCCACCGGTCGAGTCAGCCCAGTAATCGCTGCAGACAGAGCCTACGGCTAGCCTCTACCACTCATAAAAAACTTGTTCTCTAGGAGTTTTAACCCCAGTTAACTTCGGTGAAATTCGACCCTTGAACTTTTGTGACTCTTCAGAGCGTCCTACAAGCTTGCAGCGACCCTCAGTGTGACCTGACAAACCTTTCAATGCTCCATTCTCTATACACGTTACTTCTAAGGCCGGTACACATTATTCGTCTTACAATTACATAATTTGAGTAACCATAAAGTTTTTAATATTCAACTATTTATATAACTATTGCATTATACTTTGTGATTATATTACACTATAATTAATTATATATACTTTTGGTTTGTTTATGTCGCCACGGAACTCACACGGTACTTAAATTTAGGCATACAATTCTGTATTTTACTATTATTTCCCGTGCTTATATGTTGTATATCTTTATATTAGTTAAATGATCAATGTATGGGCAAACTAGCTACATTCTGTAAATTATAAATATTAAATGCAACATGTGAATACTAATCACAAACAATAATAAAAACAAGCTAATAATTCAGGCACCATTATCTTAATCTAACAAATTAGAAAAATTATCGCTTGTTACACATATTATGTCTAACCACATAAAAACACCACAAATAAATATAATTAAGATTTATAAGTGATCAAATACTACATTTAAATCTCACTATTTTATATTTATATTTATTTTTGAAGACTTGATTTATCTTCTTGTTTCTTTTATAGGCGTTGGTTTCAAATAATTTTAATTAAAACAGATATTTTCAAACAGAAGAACGTTAATTTGAGCATTCTTATACCTTCCCATTTGACATTTCTCCATTGGACATTTCTCTCTTAATCTTAAGTTCTGCTAATGCTTTTAAATTGTGACAAAAAGTTTAAGACGTCTATATGCAAAAGGTGCTAAGTGCAACTATGAAAATTTCATAAGCGCAAATAATATTTACAAATATAATTTCGTATGTTATGCAACCATATGTTCCTAACATTATATCAAGTTTTCTTCATCCTGTGGTTCCTATTACAATTGCAAACCGAATACGTGAAATCTAGCTTGCAACTAGCAACAAATATTTTGGCACAGTATAAAAATAATCTCTCTAGCGTTACGCAAAAAATAATAATCTTACATCATTATACATTCAACTAATAAATAAAAATATGTCAAATTGATCCTCATCAACACATTCCAAATAAATGCACGAGCAAATCATAGTATCAAAACAAAAACTCTTGGAGTAAAATCGGACAAAAGTTAGAAAGAAATCAATAATCTTTACTACTACATTATTGCCTTTGAATATGTAATTATAAAATGACAAATTTTAACAATCTATTATTAAATAATGAGACATATTTATGAGTAAAATTGGTGTTATTTCGTTGGTGTATGAAACAAAGATGGCGTCATTTAATAAGTGCATATAGTGATGCGACAGTTTAAGACTTGAGTAGTTTGTTAGCGCGCTGGTTGGCCACGGCTATGCGGGTCTCGTTACTCTCGCCCTATAAACATAAATATTCATTTATTATGCATATTAAAATGTATTTGTTTCGAATGAAATGGTTATTAAAAAGATGTGACATACAACCTTTTAAGACGATAAGGTTTATCGCCATGGAAGTAAAGTTAGGTGGGAACTAAATAATAGAAATTGTGAAAGATTCGGGGTATACATTAGTATACTATATAGGTGGTAGAATAGCTTGTATGTTTTGCAAACAGATTAAATAGATTTTTTATAATTTAAATATAAGTTTTCTTCTGTTGTGAGTTTTTCAATCAATGGAAAATTGGCTTATTTATATAATTTTGATGGTGCGTAATGTATAAATCTTATGTTCAGTTTGTATTTAACATTATATATTTTGATATAATATTGATATAATGATCATAAGATTTATACAAAATACCGTGTTTCCAAATTAAAGGCCCAAGCCATGCCTTTTTAGGGCTGAAGCGAAGTGCGTCGATATCCCGTACTTTACAAGCTGTGATACCAAAATTATATATAAAATATACTCACTTTTGTCACCGGAGTGTTGCGTGTTTGTTTGTGTTTGAGTACGAATGTCAAGTCTCGTGGTTGGAAAATTATAATTATATAGTCAGAAAAAATAATACTTGACCTAGGAAACTAAATTTTAAACAATAAAGTTTTCTGACAAGAAACTGTTTCGAAAAATAAAAAAATAAAAAATTTGAGTTCGAGTCAAATAATAAAAGAAAAACCTCAATTTAGAAATTAAATAATTTATTCAAAAATAATCTAAATAAATACAAAGCAGTTATAGTATAATAGCTACAAGAGTAGATTTTGTTGGAATCATTGATACTAAACTAATTAAAGTAGTGACTGTTGTATCTCATAGAAGCAGATATGTGCACGGAGGAGATATGTTGCGATTTTTATTTGTATCTTATCAAAGAACGTTTTAAGTTATATAATCATCAACAAAACATACATATGTATATGATACTTATATTGCTTTACTCTTTTAGGTTATAAATACATCGATGGAGTACACATATGCTCCTATGAAACGCAAGAATGAGATCTACTATAGATTGTTGAAGACTTGTTAACTTTTAAGCTTAATCTCTTATTTCCATATTATCACATGTCGACTCGGCCTCCACCACACAAGACGTCCTAATCGACTTAAAACATACTTTTACGAAATTGTACTTTCTGAAATACAAGGACTCATTTAAAACCACTAGAAAAGAGCGACTAAAAGCGTTATGAACGATATAAAAGTTTTTAAGTTGCTGATTGCTCAAGGTTAGGTTGTTTTAATACTGGTTCGTTTAAATATAGTTTCGTTAAAAATAATATGTGACATATAACTGACAACTATTCATATTTTATAGTTGCAACGCTTAATGTAGGTAATGTTAACAATCAATAAATACTATAAAAATCTAAGTTTTTCAGCATAGCATTAACTTGGGTATATTCTCAGATATTCAATCGAATATAACAAGGTTTATTAGTCAACAAAAGAAAAGCACCTAGTAAATTTATTTTAAAAGTAACATATTAAATAATAGCATCGTCATATATGATTCTACGCTTAAGAAAGTGATACATTATATACAGAAAGTTTATTTACCTATTAGTAATAACTTGCAAGTTTTTATTAAGAATAATATTGTATAATCTGGTATGATATTTTCAGGATAACATTTAAGGTTCTTATACATAGTAAGTAGGTATAGGTTTAAATTTGAAATACTGGTCGCATACAATAACAACTAATCGAATATAATGATTAAAAATTGCAAATACAATAATGACATTACAATTGTCAATGGAGAAGAAATAATAATAGTAACCAGTTTGTATGTGTGGGTAGCGACCACGAGACCGTGTGTGTGTGTGTGTGTGTGTGTGTGTGTGTGCCGCCATGTTGTCTACTTGAGGAGCTCGTGCGCGCGCTGGTTGGCGAGCGTTATCCTCGTTTCGTTTGATTCGCCCTACGGCACAGAGAACGTTTTGTTTCTGCCATCGACATTGTATAGTAAAAGCGACTTTGGTCATATTCATGAGAACGACATTTTCGAACGATCTCTCCATAATATAACCAGAGGCACTGCATATCGTTATAAATGTTTGGTTAGAGTGAACACTAGTGTTATGATATCTAATGTTGCAGGTCATGTTAGTCAGATGGATGTGAGCGCAGGTTAGCCCCACTAGAAGGTGGAGACGATGGCTGTGTGAATAGGATGTGTTCTGAGTCGTCGGTGGATCGGAACTCTCAAGGCAACACTTAAAAGGAGAAATTTGCAACAACCAATTCATCTATCCGAAGAACTACGAATGAAGGATAGAGCATGCTTTGAGTGGAAGGACAGAGAGTGATTAATTTAGAAAAGCCGGTGATCGAAATTTTGAAAGGTTAGAAAAGCGGAAAATTTTGAAGACAGGAAAGTTCTCTATTTACATCCGCACAGTTCACAGGCAAAGACACGGATCACAGATGAAAATAAACAATAAATGAAACATTGTTGTTTTTAAAGTTGTACAAATAGGCGTTCTGTCATCATAGTTACTGAGTTATTCACTTCACACTAAGTCAAAATTTTTATAATGTGTACTCAAAAAGATTTTGGAATAATACCAATTAAATATTTGGCACTGAAAATTATACGCCATTTGGTTTTTAAGACAAAAAAATATATCAGTAAAAACTTTTGTGTATCAGGAAAACCACAAATCAATATCCAGTGATGATTGTGAGTATATCTTGCGCTAGTGTTAGTGCAATGTCGTACCTTGCGGTTGATGCGGTCCACCTGCCGGTTCTGGTTCTCCAGCTCCGAGCCCATGTCCAGCGCCATGTTTCGCAAATTGCCGATCATGGTGTTCACCTGCCCCATGTTCTCCTCCATCTCGTCTTCGCGGGCGTCATTTGTTATCCTTTAAACAATATTGAAGTAAACTATCAAGTCCAAAATTTGATAGGACAATGGATAGGGGCGGTATCATACCTCCCAATGTAACCGGCTTGAGGACCTATGCCGTTGCGTTCGTCCATGACTCGTTGAGGTTGGTTGTTGACGACTTTACCGTCGTCGTTGCCTTTCCATGTGCCATCGTCTTCTTTAAACGATGCCCCTCTGTAATACAATCACATCACTTGATTAATTAGAATTGGATAAGGATTTTTAGAAGACTACTGACAATGATACTCAGTAGTTACAACCTTAAATAGAGACTTTATGAATGAACGCAAATATTTGGTAATGATAAGTATACACGGTATTTCACGCTACGAAACATTTTTGTTTGATTAGTAAGCCTCGAAGCAACAAAACACGAAGTGTCACACAAGGCAATATGATTCGACCGTTTTTATACAAAATTTTCATTTTCATATTCAAATTCCCAGTATCTTTAACTTACTTATTACATGGCAATACACAGATGCCACAGCATTTTTCCATTCCCGACAAGTTCTTTTCAGCTTCACGCATGTCCGCGTTGATTTGATCCATTCCCTCCTCGATTCTGTCCAATTGCTCTGTCCACAGATACGGACAAATGATTTAAAACCATCCTTTACGAACATCATTTCGAGAGTGTAAGCGCCTATCTTTATTTTCTTTATTTCGCGAATTCATTACTTTTGTATTAAACTTGAAATTTATTTTAATATTAATTTGTAAATTCTCAACGCTCTCAACAAATCCAGAATAGAGTGTAAGACATCATCGTTATGTAATTTAATTAAAGACGGTGTTTTTTTATAATGCATGCATTTACACATAGCTTAGCATAAATGCTAAATCACTGAGAAATTAAGCGATTTAGTTTTTTATGTTAATTGACTTCCATGTCTTACACTTGATCTGGTTATTCTTTTATCTTTACCTTTGACTCAAATGATGTAAATGTGCTGATACTAAGTGATAACTAATATTAAATTAGCTAACATTTAGAATAAAAAATATTGAAAAAATACAAATTACATGCAAATACCAGCAAAGGTCAAAAAAGTCGTGCAGAGCTAGATGCGTGAGAAAAATTAAACAAAAATATGCTTTTCTATTTCACTATTGATTCACTCTCATCTACGAAGTTCAAATCGTAGAGTCTGAGATGATTTCTAAATTGTTTATTTTCTATTTTATCTTAATGGTCATGAAACTTTATTACCTTCCATCGTCCTTTATATTTTCATTTGACATTTTAATTAAATCTTTTAATTCTTCATTCAATCAGATATAAAGCTTTTCTAACTGTGAATGTTGAAAGAATAATCTACTGGATGCTTACCGCCCTGTTCATCCAGCATGACCAGGGTTTTCATGCCCACCTCGTGACTCTACAACACAACAATGATGTCACTATAGGTCGGCCGAGGCTCGCGGCTCGCGCGCGGCGGGCGACTCGCCGCCGCTACGCAACAACTCAAACAACAAAACAAGACATGGAATGACCGTGGCCGCGGCGAGGCGCCGGCCACTCCTCCCCGTGATAATGAAAAACAAAAACAATATTAGCAAATCATTCTCCACAAAGCCATTCCTAAATGATAAGTGAGTATAGCAAAATATTGAGATTGAAGACAAAAATGTGAAACTAAAGTAATGCGAGGAGCGAGTGGCCTGCCTCGCGGCAGACACTGATCTTACTGAGCTAACAGTTGCAGACCTACAGCTAACATTAACAGAACGCTGCTAGCCAAGATAAAGGCGAATACCAGATAATCTAGACGTCCAAGACACATCGGTATACGCGCATTCAATTCTGTACCGCAGTGTCATCAAGAAGAGATTAATAGATTTGGAAAGAGAAATAAATATACCTATAAGAAGCATTTCGATCAATAAATTCAACGGAAGAACTAAACAGATTGCGCAGCTCATTCAAATTAAATATTTAGCAAAAGATAGATAACAGTCTTCGGCGACATTTAGCAACGAACGGCCATCGGGCTTCTATTTACACTATTTTGTCAAAATCATCCCCATCGAAACATAGATAACACGCAACATCGATCTCAGATAAGTCGTTAGTATTCAAGAGAAACGTCAAAGAAAAACAGAGAGATTAATTTATTCAACTGCACATTCAACACAGACGTTCTCAATTTCGACTACCCACGTGTCAGTATTGACTCTTACCGCCCTGGTGACTCAACATATGAAGCGCTTGCCCCCCGGCGTCCTCGCTCTATACATAAAATAGAAATCAAAATAATATATCTTAGGAGAGAGTCGGGGTGAGTGTGGGTGGGTGTGGCGAGGCCAATGCGCGTGCGGCGAGGCGCGTGGCGGCGGGCCCATACACTACTCCATCGACAAACACATGCATGCACTCAAGCTTGCAAGTAAAACCAGATTTAGTCTTATCTGTGCTCAGTTTCATATGAATCATGATTATTTTGTGTCATGTCAAGAGTCGTGCGTTGAAGAGAAGCGTTTCGAATTTACTTTGCTTACTTTGCTTCGGTTATGTGGTCGAAGTAAAGTTGTTAATAATTTTAGAGTCGAGTACGATATAATCTAAAATGCATAATGTATAAGTATCGATACCGACGTTAACGTTTGTTGATGTCGATTGATAGGCGACGAGGTTGGCGATAGCACCGTCGAGTTGTGCAAGGTGGTGTATTATAGCTACATAAAGTTAGGTTATACAAAGATGTGGGTTTCCGTGAGCATTGAATTGTGTGAGGTATCAAATGTAACTGGCGACTGGGATGCCCGCACCTTTGCATGAGACAGCAGTGGTAACTCAAAAATCTATGCGTTTACACGTTCCTCTACGTCGATGAGCCCGTGGCTGGGCCGGCTGAAATCCTACGATGCTCCAAAAAGTTAGCGAAAAGGTAAAATAGATAAAACTGTAAAGTAGTGTTGCAAATTTTGCAGTTCACTCACCTCCCTGGTCGTCAAGAGCGACCAGAGTTCGAATGCCGGCCTCCTTGCTCTACAGCCGCAGAAACAAAAAGTTACAGAGAAAGTTAGTTGTGATGCTACAGTGGGGCTCCACTGTCGAGTACATGTGGCACACAGTGTTGACTCAGAACGCGCCTTCATGTCGCCATTGGACTTATTGTGACACCAGTTGCTCAGAAGTTGTTTAATCGTTAGCGACATAAAGGCGTCGTCCTTCCTATTTGTAATGTTGAGGATGGCATGTACTGTGTTCGTATAATGACTTTTTTCTCTAACAATTTTTGAGTATAACTATAGTGAATTGAAGGTTAGTTTTGGTTGTTAATAAAAAAAACGATGTTGTTATTGAAAATATATGGTTTGGCGTTATTAATATGAATGGTGAAGTAAAATAAATATGTGATCAAAAAGGTAGGATATCTGTCTGTATCAGTGGTGAGAGTAGTGAGGTGTAGCTCGATATATCTGTTTGGAGTATAGTGGCAGGTATGGGAGCTGCAGCACCCATTATTGAGAGTATTGTGAATGTAAGAGAAGGCATGGAAATCATAACATAATAGGTCCACAGTCAACAACAGAGAGCAGCCACTACACAGAGACCTACCAATACAATAACTAAATCATAACAAAACACTGATCGTGACGTACTTAGTAAGATAGCGATCAGATATTGCCAGAAATCAAAACGAAGAAGGAAGACATAGATTTAAATAAAAACAGTTAAATTATAATAGATAAAGAAGGCACATTTGAGAGAAAAGAAGATATAGAGAAAACAGATTCAGTTAAGAAAGAAGTGCGGACGGAAGAAAGTGATTTTGCCTCTGGGGCGAAAATGTGGCGTCCAAGTGGTTTAGGGTCTTTTCGAAAGCAAGCCCAAGCACATGGATGACAAGAATTTAATAGGGAAGCACGAATTTAGGTCATCTGCACACTAGGAAATACTAACGATGTTGAAGTATTCCACACTAAAGGAGTTGGATATGGCTAATTTCTTAATAACGGGCTCATCATGCTTTGAAAACTAAACAACAAAAACGGTCAAGAACATTTGGAGCTGACGGTTAACTTGATAGACTAACAGGACGATAAATTTTACAAATTATTTCTAAATATTCATTAAATTTAATTAACAGTCAGCGCCGAGGGACGGGTTGCCCAAAAGTAAATTCATTACACATTAAATTTACAAATCTAAACAACAACACAAAGGGCTACGGAGGTTTCTAACATTTTAGATCACATTTAGGCACGGATCATGCAACACCCAATATATTTTAAGGAATGCCATATAATTATCCAATACATAAATACATTTATATTATTTGGGGAGGGGGGGATTATTTATAGCTGTACGACTACTAAAAATATATAAATATACGTAATACATATAGATAAAAAATAATAATACTGAGCCACATTGAAACACAACAGCCAGGGATAGCGAAGGCTGCGCCCTATAGGGTATTTCTGTGGGGACGGGCTTCGGAGACCAACCCGAGCTTAGGGCTATCCAGGACACGTCCGCTACCCTCACTCCCTCGCATCGAGAACACCTCTCTCACAGATGATCACAAATAAATACAACAAAACTCAACATAAACAATTAAACTATGAGGGGTAACACATGGGTCGCTTTGCTCTTCAACTCATTACGCTTCTACCACACGATCCCACAACATCGTATCCAAACAAATTTTGATTGACCATCGTTACTTTCCAATTCTCGAACACTTTGCATAATCAATATAACACTTAATATAGAATTTCACGGCATCAAAGCGATACCGATTTTGAGGATAAGAATTTGATATGATAAAGGAAATTCGTTTTGTCAAAATGAAACCAAATGAAAAGAATTTCGTTAATAATATCAAATTGTCAGAAAATATTTCGATATTTTTCTTAATAAAGACTTCAAAGATGAAAGAAATAAGACAGGTTCTGGGAGGTATTCTCGACCTCAAATTACTTCCAAATAGTATTTCATTGAATATTCTAAGAAACGTCTGCCAAAATATAATAGGCTAGATAAAGTAAGAATTTTTGTTAATTTTAGGATTAAAATGTTAATTTATATGATGGCAGAGTTACAAATGATAATTGCTTAAAGTTAAATTAGATTTATGATGTGTGTGTATGTAGATAGCTCACCTCCTCGCATAGTTGCATCATACGCCGTGTCGACTCCAATGACTGAAAATGTACGATACATATTTTAATAACCCTTTAGTATAGAAAGCAATTCAAATTCTTTTCTAGAACATAACTACGACAAATAGACAACTCGGATACCAAAGCTTCAACCGATATTGCAATGGAAGTAAAAAGAGCCCTAAAAAGGGCAAGGGTCGCATACATCAGTCGAGCCGTCTCATCTAAAAACATTACATACGTCAAAGTATAATAACAACACATTTATAAGCAAAATTGAAATCTGGATAAAATAATAAAGCTTATTTTGCCGTTGACCTTTCAACCTTTTGGCTAGCAAAGTTTACTTTAAAAATGCAAATTCACATGTAGGTTGAGTAGTCATTTCTAGATTTAGGTAGTATTTTCAAGTTAAAACTGAACTCGAAAACGTGCTGATTAATATTCAATATATAATTTCTTATGAATAATCATTATGAATCATAATACGCCCCCTTTACCATCGACATTGCTGATCGTGAGCTCATTATTATAAAAGACAGCTGGCAGTCTTATAGAATCGCAATGCGAATAATTGTTCAGAAGTGGGATAACACAAAAAGTGGTTTCCATATCTTTGTTCAGGAGAGGGATAGCACATATTGTAGTTTTAATTTACTTGTTTAGAGTGGGATAGGACAATTTTTGGTTTCAGTATCTTTGTTCAGAAGTGGGGGATAGGAAAATTTTTGGTTTCAGTATTTTAGTTCAGAAGTGGGATAGGACAATTTTTGGTTTCAGTATCTTAGTTCAGAAGTGGGATAGCACATACATCATCTGTGACTTCTCCGGCCCGCATCTGCAGCTGCTCCAGCTCGCTGCGCGGCGCGGGCTCGGCCGCGGGTACTTCTGCCGGCATCCTGTAACCAACGTACACGACATCAGGAATAGTTAGGATAAGGCTTGGATTGGAAATACCATTAAGACATTACATTTTTGTGTAGTTATATGAGGACGATCAACAAACGTGCGTACGCAAACAGCCGTGAACGTCTTTTTTATTGTTTTAGGACTTGAACACTATATGGGATTTGTTGAAATGTAGATACGGTAAGTATGGGAGTAGTCACACAGGTGCAGAAATATAAACTTAACAAAACATCTGAGTCATCTACAATTACATCAAACAAAACGTTATCTTAAGTTAAACGGTTACAAATCTGATGACTCAGGGGTTATTTTAGATACGTGTGTCAGCAACAAAGACGGATAATAATTTACCCGACGACATCCCAGTTTCAGACGCCTGGTCGAGATAGCGGCGGCTATAAATGATGACATTAAATGAAGCCTCGGATGTAAGGCATAAGTATTGAGGCGAGGGATCGGGTAACGAACTTGGATGATTCGAGAATTCGACAAAACCTTAGTCGTTACAGCAAGGTTGTTAGGTAAGTGCCTGGCCTTGTAAACCGATGTTGTCTACATTACATATGACCTTTGTTAAGTAACAATTAGTACCACGCAGCGAAGAGAAATGGAATTTAATCGTAAAAGTAATTATGTGGAAGCGATGCGGTATACCTATACTGACTATCCTTTCATATTTTTAAGAAGAATATTCAATACTGTTTGAACTTTTGCCCCCATTTTAATACTGTGAGCAAAGAAAAGTTTTTAATAAACCGAAGCAGAGAGTGGTGCGGTTTCATCTATTGTTATTCTCCAGAACTTGTGCACTGTATACAACTTCTCCTTTACGTTTTAAATGAAGGCTTCGACGTTTATTTTAGCTACCCCGGATACAAACCGAGAGGGGAAACTAAAGTAACAAACATTTGTATTCAACCTGATAGTGCTAAATTACTTTTACTCCTAAAGAAAACCGTCTCTTGAATTCAGGATTCTGAGAAAATGTTTTCCGATATTTTGTTCCGACAAGTTATAAGAAGGTCGCAATATATCGAATATCAATAAGCTTGTAATCTTATTTACAATCGCAGATTAATGAACTCGGCAAATGTAGTTACGAGCGGGGGATGGGGCGGCGACGACCTTGAACGCCAGGACAAAGAAGGGGGACCTCCGACCCTCGATACGCAAAGCCTGACAAACATACCAATTTAATTAAAACTCAATTCACAGGCTTTCACCGTACCCAAGATAAGATTCGATTAAGAAAACTTGGTCTGATGAACAATACAATCAAATGATTTGGCCATTTGCCCAAAGCAGGCTTGCTGACCTATTTTACATCCACGTGTCTACAGGTCAAGCCTCAATAATTGTCGTCGTTTAACAGGTTTTAAATAAACGTAAACAGCACTAACGATTTAATGAATGAACACACCACGCGAGGGTTGAATTTATATGAAAGTTTCAATGTGAATAATAGATGAAAGTACCTCGTTGGTAAATAATTATACTGGGTCAGTAGTTGGGAATACAACGTAGAGAAAAACGACGGATGGCAGTGTCATGCAATGGCGTGTCGTATCTGACCTTAGAATATTAAACACACACCATTTATTCATGAATTTATTTGCTATCTCTCAACTCTAAAGATAGTTTAAGAAACTATTTACGACTTTTAATGCTTCAACAATAGTTGAAACCCTTTGTTCTTCATTTAAATCGCTTTCAAGTTAGGTAAAAAGTTGATATTGTTATTGAAGGAATTCCCAGAGTACCTATTTCCAAGTTTGCAAAGGATTACACGTCTGGAGGCATCAACTACGTCACTTTGCCAATATTTGTTATCAGCCCTTCCCACGCCTGGTATTAAAACCGAGCGTGGGGGTTCTGATACTCGAGTCTATCCAATCTATTTATAAAATGAATCATTTGGAAAGTTTATCTAAAAGTAGGATGTCATGATCTTTACATAAGCGAAGATATGCGCTTTTGGATAGTCTCAACTGGGTGGTTGAAAAATCAATAGTCGCGCGCAGGGTCTGCCGAGGCAGCGAGTCGCCCGGGCAAGCCCCGCGCGTTCCGTTGCAACGTTTACTCCATGTCGCCTACACATGTTTCAATTAAAATCGCGGACAATGACATACTCGTTGAAATAAAAATATTAGGACAGACGTAATAGCTTAAATTAATTTGTAGAACGATGTGTAATATTGCATGATTATGTTTTGCCTACAATAGCTTTAGTTTAGTATGTATGAAGCATTTTTTTTCCATGATTAGGGTTTTATGTCTAACTAGCAACCCGCCCACGCTTCGCAATGGTGTAATTTTTGGCCAACTTGCTCACAAAATATTGAACTTTGGTTAACTTAAAAAAACTTTTCTAATTATTCTTTATTTACAAATTTAAATGAATAAATTTCCTAAAATATGGCGAAAACCGCATTAAAATCCGTTGTGTGGTTTAGGAGGAGTTAGCAGCCAAACATACAAACAGACAGAATTAGCGACTTGGATTTATTCTATGTAATTAATGATGATGTTAAAAACGTGCCTAAGCGTAGAGATGATACCATTTGTCAAGCAAGAAATTGTATAAAGGTTGCTGAATTGTTAAGTACAAAAAGGTTGTTAGTCCACTCAGTAGAAGTTGAAGTGCCCATTACTAAAATAGACACAAAGGTCATTGAAGATTTTAAGGGCATTACAGGATTTGAACTTAAATATGTTGGAAATTATAGTGGGCTTTAGATTCATAGCAAGGCTCCGTTATTGAAAAAAATATTCTAGGAGTTTAAAAAGTAGAAAGGTAAATTGAAACTTTGTTCGACTTAATTTTCTCTTTCAGCATTCGTTAAATGAAGTAGGCTTCATTATTCAAATTTTATTTAACGAAAGCCAAATAAAGTTAACAGGCAAGTCACAAAAATTTGATTACACTTCAACTCAAACAACGGTTTCCCTTTGTAAATATTGTCGGACCATTTTTGGGCATACGGTGTTTGGGTATTCCATAATTACTTAATTACAAAAGTAATTATGGAATACCTCAAGAATTCAGGTACATCTGCATTTTTAGGATTACGAGATACGTGATAAGTTACTTAGAACTAATAGTGTCATTAACTCTTTATTGTTAGAAAACAATTTAATCAAACAAAAGAAAGGAAAAGCAAATTTTTTTTACTAATACAGAATCAACATATCAAAAAGATGATAACTCAAACAAACTACACCACGTCTACAAATTATTTAACATTTTGTCAACTCTGTTTTAGGGCGGGTTGTATCACAACTACCTAACGTATCTGTAAACGTTAAAAATGGCGTTAACCAACTGTCAAGCTAGAATACGGGTTGTTTTTGACGTACAATGTCAACAACGCTTTGTATTTGACGTACGTTAAACATCTGATGTAAACGTCAAAAAGTTACGTACGTTAATACGTTAACCAACTGTTTGATACAACCCGCCCTTAGTGCGTCTAACCATTGGCATTATAAGAGACAGCCATTTTATGATTTGTGCGTGGAAGCATAGAAAGGTACCGGCAACTTGTCGGTAATTAAGTAAGACCTTGAGCAAACAATTGTCGACAGCTGCCCTACTCCGGGATGTCCGAGTGAGAAAATTAGCACCCTTATAATGTCTTGCGTTGGAATGATTCAACATGCGCTCATATTACAAGTAATTTCATTATAGTTAATGGGGATTACGCTTGTATTTGCGTCATTTTGCGTTTATTTTATCGATAGAAAGGAGAAAGGAATCGATTCAAAAACAAGGAAAGCATCTCTTAAACACAATTTGTTTGGCCACGTTATGAAATTTCTAATTTTATATAATAAGCAACGGGAGTAAAAAGACTGCTCCTAATAAAAATATTCGTATTCTTTACATCGCCTTCATCTATTGCCACGGTCAGGAGCTTCAAATTCTATTTATTAAGAACCATTAAGGTAAGTACATTGGGTGTTAGGTTGAAGTTGACACTGCATGCGCGAGCCGAGCGAGCGTAGCGAGCGTGGTGCGGCAGCGTTGTTTGAAATAGTTGGCATTTTTTTAACGTATCTATCTACTGAGTAACAATATTACAAGCTGATTGGAACTACTCTTTTGTCTTTAATTTTTGTTTAAGAAGTTTACTCGAATTCATAATAAATTTTGATGCTAAAAAAATAACTACTAGGCTGAGTTGTATTTACAGTGTCTTACATAGAAAATAACTAGTGGCTAAGAAATAATTATTTTGAAGGATGTTGATGGAGGCTGATTTAGTTATTTAGAAGGCAATGTCGATTTTTAGAGGCGGAAAATGCTATTAAAAAGAAGTCGGTTTAATTACCACCCCTCTTTTATTAGTTAGCTAAAGTCTTGTTTTATTTTGGAACTAATTTTGTGTCATTCAATCACATGTATAAAAATATACATCCCCACTTTGGAAAAGTATTTTATGTTGATATAAAATAATGAGTTTTAAACTTTGACTTACAGCAACACCCTGATTGCACTTGGACACGCTACAGTAAGAACATGCACTGAAGATAAAATATTCGTTAGACAGTGCTAAGTTTTGGTTACACTTGATATTGTCTATTTATTGAAAAAGATATGATATAAGTAGGTAAAATTATTTTTTTCTTTTACCGGATCAACACAAACAATATACAGCGTGTCCCAAAAGGTTACGTAGCTGGGAAGGGGGGTGGTAGGGATGGTCACAAGGGTCACCAGAAAAATAATAAAAAAATTCCCCTCTGGATATTTCAATAATAAAAAAACATTTTTAAAAAATCTAAAAATTTTACACCTTGTTACCCTATTTTGCTTACTGTACCTACAGATATTGCTGTATTTGAAAAAGAAACCTGTTATGTAATCGTCAATAACCCTTTATCAAATTGAAATAAAAAAAACTATACATATCTAACCAAGTTTTAAAGAAAATTAAGTTCTTGTCCAGTCAAGGGCTTAGTAATTACGACTTCACTCAACTTCCTCCAAGCGTACTGAAAAAAAAACGTACTACGCATCTCCGGCGAGTAAGTTAAAAAAATAGGTAATTTTATTGCAATTCCAAAATGGTATAACACTTATTTGAAAAAATCATACTAGGACATTTAAAAATATTTTTCGGGAACAATACTCCTGCAAAAATAAAATATCAAAAAACAATAGTCTCAAATTCGTACGCAAATACATTTTTAAATGTCTGTTCTGTTGCTTTGATGTTACTGCCCGGTATAATTCTCAAGATTGGAGTACAGACATACCTCAATTATTCGAATAAGGCTAGATTAAGTTTTTTAATATGCCAGGGAAAATAATCTTTACTGCATTTACTCAAGTAAACGAAAGATGTAGGTAAAGGATCAAGCTTCACCTTGTCTGGTCTGTACAAAAGCAAAGGTTGATATCTAAGCTTATCTAACTGGTCTCTTACCTAAAAGTGGCTTATTAACTAATACTTTCAGCTCATCCCTAAAATAGTTTTGGTAATATTTATCATAATTTCAGAATAGGCCATAGATATCTATTACCCTGTAGGTACAGTCTAAGACTAGGTAAGCTGGGATAACAAATGAAAATAAATCCTATTTCCATACAAAAAACGTTCGGTTAGTTAGTTTCAAAACGGCCACAGCTTACTCGACATTACAGTTGCGATTTTAAATGAAACTCGAAAGAAAACAAAATTATAATTTATAATTTTAATAAAATGCTCGAAATGTCTACCACCAACATAAATACATGCCCTGCGTCGTTTTAAAAATGAGCATCATAAATGAACTCTAGTCAACTAAGTCCTTGATGGGTTTTTCATAAACTTTTTTATTTATATTAAACGAGCAAACGAGCATGCGAGGCACCTGATGGTAAGTGATCACCGCCGCCCATAACTACCCGCAACACTGTGGGTGTTGGGGGTGTGTTGCTGACCTTTAAGGTGGGAATACACTCTCGACTTGAAGTGCCCCATGTTGTAGGTAGCCAGGAATACCGCTGCAGGAAGTTCATTCCACATCTGCGATGTGCGCGGCAAAATAATCCGCGTGACACGCACGGTGGTACGCACAAATGATGCGCAGATCAAGCTCCATATTTTTACAACTTACGCGTTGATCTAGCCTAGACTGTACTTGAATGTTTGAAGTATGTTTGTACTCCAATCTTGAGAATTATACCGGGCAGTAACATCAAAGCAACAGAACAGACATATAAAAATGTATTTGCGTACGAATTTGAGACTATTGTTTTTTGATATTTTTATTTTTGCAGGAGTATTGTTCCCGAAAAATATTTTTAAATGTCCTGTTATGAATTTTTCAAATAAGTGTTATACCATTTTGGAATTGCAATAAAATTACCTATTTTTTTAAGTTACTCGCCGGAGTTGCGTAGTACGTTTTTTTTTTTCAGTACGCTTGGAGGAAGTTGAGTGAAATCGTAATTACTAAGTCCTTGTCTGGACAAGAACTTAATTTTCTTTAAAACTTGGTTAGACATGTATAGTTTTTTTTATTTCAATTTGATAAAGGGTTATTGACGATAACATAACAGGTTTTTTTTTTCAAATACAGCAATATCTGTAGGTACAGTAAGCAAAATAGGGTAACAAGGTGTAAAATTTTTAGTTTTTTTAAAAATGTTTTTTTTTTATTGAAATATCCAGAGGGGAATTTTTTTATTATTTTTCTGGTGACCCTTGTGACCACCCCTACCACCCCCCTTCCCAGCTACGTAACCTTTTGGGACACCCTGTATAAAAAATTAGTTTAAAAATTTTAAAAAATTTTTTAACTACATTTAATGTAGTTTGGTGATTTGATATTTTTAAGATCTTAAAGAGAAAACCGAAAATATGGCTGACCATAGGATTAAATTGGGGAATGAAAATTTTCCACTAGAAAACCATTTTTTTTTTTTAATTCTAAAAGTTTCCCAGACTTATCCCATTTTACTCCTTCAGTAACAAAGTAAAAATAATTATTATGATAAAAGTTAAAACAGCACGAGAATGTGTTAATTAGAATAATGACGAAACGTTGAAAAATGAAATTCGTTAAAATAAGTTTAATTTCAAGTAATGAACGCGTAAATCTTAGATTTACGCGCAAACTCTAAGTCCTAACGTTCTCTTCCTTAACCACGCAATGTATTTAGATAAGATTTTCACTGTTCCATTTTAATCATTGGCTCTTAAACAGGGATATAAAACTGTACTTCGTGTCCTTGCATTAGGTACTCAGTTCTTTTTTTTTAATCTTTTTTTTTAATATTATAAGTAGTAATGAATCTCGATTTGTCATTTGAATAAGGTTTTTTCTCAATACCTATTCTTCATAATCTTGTAGGTTCAGTTTGCTTCAAAAATATCACGAACTTGAGTACCTAACTAAACATGTATAATACAAATAGACCCGTACTCAAGTTCGCGTTCGAAAATTAGATTAGAACGCTTTATAAGAGATCCTTCGAGTTAGCTTGAAAATGCTATACATGGAATAGTTTTCCTTTAAAAGAAAACTTTTTCTATTAGGTATTAAAGTAAGGGTGGAAAAACTTCAACGTCAAGCATTAAATGGTAAAACCTTATTAATAAAATCTGTTTTAAGCTCAGTCTCAACACTAGTTTTTCTTTGTGGAGACTTATAAACTCTCAGACAATTTCAAAAATTGTTATTTATCTTTAGAAAGCTGCTTTTGTATATTATTGAGAGAAAAAAAAATGTTTCATATGCCGAATTTATATGGCCTTAAAGAATGTGCATTGTGATTAACAAATTACAAGTAGTCCAAAATCATTATTTTTACTAGAGATGGGCCGAGTACTCGGTTTATACTCGGTACTCAGCGTACTCGGCAGGTTTTTTGGTACTCCGTACTCGTCCGAGTAACTCGGTATACTAATGCCGAGTACCGAGTACCAAAAAAGTAATATACTTTGTTTAAAGAAAGCAATATATTTAGGTAGATATAATTGAAACTTAATCAAAACGTACTGATTGAGGAAATCTTTGACATCCTCAAGTAATAGAATCAAAATTATGCTAATGCATGAGTATTAGTGAGACAAAATTATAGGAACAGTAAAAAAAATCAATATTTAAAATTTTATAAATGTAAATTATGATGCCTTGTTTGGTGCCCTGTCCACCATTTGCCAAGAAATTTTCTTCTAAATATACTTGCGTTTGTTTGTACTTGTTTACGCGCGCGAAATTGGGAATTTAATAGAACCGAGTTACTCGGCCGAGTACTCGGTAAAAAGAAAATTGAACCGAGTAATACTCGGTACTCGGTACTCGGCAAAAGTGTTACTCGGCCCATCTCTAATTTTTACATAGTATAAATCTAAGTCGCTAATTCTGTCTGTTTATGTACAAGTATGTTTGGCCGCTAACTCCTCTTTAAGTACGTAACGGATTTAAATGCGGTTTTCTCCATATTTTAGGGTATTTATTCATTTAAATTTGTCAATAAAGAACGTTTAGAAAAAGTTTTTTTAAGTTAGCAAAAATGCAAGGGTTCGCGAGCAAGTCGGCAAAATTACACCATTGCGAAGCGTGGGCGGATCGCTCGTTATGGTATAAAGCTGTCCGCGCGGGGCGGCTAGTATATAAGAGTAGAATGACTGGTCGGAATTTGTGGAATGTCAATTTAAAAATATCGTATTAACGTGATTTAGTACCAATTGCCTAAAAAATTGCAATTTTTCCCAAAAAAAAAATGTGCTTCAGAAAAAGGGCAAACATTTATATAATTTATTTGCTATCGCAAGTGATAGCCACATTTATAGTTCAGTTAGGAGTCTTCATTTTAATGTAGAATAAGCACCGGAATTAAATTTTCTAAATCAAGTCTTCATATTGTATTATGGAAATGAGAGCTTTAAGCCTATTTATTGTATTATTTTTTAATAAATTATGGGCTTGATTTAACTAATCAAATGCTTGTTTTTTTTAAATTTTATAAGTGTGATATTTAACTTTAATTTAAAGATGAAAACAATTACTTATTCACAATCTTTACACAGACTGTTTGAAAGATAATTTGTGTTTAAAAAAAATCTAAAGTGGATTTTAATAATTTTTTGTTACTCCCTCTGAAAAGTTGTGTTCTTGTGATATTATCCTAGAGTAACATGGGAAGCTTGGTGTATAAAGTATCATAATTTTAGATATATTAACGAAACATAAATTATTAATATTAAGACCAAAACCTACAAAATTTTGATGCAGTCAATGTTGGTGACTGATCATTTTCTCTCTGCTTTTCAGTTAGCTATTGTCAATAAATAAAGCAAAACCTTTCACAACATGAAACAATCTACTTGTAGCATTAACTTGTTTTATTATTCGCATGTTTACATGCAATTTCTTTAAGAAAGCCTCGGAATAAGTCATTTTTTTATAAAGCATTAAGCAATTAAGAAGACAACTTGGATTTGATTAAAATGTAAAAAAATTAAATAGTCATTACAAAAATAAATCAAAATATTGTAAAATCAGGAATAAGAAGAAATTAGTCACACTCATATAGTGAGTTGTGAACATCCAAGTACATTACTTTCATATAAGAATTGCAGAATGTAGAATTAAAGTCATAGAGCACAAGAGGCTGAAAATCCTTGTTTAATCAGTGTTTATGAAGTTAATACCTACGCTGTAATACAAATATAACACTCTCTCAATAGACATGGATTTTTCTTTATGATTTAATTAAGTATTCTTATTTGTTATGAAAGTATTTCAGGTTATTCAGTTAAAGAAAGTGCTGCTATGTGGATGCAAAAATTAATCATATATGTAAAATGGTATAAAAGGTGACAAAAGTTTGTTGTATCAATTTCATAAATCCAATACCAAATTGTTAACAGATAGCCTGTTTTTTGGCTCAGATTGATGTTTTTTAATATGAACATATCAATTATCAATGAATCACTGCACAAAGAATTTAGTGGTAATGACATCATTTCTAAATAGATTTTGCTTTTATAGAAGTTTGGTTTGTGTACTTTTTTAGTTTAAGTAGAAAGTATACATCCAAAGAAATGCTGACAACGTAGCATCCGCACTATTTGTACTACTTACATACGTATGAGATTAGATATGTGATCATACAAAAACAGTAATTATATTTCTTTGTACTTACTTGAAGATTTAGTTTTTAGCACCAACAACGAAAAAGGCGATAGATATCACAAAACACCCACTGAGCACCAAAATAAAGTAGTGCGAGAAAAGCTGGGTGAGGTTCACGAAATATCCGGTACGATGAGCCTCTGCTGCCTCCTAGCTGGTCGATCGAACGACTCGATTCATGTGAGGGAGGTTAGTCTCGAAAATGCGCAATGTTTTGACTATGCGCATTGACTTTAAGAAAAACTGACATGCGCAGTAAAGTTTTGAAAACGGCCTCCAATATGTTGCGCAATATTAAGAACTTTTATTAATACTTAGTTCAATAAAAACAGAAATTTCATGTTTATTTTTACTTTTGCTATTGACATTTGTTTTATTGAAAAAAATAGCTTGGTAATCAATCATTACTCAAAGTTCAAATGTTATGTTTTAAATCGATTAAAATTGAAACACATTCGATTAAATATAGCAAATTTATAAAAACCGTAGAATAAACCGAGAAATGGCTAAATTAAATTTAATGGAAAATTAAAAACATTTTTATCATAATTCCTATTAAAATTGATTTACCTTTAAGTTTTGTTAAACTGCACGATATAATCTATGACGTTGGGTTTTAATATTAGTTTAATGTCTGAACAAAAGATGGCACTAGGTGCTAACAGTACACATTTAATGTTTTTGCTACTCGACGCAAGATGGCATTTATTTTCTAAAAGGGATAATTGTTATATGTTTATTATTTTATAGTATACATATAGTATTATTTTATAGTATAGTAATGAGATATATGTTTATTATTTTATAGTATTTAATATACGTGCGGTAGATTAAGTAACTTAACTATCGCAAAAAGTGTTTTCGGCAGATCATTCAAAGATTAAATATAAATATTTCAAAAAAAAAGTTTTTCATTATCACTATCTACCTAGTCGGGTCATAATTTCTGTCAAAAACTTTAAATGTGATTAATGATTCAGTTTTTGATAATTGTTTAAAAGTTATATATGAAATTAAAGGTAATTAAATGCACAATCCAAATTTATTTACATTATTCAAAATGCCCTCCCCCATTTTGAATACAAGCCCGTAATCGACGCGGCCAGTCGTCGATCGCAGCACGCACCACATTCATGTCTATTTCTGCCGCTGCTTTAACCAAAGATGCTCGGAGAGACTCCAAATTCTGATGAGGTTTAGCACAGACAATCTCCTCCAAATGTTGCCATATCTTGTAGTCCAGTGGGTTTAGATCTGGACTAGAAGAGGGCCAGTCTTCATAACCAATGAAGTCAATTCCTCGGGCGGTCAGCCAGTTTTGCGTGCTTCGTGCCCTATGAGCTGGCGCAGAATCCTGCTGGAATATCCAGTGTCTGTTTTCGAACATCGTTTGGGAAAGAGGTTCCACAATGTTCGTTAGGACGGTATTTTGGTATACAACGGCACTGGTTTTTAAACCTTTTTCACAGAAAAACACCTCAGTTAATCCTGAATATGAGACTCCAAGCCAAACCATGATTGACGAAGGATAATGCCCACGCTGCACCCTTGGAATACGCGCGCTTGCTTCTTCACTGCTATGGGCATACACTTTATCATTTTGTTTGTTGTAGCTTTCCTCGATGTTAAAAATTTTTTCGTCGGAAAACAAAATTTTGCGGTATTTTTTTCCCGCGTACCGCCTTAACAAAGCTCGGGATCTTTCCAACCTAATTTTTTTCAAACGCTCATTCAAAAAATGTCCGGTCTTTTTACGATAAGCTCGTAGTCCTAGGTCTTCATTTAACACTCTTTTAATCGTGGTTCTGCTTAGGCCCATCTGAAGAGCTAAGATTTTTTGCTTCCGGACGGGATTTCGTTGAATTCGCGCCTTCACGGCTTTGATGACCGCTGGTGTCCTAACTGTGCGAGGTCGGCCGCTCCTCTTACGATCTTCGAAGCTTGAATCTTCAGTGTACCGTTTGATAGTGCGATAAACAAACCGTAGTGTTATTTTCTAATTTTTCAGAATGTTGAAAATCTCTGTTGGCGCGTAACCACAGCGGTGCAACGCGATAACCGCGACTCTATCTTCCTTTTGCGACCACTCCATATTTGAAAATGAATAAAAATGATTACTTTCTTTATATTTGAGAAGGGTGAATGTTCTATTTTTAAAATTAGTCGAATCATATGTGGCCAGTATTCGAAAATCAAAAAAAATATGGATGTGACAGAACTTAAGACCCGACTAGGTATATTTATATAGATAATTATTAAGCAATTAAAATAAAATAAATAAGATATATCGAACTACAGACTCGAGCACGCAACGCTAATTTGTCACAAATTTCGTAACCATGGATTCGATCTACTTTTCATGACAATTTTAAGAATATGGGAATAACCCTTCATTTAGGTCTATTACCTTAATATAGGTATATTACCTTTTTAGTTAAATTAAAGATAAGGGTCAATAATAACGATTAATATAGGTTTACCTCCTTAGCAAGGCCTTATAGGCGTAGAGGGTAAAACGGCGAACTTTATCTATTTAATTACATTATTTATCAAAAAAAACATCAATTTACATCACCTACTTATAATTATAAACATTTGCAAAATAAGTGGTTTGTCAAATGATTTGTATTTAAATCGTTATTTTTCAAATGACAATTTGTCAGTCGTTATTTAATCAAACATTAGTGAAAAGATTTTTTCAGCAAGAACGTCGCGTCTCGTTCGGTTAAGTTAAGGATTTTGGAAGCAGTCCTTGTATACCCTATAGATAGCTCCCCGTTGGGGTTGGATTTAGAAATCGGTCGCCTGATTTAGGGGTTGTGGGGGATTGGGTGGGGTGGAGGGGAGGGGTCTGAACCCCCTACAAGTAATTTTGGCTACCGGAGTTGCGTCTTAATATTTAAAAAAAAAAAACAAAATTTCCTAAATACTTGCACAATTGCGTAAATCGGAACGTAACTTTTATGCTTTAGTACCTACAGCTTGTCAATGTTTTTTTGGTGATTAACGTGAATCGGAACGCATTTAGCATCTTGGATGAATGATATTGACAGCTCTAATGACAAATTTGAGACTCAGACTCCTCCCCCCCACCCCCCCAACCCCCCAGCAACCCCTAAATCAGGCGACCGATTTCAAAATTTTACCCCGCGTTGTATTGACATAATATTTCCTATACCGGATCTTACACTATAATCATACTTAATAAATAAATATTCAAGAAGAAATATACAAGTTACATATTAATTGCTGATATTAATGGATTTCTCAATACTAATACTACTATTAAATACACCCGATACAAATTTATCCACGAAATAACATTCATTAAATTTAGTCCACTGTCAAAATGACTATTTCAAGCTGTTACAGAAATCAGTTTAAATATTAAAGTAACTGACAATATTTTTACCTACTAACAAAAATACTGCAAAAACATAGGTTCTAATCTTGCTTTACATCGTGAAACATGCGTAAGCATCCTGCATGATATAGTATAAGTACAAAGAAAGATTATTTTGTCGACAAAATCTCTCGATCACACAAATAACATGCCAAGACTGACGTTTGTGATATCGTTATCAGACCGATTCGTTATATAAAGAGTTAACGGCCGCTACTCACGGCGTTACTAACGACGTTATCGGGCGGATATCGTTGCGATATCGTTACTGATAGTACAAAGTACTCACTACTAAGTAACTTATCTCTGATTGTTTGATGTACCTAGCTGTATTACCGCCGCTAAGCAGCCTGATAAGATTGCTAACAAAATTATCTATTTTGATTGCGACATTGTATGATTTCCCACTTTTACTATTGTGTTACAGGAAAAAGGCACCTAGGGACCACTTTTGGTTAAAATGTAAAGATTTTGTATCGAAACAACTATAATACAAAAATCAAGGCTACTAATTTCATGGTTAAGTAATATTCAAGAAATTAATTCCATTAGAGAGTCAAGAATAGGTACCTAGGCACCTAAAACATAGACAAACCTTTCTTACGTAGCGCCAAAACTAATTAAAATAATAAAAGGAATTACTAGGCTCATCTGCGGAGATCTTTCTTCTTCTTATTACATAATGCAACCACAATTTTATTTATAAATCAAATGAAGTGTAGTGAGTGACTTGCCAAGCTTCGCACGGAAGCAATTTTGGACTAGATACTTGTTCACGAACTATATATTTTAAACATAACAGTTTTTTTTCATAATATTCTTTTTGGTACCCGTGGGGGAAGATTCAAATAAATTGTATTGCCAAACGTTTCCCTTCCCCTTTCCTCTGAGAGTTTGTCAACTTCTTAATTTGTCAATCCGTCATATCTGTCACTGAGTTTCCAAATCTCAATTAATGAATGACGCACTTACGCACGCACTTACGCCCCTGTTAGTTATTTTTTATAATTTCAAGTACACAATTTAACATTTGTCCTAAAAAAGTTTATCCGCTTAAATTAACACACATCTGATAGCGATATTGCTTTAAACTTTGTAATGATGACGATAGCTTTGCAATTAGACATAATTGGTGCTTACGGAAAATACATATCAATACACATATGTTTATTTGTAAAAAATATACTTAATAATAATTCAATACAACACTTTATCGATATTGTATCCGGAACAGTATTCATAAACATTGTTTAACTTATACAATGGGTAATGGTTTGATTTTATTAACAATTTCAATGGGTTGTAATATTTTTATTCGAACTTCTACTTATCTTTTGATTTACGTAGGGTGCTTCAATTACATGTTTATTTATTGCCTATTCTAGGAATATAAAGGAATAAATAATACTATCTACGAAATAGGTTATTTGTTCCAATTGTTCTTTTGTACTTTGCGAAAACATACCGGGTGCCCAGGAAAGAATGGATAACCTCTGAAGGGCTAGTAGTAGAACTAAAAGCAAGCCTAAAAAATAATTCATAAAAAGTATAACCCTTACACTGAAAATCATATTTTTTTGACTGTGGTCATATTTTTACTCGTAACGAGGTCAAATCTCTTAATACCATCATTATTTCTGTGCTAAAATAATCAATATTAACCGCATCAGTGAATAACTACCAAATAAAATAGCTAACTAAAGTATTTTTCTCAAAAAATAATGTTAAACTTGTGATTTGTGTAAAAATTCTAAAGAAATATTTTTGATTTGGAACTTTGAACAGCTCTGGTGTAAAAAAATAATATGAAAGCAAATATGGTAGCTAGATAAAATAAGTGATTAGTAATTTAAAAGAAGTTGGCAGCCATTCATGTTGTGTACAGTTATATATTTTTAAGGAGACACAATTTAATGTCTATCATAAAAAAATATGTAAAGCAAAGTTTCAAAATATTTGTAAATAAATTTTGAAGAAAATTTTAAAGTTTTCTTCTTCTTGAAAATGAGCTTAACTTGCGTTTTTTATTCTGGATCGTTGTAGTAATTTAACAAAGTTTCGACAAGACGCAACATTGCTGCAATTATTTAAATAAGTATTCAATTTTAATACGAAATCACTTTAACACATCCAACATAGTGCCTTTCCATCAGAATCATATTATTATACCGGGTGTCCAGGAAACAATGACTCGATTTTCCAGCGTTAAAATGAATGAATGGTTTAGTATTAATAAATCCTCTAGATTATTCTGGCGATAAATCAACAATTGCTGATGACAAAAGATAAGTTTTGTTTTTCAGTGCTAAAGTTATTCACGTCACGTGTAACGATAACAATACTTAGCCATTAGTAAGTACTAGATCATCGGTCCAAGCGCCTTCTATCTTTATGAATAGTACTTCTTAATAATATGTACCTAACTGTCAATTTTCTTTTTAAATTAAAAAACATTTTAACATAAGTCGTAAAAAAATATACAAATAATCAATATTTTTTATTTGGCAGTCATTATTAATACATTTTACTTGTAACTTTTAGCACTTTTGTTGGAATGTTTATTTTTCCTATACAATATTTTTTTTTTAATCTGTCCCTATGTATGCTTAAATCTTTAAAACTACGCATCGGATTTTGATGCAGTTTTTTTAATAGACAGAGTTATTCAAGAGAAAGGTTTGTATGTATAATAACATTGTATAGGGAAAGGGTTTTTACTTCGAATTTAACGCGTGCGGAGCCGCGGGCAAAAGCTAGTTTAGACATAATTAACCTGCCGACCATGCCACGATTATGAACAGGAAAATACAATTAAGTATGGGATGAGTCACAGTAATTTTACTTATGTTACGATTTCAATTTGATTGTAAGTGCTTGCGTATTGTAGGTAGGTAATTTATTAATTTCTTGGAAAAGGAAGGACGTCTTCCCTCTTCTTATTATGAGGCAGTAGGCATCAGTACGTTAACAAAGAAACTAGTGTCCTTTCGAACTATTATTTTTGTGCCTAAATTATTACAAATACATATGCAAGGGGTTTAAATGAGTTCAAAAAAGCGCTCTCCGCACATTAAATGCTCCCGCGGTTCCGTAGACAGGAACATTGACAAGTTTCCAGTGGGCATACCCACCTTTAGGGGACTCTCACGCACGTCTCTCGTCCCCAGAACGGGAGATATGGTGCATAAAGCATTTTGCCTGTCGAAAAAAAAGACTTTAAGAAATGCATAGCTTTTGGTGTTTCTTTTGCTTTTACAGAAAGCGGTTTTTTTTTAAGCTGCCCTATAGTGAAGTTGGTGTGCAATAAGTTATTGCAATTGTAAAAGTTTTAGTTATTGCCAATAACTAAAACTTTTACACTAGACCGACTGCAGCAAAAAAAAAGTTCATAGATTTATTATCTTCGCTCTCGCTCTTTCTAGATGGAGCACTGCCTGTAAACAATAGCTTTGATCTTGCGGCAGTTTTTTATTTTCGTGCCAACTCGTGTGTCAAATAATACATAACTGTTCGAAAAGCTTCCGACCAAACCATGACATGTTTTCTGACTTAGTACTAGGAACAAACCAAGATGTCGCTTAAGTCCAAACCTTTTATTTACTCATCATCCTCGCTGAGCAACAAAATAATACGCAAAAAAATTCAAGCTCGACAAAACGGAAACTACAACTACTGTCTTTTTGTCGTTTTTCAATAATTTTAGCAATAAAAAATAAATGTTTCAAAAGCTTTGAAACGCCATCTATATATGACCCCTGACATTCCTTGCAAGCTGTTATGTCTTAGTAACTACTCTTCAAATTGACTATTTTTCAACCATCAACCACCTACCTACGGTTTCAGAGACCGTAATGTTTTATAAAATTCAGTTATAATTTTAATAAAAAAATATATGGTTATTTTTTACTACTTTTTATGTTAAAAATTACAAAAATACGAAACAATTCCTTTTTTTTTTCAGTTCTTAAAGAAATTTATGATTCAATAGCAAATGTTTGGTGCTAAAACGAAGCATTGGCGTATGAAGTAGCATGTTTTGCTTCGGAACTTTAATTTGTTAATTGAAATACTAAAATCAACGCAATTATCTATTAGCGGTCTTTGCGACCGCACGGAGGTGGTAACAGGACAAAAATAGGTGCTAGGTGGTTAAGGGTTAATGTCAAATATTATGTCATATAAAAACAGGGGCGTAGGAGTAACAATATTTTTAAGAGCCCTATAAAAAATATTTAAACATAGATTCACAATTACTCCTCGCCCATAGTACTCGTAAAATGCGTGATAATAAAGTAAGGTAAAAGCACCAATTATAGACGGTAAAAGGAATATTTTTCTTTTTGCTTATTTATTTATGGGTTTTACTATACACGTTTCTAGGGTTTTGGATGTTATAATAAATAGTGACTTTTAGAACTAGTTTTCAATTTTAAAGTAGCTTATTACTAGTTTCATCAAAATATACTTATTTATATACGAGTATATCCTCTGTCAGACTCCAACTATGGATATCGTAGATTTTTTGTAAGTTTTACGATAACATTAAAAAATATAAGTATTTTATGAAATCGAGGCATTTTTGAATCTGCAAGAATTTATTTATTCCTTTGAGAATTTCGTTTCAGGTTTTAATGTGGTTTCTAATGCTACGCCAATGTATTATACCTACCTGACGAAGAGAATGCATGTACCTAAGCTTTGTACATGCTATGGAGCCCCTGTAGCTCGGGGGCCCCAAAAAATTGATACGGCGGCTACGCCCCTGCATATAATTTGACACTAGCTCGGGTAGGTTCGAGTATGCTGAATTCAGCACACTTATGTTTTGCCGCATTTTACGAGTACCAGTGCTCCATCTAGTAAGAGCGAGAGCGAAGATAATAAATCTATGAAAAAGTTGTTTGTTTTTTTGTAAGATATTATAGTATGTAGGTTATTAAAAGTCTAGATGGGCTTCAATCCTTAATATGCGATTAAGAATGATTGAATTAAAATTCATTTAATCTTAAAAGTTTATATTTTAATTTTACGACTAAACAAAATACAATACATTGTTAATAAAGTAAAGATAACAATGGCAGTTGCGACGGATTTCTTAGATTTGTATGTAGATAACATAATTAGGAGTTTATCTTTCTAGAGAGACTAACTTGTAACAGTCGGGTTATTTTCAACAATTGTATTGAATACTTTTTAAATAATATAACTAACCTGCTTAAAACGTTTTTTTATGCTCACTCTTTCCCATCAGAAGATGGTAGATCATCGAGCTATATTATTAATTTTAATAAAAATAATAAAATACGGCTCTATATTAATATTAAAAGTCTGAGTTTCAATCATTGCTAGATCCATGCCTAATTTAAACAAATCTACCTATATCCGGGCATGCAATTTCATAGACCACTTCGTTAGATGACGGAGTGCAGGGTATTCCCCATTTTCAACTCACTGCGGTTATGTTTTGCAATAAGGATAAAGCAGGTAATGAAGGAATTACGGAACCGAAGTCAAATATGTAGTGTATGAGTGACGATATGTAGTTTTTATGTTTTAGTCAGGTACATCCCTGAATAGGTGTTTTATAAGGAATTTTTAAGGATACTTACCAACTTTAATATGTCAAAACAGCTCTATATCTTTCTAAATGTGGAGTTTGATCTAAGTTTTTTAAGTAACCATTGTTTTTCATTGATTTATTTTTCTAAAGACTACAACGTGTCATATCTATCATTAGTCAACTCACCACAGAAACAATGGTCTATTTCTTTTAAACCTCTTGTAATTTTTTTTAAAATAGGAGTTAACTTATTGAAACAAAACTGCATCGTGTACGTTAAAATTGTTTATGTATGTAAGTAGGACCTCAGCATATCCAAAGGACCGGTTCTTCGATGGTCCTAGTAGTTGTACCATTAGTAAGTCGTGGTACGTTTCTGTGGGGAATACCCCGAACGTTGCACTGGTCTGTTTACTTACCTTTTACCGGCAGCGACCCTGCCTGTGCTTGTAAGAACTCGGTGAAATACTTGTGTTTGAATAAAACAACCAATTATGTTTCTTAATATTATTGGTCTCACAGACTTTTCAACCGCAAAACAAAATTAACATATTTTAAAAGAAATTGATGAGCTGTTTCATTCAGACCACAGATTCAGACCAACCTACAAAATTTGAAAATTGCACTGTGTGGTAAAGCTCATTCTTTGGTTTATTTCTTACATTCATCCATATAACGTATTATGATTAAAAACTAGTAGTCTCTAGTATACTTTGTGGTTATGATCTTCATAATTTTAGTGTTTAATGAAACCAGTCATAATATACCAGTCCTAGATTCACCCGACAGGAAGTTTTTAGATTGTTTTACTATCATTTATAACCTTTTTTTAAAGCTCACTCATGTTTGTTTCTACAATTATATACTAGTTATCCGTCCCGTGGTTTTGACCACATGTTTAGGAATTTTCCCCCGGGTTTGATGTATTTTCCAGCGGTAAAAGAAGTCTGTAACAATTCATTTAAGTTGGAATGAAAGGAAGGCGGCAAAATAACTACTGATCTATTACCCACGATGTTTTCCGCCATTTTTTTTAATTTAGCCTTAGGGATATCTAATTTTCAAGGTTACAAAAATCGGTAAATAATAATTTTCTTGTGTTTAGTAATTTCAAATCCTATAGACCCAGATTTTAGTTCTTTTTATCTACCATTAGGTACCTACAGTCAAGTTCCTGGCTACCTGTTTAGTGTTCTGGTGGACCGGTAACTTTTTTGATGGATTTCTCAACGTAATTTTATCTCGGACCAGTTTGGCTTGTCCTTTAATTACTGCTAAAAAAGCAGTTTTCGCAATAGTTGGCGGACAGAGTGTTTTAACAAACTGCAGAAACGACTGCTTGCTTGTTTCCAGTTTGAATTTTAATATTAACATGGTGGCATATTAAAATAAGTTGGTAAATAGTGTAATAGACGTGAAAATTTAAATGTCCTAGATGTTTAAGACCGCTTAAGGGCACTTGTATTTAATGAGTATGTACAAATTGTTATTCATGTTTCCAGATAGTTTCCAGTATTCTAATGAAAAGTTCCGAAACTGTATTTGTTTTGTAAAAGTTTGGTACTTTTATGTATTTTTAGTTTTTAGTTTAATTAAAGTAGTTCGTTAAAAAAGTTAAGGAATGTATGCAATATATTTAGAAATGAATAATGCAAATAAGGCAAAAAAATAATCTTCAAATGAGGCGGGTGTTTAGTGCATAATAATAATCAATATTTTATTAGTATTCAGGCCTTTGGTATTACGGAAAAAATCGACAAAAGGGATGTATTATGGCTATTATTATTATTAAGTACTTAAACATTTAGCTTAAAGTGTATTTGTTATTCGGTCACTTAGTTTAGCATTAGCTTATCTGAATCCTATTGAATAAATCAATACCTTTAATAATTCTTCTTTTCTGTTTGAAATTGGCCTATATAACGTAGATTGATAGCAGCGAGAAATTCTAAAACCTAAGAAATTATGTTTATTTATCAACAGATACAAATAAATTGTCGGTACCACTTTGATATAATCTGCTCATATTATAAGAATTTTACAATCAATTTCTATAAAAATGTCCTACTATGTATTACATAATGTTTAATTCATGTGATTAATTTAATTATTCATAACATAACAAACCGGACTTTGAATGAGAAGATAATTGTTGTATCGTCTATGTTGCTAAGCTGTTTGATTACAAATTTGCAGGTGTGATTTTTTTTCTTCAAAAAACTAGTTAGATTGATGTTCCCATAATGAATAATTTATGATTTAAATGAAAATCACACGTGTGGGACATCAGCGAACCCATAATTAGTTTCGAATGAAATCATTAATTCGAATAAAAATACAATCACCAACTCAAATGACACAATTACAGTTTTACCATTTGCAAAACTCATTAATGTTTTTGTTCTTAGTAATTGTCAATTTATTTGGGCAATATCTACAAGGTTCCCGGTTCGATCTCTCTGTAAAAATTTGTACGGTTTCTAGTTTTGTCCTTAACTGGCTACAGCTCGTGGCGTTGCTCGTAGACGAAAGAAGAAAATGAGCGCGTTGATGTCGTTTGTATGAACAATTTCATACAGACTTTCAAAACTGGTAATTAATAATAAAGTAGCTACAAACTTTGCGATGATTATTACTCAAAATAATTATAAAATAAAGTCACTGATTATCAGTAAAAAAAACAAATTACGTGCTAAAAAATCGACTTAAGCCCCAAATCGTTCTTCTCCTAAGGCTTCTTCACAGACTGAGCTATAAAACTAAACGTTTTTAATAGAGGGGTCGAACGTGAGCGCTGAGCGGCGGAGTGGAACGAACTTGCGGCCTGCGCGCGCGCATAGTCCCGCCGCGGCGTTGTCTCGCGACGCACGTACTGATAACCGCGGATATAAACTCCCGCGCTTCCCCGTCACGCTCACTCTTACTCACGCCGGCTCATCACTCACCATGGACCACGACCACCATCACGACGACGAGGACAACTCAGACGTGGTCCTCGCGAAGGGGACATCTATGTTGGTCCTGTTCTGTGCTTCCATGCTCTGTGGGACCCTGCCGCTGCTCCTGGCGAGGAAGCTAAAACTGGGGGGGGCGGGGGCCGCGGGGGACCTCAAGTCCAGCAACCGGCTGGTCATGATCCTGCTGTCGTTTGGCGGGGGGGTGCTGCTGTCGACCACCTTCATGCATCTCATGCCAGAGATCCAGGAAAACATCGAGCATTTACAAAGTAAGTCACTTGTCTTTTATTTGCTCCAGTTAGGCCCAATTGCAGGGAACGTTAACCTCGGGTTAGCTTCGGGTAAGCTAACTCAGGTTTTTAAATGGCTCTTATTACAATCGATGGTGGCGCCATTTAAATCTGAGTTAGCTAACCCAACGTTCCCTGCAATTGGGCCTTAGTAGGTTACAGTATTTTAAGCCTTGTAAAGTAACGTACAGGGTTTATGATTGGTGTAGTGAGCCATTGCATAAAGTGTTTCGGCATGTAACGCGAGTTCGAGGCTACTTTCATCTTCAACAACAGAGTGTTGCTAAATTCGTGAAGAAGTATCGACATCGCACTATCTATGTCGCATGTTATCACTCTATTGACATTGTCTGCCTAAATTTAACTGTGGGCTCATTGCAAGTATGTACTAAGATTTGAACAATGTAAAAAAAACAGCTAAACTATGTATTGAAGTGGTAGTGATGTAAGCAATTAGGCTATTTAAACAGCTGTTATGGTTTCTAATTAAACAAACTAAGCCTACAATGAAAAAAATTCAAAAATTCAAATTAACTTTATTGCTTATAAAATGGGTTACAAATAGGTCTTAAACATAAATAACAGATCCTCCATAAACTGCCGGGAAGGCATGCAACTTAGCAATTATAATTTTGTTCCATAAAAACAAACAATAATATTTGACAAAATCTATTCGCTAATTTCCACTTTAATCAAAAACATGCGACTGTAAGTAACGTTTTATAAGCAAATTCTATTCAAAGTAACTAAGCTAGTACTCACAATTTAGCCGTTAAAAAGAAACTATGTCACGGACCTCCAACATAATAACTGTCGTGATTTGAAACGAAAGAGACTAGCAGAAAACCCAAGGTTCCATTAAAAATAACTGAACGTGTTAGTGCGGTACAATTGAGTTAATTAATGTTTTTCCATTGTCAACAGTATAAAATATAGTGATCATTAAAAAGCTCAATAATTTCTACAGAACTCGTAAAAAAAGATTAAAAATATGTTATGTATGGTGACCGGTTCAAAAAAATATTCCCTGCCTTTCAAAAATACATGTAAATTGGGCCTGCTAACATTTTACCAAGAAAATGCAGAGATCACATATTAACAAATCTAATTCTTGATCATAATTTAATTATGCTTATAGTTTTCACATAAATATGATTTTTTATAACGTTCATATATTTTTGAAGTCTGTAATCGCCAATATATTTATGAACTCGACTGTACAATAAATCAACCAATACAAGGCCATCTCGTAGGAAAGTGCACCGGCGCGGGCGCATAGTACACTGACCATGCTGACATTGAAACAAAAAGTGCATTTTGGTATTTACGTATCTGGGGAAAACGCTAAGAACTGGTTTTAACTGTGACATATACATTTATTGAGTTTGGATACTTTTACAGAATTATATATAGAAGTAGTCAAAATGTATTTTATGAGTTTTTGTAATTTAAGTAAAACACTTACAGTTTTTATTCCAAAGTTTTGTCGTAATATTGAAACGAAATGAATGAAACAGATAATATAAAACTGTAGTACCTTATTCTATTTCTAAGCATTTTCACTCTGTTCCGGTTTATCGTACAAGATAGCAGTGTAATTGATGCCACCGGTTTGACAGTTCACAAGAAAACCAACTGCTTGTAAAACTCATAACAAAAATAATATAATAATAATAATGCAAGCTAGTTGTAGTACCACTAGTTGAGCACACGCCATTTGGCCACATAATTTAGTATAGTTATAAATTTTTAAATGATTAATGGGTTTACATTTATATATAATCAATATATAAATTTATATATATTTATATCGATCTAGTCTAGTAGAAAACCCTTGGTCAGTCAGTGAGCGGCAAATTGTGATCTAACTTGCGCAGGAGTCCCTCTCGTTGTACGTCCGAGGTCGTTGTAGATCTGTGTTTAAAACTATGTTATTTACATTACACACTGAATATTGCACGTACAAAACATACAATAAATATGATGATCTTGAAACAAGCAGTTTTTGCTAAGCGTCCTACTTTACGTAACAAGGAAGCGTTCTAAATAAATAAGACAAGTTGAAATTAAAAATGGAATTAAAAATGCAGATCAGTTTGTTTTAGGAATAAACAGTTCATCAAAATACTTACAAGTGTTAACGATTGACATTACGTTTAATATACACTACACTCGTGCCAACAGACCACAAGACAATTCAAGAAAAGAACAGTTCAATTTGGTACTTTTCTGCACTATTGTTTTGTAACTTCATAACTGCCTTAAACTGTAGTTACTTCTTAAATTTCTTTATTTTCAGTAGTGTCACTGTCTGTAGAACGGAATGATTTGTTTAGTTACATAAATAATGTTTAACTTACACAATCCCAGAGTTAATGGCATCGTGGCTACTCTAAGTGTGATCTGTTGTTACATTAGTCGTAATACACATAGAAAAGCAATATAAGTAGGTACTAAGCCTTGCGTATTTATAAAATGATACTTAATAGCCTATATGCGTCGCAAAAATTCATTTCGGTCAGCGAGAGATCACGGTTAACGTCGATTTTATTTCGCTTCTTACAAAATTTTCATTTTCAAAATCGAGGTACCTGTCAATTTGAATCAAAAAGTTTTATTATTTAAAAATAAACTAAATAACTATGACTGCAATTAATAATTATCTAAGCACGTTTTGAATTAAGCATTGCCCATAATTGTTAAAACTAAATAATCTAATTATGGTTGTAAGAATTTTATCCTACCACAACTCGACCTCGCTTTCTAAATAAAAATCTGGGAAATTATATCTTAAAAAATATCACTTACAAAGAATCATCCAAATAATTGTTGTTAATATAAATAATGAGATACCTACGGGAAAATAAATTAGTAATTAGTTACTAAAGATAAACAATTTCATATAAAGTACCTATATGTAGGCATATTAACTAAAGATTTTTAAGCTAATTATAGTACGAGTAGCTATTAGTTTCGTTGTAACTAGTTAAATATTTTGATGTCTAAATTAGAGTCTTGTGTTAAAAGACAACAGATGGAAATAAGCTCGTTTTCATTTTCTAAACTCCATTTTCTAACGGTCAAGATCGCGACTTTCCTCAGACACCACGTCACATGGACGCCGCATGAATACAGATGCGACAACTGCGACAATTCAATGAAGGGAAACAAGCGGGTGTGCACCGCGGCGTGATGCGCATGCGTGATGCGCGGGAGTCCCTTGTGTGTTGACATGCGTCAAGTGCGCCATTTGTGCAGTTATTTGACGCGCAATTAACATGTGATGCAGGAATTCACGTAACAAAATTCCATTTGAGGAATAGGTAAAAAAAACTACCAGTATAGCAACGGGGAAGTCCGACATATGAAAGTAGTCGACATACTATTTAAGGTCATATCTTGATTACCTACTAATAGTTTTACAAGCTCAATCAAGTATACTTATGATCGAAGTATTTGTTCATTAAACAATTATCATTTTTTATATAAAAACAAAAATATGTATTTCATTGAATACATATGTTGGTGATTATCATAAATTATAATATAATATTAATTATTTCTTATTTAAATAACTCTCATACGAAATTTTTTCTTTACATTTTGCTATAATTATTAATAGGCAACCATCTGTTTGTAAATCATTCATTATTTTCTGTCAATAACATTTTCAAGTTGTTTTTATAAATCATAGGTACTTATCACCTGTCAGGCTTCAGATAAGATCGTTAGAAAACATTAGGTTCGGTTTCTTCCTTAAGTAGTTAGTTATTTTGGCAATGTCAGTACGAGTATTTAATTTTTATAAATATTACATAACGGTCGTCTGCTTGTCTGGCGATCTAATTTAATTGACTAACCCGTTAAAACAGCGATTGCTAGAGACGAGATGACGTAATTTACGACGTCTAGTTTCTTTGTCACTCTTGTGCCCCGACGTAACCTCTTGCACAAAGCACTAAATTTCATTACGTTGACCACATTTTATAATGTCGCAATAAGGGAAATAATATTCGGCGAAAATGAGGAATTATTTTGACAACTAGTTTTCGTGTCGTTATATCTTATCGATTTCGTTAAGACGAGTTTTACGCGGAAGACGACAGATGGCGGTAGATGAATTAGTGATTACGAAAATGTGCGCAGAATACGGCAATCCTTTCCCTGTTGGTCTTCCGCTTGGTTATATTCCTACTCATCTGCTTACTATTTCAATTGACTATTTTGTAACTTATCTGTATATCTACAATTATGTAAGGTTTCTTACTCAGGTTTATTATTACGAGTAAAGGGCATAACCTAAACCTGCCAAGTGGGTTAGTGTTTCCTTATGTGAGTTATTGGAAAATACCATCGCTAAAGTTGTTTCCCCTGCACACTTACTTGCAGGAAGAACTTGCATAACTCACTTGAGTTACTTCATTTATTGTCTAAGAGTTATTCAACTTACGGCAGGTGAACCAACTTTAACTTGAGTTTTTTAAACAACAGCCGTTATTAGCCGACATAAAATCGTGCTTTGGAAAATCGAAATAACTATACTTAATAAATTGAAATAAGCGTTTGAAAGCGATCGATTTCCTTACGGGACAACCCTGCTGGTATAAAGACAAATAGGATTTTTATTAAAAATTTGCTTAACGTTCTTTTATTAATCCATGCAAAGTTATGATGAGTAACATCCGTTTAAAATCTATTGCAAAATAGAGAAAGCTTTATTTTTCTTTATAGTTAGTAATGTAATGTTGTTTATGAACGCCATACTAGTTGCCAAGTTTGTCTTTGAAATGGTCAGTTGACGTAGTCGCGTGCCGAAGTGTCCACAATGTGTTGTTTGCAGGTAGTTAAAGTTTTATATAGTTGTTGTCGCTATCTTTATCGAATCACATAACGGTATCGCACTTTCGCATCGCATTGTTATGTTGTACCACTATTTTAAATACACTCAAAGTTAGCTTAAATTTATGAAGTTTTTAATAAAAGACAAATTGATTGCTCAAATCACTCATTATTTACATCGTGTGTTTGCGTTTACGCATGACGAGTGCATGACATGTTTTATGTCTAACTGGTTGTCCTTCAAAGTCAAACAATAATAATAAGTAATTCATTGTTGACTACAGGAGGATACAGCTATTAGGCGAGCAAGCCTTGCACGAATTCGCTATTAGGAGAATTATCTCTATACTAAAAAACACACTGTTCACGTGGTTTTCATCAAATTTGTCATGACCCTCAGCTTCTTTGAGAATGTTTATGGTTAAGTGTTCATCAACTTTGGTTACTTCTATATCAATAGAAGACACATAGTTACGTTGGAACGATTATGTTTTGTTTTTGAGATCGTGCCTGTACATAAAAGCATCAGAGCAAATAGAGGTCTTAAAATAAGTTAAATAATATATCTACTCTGTCTTCTAACGATTGTTTGACGTCAATGTTGCTATTACTATACTCGTCGCAATGAAAACAAAGACAGTTAATCAACATGCAATCCATTCACTCCGCGCCATTTTATACTAATTCATTCATTCATTCATACAATTAGGACAGACTAGAGTCGATGAACTACTTATTGCAGTACTGACAGTGTGACCTAGAGTTTAAAGAAATATAAATAAAAGAGTGTTTATTCATGCTTTTACTATTAAATAAGATTGTTTAATCATTTTTTTAGCTTTACGTACAATTTTTAGTAGAGTTACCTTATGTCGCTTAATTTGGTGTTTGAATATTGAAAATACATAATCTTCAGTTAATTAGAACTTTAAGGAACTACTCGCCGAACTGTGATTTGGTGCATTTAGGTTATTTTCTTTAAAATACACCATTTGGCCACAAGCATCAAGAACACGTGTTGGCTTGCGTGCGAGTTTTGGCCAATTATATTCCATTTCGGAGTATCAAGGTTGGCTTATTCATAATTATTTACCAAACATAGTAATTAGTATGTATTACCGTTTGTATTCATTTGTGTGTACATTCCGATCATAACTACCTCCTTAAATAAATTGATATATTTTGGTTGGAATTAAAATAGGTAATTTCCGTTATTATACCTACTTACGTATGGTACCTACTTAAATATTCGACATAATTTGACGACAGCACAGACGACAGTAACCAGCTTTTTCAGTAATTTGAGTAATTTTAAATGCCCTTAACATTCATAAATATAACTAGTAAATATAAAGAACCTTAATTTAGTAAAGTAGTAAGTAGTTAAATAGTAAGTAATTAAATAAATGTAAAATTTATATAAAAATAAATGAAAACACACACGTTTTTTTTATTAACATACATCGCTTGAATGAAGGAACATTTTAATTTTATCGTCCATATGCGAAACACCACAAGCGTTATTATCACATTTTTAACCTGTTATAGATATTAGCTAAATAAATCAACACAAGCTTTTGATTAACTATTCAACTTGTGCCCTATAACATCAACAAGAACTTATAAAACATAAAAAAAAAACAAATTAATAGATATAAACTTTTTTAATTTATACAATATTTTATGTTAAATATTTTTTTATTATTTATATAGATATTCTTGATAATCAATATTTAGTCTGACCTCGATAGAGGTTGGCTGTAAAATAGCCAAATATTTGCATTGAAATGCAGTGATGACCCACATGACGGTCGTGGTCTTGAACCCTAATATTATTATATTAATTTGGCCTAATTTATTTTTTATACAAATATTTTTACTATCACACTTGCTTGTTGTTTACGATGCTTTTGAAATCATTGGTGTCCATTGTAATTGTAATAATGCGTAGATGCATATATGTATAATAATTACCATACATATACAGGACCTACCTTAGTTAATGACAAACCTTGCATCGCGGTTCATACAACATACCTACCTAGAATTCGGTATGCATATATGAATACACAACCTAATTACAATATTAATAGCAAACTGCAAGATCATACATCATCTTCTCTCGTAGGTATATCTGTTTTGCATATTGTTAATTGGTTTATTAAGGTTGAATATTTGAGACAAAGCAAAGATTTACAGCGATTTATAAACATTGATAATTCACGTGATGTTGACATGATGTGCGAAACTTGAATAGTTTTTTACAAAAAACCGGCCAAGTGCGAGTCGGACTCGCGCACCGAGGGTTCCGTACAAACCTGCAAAAACTACTTAAAATTTTAAGCTTTTCGGAATTTTTCTGTTACCTGTGCTGTAAGCTATTGCTTCTTACCAAATTTCAAGATTCTATGTCAACGGGAAGTGGTCTTTAGGTTTTAATTCCCGTGCGTGTAGTTGCGAGTTTCAAAATATGCGGTATCAATGGTTGTACTTTTGCGTTTTGCGTTTTTGCGTTGACTTAGATTTTTTTTTTCACGGGTTAAAGGCAATTAGATCTAAGTATTAGATATGAATTCCAACTTATAAGTTTAAATTTATTAAAAAAATATATATTTTGTAATGTAACTAAAAATTTAAGGTTTTCGGAATTTTTCCTTTATGTGTGCTATAAAACGTTGCTTCATGCCAAATTTCAAGATTCTAGGTCGACTGGAAGTACCCTTTAGGTTTTGATTCCCTTGCGAGTACTTGCGAGTTTCAAAATATGCAGCTTAAATGCTGTTTCTTTTGATTGCGTTGACATAGAAGTTTGATTTTGTTACAGCTTAAAGGTATTATAGACCTGAGTATTTGGTATGAATTTCAATTTAATACCTCTACGCATTTATGAGGAAATGGGTAGTAAGGTTAAAATTATTAAAAAATATATATTATGTGATGTAACTAAAAATTTATGGTTTTCGTAATTTTTCCTTCATCTATGCTATAAGACGTTGCTTCGTACCAAATTTCAAGATTCTGAGTTCACGGGAAGCACCCTGTAGGTTTTGATTCCCTTGCAAGTGTCGACTTGCGGCATAATTTGTGGCATAAACGGCTGTATCTTTTGATTGCGTTGGCTTAGAAGTTTGATTTTTTCACAGCTTCAAGGGACAGTAGACCTGAGTAATTGATATAAATTTCAGCTTCATACCTCCACGCGTTTTTGAGAAAAAGGGTCTTGACAGACGGACGGACGGACAACAAAGTGATCCTATAAGGGTTCCGTTTTTTTTCCTTTTGAGGTACGGAACCCTAAAAAGGAAGAAGACCTGAATTGAATGTCCTTTTACCTTATATATATTTTGTTTACCTTCACACGGTATGTTGTAGTAGGATTTTTAATTGTATGATTTAGATATTATTTGATTTAAGGGTTAGCGACATATTGCTTTTGTTTTCATTGAATAAATATTTATAGGTAGTTATAGGTCGTCAATAGTGAAGACCTACGAGACCTACCAATAAAGGTTTATTTGAAATATAATTAACAATTGATTTGAGATTGATTGACGTCCTGAAAAGGCTACCCAAAATCCTTTTTTCTGTAGGTTTAAATCCTATTGCCATGGGAAAATTACTTCGATCGCGGTAAAACTTTAGTTTAAAGCTATTTTCACTACGCTAAAAAGTCAATCCAACCATCTTATTTGTTTACACATTTTATCTACTCTGCACCGAATAGGAGACCACACTGACGAAGTCGCGGCTACCAGTCAAAAAACCCCGAGTTTCACAGATTCAATAAAGTAATTTCAGGGAAGCCCCATTTCCCGGAATATACATATCTATGGACATATCTATTGACGGAAATACACAACAAACACGCGGATGTCTCCTATGAATTGTTTACGATATTTTCGCAAAGATCCAAACAATCTATGGCGGGCCCGATCTTGCCAATTAATTCGCACTCTCACTTCGATAATGGTGAGAATTTTCGATAATTATGACATCATCCACGTAAGAATCAGTAAAAGTTGGCTTTCTTATTTCACGATGTGTTTATAGTGTTCTTCTGAGATACTTTAAATAACTCGTATTATAAAATAAGGAAGCATAAACGTTTTGGTGGATTTTGCATGGAAAAGACGTAACTCTAGATTTATTATTGCGGCTATGTAAATCATACACGTTTTCTTACTAGTTCATACCGGTTGCATCCAAATAAAAAACACGGTGATATAAAGTTTTCGTATTCATTTTATTAGAATTCGAACCTTGATTACGCTGCAATCAATTCTCCGAGTTATAACATCTAGTTAAACCAAGTAGAAAATAAGTGCTTTTATAACTCGTTGGAAACAATAATCACATAGACGAGATAACTTGCTTCCTCCCCTTTAAGTTCAATAAAAGAGAAAATAGAAATGGCTTTGTCTGAAAGTCGTTGAACTTAAGAAAACTTGGTAGGCAAAAAAACTGGTTTTTCAATCACAACTTCTAGTTTTTTAAATTTTCCTTCCTTATTGCGTCATGATTATGGCTTTAAAGAACATCATTATCTAGTGTCAGAAATTTGACTAGCGCTCAAAAAGATGGTTTTATTCGTTTTAGGTATATGAATGAAACAAAGTGCTTTTCAAACAAAAGCTTTGGCTTTATGTGCCGTCAAAAGCACGGAACCCGGGAACCAAGGCGGTAAATCCGATTACTTATCTACTAGCGGACAACCATCCTAGAATTATGCACTGCTGACCTCTCGGATCAAGTGGATTTTCAAGGTTGCAGTGAGATCGACACCGCTATCCAATAATAACCGGATTGTATCGTTTTTAATAATTTCTCACAAATCATACTGTTTTTTACCGTACCATGTGGGGATTTTTAACTAAATGGGGCTCAATTTAAACGTAACTGATTATATCATAGTTTTAAAATATAGTTGCCTAAAATTACTTTTGAAAGAATTTGTCAATATTTTTTAGTAATAGGTAGGCAAACATAGCACGTTAACAAGTTCAATTGAAAATTTCTTTCTCTCGACGTTGGTAAAAGTGCTTCCTGCATACTTAATTTTAATAGCTACATAAAAAATAACGGTGTATTCAGCCATGATGTGATGCACATAAACACATTTTAGCGATATATGTAACATGTGCATGACTCATCTTCATAACCATAATTATTTAAAACCCAACGATCGTTTTAGTTCCATTTCCCTTTCTATTACCTATACCTTAGATAACATTATGAAATGTCAATAGTGTTTTACTAGATAATTGGTTATTAATGAACGTTACAAAGACGAGCGCGGTATAAATTATACTTAGGCATCTAATAAATGACACCCCACTTCATATTATTCATAATTATATAAACTTCTATTTCACAATATTTTACCTTATTGTCCGATTCTTGTTTAGTTATGTCAATTCTAGTACTTAATTAAATCAGTAGGTAACACGGACATTAGTCGATTGCGCTTGTCGATCAATATCGGTTATTCGATGTTCCGATTCCGAGCACTCGATTGAGTAATCGACTTCCGCGGTGACCAACGCCTCTCACTCGTAAAAAAGTGTTGTTTTTTCTTTTTAAATTTAGTAGGGCAAAGGAACGGCACTTGTAAACAAACGTGTCCGGCTAGTATTGATAAAAAAACACAAAAAAACTAGAAATACAAATCAAAAGCAGGATATTTTTTTTTTTTTATTTAACTGCCTATTGAAGGATATGTTCTTGTATGACCGTGTCAATATTATATAATCCTACACATAAAATCCAGTTTCCCATTATTTTTTAATAAAAAGTAAATAAAAATAAATTCAAATTAAAATATTGGCTGATAGCTTTGCGTTGGAAAAAAATGGGGTTAAATCATTACCTTTCTAGTATTTAAAAATAAATCGTGTTGGTCTAGACATCCTCGGATTTTCGGCTTAGCAGCTCTTCTATCCATCTTCATTGCTTGCATTTAATACGGGTACATACTATAAAATAACAATATTTATTGGGCTTTTAATTAAATATGAATTAGTAGAAAATACAACATGTAGCCGCCATTCGATTCAATTCAAATCCGCGCCCAACGGCAGTGACGCCAACCACTCCAACCAGTGATGTCCATCGAATGCTAGGGATGTCCAGTTACCGATTACTTTTGTCTTACTGCTAACACTACATACAGAGATACATAAGATATATTTAAAGAAGATACACAAACCATGTAACTATAGGTAGTCAACAATTATCTACACCTACTAAAAGCATTTACATACATTAAATTACTCAGAATAGTTAACTTATCTAAGTTATCTGTACTTGGTAATTGTTTACAAATGATTTCCTTACGATTCTAATGTGTTTGAAATTCTTTAAAATGTAATAATAGCTGTTTAACACAGGTTGTAGTATTTTTGTCATTCTGGTCAGACCTGAGAAAAAGTGTCGATGAAAGCTAAGGTGTAACCTAACTAAAATAGTAACCGATTAATTTGACACAAACAATTTATTACCATGTATGGCAACTTGGTCATGCTTCCTTTTATATCTACTAGTCAAAAGAAAAAAAAAGATTTTATTGAATGGCAGTAAGTAGGCAACTTTTCGTTTATTTAATTAAGTAAGTAGGTAGGTATGTGTAGGTTGGCAATTTTTTATATTACTGTATAATTAAAAATAAATTTATAGAATCAAGATAAAAAATGCGTAACCTGAAAATAAGTTTTAAATAAACCTACGTATTAATAGGTATGGGTAAACTCAATATAAAATACGGCGCCGCGACACGCCGCGAACTGAATTCTAAAACAGATTGAAGAAGTTCCAGGTAAAAGCATTACGTGAATACATTATTTAAATTTAAACAAATTGAAATCATTTCTCGGTATTAAGTACGCGGGTTTTCTTGAGGAAAATCTCACACCAAAATAGAAACAATAAAATTCGCATTAAGAACGTTTGTCTTAAGTTATAAAAATTTGTCATATGCACTTATCATTACATAGTATAAATCATTACACAGTATAAATTCAAGTTGCCTAATTCTGTCTGTTTGTATGTTTGTCCGCAATCTCCTCCTTAAGGATTTTAATGCGGTCATATTAAGAATATTTTTTTCATTTTGAATTGTATATAAAGAACGTTTAGAAACGTTATCGTTTACGTTTAGTTTTTTTAAGTTAGCAAAAATGCAAGGGTTCGCGAGCAAGTCGGCAAAATTACACCATTGCGAAGCGTGGGCGGGTCGCTCGTTGGTTATAAAATGGACTAGGTACTTACCTATTGAAAGATTGTTCAAGGTCTACAAGTAAACACCTGAGTTGAACATATCCTATTAATACTAATAAAGACACATAATTCTTATAAATGTCATATGTGTAACATTAAGTGACAGAAAATTCTTATTGATAAGCTACATACTTAAGTACCGTCATTACGAAGTCATAATATATATCTGTACAAGTATTAATATAGTCCGGTATAAGTACCTATTTATAAATAACTGCATAGTACAGACTTGTAACCGAATTTCACGCACAACTTTTTGTACTTTATTTTTTTATAATTTCTGAGGCAAAAACAATAACTTTTAATTACTTAAATAAAATGTATATTTCAAGAGGTAGCATAAGTAGGGTAGGTATACTTATCTATTGGTAACAAATAGGAATTATTATAATAATCGAAATAGCAGATAATAGTCAATCTTTAAAGTTAGAAATTTGTCTCCATAGACTAATTGTAATCGTAATATTTATAAAAACATGAATAAATGATGTCATGCACATATTGCATCAATAATATACATTTTTGGCTGAATATTTTTTCCAAGATATTTTAAAAGGTAAAGTACAGCCTTGACATTAGTAATTAATGTTGAAGTTGACGGTTTTTAATGTATTGAAGGTGTGGAGTGACAGGTATGACATAAACAATACAGTTGGTGTCAAGGTTCGTTGTAATCAAGTATCAAACAAATATCGGTGAATGGACAACACTATAGGTACCTTACCTAACGAGTACAACCTTCAAACACTGTTAGGTACCTACATTAATAAATTATCTTACTACGATATGTACTTAAAGGGAAAAAATATTGAATTGGCTAGTTGTTTATTATTATTTAGTCCCCACACATTTAAGTACACATATAAAACCAAAGGTAAATGCAACGTAAAAATGACTCATAGTACAGTGAATGAAAACAGCAGGGGAAACCCACATGAGAATTTACCAACCATGAGGTTTACCGTCGTGGACTTTTATCAGCATTATTACATGATTAAAACAAGATTTTTTATTTTTGAAAAGGTACTTACATATACTTAGTTACACTTTTATATTGGTTCTACCAAGACAGAATGCAGGCAGCAGTTAAAATCACCTTGATACGCCAACACGAGTACCACGAATAAAATTATACAAGGTCTCGTTATCTGTGTTTAGGATATACTTAATCGTCTGAAAACTTAAATAAAAAATATAAAAAGTAAAAAAAAAAATCACATTATAAAAAAAAACTTAAAGTTATAACAAAATAAAAAAAAGTAAAAAACTGAAACCCGATATTTTAGGAGGGTAATTGAATTTCCGGTATTATTTGATCGTATTTAATATTCTATCATTACCACGACATGCAAAACAAACATGCAATTAAAAAATAAGTGCCCACCATATCTTATTTAGTCTAATAGCTCAGGAAGCACTTAACCAAGTTATGCAATTAATATCTAGTTGAAGCGAAGCGTGCGACAATGTAAACATCTACTATTCAAATGAGATTGAGATGCTATCGAAATTCGAGCACGTAACGGACAATAGCATCATTTGTGAAAATATGCCAGGGTAAATAGAAAAATATACGATTATGTATAAGAATTACTAGATACAGGGAGGATCGTTAGTGGCTTTTGCCCTAATGTATAATAAATAATACTCTAAAAAATAAAAAAAGTGAGAAAAATATGTTTTTTTCCGCTAATTCTTTTCTATTTTTGGCAAAATATTCTTAAATGAAAATCTTGCAGTGCACAAACGCTGGTGTATAACAATAGTCACTTACAAAAAAACTCACATTTAATTCAGTTAACTAAAAGCACCGAATTCTTGGACAAAAAGTACCTCTTTTTTTAATCAAAATAAATAAAGAAAAAAACAACCTCAACCACGTATTGTAAATGCCGGATTTAAACCAAACCTTTGGAGAATCGTAAACTTAATCAAGAATTTGGGTATATACTTTATATCGTAGAAGAACGGGCGACTACGGCTCCCGGAGCTTAGCGAGCTACGAAATAGGACGCCCGTTGAAATCTTTGGGATGAAAATAAATATCTATTCCACTATAATCACCCAGGTCAATAATTTTATGATTATGAAAAATAAACATACTTATTTCATAATAAATAAACGTTGTGCATTGTAATAAATTGCGTGTATCTTTAGCAGTAGTTTCAAAGGATGCTACAATGGTAGCTTTGTTTATATTTAACTGCGAACACTAGAGTGTAAATGTTGACGTACTCGTAAAACATTTTTTATATCCGTTAATAGGTCCAGCGAAGTCTGTGTTACTATTGCTTTGTGCATGAGTTGAGTCACGTTTCTTAGACTTATATTTACTAAAGGTTATATAAAATTAACTTAACGGCAAAAACAGTATAGTGTGTATATATTATTTGACGCACGAATTAATTTGTTCAAACTATTGAGGATGTTAGTGTTATGAGAATTAGTCATGATTGAAAGGTCTTTAATTTATTTATAGACATACATAAAACATGAGGTTGCAATACACAGTTAAATCAACTGCACTGCATCTTATTTAAACAGTGCAAGGAAGGAGTAACCTCAAATTGTTTTTGAAGCAAAAACTACTGTCTGCAGTGTCAAGAATAGACAGCTTTATTTTAAAATTTTATAATAACATTTTTTTAATACAGATATAGGTACCAAAAAATAAGATGCCAAGGTACAAGTAATTAGGCAGATTATAGTAAAATCATAGATTACAATATGAGGAATACATCTACCCACTTATTTTGTAACGGATATAATAATTAGGTCGGTTGATTAAAGTTGCAACATCGACCAGCATTGTTATCAATTGGATAGCAAAGAAACAAACAAGATAATCTATACCAACAGTAATCCGATACTTAATGAAAAAACAATTACTTTTTTACTGAATCCATTATTTTGTCTTAACGCTGATAAGTTATTGAACTGCAGCAAACAAAAACAATGCATATCTGTCAATTAACTTTAAAACAAATGTTATTTTGTATGCAAATCCGTGTTTTTTTTTACACCAGTTGAAGCTATAATTACATCAACGACACTTACGCAAATACAATAATGAGACGCTTTACTTAAGGAAGAACAATACATAAATATTTAAACAACATTTATTATGCTACCGTTTCATTAGTGAATGAGGCTTTCAGTCGACCGAAGACACTTACAGAAAAGGTTTATTTGCTTGTTAACCGGTATTTATGTGAAACTGAAATTAACACAAAGCAGCTAAAAGTACAAATAATCAGTTACAGATGTCGACCTAACAGAATCGGTCATGGATATTAGCTATGTAAACAAGTTTTATCAGTTTTATTTAAATGTAATGTCGCATGCGCATATAGTAATATTTTTTTATAAGCGTTGATTCTAATGTTTGGTTGCTATTATTATTATATTTGACAGCTAACCCGTGAATAGTAAACATCTTCCCTCTCAAAAGTAAACTACTACTTCTTAATTTATAACTACTTACTTAAGTACCCGAATTTTTGTTACAAATAGTTACGATTAGTTGATAAAGAAAGCCGTTTTTAGAAAAAGAAACTAAATATTAACGAAGCGCTACAAGATAAATTAAGGTTAGGTACATGTTTATTTTAGGGTCTTTTAAATTGATTAAACATACAAAGATAAATATATCATTTCATAGTGCTACTAAAATAAGGAGTGAGGAGTGATGACATACTTCTAGATTCATACTTTTCCTTTCTTATTACTATAGGGACCTGACCCATAAGAAAAACACCGACGAAACGCTAGTTTCACTTCGTTATTATCTACTTAAATTGGAATATCTTTGAAACTGTCCCCTCAGTCCTAAAAAACTATATGAAGTGGTCCCAAAAAATACATTTATAAATAAATATTACAATTCAAATCTCATTCGATTATGCAAATTTCTGAACTAGAAATCGCATTCCTCTGCGTAATTAGTGCTTTGTCCTTGGTTTTTCAAGTGTTTTATTAGTACAGATGTAATATTTAAACTGTGAGAAAATATTTTGATTTCCGCTGAACGCGTGTCAAGTGTCGAAATGCATTCGCAGTATCGTAAGAAGCAAGTGCCTACTTACGAACCATAAGTACTTAGTAGAATTACTTAGTTCTGTTCTGCTATTGTTACAATACTATCGACAATTCGCACCTCTATCACACTTTACAAATAGCTCGATAACTAGGTGACTAGGCAGGCAATAAGAAGACATGTAATCAACTTATTTAATATACAGTATAGGTGTAGGTTTGTACTTTATTTTTCGAAATATGTACCACACATGCATTATTTAAGGCAGTAGTATTGGTTAATATATATTTCAAAAGTAATATGATTGTTTCAGAACGTGCATACAATTAATATTTGTTAAGACAAAATGATAAATAATTCTACACATTATGACAAAAGTTTTAAATGTGTATCACTAGACAAAAACTATTAACTACGATTTACGCGATGATTACGTTGGATGTAGGTAATAAAATAAAATCATCTTATGTTTTCGTTTGCATGAATACAGCTTCGCAATAAAACTCGGAATTAAGTTAAAACAATAAATTCCCATTACAATGATGAAAACTCTAACATGGAAAACAATCACAAACGTTTCTCTTCCTTTCCAGGTGAAGGTAGATTACGGGAGTTCAACTTCACATTGACCCCTCTACTGACTTGCGCGGGATTCTTCGTCATGTACTTAGTTGAAGAGTTGGTGCATACATACATCCACTACAGAGAGTCTAGTGGCGGGAAAACCTCGCCACTTGTGAGAACTTTGAGCGTCCGAAAAAGCATCCGAAACGGAGACAGCAGTGTCACTAACTCGACTGCAGATCTTATCGAACCGGAGAAAACTAAGGTCAGCAAACAACTCTTGCTTAGAATTATAAAATAATTTCAGTTTTAATAAATAGTTCATTACCTACCTGCCTTAAATTCATTATAAATAAATAGTTCAACACCAGAATAGGTTTGAAATCTAATGTATGCGGAAGTTAGATAACTTAGCCTGACCTTTATTAAACTGAACATTGTTTTCTTTTTAAAGGACATCGAAGGACACCACCACCACCACCACAGCCACATGCCAGCGGAGCTGGGCGATGACGTCACTTCAGCACTCCGCGGTTTGCTGATTGTTCTCGCTTTGTCTATACATGAGCTATTTGAAGGATTGGCGGTTGGCTTGGAAGCTAGTTCTGCTAATGTTTGGTGAGTAAACTTTTATTAATTATTGATTTTATAAGTTTTAACCATATAAAGTAAATTCTGATCCCAGCAAACAGAATAGAAGACATCTTTTGTTCAAAAGTAATACTAACTATATTTCAATGCCATCTGCTGTTGAGTAGTTAAATGAGTTGAGAGAATGAGAATGAGTAGCGGCATCTATTGTTGAAAAGAGTAACCTATGCACAGAGTATAAGTTGATAGTGCGAAAAATGCTGACAACTCTTTTCATTTACTTATTTTAATGCCATCTATCGTAGAGTAGCAACATAAAAATTAAGAAAAGTGTTATCTATTGACGAAAGTTCTCTATTAGGATAGGATCCCGCTATAGAGCGACCTTCACCGAGCTGGTTAATGGATGAAAAATATTTTTTATCAAATAAAATATGACAAAAAATATATTGCGAATAGGTTCGGTGAAGGTCGTTCTATAGCGGGATCTTACTCTTTATGTCATAGATAGATAAGAAATTAGATAGCATTTTCAAATATAATAAAATTCGGTTATATATGCATACTAGGCACGTATCACGAATCCAGCACTTGGGCCTTACCACCGGTTTCTGAGGAAAAATAATAAAGTTGAGTAACATTTTAGTACTGAATATGAACTATGCATAGGTTTTAAACCTTAACAAATATTTTGCGGTCTAATAAATTCAAAATCTGGAAACCGGCGGTGTGTCTATTCTATAAAGTCACCATGGTAGGGACGTGTGGTCAACAAGTGGGCAAATTTTTTATTAGATAACATGAAATTTGCCGTTAGAGTCAATTCTGTACAATAATGTTGTCATCAATATTTCAAACCAAACACATACAAGAATTATGCTTCTCGAGATTTTATATCCAAACTTTTATTTGTTTCCAGGTACATGTTAGGTGCTGTGGCAGCTCACAAGCTGGTCATTGCCTTCTGCATCGGCGTAGAACTCATCGCCATTCGCACGAAGACTTGGTTGGCAGTGATCTACATCACTACCTTCGCTGTTGTGTCCCCCTGTGGCATCGGGATGGGCCTGTTGCTGGTTGGTGGAGACGGTGCAACTGCTGCTGGCATCTACTCAGTGATACTACAAGGATTGGCTTCTGGAACTCTACTGTACGTCATTTTCTTCGAGATTTGGAGAAATGATAGATCTGGAGGACTTCTGCAGTTCTTGGCCTCGGTGGTCGGATTCGGACTCATGTTTGGCATCCAGCTGTTGGGTAAATTCTTGTTCTAAATTTGTCATAGCTTAGACAGTCCGTTTAGATATTAACTGACCTTTATTACATTTCAGGTGGACACTCCCATAGCCACTCGCATAACCTTGAACATGGACACTCACATGACAAGTAATGAACTGCTGCGCCGAAAACTTGAAAATGTTTTGAACTAGAAGAAAGTACTTACTTTTTCATAAACTTAGCACCTAGGAATTGAAAGAAAGTTATCTATTTGTGAAAACAAGGAAAGTAATATGGGAAGACTCCTCGTGTTAATACAAACATAAAATCTAGTCAACGATAAAGCTAGGTTTACAACCTGTAGGTATATTTATAATGGATGTTTCTTAAACAATATACTGTAAGTTCTTCTTGGAGCTTTTGTATTACAAACTTATGATCGTTATATTATTCATATTTTCTTATGTTTTAATAACACATCACAATTTTTACGGCGATTTATAAAATAGGTACGTATCTAAGGTGACTGAATGAAAAATAAAGTATTTTTCAATATTTTATCTAAGCCTAATTAAATGTTTGTCTGTGATATATGTCTGGACGCGTGTGATTAAATTAAGAAACGATTATGTAAATATAGTTAAGTTAGAGCGTTCAACTTTACCTTATAAGAAACCCTTAGTTATGAAACTTTTGTAAAATAGGTATTTTATAGACTAAAGCTCTGCACGCAAATGCCCCGAGCTGTAGTAGAAAAAATAATTTCAGACCATTATGCAGTTGTAAAATTCGTGTCATAATAATTATCACCTTACAATTATTTTTTTAAACACAGTAATATCATGAAAATGAATGCTGTGAGGCCCCACTTTACTTAACGTGAATAAAATAAACCAAATTGGTTGAATCTTAATAAAAAAAAGCTTTATTATTATCCTATTTTGAATTAGCCATACGCAGGCACCTTTGGATGCAATGATGCTGTAGAGACCAATTCTATTTGACCAAAAAAATTAAATTTTCTTACCTATTTAACCATCAACATGTTGCAACAATTAGATCAGAAAAGCTCGGGTTTCCAATTGGTGAAATAATGGGTTTCATTTAGAAAAACGTGAGATTGTAAATATTAATAAGTTTAATTAAGTACAAAGTATACACTAATGTTAATAAAATTATCATAAAAAAATGTTTTTTGTACACATGTCCTTGTATTTTTGTAGGTAGGTATGAAGATCATAAAAATAAAATGGTGGGTAAAAGTTTTTATTTAATTTGTTTAAGCAGTTCCAAAGATAACTGCCTACCGACCAAAAATTGAAAAACCTGCTTCAAAAATTTAAAATTTATTTGTATTTATTTTAAGCAGATATATATTTATTTAAAATCTCCGAATCTTAAAGAACACTAAAATGCTACCTAGTCCAATTGCTACAAAAATGCCCTCTAATAAATAAATGTTGCGGGTAGTCATGGGCGGCGGTGATCATTTACCACCAGGTGACCCGCATGCTCGTTTGCCCCCTATTAATATTAAAAAAAAAAAAATTAAGCCTTCTCGAGCAACGACATCAATGAGCGGTTTTAAAAAAAGTAAAAAAATTAGTTCATCCAAATTCGCTAGATGGCGCTGAACAAACTAAGTACGCAGGTGGACCTTTAAAAAAGTAAAAGAATTGAATATGAATAATATAGAATAATAGATTAGTCCAAAGTAATCAGAATTAACCAAAGAAATCCACGAATAAAGAAGTACACAACATAGACAGCGTGTAAGCGTCAGCCTACAAATAAAAGAAACACATATAGCTATAAGCTGCACCACAGACGATATATATACAGCGGTATATATACCGGACTGGACTGCTAAGCGGATGGTTCGGGTCCTTTTATTCAAATTCAAATCAAATCAAAACCGACATGTTGTGTTGTTATTGCTAGAGAAAAAAAATGCTTTGTTTTTTTTCTTTCCTTTTCCTTTTTTAAAGGTAAAACCTGCCATTGCGTACTTAGTTTGTTCAGTGCCATCTAGCGAATTTGTATGAACTATTTTTTTTTTAAACCGCTCATTGTTGATAATAAAATATACAACATAGAGTATATTGATATAATAATATAGAAAAATGCTGCAAACTCCTTTTTTTATCTTATTGTTGAGACAAAAAAAAACTTGGGCAGCGGCATCTGTTGTTGAAAAGAATAACTTAAACACAGAGTATATTGATGTTAAGAAATGTGCTTAGAATTTGTATCTTTTATAATGTATGTCAATGCCATCTATCGTCGAATAGAAAAATAATATGAACAAAACTATCAAACCAACTTCTTTAAACCAAACAGTAACTTTTTATAACTCCCAACTTCCCGGCCTAAAGTCTGCCTATCCTAGTGGTAGATAAATAAAGGAAAGGTGTAAAGAAATACCTTTTGAAGGGATTTTTCTTTTTTTAAATAAATAACAAGGTTTTGACGTGAAAACACGTAAGAAGAAATAATACGTAAAGTACGTCGTGGAAGATTTTCGAGCTAAGTAACCGAATGAATAAGGCCCACTTGCAGGAAACGTTTTAAACCTCGGGTTAACTAACTCAGGTTTAAATGGCGCCACCATCGATTGTAATAAGAAGTAGTTACAATTGATGGTGGCGCCATTTAAACCTGAGTTAGCTAACCCGAAGCTAACCCGAGGTTAACGTTCCATGCAATTGGGCCTTACTTATTCAAAAATGCTTAATAAAAGCGGAACTCAGAAGTCTATTAAACTTTGGCGCATTAACGCTTTTTTATTATCGTATGGGAAACGCCAAGAAGATAAAAATTACCGAGAGCTTCAAAATGTAACAAAGCTCCATCTACTAAACTTAACTTAAAACATCTAGAAAAGTTTCTAATGTCAAGTCGTTATAAATTGTCAAACAAATGTCAACCACTGCTTTTGTCATTCATTAGTTTGAGTGACAAACAAACAAGAGTACAATCGAAATATTTGTTCGGGTTGTATAAAATTAAATTGTTTAAATTTGTGTTTTTAAAGTAGTGATCTACTAAACCAATTCTCGGGAAACTGCTGAAGGGACCCATCAATTTTCAGCTTCCACCGTCAATCCTAAGTAACTTTACACTTTATATTACTAATGCTTCAAAACTTGTTTTTATGTTTAATTATTCATATATTACGTATCGATGTTAATGATATTCTATAGAATGAAAGTGAATCTTTGCTGGAAGTTTAATTAAATGAAATCGATTCTTTGAACTTTTCTCAGCTATTCACATAACAGTTGCATCGTACGTTGGCGTGAAATAGAAAGTGTTTTTTGTTGACGTCGTCGCTGCGCGGGCGCTGGGTACTGTTAGTTTTGATCGCTGCTTCGTTCTTGTAGCACGTCTTACTGTAAAGTCTAATCATGAGTGTGGTATTGCATTCTGCTGTTTCTGTATCCTCTCTTCCTGAGAGTAAGTTAATAAAGATTGTCAAGAAATTTTCTGTACCTTGTAATATTAGCTAAATATTTAAATCTTCTTTGTTTTTGTCTCCAGGTGATCAGCCCAGATACCCAGCGTTCAGAATGTCTGCAGGCCTAACTTCAGAAGCACAGCTCCGGTACCTGCTGCAGTGGTTCGCAGAGTTCAGTGAGCTGCAGCGCGAGGACTTTCTGCCCGTGCTAGCTGCAGCCAAGAGCGGCAAACCCGACCTACTGGCTGATGCGCTGGCTAAACTTTCATGCAATGATAAACCTATTAGCCTATTCCAGTGCCGTGTAAGTAAAAATACTAATATTCGTACTTACAGAACTTTGTTGTTGTAACATAATAGTGATAACTGTTCTTTTTATTACCTATATATTTTGCTATCTTTGATATTTAAAATTTGTTTCTTTACAGATTAAACTATTCAATGAGTGGTATCCATCTTGGGCTGAAGAAGAGCAGGACAGACTTGTGAAGGGTGTCTCTGAGACTGATCCTGAGTTTGGATCTAAGCTACAAGAACTGATCGCCAACGGACCCATGCCGAACGGAGATTCTGAGACTATGAATGGTTATCATACTCCAGAGATTGAAACAACTGAACAGCCTGAGCCTGTACAGATTAGAGTTGAGGTTATTGCCCCAGAAGATACTGAAGATATATTAAATGAGGAACATGTAAACATCACCCAGGACAACATTCCAGTAGAAATCGCAGCTTCATCTTAATCTGTTCCTATTTACTACATTCCTACAAGGTTAGTTATATAAAGCTGACTTAATATTGTCGTTTAGCGTAAGAGTATCTATGTTAATTACCCACCTAAGCAATAACTACATTTGCTATACCTATGTAAATCCAGTATAAAGTGATTTACCTTTTCTAAGAATCTCTTTATCTAGCTTTGCACCTAAGTTACAAATGATTTGTCACAAAGTTTTCCTATAACATGACATTCCAAATATCAAAAGACAGTGATACATTCCACAGTATACTTTCTTTTAGTTATATTATGTTAGAATGCCTAAAATTAACACTAGTAACTTAATCTTAAAAGAAATCTTACTTTTACACAATATTGAACTGGTTTTATGTTGTGTAATAATTTATTGAAATGTAAGCAGTTTGTATCTTAAAATATTGTCAATTTTATTAAAATATGCACACACAGGCCTTTCGTGTATCAACATTATCAGAAACACTGATTTTTAAGCATAAATTGTGTGCCAAGATTGAAATTGTACCTAAATTGTTTTTACTCTTTTATACAATATTATATAGAATCTTTTATTATAAATTTAGGAAAGCTTTATAAGAAGCTTGTAACCCTTGAAGTTATCCTATAAAAATGTGTTATTAACATTTTAATATGCACTTAAAATATAGAGTTGTTTATTTACAAAATAGTAATATATTCATCACAATATATTATATGACAGGGAAGTGATGAGAAAGAGTATTATGTGAGGAATATGAGGTGATGCACTAGATGATGGCCATTTTAATCTAGTTTATTTTTTGTAAAAAATATTTATTAATAAACGTTAAAACATATCTCGTGGGTATTTTCATTAATTACGATTGTAAGGGAAAAAAACATTTTTATATAACATCGTTTTATTATGGCACTTTGAAGTGGGTACATAGTCGCTGTTTGTTATTATTTATATTCAATACTGTACAGTCTTGACCTAGAAAGCAACCATTTCTTTACATAATTAACATATAAACTGTGTTAACTCATAAAAATTACTCAATTAGATGATATAATTGAGTTAATGTTATTGTTACAAAAACAAAGCATTAATGATTCATGTTTTGAGATCGCTCGGTCACTGTTTTAAAAATAAACGCAATGAATGACCTGCATTTGGTAACTTGATATTACAGTTTCGCATTACTACTGAAGTATTGGCTAATTTATTTCTAAGTAAACATTTCGTAAAAGCTTACATATTCAAGTCATTTTTACTGAAGCAGACCTTTGTTTACAACACATATTTGTCGAAATTAAATCTAGTACTGAGTCTATGGGCGGAGCTTAGAGGTGATCCAGTCGACGTAAGCCCCGACCCTTGTGTAGACTCCGGGCCAGCCGGGGGTGCCGCAGGGCGAGGGCCCGTACGACACCACGCCGACCGCCAGCCAGTTGTTGGAGTCCGCCGTGATGCCCATGAGGGCGCCGCCGGAGTCGCCGCGGCAGGAGTCCTGCCCCGCGTTGCCGCCGGCGCAGATCTGCCGGTCGGAGAGCGCGCGGTTTACGCGGCTGAACACAGAGCCGCATTGCTCGAGGGTCACCACCGGGACGCGCACCTTCAACTTGATGTTCGATTCTGAACCTGTGGGCGTACATTGAATTAATTATACGAATCTTAACGTCATTACACGCTTTCTTTAGTCATAGGAGTAATACAGAGATTAATTAAGATGCTTTTCTTATTCAGCTTTAACCTTTTTCATACATGAACTCATTTAATTATTTTACTAGCAAGAAATGCTTAGTAAGAAGCTGCATATAGGTACTTATAGGTAGTTTTACACTCAATATTTATTGGACTTTATATTAAACATTACATTAACAAAACGTGAAATAAATAGAAAATTACAATATTATGTAACTTATTCGATTCAATCCAATCCGCGCAAACCGTCAATCACTTAAACTAGTCAACCATCGAACGATGTCTAGTTATCGATAAGGTATGTTTTATGTTACAGTAATCATAAAATCTTACGTGATTCTGTTTTTCCCCAACCGGCGACCTCTAGTGTGTATCCTTCAAAGTTGCTGTTTCTCAGAGAGCTGCTTGTTGGCAAGCAAATAGGCTTCACAAAATCTGAAGTAAGATAGTGCAAACTAGTTATTACATCAATTTAATATTACTAACGTGTGACCTCTATTTCTAATGCCAGTAGTAATTATTACATTAAATACTATTACCTCCATTAAACTTAACACATCACTTACGTTATCGTTAAAGATGAATACGTGTACGTGAATGCGTAATTGCTCAAGTAATTAACGGCAATAATGTACCTACTAATTCATATAGATTATCATAGACTAACCGTTGTTTGACATTTACTTTGGTAAGTACATTTTTTATCACCATTTCACACTTTGATGAACTGACCTCTATTGTAATTTTTACTGTCCAAGACGAATTTATATTAAGGTCTTCCGTAAAAAAAACATCTAACTTACTATTAATAATAACATTATCAAGAGGTGCAGTTCGGTAGCTTAGATTTTCGATGTAACTTCCGGTACTTCTAAACCGATTACAAAAATCTTTCACAAGCAGAAAGCTACACTATCAGCGATCGACATAAAGGCATCACAACAATATAAATTGGAAGTTGGTTTCCCGTGGGAATGAGAAGTTTTCCCGCGGTAAAAAGTACCCTATGTGTTATTCTGTATAACCTATATTACTGTAAAGTTTCATCCAAATCCGCCAAGTAGTTTTTACGTAAAAGAGTAACAAACATCCATACATACTTACAAACTCACTTAGGCCCAATTGCAGGGAACTTTTTAACCTAGGGTTAGCTAACTCAGATTTAAATGGCGCCACCATCGATTGTAATAAGAAGTAGTAACAATCGATGGTGGCGCCATTTAAACCTGAGTTAGCTAACCCGAAGCTAACCCGAGGTTAAAACGTTCCCTGCATTTTGGCCTTAATGTTTATAATATTAGTAGGATAGTAGGATGTCTTTCAAGTATTTTTTTAACTTACCATTGTATCTAACGTCTGCAGCCAGCCGCAGCAGCGCGATGTCGTTCTGCTGGTTGTTGTCCTTCGGGTCGTACCCCTCGTGAGCGATGACCTCCTCGACGTCCACGTCTTGCGGGGGCTCGTTGCAGTCGCCCTCGACGCAGTCGATCTCGGAGGAGGTGTTCCACTCGCCGAGGCGGACTTGGGAGCTGGAATCATTACAAGTAATATTAATAGGCGTTTTTTTATGATATAGGTAGCAAACGAGCATGCGGATCACCTGATGGTAAGTGATCACCGCCGCCCATGACTACCCGCAACACTGTGGGTGTTTGGGGTGTGTTGCTGAGCCTTTGACAAAATTGGGCACCGGATACCGCACTCACCGAACGAAACGCAGGAACATCGTCCCTACTTCACGTCGGTTTTCTGTGCGATGGTGGTATTTCACCGGTCGAGTCAGCCCAGTAATCGCTGCAGACAGAGCCTACAGCTACATTCGTTAGTTAGGTTAAGACTAACTGCATTTATTGACTTCTTAAAAAACATTAATTTTTCAAAACTCAACTTTATTTTAGTTTTAATTTTTATAGAATGGTCAATGAAAGCCTGAGTTTGAAAAGGGGTCAATCTGTTTTGGAACTAAGATGTTTCTTCGGTAAATAATTGTCTACCTCGTTTATACAAAAAAATAGCAATTTAAAATAGTAAAGACAGGTAATCTTGTAGGTATACCATCTGAGAAGGGATATCTCAACTTACATCTGCCAGGTCTTCGGCAAGTCTTCTCCCTTGACGCAGTGAGCTGCCGTCATGACGTAGCGAGACGATATCAGCACTCCGCCGCAGTAGAACCCGGATCCTCTGGCTGAACAACGAATGGATTTAAGAAACTATATTTATGTTTGTATCACTTCCAAAAAGCTCGTGACGCATTAATAAATATAGCTGTTTTGCTTATACTTATGATTATGACTAATGTGGAAAAACAAGGCACGTACTTTAAGTACCTAAAGCAAATGAATACCGCAATTTGAGAAGTAGGAAATCCATGAGGTAAACATTGGTAAAAGAAGATTTTTCATAATGCTAAGTAGCTACATGAATCTCTAAATAGTTGTAGCTCACTTTACGGAACCTAAGTCGACTACAATGGCTTGCGTTCAGTGATCACATTGGTGTTTTGAGTAGTTAAGTCAAGAACTTGAATTGGTACTTACGTTTGGAGTACCGAATGAGTGCCATCCATGGATGGTCATCTATTTCAGTGGCCGACCCTCCCACAATCCTGTCGCTGCCAGCGTGTATTCCGCACACTTTTCTATCAGGCAGCAGGTTTTGACTAGACCCGGGCTGAACGCGGTCCCTGCCGTGGCTGGACTGACCCGACTGACCCGACTGACTTTGCGATTCGGGTCGAGAGGACTGCGGACGATCGTACTCTTCAGGCCGCGACTGGATCGGTCGCGAAGACTGGATCGGTCGGGAAGACTGGATCGGTCGATTGGTGTGAGCTGGACTGTCTTCTTGAATCCTGGCATCGTTGTCTTCGTACTGAGACTGCGAGCTCTGTGGCTTCAATTCATATTGAAACTCCGGCGGACAACATATCTGGAATGTAGATAAAAGGTGTGATAAATTGCACTGATTTTAATTATAATTTGAACTTGAAACGCCGCCGCCGTAAGGAAATTCGGTATTTTTTACTCGTGGCTTTGTATCTTGTGAATCACGAAAAAAACTAATCCAGGTACACTTATTTTGGTGTGAAAATTAATTCTGTCTAGATTTTTGTTGTTTGATTCTTCAAACAAATCACACACAACTTTCGTACTCAAAATACTTATCTATTCATTATTACTGTAACTATGTTGATGATTTCATTCAACCTACTTACGACTATGAAATACTAAGTATATTTAATTAAGTAAATCTACATAGTTCTAAGTATTTATTATAATTCACCACATGAGACATTGACCTGTTTCGTTTTATTTGTTAAGCGGATGTTTTTACGTATTAGGTTATATTAATGGGAGCCAGTTTTATGTAAGTAGGTATCTAACGATGTCATTAATGCAGGACACGGTTAGTACCTTTTTTGATTAGGTTTCTACTCCTTAAATTATGTTTGATTCTCTGGTAATTCCAATATTGTATTTAAATGGGATTTACCTAAACTAATGTTAGTTAAAAAGGTATCCACTATTTGATTGTCCATAAACGCGTAGGTATGGTAGGTTGTGATTTTATAATTGACTTACTTTCCGTCCTGTAGTTTCACCCACAGCTAAATGGCTTTTCCCGTGTGAATTTAGCATGTGTAACTAATACTGTTGTCGAATTAACCGCAAGGAAAGCTCTCAAAAAAATGTTTCGTGAACAAGTCGGGAAAAATACACCATTGCGAAGTGTGGGCGGGTCGCTAGCAATACCTAATAAGTATAGATTACGAGTCGGTAGAAAGACCAGCCTATTTTCGAAATGCCTACTGTATCTGTTATCCCAAGTATTTTACCAAGTATCTAATATCAAAGCTAGTGTACCATGGGCGTGTACCCCTGGAACCCGCAGTGGAGGTTCCTCAGCAGTGACGTCAGCTGAGGACTGCTACCACTCTGCAGCTGAGCGTAGAGACCGACACATTCCGGCAAAGTGCGGCAGTATGCCCCACCCTTACACTCATTTTCTGAAACAGAAAATAAAAATAATGTAATATAACTAGTGGCCGCCCGCGACTCCGTTCGCGTGGAAGTCGGTTTTCCGTGGATTGAGAAATTTTCCCGCGGTAAAAAGTACCCTATGTGTTATTCTGATATATAACCTATATTACTGTAAAGTTTCATCGAAATCCGTCCAGTAGTTTTTACGTGAAAGAGTAACAAACATCCATCCATACATCCATACTCACAAACCTCCACGTTTATTATATTAGTAGGAGAATAAATAGCCTAAATATGCCCATTAGTTGAGCATAGGCCTCTTTCTCGGATAGCGAGAGGGTTTGAGCCATAATCCACCACGCTGGCTCGGTGCAGGTTGGTGGATGCATATGATGGATAATCATCCAATCATGTGGGTTTCCTCACGATGTTTTCCCACAGGAAATAATACTTCAGTAAAGTACTTATTCGGTTTTCAAGCTCGTAAGTTATCAGTCTACTGTCTTCATAAGGGAACTGCTTCCTAGACTTTTGGTAAAAGTTCACACGTTACAACGTTGGTGATATTGACTGCGTTTATAGTGTCTTTTTGTATAATAATGTACTTATACTAAGAAGTTATCGTAATCGTTACTAAGTATCTCCAAAGAAAATCTAGATGTTTTGTAAGTATCTAAAAAGGAATAAGGTAAATTGTGCAGACTCAGGAATACAACTTGGGTTTTTCCCTGCTTTAGTCCGGTATAAAATGCAGCTGCAAACATTCTGGTTTTTAATTAAGTTAGGGTGTAATCATTTTATTAACTTAACGGAAAGATTATTAATAATGTCACGAATTCACAAAAATATTTCATCCACTTATATTTGTTTCATTTGTTAATTGTTTTCGGGAAAAGAGTTGAATTTTCACTAAGTTTAATGTTACATAATGTTTTAGGTAAGTTGTTTCTAAATCAACAAAAGCGTATTGGTCACAAATTTATAACAGTTTCGTTTGTTTAGTGTGTTTGATTTAAGAAATAGGTATGTGCTATTTCTAACAGAAATTTAAATAATATTATACCGTTTTAAACCTTAATACTGTTGCTTTAAAGACTAAACGACGTTATATAGTAAGAAGACATCAACGGGCGCACTAAGTGACTCCACAGGCTCACCCAAGCGTGAAACTTGCAATTTTGGACTATTACACGTTCAATTCAAATTGTTTTGCAGGAATTTGTAAATATTATACATACATACTATTTCGTTGATGAAACGGCAAATACCTAATAAAAATACCTTGATTAGGCATAAATGGCAATAGATAATACAATTACCCGTGTCTATGATCTTTATAGAACTACAGAATAACACTACTTTAATTACACATACCACCGATTATCTAAACTCAAAGCAAGAAGTAAACACATAAGAAAGGCATTTCAATGTCACCGAAACCAACGACTCACGTGCTTTTGTGTTGAATATCAGGAACAATAATACTACTGCCGCGTTTTTGTACACAGCCTTCATGTTTGTATTATTTGAAGTATACGTAAGTTCGATGAATTCACGTCTGCGCGAACGCAAGCTGTCCGAGCGGCCGATACCGACTGATGATAGGCCGACATATGTACCGGCCGTGACTTTGTACAGACAACATCATCTAAAGGTTATCAACACAAAATTACTTGTATTTATAAAGTGACGGCGGACGCGATACTTCAGTTTGTAAACAAAGATTTTAGGCGAAAACGATTATTGTAGGAAGCGAATTACATTTGTAAAGGTTGTATGAAAAGGGATGTAACTATGTAGGTATGGGTTTGTAAAAATTTTCCGTCATTATGAATGATTTGTTGGTTGTGTCGTACTCGAGAACCTAGAAGGGTTTTTTTATACTTCGTTAGAATAAACCTTAAATATTTGAACGATAAATGCAAGCAGATAATCGTGTAAAAGATTTCTTAAATTTGTGACATGCTTTTACTTAGGATCCTAGGAACCTAGTGGCGCTACCAAGCTAGAATTCTAGCTGCATTTTATATATCTTGTAAAAAATCATGAAACATAGAACGAGCTAGTGCCATGTTTATTGATATTCAGCCCCAAGTATTCCAGGTGATCACTATTGATTTATTTACCTACCTCGCAGGGGGGAACTAATAGGGATATTAGCCCAGGGAGAAGTGTATTCGCTGATATCATAAAACTTAACTTGTAACCACCATCCCAAAAACAGACAAATCGCAATTTAACAGAATTTCAGTTTTCGGCATGCTGCTTTACTAGCACTTTGTCTGTCCACAATAAGTGACATGACAAATTCAAGTACGAGTATGTTGGTTTACTGCTAACATCAGAACCTACTAGATTGCGTGCTACGCCCCTGCCGACTTCTCTTGCCAGTTAAAGCTTATTTCTTGCAAGTCAAGCTTGTTACTGGAATAAATTCGGTACCCATGCAGTTTATCTATTAAATAATCTAAATGCAATGTTAAATGTAAAATAATACCTACTATCGGCATTCAAGGTATCCTTGCGCCTTACTTTACATGGTAGGTACCTATATGGATAATTGTAAATTAATTGTTTATCAAAATACAATAATGGAACTCGTTCCTAATCACTTTTTAATATACTGATAGGTCAAACAAAGATGGCTAAGGCGTCACCTTATTGTATATAAATAAAATGTCTTATTTATACAGTGTTTTGTAAGATGTGTACTTCTTTGTAATGCTCTACGCAAACCTGTAACGGTTTTATAAAACCTTTATCACTATAATGGTCTGCCTGCAAACATTGGAGAGGGCTTAGTAGGCTGCCTGGTTGTACTTATCAATTTATTTTGAATTTACAGTGTACGTTAGTTCATTTTGTTGCTGTCTTCAATAAAGTTCAAAAATAGGTAGGGACCTATTAAAGCTCAGTAGTACTATGTTTTTTTATAAACCCTCAGAAATGTTTTTCCATTTTACTCTGCATCCTTCTAAAGCAGATAACTGCTAATGTATTCCAATAAATGCCACTTAAAAATACATTTGAACAGGTAAAAACATTTAATTTAAACAGGTTTCTTCTCATTAGCCTGTCTATGTCATCAAGTACTAAAATGGTAAAAAAAGTTAACCGCTACACGGGATTCCCTCATTTTGAATTAATTTTCCTCATCATTAATAGTATTAGTAACTCAATAATCATTTTTTAATTATGGCACGTATACGCTTATTGTTTACAGCTTCAGGACTATTTTTTTAAAATTTACGTATTCGGATATTTAAACTCACCTTTTGACAAATCTCTGGGTGCTTTTATATGTTTAACTATGTTTATACATCTTTTAAGCAACTCGTGGATTTTACAAGTGACTAGCTTATGCCCGCGGCTTCGCACGCGTTAAATTCGGAGTAAAACCCCTTTCCCTATAGGTACTATGTTATAAACCTTCCTCTTAAATCACTCTATCTATTAAAAAAACGCATCAAAATCCGGTGCGTAGTTTTAAAGATTTAAGCATACATAGGTATAGAGAATGCGACTTTGTTTTATACTAAGTACTCGTATGTAGAAATTCTTAGTGCGCACACAAAGCGATGCGAGAAAAACGAGTTAGAGTATTTACCTATATCGTTTTCAGTTATTCGTTTTTTTACAATCTTACTTTATGATAATTTATTTTAACTTCCACTAGGTAGGTACTTCACTTTACCTTACTAATTCGTTTTTTATCTCTACGTTCACATAGCTCTGTAGCCAATAGGCACCTGGTAGCAAACTCGTGGGAATTAAGTATCGACAGGCATGTGTGTAAACACATATCTTTTTAATTTGTATTTTTAAATCTTATTCTCCGAATTAAAACCCGTTAAAGTAAGATTTATGTTCCAAAGATTATAATTTGCAAGAACTGCTCCGACGCACAGCAGACTGGTTCTGGAGGTCATTGGCAGTTGTTTCCTTTACTGCTTTGTATTAATTATTATACTCAAAATATATTGAATTCTATATCCAAACTTGTATTTTGACGACATTAATCATATATCTGTCATAGCGTAACATATCAACTCGAATATGAAGGTTACTGAATAAATATATACAAAGCAGAATCTAAAGAGTAGGTAACCGATCTGGACAAACAATTCGTTTAAATTACCGAAACCGCAAAACGATAAACGAGTATTTAGATTTAACGATTTATTTAAATATCAAAAATACTTTCGAAATAGTCCGACAACACAAACAGAAGGTAAATGACGACAATGACGTAGTTCATTCGAAGTTAGCCTTGCAGCAGGGACAGAGCTCGTCTGCCGGGGCGGCCATGTTTCTGCTGACGTCACAGATGAGCTTGAACCCGATGGTGATGAAGAGGATACTCTTGAAGAGGCTCCATCGATACGGGTCGTTGTAGATATAGTTCCAATACTCTTTTATCCGGTCCCAGTAAATTATGTCCTTGATTTTCTCGAGTATGTCCATGAACTACTGCTGGAAAGTTGCAATTATAGTAACCGCAATTAATTTGAATAGTAACTGGTACTGGTATAATGTTTATTAAAAACATAAAACTGACACTCTGCTACTATAGTTTAAGAATATTAATAGTTGTTGGTAAGTTCCTACTTTTACTAACAAGAATACCTATATCTAGAAATTGAGATAGTAGAAAGTAAAGTATTGGCTTTCATTAAGCCACTACTCTTTGCGATATCTTGTCCATTGCAGAATTTATCGAAACTTATAAGGCTAAAGAGGTGCCAGATTGAAAACATATGACCCATGCCCTTAAGGTTATTTTAATTTCCTTCAATTAATGTTGATATGATACTAACTGAGGAGAAAAAGAAGGAATGGATTGCCTGTTTACTTGAAAACCTGCATAGATGATGGCACTTTATGACTTACTATGAAATGGTTTCATTGGAAATAAATCTATTTACGAGCTAAGAAATTACTCACCGTATTTCCTAAATAAATTCTTCTAAAAAATATGATTAAATAAACCAAAAATAACAAAACTTTATTGCATGGCCATTTAGATTTTGTATGGTGGGGGATAACATGAAAGTAAGTTCAAAAACAGATGCTCACAAATCACTAAACAATCGATTGAAAAAAATCCTTACCTAAGCATATGAGTTTATTTAAAATCACAATTTATGTTCGATAAATAATTAATACTAAATTTAACTTCCACGAAGTACATGAGTACCTATTTGTCGCTAAGTGGATTCCTCAATAACCTACGTTTTTATTCATATTGAACACTGAAGTACAAAAACCACAAAATCTAATACACACTTACAAATCGTGTTAAAATAATGACTAACAATCTGACTACCACACTCAAGATCACAATTGCCTACGGCCTCATATTGTCTAGTATCCAGTCCATGTAGTAGGCCACATTGGTGTATACTCCTGGAAAGCCTCCGATGCCGCACCGCTTGGAGCCGTACGACACGATCCCGCGCTGGACGTACCGCGTGCCGACTGCTGTACGTCCAGGGTACAGTAACGGGCCGCCGGAGTCCCCGCCGCAAGCGTCGCGGTCCTCGACGCCACCAGCGCACAGCTGCTTGGGGTAGATCCGAGGGTTTCTGTAAAAACAGTTGTTTTTACTATTAATTTCTAATGGAATTTTGGAAAACAAAATTTGCAGAGATCAAGAACAAAATAAAATCGAAGGAAGCGTAATGAAAAATATTTAATAGTAGGTATTAATGTATAACAATCCCAGGATAAAATATCCACTTTTGTTAAGGGATAAACGATAACCATAAAATTAGGATTATCCAAGAGGAAATGATAAATGAATTAATTAATATTAGTCACTTAATTGGCTTAAAAATTGACTTCTTAGAAGCCAAGAAGTGAAGAAGTTTAATGAATACGTAAACTATCTTCAAATAAATAAACACATCTATTAACATTAGTTTCAAAAAAGCAATTTATTGTGAACCCATGCATTTTACCCCTGTCTCCAATAATTTCGATAAAAGAATAATAATAGTAGACAAAAAAGGTTTTTAATTTTATTTACATTTCAAATATGACTAGCATATATAGATAGGTATTAACGGACTAAACATTATTCCAGTTGGTCTGCCCTTAACGCTGAGAGAACGGGAAGACAATGACCTTTAATATTTGAGTGCCTTGATTAAACTATATCTTGATTTTAACTATAACTTTTTGATAGGCACCATTAAATCCAAATTATATATTTATAATTCAATGATAATTCTGAATTTCAATCTAAAAGCTAATGCATGCGTAATTAATGTGACAGATCATGAGTGTTTAAATACTAACCCATTATAAACGACCTGACAGTCATCATTGGACACCACAGGTATCTCTACGCTGAGCAGTACGGGTGATTGCAGACCATCCTCGGTGGCCCCCCATCCCGCCACCAGACCATCTTTACCCACAAGGTTCTCTCTCTGGAGTTCAGGTGTCGAGGGCAGGCACATTGGCTTCATAGTATCTGAAAAATGAATGTCTCATCAAAAAGTTATCAAGAAGAGAAACGTTACATACAAGCGCAGATTAATAATTGGTTTTTGGTAGAATTTCGCTTATAGGCATGGGGTGTAAATATATATGTTACGGCTAATACCCGAAGTGCGGCTACACCTAGTTTTAGCCGGTTAGAAGTGTTTTTTATATGAAAAACTGTAAAAAAAAAATTAATCCTATGTATATAAAAACTGGCTTCAATCATGAGTCGACTTTTTCTGGGTGGTATCAAAAAAGTAACCTAACTAACCTAACCTATTGATGTTCTAACCGGCTAAAACTAGGTGTAGCCGCACTTCGGGTATTAGCCGTAACATATACTTCCAATTTAGTAAGCAATACGAACCTAAGTTAAAGTCGGCTGCTCGAGACAGACGAATAAGAGCAATGTCATCGAATAACGTCTGACGCGTGTACCCCGGATGAGGTATCGCTGATGCTATGCTCACATTCTGAAAGAAACATTACGAATCTCAATGAATGAATCCTACTAATATTATAAATGTGAAAGTTTGTGAGCATGTGAGGATGTATGGATGTATGGATGTTTGTAACTCTTTCACGTTAAAACTATTGGACAGATTTGGATGGAACTTTGCAATAATATAGGTTATACATCAGAATAACACATAGGGTACTTTTTACCGCGGGAAAACTTCTCATTCCCACGGGAAACCGACTTCCACTCGACGGGGTCGCAGGCGGCCCCTAGTGACCTATATGTTCTGAGTGGAAAGGCTGGCTTTCTTATGCGATTTTGGAACCAGGATCCTACCCAAACGGCCGGGGCACACGTCAGCTGCCCCTCAAGCCTCTCGCAGTCAGGGTCCTGGCGTGTGTCATGCTCTCCAAGTCTCACTGCCTGCAGCGTCAGCCTTTTTCCCAAGAACGTCACGCAGTGCGCGGCAGTGAGGACGTACCACTCGTTGATTAATGTTCCTCCGCAACTCAGTCTTTGTCCACGGGCTGAAAGAAACAGACCAATTGAAACGTTAATTCAAAGTTTACAAGGGAAAAAATATTTGAAGGACAGACTAAATTTGAAAGTTGAGCATTCAAATTAGTTAGTTAGTCATAATTTTATATTATTTTTATTTATTTATGCGTTAGAATGTGCTCGTTAATGAACTTTAGATTAAATGTCTTACTGGAATTGCAAATTAATTGCCTGTGACATCCTGTCTACAAAATGTATAATGAGCGAGTCTTACGTGAGTCATAAACGATGAGCACCATCCAAGGCATTTGGTACAGCCTCGTGCGGTTCCCTCCGAACACCCTGTCGCTTTCGAGGAACCCGCACTCCTCAGGCAGCAGTTTCAGATTCCTGTGACCTGATACGTCTACCGGCTGGTCGGCGATGTTGCCGTTTACGTTGTTATCATTCTTATCATCGTTCTCTGGTGGCGGCGTCATGTCGGCTATTCTATTATTGGTGACGCAGCACACCTGCAAAAATATACGTGTTTTATCAATTTATAACAAAACAACTAAAACTCGTTTTACTATAATTAGAAAGTGTTCTAAGAAATTGACTTGAAAGCCTTTAGACATATAGTTGCGTTGACCTACTCTTAAAGACCTCATCATTACATTGTATAATCCAAGTCGCTAATTCTGTCTGTTTGTCCGCTAACACCTCCTAAACCAGTTGACGGATTTTAACGCGGTTTTCACAACCTCTTATGTAATTTTTTCACTTAAATTTGTAAATAAAAAATGTTTTCTTAAATAATCCAAAATTTATATCGCGAACAAGTCTGGCAAAATTACACCATTGCGAAGCGCGGGCAGGTCGCTCGTTTTAAGATATAACCAAAGAAAACAAAATGCTCACCAGAGGTCGGCTGGCCTCGAAGCCGCAGGCGAGTTTTTGCAGTTTCTTCCTGAGATGCGTCGGCATGGGGGTGCCGGCTCGGCGGATCTCCTCCCGCAGGTGCTGGCACTCCTCCAGCAGGGAACACTGCCCCGGGTCGTTGTCCGACATGCAGCTGTCTCCAGCGAACACTGGAACACACGGAAACTGTATTATTGTCCATGGAATACAACAGAACTTGGACTGACTAGGTATCTATATCCTACTAATCCTACTTATACAGGGTTATTTCTAATTAGCGCATCACCTCTTGTAGGCAGCTTTTCTACATCAATACCAACAACATTTAACCAACGAATAATTAAAATTAATATTAAAAAAAAAGTTTTTCTTTATTAGGTGCATCTAAACGGTACAATAGTCTACGCGCACGCAACTGGCGTGGCAGGCGCGCGGGCGACGGGGGGTGGGAGACCGGTTTAGGAACAAAATACAGAGTTATAAATAACAGAGCGCGCAAATTTGTTTTTCTTTTTTTGTGTTTGTGTTAATTATCAAGTTTTGCAAAAAGTCGTAGAACAAATGTTATTGGGATTGATGTAAGGAACCCGCCTGCAAGAGGTGATGCGATAATTACAAATAGCCCTGTATTATAAATGTGAAAGTTTATGAGGATGTATGGATGGATGGATGTTTGTTACTCTTTCACGTAAAAACTACTGGATGGGTTTGGATGAAACTTTGCAGTAATATAGGTTATACATCAGAATAACACATAGGATACTTTTTACCGCGGGAAAACATCTCATTCCCACGGGAAACCGACTTCTACGCGAACGGAGTCGCGGGCGGCCACTAGTATCATTATATAGTAGGTGAGATTTAATAATAGAGAACCCGTTGTCAGGTGTATTTTAGTCCCAATGTTATGTAACCTGTTTATATCGGACTTTACCTAATTATATAGAAATGAGAAGGTAGTTTTATGTCTCTCGCTTAAACCCTGCTTACTGCTTAATTCAGCCCTTAAACGAAACCGCTAAAAATCATACCATGTTATATTTTAAAGCAAAACTGACTATATTATTAGTTTTGGGTACTTAATTTTCTTTCGTGGAATGATTTTATGTTCGAAAAGGATAATTGGATAAGTATGTTTTTCGTATTCCTTTCTTACTTCATTACATAGTATACCTAAATCCAAGTCGGTAATTGTGTCTGTTTGTATGTTTGTCCGCTATCTCCTCCTAAACCACTTAACGGATTTTAATGCGGTTTTAACTACCTTTAGGGTTATTTTTTTCATTTAAATTTGTAAATAAAGAACATTCAGAAAAAGTTTTATTTAGTTAGCCAAAATTCGATGTTTTGTGAACAAGTCGGCCAAAATTACACCATTGTGAAGCGTGGACGAGTAACTAGTATATTATAAATGCAAAAGTTAGTGCGTATGTATGTTATCTTTCACACAAAAAACTAACAAAAATATTTGGATGAAACTTGTCATCGATATGGGGTACTCTTCACCGCGGGACAGTACCTCATTCACACAGGAAAAGCCACTTAGCTACAGGTGAAACCGCAGCGCGGAAAACTACTGTTAATAGACTCAAAATAGGTAGATATTTATAAGAAACATCGCATCAATACAATCGACAATCTTATCACGATATATATTCCTAAATTACTAGTTAATGTATATTATTAGTATCATATTACCTTATTAACATATATATTGAGGGCTCACATTATAGCTTACTAAGATGCCAACAGAAATCATAATTATATTTTACTAGTGCCCGCCCGCGACTCCGTTCGCGTGGAAGTTGGTTTCCCATAGGAATGAGAAGTTTTACCGCGGTAAAAAGTACCCTATGTGTTATTCTGATGTATAACCTATATTACTGCAAAGTTTCATCCAAATCCGTCCAGTAGTTTTTACGTGAAAGAGTAACAAGCATCCGTACATCCATCCATACATCCATCCATACATCCATACTCACAAACTTTCACGTTTATAATATTTGTAGGATATTACTGCAAAGTTTCATCCAAATCCGTCCAGTAGTTTTTACGTGAAAGAGTAACAAACATCCGTACATCCATCCATACATCCATACTCACAAACTTTCACGTTTATAATATTTGTAGGATTAAAACTTTTTCCTCTAGTATTAGACATCAACGGGCACCCGTTCACACTTCCATATAGGTATAATAGTTAAACTAAATTTAGTTGACTCCAGTGTTTATATTTATGCCAAATATCGTTATCTTAATAGTATAAATGTTATTGACACATAACTAGTGTATAGTCTGACGCAAATGCTAATCGGTTGTTATTACTCCATTTTTATGTAAAATGTTGTTTTTTAGTTTTGTATACTAGTCGTTAGTCTCATTACATTTTATTTCACCTATTCATTCTAGTCTTAAAAATCCATTTCTCAATGGCTAAATAAATGCAGTGTGTTTACTTACAGCTGTTAACAGAACAAACTGCTGCTAAACCCCAAACAGCGCTCCAAAACATCATTCTAAGTCCTTCTAAAAAGCTTAGTATTTGGTAACACTGCACGAGTCCACATGACACTTGGAATCACGGCCGAATGATAAAAAGTCACCATTGAACTTCAGCCCGTTAGATAATCATGGCCAATGATGATTTTATTGTTATTAATTTGTTTTTATTGACACAAGAGCGTTGCGTACTGGCTGGCGACGAACACTTGACTGTCTTGTTCGATCTTGCTCATTACCATACGAGTTATACAGGAGTGACTTGGTCAATGCGCTCACGCTGTCATCTTTACACAGAAACATCTTGCATTTAGTGATTAGGTATGAAAACACAATAAAAAGTTTATAACTAACTTCATTTAATATGTGGGTAAATCAAACCGTGGGTAAATCAAACCATTAGTAAATCCTGCTCAAAGCTGTGATATCACTGATTATTTACAGATACTTTACACGCAATACAATGTTATAACTAACCTGCGTCATGGTTTTTTAAAACAATTAGTTGATAATTTATGAGAAGATGAATACATTTTAAATGCAGGTAGTTTTTACTTAACAATAAATATAAGATACAATTTAACCTTTATGTATTGTATTTAGCTACTAAAAAATCGGAAGGTATATATTTTTTTCTATGATACTTTCCTTCTGCCCTATTTCTTTTGCGGAACAGTTGAACTGTGTTTTGGCTTGAGGGTCAAAATAAATAGATAAAGGCCCAACACTTAAACCGATTACTTATTTGTGGACTTGTGCCAAGAAGCATCAAGATAGTTATTTATTGACAAACAAAAATAAAAATTAAAATAAATACTGTGCAAACTAATATGTAAGGAACATATTGACTTTGGAAATCCTAGCTTATGCTAAAAACCTTGTAATTAAGCCATGATAAACTAAATCATTTATAGCTCCTTATCTCGATACCTGGGTAAATTAATACGTTTTTGTAGTGTATTTCTAATCATTTAGCAACGGTTGGTTTTTATAAACGTCACATTGCCTGTAGTTTCTGAATTCCGTTAAAGTAGCAGTAGTTGCGGTGATGTGGTCGCTCAAAATCGACCACTACTGTTTTTTTCTTCTCAAACATGATTGAAAGAGTTTTAATATGTGCTACCCTCTTTTTAATCAGTGCAGCTGGTGAGTTAAGAACACTAATACTAAAAGGATTTCTAAGTATTAATTGGTTAATAGCTATCAAGGAATGATTTAAATTAATCTTTAGAGATAATCTGTTAGGGATAAGGAATTTCAAACTAGTGCAACAATTTATTAAAAGTGGTAATAGGTATGAAGTTATCAGCAACCCAATTGCAAATTAGTTCATTTAAATCTTCTTACACAATTGAAGTTTTACCTATAGGTAGTTAGTAGAGGCCTAGTATTGACATTAAACTCATTTTGATTTGTTTTATTTTTTATTTTTCCAATAATGATTCTCAATAAATATTCCTTCTTTGTCTAGTAGACTTCACTTGTTGCTGGTTTAAAACTTTGCTACGTTAAAGCTTTTTCTTACGAAACTAATCTTATTTAAAAGTGATTTTCTATAAATTATTATTAAAAAACTACATTTGGATAGTACATATAAGTAAGATAGTCATGAAAAGTGCATTTATATCAATGCAAATTCAATAACACTATAGATAAACTACTTTCCTAATTGATGTTGTAATAGATGATTTGTAGGTAGGTACCTATAACTAACTAATCTAAAATCGAGGAAGAAATTGTAGTTCGTTTGTCTAACAAGAGTATTTTAAAAGGTGATATATGCTGATGCCCTAACCCTCTGCGACTGTAGGCATGTATTTTTACAGGATTACATGTTTTAATTGTTTGCTTTGCTTTGCTTTCAATGTCCTACATTAAACTTCAAAGGATAATCTTGCACGCTTTTCAAAAACACATTTTACATTGTAACGATGTGTTAATTAGAAATAATTAGCGCATAAATTATGTTTATAATGCGATACGCACATGCACTGTGGAACCGTCATGGCTTGGAAAATTACTAATTAAATCTTAACACAGAAAATATTTTTAAATTTTAACTCACTTCTTTTTTAGGGTGTTATTTAATTATGCGATTGGTTTAAAAAAAATAGGGTTTTTTAGGATTCTGTTTAAGATTCTTGATGTTACTAGTTATTATGAAATTATTAAGTTTCTCTTTCTTTACTTCTTTTTATACACATGTACAGGTATTAGGTAATTAAGGTTTTACTATGATTGTTTATTGTCATTTTTGTTATAACCTTTTTTCGGTATATCTCTATATTCAACTGTTAAAAAAACAACACTTTACCGGAATTTCGCATAATTTTAGTACACGTACGTACTTATAACCTTTAGGTATTTATCTCCTGTTGGCATGCATAATATGGATCTTTTGTGTTCAAGTTTGAACAAAGTTTGGGGCCAATAACTCGTGTTCCTTTAAGAATATAAGGCGCTTCTTTTGCCAAATTTTACGTTTTTAAAATTAGAACATTATACTCATACGTATATACTTAGGAATAATTTTGAATTTTGAGACTGGCAAGTTCAAAAAAGACGCACTCGATTTCCATAAAATTTGTTCTTTTAGAGCACCATTGGACTTCAAAGTTGGCGCACCACCGCGGATGGAAGAAGCTGGAGAGGTACGAATGCGGCATCAGCGCCGCGGACCGCATCATCGGAGGAGTCAACGCGGCTCTGGGGCAGTTCCCCTGGCTGGTGCGACTGGGATACAAAGGTCTGACCCCTTTACGACCTACAGGGTCTACTTAACCACTTGAGGCAGGAAGTAAATTGTCAAATGATGACATCAGGTTCGCGCGTAATTGGAAAAATGGCGGCTTAATTACTTCATTGTTGCAAATATCTTATATCTCTGCACCCTAAGCATATTTTATTAGTCTGTAAAAAACAATGTACTTATTGTTACATAAGTTAAAGACAAATATCGGTACTCGGTAATTTGCTAAAAACGAAGCCGATATTATTTTTCTCGGGCATAATTTATTAGGTACTTGAATGTTTTACCTATACAGGAGTAGGCATGGGTATGTTTGTGCAAAATGTTAAAACAATAACCTGTTCATACATTGAGAAACGTTGTTGGAAATCGATTGTTTTTTTGTATATAATTCGTACCGCCTAAAGTTATTTTAATTGTTTAGTTTTGGTTCAAAATATGTCGAACATTTCCAGATACACTGACGATAAATTACTTAATTTAGAATTGAATTCTATTTTTTTAAATTGTATCCCACATATTAAACTTTAGCATTTTTATATATTTTTAAAAGTATAGGTACCATGTTTAAAACTCTACACCTTGCCTTGGTGACTATGCTTCTAGACTTTCCTTCAAATGGCCCAACAGTTGCCAATATTTAAAAAACCCCTTTATTTTTATAAACGTTATGTCTGTGTGCTTATTTGCAAGTGCAGTACCGGACGAAGACGATCTCGACTGGATGTGTGGCGGTGCATTGATCTCTGAAGATAGGGTCATCACCGCAGCTCATTGTATATTGGCTAACGACGATGTTTTTAAATTGTAAGTAACATAATATTAGAACATTTCATTGCATGGCTTTTTACATAAGTTTGAAGCAATATGTTTTTGTTTTTTCATGTGTCTAAATAAGATTAGTTAAATTGAGTCTTGTTAGATTCTTACAAAAGTGTTGAAGAATTAACACTTTTGTAAGAATCTAACAAGAACTATATAAATATAAAAAAGTCCATTTTTTATTGGTCTGAGGTCAAACACATTCCTCAATATAGAAAATCGCTGCATCCTTTGAAATTATTGAAAGATGCTTCTCCTACTTTCATAGATCAAAGATCCGCGTAGGCGAGTACGACACCCGTTCCGACCCTGACTGCCAGTTGACCGTATGCGCACCACCGGTACAGGACCGCCGCATCAAGTTCGTGGTCCGCCACCCCAGCTTCAACAAGCCGCCGTTTCATAATGACATCGCTGTCATAGCGCTAGACAAGCCGGTCCAACTGAACGGTGAGTTAGACAAGCCGGTGCAACTGAACGGTGAGTTAGACAGGCCGGTCCAACTGAACGGTAAGTTAGACAAGCCGGTGCAACTGAATGGTGGGGTAGACAAGCCGGTCCAACTGAACGGTAAGTTAGACTAGCCGGTCCAACTGAACCTTTAGTAAGATAAGCTGTTCATCTAGATATGCCAAGTCAAGCCTAGTACAGGCTGACAGGGTGCCATGTGTATATTTACCCGCACCATTTGAAGCCACTTTTTCTTTACAAAAAATGTTTAAAGAGTCGTTCTTATCAAATAAGCTTAATTTTCCATCCTAGCCTTCTTTTTAGCTGACTATTAAGCTAGTAAAGTAAAATACGTTAATCGTGAAGTAACGAAGGTAACTAATTGTAAGCAATTCATTATCACTCTTATTAATGTTGGTGCAAAACCGGTTTGTATACTAGATCATAAATATTAATTTATTGATGTAATATTCATTCTCTCAACCCTTAGACTACGTATCCCCGATCTGTCTACCGACTGAGGACCAGTTTGCGGAATTGTTGCACGACGAGTTGGTTACAGTTGCCGGTTGGGGCAAGATGAATATGACCACAGAGAAACGTGCTGATGTACTCCAATTCATTTCGGTAGGTCAAATAGTTACGAGTGTATGCGCTAATCAAGAAAATAATAACCAAACATTTTTTGCGTAAGTACGAAAATTTTGGAGACTGCATATTATTTTACAAATTTAAAACCACCTGATCCTATTTTCCAAGATTTAAAAAAACATTTCTTACTTTAGAGATTGATTCGATATCTGAGTATATGTAAGGATCATTAAACCGATAAATAGTTCTTAATCAATCTTTATCCTAATTGACTCATCATCATTATTACGGAACGATTTTTTTATTGCTTGTATAATTAATTATGGTTGAGTAAGTACATTCAAAAAACGTATTTAAAAGTTAGCAAAATTTAAATGTTTCGTGAAAAATTCAGCTAAAATTACACCATTGAGAAGCGAGGACAAGTCACTCAGGAAATAATAAAAAACCTATAGTTACCAGTTCTGGAGCCTAGGCGATGCGACACCTTTGGCAAGAACTTCAAAATGGACGCGTCGGAGATCTGCGCCGGCGCTCAACAAAATAAGGACGCTTGCGGCGGCGATTCGGGGGGGCCGCTAATGAAGGTAAACCTCTTTATTTGTATAACAGGGTAAATAGTTGTTGACAATCTGATAGCTTCCGGAAGTTTAAAAAAAAAGATAATGAGTAGGTAAACGAAAACCTTAAAATTGTAGATGTAGTACAAAAAGAAAACGTTTCTGACATCAGTAATTGAGTTAATATACTTATACCTACTCTATTATGAGCAGATTCAATCTACAAAATTAAATTAAATTTATACAGACAAAAAAAATACTTACACTTACCTATTAGGTACAACATCAGTATGTGTTATTTTACATATTTGTGTTACACCTAAGTTTACTAATCTGCCATTATTGTTAGAATTAGTCCAAGCTCCGTAAGTGTTAAATTTCGTTTGATGCTTAGCCCAACAAAATCTAATCTGAGCTATTATATAGATAACTAGTGGCCGCCCGCGACTCCGTTCGCGTGGAAGTCGGTTTCCCGTGGGAATGAGATGTTTTCCCGCGGTAAAAAGTATCCTATGTGTTATTCTGATGTATAACTTATATTACTGCAAAGTTTCATCTAAATCCATCGAGTAGTTTTTACGTGAAAGAGTAAAAAACATCCATCTATACATCCTCACAAGCTTTCACATTTATAGGTAATATTAGTAGGACAAGCGACCCGCCCACGCTTCACAATGGTTTAATTTGGGCCGACTTGCTCACGAAATATTGAATTTTGGCGAACTTAAAAAAACCTTTTCTAATTGTTTTTTATTTACAAATTTAAATGAATAAATACCCTAAAAGATGGTGAAAACCGCATTAAAATCCGTTGTGTGGTTTAGGAGGAGTTAGCAGCCAAACATACAAACAGACACAAATAGCGACTTGGATTTATACTATGTAATGATGATGATGCTGTTTAAATGCATATAATTGCCAAATGACAACAAATTTAATACTTGTAAATAAAAAACCTGCTACGAAGGAAAACTCACGAATAAGTGACCTGCCTACTTAGCTTTGGGGTAAAGATCAGACTGAAAGAAAGTGGTTTAATATGAACAATTTCTCCCAGGTATTCGACACAGATGAGGGTCCGAAGTACTTCCTCGTGGGTGTGGTATCCTTTGGTCCCACGATCTGCGGTATTCACAAGCCAGGGGTCTACACATTCGTACCATACTTTATGAATTGGATACTAGAAACGTTATAGTACGTAATATATTTTAGGATTAAGTAATATTGGTCTTTCATTTATTTATAACCTGAATTTTTAGGAGCGGTGAAAATTATTATGAAATGAAAAAATAAATTAAAGGGAAATCCATTTTTTCACACTCGACAACTACTTAACAATATTTATCAATACGGGTTACTGACTTTATTCAGGTACTCAATTGAAGTTCATTCATAAAATTGCCTAGACCATTTGAACTAATCTATTTGATCTGCAGTCAAATATCAGAATCAGAAAACTTTTCTCTATCATTAAGGAAATTCGCTGCTTGTTTATAAAAGTCAGCATTGTCATTAATCGAAACTTTTCTTGATCTACTAGGGCTTCCATAGTAACCTTTCTTTCTGTTCTTCTTTGGTGATTTTCTTGGCGATAGTTGTATAGAGTCTACTGGTTCAGCATAAGGTTTTGGTGCGTAGAAACGCTCAAACAACATTGGTTGCTTTTGCACTCTCCCATACATCAACTCCATTTCATGCAGGAATTCTTCGCGACGCAGTCTCTCTTCGTCTCTACGAGTTTGTAGACGCATGGCGATGTCTTCTTCATGACTGAAAAAAAATGATTAATTAAAGGATGTGCATCATGAGCAACGAATTTACAGAAGTTCATATAAGTTTAATCTTACTTGTTTTTGACAAGATGCCAAGCCGGATTGGCTCTTAAGAATCGATCTCTTTGCTTTATCTCCATTCTTTTTCTATGTTCCTCATGTCTTCTAGCAGCTTCTATATCAAATCTTTGTCTTACAGTTTCTGCTCTTAGCAATGCAGCTAAATTTGATCTCCCAGTAGCAGTTGCTCTGAGCTCCAACGCTGATAACGCCCTTGCTTCATTTCGAGGTAAACCAAACGCGCTGCCCTCTGTACTTTCCGTGCTTTTACTTTCTTGATACAATTTCTTGGCCACTTCCTCAGTCTGTAAAGAGATAATTTAAAAAATATTTAATTTAAATAAAACTGTCAGTATTAACTCCACGTATTCGAATACCTTTTTCGCAGCCCGATCAGCAGTATTGAATCTGAAAGGTTGTGGTGTAGTTGTAATAAAATCCTTCGAAAATTTATCTTTCTTTTTCCTCCTTTCTTTCGTAGGACTTGCACATCGTTGTCTATCTGATGATGTTACTGAGAGAGCTGCTGGAGATGGATCTGTTGGCAAGTCACTGTGAGCAGCAGGAGTAGAGAGTCTGCTGCGATCCCTGGCAGCCAGGCTCAGAGGTGCTCGGGCTGATCGCAACATTTCCTCAGCACGGATTCTTCTGTTCATAGACCTGAATTATACCAATAACTTTAAACATTATAAAATTTAATTATTCAATTAATAAATTCGTTACTAATGAAAACTTACTTGAAAAAGTTATCTTCCCTCAGCTTTATTTGTAGCTTTAGGTGTAGCTTTGAATCTTTTTCGCTTTTTGCTTTTAGGTAAAATATGCACTGCCTTATCACAAATGTCTTGACCCTTTTCTTCCTTTTTTGTAAAACTAAAGGGTTTCATTTGGGCCCTCAATTCAGCTTCACTGTTAATCTTGCAAATAGCCCTCCTAAAATATTTCGTTTATTTAACCTTAACTGAATTACAAATAGGTTTATATGCTAGATTAATGACATAAATAATTAAGTAAAATTAAGAACGTGTTTGAAATTGTGTTAACTACATTTATAGCTGGCATGTAGGGCTAATGTCGATGAAAAGTGCCTAACTAAAAAAATTATTGAAAAATACTACCTATGAAAACTAATATAAAAGTACCTTTGAAACAAAAAAGTTATTTCTATAGAAAAAATAGAGAAAAAGAGAATGGTAGGTACCTTTTCCAAATAACAAAATCAACAATTAGAGATAATATAGGTCAACTTAACATAGTGACAAAAGAAAATAAGCCTACAGCGTGCATGGTGATGCAAGGTAAACCTCATGGCCTGGTCCTCCAATATCCTGTCATAGAGTGGTATCCTGGATTCAATGGGAACTGGTCGCGCCCGGAACTGTTTCCTCTCGCACTTGCGATGCAACATGTCATCAGAATAGGACTTCTGCAGACTACGCAGCTCGTTGACCGCTCGTACATCTTCATCTCTACGAAAATTACTTAATACAGCAACCCTTAAGTTTTAACGCAATGAAAACTTACGTTCAGAAGTTGAACAGCGAAAAAATGACATCAACACGTTTGTTAAGAGATGTTACGGTTCTAAAATATTTCTTTTAAAAAGATTCATGTCCAAAATTTAGTACACAACTTAAGGTCATAACAACACAGGTTTAGCAGACAGGACTATTTGCCGAGAACAGATATTTCTACGAACTCACCTCTCAGTCATTTTGAAAGGTTTAGGTATAGTAATACGTTTCCTTCTCATAGGTGAACCAGCTCTTTTAGACCTCAGAGGACTTGAAGGCATACTTTGAGTTCTAAAATCGTCGTCTAGACTTTCTCGACTCAAATATCTGCCATCCCTTTCTCTCTCGAAGAACTTGTCGAATTTTTCATCGATCTCATTTTTGTTTTCTATATTTGTATCGTTCCAAGATATAGAGCAAGCCGAATGGTTTCTTTTCGGTCGATCATTATTTATTGAACTACTTTTAACTAAATTAGACTTTTTAGTATCGGCTACTGATTTGTTAATGTCCGGGATTGATAACTTTCTAGTGGGCTTTAAAGATGATATTTTGTAACTCGAATCAAGATTTGCAGATTTGTTCATATTGTCGTACATTTTTACGGCCGATTTACAGTTTTGTTTTTCAGGTGATAAGCGCTGCCGCGAGGGATAATTAATTTTACACTTGATGTTTTTATTAACATCAAGAATTAAGCTGTCATTAGCACTTTTAGAAACTTGTATGTCATGGTAATTATTGCCATTGTCGTAATCGATATGTTCAATAGTAGCCCCAAAGACGATTTTCTTTTTTTCTCGTAGCGATTTCAAGGTGGAATAGAATTCCTCTTCGGGAAGGTGGTGAATATCTGTGTAATCTGGAATGCTTTTGTAAAAAGATTTTACTTTTTCTGCTTCTAAGTCAGCTGGAGGCACGACAAGGGAGCAGGTCGATGATGATTCAATAGAACACTGCTCGTTGCTATGTCTTTGTTTGCGACGCTCATAGGCTGTCTTAGGCATTTTTGTCACGGGGTCTAGCGGAATTTTTAGACATGAATTCACAAAAACACTACGATGGTGGTTCATATCAAACACACTTGAAACCGATAGCGGTGTTGAAGGCGGTCAGCAACCATTGTGACGTTAATTTATTAAACACTTCTGACCACTAACGCGGGTTGTTGTTACTTTACAACCATGACAACGCTCGTTATAGACTTTTGTGTAGAAAAAGTACCTATAGGTGTTTAAAGTTAAATATTTAGCTAAAATTTTTTTGAAACATAGTTATTTCTGTTGATGAAAATATGAATAGGTATATTTGCGGAAAAAAATACTTCCGGTAAGCACGGAACTGTATGTGCTACCAAACTAAATATATAATGTTAATGTATGTTCATATTACACAAGTTTATTGTATTGTGTTTGTATTTCAAAAAGTTTTGAGGTAAAGATTGGTAGTTATTTTATTGAAATTATAACTTTTCTGTATATTTCTAGAATATTTTGGCGCTAAGTGGGTTATCCGTATCTTTTATTTCTACGGATTATTCTAATTTATTTTGCAGAAACACTTGTTTTGACATTTCAATTTGACGTCTACTGTCAGCTAACATTTGTTTTGTTTGTTGACATTTTTAGTTTAGGTTATTATTAAAGTGAGTAAAAGGAGAACAGAGCACACAGCATAAAATAATTTGAAATAATATATAGATAACATTGGTTTCTACTTAGTTCAATAGTTCTTGATAAGCCGAAAAACGCAATATGCTTCTAACTAGATCAGTGCAAAGTTACGCTGTTGTGCAACATCTAAAATCTTGCGTCGTAGGAGCACCGGTGTTGAAACGTAAATTGAGTTCGAACTTTGATCAAAATGCGGGAAAAAGTAACCAAAAATACGATATTATTATTGCTGGAGGTGGAATGGTAGGATGTACTTTGGCCTGTGCTTTAGGTTTGTATAATAACCAACATTTTCTCTATATTTTCCATTTTATTTTTGATTGGAAGTGAAATGTTTTATTTATGAATCTTATAGGAAAGAAGCCAATTTTTTCTAACTTGAAAATACTGCTTCTGGAAGGCAGCCCTAACATAGAATTTAATGTAAATAAACCTGAATACAGCAACAGAGTAGTTGCTTTAAATCCAAGCACAAGGAGTTTAATGGAAGCTATTGATGCCTGGCAGCATATAGAAAATGTTCGAGTGCAACCCGTTAGACATATGCAGGTATGATCATTTTTTTTGCCAGCACACAGCGATGCAACTCCGATATAACCCAGAGAGCCAGTTCCTTATATCTTCTTGGGTATTGATAAAGTATTTTTGATAGGAAAAAAGTTTGATATTTTTTATGAACTGACAGTTACACAATCTATTTGTTTATTCATATTTTCTTATTACAAACTGATTTCTTTAGGTTTCTTAATAAGAATTTATTAGATATTTATGCATCTACTTTTGTTATTCCAGGTTTGGGATGCCAGTTCAGACGGGCTTATAACATTCAGCAGTTCTGATATTGATGGTGATGTGGCCTACATTATAGAGAATGACCTTGTTCTCCACAGTGTCAAAAAGGAATTAGATAAAGCCCAAAATGTAGAAATCGTCTATCAGTCAAAGATCAATGGATATGACTTAGCTAAGGATGAAACAAACAACCTGAATATTGTGAAAATGAGCAACGGAGACACTTATTGTTGTGACTTATTGGTAAGCCTATAATTTTATTCAAAGAAGTATATTGTAACAAACCAGGTGACTAGGCTATATTTAATATTTGATAGCACCAACAAAACTTATAAATGCATGACCTTAATCTAAAACCTATTGTTAATCAGGTTTCTTCACCCCATATTTATTTTCAATGGTCTTCAGTCTTGCGTCTGTATTGTCGACAAGCTTATTAATCTTTTTCGTGAGTTCGGCTAATTGGTTCTTTATATCAACCATGCATATTTCTTGGATAGCGTTGATAGTTAACGACATTGGTCTACTGGAACCGGAAGTTGTTCTTTTCCTTCTGTCAACATTTTGACTGTCAAATGAATATCTGTCGAATAAATTGCTCCGTCGTTTGACGAGCTGTTGCTTCTCTAGATCTTTTTCATCATTACATTGTTTAATTCTACATTCGTAGTTGTTATTTTTGCGTATGCTTCGTTTCGTGTTTTTTCGGCTGGCTACCATTTTGTAGATGGACGCTATGAGGTCCTTTGGTATCTGAAAATGAAGTATTTACAGACTGTTTATACACATACTTTTGTTTATTATTAAGTTATGTTTATAGTACACTTACTCGACTTTCTCTAGGATCGTTTGGTCTGATATTAAGAGTGCGCATATGCGATGCTGTGAGCAAAGCGCCCCATCTCAATACTGCTATGAGTTGTTTAGGTGCGCATGATAGTAATGAGCTAAACAACATGCTCTCGAGATGTGCCACTAGCTGGGTTTGTCGCACCAGCCGATCCAAACCAGCACCCTCTTGTAATGCCTGAAAACAATTAAAAAAGAAATTAACTTAATAAAAAAAACAATTGAATTGACTTAAGGAAGTTTACGGTATGTCCTTTACAGCAATCCTTTTAAGATGAAATTCAATGTTGATGTTTATTACTTAATCCCACAAAACCAAGGAAATACCTCATTTCAATGGAATAACTCAACTAAGTTTTAATTTCTAAATTAAAAGACAAAAATACGCTAAAAAATGTTTCTGTCAAACGATCAGCGTTGTTCTTTCTATACAATTTTGGTAGAGAAAGTAACGGATTTTAAAAATTCACTCACCTGGATATCACTAACAGCAAGACCAACTAACAAATTAGTCAATATAACTGTGACAAGCAGCACGAATATCAGAAACATCCCGTGAGCTGTCAACGGGTATTGTATTTGCGTGTCATTATTGTAGAATATGTCTTCATACTCTAGTTCCCCGGACATCATCATAACAGTCTTTACGAGCCCAGCTGGGAGGAAGAATGCCGGGTAGTTGCTAAAGAGAACGCTGAACGCTAGACCGAAAGCGATCAACAAACAGCTGTACGCTAGCAGAAACGTTGCGAAGTTTACTGATACTGCAATGTCAAAGAAAAAGTTTCAAAAACGCTAAAGCTAAACATTATATAGCAGTGTGAAGGACGAAGGTATACCTGTAGTAAACATCTGTACATATAGGCCAAAAGTTGGGAATCTACCGATGATCATCATCAACTCTAACCAACAAAAGAAGATCGTTATGGCGGCTACGTCATGCTGCCAATTCGATGTGTTATTTCGTATACTGCCTTTATCGATATCCCAATTCGGTATCTAGAAAACGTAAAATTACCTAAAAGTATTAAACGTAACTTGGTATTAGACTATTGTAACTTTTTGCACCATTAATTAAACATACCGTACTTAAAAACACTCCAATAATAATCAGTAGCTGCAACCAATTTTCCCACTGTCTTATGTAGGCGGAAACATTTAAACATGCCTGAAATATCTCTTTTGTCATGAAGCAGAGATTTAGCAATAGAATTAGATATTGCACCGGTCTTAAATATGACGGCACTTGGCACGTTAGATTCTCACACGAAAATATTTCTGGAAAGAAAACTTGGTAAGAAAAACTGATTAATGAGTATCAATATGTATTATAACTAATGGTACTAATACTTACGTAAAATGTAAAAACTGTACAGAGATATAAATAGAGCATGATAAATAAAACTTAACACGAAAAACTTTCTGATTCTTCTCCATTTCAAAAATAGGAAAGTTTCAGCTACTGGATGCTTTAGCACATCTTTTCGTCCTACCTGCAAACATAAGTAATCTTTAGTAACTGACTTTATGATAGTAACGGAGAATGTATATTTTAAAGTTATTCGTAGGTTGTTACCTCAATAAATGCCATCAAAAGTTCAACTTCGCCTCTAGACAGACTCGGTACCAGTGGTCGAAAGTCCATCGTTAATTCGCAGTCTACATCTCCCAACTCGTGTTCACTGATGTGGACTGCATCATCAAACTTGCATAGATATCGAGGGACCACGTCGGGGACTCGTCGGACTATAAACGATAATGCTGACACACCACCATTTGTGCGCAGCGTTACGTCGCCACCATAATCTAGAATATATGATATAAATGATCACTGCAGCCTTTATTTTGCTGATGGTTGTTAGAAGTAGATTCTTCTGACTAAGTAAGGCTTACCCAATAGAAGAAGAACACAGGCTGAAAACTCATTTAAAGCTGAAATATGCAGTGGAGTGTATCCGAAGTTATCAGGAGCATTAGGGTCGGCACCTGCTGAGAGGAGAAGCCGAGCTACGTCACATGCTCGTGCTCCCCTGACTATAGCACCGTGTAGTGGAGTGCGACCATCCACGTCTTTGACTTTTACATCAGCTCTTCTGTTTACCAACAACTCCACAACCTCCACTGATTGCGCCAATGCAGCTGGGAAACAGGAAATATAGGAGTCTAATTATTCAGCTAACGAGAGTGTACGATAATTGAAAAGGCTATACACTACGATCATCGGCAACGCAAAGTTCAATCCACATGCGTTACAAAGTTGAAAATTGTGTGTTTGTACCTATTTTTAACGTATGCATGCAGCTGGTAATGTTGCTATTATGGATGGTATTTATGCATTTACAATCGATTTTAAAGAAATTACATAAGCGATTTGTTGGTAGTACCTAAATGTAAAGGAGTTTGATCTCTAAAATTAGGCCAGTCTATGTGAGCTCCATGATCCAACAGTAGTCGTGCGCACTCAGCGTGCCCGTCTTCAGCAGCGAGGTGCAGCGCCGTCGCCCTCCCGGCGCCCAGCGCGGCCCTGACGTCAGCGCCGGCGTCCAATAACAACTTCGTACACAATGCCGATCCCAACGAAGCCGCAACGTGCAAAGGTGTCTCGGTGAAGACCTGCAGATGGTGTTCGTTGAATTGATCGCTCCAATGACGGGCCGTTTACTTTAATGGTAAACAAACGCACCTGTGGAGTGTCGGGGCATGCTCCCGCTTCTAAAAGCTCTTTTACCACTTCCGGCGCATCGCTTAGAACTGCGTAGTGGAGCGGCGATCGCTCTGTCAGTCCGGCGTTCACGTCAGCGCCGTATGCAATCAACACCTAAAAATTTACTCAATAAATAAAAATTGAGCTACTTTATTTTCCAGGCCGTCTTTTTATAACTTGTTTATTTACCTTCACACATGGTAAACTTTTGGCGCTAGCTGCGCAATGTAGAGGCGTTGCTTTCTTATCCGTGCATGAATCCCATCTGTTGGGGTGAGCTTTATACTGGAGTAATAATTTTGCGCATTCTTCGCTGCCTACCAGACAACTTAAATGGAGACCAGTCCTGCAAAAGATATAAACAGATTAGCTTGTTATCGCTGATTACATAAACAATGGAATGTCACAACATACCTGCCAGCGTCATCGGTACAGTCAGCATCAGTACCTAACAGCAAAAGTCTTGAAAGTAAAGAGCTTCTGCCCAGCCAGCAAGCCCAAAGCACCGACGTTCTTGCTTCCGACTGTCTCTCGGAGTGCGCTGATAACGCCACCACCTCCTCATAGTTTCCTGTCTCGATCAAAGGCACCAACTCCTCAGCATGAGGCAACTGACGTAGACTGTACACGATCTCATCTGAAAATTAAACAAACATTGCTCATTGTTTTTATATACGAGAAAAATTCAAAAGTTCGAAAGCAAATATTATTTCCCCGTAACAGTGACACATGACGTTCCATTACAAAAGTTTGTGGGCCAAGGCTGGGTGACGATTTGGGGAATATCAAAGAAATCTCAAAATAGGCCTAATTGGATTTCGCTGATTAATTTCCGAATTCCAAGAAGTGCAAGCTTAAAAGCTAACTGCATCTTTGTTCTTTAAATAGCCGAATTTGTAGTATCTCGTGAAAATTTAAATATGAAAAAAAAAAATTGTAATATTGAAAATTTTGAAATATTGCACAATAAATTTTCAGTTTAAGTCATAGCTCCACCCTGTGTCAGGCGCGTTAAGTATTAAAACCTAGTAATTAACGCGTTAGAGACGTCAGATTAATATTACAAGATGCATATACAAAGTCTTTACAAAATACACTAAAATATGCCTAAATAAAATTAATAACCAAACGATTGAAACTCAACTGATTCTTATCTATGGAAACAATATTTTAACCAAAAATAGTTTTTCTGTTTATCTAAATATTTTAATTAAAAGGGCCATTTTACCCTAATGACGCCTATCACAAAAACACCTAATATCAGTTACTGACAAAACGATTACAAAGTAAATAAATAGTAAATTGTTATGATATTTGCATTGGAAAAGCATTGAAAGTTTAAGCGAAACTATTGTAAAGTTAAGAAGTTTATAATGGTACCATCTAATGGATTTTCCAACAAACACTTCACAAAGACCTTCTTAACTATCCCGTCTTTTGGCCAACAGTATTATAATTCCCTCATGCATAGTTTTAACCATCCCCAATCACTAACCATCTCCACAATCCAAAACCAACCAATTTCTTCCTTACTAAGTTTATACAGTCTGATGGTCTGTAACGTCTTATTTGTTCAATGTAGGTACAATATTGGTTAATGATTTGATTAAGCATGTCATTGTACATGTAAAAAACAAATAATAGTAATAATAAGTCTTACACATTTCAAAATATCAAAGCTAATAGCCGAAAATCGGGAGTTTTTGATAAAAACTTATTAAATTCAAATATCTACAAAATGGTAAGGTTTAGGATAGGGTGTTTCATAGTTCAATTAGTCAGAAAAGATGTAAACTACATACACGCCCTTAACGGAAATAGGTCGACTTAACCAATAACCCTGTATAACCTCACCCAGTTCCCATATATCCCTGGACGGCTTGACCCGCAGCCTCTCGGCCAGGTCGGCTGCATGAGCGGACTCATCACTGGAGATGTAGGCCGCCTCGGAGTCGTCAGAGTCCTCGGCTACCTCACTCATGTCCACGCACCATCGTGCGCTGCCTTCTCGGAACACCTGCATTAAATAAATTACACAGTTAAAAGTGAAACATTGTATTGTAAGTGTCTGTATTAAAACTTGATTGAGTTGTTTTCAATTTGCTTCGGATTCAAATTAAATAGATTTGCTCAGTAAAAATAAATCGCTATCTCATCACTTAGTTGTCTCTTAAATAATTAAAAACAAAGTCCCTTTGTATTTATGCATATACACTATAAACAACGCAACTATCAGAATACGGTAGTGTAATCTAAAGGTTTATCACATCACAACATTCTAAAAAATATTTGTGATAAGTGTTTTGTTGTCACCAAACATTTTAACAATGCTAAGTTCGAAAGAGTCAACTTTTTCGAAGGTTTGGTAATTATTTGCACAGCATAGAAGAAATTATCTTACCAATATTTTGTAAAATTTCAACTCAGTCTAATACTGTATGTTTTGGCATTCCTGATTTTATGACATGTCTAGGTTAGATAATGCGGAAGATTTTAAGATTTTGACATTTTCCCTGGATATAATTAAAAACTTTTAAACATCGTCGCCAGCTATTCCAGCCGCACCAATTGTTGCTGTTTTGTTTATAAACAAATGCCACTCAATTCTTCACGATTACCTTTTTCCGATCATTTTGAACTGATTTTCTTATCGACATCGCGCTTTGATTTCACCCGCGAAATGTCAGCACGTGCCATGCGCCCGCGCGCCTTGCCTCCGCCGAAAGCTTTGATTCCGCGCACGTCATAAGCCAACTGCCCAGCAGATATCATAAGTATATTCCGCGGGATAAAAGATTTGTAAAGATATAAATACATGCAAGCGCCATGTTATGTTGCTTGTGACATTTGTTAGAATGTAGCGTCCGCTGATGGCGGGCCACCCACGCGGTATTCTTTGATTTGTCGGCAATGATTTGATACAGTTGCATTTGTATCAAAATAGACGGGTCAATTAACTATTAGGAGATGGGGTCACTTGCGTAACTTTGTAGTTTTTATATAAAATTAGTTCACGCGGGGAAAAGATACGGTAAATTTTACGTGCGTGGCTGAAGTGTTATAGAATGTTTCCAAACAATGTACGGGCTTCTTTGTTTATATTTCCAAAGATTCCGCATGGGCGTAACAAGCCCGTTGATAGAGATTAATGAAAGTAGAGATTTAGTTGTAGCAACATTGTTGTTAGGTATTTCGAGGTTTCAACGATAAAATATGTTCATAAAAAAACTCAGTTTTATAGGGAAGTTTTAATTTGATATACCTACCAACAAAATTACAGTTTCATTTTCAATCTAGATATTGAGAACAAATTCGTTGCCTGCGTCAAAATAGGCTATCAGATCGTTTAATTGATCGATTGATCGTTTAAGTTTGTGGAACAGAAACTGGTCTGGATACTTTAAACAAACCATAAAACTAAATTGCTCTGTTTAAGTTTCGCATTGTTTTGAGATTCGAATATGTCTAACGGCACTGCACATGACGCGCTGCGGTGTGACTGCGGCTGCACAGATAAACAGTTAATAGCTATTGCAGTTTGATGTTGTACTATGCACGTTATCTGAGAATACTCTGATGTATGCAATCTCGGTGTCAACAATATAATAATAAAATCCATATGTGTAAAGCTAGAGAGAGTTGAAAGGGAAAAATATTTTTTACAACAAGGTGCAACAGAATATCGTCACCTACGGTATTTAACAAGAATACATTTTTTTCGCGATAGATTATTCCTCTTGTTGTTAATCGAATCTAACTATTTGCAGTCCGTATAAAAGTCTTGTTGCGGTGCAACAACACTTAGATTTTTGCCCCTAAGGGCATTCATAACGCAACTCTATTATTACTATGTACACCCAACGTAACATAGGTCTTATGAAGCAGCCAATTGCTAGTACTTGTATTTTTATTATATTGAGTTGATTTTTGGTAACGGTAACATTCCTTGACACAAGAATCAGAGGGCATTTTAATTTTTATTACATTTAGTTACTATAGGACTGATGGGAGATGCAATCGTGGATTGGCATCCACTGAAGCGAATTTACACTATACGAGTACATTTCTCCATCGTATCCTCATTTTTCTCAGAAAATAACAAACATAAGCTAGTATTTTAGTGTTGTTCTAGGTCATAATAATTTTATTCGGAAAATTTAAACCCAACTATTTAATTGCGTAGCAAATATCCAAACTTGAACATTTATTATATTAATTGGATTCATTCATGTATGACGAAATCTCAGGTAGGTACCTATTCCCTGAATTAAAGTAAGTCCTACAAAAAGCGAAGGTCGCGTCTAATATAAACATTTGTTTATTTATACGTTTGTCTACGTGCGATCTATATTTTATTTATGGCAAGATTTTGGTTAGCTGTAGAAAGGATCGTGGTTTGTTTAGTTTTTGCTGTTATTTTGGTATAAACAGGAAGATGAAAGGTATATTTAAACGTAAGTAGCCCTTGGAAATGTTTCTGTCTTTACGTTTTTTACCGATACAAATCTTAATTGTCAGTCGGTTCCAAACGTTCCAAATTACGCTCATCTTTAGTTTCTATTTTTATTTTCAAAAATAATTATTTAATATCTTCTTTAATCTTGTTAATTTTATCTCGTGTGACTTGTTTTATTTGGAATTCTACGGTATGTTTGTAACATAAAAACTATTGGTAACATAAAAACAAATGGCTTTTCCTAAAAATTCTTCGTGGGCGCTATGAATTATGCGTTCGAAAAAAATATGCGTGCTGAAGACAAGCTAGCAAACTAAAGGAGAGCTTACGTCTAACGCCTCGTTAGTAGTTGATTGTAGCAACCGAGCAGACGGAGTAATTACTAAATAGCAACGAGATCGATCAATTATTCTCCCTACTATTGTCGATTTAGACACTTCCTTATGCGCCCTAAAAACCTGTTAAGGACTACCTGTAAGGCGCAGTCTGCAACTTTTTTATATTTTTAAACTACAAAACGAGTTTGTCAACCTGTGAATAAAAAAATAAAATAAATGTCTTAACACTCACCACGTTATCCATCGTAGCAAAACATAATATTTTGTATAAATACTCTTTCATCGATTCACAATAAATGTAATTTTGGTGCGATCACTTCACTTTTCAAACATAGTTAATTTAAGAAAACGATGCAATGAGGAAAAGTTTTAGAAATATTGTTCGCACAAATAAGATTTACAAGGAAAAGGGATTTAAAACATGAGAGTCTGTCAGCAGTAAAAATTTGGATCTTCGTCAATGTTTGCTTTAGATGAATGGAATCAAACTAGGTATGTTGACGCATACTCATAAAACTATTACTTTATTTCAAGGCATATTCATCTTTTAATTTCTAGAGTCTAGGCAGCAACTGAGACCTAACTATAGAAACATATTTCCGAACTCATTAATCATAATGTATAAATGAAAAAGCCGCTAACATTTACAGTTAATGCTTTTGAGTAAAGTTTTGAAAACGCTATCCAATGTCTAAAGACAAACTTTGTGTGATAACAATCTGATCCAACAATCGTTTTTTTTTTTCAATTTCCACAATGTTTCACAAGCACCAGTTTTCACTTCCCAATTCCTACTGTTCGCTCCTGTTGTATTAACTCATTGCCTTCACACACTAAACATAAACACCACTTCACTGAAACAACAATTAAATAGCAATCTGCGGTATATACATATTTCTTCTCTATTTCTGTCTGGTTCGCTTTAACTTTTAGATTTAAACAATGGTGAAAGAGTACCTTATAAGTTAAGAAAATTTAAAAGGAGTTTTTTAAATATGGTCACAACATATGGCACTACACAATTATGAATAGTTGTCTGCTTTTTAAGGGAATTTAGTAGTTGAACTGAAAACAGTTTATTTTTATTATGTAGTTTCGTTTAGATTCAGGTATATTAAAAAATCAAGCTTATTTTATTAACCAGTGTAAAAATATACTTGAGCATTTTAATAGAGAACTTGTACAATTCAAATCACGATGTTCTATTCGAAACGGTTAATTTAACTAAAAATTTGGAACTAAGACAGAATATAAGCGTATATGTAATATTTTTTTAATAAATACATATTATATATTTTCAGATAGGTGCCGACGGTGCCAAGTCTAAAGTCCGTGAAGCGATGGGCGTCCAGTACATATCGTTTGACTATGATCAGATGGGAATAGTCTCCACCTTACAATTAGCTGATGTAAGTAGTAATACAATAGCAAATTACAGTTTGACAGCTTTTGCACAACACCTTGAAATGTCAAGTTTATTTAACGATAAATTATAATTACGAATATTATTATTATGAAGCAAAATGATGAAAAACGTAAATTTTTAACATGTCTAGCTAGTTTTAGTTAAATGACTAGAAGACGTACCCATACAAACCTTACTTACTCATACTTACGAAGTCGGGTAATCCAATGGTTTAGAATATTCAGTCTGGAAGTCCCACCCAAAAAGTGCTTTGTGGAACTCTTGAAGTAAACTAATTTACCAGGCCAATTTGCTATACTTTACTGACAGAGTTCGTTTAGTACAGCGCCATTTCTTTTCAAACTTGCGAATCTGATTAAAAGTGTAACACAACATAGATGGCGCTGCTTATCAGACTTCAATATAGAAAAAATGTTTCAGGGCTCAGAAAACACGACAGCCTGGCAGCGGTTTCTGCCCACAGGTCCGATAGCATTGCTGCCTCTCAATTCGACGTGCAGTTCCCTGGTGTGGTCCACTAATGTAGAGGATGCTAAAAGACTGCTGGCTTTGTCTGATGAGAGCTTCGTGGATGCACTGAATGACGCTTTGGTTTGTATAAATTTCATTTCGACTACGTAACTAACTCGGGAATTCCAGCAAAATAGGCAAATGTCGTAGTCATATTGATTTTAAAGCAATGCATTTTTGAATCAATGACAGAAACCATAGCTTAACAATACTTCGTTTGTTAGTGCAACGTAATCCTCCGGGCCAACCCAGCATTCGACATATTTTTGCCTAAGCTGGCTTCGTATGCTAAAATGGTTAAAGATATCGTTTACTGTTAAACCCCCAATAATTTAAACACCTCTTTTATTTATTACTAACCAATTCTAATTGAACATTTTGTTAAGCTACTTAATTTATTTATCGCATTTTACGACACGCGTGTTACAAAATTCATAATAAAAAAATAACTTTAAAAAATCTTTTGAGATTAAAAAAAACGCTACTGACCTGTTTTCTCCAGGAACCACTTCTGATCATATAAGAATGGTTCCTTAGCCTGCACACGAAAGTTTAATGCTGAGAAGCCATCAATGATCTGCGTTACACGTATAGGAGTGGGGGGTCGGCAAAGGTCATATTGTTAACTAGTGGCCGCCCGCGACTCCGTTCGCGTGGAAGTCGGAATGAGAAGTTTTCTCGCGGTAAAAAGTACCCTATGTGTTATTCTGATGTATAACCTATATTACTGCAAAGTTTCATCCAAATCCCTCCAGAAGTGTTTACGTGAAAGAGTAACAAACATCCATACCTCTATACATCCATACATACTCACAAACCTTCACATTTATAATATTAGTAGGGTAACTCTTTTTATTCGTAACCTTTAAAAAGCCGCTTACAAACCTCGCCCCCCAGTGGAAGCAGTACCCGTCCCCGCCCGGCGTAGAAACTGCCTCTCGCGTGCTGTGCGGCTGGCTGCGGCGGCTGGGGCTGCCGGACGGCGCGGAGAGACAGCTGCCGCCCAGCGTGCGCGGCGCCGGCGCGCGCGCCGCCTTCCCGCTGGGGTTCGGACACAGCACCAGATACGTGGCCAGGGGGACCGCGCTTGTAGGGTAAGTTGACTAAGTAAAATTTCTTTTAAAACTCTCGCGCTTTTTAATTCTATCGATGGAAGTCTGCCCGCGACCACGATCGATGTAACTCGGTCGAAACGTCGGGAAATACAGGTACATAGAATTAATGTATCTTAATACAAAATGACCGCGTGTAAGACCCGAAATAATGAAAAAAAAAGTAAACGTTCTTTTGTTTAAGTAGGTTCATTTGTGGCCAAAGGAATGATGCTTATAGAGTTAGCTACATTACTGATGGCACAGTCTAAATTGACATAACAGCGGTACCTTTCCAGTGGGGTCGAGTTCAGGCATTATAAACAATTTATCTACCGCACACCCTGCTTGTAAAATGTGTATTGCCCCTCACCGTAAAATGTATAGGGCACCTCTTATTCCTTAATCCAAACATGTTATTTTTTTATACCATTGGCTTTGATTTGATATGTACGTTTTCTTTTTTATTGTTTTTAATCAAATAATCCAAACACATTTAATAATGAAACATAAAATATATTTGTTTTGCAGTTTTTAACTTTCTGTCTTCACCTTATTATTGATATCTTGACCTTGCTTAATTTGCAGAAGAAGCTATGGTATTAAAATAAAGAAAGGTACAAAAAATTTAGACAAAATAGTTCGGTATTCGCACTGTCGTGATAACTAATTGGTCGATCGACAGATTTGTCAATGCCAGTCCAATACTTGACTTGCATTTCACACACTCAGCGGAATATAGCCCAAACTTAAAAAGCGATAACTAGTTTTAATTTTTGCGAACACCTACTTGTTCATCTCTAAATATTTAGTTTTTATCAAGAAATGGATACATCTTGCTATGTAAAATTTTCTTAAATAGTTTAGCGAATATTGTTATTAATGCTACAAGTCTGTAATTAATCATTTTATTGTAGTCAGCTTTTTTAAAAAGGGGTTTAACTAAAGTATTTTTTTATTTATCTGGGAAACTACAATTTTCTATGCTTAAATAAAATTATTAAATTAAATATATGTCATAAAACACCTACAATTTAATCTGCCACTTCTTTAATTATTTATAGTTGATATTATCATCATAACCAGTAGCTTTCGAGTTTTTCAAATTGTGAATGTGGTTTAAGACTTCCTCAAGACTTACTGAAGTTGATTTATGCTTTTCTCTGAGATAAAGACCGTATGGTTGTAAAAATATATTAAAATATATTCAACTCCGATATATAATCTAATCGAATATATCCAAAATCGATTGCGCTTATTATCATCGTCGCCATTAAGATTATGATTACAAAGTATTAAGCAAAGTCGTTATTCGTGTATGTTTACATGACTGTCCAGTAACTCCTGCTACACCTCATACTTTAATTTAAATGTCACTTCACCTCTTAAAATAATCTTTCTAAAAGCATTTCGGAAAAGTTTTTAGGTAAACTTCACTATTCCGTGATCAAATTTGCCATAGTGACGGCGATCGTGTCACTATCGTATTAACCCACCAGCGACGCAGCTCACCGCGTGCACCCGCTGGCCGGGCAGGGCGTCAACCTCGGCTTCGGTGACGTCACAGATCTCACCAAACTGCTGGCTGATGCGGTGTACGCTGGACTTGATATCTGTAAGTTATTGGTAGAAGCGTTTTGTTTTCTTTCCTTTGTATGATCGTATCATTACATAGTATGCTTTCTTGTCTTTGTGAAATCTTATCGTTACATAGTAAAAATTTAAGTCGCTAATTGTGTCTGTTTGTATGTTTGCCGCTAACTTCTAAATCATAATTGTTTCGGATTCTAATGCAGTTTCGCCATCATCAAATTACACCATGGCGAGTGTGGACGGGTTACTAGTTCTATATAAAATGCCTTTAAATTTATTCCAGCTCATCCCAGCCACCTGTCCCGCTACGAGTCGGTCCGCCAGCGCCACGTGGTGCCCACGCAGCTCGCCGTCCACGCGCTGCAGCGACTGTACACCAACAACGCCGCGCCCGCCGTGCTGCTGCGGACCCTGGGGCAGCAGCTGACCCACGCCGCCGCGCCGCTGAAGGTAGGCTGGTGTTCATTACTGTCAGTGTGTCATCCTGCTATCTCTCTTGCTACGACTCAGCTGCTGCGGACCCTGGGGCAGCAGCTGACCCACGCCGCCGCGCCGCTGAAGGTAGGCTGGTGTTCATTACTGTCAGTGTGTCATCCTGCTATCTCTCTTGCTACGACTCAGCTGCTGCGGACCCTGGGGCAGCAGCTGACCCACGCCGCCGCGCCGCTGAAGGTAGGCTGGTGTTCATTACTGTCAGTGTGTCATCCTGCTATCTCTCTTGCTACGACTCAGCTGCTGCGGACCCTGGGGCAGCAGCTGACCCACGCCGCCGCGCCGCTGAAGGTAGGCTGGTGTTCATTACTGTCAGTGTGTCATCCTGCTATCTCTCTTGCTACGACTCAGCTGCTGCGGACCCTGGGGCAGCAGCTGACCCACGCCGCCGCGCCGCTGAAGGTAGGCTGGTGTTCATTACTGTCAGTGTGTCATCCTGCTATCTCTCTTGCTACGACTCAGCTGCTGCGGACCCTGGGGCAGCAGCTGACCCACGCCGCCGCGCCGCTGAAGGTAGGCTGGTGTTCATTACTGTCAGTGTGTCATCCTGCTATCTCTCTTGCTACGACTCAGCTGCTGCGGACCCTGGGGCAGCAGCTGACCCACGCCGCCGCGCCGCTGAAGGTAGGCTGGTGTTCATTACTGTCAGTGTGTCATCCTGCTATCTCTCTTGCTACGACTCAGCTGCTGCGGACCCTGGGGCAGCAGCTGACCCACGCCGCCGCGCCGCTGAAGGTAGGCTGGTGTTCATTACTGTCAGTGTGTCATCCTGCTATCTCTCTTGCTACGACTCAGCTGCTGCGGACCCTGGGGCAGCAGCTGACCCACGCCGCCGCGCCGCTGAAGGTAGGCTGGTGTTCATTACTGTCAGTGTGTCATCCTGCTATCTCTCTTGCTACGACTCAGCTGCTGCGGACCCTGGGGCAGCAGCTGACCCACGCCGCCGCGCCGCTGAAGGTAGGCTGGTGTTCATTACTGTCAGTGTGTCATCCTGCTATCTCTCTTGCTACGACTCAGCTGCTGCGGACCCTGGGGCAGCAGCTGACCCACGCCGCCGCGCCGCTGAAGGTAGGCTGGTGTTCATTACTGTCAGTGTGTCATCCTGCTATCTCTCTTGCTACGACTCAGCTGCTGCGGACCCTGGGGCAGCAGCTGACCCACGCCGCCGCGCCGCTGAAGGTAGGCTGGTGTTCATTACTGTCAGTGTGTCATCCTGCTATCTCTCTTGCTACGACTCAGCTGCTGCGGACCCTGGGGCAGCAGCTGACCCACGCCGCCGCGCCGCTGAAGGTAGGCTGGTGTTCATTACTGTCAGTGTGTCATCCTGCTATCCCTCTTGCTACGACTCAGCTGCTGCGGACCCTGGGGCAGCAGCTGACCCACGCCGCCGCGCCGCTGAAGGTAGGCTGGTGTTCATTACTGTCAGTGTGTCATCCTGCTATCTCTCTTGCTACGACTCAGCTGCTGCGGACCCTGGGGCAGCAGCTGACCCACGCCGCCGCGCCGCTGAAGGTAGGCTGGTGTTCATTACTGTCAGTGTGTCATCCTGCTATCTCTCTTGCTACGACTCAGCTGCTGCGGACCCTGGGGCAGCAGCTGACCCACGCCGCCGCGCCGCTGAAGGTAGGCTGGTGTTCATTACTGTCAGTGTGTCATCCTGCTATCTCTCTTGCTGCGACTCAGCTGCTGCGGACCCTGGGGCAGCAGCTGACCCACGCCGCCGCGCCGCTGAAGGTAGGCTGGTGTTCATTACTGTCAGTGTGTCATCCTGCTATCTCTCTTGCTACGACTCAGCTGCTGCGGACCCTGGGGCAGCAGCTGACCCACGCCGCCGCGCCGCTGAAGGTAGGCTGGTGTTCATTACTGTCAGTGTGTCATCCTGCTATCTCTCTTGCTACGACTCAGCTGCTGCGGACCCTGGGGCAGCAGCTGACCCACGCCGCCGCGCCGCTGAAGGTAGGCTGGTGTTCATTACTGTCAGTGTGTCATCCTGCTATCTCTCTTGCTGCGACTCAGCTGCTGCGGACCCTGGGGCAGCAGCTGACCCACGCCGCCGCGCCGCTGAAGGTAGGCTGGTGTTCATTACTGTCAGTGTGTCATCCTGCTATCTCTCTTGCTACGACTCAGCTGCTGCGGACCCTGGGGCAGCAGCTGACCCACGCCGCCGCGCCGCTGAAGGTAGGCTGGTGTTCATTACTGTCAGTGTGTCATCCTGCTATCTCTCTTGCTACGACTCAGCTGCTGCGGACCCTGGGGCAGCAGCTGACCCACGCCGCCGCGCCGCTGAAGGTAGGCTGGTGTTCATTACTGTCAGTGTGTCATCCTGCTATCTCTCTTGCTACGACTCAGCTGCTGCGGACCCTGGGGCAGCAGCTGACCCACGCCGCCGCGCCGCTGAAGGTAGGCTGGTGTTCATTACTGTCAGTGTGTCATCCTGCTATCTCTCTTGCTACGACTCAGCTGCTGCGGACCCTGGGGCAGCAGCTGACCCACGCCGCCGCGCCGCTGAAGGTAGGCTGGTGTTCATTACTGTCAGTGTGTCATCCTGCTATCTCTCTTGCTACGACTCAGCTGCTGCGGACCCTGGGGCAGCAGCTGACCCACGCCGCCGCGCCGCTGAAGGTAGGCTGGTGTTCATTACTGTCAGTGTGTCATCCTGCTATCTCTCTTGCTACGACTCAGCTGCTGCGGACCCTGGGGCAGCAGCTGACCCACGCCGCCGCGCCGCTGAAGGTAGGCTGGTGTTCATTACTGTCAGTGTGTCATCCTGCTATCTCTCTTGCTACGACTCAGCTGCTGCGGACCCTGGGGCAGCAGCTGACCCACGCCGCCGCGCCGCTGAAGGTAGGCTGGTGTTCATTACTGTCAGTGTGTCATCCTGCTATCTCTCTTGCTACGACTCAGCTGCTGCGGACCCTGGGGCAGCAGCTGACCCACGCCGCCGCGCCGCTGAAGGTAGGCTGGTGTTCATTACTGTCAGTGTGTCATCCTGCTATCTCTCTTGCTACGACTCAGCTGCTGCGGACCCTGGGGCAGCAGCTGACCCACGCCGCCGCGCCGCTGAAGGTAGGCTGGTGTTCATTACTGTCAGTGTGTCATCCTGCTATCTCTCTTGCTACGACTCAGCTGCTGCGGACCCTGGGGCAGCAGCTGACCCACGCCGCCGCGCCGCTGAAGGTAGGCTGGTGTTCATTACTGTCAGTGTGTCATCCTGCTATCTCTCTTGCTACGACTCAGCTGCTGCGGACCCTGGGGCAGCAGCTGACCCACGCCGCCGCGCCGCTGAAGGTAGGCTGGTGTTCATTACTGTCAGTGTGTCATCCTGCTATCTCTCTTGCTACGACTCAGCTGCTGCGGACCCTGGGGCAGCAGCTGACCCACGCCGCCGCGCCGCTGAAGGTAGGCTGGTGTTCATTACTGTCAGTGTGTCATCCTGCTATCTCTCTTGCTACGACTCAGCTGCTGCGGACCCTGGGGCAGCAGCTGACCCACGCCGCCGCGCCGCTGAAGGTAGGCTGGTGTTCATTACTGTCAGTGTGTCATCCTGCTATCTCTCTTGCTACGACTCAGCTGCTGCGGACCCTGGGGCAGCAGCTGACCCACGCCGCCGCGCCGCTGAAGGTAGGCTGGTGTTCATTACTGTCAGTGTGTCATCCTGCTATCTCTCTTGCTACGACTCAGCTGCTGCGGACCCTGGGGCAGCAGCTGACCCACGCCGCCGCGCCGCTGAAGGTAGGCTGGTGTTCATTACTGTCAGTGTGTCATCCTGCTATCTCTCTTGCTACGACTCAGCTGCTGCGGACCCTGGGGCAGCAGCTGACCCACGCCGCCGCGCCGCTGAAGGTAGGCTGGTGTTCATTACTGTCAGTGTGTCATCCTGCTATCTCTCTTGCTACGACTCAGCTGCTGCGGACCCTGGGGCAGCAGCTGACCCACGCCGCCGCGCCGCTGAAGGTAGGCTGGTGTTCATTACTGTCAGTGTGTCATCCTGCTATCTCTCTTGCTACGACTCAGCTGCTGCGGACCCTGGGGCAGCAGCTGACCCACGCCGCCGCGCCGCTGAAGGTAGGCTGGTGTTCATTACTGTCAGTGTGTCATCCTGCTATCTCTCTTGCTACGACTCAGCTGCTGCGGACCCTGGGGCAGCAGCTGACCCACGCCGCCGCGCCGCTGAAGGTAGGCTGGTGTTCATTACTGTCAGTGTGTCATCCTGCTATCTCTCTTGCTACGACTCAGCTGCTGCGGACCCTGGGGCAGCAGCTGACCCACGCCGCCGCGCCGCTGAAGGTAGGCTGGTGTTCATTACTGTCAGTGTGTCATCCTGCTATCTCTCTTGCTACGACTCAGCTGCTGCGGACCCTGGGGCAGCAGCTGACCCACGCCGCCGCGCCGCTGAAGGTAGGCTGGTGTTCATTACTGTCAGTGTGTCATCCTGCTATCTCTCTTGCTACGACTCAGCTGCTGCGGACCCTGGGGCAGCAGCTGACCCACGCCGCCGCGCCGCTGAAGGTAGGCTGGTGTTCATTACTGTCAGTGTGTCATCCTGCTATCTCTCTTGCTACGACTCAGCTGCTGCGGACCCTGGGGCAGCAGCTGACCCACGCCGCCGCGCCGCTGAAGGTAGGCTGGTGTTCATTACTGTCAGTGTGTCATCCTGCTATCTCTCTTGCTACGACTCAGCTGCTGCGGACCCTGGGGCAGCAGCTGACCCACGCCGCCGCGCCGCTGAAGGTAGGCTGGTGTTCATTACTGTCAGTGTGTCATCCTGCTATCTCTCTTGCTACGACTCAGCTGCTGCGGACCCTGGGGCAGCAGCTGACCCACGCCGCCGCGCCGCTGAAGGTAGGCTGGTGTTCATTACTGTCAGTGTGTCATCCTGCTATCTCTCTTGCTACGACTCAGCTGCTGCGGACCCTGGGGCAGCAGCTGACCCACGCCGCCGCGCCGCTGAAGGTAGGCTGGTGTTCATTACTGTCAGTGTGTCATCCTGCTATCTCTCTTGCTACGACTCAGCTGCTGCGGACCCTGGGGCAGCAGCTGACCCACGCCGCCGCGCCGCTGAAGGTAGGCTGGTGTTCATTACTGTCAGTGTGTCATCCTGCTATCTCTCTTGCTACGACTCAGCTGCTGCGGACCCTGGGGCAGCAGCTGACCCACGCCGCCGCGCCGCTGAAGGTAGGCTGGTGTTCATTACTGTCAGTGTGTCATCCTGCTATCTCTCTTGCTACGACTCAGCTGCTGCGGACCCTGGGGCAGCAGCTGACCCACGCCGCCGCGCCGCTGAAGGTAGGCTGGTGTTCATTACTGTCAGTGTGTCATCCTGCTATCTCTCTTGCTACGACTCAGCTGCTGCGGACCCTGGGGCAGCAGCTGACCCACGCCGCCGCGCCGCTGAAGGTAGGCTGGTGTTCATTACTGTCAGTGTGTCATCCTGCTATCTCTCTTGCTACGACTCAGCTGCTGCGGACCCTGGGGCAGCAGCTGACCCACGCCGCCGCGCCGCTGAAGGTAGGCTGGTGTTCATTACTGTCAGTGTGTCATCCTGCTATCTCTCTTGCTACGACTCAGCTGCTGCGGACCCTGGGGCAGCAGCTGACCCACGCCGCCGCGCCGCTGAAGGTAGGCTGGTGTTCATTACTGTCAGTGTGTCATCCTGCTATCTCTCTTGCTACGACTCAGCTGCTGCGGACCCTGGGGCAGCAGCTGACCCACGCCGCCGCGCCGCTGAAGGTAGGCTGGTGTTCATTACTGTCAGTGTGTCATCCTGCTATCTCTCTTGCTACGACTCAGCTGCTGCGGACCCTGGGGCAGCAGCTGACCCACGCCGCCGCGCCGCTGAAGGTAGGCTGGTGTTCATTACTGTCAGTGTGTCATCCTGCTATCTCTCTTGCTACGACTCAGCTGCTGCGGACCCTGGGGCAGCAGCTGACCCACGCCGCCGCGCCGCTGAAGGTAGGCTGGTGTTCATTACTGTCAGTGTGTCATCCTGCTATCTCTCTTGCTACGACTCAGCTGCTGCGGACCCTGGGGCAGCAGCTGACCCACGCCGCCGCGCCGCTGAAGGTAGGCTGGTGTTCATTACTGTCAGTGTGTCATCCTGCTATCTCTCTTGCTACGACTCAGCTGCTGCGGACCCTGGGGCAGCAGCTGACCCACGCCGCCGCGCCGCTGAAGGTAGGCTGGTGTTCATTACTGTCAGTGTGTCATCCTGCTATCTCTCTTGCTACGACTCAGCTGCTGCGGACCCTGGGGCAGCAGCTGACCCACGCCGCCGCGCCGCTGAAGGTAGGCTGGTGTTCATTACTGTCAGTGTGTCATCCTGCTATCTCTCTTGCTACGACTCAGCTGCTGCGGACCCTGGGGCAGCAGCTGACCCACGCCGCCGCGCCGCTGAAGGTAGGCTGGTGTTCATTACTGTCAGTGTGTCATCCTGCTATCTCTCTTGCTACGACTCAGCTGCTGCGGACCCTGGGGCAGCAGCTGACCCACGCCGCCGCGCCGCTGAAGGTAGGCTGGTGTTCATTACTGTCAGTGTGTCATCCTGCTATCTCTCTTGCTACGACTCAGCTGCTGCGGACCCTGGGGCAGCAGCTGACCCACGCCGCCGCGCCGCTGAAGGTAGGCTGGTGTTCATTACTGTCAGTGTGTCATCCTGCTATCTCTCTTGCTACGACTCAGCTGCTGCGGACCCTGGGGCAGCAGCTGACCCACGCCGCCGCGCCGCTGAAGGTAGGCTGGTGTTCATTACTGTCAGTGTGTCATCCTGCTATCTCTCTTGCTACGACTCAGCTGCTGCGGACCCTGGGGCAGCAGCTGACCCACGCCGCCGCGCCGCTGAAGGTAGGCTGGTGTTCATTACTGTCAGTGTGTCATCCTGCTATCTCTCTTGCTACGACTCAGCTGCTGCGGACCCTGGGGCAGCAGCTGACCCACGCCGCCGCGCCGCTGAAGGTAGGCTGGTGTTCATTACTGTCAGTGTGTCATCCTGCTATCTCTCTTGCTACGACTCAGCTGCTGCGGACCCTGGGGCAGCAGCTGACCCACGCCGCCGCGCCGCTGAAGGTAGGCTGGTGTTCATTACTGTCAGTGTGTCATCCTGCTATCTCTCTTGCTACGACTCAGCTGCTGCGGACCCTGGGGCAGCAGCTGACCCACGCCGCCGCGCCGCTGAAGGTAGGCTGGTGTTCATTACTGTCAGTGTGTCATCCTGCTATCTCTCTTGCTACGACTCAGCTGCTGCGGACCCTGGGGCAGCAGCTGACCCACGCCGCCGCGCCGCTGAAGGTAGGCTGGTGTTCATTACTGTCAGTGTGTCATCCTGCTATCTCTCTTGCTACGACTCAGCTGCTGCGGACCCTGGGGCAGCAGCTGACCCACGCCGCCGCGCCGCTGAAGGTAGGCTGGTGTTCATTACTGTCAGTGTGTCATCCTGCTATCTCTCTTGCTACGACTCAGCTGCTGCGGACCCTGGGGCAGCAGCTGACCCACGCCGCCGCGCCGCTGAAGGTAGGCTGGTGTTCATTACTGTCAGTGTGTCATCCTGCTATCTCTCTTGCTACGACTCAGCTGCTGCGGACCCTGGGGCAGCAGCTGACCCACGCCGCCGCGCCGCTGAAGGTCGGCTGGTGTTCATTACTGTCAGTGTGTCATCCTGCTATCTCTCTTGCTACGACTCAGCTGCTGCGGACCCTGGGGCAGCAGCTGACCCACGCCGCCGCGCCGCTGAAGGTAGGCTGGTGTTCATTACTGTCAGTGTGTCATCCTGCTATCTCTCTTGCTACGACTCAGCTGCTGCGGACCCTGGGGCAGCAGCTGGCACACGAAGGTACTGAAGGTATGTTGAAGGAAGGAGAGGAAAAAAAGCCGTCCCAATAGAGATTACTTTCGAAAAAATATTTCTAAAATTAAATAAGGGTCGGTAAAACTTGCATTTTAGCACTGAGCACGCTTACAAGTGATTAAAAAACACTGTACATGGTAATGCTGACGAAACCAACAAAAATTGTTTTGACAGACACAATTTTATTTTTCACATTTCCTATAGGCCATACTCAAGTTACACTAATGACACCCTGACATAATGTTTATTTAATATCATTGCATTGAGATTAATTGCTTTGTAATAACTGTAATCTGAAAACATAAATGTAATTGCTCAAAATCCAGGTTCTAACAATACGTTTCTGCATTCCAAATGTAAACGTGGCAATTTCAGAAAGGATGATACATTACAAGTATTTACGTAACTTTGAAAAACCATTTAACAGTTTCGTGATAATAGTTTTACAACGAACAATGAAACTTAACTATTTTGATAAAAAAATACCAGACGAAACGAAATTAACGAAACGTCGCTTACCTTTGCAACCAAGATTTGGTTATAGGCATATCTCTTAATTATCTTTAAGAAATCTTTAACATCTTTAAATAAAGGTTATAATATTGATCAATAAACCCTAAATAAATAAATTGTTTGTTCCAGAAATTGATAATGGACCATGCGTCCACGTAAAACGAAGAATAGACGCTCAAAACGAAAACGACACGTGTGACTTAATTTCAATATTTAGCGTCACGAAAGATCAAGCATTTATAAATAAAGTATGTAGCGTAAATACTATTATTGGCAGGTAAGGACTTTTTGTAACTCAAGACTTAACTCTCGATTACTGTAGTATTTTTTTGTTTAGAAAATAAATGTAAAATAAAATTAAGAGTATACTCTTATGTAAGTTATAATTTGAAGTTACTAACGGTGTTATTGTGGATGTTTAGCATTTTACTTTTTAAAACGTTTTAGTTTTTCAGTAAATTTATTAAATATTAGTTAAATTATCAACACGAAGATATCAACAGTTATAATGCCATGCCTTATTTAGCCTGCCAATAATCGATCATTTTCCAATCTACGATATGGGTGTGTTAAAATTATACTTTTAATATATCTCGCTACTCTTTCGTGACACAAATATTAAAATCTGATTATAATTCATACTCTTATTTCTACTTATTATTGTAAGATTGTAGATATAATAAATTATTTATATCAACGTCTTTGTTTTATTTTGCTTTTAAGTTAAAACGTTAGCAAAATCTTTCAGAAAGACTGACTTACTTTCTAAGAAATGTAGGTACCTATGGTAAAGTTCAGTAGTCAGAAACTCGGAGGCTATAAGGCAGAAAACTAAAAAATAATTATCACCAGGCAGTCGGGACATAGGTTTTAGTTTAGTTAGTTCTAAGAAATTGCTTCCCTTATGTTTCTTATTACTCGAGCCTTTATTTCGATCATTATTAAAAATATGTCTTGCGACTCTCCTACTAATACCGTGTACTATATGGAATTACTGAAAATATATCTAACCCTTTAATTTTTTTTCAAATTTGGCAAAACAACGTTTGTGGGTTTAGCTAGTTATCTTATACAGGGTGTCCCAAAAGGTTACGTAGCTGGGAAGGGGGGTGGTAGGGGTGGTCACAAGGGTCATCAGAAAAATAATAAAAAAATTCCCCTCTGGATATTTCTATAAAAAAAAATCATTTTTTGAAAAACTAAAAATTTTACACCTTGTTACCCTATTTTGCTTACTGTACCTACAGATATTGCTGTATTTGAAAAAAAAAACCTGTTATGTAATCGTCAATAACCCTTTGTCAAATTAAAATAAAAAAAACTATACATATCTAACCAAGTTTTAAAGAAAATTGAGTTCTTGTCCAGTCAAGGACTTAGTAATTACGACTTCACTCAACTTCCTCCAAGCGTACTGAAAAAAAAAACGTACTACGCAACTCCGGCGAGTAACTTAAAAAAATAGGTAATTTTATTGCAATTCCAAAATGTTATAACACTTATTTGAAAAATTCATACTAGGACATTTAAAAATATTTTTCGGGAACAATACTCCTGCAAAAATAAAAATATCAAAAAACAATAGTCTCAAATTCGTACACAAATACATTTTTAAATGTCTATTCTGTTGCTTTGATGTTACTGCCCGGTATAATTCTCAAGATTGGAGTACAGACATACCTCAAACATTCGAATAAGGCTAGATTAAGTTTTTCCATATGCCAGGGAAAATAATCTTTACTGCATTTACTCAAGTAAACGAAAGATGTAAAGGATCAAGCTTCACCTTGTCTGGTCTGTACAATAGCAAAGGTTGATAGATTTGATTAGCTTATCTAACTGGTCTCTTACCTAAAAGTGGCTTATTAACTAATACTTTCAGCTCATCCCTAAAATAGTTTTGGTAATATTCATCATAATTTCAGTATAGGCCATAGACATCTATTACCCTGTAGGTACAGTCTAAGACTAGGTAAGCTGTGATAACAAATAAAAATAAATCCTATTTCCATACAAAAAAAGTTCGGTTAGTTAGTTTCAAAACGGCCACAATTTACTCGACATTACAGTTGCGGTTTTAAATGAAACTCGAAAGAAAACAAAATTATAATTTATTATTTTAATAAAATGCTCGAAATGTCTACCACCAACTCAACTCAAGTCAACCAAGTCCTTAATGGGTTTTTCATAAACTTTTTAATTTTCTATTAAACGAGCAAACGAGCATGCGAGGCACCTGATGGTAAGTGATCACCGCCGCCCATAACTACCCGCAACACTGTGGGTGTTGGGGGTGTGTTGCTGACCTTTAAGGTGGGAATACACTCTCGACTTGAAGAGCCCCATGTTGTAGGTAGCCAGGAATACCGCTGCAGGAAGTTCATTCCACATCTGCGTAGTGCGCGGCAAAGAAATCCGCGTGACACGCACGGTGGTACGCACAAATGGTAGCCTAGACTGTACTTGAATGTTTGAAGTATGTTTGTACTCCAATCTTGAGAATTATACCGGGCAGTAACATCAAAGCAACAGAATAGACATTTAAAAATGTATTTGCGTACGAATTTGAGACTATTGTTTTTTGATATTTTTATTTTTGCAGGAGTATTGTTCCCGAAAAATATTTTTAAATGTCCCAGTATGAATTTTTCAAATAAGTGTTATACCATTTTGGAATTGCAATAAAATTACCTATTTTTTTAAGTTACTCGCCGGAGTTGCGTAGTACGTTTTTTTTTCAGTACGCTTGGAGGAAGTTGAGTGAAGTCGTAATTACTAAGTCCTTGACTGGACAAGAATTTAATTTTCTTTAAAACTTGGTTAGATATGTATAGTTTTTTTTATTTTAATTTGATAAAGGGTTATTGACGATTACATAACAGGTTTTTTTTTTCAAATACAGCAATATCTGTAGGTACAGTAAGCAAAATAGGGTAACAGGGTGTAAAATTTTTAGTTTTTTAAAAAATGATTTTTTTTTATAGAAATATCCAGAGGGGAATTTTTTTACTATTTTTCTGGTGACCCTTATGACCACCCCTACCACCCCCCTTCCCAGCTACGTAACCTTTTGGGACACGCTGTATATGTTACCGGCAATGTGTATAATCCGGTATTCTATACAATACCTAGGTAATGTATAGAATACCTAAAACGTGTCAGTAATGTATGAAATATCATTTATTTTATAATTTGCCTAGGTATTCTATACAAAATGCGTGGCCGGTAATTTATGCAATGCAGGTAAGATTATGGTGAAGAACGTTAGAGAGGAACTTTATTATGGTCTATATTGCACTCTTATAAGTATTTTTTAACTACCGATTTGTATCATCAATAACAATCACATTATTTTAGCACCTGTGCTCAGGTATTGATTTCACCCGCTTTGGCCGCAATTGTAACCTTTGTTCTCTATTCCACACCACCCTAGAGGTTAAGAACTAGGCGCGTTTTTTTATAGTGGTGTCCCCTTTAGGCCTAAAACAATAAGTAAAAATCACAATTGCTGCTGTTACAATTCAATCACTGTCAAGGGTATCTACATTCACAAATGCAAAATTTTCCTGTTCGTCATCATCAAAAGCCTCCTCCGGTGAAAATGCAGGTTTTGTTTCTTTAGCAGATAAACACCTTTTAATTTTTTTTACATCTTGTGGATTCTTGAGTAAATGTTCCAATATTTCTGCAATTTCCTCGTTCCCATCTGCTTTTAACTGCGCCGAATATGCATACTTTATTTCGTCCGAAGACAAATGAAAGTTTTCTGCCCGTCTTTTTTTCTCTTTAGGAGCTAATTCACAAAAAGGTTTTCTAGGGCTTCGTTCGGTGGATATGTTACCGGCAATGTGTAAAATCCGGTATTCTATACAATGCCTAGGTAATGTATAGAATCCCTAAAACGTGTCGGTAATGTATGAAATATCATTTATTTTATACTTTGCCTAGGTATTCTATACAATACCGAATGCGCGTCCGGTAATGTATGTAATGCAGGTAAGATTATTATGAAGAACGTTAGAGAGGAACTGTATAATGGTCTATATTGCACTCTTATACGTTTTTTTTCTTTTTTATTCCATTACAGATTTGTTTTCATAACATTCATCATAATTTTTCCTCGTAGGTACTTTTTTTCTTAATTTATTTTTGTTCTACCAACGGAACTCAAAATAGTCAGTTGCCATAACTTTTTGAATCATTTTTTTTTTGCTTCATAACTTTATTCTCCGACGTAGTTGGTAATTTTTAGTTAAAAAATATAAGGGTTTGGTGCTTCGCCGGCCGCTCCCGCGGCACGCTCGCTTCGCTCGCTCGGCTTGCACACTGTTTGGTCACCATTCAACCTCACACTCCTCCTCGCTTCGCTCGTCGTCGTACCTATTATTTTAATTGTTACTCCGGGTTACTCTGGGACAGGAGAAGCATTTGTCAAACCTTAAAAAATTTACACTTTCATTGGTGCATTATTTTAATTAAGCTCATTTTAATTACCTAACAGAACATGTTTTATAATTATTCTGAGCATATAATAGGTTATCATTGATAAATATAGACCAAGGTCTATTTATTTTACACATTGCCGGTGGAACAGCAGGTTATCTATACAATTCCTAGGAATTTTATACATTACCTAGGTAAAGTATTGAATTGACAATCTAATTCATTTTATTTTATACATTGCCTGAACGCTCAAGGTATTCTATACATTACCTAGGTATTGTATAGAATACCTGAATTATACAGATTGCCGGTAACAGATACACCGATTGAAACTTTTGCTGGCAATGGTATTCGGTGATCTTCATTACTGTCTATTAAACATTTAATAAAGTCGGGCCATATGATGTTTGCTTGTAACCATTGGCTATTTTTAGTTGTTGTTGATTTTTGCCATCTTCTATTTAAATTATAGCAAAATTTGGCCCAAATCGATTTTAATTTTTTTTCTTTATCATCACTTTATTCAATTGAAAGTTTGGATTTTATCTGACTGTATAAGCTATCGTTATTTTTAATACTACCACTGTTTTTTAGAGTAACGAAGAGATCAAGGTTTGTCACTAAATCATGAAACATTTTAACAAACTTCACTCACACTTTACTAAACAAATAAATAATTAATAATCGTAGAAGTAGTGCCTCTATTATGGTGGGTAATAGAACACTGAAGAGGGTTAGATTAGAATGCAACCATACATTCTGCAGGTACACAGCCAGCACCAATCTTGCTTCGACAACACTATAACTTGTTGTTGTGCTCGCTCCTACCCTTTGCCTAGATTCCTGGAAATAAGTGTCAAAACAAATGACGTCATAGGGTGGTGAAAAATGTCGAACATTTAAAAAACTTAATAAGTAGATATTGAGATTATACATTGTTTTTAATTATTATTTGGAATGCTGATCTTTACTAATATTATAAAGAGGAAAACTTTGTTTGGTTGTGTCGAATAGGCTCAAAAACTATTGGACCGATTATAGAAGTTCTTTCTCTATTCGAAAACTACATTATCCACGAGTAACAAAGGCTATATCTTAATTTGGAAAAAATAGGGTTCCGTAAGATATTTGGGTTTTTAGGACACAATTACTATTATTATTATTACAAATCAACCAGAAAAGTTACATATTTTGTGTACGCTGCCTTAACTATAAAAGTTATAACCATAAAATGTTCTAATTAATTGTACATCTTATTAATATCTACAAAAAAGTCCGCGACACACTATACTTATCTATGTCGAGTGAGGCACAACAACCATTTTTTTTATTTAAAAATCTTGAATTTTTTTTGGACTACATTTAAACGCGTTTATTTTACTCATGCTATTAATACTTATCAAAATAAATTATTTCGTCACTGTATATATATGTAGATAATATTTGGTCTTTGAATGATTAAAATTATTTTGAAGTTATGGTGAAACTAGACGCCGCCGCCCGCGACTTCATTCGCGTGGAAATCCTTTATAACAACGTAATAATATTGTAAAGCCTATAGGAAGCTATTGTAGGCTTACATGACTTTAACTTTAACTTAAGATATAGGTACTGCGGCGGGCTTTTTTGTAGGTCTATCCTTACTATAATATTATAAATGTGTATTTCTGTCTGGCTCTATGTTCGCTACCGACTGTCTTGATTTTGGAATAGAGATAGTTCGACAACCAGGGAAGAAAATAGAACAATTTTACTGCGGGAAAAAGTCTCATTCCCACGGGAAAAGCCGTTTAGCCGCGGGTAAAACCGCAGGGCGGAATGCTAGTAGTCTTTACATTACCTAGGTATTTTACAGAATGCCTGAATTATACAGATTGCCGGTAACATCTATAAAATTCTCGTCTTATATATAGAATTCTCGTGTAACAATGGTAGTTTCCCTACTCCTCCAAAACGGCTTTACTGATTTTTACCTTATTTTTTATGTATATTTAGTAGGTCTGAAAATCGGCTACTATTTATTTTTCATAACCCTAAGTGATAAGGGTTGCCAACCCATTTATTCAGTAGGTCTGAGAATCGGCTTATCTATCTTTAATTAATAACCCTTAGTTACCTAGAAATAATTTATATGGCAAAACAACGTTTGCCGAGTCAGCTATTTATTTATAGAAGGCGTTACGCGAACTACGTCAACCTTTAATAATTATGACGCAATTCTGACGGTTACTCACAATATAGTGTATTTCACCTTTACTTAGTTTGTTTATGGCCATGAGTACAAATAAATACGTGAATATTTAACCGCCTTCGTTCATTACTAACAGCTTCGTTCTCAAGGTTACCTACATGTTTTTAAATTGATTAAGCACGTTGTAGTAAGACTGCACCTACTTATCTTAGCTTTGTTTAGAATCGTCACGTCCTATTAAATTTCCTAAACATTAGAACTGCACTAGGAATGTCTTTGTGCATTAGCATTACCTGAAAACGAGAAACAAAAGGTGTTTTAAGATAATATTGAGCAGGTAGTTAGCATTAGTCTATTCTATTCTAGAACAAAGGCTAATAGGTGCAATACAATCTATTGTTTAAATCAGATTGCTCGGTATTTATCTTTCTTTATAAAACAATTCTTTGTGCGGACGAATGTTTGAAAATATTTACTTTATGGAGCAGTTAATGTTTTATAATATTTAAGTTGCTAATTATGTGGTCATCATTAATGTATTCTTTTGCATTAGCAATTTCTTTTATAAGTAAAATTATGTTTCGTAGATAGATAAAAATATAAGAATCTTGTTTACTTAAATTTTTCAAGATAAGATATTTTGTTAGCTATTTTTAAATATTTCTTCCATAAGCTTGAGTATGTCGACCCCGTGACTTATTTTTGATCTTTACTCTGCCAATTGGCACGTTTGCGTTATCGTATAGCAGGAAAGATTTCTACAACGACAAGTACTCAGTATAAATACATTTTTTTTATTATATATATACAAACAAATGTATTAGGTATTTCACATTTTTATTTATTCGTTATTAGCAAACAAGCAGGAAGGTAATAAAAATAAGTGCAAGGCCTTGTCTTGCATTGTGATTTGCAACCGTTACTTCACTGACTGGGTTTGTAACCGTCTTCCAAATACAAAGCATTTCCCCTGAGACTACAAGTTTGCTTCCCCCTGCTAACTTTGTATTTATAACCGGTGTATTCAATAGCAGACGGTTGGAACAGCTGCGTTAAACATGTGAAACCTAACCAAGCGACAAAAACAACGTTTTTTATAGATTAGCTTCACTTTGATACTGAGACTTATAATTGTAAAATTTTGCTTTAGCAGTTATTTTTTTCTATTGGTTTGGTAGGTACTTCCAGTATTTAAGTATTTTAACACATTTACTTCTAAATTTGCTCTTTTAGTCTATTTATACACTCGCAAATTTCTGACGGAATATAACGTTAAAAGTTATATTCAAATATTTGGCGAGACCTTTTGTTTTCTAAAATAGATGGTCCTATTTTACCAAAAATAAAATAATAACTTCTAAACGTATTGAGTACTTCTTGAGTAGATAGTCAGTCGACTGTTTGGCGCGAAACGTTTCCGTTTTCGTGCGGTTTATCGACCACGGCTGTCGTCATGTTTAAAATTTATTGATACAAAATGCTACCTTGTTTCTAGACTGCTTAGATAGATTTTTGAATAATTACGTGTGTCGTTTATGTCTTTATTCTCTCGATAAGTTTTATCAAGGCTAGTGACTCAGTGCAAGGTGACGAACGGCTGTTTGCTGGACTGCCTTACAGGGTTTTTTTTTTGTAAAATTCCAACTGCATTATTATTTTTATATACCTAATATTAGATAATGACCTTTTTAACAGTATACCAGCTTAATGGTAGGTACTTATAATGTTGTTAAGTTAGACAATGAGGTACTTACCTACTTAATTTTTCGTACCTGCTAATAACTGAGACATCTACCTAATGAGCGTCAATTAGTTATTCCTAGAATATCAATAATGTTTGGTGTTGTTAAAGTAGGTAAATGGGATGTCTTCTATTATGTAGGTACCTATAATCTTGGAAGACCGTTTCGTCTAAATAAGCTGAAGACAAAGGGTATCGAGGCCGAGCCACGATAATGCATCTAGGGATAAAATTGGAAGAATGGAATGGAATTCTACCTGCTTGGTTGGTATGGTTAGTTTGCTCGTTTATAATAATACTAATTTTGTTTGATGTTCTGTAACTTAAAAATAAACCAATGCTATTTTATACTGAAAATTATTGAAGCCAAATACAATTTTAAATAAACAAAATTATTCAAGGATTGCAAGACTATGAAGAATTGGTTTTCGAAATATGTTTTTTTTTGTAGTGTAGTATAACAGAGTGAAACTAACTTAAGTGCGTAATAATTGGCAGAATCGAGTCAATAATGTTAGGTCTTTCTTCAGTAGGTAACTGCGCAATTCGCTTACGTCATAGGTACAGGGCACAACGCATGCGCAAAGACAAGAAACCCAGATCACCCCACACGTTTTCGTCTATTGATCGCCTTACCTCGCCCCTCTTTCCTCTCTTCCCCCCTTTGTACGTACATCATTTTGTCCAAACAATCGAAAACTTACTTAGGGTTAGTAAATTAAATGAAATAGTATGGAATGCTTGTTATGGAATAGTAAACTAGGTTGTTGTAAAATTGTTTTATACCAACTTTCAACTGAAAATCATTGACCTTACAGTAGATATTTACTTATGTTTATTCAATTCCTACATTCAATCACCTCATTACTTTAGAATTTTAAGCATATTAGGTTAAAAAAATCATTTTTATAAGCATGTAAAAAGCAGGAACTATTTGGTACACATACAAGATAGTAGCTTTATTCATTTGTTTTTAAAAAAACATGTTTTGTATATGCGTAAATTCAAATTTGATTTTGTATGTTCTAGAAAACCATTCCATAAACTTAGTGTAAGTTTTCGAAACAAATTTTATTGATCGTTCCATTTACTTGGAACGACGCCATTTTGAACCCAACTGCGCACTGCGGATTCCCCTCCCGCACCCCGCATGGCTGAAGGTATAAATACAGGTACCATGACGTCACGCCCGCATTTCAAAATCTCTGTGGTGTGGTGAGGACGTGCTGCCGTTTTGTGTTGTGAAAGGAGGACCAACCAAGCCTAGTCGGATAAAGGTGTGTAATTTGTGCCACACATTTCTGCTCTTTAATTTAAAATGGGCTACAGCAGCATCAGCGAAAAATCGATAGTTGATTTTTGTGAAAGCAAAACCGAATCCCTCTCTAATTGGGTTCGTCAAGTCAAAAGTAAATCTCACAGTGCAAAATCGAGGAGAAAGCGTGACCTAAGAATGATCGCCATTTTGAGTCACTCGTTGTCACGCGCCGAGAATGAGCTCGTTACGAAACAAAGGGAACGTGCTAGAAGGTGGGCCCAAATGCAAGCTGATCTCGGGCTATCCAGTCAAGAAGAGGAAAATGCAAGAGTACAAAGAGAAAAAATCGATAATTTATGGAAGAACGATCTCAGTGGCCTCGATAGCTTTTTTAAAGAATTAGACAATGTGAAACCAGTCATGGTTGCGTAAATCACCATAAACATCTAGGTAATGTACCTAAAATTTGGATCTGTGATATTATGTAGGATATTTTTATATTACAGTCCCATTGCGTTTCGCGTGGGTCTGCGTCCGACATGGCCGCCATCTTGGTTGCCTCTGGGGTGTGGTCTACCGTCGCTAGCTACGAATGGGTTTGTAAATGTATCGTAATATAATTTTTAATTTTGTAAATTGATTAGTGTTAATAAAGTAAATATAAATTTTTCAATTCAATGTTCACTTGTGATAATTAAATTGGAAATCTGAGTTTATTCATATTGAATAAGAAAATATGTAACATACGTTTTAGTTATGAAAATAAAAGAATGTTATGATGAAAGGTTGTATTTCTGATTTCGCTGTGTTATTTTCCTGTTGTTTTATACCCGTAATATATTATTCCATGAGTCATCGTGAAGATGTGCTGGGTTGCTGCGGCATGTCGGAGTGTTCCTGTTTGCGTGTGGCGAGGCCACGACGACTCTTCTCGAGCCAAGGCTCCCGCTACCTACCTACCTCTACCGTACTCCGAACTACCTGCGGTCACACGCCCTGTGCATCTACTCAAGGTTGTCAGCCCACCTAGGTAACGGATAGGAATTGCGCAATAATTTTACATTCTCCTGCCTATTGCATCATCTTTTTGTCAGCCCGTTCGCGGGCTTTTGCGTGTAAACCATTCTTTAGACCACAGAGCTGTGCTGGTAAAATAGATTCGAGCCAGAGAAGTCACCTTGCAGCAGCTACCTGCTGTTGCCTCGGTGCTTCGCTACTGAGCAGAGCCCGGACGCCATCGAAGTATGGCAGTTGAAAAGTTTAGGTAGTGCGTTGGTGAGTCACTTTTGTCGATACAAAATGATGAAACCTTAATAACTGTCTCTAGTGGTCGCTTCGTGGCGACATGAATGTCCTAACATCTGATTCAACAGGTTTATTATCGCTCTCAATCGAAAGGCAATACGTGTCGGCTGGTGTGAATTCAGAATGCACTGGAATTAAAATGACTCCTTGGCATCTGAAAACGGTGGAACCATAAACATGGATCTGCATAATAGGTACTACAGGCAAACTGGAGGCAGAATTCTGACAAGTTCGACTCTGGAACATACAGGTTGGACTTTCTAGGTCTCAGTTTATTTTTGAATATAAAATTGCATGTCATTGAATACGAAAAATGTGTGTGGTGAGTCTTGCCAAACTATCAAAATGCAAATCTTTTAACATTGTAACGTAACTGTGTGATCTATCAATACAAATAATCATCGTGGGCTGACACTGAAACTCAACTGAACAACTAATGAATACAAATAAAAAGTAAGATTGGTGGCTAACCAAGTAGGCGAAATGGTGGAATACGTGAAAGCTGGTGAGTTCTTTAGTAATCTGAAAGTAGGTAGGGCTTATATTCTACAGTTATTTATATATTTTCAATTGCAAATTCCACAGTGTTCGACTGACATAAGGCAGAACCGTAACGAACATGTCTCAACGAGACATAGCGACTTCTCAACTGGGAAGAATGAGCCATTCATTGGACTACTGCCCAAGTCGTACACAGATAAGTCGAAATAACAAACCTTGCAGCTGTTATTTATTTGTACCGAGTTAAAACTTTTTTTACGCTGAAGTAACTTTTTAAATAATATAACTTAGTAATTTCGGTAGGTATAATATGGAAAAGAAAAGGGCGATATTGGTAGGTGAGTAATCAGAAAACTACTGAACCGAATTATGTCTTAAATTTGCGTTAGCTACAAAACTTAAACCATTATTTGCCGTGCATTACGTAACTTTTGGTTTCTTTTTACATGTTTTCAGGTTTTGTAAATTGAAAGTAACCAAAAGATAATTAAAGTATATTTTGGAAACAAAAATGAATACCCAAATCTAACCTAAAGGGAAAGCAAAAAAAATAAAAAAAAACAATTACCTGCACATCATTGGATATAAGAAAAGCAATCAAAGTACATCTATCTGAAACCATCTCTAGCGTAATGAATGTTAAGAAATCTTCTGTGTTTCTAACTATGATTCGCAGTACCTATCTAATGTTGGTGTGAATCATCTAACTTCATAACAAGATGGCTGCTGGACAGATCCATCACAGTAACAAGTTCATCAAATACATCACACCCATTCCCTTGAAGCTCATAAACACTGTGGCTCGTCTGGTATGTTATTTAGTACCTACCCGAGACTTTCACCTATTAATTTGAAACTATATTTTTTATACAACACTAGCTATGTAACATAACTGCTTGGGCAAGTGGCAAAATGATTGGAGTTAATAACAGGCATAATATCACCAGTATATAAATGAAATGAAAGTTGAAATGAGTTGATCACGTTGGGCGAAACGTGTTTTCTTTTCTGTACTATTGCTTTTTGGGGTAGGCTGTTGTAATGACTTTTCGCAGATTACTTCGAAGCGAGTGAGAACCATATTCTATAAACTGTTCGAGATTAGGCACGAAGATTTAAATAATGAGACTTCAGTTATGCCACTGCACATTTTAAGATTGAATTTATAATTAATACATCTGTGGACGGATGGAACCTTTTTTCTCAACGCATTCCTGACGAGTGCTACAGTACTGAGGTATGCCTTTAAGTAAATCTCTGAAAATTTCCTGAAATATCAAAGTAATGCAGTTGGGGGCACAAGTAAGTTTGATGTACTTAAAATTATTACCAATGATGCTCCTAATGAAGGCAATAGCTCTTAAGAGGTTAAAACGAACTGATAATGCTTGTCCCGGCCGACTACGGATAGAGAAATATCTAAGAGGTACGCTTTTAACTTCTTTCTTTCGCATTATTTTACTGCCTAGCATAAGTACTCGGTTGGTCCCTAAGCCTTTTCAGATCTTGTAGGAGAAATATTTTTATAATTCAAACAAACCCCAACATAACTATCTACTAAGCAAATTATGAAACATGCATAAAAATGACATGTTTGGAATATAAAAGCAGAGCGAGGAATTTCTGGAAACATTTTAGGTACATATACAACCAATTATCTTCACTATGAATAAAAATCTTTGACTAGGTAGGTACATACCTAACCTTGGCCTATTCCGGTACTATAATAGCAAATAAATCCTACATTGGAATGAATCAATAATAGTGGCAATCACATCCAGGTACCAACCCTATACCATAATATCCTTGCTTTTATTTTTTGGACAAATATGTTTATATGTCATATAGTATTGTTCCTTTACTGTAACTAATTCTAATTTTGTGTCTAACTTGTAAGTAGACGTAATTAGATCTTGCATGTTCTAATAATTTTATACAGGTTTATAAATACCAACAAAAATTGAGGATGAGAATGTAAATGTCTAATGAACAAATTTATATACTGGTTCATATATTTCCTGAGTATTGTAATTAATATGCTGGATATGTCAAAATATGAAGAATAAAATTAAGTAACTCTGTGATACAAACATCTGAAACGGAATCCCATTGTATAAAAATAAGCATTGTAAGTAGGGTAATGTAAACCTACGGTTTAGCAAATTGTCTACTATGGAATGTGCTGGCGTTGGAGTCCTGGAAGAACACGATGAATGCCCTGAATGAGTTGAAGACAAAAGCTACAGATTCAAGATGTAGAGGAGAAATAAAAGAAAACTAGGTGGGTTTGAATTGACAAGTAATTAACTGATTATTTGCTGCACATGGGTCATAGTCTACAATGGGATATTCATTAACAGGTTTGGCTTCCGTGCTTTTTCGAGACTGCTGCAATGCTGGTCTGACACTGAACTTCATCCAGTATTCAGTGGGTTGCAAAACTAATTTCATCTCTGCGTTGGCAAGAATTGCAGGCGACATGCTCGCTTCAAAGAGAAAGCGGACTGCAAGTTTAGCCGAGTAGTTGAATTGACATGGTAAGGAACTAAGAAGTAGATAACCGTGAATAGCTTGTACTGAAAAATGCCCAGTCGCCTGCCAGTTGATACAATATATACAACTTTACATAAAGTATTAGGAATGTCTCTTTGGAATGAATTAAAACCAACTTAATTAATGGAGACATTTAAATAAACCATAGCGTTAGGGTAGGTAAGTCTGATTGAATGTACAGATTTGACTAGTTCAAAGAAGAATTTTTTTCGTTAACTAAGGTGCAGAAGTCCGAGTTAGTTACACCGATTTCCTGCCAACGGCTCTCCGAGGATCCATCCAACGGCTGTCCGGGGTACTGCCAACGGCTCTCCAGGGTACTGCCAACGGCTCTCCGGGGTACTGCCAACGGCTCACCGGCTCTCCGGCTCTCCGGCGATCCAGCCAACGGCTCCCCGGCGATCCAGCCAACGGCTCCCCGGCGATCCAGCCAACGGCTCCCCGGCGATCCAGCCAACGGCTCCCCGACGATCCAGCCAACGGCTCCCCGACGATCCAGCCAACGGCTCTCCTGGCTCCGAGAACCCGCTCTGCCTCTTCACTCCTGCCTGCGGGATCCCGCTCTGCCTCTTCACGCCTGTCTTCGAAGTTCCGGCCATCGCCTGACTGCGTGGTGCCGGCCATCGCCTGACTGCGTGGTGGCGGCCATCGCCTGACTGAGTTGTTCCGGCCACCGCATGACTGCGTGGTGCCTGCCACCGCCTGCCTGCGTGGTGCCTGCCACCGCCTGCCTGCGTGGTTCCGGCCATCGCCTGCCTGCGTGGTTCCGGCCATCGCCGGCCTGCGTGGTTCCGGCCATCGCCGGCCTGCGTGGTTCCGGCCATCGCCGGCCTGCGTGGTTCCGGCCATCGCCGGCCTGCGTGGTTCCGGCCATCGCCGGCCTGCGTGGTTCCGGCCATTGCCTGCCTGCGTGGTTCCGGCCATCGCCTGCCTGCGTGGTTCCGGCCATCGCCGGCCTGCGTGGTTCCGGCCATCGCCTGCCTGCGTGGTTCCCGCTCTGCCTCTTCACTCCTGCCTGCGGGATCCCGCTCTGCCTCTTCACTCCTGCCTGCGAGATCCCGCTCTGCCTCTTTACGCCTGTCTTCGAAGTTCCGGCCATCGCCTGCCTGCGTGGTTCCGGCCATCGCCTGCCTGCGTGGTTCCGGCCATCGCCTGCCCGCGTGGTTCCCGCTCTGCCTCTTCACTCCTGCCTGCGGAATCCCGCTCTGCCTCTTCACGCCTGCCTGCGGGATCCCGCTCAGCCTCTTCACTCCTACCTGCGGAATCCCGCTCTGCCTCTTCACGCCTGTCTTCGAAGTTCCGGCCATCGCCTGACTGCGTGGTGCCGGCCATCGCCTGACTGCGTGGTTCCGGCCACCGCATGACTGCGTGGTGCCTGCCACCGCCTGCCTGCGTGGTTCCGGCCATCGCCTGCCTGCGTGGTTCCGGCCATGGCCTGGAGGACTACTTCAAACAACGGGGAACCCTTCTCGCCTCTGCGGGGTAGGATATATTGCTTGGGTTCAGAAACCATTAGTCTCCCTTCTCGGACTACTTCCATTTTCTTCTACAGCAAAACATTTTTAAATTAATAGAGCAACTTTAAAACCAAGGTAGGAAGTGGAGCACAGAGGTGCTTTATACAGTTATGATATCTTTTTCTGCTTGGCCAGTACAGAAAGTTACTAAAGCATTAGTTTAAATATGTATCCGTGAGTGTAGCGCATTCAACTAAACAGGTTGCTGTCATTCCTAATCTGAAGCCGGTGGTCCTGAGCTGCATCTGAATACGTGACTTCAGTTCATCCACTGCGCATTCATCTACTTTGTGACTTCTGAGGTAAGAATATCAACAAAGTAAAAATATAATTGAATGTTTAATAAAGAAGAAAGGAGAAAACTTGAGCTTCTAAATCGTTCAAACAGGCTGCAGCTTGCAAACATGCTTTTCTGCTCCTCCCTGGTTCCGGGAACTCGCCCTGTCTCTCCGCTCCGCCAAGCTGCTGCTTCCGGCCAGGTATAAGCGGCTGGCACCGGCTGTCTACGGCTGGCACCGGCTGTACGGCTGGCACCGGCTGTCTACGGCTGGCACCGCTCTGTCTTCGGCTGGCACCGCTCTGTCTTCGGCTGGCACCGCTCTGTCTTCGGCTGGCACCGGCTGTCTACAGCTGGCACCGGCTGTCTACGGCTGGCACCGGCTGTCTACGGCTGGCACCGGCTGTCTTCGGCTGGCACCGGCTGTCTTCGGCTGGCACCGGCTGTCTTCGGCTGACTACCGCTGTCTCCCGCTGTCTCCGGCTGACACCGGCGGTCTCCCGCTGTCTTCGGCTGACACCGGCGGTCTCCCGCTGTCTTCGGCTGACACCGGCGGTCTCCCGCTGTCTTCGGCTGACACCGGCGGTCTCCCGCTGTCTTCGGCTGACACCGGCGGTCTCCCGCTGTCTTCGGCTGACACCGGCGGTCTCCCGCTGTCTTCGGCTGACACCGGCGGTCTCCCGCTGTCTCCGGCTGGCACCGGCTGTCTCCCGCTGTCTCCGGCTGGCACCGGCTGTCTCCTGCTGTCTTCGGCTGGCACCGGCTGTCTCCCGCTGTCTTCGGCTGGCACCGGCTGTCTCCCGCTGTCTTCGGCTTGCACCGGCTGTCTCCCGCTGTCTTCGGCTGGCACCGGCTGGTCATCGCTGTCTTCGGCTGGCACCGGTTAGTCATCGCTGTCTTCGGGCTGGCACCGGCTGGTCTTCGGCTGGCACCGGCTGGTCCTCGGCTGGCACCGGCTGGTCATCGCTTTCACGGGCTGGCACCGGCTGTCTTCGGCTGGCACGGGCTGTCTTCGGCTGGCACCGGCTGTCTCCCGCTGTCTTCGGCTGGCACCGGCTGTCTCCCGCTGTCTTCGGCTGGCACCGGCTGTCTCCCGCTGTCTTCGGCTGGCACCGGCTGTCTCCCGCTGTCTTCGGCTTGCACCGGCTGTCTCCCGCTGTCTTCGGCTGGCACCGGCTGGTCATCGCTGTCTTCGGCTGGCACCGGTTAGTCATCGCTGTCTTCGGGCTGGCACCGGCTATCTTCGGCTGGCACCGGCTGGTCTTCGGCTGGCACCGGCTGGTCCTCGGCTGGCACCGGCTGGTCATCGCTTTCACGGGCTGGCACCGGCTGTCTTCGGCTGGCACGGGCTGTCTTCGGCTGGCACCGGCTGTCTCCCGCTGTCTTCGGCTGGCACCGGCTGGTCATCGCTTTCTCGGGCTGGCACCGGCTGTCTTCGGCCGGCACGGGCTGGCACCGGCTGTCTTCGGCTGGCACTGGCTGTCTCCCGCTGTCTTCGGCTTGCACCGGCTGTCTCCCGCTGTCTTCGGCTGGCACCGGCTGGTCATCGCTGTCTTCGGCTGGCACCGGTTAGTCATCGCTGTCTTCGGGCTGGCACCGGCTGGTCTTCGGCTGGCACCGGCTGGTCCTCGGCTGGCACCGGCTGGTCTTCGCTGTCTCGGGCTGGCACCGGCTGGTCTTCGCTGTCTCGGGCTGGCACCGGCTGGTCTTCGCTGTCTTCGGCTGGCACCGGCTGGTCTTCGGCTGGCACCGGCTGGTCTTCGGCTGGCACCGGCTGGTCTTCGCTGTCTTCGGCTGGCACCGGCTGGTCATCGCTGTCTTCGGCTGGCACCGGCTGGTCATCGCTGTCTTCGGCTGGCACCGGCTGGTCATCGCTGTCTCGGGCTGGCACCGGCTGGTCATCGCTGTCTCGGACTGGCACCGGCTGGTCATCGCTGTCTCGGGCTGGCACCGGCTGGTCATCGCTGTCTCGGACTGGCACCGGCTGGTCATCGCTGTCTCGGACTGGCACCGGCTGGTCATCGCTGTCTCGGGCTGGCACCGGCTGGTCATCGCTTTCTCGGGCTGGCACCGGCTGTCTTCGGCTGGCACGGGCTGGCACCGGCTGTCTTCGGCTGCCACGGGCTGGCACGGGCTGTCTTCGGCTGGCACTGGCTGTCTCCGGCTGGCACCGGCTGTCTTCGGCTGGCACTGGCTGTCTCCGGCTGGCACTGGCTGTCTCCGGCTGGCACTGGCTGTCTCCGGCTGGCACTGGCTGTCTCCGGCTGGCACTGGCTGTCTCCGGCTGGCACCGGCTGGCGCTGGCTGTCTCCCGCTGTCTTCGGCTGGCACGGGCTGGCACCGGCTGTCTTCGGCTGGCACGGGCTGGCACCGGCTGTCTTCGGCTGGCACGGGCTGGCACCGGCTGTCTTCGGCTGGCACCGGCTGTCTTCGGTTGGCACCGACTGTCTTCGGCTTGCACCGGCTGTCTTCGGCTGGCACTGGCTGTCTCCGACTGGCACCCGCTGTCTCCTTCTGTCTTCGGCTGGCACCGGCTGTCTCCCGCTGTCTTCGGCTGGCACCGGCTGTCTTCGGCTGGCACCGGCTGTCTTCGGCGGGCACCGGCTGGTCATCGCCGTCGCGGGCTGGCACCAGCTGGTCATCGCTGTATCGGGCTGGCACCGGCTGTCTTCGGCTAGCACCGGCTGTCTTCGGCTAGCACCGGCTGTCTTCGGCTGGCACCGGCTGTCTTTGGCTGGCACCGGCTGTCTTCGGCTGGCACCGGCTGTCTTCGGCTGGCACCGGCTGTCTTCGGCTGGCACCGGCTGTCTTCGGCTGGCACCGGCTGTCTTCGGCTGGCACCGGCTGTCTTCGGCTGGCACTTGGCTCCAGAAACCCACTCCGCCTTTTCCCTACGATCTCCGGGAAACCCTCTCCGCTACTTCTCCCCTGGCTCCGGGAACACGCTCTGGCACCTCTCTCCTGGTTCAGGGAACACGAACCGGCACTTCCCTCCTTGTTCAGGGAACACACCCCCCGCCTCTTCATTCCAACTGCAACTGGAGCAGACTACGAATGGTCACTGCTGTCTCCGGCTGGCACCAGCTGATAATCGCTGTCTATGACGCTGGGTTCCTGCTTTGACCTGTTCCAGTCTTCATTATGCAGTATTGGTATGAAATTTAATCACTTGTTCTCAGATTTGAACCGACTAACGTAGTCACACAACGACTTGCAAGCACAGCACGAAGACTCACATGCATGATTATCAGAGTTAACTAAATCGCCTGATTTCAATAGAAACGCAGGAGTTATGGGGTAGTGTATTTAGTCATGGTTTCGTTACATGACATTTGTTGGTGTTAAGTAATTGTTTGATACTTCCTACATAATTTAGTTGTTGTTGTCTGATATCATTGTTTTTTTGTTTTTAATACAAAAAGTTGCCCTTGCACATGGTACATGGTGCAACAGAATAAGCTTTGTGGAGTTATCTTCTGCGTGCGTAATAACCATGCATTGCATAACGCGTAGGCTATTGCAAATCCTTAGCGTGACACCATACTTGCATGATTATACTACTTAATTACTAATGTTTGCGGAGTACTTCGTGTAAAACAGTTGTATAGTTTCGTTTGGAGGGGTACCTAACAGATCTGTCCACAGAATCATTTGAGGATAAAGGTACCTACTTTTAGATTTTATATTTTATCTAATTCATTTTATTGCAGAAGCTTAAGGACAGTAAGCAATTTGGTAATATCACCCAATCAATAGTTAACGACAGTAGGATTAATTATTTAACTACCTTTATTACAGAAACTTGAAGTAAGTTTTATTTAACTTTATTTAGAATAGGCATTCATACCACTTACATTGCAGATAATTGTGCGATTCAGGTCAACAAGTAAGTGGATAGAATTAAATGGATGAACAAAGTCTATTAACAATACATATCTACACTTTTGAAATTCAAGACTGGAATTTTCGATTTTAAACAAAATATGCTTTAAGAGGTATGTTCATTTTGGAAAACGGATTGGCGATATTTCTTTTGCAGTGAAAATAGCAAAAACCTAAAACAAAAAACTGAAAGTTTTAAAGTGTATAATGTATAAGTGGACAATGAAAATAATATTTTGGATACCATAGCATAATGGTTCAAAGGTAAAGAAAATAATAAGAAACTTTAATAACAAAAATTGGAAACGATAAGGAATGTACTAGAGTGCACAGGAAGGGAATAAACATAATGTAAGATTAAACAAACAAAAATAGTCCCTAATTGCAGTTCTATAAGGTAAGCCAAGAAAATTAACAGAAATCTACTGAAAATGCATGAAGCAGCTCATTTATTTTGATCACAACGCTAGTAAGTAACACACTAGGTGATATAAATATTGGCGGTTTGTGTATGTTGGTTGCTGTAGAAAACAGTATTGGTGCATGTAAATAACCTTGACTTCTTCTATCTAACGTTTGGTCTAAAGGTAGGCTTAAACTTTGAAGTAAAAATTCGCAGGATGGACGAAGACGGTATGCACTTTTTAATATTATTGGAAAGCTAATCCGTCTACTTTACAGAAATGAAAGCTAAGCAAGTATGTACCTAAAATAGTCATAATCTTGATTTCTCAGAGATTTAAATTAACAAGTGTACCTACTCAACTTGGTAACATAAGTAATCAGTATGATATGGTATAATAAAGATTACAATAACAAGAGTCTAGATGTCGTAACATTTAATGAAGTAGGTACTGAGAAGGTCGTCATTTTGAAATAGGATGTGGAAACCAAACTTGTGTTTTACAGAGAAACTACGAACGTGAAAAGTTAAAGGTACGATAATGGTTATTCTCATTTTGAATGCGGAACACATTAGAAGGCATAAGCTTAATGTTAAAAGCATGAGCAACTTTGCACACTAATGAAAAATAGGTTGACTCTGAAAGCAGAACGTGGTTAAAGTTAAGTAAAGGATTGAAGTTTAAAAGTTTACCAAACAGTTGGTGGGCTTGCCTCTATCAACACGTGCGAAACCTCTTTTGGTATGTTTACAGACATGGCTAAGAATGAATTAAGTTCCAAGTCCGAGGGGAAAAAGACGAGTCTTCAATTTACCTCGAAGCCTACCCAATTCGGAAGGGAGAATACGGTTTTTCGGTATGTTGATAGTTTACGAAAACAAACGAAAATTGTTAGTTACAGAGCGCTAGATCATCCGAGTCGGAAACGAAAAAGCACACCTTGTTCGAGGTATGGTTTTAAAATAAGTTTTTAACCTTATCCCTGGGCCGCGGGCCGCTCGTCAAAACGAAAAGTTACTTAGTTACAGAACCAGTACTTTCAAGTTATCCGGACTAGTCATTGAAAAGGCGACAAAGGATTCGAGCCATCCGAGGCGTACGGCATCAATACGGCAAACGCAAATTAGCAAGTATTGATATTTTATTAATATAAGAGAAACGGCGGACACAATTTATCTCCTACATATCAAAAACTGCACTTACAAAACTCAATCATCGATGGTGGTAATTAACTAGACATATGTCCGCGGATTTTTCCGCAAGGTAGGGGAAAATGTTTGCTTTAACTTACAGATTCTTCTCGAATTCATCCAACGAAAAAAACCAGCAAACGAGCATCCTCAGCGCTCAATGAACATCTTGGAAAGTTGGTTCTTTATAAGAGTAAGAAATCCTAGACATTTAATGCCCTCCTATGAAACAATTCAAACTGCTAAGTTGAATAATGAAAAGAGATGAAACATCGGACACTGCAATATCGTGGTCTTAACTAATTCAATCAAGTCTATCGGTGACCCCCTGCCTACCTTCACAAGCGAAACCTTTGTTGCTCTTCTTGCAGATTCATCAGGCTTAACATCGTTTGGGGAGATAAAACACAAGAGAACACTCCTGCCGGTATGTTGAAAGTAAATTTTAAGAAGCGAAACCACTATAAATAGGGAATTCAGTTTTATGTTAAAAAGATCTTTGCGTAAATCCGGAAAGGTATGATTTGGGGAAGATATCGGCGGATTGGACCGCTACGGGCAAAATATGCGCTTTAGTTACAGAAGAGCAGTCTCAAATACTACTGTCAAGTCGCAGACCAGACAAGGCACATAGGACCTTCACCACTTACTCAAACTGCAACAGAATAAGCAAGTACGTCGTAAACTAGTATTCTTCTTTAGGTTAAGATTGTCGAAAAGCATTTTATTTTGCAGAAGAGGCTACCTACAGATTAAGACAGTCATCCTACTACTAAAGTTCGTACGTACATAAATTAGGTTAAGACGAAGACGGAAATACCAATTGTATTTTGCAGGCACTCGTAGAGAACATGGGCTGTGGCGTCATCTCTTAGCGTAAACAACATGGTATGATTACTCTTTTTTTGTACATCCTGTAACTTCAGAACTGTTGGTGCTTGACACGACTATCACAGGTTTGCCTGCAAAAGTTTTAAATGATGCTGCCCTGTTTAACATTTACCATGTGGTCATGAAATACAATAAGCAACTCTATAAGTACGTACAACAGATCGACGGTCATGCCGCGGATATCCGCATCGTAGGGAAAATGTTTGCTTCAATTTGCAGATAAGTACTTCAAACGAAGAACCAGATAAAAGGACTACGAAAATACAGCGGCAACTAGAACCATAGCATGCAAGTACACTGTGTCAACTGCTTGATGTTAGAATAAAGGCATGTAGAGAGTCAATGTTTAGTTCATATAGTCGAGTACAGTTAAAACGAGTAAAGGTAACTACATAATTAAATCAAGGATATGAAAATTCAAAGCAAGACGAAAGTGACGATCGGTAACGAGAACTCTACGGAAAGAGACGGTATGACATTATTTAAGTTTTATGTGGCAAAACCTCCATTACTCTTTCTCAGATTCGCATCGGAGTTGGTATAATACAGAAAATGTAAGAATCGTGGCATCTGGGTACGGTGACTAGAAAATTTAATAAAATTGTTACAGACCATTAATATACTTACTCGTGTTTCTGATCCTGGAGCCTTTGAAAATTGATTATTTGAAATCAGCGCGTGTAAGAGGTGGCTCATCCGCAAATAAGTGGAGGTAGGGGAACATAAAAAAATTTGTTCACAGATAAACAATAATAAAATTAGCAGCACACGAGAGAATTGACACTACTTACGAGACTCTGCAGCCTTAACGCTCACACATAAGCAAGTACTTTACTACCTATACCTTAATGACTAAGCATAACTCATATGGTAAATTAATGTGTTGGCGAAAAATCCTGAAAAATGGATAAAGATCGCGTGAGTCGAGAATCACTTTCCATCAGCCTTTAGCTGGATAGCTGGATTTGTAAAAGGTACATTTTTTAAACTAACTTGATTAGGATAGGGTGGACATGTGAAATTGTATTTTGCAGAGTACGGTTGTAAGGCTCCTCTCCTGTTGCTACCCTACAACTATAGAGCATGTCGGAGTAAGTGTGCAAGCAAATGCTGTTCTGAATTCTATTATTTTTTGTGTTTTGTTTTGCACTAAGCATTATATTGATATTGAGCATACGTTGGCAAGAATTTGCGATGCTGTTTGATTTTTATTTCAATTTTGCAACGCGTATTTGGTTATGGGAACGCAATTACGTGTTATTTTAGAGGAAGTAGATCCCTACCATAGGACATAAGCAATGGTATGCTGATCGGAGTGCTATTACTTGTTTGTTTATTGGATAACTTGCCATGGTCTCGTGTAGCTTTATAGTAAAAACAATACTGCATTGGGGATGGACCACACAAATTTAATGTGTATTTAGCTAACATGCACTTACTTTTCTTAGCAAAGGATGGATTTTAGTGTCACGTGAGCATTTTAATCTTATATAAATTTTATGTGGTTGAAACTAATCTAAAAGGCTTAAGAACGTATGTTACTGGGTCTTGCTGTTAGCCTAGCGATACACACAAACCTTCTCACATAAATTCGCATTTCAGGTATGTTTATTTAACTGCATGGTAATCCAATATTTTTCTTAATATTTCGTTGCAGCATAGGTTCTCTTCATGATCTTATTAAATGCTTCAATGGATATAAACCTAAGCAATTTTTTAAAGGGACAAAATTCAAACTAAGTACATATTCAGAACAGACAAGCGAAATCGTAATCACAATATTATATTATTCAACGTTAGTAATCCGCCTCAGCTGACTAATATGAGGTGAAACGAGAATGGATTTCTTCGGAAAACTGGTTCAAATTATTTTCAGAGTCACGATTACAAAATATGCCAAAAATGCAACAAGTAAATAATACAAAACATAAATTATTCAACATGCACCACTCTATATAGTAGAGATTATAACGACAACGAATGATCATTTATAAAACGGCGACATCAATTATTATATCAATATCATAAAGAAAAACAAAACGTAATAAAAAGCAATATTGTATGTACCTATACAAAAATTGCAACGCATCTATCACGTCACATAAAATCGCATAATGTCTTCACGTCGTGTTATGTCTACACGTCGTGTTATGTCTACACGTCGTGTTATGTCTACACGTCGTGTATGTCTTCACGTCGTGTATGTCTTCACGTCGTGTATTTCTTCACGTCGTGCATCATGTCTTCACGTCGTGCATCATGTCTTCACGTCGTGCATCATGTCTTCACGTCGGGTCGTCGAGTGTTCCAATTTTCAGATTCTAAGAAGTATCTCCGCTTATTAATCAAATATTTCTACAACTATTAATTTACCTATAAAAACTATTATGGAATGTAAACTATCTTCGAATTATGAGACAAAGGATGTTGATGATTATGGTTTGGATGACATGAAATGATGATGATTATAGTTTGGATGTTATTGGAAACTGTATAAAAGTGAAATGCTGAAGCATGTAAACGAAAGCATCGTAAGTATTATTTCAGGTTCTTAATAAACTTGTTTCAGATAAAGTAAAAATAATTAATGCTCGTAAGTAAAGCAGAGCTATTATATTGAGTCATTTAATAAAAAGACTGCCCTATGAAATTAAAATCTGTAATATTACAATTGAGAAACGGAATAATCAAAATAACTATCCACTTGGTATAAAATAATGAAGTTGAAAAATTGCCGAGAAAACAAAAAGAAACAAAATGGCGACAAATGATGTAACAAGCATTTAGACGATCAAAAACAAATTAAGGAAACCTTAAGAATACAAAATTATAAAGTAAAGTTTAAAAATATCTTTATGGGTGGATACTGCAACAACTACTCCACAACTATTAAATGCAAATATAAAAAAGCCATGTCGAAGAACCGATCTACACAAACAAGATTACGAAAACCTAAAAACGCGAAATAAGAAGGCTACAAACGAAGATGAAGACGGTGAAGAATGAAGATGAAGACGTCGAAGAATGAAGATGAAGACGGCCAAGAATGAAGATGAAGACGGCGAAGAATGAAGATGAAGACGGCGAAGAATGAAGATGAAGACGGCGAAGAATGAAGATGAGGACGGCGAAGAATGAGGATGAGGACTTCAGAGAAGGGATAAGGTGTTTAAAATAAGAAACTGCATTATTGCAAAAACATTGGAATTGAAATAGGAGAGGAAAGTCAAAACATGATTTTTGAAGACCCCAAAAAAAACGAAGACGCTGAAGAAAGAAGAAGAAGACGCCGAAGAAAGAAGACGAAGACGCCGAAGAAAGAAGACGAAGACAACGAAGAACGAAGACGAAGACGCCGAAGAACGAAGACGCCGAAGAACGAAGACGCCGACGCCGAAGAACGAAGACGCCGAAGAACGAAGACGCCGAAGAACGAAGACGCCGAAGAACGAAGACGAAGATGCCGAAGAACGAAGACGAAGATGCCGAAGAACGAAGACGAAGATGCCGAAGAACGAAGACGAAGATGCCGAAGAAAGAAGACGAAGACGCCGAAGAACGAAGACGAAGACGCCGAAGAACGAAGACGAAGACGCCGAAGAACGAAGACGAAGACGCCGAAGAACGAAGACGAAGACGCCGAAGAACGAAGACGAAGACACCGAAGAACGAAGACGAAGACGCCGAAGAATGAAGAGAAAGAAGGAAGACAAAGACGCAAGACGAAGAAGGAAGACAAAGACGCAAGACGAAGAAGGTAGACAAAGACGCAAGACGAAGAAGGTAGACAAAGACGCAAGACGAAGAAGGAAGACAAAGACGCAAGAGAAAGAAGAAAGACGAAGACGCCGAAGAACGAAGACGAAGACGCAAGTGAAAGAAGGAAGACAAAGACGCAAGAGAAAGAAGGAAGACAAAGACGCAAGAGAAAGAAGGAAGACAAAGACGCAAGACGAAGAAGGAAGACAAAGACGCAAGACGAAGAAGGAAGACAAAGACGCAAGACGAAGAAGGTAGACAAAGACGCAAGACGAAGAAGGTAGACAAAGACGCAAGACGAAGAAGGTAGACAAAGACGCAAGACGAAGAAGGTAGACAAAGACGCAAGACGAAGAAGGAAGACAAAGACGCAAGACGAAGAAGGAAGACAAAGACGCAAGACGAAGGAAGACAAAGACGCAAGACGAAGAAGGAAGACGCAAGACGAAGAAGGAAGACGCAAGACGAAGAAGGAAGACGCAAGACGAAGAAGGAAGACGCAAGACGAAGAAGGAAGACGCAAGACGAAGAAGGAAGACGCAAGTCGAAGATAGAAAACGCAAGACGAAGATAGAAGACGCAAGACGAAGATAGAAGACGCAAGACGAAGATAGAAGACGCAAGACGAAGATAGAAGACGCAAGACGAAGATAGAAGACGCAAGACGAAGATAGAAGACGCAAGACGAAGATAGAAGACTACGACGACGAAGAACCAAGATTTCGTAAGCCTGTCTAGCATGGCCGACACAGTACTTTTCATGGATTTATTTTAATACAAGAACTGATACCAAGATTTTATTTCACAATACAGTGTTAGCCATGCTAGACAGGCAGGAACAGGAGCACGCAATAAAAACAAATAATTCTTCACTCGGTAAATATAATTTGGTTGCTGTACAAATATAAATTTTATTACTTATTCGTCTTCTACAAGTATTATCTTTTGTTTTAGAACAAGGCGGCAAGAATGTCAAAATGTTACAACTAGCAGAAGGCCATGAAAAAGATGCAGGAAGAGATTAAGAGGTAATATTTATTTACATATGTAACGGAATCTTTGCTAATTTAAATTAAGAATAATACTTATGATGTTTTTTGTTTTAGAATCTATTGACAAGAGTGAAATATCCAAAACCAGGTTGGAAATCTATCTTCAGCGGAAAGAAAAAACTCAATTACCTTTTACACTAAAACGAGACAAACAAATTGGAAACAACCATCTACAGAAAGCGTAGAAAATAAACTATGCGAACTATATAACAGAAACCGAAGACAATCTACACAAATTACGTGTCATATAGACCAAAAACATAGAAAGCATATACACTAATGAGGATACCAACAGCACAACTACTATCTACACTATAAGAAGACCAACACGGGAACCATCTACACTACAAGGAGACCAACACGGAAACCATCTACACTACAAGGAGACCAACACGGGAACCATCTACACTACAATGAGACCAACACGGGAACCGTCTACACTACAATGAAACCAACACGGGAACCATCTACACTACAAGGAGACCAACATGGGAACCATCTACACTACAAGGAAACCAACACGGGAACCATCTACACTACAAGGAGACCAACACGGGAACCATCTGCACTACAAGGAGACCAACACGGGAACCATCTACACTAAAAGGAGACCAACACGGGAACCATCTACACTAAAAGGAGACCAACACGGGAACCATCTACACTACAAGCAGACCAACATGGGAACCATCTACACTACAAGGAGACCAACACGGGAACCATTTAAACTACAAGGAGACCAACACGGGAACCATTTAAACTACAAGGAGACCAACACGGGAACCATTTAAACTACAAGGAGACCAACACGGGAACCATCTACACTACAAGGAGACCAACATGGGAACCATCTACACTACAAGGAGACCAACACGGGAACCATTTAAACTACAAGGAGACCAACACGGGAACCATTTAAACTACAAGGAGACCAACACGGGAACCATTTAAACTACAAGGAGACCAACACGGGAACCATCTACACTACAAGGAGACCAACACGGGAACCATCTACACTACAAGGAGACCAACACGGGAACCATCTACACTACAAGGAGACCAACACGTGAACCAACTACACTAAAAGGAGACCAAGACGGGAACCACCTAGCTAGACAAAAAGAATACATAACGGGAACCACCTACAAGGAGATGAACACGGGAAAGATTTAACATGACGACCAACTCTGGAACCATCTACTAGGAGAACAACACGGGAACCACCATCTACAAGGAGAACAACACGGGGACCATCTACAAGGAGAACAACACGGGGACCATCTACAAGGAGAACAACACGGGAACCATCTACAAGGAGAACAACACGGGAACCATCTACAAGGAGAACAACACGGGAATCACCATCTACAAGGAGAACAACACTGGAACCATCTACAGATAGCAGGAACATAAATAAAGTCCAAAATTTTTACAAAGCAGTTACAACATAGAGAAAATAAAGGTTTTTTTAAAGAAATAAAATTATGGTGCATAATTAAATGTTTTACTTTTATTTACACGTAATCTATTCCTTAATGGGGAAGCCAAACGAGCGTAATTTTATGTGTTGTGAGTCGCGTATTTTCGGTCACTTATTTTACGTTCAACTGAATTTTCAACTCATTTTGCGTCGTCGTGTGGTACAAACTGCATTTTTGTATGCAACCGAATGCAGCAGAAATCACGCGACAAAAATTTGCGACTCAGAACTCATAAAATTCCGCTCGTTTGGCTTGACCCTTAAAGAAATTTGACACTGGAGTATTATCCGCTTATTCCGTTTATCCACCCTGAAACCACATGAGTAAAGAAACTGAACAGAGACAAAGCTACATACGAATGCGCTGTGACAGGTACATCACTACAAGTGCAACGCGTGTGTGTGCGTGACCACTGGCCGCTTGTCACGTATGAGCCGAAACCGCTTCAAACTAGATCAGCCAGTGGTCAATCTCAGGGCGTGCAGGCGTGACGCGACGCTCGAACGTTGTGCGTGTTTTGTTTTTGTTTTCGAGTTTCTCACATAATACGTAGTAATACTTTTGTTTTAGTATTTTAAAAGTGTGAAATCAGGTTTTTTGATAATACCTCCTGACAATTTTATTGAATTTGTTGAATTGCTTGAGCAAAAATTTCGCGAATATTTTGATCTTCATATTAAAAATGTTAATATTGGTAATGACATATTAGCACTTTTGCAAGATTGTACATTTCATATGCTATGTGAGTGTTTCCCATTGGTTTATTTGAAAAAACTTTATATTAGATTTAGAATTTATCATTCGATTAAAAGACACAACAAATTATTAAAAACCAAAAGTAATAAAAAAAAAAAAATATTTAGAGTATTTAATTTGTAAAAGAAACCTATTTTAATAAAAAATTTGAAAAAAAAGTACATTTATATTTTTAATTTATTCAATTGTGCCAACCCTACCAAAATAGGTATAAATTTTGCTAGCTCTTTAGAAGCTTTGTCTCTGTTCAGTTTCTTTACTCATGTGCTGAAACATCCACCCTAAGGTGGATATTCGGAAAGGCGTATTCATCTATCCACCCTGATCGGGTCACTTTGATAAGCCGTATTGTCCCCTGTATGTACAAATATACTTTTAATAAAAAATATTTTCAATGAACTGGTTAATGGATAGGTAGGTATGGGTCATAAGGCCTAAGCTGAGCTTTGCATTAGTGTCAGTGTTCACCAAAAAGTAGTTAGGCAAAAACAATTTATCTGTATAGGTACATAAGACATGTTAAATATGAATTATTTAAGATTACGATGTAGTAATAATAGTTAAATCTTAAATAAGGAGCTAAAAAATATGAAAACGGACACAATCCCGTATTTAAAGACATACTAGCAGAGTGAGATATCCTTGGTTTAGGTACCTACCTACTTGTGCTGGCAGGCTGGCAGCCATTTTAGTGATTAAACGTGGAAAAAACGTGTGGTACATAAATTTAATATTACTTAAAAACGAACGTAAAGTTTTTAATTATTTCTCATTATAAAATTTTTGAATTTGCTTTTTTATAAAATGGCTGCCGACGTAAGTAAATTAAGGATATCTCCATAGATTTATTATCTTCGCTCTCGCTCTTTGCTAGTAAATCTAAATAAGTACCTACGGGTTGGTTTCTGTTTCCATTTTTTTTTCTTGGTGGTTGAACTTTAACCGACATAAAAAACAAAAGAGGTTTAGGCGAGATTTGTGCATTTTTTATATTTTTTAAATACATTCTTTTGCGTATGACCGTATCTTTTTACATTATAGTTTTGACAATTATTTAAGAAGGTAAATTTAATTTAGAGTTAGGTAAGTACCTAAACTAACTCTGATGATTTAGTTTTTATTTAAACTGTTTTATGTTTTTTATCTGACTCTCCTTTTACGCCACGTGAACTATACAAACGGTAAAGGGTGAAAGGAGCGCGCGGAGGATGCATAGGTACCATGGTTGCCTAAAAAAAATTTAGTCCCAGATGTAGTTATTAAATAAAACTATGATTTTTTTAATAAATTAACCGTCGAAAATTAATAAACAAATGTCATTGCCATACAAAATGATGGAGTGATGGAGTATAAAGCCTATTAGAGCAAGAAAGATCCCGTGAACCAATAGACCTTTGTTATTTTATAAAAGTAGATGTCAGCGCATGTTTCTAAGATAGGTACGAACCATGTATGTACGAACGATGGCCCATTAGGTATTCGCCCTTCGATGTCGTGGTCTCTCGAGCAATTTAAATTGAAATTCAGTATATCTGAAACCTAGTTAGTTTTTATGTACCTACAATTATGCTAAATTTGTTTGTAGTGTTATAATTATAAGGGCAAAATTTTAAGTGTGTTGTGGTCCGTTAATAGAATACAATGAAAACGTTGTAGGTAAGCGTAAAAATGAGCCGTCCGAAAAAAAAATATTAGTACCTAACAAACGTTAGCACTGAAATGAATTTGTACCAATAGTTGCTACGACCATGGGGGATGCCAATTTGTTAAAATTACAGCAAGTCTTATATTGGTCGTAGTGATTGATTTTTTAGGTTTTTACTATATATCTGTTTAATATCTTCATATTATTCTACTGTTATTATAAACGTGAACGTGTTTGTAAGTATGGAAGTTTGTTACTCTTTCACGTAAAAACTACTGAATGTGTTTTAATGAAATTTTACAATAATAATAAATAATACATCAGACTAACACATAGGCTAAAATTTATAAAGATATTGTGTGAATTATCTCAAATATCAAGAAAGTAGAAAAAAAATTGGTAAAATATTGCGAGCTATTCTGACGTGCGCTGTAAGAACCGCTAGAGAACATATGAAATTATGGAATTTTTTATCTTAAATAGTCCAACAAATTGTTACTTTGTGATAAAGGGTTTCCATGCGGAAGAAGTCGCTGGCGGCCACAAGTGCAATATAAATACAACAAATTCAATAATTCAGTTGAAAATTCGGCATTGTCTTTGCTAATGCTGCATAAGTTCACTAACTTTTGTTTGCACCTTCAAACAGTATTGAACGATGTTGTCACTAATGACGTCAGATTGCTCAGAAACGTGCACATGTGGTATAAATGGCCGCCGCGCCGCGCTAACAGCAATTTTAGACCGTGATATGACAGTAACTCACTAGATTGACTTTGACTTTTGACATAATGTTTTCTCTTGTTCATTCTCCAACAATCCAAAAATTTTATGCCTATCAAGTTTTTCCTACAATTTGCAAACTAATAGATCTTTCGCGTTTTTTTGTGATTTCTTCTTTAAAATAATGTCTTATCAATTATATAGAAACACAACAATAGGAAACACACTGCAAGAAAGCCTCGACGAATTGATTCAGGTAAGAATTATTACTATTGGGATTAAGTTTTTAACAAACAACTAAAATAACTATGCAAAACATAGTAAATATTGTTTTGTTACAGTACGGACAAATCACGCCAAATTTAGCTGTGAAAGTTTTATTACAATTTGATAAGTCCATCAACCAAGCTTTGTCCAGCAGGGTAAAATCGAGGCTGACTTTCAAAGCAGGAAAATTGAACACCTACAGGTAAACCGTTTTAGTACCACCAAATTGTTGTGTAAAGTGTTTTAATTTCCCCCGTTTTAACAATATTTAGTAGTGACCAATTTTTGAATAGCATGACTTTATGAATGTTAAAGCAATATAGTGTTATGTCTTTGTTTTACAGATTTTGTGATAATGTTTGGACATTCATGTTAAATGATGTGGAGTTTCGAGAAGTGAATGAGGTGGCCAAAGTAGACAAAGTTAAAATTGTAGCTTGTGATGGAAAAAGTGAGTAATATTATTATCTTTGGTTTACACAAACATTTTTAAAAAGAAACTCACGTTTTGTAAGAGTGAGTATAAAATTATGCTAAAGTAACATGCTATTTATAAAGTATAGTATATGTTAATGTGGCATATTGTGACAAGGCTGTTGTTAACATCATTCTGTTATTTGCAAAAGAAAAGAAATGGTAGGTATATATATATATTAAGTACCAAACTAAGCGGAGTTGGTACTTTTGGCTACCAGATATTAGCCCCAATTCTGAAAAAACTCTAAACTAAACTAAAACTATTACCGTCACTTCCTCATTAACAGTATCAGACAGAGACAGGTAATCATTTTAGTCCTGTCAAATTAAAATGTATGTGCAATAAGACACAGTGAAAGCAATGTTACAATGATATGTACTAAATTTAGTGAGTGAGACCAATGTACCTGTCTTTTTCTAATACAAAGCATGAGAAAGTGACAGCGAAATATTCAAATTAGTTTTAGAGAGTGTTTTCGGAATCGGGCCATTACCATTTTAAATGGGTTTCATTACATACAACCATTATCAACAAATGAATTGAATGCAATGAATTTGATGATGAATGGTTTATAAAAATTTGAGCGCTGGACATAACAATTGTCTCACTGTTTTAGTAATTACCACCTCACAAGGCCAAACTTCCCTTATTTTGAAATCATTTAAGAGTGGTTTGTAACATACATAGCTTTAATTTTTTTTTAATATTCTTATATTTCTTTAAGATTCTACAAACAATTCTATTGAACATTTAATTCCACTTCCTTAAAATTCAATTCGTTTTATCGAGAGCCTTGTGTTACTTTATTTGTTTTTAAAAGAAAAAATCATAATACTTTCCATTGTTGCCTTGAATTTTTTTTAATACTATAGGTCCACAGTGCTTATATCTATGTGTGAAGTAAAATTATTTACATAACTATGAATGATTTGTTTTTATTTCAGATGTGGATGATCGAAGATAATTTATTTTGATGTGATAATAATGAAATGTATCTAAAAAAATAACTTCCAACTACAATGGGTGTACTTCTTGTTTTTCTTTCTCTCAACACTAGGTAGTGATAACATTTTTTGGGTAAGCACTTAATATTTTGTGATGGTAAATTCACTTTTTCAAAATACCTGTCTAATTTGTACAAATATGAATAAATTTAAGTAATTGTGTTAGTGTAAAATAAATAAAACTCAAACTTATTATGTCATATTTTATTTCAATTCTCATATTAATTGATTAGATTTATATTATTATTGCGATTTACAAAATATATTACAGACACCAACACCCAAGAAAACTCATTTCTTAGGACTTTTATAATTATGTCAAGAAGCAAATAAATGAAATAATGTAATTTGTTATACCTTCACCTAAGTATTTGGTTCATATAAGGTACATAATCAAAATGTAATGACATAATTAGCTATAATCAACCACCTGTTTCAAATGATTGAATTCCAGGCACCGATTCTTAAAAGAATTGTGGTAACCGGAGATTCTTTCCGTCGAGGTAAATTAAACTTGTTTATACTCAACAAAATATGTACATTCGATAACAAAACTATAAGAAACAGAAAAAACAGTCAAAAAATATACTTTATTGCTAAAATATAGCAAGTCTACCCGTCACTTATTGTCAGCGATTTCATCGCAGTCAGGCTGTGTTACATTATGTGCAGTAAGAAGGTGGTGAGGTCAGGTCTGCTAGTAGGTCTAGTTCCTCCTCTGTGAGTTGGTCTCTATGCTTCGGCCAGTCATCGTTGTGTGTTCGTCTGAAGTCTGCGAGTGCTGTTCTGATTGTAGCCGGAATGGGGTCTGGAGCGTTTGTGTGTCGCGACAGCTGTTCTAAAACTACGCCTAGGTCGGGGACCAAACTGTATGGTCGTGAGGCCAAGTATGCGCATAGGCCTAACACGCCGGAGTGACGTTCGACCAGTTCTTTGGATCGGGAGCTTTTCATGAGGATTCGTAATGTATTCTTTTCGTCTGGGAGCGCCCGGCAGTGCATTAGACCGGTCAGGAGTTTAGCTGCTGATTGGCGTACCTATGGAACAATAACAGTTATGGTTTATAGTTAAACATATCAGACAATCAACTTAATGATAAACTAACTCATCTTAAAATAAGTTTGAATTTAGTTAAAAAACTAATTCTAGTTAGATCTCAAGCATTGGGGATAACCATACAAATTCTAATCTAATATTATAAATGTGAAAATGTCTTTTATTGTTTGTACGTATCCTATTTCACGTCGAAATGGCTGGACCGATTTTAATGAATTTTGGAATAGACATAGTTCAACAGTCTTCAAAATCACTTCATTTGCATATTTAACTATATCCTTTGGAAACCACCACAACCCTAACCTCCAGCCGGCCGTCCCTCATGAGCGTCCGCGCCAGGGTCTCGGCCCTCCTCGCCAGGGCTCCGTCGGCGCACAGCAGCGGCAGGCCGTAGAACAGCAGCGGCTGCGCGAAGTCCAGGCACGACACGCGCGCCCACCACGACCGGTTGTTGGCCAGCTCTTCCAGGGTTTCTAGACCTGTGGAGATAGTTATAGTCAAAAATATGCAATAGAGGATAACTGACTTTAGAAGGTTGTTGGCCAGCTCCTCCAGGGTTTCTAGACCTGGGGAGGTAGTTATAGTCAACATTGTGGAGTCTGGGATAACTGGCCTATTAAATTTGTCAAAATTTAGCTCAAAGTCAAATGGTTCATGAAATAACCAGGTGAAGACTACTATATCTAATCAGATAAATTTATAGAAAAACCCTTTTTTGAAAAATGATTTTGCTAAACAGTTTGGAACATCTACCGTTGCACCACAAAGGTCGCCAAATAAGACAAAATGTATGACATCAGTTAAAGTATTCACCCACGTTAATTTGTAACGTGATGTTTTAGTTAGACTTTAGTCTTCATTTCATCTAATAGTTCCTGAGATAAGGACGTCAAACAAATTAACTCTTCAGCTTCATAATATAAGAATAGAAAAACTTTCCAATAAAACAATTTTCTTCTGTCATAGGGTTGAGGTTAAGTAAACCATCGTGGTTATGCTGTCTGGTTGTCTTGTTACTTAGTCTCCCTCGCTATAAATGTTACAGCTACTGCCGTCCTGTCTCACATACCTTGTATAAAGTACGGTCGTCTTGTCAGTCAGTGGTAGCAATTCTCGCGGTACAAATTTCTCTAAACTAAACTATAAATCTCTAAAATTAGCTTTAGTCGTCTTTGGTATTCTCAAAACACTAGACTAAACTATATTTAGGTTGACATATCTAAATTTATTTTAGTTATTCAATTTAGAGAAAAGTTATTCTAACGTACAAATGTTACGTCAAAACTAGACTAAAAATCTCTAACTTAGAGAATTAAACTAAATTTAGAGGCTAACTAATTTGGTGTAGAGTAAATTAGTGAATCATCCTAAATAGCTGAAATCCAAGTTGTGAGTGGAAATAATGGAAGAATATGTTATTGCAGCGCTTGCATATTCAATTCAAAGGTAAGATAAGTCTCCAGACTAAAATAAACATAGAAAGTAAGTAAGTAAACATTAGTGTAAATTTTTATTTTATGTTGTCTTCAAGAAGTGCTTGTATTGAGTCTTTTTTTCTATCCTACTTATTTAAGGAGCCCCAGATCGAGGTATTTGCAGGACCATGCAAATCCCTTTGAAGTATCTGAGGAACGGTTCAGGAAACGAGGGAACGAATGAAATAGTTTTATTACTATAAAACAAAATCAACATTTAATATTTAATTTGCTGGTTGCAACACAAGCCAACTCAATTTAGAGCTGTCAAAGTGGAGTCAGATGCATGCACTAATTTTAGTGGGATGTATTTTGAGAATACGCTTAAGCGTAAATTAGTGATTCTAAAATTATAGTTTCTCTAAATTTAGACTAGTTAGGGAACGGTGAGAATCGCCACCAGTCTCAAGTCTTCCTGTCGGCAACCTTACCTTGTATAAAGTACGGTCGTCTTGTCAGTCAGTCTCAAGTCTTCCTGTTGGCAACCTTACCTTGTATAAAGTACGGTCGTCTTGTCAGTCAGTCTCAAGTCTTTTTGTTGGCAACCTTACCATATATAAAGTACGGTCGTTTTGTCAGTCAGTCTCCAGTCTTCCTTACCTTGTATGACGTACGGTCGTCTTGTCAGCCAGTGTCCAGTCTTCCTGTCGGCAACCTTACCTTGTATGAAGTGTCAGTCAGTCTCAAGTCTTCCTGTTGGCAAGTCGCACGTACCTTGTATGAAGTACGGTCGCCTTGTCAGTCAGTTTCCAGTCTTCCTGTCGGCAACCTTACCTTGTATGAAGTGTCAGTCAGTCTCAAGTCTTCCTGTCGGCAACCTTACCTTGTATGAAGTGTCAGTCAGTCTCAAGGTTTCCTGTTGGCAAGCGTCACATACCTTGTATGAAGTGCGGGCGGTGGTGGTGCGCGAGCGCCTGCCCCGCGAGGTAGGCGGCGGCGGCGCGCGGCAGCTCGTCCGAGGAGTCCCCGCGCGCCGCCGCCGCCGCCGCGCCCGCCAGGACGTACCCCGCGCGGCCCCACGCGCCGCGGACTATCACGCCCACGCACACGCGGAGGGCTGGGGGGAGATATAGCAATTTATATACGGATAGGTGGAATATAACGGACTATGACACCCACGCACACGCGGAGGGCTGGGGGGAGGAGATATGACATGTATAGAATGGAGCTGGAATATAACGGACTAGTCATGCCAACGCAGACGCGGAGGGCTGGGGGGAGGGAGTAGTTAATGGAGGGCTGACGTAGGTAAACGTCGGAAATTTGGCTGCATTCGTCACGGTCTATCACACGTGAAATGCTAGTAGGCAAACAATCGTAGTACCTATGTAGCAGTAAGTAAGAAAAAAAAGAAACTGAACGTTATAATAATGTGTCCTAAGATAATTAGCAGGTTTTTCAATAGTCGGTTTAATTCTATCTGACAGAATATAATTATTTGACATATTATGTATGAAGTGACAATATAAACATAGCTTTTTTTCAGTCCAATAGCATTTGTCTGACAATGAGCGGTTTTCAAAAAAAAAAAAAAGTAGTTCATTCAAATTTGTACGCAAGTGTTACCTTTAAAAGGGAAAAGGATAGAAAAAAACCAAGCATTTTTTTCTCCAGCACATAACAATGTCGGTTTTGATTTGATTTGAAGTTGAAAAAAAGGTAAGTAAACCTTTTTGTTTGTAGAATTTATCAAAAAATGTAATAATCGAGGATTTCTTTGGTTATTTCTGATTACTTTGGACTCATATATTACTCTATATCATCATTATCATTATTATCATTATCATTTATTTTATTTATTTATTTAAGCCTTTTATTTCCCAAAAAGTACATTTAAAAATCTTAATTATAAAGTTAGTATACAATCCTGATTATAAAATTCATTAGTTTCTTATATATATAATAGAATAGATTAAATATGCATTTTAACAATAATTAGATTACAAAAATAACATTTTAATAAATTGATTGGTGTCTTAGATTAAAGTTAAATTGAAATAGATTTTTTTTTTTTTTTTTTTATATTTGAATCATTAATTTGTTAAATTTCTATTATTGGGTGCCCTTTTAAGGGCGAAGGCCTCCTCCATCTTATGCCATTCCTCTCTGTCTTGGGCTACTCTAGTCCAGGTGGGGCCGGCGACGGCCACAATATCATCGCACCACCGGCGCCTGGGTCTGCCTCGAGTGCGTGGTGCATCGCGAGGGTACCAATGGAGAACCCTCTCGCTCCAGCGTCCATCTGTCGCTCTGGCCACGTGTCCTGCCCATCGCCATTTCAACTTGCAAGCTAATTCCACAGCATCTATTATTTTAGTGCATAGCCGTATGTCTTTGCTTCTTTTACGGTCTCGAAGTTTAATTCCTAGCATACTCCTCTCTATTGCTCGTTGGAAGGCTTGAAGTTTGTATGTTACTGCCTTTGTGAGTGTCCAACTTTGACAACCGTAGAGTAGAGTAGGTAATATGACGGTGTCCATAGCTTTCTTTTTTAAGCGAATCGGGATGCGTGATTTAAATACTTCTTTTAGCGACCAATATCTTCTCCAAGCACTGTTTATTCTACGATCTACTTCATTTTCTGTCGGTTTGTTAAACGAAATGCTTTGCCCAAGATAAACATAGTTGTCTACGTATGCGATTGATGTGCCTTGTATCATCGTAGGTACTCTGATGCTGTTGGTCAACAGGCATGTTTTTTCACCGTTCATGTGAAGACCACATTTGCGGCTCTCCTCATCTAGAGACTTTAGCATGCGTTCAAGATCTGCATGTGTTTCGCTTAACAGAACAATATCATCTGCGAATCGGAGATGGTTGAGTCGCTCACCGTTTATTTTGATACCGACATCGCACCAGTTTAACTGTCTGAAGACATGCTCCAAAACGGCGTTGAACAGCTTTGGTGAGATGGGATCACCCTGCCTGACTCCTTTTTGAATGTTGAATGGCTCTCCCTTTTTCTCCAGTTTGATTATGGCTCTACTGTTCTTGTAAATTTCTTTTAAAAGTTTTATGTACTTTACGTGTACTCCTTGTTCACTAAGGGAGCACCATAGAGACTCATGGTAGATAGAGTCAAACGCTTTAGAATAGTCTACGAAGGCCATGTAGAGCTCTTTATTGTGTTCATTGTACTTCTCGATAATCTGTGTTATCGTGAAAATGTGATCGTTTGTAGAGAAGCCGGATCTGAATCCTGCTTGCTCTCTAGGTTGGTTGTCGTCTAACGTCTTTGAGATCCTTTTTAATATTAGGCTTGTAAATAATTTATAAAGTGACTGCAGCATACTCAGTGGTCTGTAGTTGTCCATTTGTCCTGGATCGCCTTTTTTGTAGAGTAAGGTTATAATTGCCGTGTTCCAGTCAGGTGGTATCGACTCTTTTTTCAAGATTTCATTGAATATTGTGGTTAAAAGGGGTGTTATTGGCTCTCTGATGGCTTTTAATATGTCATTTGTTATGAGATCTTCTCCAGGGCTTTTCTTCGATTTTAATTGGTGAATGGAGTGGCTTATTTCGTACTCCAGAAATTTTGGTACACTCTCCGAATTGAGTGACTCTATATTTTGGGATGAGTCTTCGTAAGCGGCGGGATGTTCATATAATCTAGCATAAAACTCTGTAGCAACTGTTAATATATGATTTCTGTCCGTTACTTGGTGTCTGCATTTTGTAAGTTGTGTAATCCATTTTTTGCCCGAATCTAATCTTTTATAAGCTCTTTTGACGGATGCAAATTTTTCCAATTCATATTCAATAATATTATATCTACGTTCTTTAGATTTATTTTGTAGTTGTTTTCTAATTAATTTGTATAATGCCGATAAATGTTTTTTCTCTATGCTAGTTTTGTTTTTCTTTTCTTTTAATAGAGTCCTTTTCTTTATTAGTTTTGCTAGGTTTTCTTGAATAATAGAATCATTACACTTTTTGTTGTTTTTTAGTCTATCTTTAATTTTTTTAATTTTTGTGACTAAAGTAGAGTAAGTGTGCTTTATGTTTATGAATTGCATGTTTTTAATTTCTTGTGAAAATTTTTCTTTCAGGTACTCTTGCTCTGGAGGTGCAATATCGATAATGTTGTTCTTTCCGAAGTGCTTTCTTGAGGCAATGCGCTTGTTGTGAAGTATGAGTGACGCACGTACCAGCCTGTGATCAGTAGGATGTGTAGTAGGTATGACATCGACGTTATGGATACAGTTATTGTTCTTTGTTATAATGTAGTCAATTTCATTTCGTGTAATGCTGTTAGGGTGCATCCAAGTCCATCGACGATTCAGATTCTTCTTGAAGTAGGTATTTGAAATATGTAATTGATGTTCAAAACAAAAATTTATTAGAATTTGACCTCTTGGACTTCGTTTCCCGTATCCCCACGATCCCATAACATCTTTATCATCATTAGTGGGGATACCAATCTGTGCATTGAAATCGCCTATGATCAATGTATCCCTGTTCGTGTTTTTCATCGCTATTCTTAGATCCTCGTAAAATTGATCTATGTCCTCCAATGTTGATTGTTCTGTTGGCGCATACACTTGAATAATAAAAATTGTTTTATAATCAATGTTTAAACTTAACTTTGCTACTCTGTCGGATATTGGTTCAAAGTCTTTTATGTTATTTTTCAATTCTTTTTTTATTAGAAATCCAACACCGTTCCTGTTATGGGTTTGTCCGTAGTACATGAAAATAAAATCTTGATGCTCTATAATTTCCTTGCCTGCAAGTTTTATTTCAGATAGTCCAATTACATTCCAGTTTAGTTTAGCAATAGCGTATTTTAATTCGGTAAATCTTGTTGGTTCAATCAGTGATCTCACATTCAATGTGCCAATGTAGAGGTATTTGCTTTTTCTATTGTTTAAGTTATCTTGTTTTTTGATGGAGGGTTGTGGTCTACTACTCCCACGGGGACCAGCCGTGCCGGGAGAGTGAAGGGTAGTAAAGCTAGTTTTGCGGTTTTTGTAGAGTTTAGAAGGAAGGCCTGCTGATTGCTATTGTTCAAATTGGCTACCACCCCTAGTTTGGGTTGAACTAGGAGTAGGAGAAGAACTTATATCTGTGTCTTTTGGTGTAAAATAGTTTTTCATATCTACTTTAGTTTTTTTAATTGTGCGTTGTGGAGCTGGCGCTCTTTTTTCCAGATTCGGTGTGAAAGTTATTTGGTTCTCAGGTGATTTCGATGGTTTTCTTTTAGAGTTGTGTTGTTTGTTTTGATAAGTTTTTCTTTGCTCTAAGTAAACAATTTTATCGTATCTCAGTACAGCACCTGTGCCCTGGCTTCTAGCGATGTCCACTTCTTTTTGTAATTCTTTCCGTTTTTCAATGATTTGAGGAGAGAAATCTTCTTTTATGTAATAATGGGTTCGTTCCAGTTGTTTTTTCCTTTTTAATATTGTCACTTTCCTGTTTAGTTTTGTGAATGTTATTTTAATAGGTCTTGCTTTTTCTCCTTTTTTTCCCAATCTTATGGCGGACTCTATATCATATGTGGTACATTCTACGCTGAGATGCTCATTGAAAATCAAGATAATTCGTTTTTCCAAGTCTTCGTAGCTTCTTTCTTTTTCTTCTAGCCCAAATAAAATAATATTCTTCATACGTACTTGTCTTTCTAGCTTTTCTATTGTATTTTGTTGATTGTTAATAATTCCTTCTAGTTCTTCATTTTTAGACATTATTTCATTAAATTTTTTGTTCATATTCTCAATTATTGGTTTCGAAATATCTTCTTTCAAGCTTTTTATTTCTAAACTTTGTTGTGACAAATCACTTTGCAGCTTCTTCAATAATGTTGTTATTTCTTCCATGTTGAATTTTAATTTAGCGCCCTCTAGTGCGTAGTAGATGTTTTAGTTATCGATTGAGTTTGCTTTATGGTGTTTGATTTGATAGTTCAGCTAGTTTCCGCTAGATGGTTTTTCGGTTTGAGTTTCCAACAGTGTGCAACAGATGGCGCTTTTCCTATGACACAGCGATATTGCAGTCGGTGATACTCCAAAGTTAGGTTATGTTTATTATGATTTCCACAGATGCACTATTTGAGTCTTTTATACGCACACTCTTCAATGCCAGCATCAGCTTCTTGACGACTAATTAGCCCTCAGCTGCATGTTTTTCTTAATAGCGGACCAATTATCATCAACAGAGTTGGAACAGTCACCGGTATATTTCACGTAATTTCTTGTATTCTACTTAGCACCAGATAACACTTATTAGTATAGTCATTGTATAACTTTATTATTAACACTTATGTTTAGTTTTCACTTGGTTTTCTTCGCTAGATCAATTTTAATTACGATTACAATACAGAGCCGACTTTGTTGTGTTGACAGCAGCCTCATTATCATTACATAGTATAAATCCAAGTCGCTAATTCTGTCTGTTTGTATGTTTGGCTTTTAACTCCTCCTAAACCAGTTGAGGGATTTTAACGCGGTTTTCACCATCCATTAGGTTTTTTTTTAATTTATATTTGTAAATAAAGAACAATCTTAAATACCCGTGGTAAGTAAGTTGGCGGCATCGGCGTGGTGCGACTGCGAGAAGGCGGCGTCGCCGGCCAGCAGCGAGGGGAGCCGCGGCGCGAGCACGGGCGAGCTGCGGCCAAGCTCTTGTGGGGTGCAATCCGTGGGGGTTTCTGCTGGCTGTATGTGAGAGTTTTGTAGTAGATTAAGGTGTTTGTAGTTGAGTGTTAAGAGTAAGTGGGATGGTATCTTATTGTTTTGTACGGTAAACAGTTGTAACTTGGGATGATTGTATTTGAACCTTCAAATTTATTTCATACACTGCATAGATAGTTAATCTTAAACTTAGTTAAGTGAAATTTAAGTAGAACCTAAATCAATATCCTATAATCTTTTTCCATCGTGTCTCTTCGACTAATATTGTACCAAACACCCTACCAAAAAATGTTAAGATTTTTGTTAAAATCCCAAACTAACTACAAGACATAAATCTGTAAAAACTTTAGAACTGTATTACATATTATATTTCCAAGTCGCTAATTCTGTCTGTTTGTATGTTTGTCCGCTAACTCCTTCTAAAATACGTAATGGATCTTAATTTGGTTTTCGCCATCTTTTAGGGAATTTATTCATTTAAATTTGTATATAAAGAAAAATCAGTAAAAATTTATTTAATTTAGCTAAACTTCAACTTATCGGGAACAGGTCGCGCAAATTTACACCATTGCGAAGCGTGGGCGAGTTACTAGTTTTGTATAAGATGATAACCTATTCACGTCTATATGTCCAGTTTAACAAAAATAAAAAAATACGTGATTCTCCCTCCAACACAACACAAAAAAAAACCTTTGTAATTATTTTTGTTGTATTTTTTAATTTAATTGTATGACAACCAATTTCGTCAAAATGGTTTTTCGAAATTGGCTCGTGTCTGGGTGTAACTAGGTTCTCCCCTAGTCCATTATGTGGTACCTATAACACAAGTGCGTACTGCAACTTACTTTAGGGCCACATAATTGGTGTGTTAGTGTGGAGATTTATTATTATTAGCTATCCTCACCTGCGGCGACTCCTCCCTACCATGCTCGCTGGTCGCCAGCGAGTCGCTGGGCACTCGCGCGGCCTGCCCCAGCGCCGGGCGGCCCAGCGGCGCCTCCACGCTGGGGCGAAGAGAGGCGGAGTCGCGGGACACGGTCTGGTGCAGGGTTAGGGAGGCTGCCGATTTTATTACTGCGGGGGAGGAAAAACAAGTTAGATAAGATTTATCTATACTAATATAATAAAGCTGAAGAGTTTGTTTGTTTGTTTGTTTGTTTGAACGCTCTAATCTCAGGAACTACTGGTTCGAATTTAAAAATTCTTTTTGTATTGAATAAACCATTTATCGAGGCAGGCTTTAGGCTATATAACATCACGCTGCAACTTAAGAGCGAAGAAATAATGGAAAATGTGAAAAAAACGGGGAAAATTATTGATCCTTGAGGACTTCCTTTGCGTGCGCTGCGAAAATGGTTCTAGATAACAAAAATATATGTATACAAGAATTAAGAGAACTTTTTACCGCGGGAAAACTTCGCATTCCCACGGGAAACCGACTTCTACGCGAACGGAGTCGCGAGCAGCCTCTAGTTTAATAAAATATTACAATGGCTCAATAACAATTGCGCACTGGCATCTGCATTAGTATAACTTAGTTACAGTGCCAGTGCTCTCCAAGTGTCAAGTGGAAAATGTATTAGTCTTCCACGCTGCGATAAAACTTGCAGTATAAAAAGTTTTGGCAGTAGAAACTAGGAATATACTTTCGCGGTAAAAGTACTTGATGTGCTATTTCAGATTATGGTCTATCTATAAACCCAGTCTCATTCGAATCCGTTCAGTAGTTTTTGTATAAAACAGCAACCTGATCAAGACTTTTTCATTAACTTCATTAATTGATTAGCGTCCAAGAATTCCCTCTTCTTTTGGACAGAGTAAGGTGCGAAACACGTATAATGCTCGTGTTAGATTTTTATTGCAAGCTTGAGAGGCAAACTTTTTTTTAAGGGTTAGGTAATTGCTTGGGGGTACTTAATGTAGTCATTAGACTGATGTTCATGAAAAGTTTATAGGTTTAAAACACACTTAGAGACGTTTTTTTCTGTCTAATTTATGAATTAATAATAGAATCAACTGTACTCCTGTCCCCGTTCTCGTCGTACAGCGGCGCCAGTCTCGGCTTCACGGACTGCAGGAAGTCCTCGAGGCACTATGCTAAACACACATTACAATCAACACTCACTCATGTCCCCGTTCTCGTCGTACAGCGGCGCCAGTCTCGGCTTCACGGACTGCAGGAAGTCCTCGAGGCACTATGCTAAACACACATTACAATCAACACTCACTCATGTCCCCGTTCTCGTCGTACAGCGGCGCCAGTCTCGGCTTCACGGACTGCAGGAAGTCCTCGAGGCACTATGCTAAACACACATTACAATCAACACTCACTCATGTCCCCGTTCTCGTCGTACAGCGGCGCCAGTCTCGGCTTCACGGACTGCAGGAAGTCCTCGAGGCACTATGCTAAACACACATTACAATCAACACTCACTCATGTCCCCGTTCTCGTCGTACAGCGGCGCCAGTCTCGGCTTCACGGACTGCAGGAAGTCCTCGAGGCACTATGCTAAACACACATTACAATCAACACTCACTCATGTCCCCGTTCTCGTCGTACAGCGGCGCCAGTCTCGGCTTCACGGACTGCAGGAAGTCCTCGAGGCACTATGCTAAACACACATTACAATCAACACTCACTCATGTCCCCGTTCTCGTCGTACAGCGGCGCCAGTCTCGGCTTCACGGACTGCAGGAAGTCCTCGAGGCACTATGCTAAACACACATTACAATCAACACTCACTCATGTCCCCGTTCTCGTCGTACAGCGGCGCCAGTCTCGGCTTCACGGACTGCAGGAAGTCCTCGAGGCACTATGCTAAACACACATTACAATCAACACTCACTCATGTCCCCGTTCTCGTCGTACAGCGGCGCCAGTCTCGGCTTCACGGACTGCAGGAAGTCCTCGAGGCACTATGCTAAACACACATTACAATCAACACTCACTCATGTCCCCGTTCTCGTCGTACAGCGGCGCCAGTCTCGGCTTCACGGACTGCAGGAAGTCCTCGAGGCACTATGCTAAACACACATTACAATCAACACTCACTCATGTCCCCGTTCTCGTCGTACAGCGGCGCCAGTCTCGGCTTCACGGACTGCAGGAAGTCCTCGAGGCACTATGCTAAACACACATTACAATCAACACTCACTCATGTCCCCGTTCTCGTCGTACAGCGGCGCCAGTCTCGGCTTCACGGACTGCAGGAAGTCCTCGAGGCACTATGCTAAACACACATTACAATCAACACTCACTCATGTCCCCGTTCTCGTCGTACAGCGGCGCCAGTCTCGGCTTCACGGACTGCAGGAAGTCCTCGAGGCACTATGCTAAACACACATTACAATCAACACTCACTCATGTCCCCGTTCTCGTCGTACAGCGGCGCCAGTCTCGGCTTCACGGACTGCAGGAAGTCCTCGAGGCACTATGCTAAACACACATTACAATCAACACTCACTCATGTCCCCGTTCTCGTCGTACAGCGGCGCCAGTCTCGGCTTCACGGACTGCAGGAAGTCCTCGAGGCACTATGCTAAACACACATTACAATCAACACTCACTCATGTCCCCGTTCTCGTCGTACAGCGGCGCCAGTCTCGGCTTCACGGACTGCAGGAAGTCCTCGAGGCACTATGCTAAACACACATTACAATCAACACTCACTCATGTCCCCGTTCTCCTCGTACAGCGGCGCCAGTCTCGGCTTCACGGACTGCAGGAAGTCCTCGAGGCACTATGCTAAACACACATTACAATCAACACTCACTCATGTCCCCGTTCTCGTCGTACAGCGGCGCCAGTCTCGGCTTCACGGACTGCAGGAAGTCCTCGAGGCACTATGCTAAACACACATTACAATCAACACTCACTCATGTCCCCGTTCTCGTCGTACAGCGGCGCCAGTCTCGGCTTCACGGACTGCAGGAAGTCCTCGAGGCACTATGCTAAACACACATTACAATCAACACTCACTCATGTCCCCGTTCTCGTCGTACAGCGGCGCCAGTCTCGGCTTCACGGACTGCAGGAAGTCCTCGAGGCACTATGCTAAACACACATTACAATCAACACTCACTCATGTCCCCGTTCTCGTCGTACAGCGGCGCCAGTCTCGGCTTCACGGACTGCAGGAAGTCCTCGAGGCACTATGCTAAACACACATTACAATCAACACTCACTCATGTCCCCGTTCTCGTCGTACAGCGGCGCCAGTCTCGGCTTCACGGACTGCAGGAAGTCCTCGAGGCACTATGCTAAACACACATTACAATCAACACTCACTCATGTCACCGTTCTCGTCGTACAGCGGCGCCAGTCTCGGCTTCACGGACTGCAGGAAGTCCTCGAGGCACTATGCTAAACACACATTACAATCAACACTCACTCATGTCCCCGTTCTCGTCGTACAGCGGCGCCAGTCTCGGCTTCACGGACTGCAGGAAGTCCTCGAGGCACTATGCTAAACACACATTACAATCAACACTCACTCATGTCCCCGTTCTCGTCGTACAGCGGCGCCAGTCTCGGCTTCACGGACTGCAGGAAGTCCTCGAGGCACTATGCTAAACACACATTACAATCAACACTCACTCATGTCCCCGTTCTCGTCGTACAGCGGCGCCAGTCTCGGCTTCACGGACTGCAGGAAGTCCTCGAGGCACTATGCTAAACACACATTACAATCAACACTCACTCATGTCCCCGTTCTCGTCGTACAGCGGCGCCAGTCTCGGCTTCACGGACTGCAGGAAGTCCTCGAGGCACTATGCTAAACACACATTACAATCAACACTCACTCATGTCCCCGTTCTCGTCGTACAGCGGCGCCAGTCTCGGCTTCACGGACTGCAGGAAGTCCTCGAGGCACTATGCTAAACACACATTACAATCAACACTCACTCATGTCCCCGTTCTCGTCGTACAGCGGCGCCAGTCTCGGCTTCACGGACTGCAGGAAGTCCTCGAGGCTCGGCGCGAGGCCGCCGCCGCCGCCGGGGAACACCAGCTCCGTGTCGAACACCGTCATTAGGATGCTGATATATAGAAAAACCATGTTTTGTTTCAAATAGACGGTCTCAATATACCTATTATAGTTAAAGCCTTGGTAACTAGAGACGCAAAAACATGAGAAAGGTTACCATATACACATTTAACAAGGTATAAAAGGTTAGTAGATTATAGAGATTGACCTCAAGATGCGAACACCGATAAATGTTACTATGGTAACATATTTAACATGGCGTCAATACGCTATTTCACACTTTTTTGAAAACTGTTTTAAATCAATCTCGAAGTTGTACTGAACCTGTAGAATTTTCATTTTTATTTTAAATTACTGAAAAATGCCATTAAACATACATTTTATTTATGATTTTAAAATTGCGCGCGGAAACATGCTGTTTCGACTGGTGACGTCACTCCGATAGTAAACAATACAATTTGTTAGAGAGAAAGTGAAAATATTTTCAGAAATATGAGTTATAATCCTTATCATTGGATAAAACAATGGATAAACGTTCACAAACTTAATAACTTGTCAATTTCTACAAATCTTCTCAAAGCACGACAATGTGTTTACTATCGGAGCGACGTCATGACATGGCGAACAGCGTTTTTGACATTTGAAAAACAGATTATAAAAGTTGATTTTAAAATTGGATATACTGGGTGTAAAAGAACTGCTTCCGAAAACAAAAACTGAGCATTGCTGGTGGGCTACTGGTTACGTTTTGAGCAAAAAAAATAGTTTTTATGATTAACAGAAAAAAAAAATTTCGTAATTGTACAAAATTGCATTTATACTAACAGATTTTTCGATGATTTCAAATTAAATAGGGTTTTAATTTAATATGAAATGTAAATAATCGCACCTGAACCAACAGTTGATGTGTGAGCGATGATTTCATGCGCCGAATATGACTTTTCAATCCCTACTAATATCCCTACTATATCCCTACTAATATTATAAATGCGAAAGTAACTCTGTCTGTCTGTCTGTCTGTCTGTTACGCTTTCACGCCTAAACCACTGAACCGATTTTGATGAAATTTGGTATGAAGAAAGAACTGAACTTGGGAAAGGACATAGGGTACTTTTTACCGCAGGAAAACTTCTCATTCCCATGGGAAACGGACTTACACGCGAACGGAGTCGCGGGCGGTCACTAGTACTTAATAACTTTTTTAAATTGGGTTTTCTGGGTATACAGTTAGCGAATTAAGTTACTATTGAGGTGCATGGTGTAAAATACCCTATTGTGAGTTGACTATTGAAATTCGTCGTAAAAGTTTTTACGCAAATAAAACACTATGTTACTTTTTCAATCCACAGAAATAGCTTAATAATATAAAATACCAGCGTTTGCCCGCGGCTTCGCACGCGTTAAATTCGGAGTAAAACCTTTCCCTATACTATGTTATTATACACTAGTGGCTGCTCGCGACTCCGTTCGCGTAGAAGTCGGTTTCCCGTGGGAATGCGAAGTTTTCCCGCAGTAAAAAGTTTCCTTAATTCTTGTATACATATATTTTTGGTATCTAGAACCATTTCCGCAGCGCACGCAAAGGAAGCCCTCAAGGATGAATCATTTTCCCCGTTTTTTTCATATTTTCCATTATTTCTTCGCTCTTAATAGTTGCAGCGTGATGTTATATAGCCTAAAGCCTGCCTCGATAAATGGTCTATTCAACACAAAAATATTTTTTAAATTCGAACCAGTAGTTCCTGAGATTAGAGCGTCAGAGATCAAACAAACAAACAAACAAACTCTTCAGCTTTATTATATTAGTATAGATTTAAACCCCTCTATCTATTAAAAAAACCTAATCAAAATCTGTATCGTAATTTTAAAGATCGAAGCATACAGACACACACACGGCGGAAAGCTACTTTTGATACTATGTAGGGAAAAGACTAATTTCTTCACCAACCTGCCAACAGTTTCCCTCACGTTCTGGTAAGGGTGTTGTGTAAAGTTGGCCGCCTCCAATCGTTTCAACAGTTCCTTGGCGAGCGGGGCCGCGCGCCAGGTTAGCGAACTTAGGGCGCCCTGGGGGAAATAAAAGTAGATTTAGGTTAAAAAAACATTATTTGGTATTGTTATTATATTTTGTAAATAGGAATTCAAGTTAAAAAAAATGAATCAAGTTAAAAAAAATGAATCAAGTTTTTAAGAAAATAAGTTATTCGAAGTTTGTCACTTATGCTACTAATATTTTAAATGCACAAATTTGTGAAGTTGTATGTACGTATGTATGTTCACTGATTTGGTTATATGGTATTAGGATAGACTTAAAATCCCACGAAAAAAGCCTTTTAATGAAACCACAAAACTAAGTTAGGAAGTATGAAGAAAATTTAGAATATTAAACGTATCTTAAATTGAAATAGGTAATATTAATTAATGGAGTAAATTACGGCTAAATTTTTCTCGCTATCCGATAGAGAGGCCTGTGGTCAACTAATGGGACGTAGAGGCTTTTATGTTATTATAAATAACATTTAAATCGTGTTTCATTTAACCCTTACCTGAAAAGCATAAAGCTTAGCGCAGACCAAGAAAGAAGTGTCATGGTCCGGATTCTGCCCCGGTTTGGGGGCACAAAGTTCCATCAGCGAAGTAAGAATCAACCCCCCGCGACAGGGGTCGACTTTTTCAACCCCGGTGGCGGTACATGTACCCCAGTCTTCGAGCGTTTCTGGAGTTACTGTGGTCAGACCTAGGGGGGAGATTTAAAGAGGTTATTAAATAAGAGAACTAAGAAGACAGATAAAAGGCGTTTGCAGAACGACACTTGCTTTGTATGTATTTTTTTTCTATTTAAGTAAGACAAAATGAGATCAATGAAATGCGTCAATTGAAACTGAGTTATCATTTTTTAACACACACCTTAGAACTAGTTTTTGCTAACATTATACTATGATAATGTGTTTTTCTATTCCTTAATCCTATTAGCTTTCTAGACACTTCTCTTGTCACTGTAAAACTAGCCCTTAACTTAACCCCACTATATCCACTCACAAAACTAGCCCTAACTAAAACCCTAATTTCTAAAACATACCCACTTAATAGTAACCTAAACCTAACCTTAAATCAACTTACCAACTTTAACAATCTCGATGGCCCTCGCATACATTTCGTTAGCTTCGTTCCTGCCCCAGTATCTAGGCGCTCTCATGGCGGCGGCGGCGACCTCTGCCGCGAATCTTTGTGGCGCTTCTTGTACCAATGAAGCCGAGGACAGAGCACGGGACAGGAGAGGGGTGGAGCAGCGAGGGCCGAATTGCGAGAACAGGAGCTGCGTGGAGCGGTGGTGGGGTTATTTTTGGCTAACTTAACGGTTTTTTGTAAAAAAATATGTTTTTTTTGGAATACGACGTAGAAAATTTTGTTTTGTAAACGAACCTAAACAAAAGTTAAATTTACGAATGTTCGTTACGATATAAAAAGTGCATTTTAATCTGCCATCTTAGATAGATGATACTGACGCATTATTAAGAAATTGGTGACCTCAAGTAAGAATTTAATGGCATATTTCTATGGTGATTTTTATGCTTCAGAAAAGAACTTCACTTAGAATTGTACTAAGCGTTGTTTGTATTGCATACCTGTCAGATTTGACACTTACTTATAATAAAACTAAATACATAACCAATAACCAACCTTAAAAACCGAGAACCTCGTCCCACTGAACTTATCCTTCCCCTTCTTTTCCTCCACAGTCAGGAATCCCACGAGTTTGTCAATATTGGCCTCGTTTGTGAAGAACTCGTGAATGTATCTCTCGCCGGCTTCCATGTCCGATGGCGGCAGGTGCAGGGAGAAATGCTGCTGTGATGGTGGGGCTGATACCTTGGGACAGAATATGGTTAGTTAAATGATTGTATTCATCATAAGTTACAAACCTAAAAGGATTTGATAGGAATAGAAGAAGTATGCTTCAGGCTGGAATCATTATATTCCTGGAATAACACCTTTCTTGACCTTCCCTTTATGCTATCTAATATGAAAGACAAAAAACACAACGGGTCCAATCGTTTCTAAAATTCTCTTGTAACAAAAAAAAAATCAACACTTTCTTGTTATAACATTAATAAACACAACACTAAAACATTTCTATTATAATTACATTAAATTACATTAAAAAACATAATTTTAACGTATGTATGGATGGATGTATGGATGTTTGTTACTCTTTCACGTAAAAACTTTACAGTAATATAGGTTATACATCAGAATAACATATAGGGTACTTTTTACCGCGGGAAAACTTTTCATTTCCACGGAAAACCGACTTCCACGCGAACGGAGTCGCGGGCGGCCACTAGTAAGTGATATATTAGTAAAACAAACGCAATCTTACCACTAATTTCTCGGGCCAACAATAGAATCCAAAGTTAGGGTTCCTCAGCCATGGTTTATCCCATTCTTCATCAGTTTTAGGTATTCTATCTTCTGAGAATAACGCCCATTCTAGATCTTTTCTATAACCTAAAAATAACTCTTAATATATTACCCATTCATTCGTATTGTAAACATTAATTACCACACTAATAAATATTGTAAAGCCAAAAATAACAATCAATAGATATAACTGTACAATAGTACGAGAATGAAACTAGTTATAACTTGATTAAAAACATGGAACAGAGGAATGGAACCCGGAACTTTTCACACACGAGTTATAAAAAGTAAATTATGCAGCTGGAATTAATTTTACTAATACACAACAGGCATTTAAGTACGTACAAAAAATGTTTACACCGCAGAATCGGAAAAACATATACAGTCATGATGTTTCTGTTGTATTGCTGTTATATACGACCATTAAATGAAATGAAATTACTTTATTGTACGTAGGATTAAAAACGAATCTCTTATACATTGTCAAAAGCTCAAAATCAAAATAAAAAAAAGGATGTCACGGGACAACCCTACATACATCAGCAATGGCCGTTGTAGACCGAAAGAAAAAGCTGGCGGAAATTGAAATTGGCGGAAAAAATGCAGCTGGAATTAATTTTACTACTACACAACAGGCATTAAAGTACGTAGATAAAGTTGTTACTCCGTAGAATCGGAAAACATATACAGTCATGAATCTTTCCCTGTTATATTCGACTATTAACAAACCGTTAATTTTTTTAATCTCCAGACTTACACACCAACTGTGTGGCCCTAACTAAGCAAAGCTTGTACTATAGGTACCACACAATGGACTAGGGGAGAACCTAGTTACAACCAGACACGAGCCAATATCTTGGCCTTGGAATTTGGCCCGACCGGGAATTGACCGCTTAGCAGTCCGGTATATATACCGCTGCACCACATAGGTCGTCAACTTTACCTGGTATATGTTTCGCCGGCTTCTTAACCCCCGCTACCTCGTACGGATCCACTTTAATCTTCTTCAGCGGCCGTTTCCTCTGTTTCAACACCCAATGCGACAATCTCAGTGCATTCTTCCTGACAACTATATCGTCGTGTATAAGTGAGTTCAGTATGAATCTGACACTACGCGGGGGGTATGCGGTTTGCGGGGAGCAGGAGGCGGTTAGCATGTGCATTGCTAGTTCTAGACGACGCCATTGGCTAGAAAATATATGTTTTAGTAGAATAAAGTTGTCAAAAGATTGATAAATTAAATAAAATTTGTCAAATGTCCGAATATTTTAAGTGAAGTATTAAATAATATTAGTACATTTTTAATTTGGGGTATTTACAAGTAACTTAGTAACATTTGTAAAGAACAAATTGCCTAAATTATACTTACATGTTGGGTGTCTCAGCTATATCAACAATCTGTTCAATGAACTCGATATACATCTTCTCTGTCATATCAGATATCTGTCTCTCTCGCTCGTCGGCGTTCGCTATTAGTTCGGCAAACTTTTGCTCGGCCAATTGTTCGGGTTTGAAGAAATACTTGGCTTTTTCTACGGCCGAGTCTGTGATTCTTAGTCGGGTGTTCACGGTTGGGAAGTTGCGATGTATCGACTCTTGGAAGGCTTGCTCTAATCTAGATGTTATGAAAGTTTTCGCATCAAATATTATATTTATCGTATGCAATTGCGGTACGCTTTTGTTATTAAGATTATTTTCTTTCGAAGAACACTACATTACAAAGTTAATATACTTTTTATTACATAAACAAAAAAAATATATATGAGTTTTTTTTTCATGTTGTGCTATTATTATTTCGATTATCTTTATCGTCTTAAGCTCAGGCCCGTTATAAGTTTTTTTTTTAAACACAAGTGTGTACTAATTTACTAAAAAACACCTACTAAACTGTAAAAACCTTCCATCTACATTTTGACACTCGAACTAACCTCAAAATACTCGGTTTTTCACTCAGCGGTGCGTTCAAAACGGCCGGCCACAGAGTCTTCACGACCTCCCAGTCTTGTTTTGCAATAACCGGAGCAGTTCTAGGAGCTAGCATCATGTAAAGGGCTGCTTTATGTCTGGCGTGCCATTCATCCCCTTCTCCGCCCTCTTCCAGTAATGCGGCTATTTTGGGAACTAAAGGGCGGTAGGAGTAAGGATAGTGCATTAGCATCCAGCAGAGGCGGATCTGGGCGGATATACGTATCTGAAATTATAAAATATTTGTCAATACTTTGAAGAGATTAATGACGTAAATCTTATGGAACTACCCTAATTAATTGATACATTAGATTAATTTTTGTCAATACTTTGAAGATACATGACATAAATCTTATGGAACTACCATAAATAATTGATACATTAGATTGATTTTAATTGTTTTAAGAATTTATTTTGTATTTAATTGAAACTAAGTTAAGGAAACCCATTTACCCGTTTTAAGATATTTTTATTTAATATCCAATAAACTGTAATCCAATATCCAATGTACTGTGTACACTATAATTTCAAAAAACAACTCACAGAGCTATACGTATAAGTGGCGAGTTCATACAACGCGTTCATCGCTTTCAACGCCGACGGAGTGATCCCGGCTTCGCACACCAGATCCAATCTAGCCTCATCTTGCAATTTAGCAGCATCAGCTAGCAGCATCCGTAGCCTAGCGGGTGAGGCGGGGTCTTTACCAACGCCCCCGCGGCCGTCCATGGCTCGTTCTAACGCGCCGTAGGATCGGAGGCGAGCCTCGAGCCCGGGGCCGTTGCGGATGCCTTTCAATATTACTGCTCTGTCCCATACCTATGGTAAATGTTTGCTTTGATGAGTGCTGGCAGAGATCGTTCCGGGCGATAAGACCGCCTGTTGCTATTATGTTCTTTAACAAATACCAAGTTTTGTAACATTTACAGCGTAATTTGCAATAATTAATACAAATAAGTAAATAATAAATACCTATGATAAATACTGATGCTATATTGGGAAGGTTTTTGCTAGGGTTGTAACATTTTCACGAGAAAATTTTTGCGGACGGAAAAATTGATAGATAGATTCAATAGATATAGAAAGCCAGGTAAATGGTAAGGTAATCAAAGCGCCAGCTTTCTTTTGAAACTATTAGGTTGCCAGAAACAAATAACTAGATTTTGGCCTTTTTTCTTAAGATATATTAGCTATATTTTTTGCTATTAGGTACTAGTGCTTTTACTAGCCCAAAATGTATGGGATTGGCTTAATTGTACGCTTTATTTTAATTATTTGCCACTTATTAACCGACCAGTAAAAGTAAGTCCAGCCCCTTGGTGTCATCGGTCTTCTCGCCCAGTATTTTGGCTTGGATCTTCAGCAGTAGTTCTGTGAGAAACACTCGCATATTCTCGCCATCGTATGTCACAGTGTGTTTGACTCCATTTGTAAACGGCATGCTCATAGCCGGCACTTGTGACTCCATCCTAAAATAAGATTGATAAAAGAATGAGTTGCTTTCAAAGAAATGTGTAAGTAGTCGCTTTTAAAACGTAAAATGACTTTAAGCGTAAAAGTTATTGAAAAATAAATTTAATCATTTAGATTTAGAAATAAAAGCTGCTGATTTCATTTTTTTTAACATTTAATTTTTTATATGTCAAGTAATGCTCGTCTCACAATGTACTTACAGCGCTACAGGCTCTTCATTAGGTGGCGGTAGGAAGTTACTGCAAGTCAGGACTGCGTGAATCACGTTCAAACTGCGATGTCTTCTCTCCCGACACATATCCCGTTCGCCACTCATCCATTGCGTCAACCTTTTAACTTCGGGCTTCATGTATCTATCGACTAACATTTGGACACAAGCAGCCTCCTCCGCGTTGGGAACATGCCATTTGAAATCGGCATCTTTGAGAAGACAGCCCTTTCCCCACTCGCGAACGGGAAGCCATTTCTCTGGCGCCTGGCTGTAGTCCTTTGGTGAACTCCGCCACTCTTCTAGAGATAGGCAGCTAAGGGAATTACAAATGTGAGTCAGAACGTCACAAGCTCGAGTCTGAGCATATTTGGAGTAGAGTTTCAAAGCCCTGTCCAGAACTGGGATGATTCTGTCTACGTATTTAAGCAGCACTGTTCCATTGCACTCGACAGCGTTCTTCAATAGCACTAGTCGGTATAGGAGGTCTCGTGGGGGATTGTCCTCATGCAGAGCCTCCTCCGTTGAAAGCAGCTCCAACAGCTCATCGCACAAATTAGGTATAAAAGCTGCTAAAGTAGCCTCGGGATCTACTTTAGCGAACACGCGGACTAATACCCCAACAATGCTTCCAGAAACTTGCGTCTCAAAAGTCGACTCAGTGGCGAAAGACCGGAATTTCCTTAAGGCCTCCTTGTATATCTTAGGGGAGCATTGCATTAATATTGCCGTAGCGGCAGCGGACGTAGCGGTCTCCATGACCACATCGGTTTTACTTTTAACCGTATCAGATTCTTTTGTATCAAGACGAGCGTGCTCTAAAACACTGGACTCAATAATAACGAAAATTCTATCAAAAAACACTAGAACAAAGTCTTCAAATTGAGCAGTAGATTCACACGTCAATGATTCTTCTTCGGTCAAGTCCGACCAGTGTTCGTAAGCTGAGCTGCAGTCTATAATCGGGACCATCCAGCTGAATATCAGAATGAAGTGCAAGGTAACTATGGTCTTCTTTATATCATTGGGGTCCAATCCTGGAAGAACAGCTAGGAGTAAAGGAACTACATGAGTTGGTCCTTCTGGATAGTTAGCATCAGCTCCTCGAAGCATTGGTCTGGCGACAGCCGCCACTGCCGACATTGCGGCTGTCACTCTATGAGGTTCTGTCAAAGATGTCAAAGAGTTCTTCAACCGATCGACAAGAGGCGGGATAACTAGAGCCGGCCTCAAAGTGGCCAAGTTTTGTAGCGCGGTGGAAATGTCTAGAGAACCACCTCGACTGTAGACTGCTTGGAGAGTTGGCTCGACTACGATTGATACAAACTCGGTGATGTCTTCATCACGTAGCTTATAAGACTCTGGAGTTCCATTCTCCCAGCTCTCTTTGAACCTTTTTTCTCTCTCGCGGCGAACCCTGGTGGCAATTCAAAACTCTTAATTAACGATTGAATAATTTACAAGTATTAACTTCGTCGCAGTTGGTTATAAACTGACCTGTTCAAGAACTCCCTGGCTAGTTTTCGCAGCAAATCTCGTAATTTGAAAGACCACCGTCCTGAGTTAGCACTGTGGAGGTAACTTTCGATACCCGCCAGAAAACTACGAAGGTGTTTGAGAACAGTGCCGTCGGGTGATATGGCCCAGACAATCCATGTCGCTACGTATTTTATGTCTACAAAACAAATTAATGTAATTGTATTAAATTGAAAAATAAAATAGCTGTAAAACGTAACGTAACCTGCTAAATTAATGTCTTTCCTTAGCGGGGACACTGTCGTGTGCCCAGATTTTATAATCGGTTCAGTGGAACTACTGACATAAGCCATTACATTCAAATGGTGTGCGTTTAATTAAATCCAAGGAAAATAATACTCCTCTAACGAGGAGATTAAACCTTTATTAGTTATTAGTTTTGACATAGATTTATTTTATCCAATAAAGATTTAAATTGCATTTGAGAATAAGGTTACAAACTTCACCTGACTCTTTGTAATCCTACTAATATTATAAACGTGAAAGTTTGTAAGTATGTATGTATTGTTAGCGGTAAAACAAAAGCAATCGGTAACTGGACATCCCTAGCATTCGATGGACATCACTGGTTGGCGTCACTGCCGTTGGGCGCGGATTTGGATTGAATCTAATGGCGGCTACCTGTTGTATTTTCTATTAATTCATGTTAATTTAAAGAGATGTTTAATCTAAAAGCCCAATAAATATTGTTAATTTTTTATTATGGATGTTTGTTACTCTTTCACGTAAAAACTACTGAACGGATTTGGATGAAACTTTACAGTATTATACGTTATACGTCAGAATAACACATAGGGTACTTTTTACCGCGGGAAAACTTCTCACGGAGTCGCAGACGGCCACTAGTATTATTATACTTGAATTACATAGTAAATTATAAGCCATATTTAACATGTGTGGTAAATAAACATTATCTCCTGCTAGAGATTAACAAACCACAATATAATCTGTGGTTTCATTTTCATTGACATTAAAAGAGTATGTAAAATTCACGTGCTATCATCGCCATGTACTTTCGCTTTAATTGTGAATAATAAATCAACGAGAATAAACAATGGCATTCAACAATTTGGCAACCCAGCCAAATTGAATTAGGAAACTGCGGCTATAGCCATAGTCTTACGAGTCATAAGAAATTCGACCAGACATGACGACATGACCTCAGTCTGTGAATATGATTAATGCTGAATGGAGACATTTGTTACTACATATATTATTGTTTATTAATAAAACACTTATATTTAAATGAATAAATTATTACACAATTGCCAAGGTTAACATTAGAGATGGTGAAATTTGTTTTATCAATGTAACACGTTTATTGAATAACACGTACCTATAGACTGATTCCTTGCATACTGCATATCTTTGTAACTGACAGGTAGATTTAGAGCATGCAGAAATCGTGTGAACATTTTAGGGGTGTGAGGGGCCCAATTCACAGCGCCCGGATTGCGCTTTGCCAATCCAGAAAATAAACCCATCATTTCCTAAAACAAATATTAATTAACATGTTACTGGCGAATATTTTTAAACAGACACTATTGTAAATTAATGTGACATTGCAACGGTGTTAATTGTCCACGGCATCTTTTTTTTTCTTCTACAAAAAATACTTTAAAAGCAATTTAAGTAAGAAACTATTTGGTTTCTATAGTTGACGCCGACCTTCAAAATCTGTGTGCAACTAGCTCTAACTCTAATATTCTTCACCTGATAACTCAATCGTATAAGACCTACCGCGATTCCACACTGGGCGTTAAAGCAGGTATCCCACAGCGTCATCAGATCGTCGAACCACAGTTCATGTCCCTGCGCCGCAAACTTCGGATGGAGACCAACAGGCAGGAACAAAGTCAACTGACCAGCGATATGGGTCTCATTGCCCCACATACAAATCTGTGGTAACAACTCGGCAAGAATCTCCTTTGTCGCCGATACTTCAAAGTAGCTAAAATAAAAATAAAAAACATATTAGTAATAAAGGCATATAAGTATAGTCTGTAAGTTTAATAAACAAGACTTACGGCTTAGCACATTTCACCATTGAAAGGTAGGAAGACTCCAAAGATCTGAAATAGTAATCATCATAAATAATGTGTACATGTAGTAATATTTGTTCCCCAGGTAACACCAGTGTACACCAAGCGTCCTACACCTGCAAACCATTGAAGGTGAAGTAAAAAGGCTAGACCCTAGACAGTCAAATGGGTTGAATAGAACTTTCTATATAGGATCAGTCAGTTTTGAGTCAGAATGCTCTCAACAAAGTTGCTTACAACTGCAACCTTATGTTAATGCGTAAAGAAACGCAAACCGTACAACAAATCAGCTCCACGAAAATAACAATTTAATTACACCAATATCTATGTGTTTAAAACAAACCATTTGACCATCTTGGGGACTCTCGGTTTAGTGATATTTGTACAGTTTCAGTTATAATGAAGGACCTTTCCCATGTGACAAGTTAAACCCATAATTTCAAATTATTACGTATCGTCGCTTGGGATGAATCCATTAAAAGAAAATCCGTCGCCAATTCCTGAACCTGACATGAAACTGCGAACCATTTCTACCATACCGCTGCCTCTCAGCGCATCATCATATCTCCTAAACATATAATTCAAACTTTAAATCATAAGCATTGTTTATACAACTCAAGTGGCCGCTAATTATAAGCTAATGAATATGGTAAATTAATGTATACTAATAATCAGTATTTATGTAAGAATTAATTATGCACATTTTAATTTTGTATTGAAAGCTAAAAATATTAATTAATTACAACTTACTGCAAGTAATGATACATTCCAACATGTGTTGCATTTGAATCAAATATTTTGTTTCCCAATTCCATTATAGGCCTCCATGGCAGTGTCAATTCATCAGGTGATATCAAATGCCTTTTCCTGAAAAGCCATTGTTTATTATTATCATAGGTAATTACTTAATGTTATGTAATCCTAGGTTTTTTATATCAATGTTAACCACCATTAAGGTTTTATATCCTTTTACATGAGTCATTATATTAAAATAGTGACTAAGGGTTTTGGCATAGAGACCTTACATTAAATTAACTCTTAGTTTGTTTTAATTGTAAGTTAAGTTATTGTTTAAAGGTCTTTTGAATGTCATATTAAGCAAAACTGAACATGCTTTGCTGGTGGCATAATGACGATTGATTTTAACTGATAGTTCCCAAAAACTTATTAAGTATAATACTTACTTAGCCAACATCAGGAACAAAGTCATGAACTTGTGAATTTTGCATGGTTCCAAGTCTGGTATTATAATCAGGTCATATGCCAACTTGATCAGAGCTATATGATCTTCCTTACCAAACTTTAAACCATGGATCCTTATGTATCTGTAAAAGTTTGGGTGTAAGTCATAGTTAACTAGAGAAATAGCAAAAGTAAACTTTTATTTTAATAGCAAACTTTACATATAATGATGTAGGTAAATGACACACAAAGAATCTTATTTTTAGAATGTTTTTGAACTTTCTTTATGGAGAGGTTCATGTTTGTTATGCTGTCATAAATCAGAAGCCAAATATAGCTTTTGTCCAAAATAGAAATCAAATACAATTCCTATTGTAATTTGTAAGACAAGGCTTAGAACTTTAAGGAAGTCCTGGGCTGCAGCCAGAACTGTTTACAATACACTGTGAAGCTGCCAAAGGTCTCAAATGGGTCCATGAAATAGTAATCTCCTAGGGCAAAGAAACCATTTCCTATTTTTAACCTACTATCATAAAATAATATGTTCATTCAACAAAGAATTCCTTGATATTTGGATACATTCCAACATCTTAAAAATTTGTACAATTTCTAACTGAAACAATAAAGAAACCAAAACAATAAAGAATGTATAGTTACTTCATGAGCCTAGATGACCAAACGCCGCAAGCTGGTTTCATCTCCCGTAGAAGAACAGCTTTGGCTAAGTTAGTCTTCACCTGGTCCAGGAACCGCAGAGATTCATCGTCTAACTCAGCAGCATATGGCAAGATATGATTTGTCAAAATCTCTTTCTGCGGTCTGAACCCCAAAGCCTTTACCCGCTCTGGGGTCGTCACCAACTCTTCAAACTCATCGTCCTGTATCATCATCTTGACCAGATGTAGGTAGTTCAAAACTTTATAAAAACACCATCAATTATCACGGGTTACGCATGAGCAATGTTATTAAACACTTTTCTAAAATTCAACCGACTTTGAGTATTATTGGGTTATGCACAGTCAACGTTGAATTTATACAAGTCATCGAGATAAATTCACAAACAAGAAAACCAATTTCCTATTGAAAAGGCACCACCACCGTTCCGTTTCTCGGTGAATGACGTGACTGACATGACAAGCCATGCATGACATAAACAATATTTGGAATGACATTTGACATTTCGCTTGACAGTCATATGTGGAGGTATTCCGAAATATACACTAATAATCATCATCATTACATAGTATAAATCCAAGTCGCTAATTCTGTCTGTTTGTATGTTTGGCAGCTAACTCCTCCTAAAGTACGTAACGGATTTAAATGCGGTTTTCTTCATATTTTAGGGTATTTATTCATTTAAATTTGTAAATAAAAAACGATCAGAAAAAGTTTTTTTAAGTTTGAAAAAATGCAAGGGTTCGCGAGCAAGTCCGCTAAATTACACCATTGCGAAGCGTGGGTGGGTCGCTCGTAAATAATAATATTAAATCTGCAGACTAACACACCAATTATGTGGCACTACAGTAAGTTGCAGATGGTTGCAGTAAGCACTTGTGTTATAGGTACCATATAATGGACTAAGGGAGAACCTAGTTACACCCAGATACGAGCCAATATCGAAAATACTATTTTACGAAATTGGCCCGACCCGGGTATTGAACCAAAAAAATATGCAATTTTTCTTTCTTTTCGGCTCCGTACCCAAAGAGTAAAAAGGAAACCCTATTAGGTTGGTACGAAGACTCCAGTGTCCTTCGGCCTGTTTGTCCTCCGGCTGTATCTCATGAACTGTGATAAATATTAAAGCGTAGCTCCCATATAACAAGCAAGATTTTTTGTATATTTTTTACGATGACTGTTAGGCGTTGAAATATTTACAAAAAAAAAGACGTGTGTGTGGCACTCGAGGACTGCCGCGGTAAAGCTATTGCATAGCATCTATTCAAAAATTATTCATCCTTGAGGTCATCCGTTGCGTCCGCTGCGAAAACGGTTTAAGGTACCCAAAATATATGTATAAAAGAATTATTCCTCTTGAAATTAACTAAAAAAACGTTTGCAGGATAGTGCAGAAAGTGCGCTGACAGCAATTTCGGACCATATAGTAAACAATGTCATGCAGGTAAAAACGGAATAAACATAATAAATGTCAAAGTTAATGTAATTGTATCAGTGTATTTTTTTCTCGATATAATATAGAAATGTATTAAAACTGTTCAAAAATAAGACCTTCTGAAACCTAAAATAAGTTTAACAAGTCAAGCTTGTAACTACCAACATTTGCAATTTTATTAAGGAATAAAAGTTTTTGGTGGAAAGAAACGTTATTGTTCGTGACATACATATTTGACTTGACAGTGAAATTGACAGTTTGCGTAAATAAATTTGTAACCTAGAAAACACAACAAATAAACATCTGTGAGGAGATAAAAAAAAATCTTTTTTTTGAAGTGTTAAAAGCAAGAAACATCCTAATGGCTGATAAAATTATAGATGATTTTGGGGAATTAAAAGTAATACTTTCTTTTAAATCTTAAACTCGTATTGAAATGCATTTTTCTCATGAAATAATAATATTTTCAGCCTCCGCCGATATTCGATGATTTGAAAGAAAAAGTTAAAGAATACCTGCTGAAACCTGAGAAACTGTCCATACATAAGTGGGAGAGGTCCCAAACCCACTGGCATCGTGAACCCAATTTAGATTCTTTGCTTTTATTTGATGATGACGATATTGGACCTGACACTTCACTTGAGGTAATTAGGCTTTTTTATTTTTATGTTTATTGAAATAAAATATAGTGACGTCTTTGAACAATGGTCTGCTGCGTCATCAGGTCGTCCGAGATCCACTTACTGGTGAAATAACTGGCTTACAAGAGATAAACTTGCCCCTTGAAGATGATGAAGAGTCTTTATCAATGTCCCGAGCTCCGTTACCTCCAAGCCAAGCGACCCGAGGAGCAACTACACAGAATCCATTTATTCCAGCAGGGTTTGAGGAGGAGTTGAAAAAAATGCTGGATGAGGTGGCAAAGCAAGTTGAGGTCAATATTGACTGGGATAATCATGAGGCAGGGAAATTTTTGGGAGAAGGTATGCTTTGCTGAATATGAAAGTATATGTTCCTAAGCAGCAAACTATTTAAACATATAAAAATATGGTGCCCTTTACTCATATAACTTTTGATTACTTCCGAGCTTATGCTATGATTATCTTATGATTGAAATGAAATTTAAGGCAACAACTTTGTGTTGTCCTTTCAGAGCTCCTATCCACAGCTCCTGGCAGCAAAGACAGTGTGTTATTTGCAAGTGATGGCTTCACACTGCTCAATGAGCCCCAGACTGAGAATGCACAGGTCTTGGAGAAATCTGATGACATTGATGTACAGGCTAAAGTTAATCTGGAAGAAGTTTTGGAAACTAACACACACTTAGTTGGTAAGAGAATTTTGAAAGTTGTTTTTTGTTAATATTTATTATTATTGAAATAGAAATTTGGAGTTGTTAATCTAAATTATATTTAATTAAAAAATACATATTGAAAATTACAAAGCCCATTGAAAGTTGAAATTGAGAGGACATACCTACACTATCAGCAATAATTTTGTGTTGTGGCTAAAACAAGTAATAAAATGTTGTATAATTCATCTTTCATGTCTTTATAGGTCTATGGACTGATGATGATGATACATCAATGTCAAAACCCATTAAAAAAGATATGCCAGAAATAGACACAGCAGATACTGACAATATTCTAGAAAGCACTGTTATCAGACCACCAGTAGAACTGCCCGAGATTCCAATTTTAAACATCACCAGTTCAAACTCCAAGTTTGATGAGAAAGCAACTGAATGGGCAGAAATGATCAATGTGTCATTACCAGTACCAGACTTTAATGAAAGGATAAAAGATATGGCTCACACCTATCCATTTGAACTTGATAACTTTCAGAAACAGGTTGGTGTACCCAAATATTGTGATTTTGACATTTGTTTTGTTCCTTGTGTGAACAGTAACAATGTCAAATTAACAATATTAACTATTAGTAAGGATTACGTGTTTTGACTGCAAGTGTTGCTTAGCAGCACTATAGGTTTCAATAAAAAATACTTAAATATGAGTTTATCCTTAATAATAAAAGTCTTAAATACCATAAGTCAATTTAAATTATGTTATACACTACTTAAATGTCTAGTCTTAATGAAAGCATTTTGGTTTAAAAACTGTATAATTGTTTATCTATTTCATTATCAGGCAATAATAAAACTGGAGGAAGGTCACCACGTGTTTGTAGCGGCTCATACATCTGCTGGTAAAACTGTTGTGGCCGAGTATGCCATTGCTATGTCGCGTAGAAATTGTACAAAGTAAGTAAATTGATAGTTTAGCTTAAACTTAGTAGACTATAAACTAGTGGCCGCCCGCGACTCCGTTCGCGTGGAAGTTGGTTTTCCATGGGAATGAGATGTTTTCCCGCGGTAAAAAGTACTCTAAATGTTATTCTGATGACCTATATTACTGTAAATTTTCATCCAAATCCGTCCAGTAGTTAGTACGTGAAAGAGTAACAAACATCTATCCATACATCGAGTGAAATTAATTTAATTAAAATTATTTACGCCTAAACCAAATATTATATTTTTATTACCATAAAGATTTACGTCCCATTCCACCAGTACCTTAAATATGTTTCGAGGCTGGTAAATGTAAAAAATAAAGAGTGTTTTTTATCGGTATCTTTGATAATTACTTTCAGAGCAATATACACATCCCCAATCAAAGCCTTATCCAACCAGAAATACAACGATTTCAACAAAACATTCGGGGAAGTCGGTCTACTAACTGGAGACCTACAAATTAACTCTACAGCTTCTTGTCTGGTTATGACTACGGAGATCCTGAGATCCATGTTGTATTGCGGGTCTGATGTTACAAGGGACTTGGAATTTGTTATATTCGATGAAGTTCATTATATTAATAATGCTGAGGTAAGCTTTTATTTATTTAAGTGGTTGAATACATTAATTTAAGGTTTTAGCTAAATTTTGACAACCGGTAATAAAGTGTTAAATCGTGTATCTTTTTTTAAAAATTTTAAATTTTACTTTTAACAGTTCGGTAAGAAAAAATAATTAACTAAGCCATGAGAAGATTTTAAACGTTACTCCCGTTTTTTAACTGCGATGAAAACGCAAAGTTTAAAATGTAAAAAAAATGTTTGTCAATATTTTTCCTGCACAATATGAATCATAAGTCCACATCTAAAACTCTAGAATTTGACAGAGAGGCTACGTCTGGGAAGAAGTGCTAATCCTCCTTCCGGCGCACGTCAGTATAGTAATGTTAAGTGCGACTGTACCGAATACTCTGCAATTCGCGGACTGGGTCGGACGGACCAAGAAGAGGAAGGTCTACGTGGTTTCAACCCCTAAGAGGCCGGTGCCGCTTTGCCATTATTTGTATACAGGTAATGTTATGAAAATAATAATGATTCAACTTGCATTTTGACAGAGATAAAAGTCAAAATGTCTTATACATGTTTTTTTACTTAACATGTATAATGTAACATAACTTTTAATTTGCCATTCATAAATTACATTGAGTTGATAGCTGTTAAACAAAAGTATAAAGTATTATTTTTATCCCATTACAGATTCTTATGTTCAATAATCGAATTACAAGTTTAATATATTTTAAGGTTCTGGAGGAAAATCTAAGAACGAAAGGTTCTTAGTAATAGATAAGTCAGGTAACTTCCAATTAAGAGGATACAACGAAGCAGTCGCCGCCAAAGCTGCCAGAGAAAATGAATACAAGAAGTCGTTTGGACCTAAAGGTAAGTGACATAAGACTTATAATTCATTGTACCTTTTAGAATTATTAAAGGTCATAACTTAAAAAATATTTTTTGTTTTGTTTTCCTAATAGTTTTGTTGTATTAAATATCTGATATTTAAAAGGCTTTTTTTTATAAGGTGGAAAACAATTCAACAATTCTAAAGCTGAACAAACGATGTGGATCGCGCTTGTCGATCATTTGAGACAGAACGACAAACTGCCTGTTGTCGCATTCACACTATCTAGAAACCGGTATTTATAAAACTATTTTTTTGTAAATTTATAATGTTGACTTTATTACAGATGCTTTCAGCATAAAAATAAAAATATCTGTGAGACTGACTAAATCTTAAAAATCGTTTCGACAGTAACCTACGCAAAAGAGTTGAGGCTTAACCGTAAACATATATGTATTGCAATTTTAACTTTTTCCACATGTAAATAGGAATCATTTAATAAATCAACGAGTTGTATTTATTTCATCCCCAAGTATTTTACAGATGTGATTGTTTGTTTGTAATTTGCTAGTATTTTATAGATGCGACCAAAATGCTGAAAATCTAAGGGTAGACTTGACGACAGCTAAAGAAAAATCGCACATTAGAGCGTTCTTCCAACGATGTTTACAAAGGCTAAAGGCACCTGATCGAAAGTTGCCACAGGTGCGTTTAATAAAATACCAAGTTAAAATTATATGCTAAAACATTGCTATCACATAAATTAAATTATAATAAAAAATTAAACAAATTAATAAATTTAGTCCGAACTATATACCTACCTATCTTCTTCTTATACTAGGTATGAGAAAGTGATAGCAACAAATTTGTTTGCTATAGCAAAGTTATTCTTAAGTTATACCTAAAGATTTAAATGCATTTTTTATATTTTTAGGTGATGCGTCTACAAAGGGTATTAGAAAATGGTATTGGTGTTCACCACAGTGGTATTTTACCTCTGTTAAAGGAAATAGTCGAGATGTTGTTCCAATCAGGTTATGTAAGTTGTCTATTTGTGGTTTCTATTCTAATTAAAGCATTAATTGGCAACGGGTTTCAGTTTTAGGGTCGAAAGTTATTTGTGTGTAAATGAGTCAGTTTTTTTTGAAAATAAAATGAAATTACTTTCTAATAAATTTCTCAAAAAGTTTGGTGAAACTCTTAAAAACAATGTGTGTTCAGAGGTTACTTGTATTTTAATAAATTTTCTATCAAAATTTTAGGTGAAAATATTATACGCAACAGAAACGTTTGCAATGGGTGTCAACATGCCGGCAAGAACTGTCATATTCGATGAAATCACCAAATTTGATGGTATGGAACGAAGGACGCTCTTACCTGCGGAGTATATTCAAATGGCGGGCAGAGCCGGGAGGAGAGGTTAGTTTTGTAAAGACTTATTAGGCTTGGTTTTGAATAGTTTGTAGAAGACTATAAAAATATATTTTTGAGGTTTACAGCTCGATGTAGTTTCATCTTATTAAGTTAAACATTTACTACTAGCTTTCCGCCCGGCGGTTTTACCCGCAACTAAATGGTTTTTCCCGTGGCAATATTATATATTACGAAACCCTATTTTTTCCAAAATAATCAAATCATTCCTCTTTATAATATTAGTATAGATTTACTGAGAACTGGATAAGTTAACTCAGTAAATAAATCTTGTCTTTTACTTTCGTGCATTCTTATTTTAAGTGACTTGCATAGAAGGTAAATTGGTATATTAGTAGACTATCCAAGTTTTAATATAATGTCTTTGCTTTATATTTTTTAATAAAATAAATAATTGGGGACTAATTAGCTCTATATTATTTTTGGAATTCAAAAATTGAAAAATACCTTTAGTTTCATAATTCTTTAGGTTTGGACGACACAGGAACCGTGATAATCCTGTGCAAGGAAGCAGTTCCTAACCTAGTGACCCTTAAGGCCATGATGCTGGGAGTACCACAGGAACTGTCATCGCAATTCAGACTTACTTATGCCATGATCCTGAGTTTACTGAGGTTAGTATTTGTATTAGTTATCTTAAGATATGGAGCATGTTCAAAAAACACAAACATATGTATAAATCAGATTGTTATTTTTCGATAAGTTGACGCTTTTTTTTACCATAAAGGTTTAAGTTAAATTACGGGATATATCAACACATAGTTTTGGTATACAATAATTTGATATGCCTTCCAATCAATTTGTTACATGTTATTTAGCAAATATTTTGACATAATTTGACACTAAAAGAAAATACCCGCTTATTCTTATCCATATCAATAACCTTTTTAAAAGCTTTTATTGAATCAAAATATGTCTCAGTCAGTAAACACAGCTGTTGCATTTTGGGATCTCATTATAGGTTTACTTTGCATTTACGTCAAAGTCGGTTAAAACACATTCTTTACTTATTTAAAATCATTTTTTAGAGTAGCAACAGTATCAGTGGAAGGCATGATGCAGCGTTCCTTCCGCGAGTTCCATCAGATAATCCAAGCCGACAACTACCGTAAACAGCTCCAAATAGCCGAGAAGGAATATTCCGAGAAATGTAGTACACCGCTGGCTTCGCACTTGACTCCTCTAGCCTCGTTCTATGATAAAGCGGCAATGTACATCGATGTGTTGAATGAAATCATGCCGATATTGTTGGGGCAGCCGAAAGTAGCGAAGGAAATGGTGGCGGGGAAGATATTGATAGCTTCGGCCGGGCCGTTTATTAATCAGCTGTGTGTTTACTTGAATTCTAGTGGTGAGTAAGATATTTTTTATATGAATTTCAAGCCTAAACAATATTTATTAAATAAAAGTTACTTCTTTGTAAGTTTTTTAAATGCCTCGTGTGCATTTTTTATGATGAGCTTCGTTACGTAATAGTTCTTAATTTTGAAACAGTAGTTTGACTTTGAACTTTAAATGTTTTAAGTCGTTTTCTTATTTCACTACAAAAGTCCTTTATTTACTTTGGAAGCCCTTAAAATAGATATAGGTACAGGTCAATTAGCAAGTAAGTCTTCATAAAAGTTTCTTCACATACAAGCACAACAAAGGGCAGTAACGTATATACGTTAATTACTTAACAAAATGTTGAATCATTTTGCCTGAGCAAAATAACATGACTCAAACATTATCAAGCATGCATTCTAGTTTTTACCACGAAAAACAATCTATGTTGAACAATTGATACAAACTATAGTTTATTCGCATTAAGAAAATATTGAGTTGTCATTGTCAGCCGGCCTAGCCACGCCCCCCAGCCAATTAAAATGCTAGAAATTAAAAAGTCGAGTTCACAGTGACCAGTTGAAGTCTGACGTTCGAACAAAACGGTTGTGTATTTTGCGTGACTCGTCCACAATACATTTTGAAAATGAATACTTCACCAATTCCAAAGAATAAAAGTGGATAAATAATCCATAGTGGAGAGAGACGCATAATTTACAATGTTTATAAGTACTTTAAATTGTGTGATTTAAATGCAACTGTGGAGAGCATAGTCATAGAAACAGCAAGCGCATGCGGTGTGTCCGAAAATACTGTTTATAAAATTATTATTTTTCTTTTGTACTTTAACTCCACTGTGAATACACCCTTATCCTGTAGTTGTCACTATTTTCTTAACGCGAACGGACTATAATATCATATCTTTATTGCATAAGAGTGCATAACTTTAAAAAAAACTTTATTTTGACTCAGGTTTTTTATAAAATTGAATATGATGTTACCTAGGTTCCCGTCAAACCCCATACAAAGTGTTAATGCTAAACACAGCGGAAAAAGATACAAATAAATACAGTTTTGACGTCGACGAGCGCTGGTATCGGATGCTCAGCTTCTCTGCACTTTATGATGGGATAGGTGAGGAAGAATTATTAAGAAGGTTACATGTTGTATTTTCAACTAAGGGCCGATTTTTCAATAGTCAGTTAAATTCTATCTGACAGAAAATCAGCATGTTTTCGTTGCACATCGAATATAAATATTTGACATGTGTATGAAGTGACAATAAAAACATACCTATTATCAGTCGGATAGCATTTATCTGACAATTGAAAAATCAGCCCTTTATCACATTTTATTAAAGATGTGTTTAATCTAGAGTCCAATAAATATTGTTCCCTTATACTAGTTATTTGTCTAAGGGCTGGATTTTTAATTGTCAGATAAATTCTATTCGACACATAAGTACATTTATGGTATGTTCTCGATGCACTTCGAATATAAACGTTTGACATATTATTAAGCAACAATGCAAACATGCCACTTAACAGCCGAATAGAATGTATCTGATAATTTACATTTTTTGCGGTCGCAATATTAATTAAATTAATCCTAGACCTATATAGACCCCTGAGTAATTAAATTTTGCCATTTTAATTTAACCAACTTTCTTTTAATTCTTACTTTAATTTAAGATATTTTAATAAATTCCTGAACACCTCTATGCTCTGATATCAACCTCTCAAGTTATATTAACGGTTGAATATTTTTTATTTCAACAGGCACAGAAGAAAGCACAACTGACCACACAATAATATGCATTGCTCCAAAGAACGTGATGGCTGTCACCAAAACTACATTGAAAATAGACCCCAGCCTCATTATAAACGATTGGGAGAAAAGACAAATGCCGCGGTAACTTAGCTTAATATAACTTTAAAGAAAATTTACAAAAACATACTTAGGCCCGTTTTGACCAACGTTCCTTAAAATTTTGGCGACACTTAAATTATTTGAAAAGTTTAAATACTAACTTTTAAAAGTGTACTAAATATGCTTTCACCTCACTTGTTGTTAGTGTGTATTCACATATGTATATTATGAAGAAATTTCTTGGGAAAATTATTTGTAAAAATGTAAGCTGTCCTTTAGCATTGAGCAATGTTGGTGAAAACGGGAATTAGTTGTTTTATTTCCGAAAATTTGCTAATAAACATTAATTGTATGCATATTAGCACCCTTATATCAGTTTCATTTGATACCAGATAGTCTGCCTCTAAAACAAATTTTAAATTTAGCTTCAAAGACGCGCCAGTAGGCTCGACCTGCGCAAACGCAGTTCAAGAACTGTCGCGCCTCTCGCACGCCGTCAGGACGGGAGCCTTCACCATAGAGAAGATAAACTTGCTGCAATCATTCTCTATCACCAGCGGGGAGATATTGCAGACGTTGGATAAGATGAACCAGCTGTCGGTAAGTGTCCGGCTCGAAGGACCAAGTTTTATGTGGTTTTAGGGTTATGCTTTGGATTTTTATGGTTTTAAATGAAATAAAAGTAATCGAAGGGAGTTTGTAACACATACTAGTATGAGGTATATTAATTACCTTAACTAAAAAGACAATATTTTGAACATGACCTGACTATTTACAATGCGTGCAAAGTGAACTTCAAATGCTACTCAAATGTTGCCTACCAGCCTTAGTAGTTTTTTTGGTCCCTCCATCGCAACCGCCTGAAGATTATTAATAGTAATCCTAAATTTAAAACAATGTATTCATATCTCAGGTGGAATTAGAATCCCTAAAGAAAACGACCGACATAGCCAACTTTAGATCTGAATTTGCCATCGTATATGAAAGAAAGCAGACGGAGCGAAAGAGAGATAAGTTGCAAAGATTGCTGTCCTTTGAAAACTTGGCGCTCTACCCGGATTACCAACGGAGGTTAATGGTTTTGAGGGAACTCAACTATATTGACGATCATGACAGTGTTATACTTAAAGGTAGGTTTTACTTACCTTTAAAACTTTGTTTTTTGTCGTGCCTTTTGTAAAGAATAGAAATTCCTAAGTATAAAAAAGGGTATATATAGAATATTACTGTTAGGGTTTAAAATTAAAAGAAAACAAGTAAACATTTTATAGACTTTGTTTATTCGCCTTGTTTCAAAAACAAACTCTTAAAGTTGTCAATAATTGAAAATACTGTATTTTTATCATTCCATTATACAGCTCCCTAATATTCTACTATTAAAAAAACTATTAAATATACATCCCTATAAAATAAACCAAAAATAACTTTATTCCAGGTCGAGTAGCCTGCGGCATGTGTACAAACGAGCTCATAATATCCGAGTTAGTATTCCGCAATGTCTTCACGGATAAGACCCCCGCAGAAATAGCCGCTTTGCTCAGTTGCTTCGTGTTTCAAGCTAAAAGTCACGTCGACCAGCAATTGACTGATAGATTGACAAAGGGCGTGGAGGAAATCAGATTGATTGATGCGGAGCTGACGGCGATTGAGTCTAAGTATATGGTGAGGTTATTGGAACTTTGTATGTTTAGAGAAATTGTAAGAATCGAAGTTTTACGATACGTCCTAATTTGTCAAGATATTTTTTTATAGTGAAAGATATACAAATCTTTAAACGACCCTGTTAATAGTACAACCTTAAGTAATTCGAACCCTTCAAATTTATTATAGTTATATACGCTAACTTCCTTTTAACTTCAAATCAATTTGCAAAAACTCATCCTGAAATCCAAAACTTTGGATGAAAATTGGTAGTGTTTGAAGTTAAAAAGAAACTAAAAAATTCACATATTTTTTACTGTTTTTGAAGGATTTTGATTGTTCCCTCCCTTGACGAAATATACAAGGCGCTTAGGACAATAAATTTTTAATGCAAAACACACAATGCAGCGCGTTAGTTATTAGCTGTTTATCATAACAATTAACCTTACATTAACAGCCATAATGCTGTTTATTCTGAATGTAATTGTTGTTTTTTATTGCCTTGTATTCTATTCAATTTTGGGGTTCAAGCGGCTTTTACTAGTCTTATGTTTATTTTGAAATATAGGAAGAAGCCTTAAACGGCAATATTTAAAATTGTGGAACTAGATAAGATGCTGTTAATCTATTTTATTACAATACTCGATTATGTTAAAATGGGCTTCTGCGAAGCGGAACAATAGGCAGAACCAATATACATATTACTAGCGGCCGCCCGCGACTCCGTTCGCGTAAATGTCGGTTTCCCGTGGGAATGAGAAGTTTTCCCGTGGTAAAAAGTAGCCTATATTTCTGTAAAGTTTCATCAAAATCCGTCCAGTAGTTTTTACGTGACAGAGTAACAAACATCCATCCATACATACTCGCAAACTTTCACGTTTATAATATTTGTAGGATATAGTCCCCGTCATATACGAGAATTTTATATATAAGATATTTTTTATAATTATTTTATTACCTACTTCAAAACTGGCTCTCTCATTTAAACACTGTATAAGAAAGAAAGTTTGAAGTATTACTAGTTTTCCGCCCTGTGGTTTCACCCGCAGAAAATTGTTTTCCCGTAGGTATTTCAAAAAGTCCTTTCTTAGTGCTCATTAATTTCATAAAAGACACGCCTTTACCAAATTTCACGGCCCTAACTTTAGTCGTTTACGCTCGGCGATGATGAATCAGTCAGTCAGGACTTGTTATTTTATAAATATTGATTAGCATTTTTTTTTAAACAAATTTAAATGAATAAATTCCCTAAAAGTTAGCGAAAACCGCATTAATATCCGTTACGTAGTTTGGGAGGAGATCGGATAAACATTCAAGCAGACACAATTAGCGACTTGGATTTATAATATGTAATGATGATGATAATGATAATGATGATTTATACTATGTAATAATGATAATGATGATTTATACTATGTAATAATGATAATGATACTTTCTTAAAGATTTGTCAATTTATTATTAATTTCCATCCAGGTTGGTCAATTCGAGGGCCTGGCCGAGCGTCTGAACTTCGATCTAGTTCGCGTTGTCTACGAGTGGGCTTTAGAGAAACCTTTCGCGGAAATTATGGAACTAACAGACGTGCAAGAAGGCATCATTGTTAGATGTATTCAACAACTGCATGAGGTAAGTTTTGAGGTTTTTATGGTGATTTTAAAATAACTAAAAATAATAATAAGTAAAGGTATGAGTAGAATTGGGCTATTTTAGAATCAATTATAATGACAGTATATTTTACGTTCCCAAAAGATGTATACCTATGTAACTTATTTAAGGTGCCATGTATGTTGTTTTTTTACACTTTAAATAGTTTTCAATCATTGGCAGAATTGTTGTCTATATATTTTGAATATTGATCTGACGATTATGACTTGTCAATTCCTTGTATTTTGTTGCTCAGTTGTCATAAGGTGGTGCTAGTTCTAGGAGGTAAGGTAAAATACACCTTGTATAAAAATACCCAATTTGAAGTGATTTTACGCTCCACCAATAACCCCAAAAAGTAATAATTTAGTTATATTTTTTTCCGTTATTTTGTTTATATAAAGACCACGCTGAGATTTGGGAATTCGATGTTGAACACTTCGTTTATCTTTAAAATATTTAATAACAAAAACATTTCCTTGTACTGTATCTTCATAAAATAATTGCTTTTCTTAAACAACTAAAGTAATTAACATATATTTTTGTTCAAATTAAGGTGTTTTATAATTTTCTAACCTTTTTTTTCTTTTTTAGTTGCTAGTCGATGTCAAAGACGCCGCCGTAGCAATAGGGGATCCAAAACTTCAAGCTAAAATGATGGAAGCGTCCACTGCAATCAAACGAGACATAGTCTTCGCAGCCAGCCTTTATACCACGCAAAAAGAAACCACAGTGTCATGATTATAATTAGGTACTAATATAAAATGTATTAGGAATGATATTAAAAAGATATAAATGAATATAAATAATGTTCGCTCTCTATATAAGCGTAAGAGAGTATTGATAATGCATTTGTTTTTAAGATCTCAATGCCTTGTATAGCAACGAATTTATTTAATAAATTAACTTATGAAATTTCTTTGGGTTGTTTTATTTGAGTAAATGTTTTTATAAGCGCGTTTGAGCGTTTTTATAATATAAACAAAACAACCAACAAGATAAAAGTCTGTTTTCTTTTATATGTAAGACGGATCGAAAAAGACTGCTGACGGAGAATTACATGGACATCACAAAACATTTCATAGAAAAATGTTGAAATTTAGCGTTTTTGTCAATTTTAAAGATTTAAATCAAAATTATATTACACGTTCACACAAAAAAAAAACTATAAAAAACCGCAGGTTAATTACGGTTGTGGCCTTATGTCTTTTATATTTAGATACTTATTTACTATACTAGCATTCTGACTTGAAAATCAAACTTATCCATAGTTTTTGCACACATTTTTTATTGAATTAACTTCTTGTTGATAACGGATTAGTCATTTTGTTACTCATTAGCGGTCAAGGCTGCTCGGGTATCCCCACACAAGCTTTAATAACAGGCAGGTAGTAGGCTTCACAACAAGTTCCCTTCACTGGCTCAACGAAACCGCGCGTGTCGAAGCCTCGCTCGAAAAAAAAAAACAAAAATAAACCGCGCGGAATTTTAACTTTTTAAAAATGACTGAGTGGTTACGGACTTGTGTGACGTTGTTGTGCCTGTTTAATTATTTCCTGGAAATTACGGATGGAGCTTCTGTGGTAAGTATACCTAAATATATTTTAAATATTCTAAGCAGTAGGCATAGGCAAAGCAAAGGCGACTTCCGTATATTTTTTCAAAATGCAAAAAGTTTTTTTATTGTCATTTCGTCAAAATCTTATGCTCTAAGGTCAAAATACGTTTTTTGTAAGAACTTTATACAGTCTCAAATTATTACGTAGTGCCTAAAACACTGCTATGCCAACCTGTTAACTCGTTTACAACGATCTCAAAAAAAATGTTTTTATAATTAATTAAGTAAATCAGGTAATTAGTAATGACGGAAACAAGACGAAAAACTTGTTTCAAATATCATAACAATAGGTACGTAGTATGTCTCACTTTCATGCAACTTTAATTAGTTTGAAGTACTTATTTTTTATTGCATTATTTACCAACTTAGTACAATCAAATTCAAACAATGACAAAATTATTAGATAGGCTTAGATTTGATGTTGGTCTATATAAATTTGATAAATTTGTAAGTAGGTCCGGTATATTGTTGTTTACGTTATTTCCCTGTGTATGAACATGCTACATGCCTACCCACTTACTAATAATTTGTATTAGGTGTCTACTTGGTTAAGTAACGACCTAGCTAAGTTATAGGTAGGTAAGTTGTTTTTAAGTTATGTAGTAAATAAAACAAGTACTTCTTTACTTTCTTTCCTTAAGATAAACTTATAAGTAAGTAGGTCGTCTAACCTGTGTCTTATTTTATAAGTAAACATTTTTTAAATGTTCCATTAGGTACATGTATTCATATGTTGGATGGACTTATTACAATTGCATTTGTCAGATAATATCCTATTATAATATGTAATTAACTACCCACTCAAATAATTCTTAAGGAAATACCTAATAAAATAGTTTACCTAAGTAATCCGTTGAATAGATTAAAACGAAGTTGCGTAGAAAAATAAAAACTGTTGGTAATTATCAACAAGGTACATAGTACGTACGTTTAATAAGTTTAATAAATATTGGCCAAGAAAAAAAGACGTACCAAATATTAAAAACAGATTAAAAGAAGTGAACCAGGCCATCGGTAGTTAACAAACCGACGCCGGTTTGACAACATTAAGAAACGATCAGTTTAACTTAACTGTTTACGCTGTTAATATGTGACGTAGAAATATGCATAATAAACAGCTAGTATTACTAATATACGCCAATATTTGTTAGTATTCCTTTCGAAACTAGAATCTAAATAATTAACGAGTATGTACTCAACTTCTTACGAGCTTAAGATTATGTAAAGTTTTCATAACTGTATGGTTCGATTATTAAACTTAACTCAATTAACTATCTGTCAGATAAATCAAAACAAAGTTCAAAAAAATACCATTTGCTTTTTGGTTTATTTAAAAACAATCATTTTGTTGCATTGGAATAAATAATAATGTGTTGTCTGTTCATGTACAACCTACTTGGTATGGTACCATGATGGAATTATTGTATGACCATCCATTACCTAAATGGGACATCCTGTATCAGACCTGATCCTAGCATCGCTGGGCAGCCATGTCAGGGACAGTAATTATTTTCGAATATCAGCTCTATCTGAAGGCAAATGAACTAGTATTATACTTTTTATATAGTCTGTTGGTTAGGGTTTGACAATATTTTTTTATAAGTTTGTTATCTATAGAGTTTGAATTTAGTATTTTTGGGCACGTACCGGAAAAGTTAAAACGGACCGTTAAAGCATTACCTACCTACTTTGTTGTCCATCTGTCTGTCTGTTACCACCCTCTATCTCGAGAAACATTTAGACGCATCGAGTTGAAATTGATATCATATACCTACCTATCTCCTATAGGGGTAACAATATTTATTGGCCTTTAGATTAAACATCTCTTTAATAAAATATGAATAGGCATGATGACTGTGAATAAAAAACACAACAATTATGCTACCATCTAATGAAACGTAAATAAAATATTAAAAAATAACAAGGTATTATTATAATTAAAGCAAGATTAAATAATATTTTTAAAAAATAAATCTACAAAATACTACAGTCCGCCATGATATTCTGAACGCCAATCAGAGCGAATGACGTCACTTTAGAGCATGGTTCCCAACTTAGGGGTTTCCCCCCCAAATTTAGGGGATAAATTAGTGGGATGGGATTTTTTAAAATTTTGTTTTTATTCTAAATATTAACAATTTGGTTTTTTCTTATTGCTTTTTTAAAAATAGTCAGAAAAATAATTTATTTTTTACTTAAATAATCGGTTAAGTATAGATATTATACGACCGTGCAGATTCCTTCTAAATCTTGAAAAAAAGAAGTTGGTAGATCTACCTACTTTTCGAATTGAGTTTGGTCGGAAACTACCAACTTTTAGAGTCGTACGGAAGGATTTATAAAAATTCGAGTTGGTAACACTGCTCTAAAGTGACGTCAACATCGACGCCATGACACTTTGGAGCGTTTTGGTGGGAATTTTAAACATAAAATTTTAAATGGATTTTTTTCATATAAATCATGCTTTTTTTTCCGAAATATGATATTTTTTACAATAAGTATATATTTCTGAATATGATACAACAGTTTTTCAAAATCTGTCATCATGCCTATTAGTAGAAAATACAACATGGCCATTAGATTCAATCCAATTCCGCGCCCACCGTCGCGGCAGTGCCGCCAACCAGTGATGTCCATCGAATGCTAGGGATGTCCAGTTGCCGATTACTTTTGTTTTACAGGTATCACTACCAAGGTGAAAAATCAGTCTATCCACCTAATACTTAAACGAAAAAAGTCAAATAGAATCATTACCATTATCATCCTGTATGTTTTTTTCTAACTCCTATTAACCCCGTAACAGATTTAAAAGCGATTTTTTTTATTTGCCTACCTACGTCATACTACTTACGTAGTATACCTACATATCTGATAATTAATTTGTGGCTTGTTTATAATAGGATGTCACGAACTTTTTTATAAATTTAATTATGTATAAAACGAATATTATTACATTAAAAAATGAAAGTATACCTATTTAGGTAAAACCTGAATCAAATATTAGGTATTCTGTATTTTTTTTTATTTAAAAACCTAAATTATTTAATGTAATATAAATATAGGTAGGTAAAGGTAATTTTACAGTTTGTTTATGCTCAAAGAGGTTAAAACTGAAACAAAAACAAATTCTTATAAGTACCTATCTTATATTCTGTATTTGTTTCAGCTTTCATGTCTTGTTTTGTATATGAGTGCTGTGTAGGTATAATTTTAATTGGAATGCTGAATATTTCAAAGAATATCAATATTCTGTTTTCATCTAAATTATATTTTATAATATTTTTCATAGTAAAATTTTTATTCTTCCAATTATTAAAATACTATTGACTCGCCGTATCTACCTTACACATTTTCGTATTGTATAGTCAGAGTAGCTCGGAATAACTTTTTTGATATACTCGTACCCATTCAATTGTACAGGTAACTTATTACTGCCATAGGTACCATTGCCACCACAGGTGCATGACAGTAACACACTGCACTAGGGCCTATAATATCTCCTATTTCCACTTTAATTTACCACTTTTTGGTGACGGCACAAATTATTCATGACGTAGTCTTTTTCAACTGATCATAAAAAAATAACATGACCGTGCTGACACTGGCAGGATTACCCCTGGGTAGAAGCTAAAATTGCCCAAAAGTTGAAGTTGAAGTTGATACCTCCTATGGTATCTCGATTCAAATATCAGAAAAGATTGACACACTAGTATCTAAGGAACCTAAACTGTGCCGTGTTAAAAAGATTTTTATAGTGACATATGTAAGTAGTAAAAAAAAGGGGCCATATAAATTATTTTTTAATTATAAAAGTCGGACATTCCATTCAAAAGATATAATTTTATATCAATTTAAAAATCCTTGCCTAATTTTATATCAAACGCCCTTTTTAATAACAAGGATTCGCCCTCTTATGTCCTACTCCAATAATTCATGGTATATCTGAACTTAATTCAATATTAACGATTCCTACCTGAGTTTTTATTACTTTAACTATTCTGCGAATCAGCATGATGCATCCGGCAATCAGTGCACAGTTTGAATAAAATCATCTTCTTCATTAGTTATCCGTGTCCTTGCAAACAGTCAATAAGTTTATGATGTTCATAATTGGTTAAATTAAGTATGAATACATTATTCACATATGTGTGCAAATCAATTATCTACTAAGAAGTAAGTAAAGGTTGGATTTTATAGTTCCAAAAAAGCAATCCCGGCGAAACGGTAAAAATGTGTAAAATTTAAGTAGACTACTTCGAGATTTTGAAAGTTTCCAGTACTTAATAAAAAAATCTATTTTTTTTATATAAAAACAGGCAAAAGGTGGTCTTATAGCTTTAAGTTATTTCTTCCCGACATACCTTAGGTGGGTAAAAGAAAAGAAAAGTGAAAGAAAAAATTCTACTGAATACTTAAATTCCAATATTGTTTTACTGCTGACCGTTAAGTGAATCACGTAAGCATTCATAGTGATCCTGTAACTGCCAGTAACCTGCGTCAAAGATTATTAGCAAAAAAGTATCTTTATCACACTTAGGAACTATCGTAGCACTAGTATTTTAAACGACTCTAATTTTTAAAGTTCGTAGCGCAACCTCTACGCTGCACTCTGATTTTCAAATAGCACTCGAGTATTGATGAATATAAAATCTTAAAAGAATTAAAATCCCATCGTGCATTAAAAACATATTAACCTAAGCATAGCTAAGTTAAGGACAATTATAATAAGCTATAGTTATTTCCGCATTTATAATTTTATGATCACACAACGATTTGTATACTTACCTCGTTTTGTTATGCAAAATATTTATAAATCCTTAGTTTATTACATGTTTACCAAATAAGTAAGAAGTAACAACTCATTTAAATGTTTGGAACTAACACCCGGTACTATATCTTTAGAAACCAAGATAATAAATGTCCTCCTACGAACAGACATCTTACGGATTATTTCAGGAGAAAAATTATGAATCACTTTATTACCTTTAAAGCCTAATAAGGGTACATATACTTACCCACCTCTTAATTTGACTCTGCCGTGACTTGGACAAGCCTGATTCAATTTTAAAATATCTACAGTTATGTCTACCTACGCTGGAACCATACTATAGATATCAATATTATCTATCTATATTTTCTGTGTTTGTATTCTTACTACACCGTCATTCATTTACTCTTTTGGAAACTGTGTTTTTGAGCCACAATCAACGCGAAGCTGAGTGACTACCTGTGTGGTGGGTCTTATATAAATTCAGTATAGGTATTGTTGTAGTACCTAAAGGAAAATAGTATAATAGCGTTTGCACTTGAAAAGGCAACTAATGCCAAAATAGTACCTCAGCAAGGCTTTAAAATAACTATTACTGACAAGTAACATAACAAAATTATTTTGATACTAACTGTCAATAAGCATAACAATTAAATACCTAAACTAAGTGACTGCAAAATATTTAGATTACTCGCGTTTACGCGTTTCTGAAGGCTATCCGCTCTCTTGTAAGTCAGTCTACCTGTTTACTTGAATATTGCAACACTACAATGTGTTCCTGATTCATTAATATACAGTCAATAATATTTATTATTAGGTAACATTCAATAAAAGTGGAGGCAATAACCTTTCATATAAAATTAAACATTATAGTGGGAATCTTGAAACGGCTCTTCCCACGTATCGTAATATGGCGATTTTGGGACATTTATTTATGAGGTAAAATACCTATAGGTGTTTGACTTGTTAATGACTTGGACAATAAAATATCTCTAAAGTACCTGCCTTAAATAGTTACAGTTGTCATTAGTGTAGATAAAGGACACTTGCCTATATCTACCAACCCATAAATATTTCGTTCTATTAATTGACTTGGACAGTTTTATTTCGGACATATAGCATTAACACACCTATTTATTCTAAAGAAAATAAAGTTAAACAGCATACTTAACCTAAGCACGATTTTGTTAACTTAATCTAGTGGCTGACTTTTAAAAGTCATTAAGTAATGAAGATGAAAGTACCAATTACGTAGGTGACATTATGCCGTTACATAAACACGGTGCTGGCCATGACACAGCTGCATACAAATGACCAGAAACTTGCCGCATTGGTTGCCAATCTAGTGGTAATCTCTTTAGGTAACTTGTGCCATGAGAGATGTTTGTAAGAAATCGTAGGGAAAGTCCTAGAGCACGAATAAAATAGGAAAAATGTGGAGTGAAATCTGTTACTGGTTGCGGTCTTAGCGTTTAGTTATACCCCCTACATTTACTTTCTTCCTACATAAAGCTGCTTGCTTGTAGCTTGATTAGTTAACTTATGTAACAATAGATTACCTATAATTTTATTTTATTGTCGAATTATATTCTAGCTCGCTTGCTCTGCTACCATAGTAAAGATACATTTCACTTATAATTAAAATGCTGCAATAACGATGAGAAGCTAAATTATGTGTCCCGCTTATACAAGGTGTCCCAAAAGGGAGATGGGTGGTAGAGGTGGTCACAACGGTCACCAGAAAAATAAAAAATAAAATCCCATTTTTTTAAAACTAAATATACTAACCCCTACAACCCCCCATCCCAGCTACGTAACCTTTTGGGACACCTTGTATAGTTTCAGTGTAAACCAAACTTGTTGTTTAGTTATAAATCTGCTTCAATGTGTAACCAATATTAAAAACTTTAATTTTCAGCCAGAGAAAAACTCCAGAATATGCGTGATAGGCGCTGGTTACTCGGGGCTTGCCACGGCGAGATACCTCAAGATGTTTGGCGTTGACTTCACCGTCTATGAGGCAACTAAACACTTGGGAGGCACTTGGCGGTATGATCCTCACATAGGAAAGGACGAAGATGGACTACCCTTGTTTACCAGCATGTACAAGAGACTTAGGTAAGTTCTATAAAGCTATCTCTTTGTTGTGCCTTTTGAGATCTGAATGATGTATTATTAAAACTGTAAGAACATAAAATGTTATTTATCGCATATTTCAAAAGAACAATGACCAGAGGTATTAAATTCCGTTGAAAAGCATGCCAAAGACCGGTTCTTACGCAATTATGTAATAAGGCTTGTCTTAAAGATCAACAGCTTAGTACCGGCTACTTATCAACCTACTTATAAATGATATTTATAATACATCTTGACTATAGTTTCTCACACATACAGGTTTTGATTCTGTCTAAGTGACCATTAATTAAAATCACTAACTTGTATATGAGACACTATAAAATTCTAATGATGATAAGATGGATGGGAGATTTGATAAAAAATGACGCAGGTGGTGGAAGCAATAGACATTGATTCTCATTGCAGAGTTTAAGATGTTAATTTAATAAACGAGTTGCAATTAAAAATACGAAACAAACGATGCAAAAAATAATCGGCAACATGAAATTAAAAAAAGGACTATCATCTTTATAATTCTTGCCCCTTAGGCCCAATTGCAGGGAACGTTTTAACCTCGGGTTAGCTAACTCAGATTTAAATGGCGCCACCATCGATTGTAATAAGAAGTAGTTACAATCGATGGTGGCGCCATTTAAACCCGAGTTAGCTAACCCGAAGCTAACCCGAGGTTAAAACGTTCCCTGCAATTGGGCCTAAGATGTACTAGAATGGCATTAATACTTGAACAACGAACAGAAGAATAATAGCCAAAATATAATTACCACCTACTTTTTCGAACTCATACTGATTCCATGACATCTACACACAACCTCTGTGGCGCAGCGGTATATATACCGGACTGCTAAGCGGATGGTTCCGGGTTCGAGCCCCGGGACGGGCCAATTTCATCAAAATGGTTCGAAATTGGCTCGTGTCTGGGTGTAACTTGGTTCTCCCCTAGTCCATTGTGTGGTACCTATTAGTACAAGCTTTGCTTAGTTTAGGGCCACACAGTTGGTGTGTCAGTCTGGAGATTTATTTATTTATCTGTTTCTATCTACACACAAATGTCCACACATTTCAGGACCAACACTCCGGTTCAGACTATGGAGTACCCTGGCTTCCCGTTCCCCTCCGACGCACCCTCGTTTCCATCGGGACCATGCTTCTACAGGTACCTGCGGAGCTTTGCTAAGAAGTTCGACTTGAAGAAACATATTCAGGTAAGGGTAGGAGGCAAATAACGAAGGGAGATGAAGACTCTTGGTTAAGACTTTTGAACTGTGAGTTTGTCACAAAAACTTAGGTAAAATATCGCTAGTGAATAAAATATTTCAGTTTTCATTTTCTGTGATCTATTGGTTTTCACAAACAATGATAATATATGTTCTTGAAATATATGTAAGTATGTAGGTAAGCTAGAAATAATAGAGTTTTAGAAACCCCTGATTTGCTTTAGTTTATTTTATTAACTCTTTTTGTAAAACTTCCAAAGTTCCAAACTTTAATATCGTTACAAAATAAATCAGTGTGATGATTTGTCGTTTCCAGCTATAGGAAATAAACTAGTCACGTTTAAACCGCATAAAAAATCCAAAGCAATAAGGAACAAACTAATAGGTACGTAGTTCTTGGGATATGCAAATTGATCACGTACGCCCATGCATGGTCGATAAAACCTTTTTGAAATTCCGTAATAAAGTTATTAGTTGACATTGTAATTAATTCTGTTCAACTTATGTAGTTACGCATTTTGTCAGATAACTTCCTATACGTATTTGTTTCCGACTCTAAGAAAAACATATATGACACAGGGATATAGAGACTAAATCTAATCTATTTATGATAAAACTTTGTAAACGATGTCTACTACTGTAGGTGCCAATTTTCCTTCTAGACAGTTCTCCAAATTAGCGTCGGTAAAGGTCTTTTTTTACTATTTCAGTTCCGCAGCTGGGTACAGTCCGTGGAATGGGCCGAAGATAGGTGGAACGTCACATATTACAAATCTGACACCCGCGAAAATATCACGGACCAATGCAAGTACCTCATCATAGGCGTGGGGCAGTACAGCAATCCACTGTCCCCCACTTGGGATGGCATGGACAAGTTCACAGGTAAAAATAGGGGTCGACGACATTTCGGATACAAAAAACTCGGATACCTTGACCAATGTATGGTAAAAAATAATATTAAAATTGAAAATCCATACATTGGCCAAGGTGTCCGAGTTTTTTGTGTCCGAAATGTCGTCGTCCCAAAAATAGCACAATGTAGGTTAAATCTGAGAGGTATAGGTGTAACTTTTCTTAGGTGTCATCTTTAATAAAGTGAGAAAGTCTAATTTCAAGGAAGATATTGTAATTTTTGGCGGTAGACGAAGTCAAACTTGTATAATCTATCGTATGTAATAACGGAGACGATTTCTCTAAAGTAGGCTAATTAGAACCCGCTTATTAAATACTGTTATCACAATAATTACTGGTATGAAGTGTTAGTTGTAAAACTTTTTATAATTGCATAAATTTTTGAAAAAATATCTTGCGCTTATGTTACAAATCCAGTGCAGGTATCATTATGCTGATGACTAGGCAGTTAATTATATGAGCTTGTTATAAGGTTACCTTAAACTATTAAGAGTCCTTCGATAATTAAGCAACAAATCGCGCAATCTAAATATGATTTAAAATTTAAATTTAAAAGCGCTGCTCCTGGGCGGCTGGATTGCCGACCAGGGGTCTACCCACTAAAAACCACCGCGGTGTTCAAACGCCGCCACCCATAATGCGACTCACGGGCACGCTCGCGCAATCGACCGCGAGCCGCGGGTGCATCCGCAAGTGCGGAACCTCCCTGTTTGCGTGGCCACCAGAACACTTGGTGAACCACGCCCTCCCGTGACCTTGTGCAATCGGATGAGGGAGTCCCCGTTCCCCCACCCGAAGGCCACCACTCGGTCGACAAATGGCGGGGGGATGTCCGCCAGGTGTCGAGCGAGCGACCCCACGGGATCGGATCCGCTAGGGGGTCATCCTCTCGGACCCGATCCATCGATGGTCAACTTCGCGAGATCGACGCAATCGCGAAGGAGACCATCGCCTCCAGCGATCTCTCGTCACCGCCCATGGTGGGTCAAAAACCATGGCCGGCAAGGAGGGGTCCCTCCCCAGTTGGCGACCGAAGCCGCCCCTCCCTTCACGCGCCGGGACGAGGATACCAGCGCGTGATTCGGCGGTGTCATCATACCCTCCCTACTGATGACCCCAGTAATGACAACCGCCGGTCGATTTTTATTGTGGTTTACTCCACTCGGCCCGGACAGAAGCCCCGACAGCCCCCGGTCCCCGAAGGGATAACGGTGTACGAGGGATAATTTTTTATAGTGGTTCACCATCCACGCAGCCCGGGCAAATACCCCGCCGGCCCCCGGTCCTCACAGGGAGGATTACGGTGTGCAAGGGATGCATTTTTTATAGTGGTACACCATCCACGCGGCCCGGTCAAATACCCCGCCGGCCCCCGGTCCTCAGGGAGGATTACGGTGTGCAAGGGATGCCTTTTTTATAGTGGTTCACCATCCACGCGGCCCGGGCAAATACCCCGCCGGCCCCCGGTCCTCACAGGGAGGATTACGGTGTACAAGGGATGCCTTTTTTATAGTGGTTCACCATCCACGCGGCCCGGCATAAAGCACGGACGGCCCCCGGTCCTCACAGGGAGGATTACGGTGTGCAGGGGATGCCTTTTTTATAGTGGTTCACCATCCACGCGGCCCGGCGTAAAGCACGGACGGCCCCCGGTCCTCACAGGGAGGATTACGGTGTGCAGGGGATGATTTTTTATAGTGGTTCACCATCCACGCGGCCCGGCGTAAAGCTCGGACGGCCCCCGGTCCTCAGTGAGGATTACGGTGTGCAGGGGGTGCTTTTTTATAGTGGTTCACCATCCACGCGGCCCGGCATAAGCCAGACGGCCCCCGGTCCTCGGGCGGAGAGGATTACGGTATGCTAGGGATTCTTTTTTAACGTGGTTCACCATCCACGGCCTCCCTGTAGGGTTCCTCCATGGGACTCACGTGCCTTACTCATGATGAGTAGGACAGTGAGCCCCGCACCCTATTGTGGGACCGCTTAGCTTCCTCCGGTAGCTGGCTTGCTACGGAGTACTAAGCCCCCCCGCCGCGGCAAGGCGCGATCCCTTGGGGGGGGGACCTATAAGATCTAATGAAACACTTAAATTACTAGATTGACTCACTATTATCCTATAAATAATGGCCAACTTACCTAAATTAAATTCCTGAAAACTATAATTTTAAGCACTTGTAAAAGAGTCCACAAGTTCTTACAGAATGAATCCCTATTAGGAGCGGTACAAACTACCCTTTTCAGCAGGAACGCTTAAAGTAAAATATAAAAAATTAAAAAACTACAGCCTTTATACGTTTCACTAGTTTGGCAAAGGCTTCCTTATTAAATGATTCCTACCTTTTCCTTTATCTTTGATGCAAAACCTGACTCTGTCATCTTCCAGGAAAGATAATCCACAGTCACGATTACCGAGACGCCGAAGACTACCGCGGAAAGCGAGTGCTTCTCGTAGGCGCTGGACCCTCAGGCTTAGACTTGGCACAGCAGCTCTTAGAGTTCGCCTCAAAAGTAGTTCACAGCCACCATCTGGTCTACAACCAGCCACCGTATCCTAAGGAATACGTGAAGAAACCAGACATAAAGGAGTTCACGGAGAATGGAGTGGTCTTCGTTGACGGGACTAAGGAGGAGGTGGATCAAGTTATTTTGTGCACAGGTTTGTGGAATGAATATTCAGCTATAAACTATAGTTTAAAAGTGACTTTCCGCCGGTTTTTTAATTTAGAATTTTATCCTTCCTTTGAGTCTAGCTTAAGTTCAAACTCGGCGTTGCACCCGTTGTTTTGGGTTTGCTAATGCAAGAAAAATGAAAATGAATTGAAATAATTTCATACAAACCAATGTACTGAATAGTACCGGGGAAGTCTTTATCCAGCCTGTAGTTAAAACAACTAGTAACAGAGTCGTACCTACTTCTAAATAAAATTGACTTAACATTGAACCTTTAACAATCATTAATATCGTTATTTCTAATACAACTAAATTTCTTTTAACTTTCTTCAGAATAACGATCTTAGCAATCCTTTTAAATCTCCAGACTAACACACCAATTATGTGGCCCTAAAGTAAGTTGCAGTACGCACTTGTGTTATAGGTACCACATAATAGACTAGGGGAGAACCTAGTTACACCCAGACACGAGCCAATATCGAAAAACCATTTTTAACGGCCCGACCCGGGGATCGAACCCGGAACCATCTGCCTAGCAGTCCGGTATATATGTTACAGCCAAAGTAATAAATCTGGATATTATATATACTGTCTAGCCATTATATATAATGTCTACTCAATTTAGATAAAGTGATAATTGACACAAAATTAATCACATTAACTGGCTATTATATATAATATCTTCGAAGACTTGGATAATGTAATAAAACAAGTAGATATTCGTTTGTGTTACGGCAAAAACCCGAAGCGCGGCTGCACCTAGTTTTAGCCGATTAGAAACATCAATAGGTTAGGTTAGTTAGGTTACTTCTTTAATACCGCCCAGAAAAAGGAGTCCCGCGTAGCGGGACTCCGTCGACTCATGATTGAAGCCAGTTTTTATATATGTTACGGCTAATACCCGAAGTGCGGTTACACCTAGTTTAAGCCAGTTAGTAGACTTTTTTATATGGAAAACTGTAACAAAAATTATATTCCTATAAATATAAAAACTGGCTTCAATCATGAGTCGACGGAGTCCCGCTACGCGGGACTCCTTTTTTTGGGTGGTATCAAAAAAGTAACCTAACTAACCTAACCGATTGATATTCTAACCGGCTAAAATTAGGTGTAGCCGCACTTCAGGAATTAGCCGTAAAACAAGTCGGCTAGGTCATATTATTACTTTGGCTAACTTTGACACGCTATTATGAATAATGTCCAGATAAAGTGATTAATTTATTACATTGTCTAGTCAATTTGGCTATTATAAATAATTACCAGTCATTATGTATAATATCCATTTAATCACTATGACTGTAACATATATACCGCTGCACCACAGAGGTCGTCAAATTTCCCTCCCTCCGCAGGCTACGAGCTGGCGCACCCGTTCCTGCGGCCGTCGTCGGGCCTCACGTGGTCGGGGCGCTTCGTGCTGCCGCTGTACAACTCCGTGGTCAACATCCGCCGCCCCTCCATGATGTTCGTGGGCGTCGCGCACAGGATCATCAACAAGGTGCTGGACGCGCAGGTCAGTCAACAACACACTTAGATTGAGATTTTACTTTTAGTTTTGCATTTAAAATACTAATTTATTAATTTTGAAGTTATAGATACTGGAAGCAAGCGGTAGCTCTGTGGTAAGAGCATTAGACAGGCAAACTTAAAGTCCTGGGATCGATTCCCAGTCGCGCAATGCTCGGAGACCCGCGTTCCTTTTTCCAGTATCTAATCAAATTTAGAATTTGTATCACTCTTCAAAAACTGAACACTAAGCAAATATACTCTTTTGTTAAGAAATTTAATAATGTGCAGGGATATAACTGTCTTAGTAAGCGTGTTTATGGTCTTTTTGAATTTGTGACCATTAAAGTAAAGATAACATTAAATACTATAGGTAACAGTGAATCGTTGTGCGCAAGGGTGTAAATTTGACAACTTGATCAAATAACACAATGTTTTGGGTAATAAAAAAATCTGTTTCACGAGTTTGGAGAAGATCTATACCATCGATTGATACCTAACAGAGCATATTCAAAAATTTGCGTTGTATCAGGGTCACAAGGAAGGCCAAGATAGCGGGAAAGGCAGTCATAGCATTCTGATTGGCTAGTTCAAAAACTTTCTAAGATGCATAAGGGTCTGACGGTTGCTCGTGGCATGACTAAGGGCCTGTCCACATCACCACGGCACGACGTCTCGTCACCGTAGAACGGTACGGTGTCGTGCACTAGGTATGGCAACGCTGCCCTGGAACGGTGCTTCGGACGGCGTCGTCGGTGACGCGGGTACGATGCGCTCGACAGCGTTGCTAGCACGGAACAGAGAAGTAGATGGAAGTGTGAAGAAGGCGGGGCCGCGTGCCACTAGTAAGCAGTGGATGTGCGGTCCATATGCCGTGGCGCGGCGCGTTGCCGTGACGGGAGAATTTACGTTGCCGTACCGTTAAAATGTACGTCACGACGCCACAAAGTTACACGTCGCCGTGCCTTGTACATTTTCGGTACATTCTTTACTAAAAATAGCAGTCTCGTTGTAGATATGGGCCGCACAAAACGGCAACGCGCCGCGCCCCGACACCGCACCGTTCTACGGTGACGACGTCGTGCCGTGGTGATGTGGACAGACCCAAAGCGCCCCGCCACGGCACCGCACCGTCCCACGGTGATGACGTCGTGCCGTGGTGATGTGGACAGGCCCTATAGCAAAAATTGAGGCGTGGCTTTAACATATAATTGAAATTGCATAGGTGCGGTGATGTGTCGGCGCCTCAAACAAGGAATTTAATATAATGGTAAAGAGTATGATATTCCCCTGCAGGCGTACTACGCGGCGCGCGCGGCGGCGGGCGGCTGGTCCCCCCCCGCGCCCCCCGCCATGCTGCGCGCGTGGCTGCAGCACGTGTACTCGCTGCCGCCGCGCGGACTGCGCATCGTGCACGTCAACAACGTGCTCGACCTGGTAATGTACCACACACAACTACACATACATACACTAGCGCCCCCGCCATGCTGCGCGCGTGGCTGCAGCACGTGTACTCGCTGCCGCCGCGCGGACTGCGCATCGTGCACGTCAACAACGTGCTCGACCTGGTAATGTACCACACACAACTACACATACATACACTAGCGCCCCCGCCATGCTGCGCGCGTGGCTGCAGCACGTGTACTCGCTGCCGCCGCGCGGACTGCGCATCGTGCACGTCAACAACGTGCTCGACCTGGTAATGTACCACACACAACTACACATACATACACTAGCGCCCCCGCCATGCTGCGCGCGTGGCTGCAGCACGTGTACTCGCTGCCGCCGCGCGGACTGCGCATCGTGCACGTCAACAACGTGCTCGACCTGGTAATGTACCACACACAACAATATATGTTATTTTGGTCAACTAGTATGGTTACCTGCAACTTGGCTAGTTTTGCACAACATTGGACCCGATTTAAAAAAAAACTGTAATAGAAACTTAAAATATTGTCTTAATTTTCCAAACAGACATTTCTACTTTCATGATTTAATTGGTTGACTATAAATCCAAAAACTATTTTTTTCCAGAACGAATACTTCGGCAATCTCACCAAAGAATCTGGAATGATCCAACCACCTCCAGTTATTGCAGACATAGCCAAATTCAATCTCAAAAACCGCCTAGAAGATTGGCACAACTACAGAGGCTATCAGTTCCAAATATTAGACGATCATCATTTCGACAGAAAATACGACCCCATACCTGTTGAATTTTGTCCCATTCCTGAAGTAGAGGACTCTGAAACATCAGATGATACGGCGAAAATTTCTGCTCAAACTGAAGCTGCTTTAAAAACCGATTCTGTTGTTGCCAGTTCAACTGAAGGTTTAACAAAATCTAAAATTGTTACGCAAAATCCATTTCCCAACGCAGTTAATAGTGCATCGTCAGATAATTCAGACGAAAGTGTAGGTAAAAATGTAATGTCAGAAAAGATACAAGAAAGTGTATCAACTGAAAAGTTAGAAGAAAGTGTCTCGACAGAAAAGTTACAAGAAAGTTTATCGACAGAAAAGTTACAAGAAAGTGTATCGACAGAAAAGTTACAAGAAAGTGTATCGACGGAAAAGTTACAAGACAGTGTATCGTCAGAAAAGCCGGATATAAGTGTATCGACAGATAAGCCAAATGTAAGTGAATCGACAGAAAAGTTAACAATAGAAGAAATTCCAGAAACGGTCACTATTGCAGAAGAAATTGACGCAGAAACAACTACGATAGTGGCAGCTTTATGAAAAGTACAAACTTTTTTAATGATTTATGATAAGACTGTTGTACGTATGATGATGTCTAATGTTATATTTTAATAGTTAAACGTAGTTTGCTAAAGTAAAACATATCTTTAGTTTAATTAATAGGCAGTCAGTACCAGTTACCAGTCAAAATGACACAATGTTTTATTAAAGTTCAAAACCTTTCCAAAATGTCAACAAAACAAGTACTTAAAGAGGTGAAGAGGTGCAATTAATATTAAATATTTTACTTTACCATTTGAGCCTTTTGTATTTCGAAACAGACCTAAATTTTTTTATAGTATACAGACCTACATCGGCATCCCAAGACTATTAAGTTTTATGCATGTAAAGAATTAAGTATGCTGTAAAAGTAAAAAATATTTTATTGAAAGCCTACGGCTAGATATTTGACAAATATTACACTTTTAAAAACAGGTACAGTAGTTTAAATAAAGTTAAGTATAAATAAAAAACATAGCTTATTTTACTTAATCAACAATTGCACACGTGTTATTCCGTTCTTTTACTTTTAATAAATCATCTTCTGGGACTTTCTCAAAGTTTATATCATCAATCACGTTGTAGGCATACTGACGGTATGTATACCAGTTTTCTATTTTGGCAACCATGTCTTGGATCCTTATCTTGAACATCACTGGAGGCACTCTCTCAATACCAGATTCCTTAGATAGATCAGCGTAGTATTGGTCCTGAAACGAAGCATATTTTAAACATTATTTATAAGCGATTATATTAATCTGAGTTAACGAATAAACAACTTCTTTACAAACCTCTTTTTCAGCTAGTAAATGCAGAGCCGACAAAGGTTTTCCAGCTGATTTTATTGTGTTTACCCATTTTTGATGCTCCTCTAACAATTGTTGTTTTGGCGGTAAAGTAAAATTCCCTTTAATCAGTGCTGTTGCATAACGGGCCTAATAAAAACAAAAAAGAAGATAAAGGCTTTTGCAAAATTCCTTGTTCTTGACTTGGACAATAATTTAACATGCGTACAGGGAAAACATAAGAATATTAAAGTGAGTATGTGTATAGCGAATTCAATATGGCACTTTAAATTAAGTAGGTTATGTTATTTGATAACCTGATAAAATATAAATATTACCTGAGCTTCGATAGCTACTACAAGGCAGGCTCTCACAACAAGCCCCATGAAAACCATTGTTGGTTGATTTATATTGACCATATATTTATACAGCGGCGTAACGTGTGTTGGATTAAATTGCAATTCACTAGATTGGTCCAAGAATGGATAATAGTACTGATATCCTGGAAAAAACAGTAAGTTTTAAATTATTTGCATAGTTTTCCTACTTGTTTACTGCATGCTATGACCTAACTAACCTGTACAATAAACAATATCGTCCAAATCTTCGTAGGTCCCGTCTACAAAAATTGCTCCAGTTGCATTAAGTTCTTTTACATCTGGTTTGCGAATATAGCTTTTAGGGTACTTCATCATAAAGTTAACTTTTGAATGATGACTATGGACTAATGTTTTAGTTACTAGTGCTAAATCTAGTCCAATGTCCATCCCTGAGGGACCTGCACCCATGACCATGACTCTTCTGCCTTTATATGGCTCTGGTTCCCTATAATCGTGGCTATGTATAATCGACCCTGAAATAATTAATGAACTTAATAAAAAATATTTTTATTATTAAGTACTTTAATCTTGTAAAAAATGGTTTCACCTGTGAAAAGATGCGCTCCCGGTATTGTTGGATAATTGGGTTTACTGTGATGTCCAGTACCAACAATAACAAAATCAAAATCTTCCTCGGACTCTTCACCACTAACTACGTGCTTATATTTTACCTTCCACTTATTGCCCACTCTTTTTACTGAGATTATGTTCATGAGAAACTGAAAAATAAATATATTAGCATTTTTAACTAGCTGTTGTTTAAAAAGTAGCTGCTTGGATCAAAAATAGACCCCTGCAGTACACCCATTTTTTATGACTGGACCAACCTACCTTTATGTGTTTAAAGAGATCAAAATGTTGAGCGTAAGATTTCAAGTAACAATAGTATGACTTCCAAGTTGGAAATGATGGCAGCTCCTTTGGCAATGGGTAGTCTCTTAATTCCATCGTCGGCTTCGGTAAATTAGTTCTGTAAATAAATAAATAAAGAAAAAATATTGTTATTTGATGATAATATGTTCCTTTTAACCTATTTTGTCTTATTCAATATTGTGCAATATAAGTTTCGTTAAAATTTATGTTTAGTAAGTAGTATTAAGATTTTAATTAACGTACCGTAAATGTTTATACATGCTGGTATGAAGTGGCTGACCATTTTCATCACTGCCAACTCTTGGGTCATATCTCCAGGTGCCTCCCACATATTTCGTGGCTTCAAAAACAGTGAACGAGATCCCTTCATCCTGCAGATGCCTCGCCGATGTCAGTCCAGCTATACCGGCGCCTATTATACACACTCTTGTCTGTTTGTCCTCCTGGGAAAAGCCATTCCAATAAGAAACAATTGCAATAAAACCTATTAAACATGAAACACTATAGCAAACAGATTTCCACATAGCTAGTGAATTTGTCGATGTTGTTGTTGTTGTTGTTGATAATCTGTTGAACTCTTAGGGTTCCTCATTGAAATGACTAGGACTAGATTTGCAAAGTTAGTTATGTTGCATTTTAAAAACAATATTTGCTGAATAAAAAGTACAGAAATACAAGAAATAGTGAAAATTACAATTGTTGACTTAAGTTAATTACAAAAATGATACCTAAGTATGTCATTACTTTCTTAGTAGGTACATCGTATTTAATCCGTATCTTAGCTCAGAACATAACTACCAATAAAACTTAGGAATCGTGTCATGGGATAGCGCACATTGACAAAATTTGTTGAGCAACAGTGTTAAACTAAGGGAAATAAAATAACGGTAAGTCAGGTAAAATTCGTAATTAAGAATAGATCTTAACAATATTACCAGTCAGTATAGAGAACCTTAGACGAGCTAGTCTAACTCAAGCTATTAAAACAGGTTCCTGTTTTTTCATATTGCCCGTTTAACTTAATTGTAGTGTGTTCCTAAACTTTACTTTTGATTTTAAAATTATGTTTGCAACGAACTAACAATCGCAACTTTCACTTAAATAAGTTTATGTAACTACTTATCTCAGAATCTTTTAACTTAGGAACTAAATTAGAACTTGCCATATAATTATAGAAAAAGAAACTTGTTTCTGAGAGTGACCAAGTTTTTGAACGTTCTCGCTAAAGTCAATGTCATACGATATAAATAACTATTAAATTAGGCACCAATGTATTAATTAATAGAATCAAGTTCAATCTTAACCTTAAAACACAAATAATATAAAATTGTTTTTGTTTACGTATTCAGCGATGTTATAAATTAATTGTGACAATCATTGAGGTTAGTTTTTATAACTATAGGCGTAATTATAATAAGTATGTTTCCGAAACAAGTTTCCACTATTAAATTGCAACAAAATAAATGAATCTTGCACAATATTATTTACTGTTCTGAATTCTTACATACCATTCGAATATAAATAATATGTTTCCACGATAACACTACACTTTGCCAAATAATCCAGAAATGACTAGGAGAATTCGCGGCTTGTCACCTTTATCACTGACAGATAGTAAAACAATAATAGGCAGTTAAGAAGTGTTTAATATCTGTTTGCTGATAAATATATACTTACTGACATAACATAGGTGAAGATAGTAGGCATTGTTTGGCAAAGTAAAGACAGATTCATGACAAGCATTCTTATAGTAAAATTAAATCTAAAAATAGATTTGATTTTAAAACTCCATGGTTTGAGTGCTAAGCAGATTGATTAAGTACAAAAAAGCCTTTCTTTTTCGTTCACCAGTTAATGGAAAAGGAAAAAATGTTCCTCAAAGATTAACTTTTTATGGAACCTAACCAATCTCAGTAAGTGCAGGTACCTATATTTTTTTTAAACTTACGCGTCAGAAATTATACCAAATTATTGAATAGGAACATCAATATTGCTTCACCTCCAACCTAAGGCATTCAGTTTTTACACATTTTTCTTTAAAATAAAGAAAAATAGTTTATCGCAGACATCACCTATTTTGATCTTAAATCAAAAACGTGCATTATTACGGGTAATAGTGCTCAAACACATGAGTCCAGTTGATTACACACAAGTGTTAAAACGATTGAATTTAAATTTACTACCTACGTATTTTTTAAGACGGGTACAAGTACTATGGCTATAAGAAATAAAATTATATAACTTCTTAGATTTACGCGATTATTATTACTTGAAATTAAACTCATTTTAACGGGTTTTACGCGTTTATTTTATTATTTTTGATTTTCCGACGTTTCGACATTTTTACAAATGCCGTGGTCACGGGTAGACTGAGATGTTTGACGTCTTCATAGAGTTAAGTAAAAAACGATTTTTCGAATTCACCGCCATCTGTTTCGTAATTTTCTCGCATAGTCGCTCGGGTTTACGCAGTATACGCTGACAGTGTCTTTATTTTTCTGCTTATTGGTCTGCTGGTTGTTCTTTTTTATTTTGCTAAGTATTGGATCCCACGTTGGTGACAGCTTCCAACCATCTTCTCTATTGAAGTTAGGGTGTTTTTTAATTTCAATAGTTTCTCTTACCAGCCTAGGAATAAAATGTTTCTCTTTTGCTAGGATTTTAACGGTATCAAATCTTAGATAGTGGTTGGGCTTATCCATGGAATGCTCACAGACTGCAGATTTTGTATAGCGACGGTTTTTTACATCGGCGATATGTTCTTTTATTCGAGTAGACACGTTCCGTTTCGTTTGACCGATATATGATTAACTCTATGAAGACGTCAAACATCTCAGTCTACCCGTGACCACGGCATTTGTAAAAATGTCGAAACGTCGGAAAATCAAAAATAATAAAATAAACGCGTAAAACCCGTTAAAATGAGTTTAATTTCAAGTAATAAAATTATATTTCATACGTTTGTATTTTTATTCACGAATAAACATTCCTTTTCATAAAAGATAAAAACACCATGTGAAACTAAACGATCTGAGAAAAAGATGAAAGTAGGTATATTTACATAATGTGCTAACAACAATCTAGCCAATGACTAAAATATACCTACGTATATTTTAGTGTACACCTTTATCGGAACATCATATCACTCAGATAAACGTATAGGAGAGTTATGAATCGCCTTACGTATACTAATGTCTACGTAATATATTTCGATTAAATCAAATTCAGTAAAAATTTTACCTTTATCACACTTAATCCAGAACACAGAACTATACACATCACAAACATATAAATCCACATCGTTTTCATTTTATTTATTTAAACTAATAACAGGACTTAATTCTCATCTAATTTGTTTAAGAATAATGATAAATACTGCCGAGTGTATCATTTAAACGACACTTTTGACCTTTATACTGGCATAATAAGTATAAAGCATCTACTAACAATGATATTGATGGTCAGATAAAATCGATACTTGGTATTTTTTTCCCTTAAATTATATTTTTTTATCTTAAGGAAAAAACAACAAAACTAAAAAGTTTAACGATTTAATATAAATAAATGAAACAACGTTTCTGGCTAAATGTTTTCGTGTCAAATATGTTTTTATTTATTGAATATGTAAACATGCAAACTACTATACTTTTAGGGTAAGATCATATGTGGGCGTCACAGTGACAACTTAATCTTCTATTGCACATGTCATATTTCCTACTCGCGATTTCACTGATTTATCCTCGTGAAATCTCTCAAAGTTTTCATCGTCGATCAGTTTGTAAACATATTATTGTCGGTATTTGTACAGACTTTCTACTTAAATTGCTTTTGTTTTTATCTTGATTATCACAGGAGGTACTCTGCCAATGCCAGATTCTTTAGGCAGATCAGCGTAATATTGATCCTGGAATAATTGGCTTTATTAATATCACTCCTGGTTTCGTAATTTAATAAAATAATATTGTTGTTAACATCATTAGGTTGTTAAGAATTAATATTATTAAACTTAAGAGTAATGACAATAAAATCTTACGAACTTTTACCAACCTCTTTTTCATTTAATAAATCCAGTGGTCGACTAGCAGAATTTAGAGATATTACTATTTTTTGCTGCTTCTCTAATAGTTGATGGTTTGGCGGTAAAGTAAAATTACCTTTAATCATTTCTGTTACATAACGAGCCTAGAAGATAAAATTAATTAGGTTTATAGATACTTCTTAAAAGGATCGTGCCTTTCTTCTAACACTGTTTAAATTTGGAGATTTACCTAAGCTTCGATAGTACTACAAGACAAGTCCCATGAATTCCATTGTTGGTTGATTTATATTAACCATATATTTATATAGCGGCGTTACGTGTGTTGGATTAATTTGTAATTCACTAGATTGGTCCAAGAATGGATAATAGTATTGATATCCTGGAAAAAAACAGTAAGTTTCTAACTATTTAATAAGCTGTCTACTTGATAACTATGTTTTTATGACCAAACTTACCAGTACAATACACAATATCGTCCAAATCTTCATAGCTACCATCTACGAAAATTGCTTCAGTTGCATTAAGTTTTTTGACATCTGGTTTGAGAATAGGTATAGCTTTTAGGATATTTATTCGAAATGCTTCCTTTAACATGAGTTCTATGGACTAGAGTTTTTAGTATAAAGTAACGAATATTTATGTAAAACAAAAATGCCTTCTAATTAACACGGCTTATTAAGATTAGGGAAGGGTTTTAATTAGAATTGTGGACTAATTAGATGTATCTTCCTTGGATTAGTACAAGGGTGCACGTTGTCACCTCTGCAGGGAGACCGGGGCTGAAAGTGCCGATTTTGACAAAACCATACATAATTCGGATACACTAGGTACTATATCTGAAAATAGTGGTTTATCCTAAGCGAAATTTAGTCTATAATATGAATTTACCTACTGAGTTTGTATATTTTTAATAGGTTTTAAGAAAAAGTCATTTTTTTACACAGCGGCGGAAAGGTACAACCAACCCCACTTTGGGGCAAGTTGTGCCTTAGCTGGGGTTGGTTGTGCCGTTGATAATGTTAGACGTTTTACATGAATGAAAATTAATTTAGAATTGAAATTAAATAAATTTTATAATAATATATCAGTCTCTTAAAAAGTCTTTTTAAGATATCAACAAAAAAATATTAAATGTTGCAAAATAAAAAATATATCAAAAATTATTCTTCAAATGATACAGAGGACACAGAAATGCTAAGCTTTCTTCTTCTTCAATACATTGCAAATGGGCCCAATTCTTACATTCAACCCATTTTTCTCCTGAAGCAGAGTTAGAGTAGGCATCGCAGCAAAGGATGCTGTACCATTCTTGTTCTTCATTTTCGTCATCAGAACTGTCGTCATCTTGCAAAACTATTTTCTTAGTAGGGTTTTTAGTCAGTTTTTTGTTTGTTTACCTTTTCCCTTGCATTTTCTCTTGCCTTTTCCCTTGATAAAATTTCCCTAGGGGTTGGTTGTGCCGCGGCACAAGCAGCCCCAAATGAACGGAACATTACACCCCGTTTTCGACAGTTTAATGATTTGTCTCAAATAAAAAAAATACTCTGCTCAAAGCATTAAAATAATACTGCATAACAAAATAGAATAAATAACAAACATTTTATTAAAATTTATATATTAAAAGCACGAAAAATGTTAGCTTGCGACCAAAAAGTATCGAAGCGAAAATATTTACATACGTAGCGATGGACGAACCTGACGTACCCTGCGACACGGTCCGCGTAGCTGACGAAACTGAAATGGTGGCCGCGTATGCCAGACTGTTAGGCATTAGGAAACGCAATATGATCGTATATCTATCTGTTTCACTTTCAGCCCCGGTCTCCCCTAAGTATGATTTAACCTTTAGAGACAGACAGGTAGATATTTGTAGTTAATAATTTTATATACCTCTGTATAACTAAAGCGTGACTACAGAATTTTTTTCAATAATGTTGAGCGGGGAGGTACTAGAAAATAATTTATATGTTACTGTATGTACATTATGATTGTATAATTTCGAAAAGAGTGCCGAGAGTTTTTTCCGCCAGCTTTTTCTCTCGGTCTACTACGGCCATTGCTGATGAATGTAGTCCCGTGACATCTTTTTTTATTTTTTATTTTATGCTTTTGACAATGTATAAGAGATTAGTTTTTAATCCTACATACAATAAAGTAATTTCATTTCATTTCATTTAAAAATGCCGTAAAGTCGGAAAATAAAATATAAATTAATAAACGAGAAATGTTTCGTAAATCTTTTTAACTGGACAGTTGATGCATATGTAGGTATGTTAAAATTAATTTTCGGTATATACAAATATTAGTCGATAGAGTTTCGAAGTGTAAAATCCAGCTCCGCTACTTATATTATAAACAATCATAAAATAAGTTACGTTTTTACTGGCCAAATCTTCACGTAGCAAAGTAATTTCAAAATGTTTAAAAAATAGTATAAAACATACTTATTGCATATAAAACCTAAAACGATTTCTCACATTGAATAAAAATGGAATGAAAACATACCTTCTTAAGCAATTTCTTTCAATAAAACTTATACTTTATGGAAAGATGCATTAACAATTTTCAATGCATATTCAGATTTCGATCTCGGCTCATATCATCTAAAAGTCAAGTAGTAGTAACTTGGACTCCCCAAAGCTGAGGCACCACAATGCCTCCCCCACGCTACTAGTTCCGCGGGTAAATTAGATTCACGAGGACCCATTCTCGGCGACAACTGTATTATGCTACAAATTGACCATGAAAAAGAATTTAAGTGGACACTTGCCCCAGAAATACAGTATGCGATAAAATTGTAGATATTTTCAAGTTTAAAATATTGACTACTAAACCAAACCATTGGTATCAAAACAAAGTTTTTCGGCAAAACAAAATTACTTTAACTTAGAGTAAAATAAATACATAGGCACCTATCTTCTTACTAGCTTCTTTGATTAGCTGCTTCTTTTCATTAACAATGGACAAGATTATGTACTGTTATCTAAACTTAGCGCATTTAAACAATTGTCTATTAAATTCTATTTCTATTAATCTTTATATCCTGTATTATGGTAGATTCATAAGAAATGTTTGTATGTACTGTGTTTAACCCTCGGCTAGATTAGCCAGACGCATGCAGAGGGTTGCGCGAATCTCCGCCCCTACATTCGAAAATTGGAATTTGATTCCAGTAAAACTCGTTTAATGACCCTGGCTTTATGTCCACGCTGATGCAAGTGGTGAAGAATGAAATTAGCTTGTTGTATCTAGTTTATTTGGTCTTTTAATATTGTTATAAAAAAATGTTTTTTGAAAGAAAAAGCCCTATCAGTGGAGATGATCTAAATCGTTTAAAAAAACATTAAATATTTTACAAATAAATATTTCTAATTTAGTCACAAAGAAACACTTCTTTGTTACGGAGTTTTATCGCGTTTTTAGAAAATGTCTGCTTAGATAATTTAAATATCACTTAGGTAATGTTTCGCCAAATGACTCTGGTGCCACAAAGTATGAAGCTTAGAATTCACACTATTCCAATGGCTACAGCAGAATGCTTTCTCTATTAAATCGTATATTAATTGTTAAATACTTGACCATCGGTGTGTGTAATCGAATGTTCATACGACTCGCTAAACACGTTCCAATTTGTACTCTGCATCGACGGAGTACAGTTCAATTTAGCTTGTTTAGTTCTGAAACCCTCCTGTCAAAGACTATGTGGTGACCATCACAGGTCATGCTATTTAGACAAGAATTTCATATCAGAACTATGCAAAGTAACAGGTGAGCTTGGATGTTAATGAATAGGCTGGCACCTGTTTGTTGTATCAAAATGTAATAAGTTTGAAGACTTGATTGTTAATTTGACGAAGATTTCTCATTAAGAAGATCCCAGGAGTTGGACCAGTGTTCCATTACTACACAAAGTAATGTAGGTATGCCTAAGAGGAAAGTTTTCGTTGTTTTCTTTTTAAATAACTCAAACATGAATAAACAACTTAACGTAGCACTTATTTTACAAAACCACAGAGTGGAAAAGTGGAAACAACCAAGTCGAGCATTCTCAAACGGAGAAGTAACTTTCTCCTGACAGTTTGAATAATTGTGTCCGCAACTTGTGAAAAACCGCCATTAAAATGGTGACAGTCATGCGTGTGAGTGCAAAACTTTGCAAAACCACGTCGTTACCTTTGTGCTCCCTCGCTGACCAACCACCGGACTCAAAGGAAAGTAGAAATGTGTGATTTGAGCGTAAACGGGTATTATAGCAACTTAACGAGAATATTTCTTCTGTCCAAGAAAGCAATTGTTTTAAAAGGGTGAAATTTTGGCCCAGTTTAAAGTCTTTTCGCGAAAGTTTTCATAACCAATGGTTTAAACTAATAGGGTTTAAAGACCATAAAAAGAGTAAGGTAAATCTTGTAAGAGTTAACCATCTGAAGGTAAACCATTTTGCCCCAATATTATTTTTAACTTTAAAAATAACCCTTTCTTTTATCTATATAGGTACTAGTGGCCGCCCGCGACTCCGTTCGCGTGGAAGTCGGTTTCCCGGGGGAATGAGATGTTTTCCCGCGGTAAAAAGTACCCTATGTGTTATTCTGATGTATAACCTATATTACTGCAAAGTCTCATTCAAATCCATCCAGTAGTTTTTACGTGAAAGAGTAACAAACATCCATCCATCCATACATCCTCAAAAACTTTCACATTTATAATATTAGTAGGATTAGTAGGATCTATATAGGTACTTTTAATAAATCTGTAGAGAGGTCAATTCTGTACATGAAATATATTTCCAAAATAACTATCAGGGGGTGATTAGGGATCGATACTGATGCCAAAAATGCAATCAGTAAAATTTTTGTCTGTCTGTCTGTCTGTCGGACCGTTATGTCGGACGGATTTTAACGAAACTTGGTACAATTATTCTTCATACTCCTGGGCAGGTTATAGGATACTTTTCATCACGCTACAATCAAAAGGAGCAGAGCAGTGAAGGGAAATGTTGGGAAAACGGGAAAAGTTACTCAATTTTTTAAGACTACGTCGCGTGTGCAACCTTGATGGTTAAAGCTACACAGAAATCATGTATGACGGAAATGTCCTCCCTTAAAATTATATAAAAAATATCCCACGACAGCATATGTGCATATTTTATAGTTGACTCACAATAACACGAGTAACTCCCGATTGCAAGCAGTTCGAAGCTGTCTTATCATATTTGTCTACTCTTTCGTTTCAAAGTTGTTTTCAATTCGGATTTTTTATACAGTACTTCACTATTACTTTATTGAACATAGCTAAACATATTACATTGCCCGTAGCTTCGCACGCGTTGAATTCGGCACAGACAGAGAAAGTGCTTTGTAGTGATTATAAAGGAACTTTCTTAAAATGGAAGTTTATCCGCCGATTTGTGAATTAATAATGTTATGTCGAGTAACTTTTGTAGGATATCTTAGTGATAGTGATTGATCATACAAAATACTCAAATATCGATAGGCTCAATAGGTACCTACCTACATGACAAATTTTTAAATTCCTAATTCAGAAACCGGCGGAAAATGGCTTGGCATTTTTTTTAATACTACTAATATAATAAACGTGAATGTTTGTGATTACCTATGTATGGATGTACGGTAGTTTGTTACTCTTTCACGTAAAAACTACTGAACGGATTTGGATAAAACTTTGCAGTCATATAGGTTTATACATCAGAATAACACATAGGGTACTTTTTACCGCGGAAAAACCTTTCATTCCCACGGGGAACCGACTTCCACGCGAATGGAGTCGCGGGCGGCCACTAGTATATAAATAGGTATAATAATGTGGTTGCCTTATTGTTTATTAGGGTACGTAGCCTATGAATTGTTGTGATAGAAGAATATAATAAGAATTTGTCTCAAGATCTTATTCAAAATAAAAAAAAATATTAAAGCATAATCCAATCTATTTGAGTTTTGTATCCCGTACCTACCTACCTAATTAATTATTACTTCAGTGAAATTTTTACAATCAATATACATATATGGATATGAAGGTATTTGATTGATTTGCAAATTAGTAAGAAAATTACGTAACACATCACAACCCACCCTCTTACATGCCATTTTGCTAATATTTGCACTATAGAATATTTTTATAGTCCGGGAGCCGGGAGGCAATTTTTCTCAGTAATGGAAAAATTCCTCGGAAATCGGCGCTCTAGCCTAGAATCACCTTTAGCGGGAAATAAGGCGATATTTTTGTTTCCAACGACGTGAACAATAAATATCGAATTATATGAAAAGTGTTACATAGTTCCCAATTTTATAATATTGAATTGAATTTTATTTGTGTTTAGATAATTGGTAAAGTGAGATGATTTAATGCGACATTGTTCATATAGGTATAGGCTATGACTATAAAACCAAGAATACAGATTAAATAAATATGTTAGTTATTTATAGCCCTACGGACCCTGCGTAGATGTAAAGCCACTAAATAAAACATTTCGTAGCTTTCATTTCTATTCTCTCTCGCTTTAGAATTATGAAAGTTCAAACAATAACAATTGTAGGTTGAGGAAGTTAAGGTTTCACATCTATCAATTCAATAGTTTACTAAACCTCAGATGTATTACATTACATGCCAATAAGTTTAATCCTACTAATATTATAAACGTGAAAGTTTGTGAGTATGTATGGATGTATGGATGTTTGTTACTCTTCCACGTAAAAACTACTGGACGGATTTTGATGAAACTTTACAGAAATACAGGTTATACATCAGAATAACACATAGGTTACTTTTTACCGCGGGAAAACTTCTCATTCCCACGGGAAACCGTCTCCACGCGAACGGAGTCGCGGGCGGCCACTAGTAATCCATAAATACAACAAATAATACAAGTATATACAGATATTAATATGATCAATAGCATTCTCAGACATTTCATCCCGCGTGCAGAGTATTACAGATGCCCGTACAAAAGACCCAGTAAGCCTTAAGAAAACCTTTGGTCACTGCTAGAATGAGTTACCTTATAAGATTACCTACACAAAGACAAGCTTACCGCCTCTGTGCTGGGCTTAACTTTTCACTTGTCAATGTAAGTATTTGGAAAAATTGTGGAGGAGCAAATTGTTACAGAAATAACTTGGATCCACTTTGTGGTGGACACAATGAGGGCTTAGAGGGAGAAAGCCAAGGGGATGTTTGGCTGTCGGTACATGTACAATTAAGGAGTGAGTAATTTCTAGAATGTACAAAGTTTGTTTTCTTTTTTAAAATTAGGTTATTTCATGCCAAAAAATTCAGAGGACTTAACAAATCTAAAATTAGAGACAGAAAATAATCACGTACTTATTTAATCTACAACGCAATTATCTAACCAAGTAGGCACAGTATTTCCAACAAATGTAATAAATACCTGTAAAGGTACAGCTGATTCACTAGAATAATAAACGAAGTAATAAATAGATCCGCTTTAGCAATTACAAAGATGTTGTGGTAATAGTATTGTAATCCGAGGTAATTCCTAATGGAATCATACAGGTGACGTCACAGGACGAATCAACCATGCTTTGATGGAACACTGCTTGTCAAAGTGTTTAACTTGTTTACGAAATGACGTCATTTGTTTCGATTGAAATTAAGCTTATAATGTCACTTCTTAGATTTACGTGTAAAATGTCTCAAACGTCGGAAAATTAAATATAAATCAATAAACGCGTAATAACCAAAATTTAATTTAAAAATGTTTGAATAATCAAGCTTAATTTGAAGTATTATGGGTAATACCCATGGGTAGTAACACCAATGTAACACAACTTTTTAATATTCATGCGCCTGTTAAAAACGTTAAATTAAAGAAACCACCTGCGCCTTGGATTACTGACGAGGTTCGTCAGGCTATGGTGCAGCGGAATCGTTCATATAAAAAATATATAAAGAATCGTTCTCAAGATAACTGGGAAACCTTTAGATTAGCACGCAATCGTTGTAATCAGATGGTAAGGGTAGCTAAACGCCGTCATATTCATAATAATGTCCTCAAGTCCTCCTCTGCTGATGTTTGGAAATTTCTAAAAAACCTAGGTTTCGGGTAATCTTCTCATAACATTGGCAGCTTTCCTATTCCTATCAATGCATTGAATCATCATTTTGCGTCCTCTACCAAAATTGGACCACTTGATCTAAATTGCACATTAAGTTACTTGCAGAATTTGCCTCCATTTTCACCAAATTCCTTTACCTTTTCTCCTACTTCAGCCGATGAAGTTCGCAAAGTAATAAATAATATTAAATCAAAAGCCATAGGTGCTGATGATATTGGCAAGGTGATGATAAGTCACATACTTGATATTATTTTACCGGTCCTAACCCACATCTTCAACACTTCACTGACCACAGGGGAATTTCCTCAAATCTGGAGAACCGCTTACGTTCGACCATTACCCAATACGTCCAATCCTCTTTTCCCTAATGAGTTTAGACCGATTTCTATCATACCTTTTCTGTCCAAAATCCTAGAGTCCATTGTTTTCTCCCAGTTATCTAAATTCGTTCTAGATAATAATCTCCTATCTCCTTTCCAATCTGGCTTTAGATTGGGTCACAGCACCACTACTGCCCTTCTCAAAATTCTCGAAGATGTCAGGGAAGGTCTTGAGGGGTCACGATTGACTATACTTGTCCTAATTGACTTCTCCAACGCGTTCAATGTGGTTAATCATGACATCCTACTTAGCGTTCTCTCACTTTTGCCTGTTTCATCGGTTGAATTGCGATGGTTCCAATCCTATCTTCGTGGTCGTCAGCAACAAGTTCGTATCGGTCAGGAATCATCCAGCTGGTGCGAACTGACCGCTGGTGTTCCACAAGGCGGTATATTCTCTCCTTTGTTATTTTCAATATTCATTAATCTCCTAACTTCCCACTTCAAATGCCCTTACCATCTTTATGCGGACGATCTCCAACTTTATTCGCATGCTGATGTTAATAACATCAACACTGCAGTGGCTGCATTAAATGACGATCTGGCATCGTTAGCAGCATGGGCAAAGAGTTTTGGCATACCCGTGAACACAAATAAGTGCCAAGCTATAGTCATAGGCAGCTCTCGTCGACTTACAATGTTAGAGCAAACAACGGTGCAAAACCTGACATATAATGGAACATTAATACCTTATAGTAGTGTTATTAAAAACTTAGGTATTTACGTAGATAAAACTCTATCGTACCTTGTCCAATCTTTAATAATCCCTATACTCGACTACGGTGATGTCTGTTATTCAGACATCACGCAAGAACTTCTACGCAAATTGGATCGCCTCCTAAACAATTCAATAAGATTTATCTTCGGTCTGAGAAAATACGACCATATTTCTGAGTATCGATCAAAACTTAATTGGTTACCCATTTCTAAAAGACGTGACGTCAGACTTCTGTGTACTCTTTTCACTATTTTAAATCATCCGTTTGCGCCGGCATATCTTAAATCTAGATTTAGATATCTCGGTTCCGCTCCCGACAGAGACCTGCGTTCTCGCTCTGAGCTCAACTTAGAAATTCCTTCCCATCATTCCGATTTCGTCCATAACTCCTTTACCCTTAAAAGTATACAACTCTGGAACTCTTTACCTCTTATCATCAAAAAATCGTCTAACAGGAACAGCTTTAAACGTTCTTTACGTGAATTTCTTTCCTCATGATTTAATTTAAGTTCTATAGTCATTGATATGTAATGTTTTATATTTTCCTATATTTAATATATAATTATATATATACATATATATATTTATTATTAGTATATTTTTATATTGTGTTAAAATATGTATGTATTTCATTTATGTATTATGTTCTATTTATTCTTTAATTTAAAACCGCTATTATTTTCTCACTTTAGCCAAATGGTTGACTGGGAGAGAATGCCCATGGGCATTAAGTACGCCATTGTACATTTAGTACTGTAAGTTTTAAATAAATAAATAAATAATAATCTTTTGTCACTGTTTACGTAAATTTTCTCAGAGTATTAATTGCAATTGCTAATAACATAATTATAATAAAGCTATGTGCGGTCAAAATGTAAGCATTGTTCATAATGCAGTCTTATGTGTTTTGATTTTTAGGTGACAATGTCAAAGTCATTGAACTCTTTATGTTTCATTAAAATACAGAAAATTGTAACGTTTAAGGCTGGTGATCTCATTCTCATGATCTAATAGTTGTACCGCAAACTAATTGATACGTGTTAATAAATATTGTAAAATAATGACTCAAATGTATGAATCAGTAAACTCATGTTTGAGTTTTTTTTATTTGCACGTTTTACTACATTTTACTTTACATTTATATACGTACTATTTTATTATGAAATGCCTTTTTTATAAACATATTTTATTTATTTATTTTATTTTCATAGGAAAACAAACAGTTACTTAAGTCTATTTAGGTGCTAAAATTAAAAATCTATAAAACCATTGACATGTTTTCACATTTAAAATATGCTTCGATAACTTTTTTATTTGTGTTATATATTTTACAAATGTTATGAGTTGAATGCACTTCCTATTATGCTGAGAATATTTGTACAATAAATGTACAACACAGCTCATTAAGCTCGTAACTAAAATAATCATACAAATCTTTGAGAGCCAGAGTCCATAATCGGCTAATACTCGTGCTCTTTTATCATTGGGCATAACACAAGACGTCTAATGCGGAATATCGAATGAATCGATCGCATTATGCGCTGATACGACTGATGGTTCAGAAATCACCCTTTGTGCCGCCAACAAATGATAAATACGGATTATAGGCTGCGAATCTAATGCGGGGAAATTCAGAGAGTATTTTCATACGTTTTTTTATTGCTTTGAGATCTGAGCGATGTATTTATCATCTCAATTTAATATAGAATAAATAGACTCCAATAAATCGATAATATGTGATTACAAAAGGTATGGAAGTATATGGTATTAGCTACCTACCTATACCTACAATATGTTGTTTCTGATATCTTATAACTCTAAGAGTTAAGTTATGAGTTAGTTATTTTTTGACTATCAAAACAGTCAAATCATATATTTTCAATATTGCCATGCCACGTCTCGCCTTTCAATAACTCTAATAATGAAATATCTAATCATTGGAAATCTTAATAGTAGCAGGTCAAAAGTGATTATATTTTATTAATTTTTTTGTATATTTCTGCTTGGAAAAGAAGTTTTTTGTCTAAGTATTTTTACCTAAAAAATAACATCAAAGTTACATAATATGTAACCATATTATGGAAAAAAATATAAAAGTAGTTTAATGGAAACCGCAAACCTAAGTTATAATAAAAATGCCATTAAAGAAATTTTACCTACAGTAACCGACTAATAGTAAACTTTTAATATTCTTTCATATTCTTACTTTATACCTACATTTAAAGGAATTATAACTACCCGCCTGATCGGGCTTCCGAAACCTTTCAAGCTTACCAAGTCTTATGCATCTCTTTGAATTATTGAGCACATTTAATGTACAGAGTGAACATAGCAGTGGTTGGCCACATTCATAAACAACTGACAAAGGCAGTGCCACCATTTAGGGAGGCACAAATCCGCTTACAACCCGCCAGCATTAAAGAGCTCATCAAAAATGGACGAGTCACTCTGAATGCCCTGAATATGGCTGCTGACATTTCGAAAGTCGAATTTTCGTATCGGCGGGAGAATGTAGGATTAAAGTTAGGTTATGTATGTAGTTAGTTAGTAGGCGAAAATTATTTGACTTTATAGTCGTTAATCGTGACTTGAATTCTAAATTCTGCATTAATAAGTCTTAGATCGTTATGTAAGTAAAAAAGGTAAGTACATCAATAAATAATAATCTGAGCAATAAAAATATAATAGACCTACCAAGATGCGTATTTATTATAGCTTGTTACATTGTACTCTATCTTTTAGGTAGGTGACTGCTATGTTTTATGCTTATTTAATTGTCACTTAAACAATGTAAACGACTTCATTTAATTAAGACGAATAAGCTATAAATAATAATGTTACGTTCTTAATCCGAGACATAAACGAAATATGATTCTAAACAAATCAAATGAATACGATCTATATGTATAGTCGGCAATTGTTTTATTTTTTGTACTAATGTACATTGATGTTATATTGTTTATATTGAACCGAAACATACAAAATTTGTGTAGTACCTAATCGGTCTGTGGTGGGCGGGGTTCCGACAATCCTCCACTCACGGATTACAGGGATTGGGGCGGACTGTGCATTTTAAAACAACCACCTCTTTGACTGTAGCCGAATTTAAAACATATCTACATCTACAATTGTGTTACTTATACAAAGGAAGGATTGTTTTTCAGGTTAACATTATACTACCAGACCAATTTGGAAATAATGATTAGTGAGCTTAATTCTACAAATATTATAAATGAGAAAGTTTGTGAGTATGTATAGATGTATGGATGGATGTTTGTTACTCTTTCACGTAAAAACTACTGGACGGATTTGAATGAAAGTTTACAGTAATATCTATACAAATATAATAAAGCTGAAGAGTTTGTTTGTTTGTTTGTTTGAACGCTCTAATCTCAGGAACTACTGGTTCGAATTTAATTTATATAAAATCACGCTGCAACTATAAAGAGCGAAGAAATAATGGAAAATGTGAAAAAAACGGGGAAAATTATTCATCCTTGAGGGCTTCCTTAGCGTGCGCTGTGAAAATGGTTCTAGATACCAAAAATATATGTATACAAGAATTAAGAGAATTTTTTACCGCGGGAAAACTTCGCATTCCCACGGGAAACCGACTTCTACGCGAACGGAGTCGCGAGCAGCCACTAGTAGGTTATATACATCAGATAACACATAGGGTACCTTTTTACCGCTGGAAAACTTCTCATTCACACGGGAAACCGACTTCCACGCTAACGTAGTCGCGGGCGGCCACTAGTTTATATATTTATTTTTCTATTTTGATCGTAGCGATAATGGTGGCTATAATAGCCCTACTGCGCGTAGATCTACCTACAGTGTGTACTAATTAAATAGGTAGTTAGGTTAACATTTTTAATTACTATAAAGCACAAATAGGTGACTGTATTAGATCTTTACTAAATCTCCAGAAGAGAGTCCCTAATACCTTCGCTTTATAATAAGACAAAACAATGTCTTTTTTCAAAATAATGTTACTCATTTAACATTTCTTAGGCCGTGGCAGGCGGAGAGTAGTATTCGCAGTATATAGAATTTATAACAGAAATTTGTAAAATACCTACTTACTTTATATAAAATTTACAAAATAAAATAATAAAGATATAATGAGGTAAAATAAAAATAAAAAAAAACATATGAGTGACATTAAACTCCTAAATTATTTTTCGAGTTAACCCAACTATAGGAAAAAAAACAAAAATCTACTTACATGTGTAATAGGGTAATAAAAGTGTAAACTTATTCCGCAACCCCAACTTATTTGCATAATAAGCCAGCGACAGCTTTTAAAAGAAATAGGCATGAACATAGTTATGACGCTTACAAACAGGGTTCCGTTCATAAATTTTATAATAAATAAAAAATATGCAGCGATCTTTAGTTTGGTATATGTATAAGGCGTCATTTGGTTGCCATAGCTTTTTTTTATTTGAATTATGAGAAAAATGGAAACTTAATCTAAGCACAACCCTTTTTGTGTGAAGCAAGCACTTGTTTAAGCACTATATAAAAAGGTTTTTATAATATTCTCATAATTTTCATCTCTTAGTTGCTATATTTTTTTAAACGTTTTTTGGCACCTATATTTTGTACAAAACACGTGTTTTGAAATTACTAATTTGACGATTCTGACGCGACAGTTAGCATTTTAACGTTCAACATTTCAGACACAGGCTCAATCCTCAATATTTAGATATGTTCATTCAAACATTAATTACATTGATAGTAAGTTAAAAAAATCTATCAAAAAGCTGCCGACGACGGTGTAGAAATTACACTTAACGTAACCTTTAGGTAGTCATTTTTTTATTTAGAAACCGATTATGCAAGGCGGTGAAAAGTTTGGCATTTTGAGGGACCTTCTTGCATAAAGGTATAACTTTTATCTTTCAAATAAACAAATATTTCCAACAGAACCCTGAAACCGTGCATAATGGCTTTATAAATAGATTTCTTAATACATTTGCTATTAACCTTCCTTCCATTTTGATGCGTCGAGCGCCGAGTTGTATGAATAAATCATATCAAATAACTATCAAGGGATGAACCTTTGTTTTCATACAAAATATTTTTACGGCATGTTTTGACAGACATATCAACGTGTATGGATTTTTAATGATGGCAGTTGAGAGTTTTTTGTTTTAAGATAATGGTGTAATAGAATTTCTTACTTAAAGGGATATATTTTTTTATTTTTTGTTGTTTTAATGTTATTTAAGTTTCAGTGTAAAAACAACTAGTAAAATATTACTTTTTAAACAGGAAGAAGGTACACTTAACGTTAGTAGGTAATCGTGGAAACATCAGGTGACGTAAACTTCTCAATTCTTTAATTCTTCTTTATACTTGTATTAAAAGTTCACACGTTACCTATTGACAAGACGGCGTATTCTAAAGTATCCACTTTGATTGACTGATAGCTAAAATGTTATTACTACAGGGTTTAAAACAAAGTCGCTTTCTCTGTCCCTATGTATACTTAAATCTTTAAAACTAAGCATCGGATTTTGACGCGTTTTTTTTGTTAGATAGAGTTATTCAAGAGGAAGGTTTACATGAATAACATAGTACAGGGAAAGGAGTTTTACTCCGAATTTTACGCGTGGCAAGCCGCGCGGGTAAAAGCTAGTTAATAGTAAAAGTCATCGCTTAGAAAACTAACACTTTTTGCAAGTCCCTTCAAAACAACATCTATGTACCCGTAAGTAGGTATTTATACTTAGAATCCACTTATTAAATTCCAAATCATTGGCTTCTAACATTACCTCTCTATAGGCTTTTCTTCTTTTTAACGCAATTCGTCGTATTTTCTCGCATCGGAGAGGTTTTAAGTCGCGTTCGGTGATTTCTTCGTTGGAGGGTAGATTCAATTTTTCAAACATACTCAGTAGTACACGGGAAAGTAAGCTGGAATCCCGGAGGATGCGACGGAGCGTCCTGTGTAGAGATGGGCAATGAATGAGTGCCTTTATATGATTTAATATGATATCTTTTAACTACGATTGATTTTCAAGGAAATGTAAAACTTATATAGATAACTATCTTACTTACTCGGTTAATAAATGCATGGTGAAATCACAGATCTTATACATAGGTAGGTATATCAGAATTAACATTTCCTTTCGTTTGACTTTCCTTATTTTAAAATCTATAGACAATCAAAACAATCACATTCTGTTATTTTTCCTTGTTCACTATTTGAGTCGTTAAAGATCATTTAATAGCACTGCAATACGTACAAAAATGTTCAAGAATTGCAATACTAGAAAAAGCCTCGTTCACACATCACTACTCTGTCACCTGCAGAATGTAAGCTGCTCGGCGACGGCGCGTGTCACGTTGATTGAATCTCCGCGGATAGATTGCAATGGCGGAACGACGCGGATGGTGACGCGTGGAGTCATGGGTCAGAAGATACTTACAACAATAACGACTGACGCTGCAGTAGTAATTGAATCGTTATAGAAAATATATTTACAACGCCATATCATTATTGTAAAGGATGAATAAGCAGATAAAATGAAAATTTAACAGTCCTATTTAAAACATTGCGATTATTGGTAAAATAGTGTTTCATAAAAAAATAGATTAAAACTTGTTTACTTTGAGTTATCTATACAATATGTATCTCTTAATTATGGCTTTACAGTAAAATTGCAATGAAACCTATTTCCAAATATGTACCTACACATTTACTATAGCGAATCTTTTATCCCGATGTTATTTACTAGACTACTAAATTAAGTTACAAACGCCTTACAACTCAAAATTCTATTAATTCAAACCGATATCAACTGGATCGCCTTATTAATATTTTATTGACAGACTTAGTCATTATCCACGGCGGAGGCAAAGGCGTGTTGTTGAGCGGACGCTTTGTCGCACCGTCGGCAGACGCCCTAATTATTGCTCTGTGCCTGACGTGAGCGCCGCTCGGAATACAACCCCTGTTTAAATTGAAAAATATTTCTAAAATGATGTTTTGGACAAAAATAAATGTTTAAATTTTCATTGTTTATTTCCGTAATAACTAATTTACCAACTGTTTTTCTCAGTTACCAATTTAGAATAAAGTAACAATATTGTTTTTGTATAAATGTATTGTAGGTACTTACTTATTTTATTGAACGTGTATTATTAAAAGGAATATTATCCATTTAGAGTACCAACCATATTTGTTAATTATTTTTATTAAGAAGTAGAGTTTAGTTACTACTTTCAGCTAAATCAACCCTATTAGGTTTTGTCTAACTACTTAATATAAGCTTACTTGAAGAATAAGGGACAAATATCATATTCGTTAAACTTTAAAGTCATACAATAATTCTAGCTAGAAATTTGACTATTACGAGAATTTTAATTTCTATTGATAAATTGAAATACAATTCTAAGTACTCCACATTAAATTTTATGGTAGTTTTCAGCAAATTACCTGCAGAATGGTCGCGAAGTCACGTCAGCTGATCCGCGACAATGAAGCCCTTCGACTGGAAAATTGTAAGAAATTGCATGTTTTCCTACAGACTGCACTCTACAACATTTATACGGTACTTTGCGATTAATATTTATGAATTTACAGCGTTTAAGTTGTTTGGTTATTGCTTACTAAAGTTAGAATACGTAAATATATGATTTATAGAGTAAGATATTAGGGTCCCTAATTTAGGGACTCGGATTATAAACAAATTTTAATAATTCTGAGATAAATGATACTTCTATAAGGATCTGTCCTACTAATATTATAAACGTGAAAGTTTGTGAGTATGTATGGTTGGATGTATGGATGTATGTTTGTTACTCTTTCACGTAAAAACTACTGGACGGATTTGAATAAAACTTTACAGTAATATAGGTCAGAATAACACATAGGGTACTTTTTACTGCGGGAAAACTTTAATTTTGTGGGAACTATGAAATTTCCTATTTCGGAGAAGTATAGTGAGCGTTCCTAATAAAATAAGCTAGATTCAATGCTACAGATCTGTGTAGCAGTTGCTGCTTGCAAAACGACTGAGAGATAATTACGAAATAAATTAAAAAGGAAATAACCTAATATTTTATTATACCTACCGAATTTGCCATTATAAAAACTTAATAAAACTTTTCAAATAGAATAATCTCCTCAAGGTAGGGTGCCAGGCGCCTCATGAATATTTTAGTTGATTCTATCTATAGGACAGATTGCTGCCACTTTCCTGCAGGCGTTCACGGTGCATAAGAAACTAAATGTAGTTACAGCTTATGGCTTTTGGATTTACCAGCAAATTGGGATAATGTAAGTGTTTATTCAATTATAAAAAGTATTTGGCAACTTTATAAGTTTTAGGGTGAATTTTAAACATCGAAGGTAGGTAGATAAGTAGGTACCTGACGCATAATTTGATCATATTATTGAAGTGTTGGCTTGTTCTTGTTCCTAATGTTCTGTAAGGATTGTAAGAGTAATTAAGGTAATTTACACTTGAAACTTTCGGATTGGATTGAAACTCTCTCCGTGGTTTAATAAATTGTTTAAACAAGTAAAAATTTTGTAATTTATTTTTATTTGCGTTTTGGTTTTAATCAAAATAATCATAGGCTAAGAGTCTGTGACTGCCAGACTTGTCATAGTACTCAGTACCTACGGTAGGTAGATAATATGTAAAAACCCAACTGTAGTTAGTGTAAAACTTACGCCCTCAATTGTGTCATTAGGTACACAGTTTTGCTATTTGCTTCTCGCTGGAGTCACTATTATCAAACTTTATAGTCCGCGCCCTTTTTTAGGTTTGACGGGCATGTGCTTAAAAAATCGTAGTAATTTAGATATATAAATTACGGTGAAACTAAAACTATATTATACAGATGTTGTGTAAATTGCTTGTTGTTCCATATACAATATCTATATTATACGATTAGAGTTTTTTTTTCAAATCTCTTTTTTTCTCCTGTTTGTAGATGTCAATGCTGTCACAACACACACAAAACAGGATTGAATCTTAGAATGGAATCAATTATCAAATCCCGAACGCCATATGAAATTAAAGGGCTCTTGAATCTCGACCCCTCGCCAGGCCATAATCTAGTTGTCACCCCGCTCTACAAGACTCGGTTAAAATCGCAAGGCTAATAAAATATTTTGACCCCTTTATGAGTGAATACGCCTATTGCACGGTACTGGTAGGGTTACTTTGGAGATAAAAAATATTTGTTAAAAGAGAGATTTATAAACTGTTGTAGGATAAACTTGGCAGATTAACTATTCATAAGTGATTCCATGTTTAGTTTAAGACGCTGAAAGGGATGTATTTCTGTAGTGATCGATTTTTCCTATAAGTAAGAAAAGCTGTTAACTAAAGAGTTAAAGTAAACACCAAAATTTCATACTCACGATGCTAAAGAACGGTACCTGACACGTTCAGGAACATTTTCTTTCTTAGGTACTGGACCTAAAGTTGTATTTTATTAGTATTGATATTATATGGAAATGGTACTGAAATAAAACTTTTTTTTCATCAGAGATTTTTGCACAAATTTTATCAGCGATGGTACCAACGAACCCCTTCGGAACTATTCGGATGCGACAATAATTGAAGTTCGTGCCCGGAGGCATTCATAGCAAATAACTTTATGTGCCGTTTAGCGAACGAAATTCTGAGTGTTTTGCTTACGGAGGGCACTCAGACAGGGTGCATCATGGTGCGAAAAATAAACAAGCCGTAGATTCTTGTCAAGCTTTGGTCGGTGCATGGGCCAATTAAATTATCGTGCAAATACAATTTGATTGTATACAAAAATGGTGTAAATAGTAAAATTAAAAATCACAACAGTTAATGCTTATTGGATAGCACTGAATTTACTGAACTGATATGATAGATAACATTACATTTAACACTTGACGAGAGCTGAAAAGTTTGGTAATTGGTTCCTTTAAACATGACCGATGGACATCTTACTATCCTACTAATATTATAAACCGGAAAGTTTGTGAGTATGTATGGATGTTTGTTACTCTTTCACGTAAAAACTACTGGACGGATTTGGATAAATCTTTACAGTTATATAGGTTATACATCAGAATAACACATAGGGTACATTTAACCGCGGGAAAACTTCTCATGCCCACCGGAAACCGACTTCCACACGAACGGAGTCGCGGGCGGCCACTAGTGGATCATAAATTTAGGAGAACCTTTATGTAATAAAAGACAAAACACAAGAAGTTATAACAATTGTTTTGCTTATGTTCCTTCAAAAAAGGCTACCTCCTGCATGCAGAACTACATACAAAATGTATTACCAAAAGAACCATTTAAAATTCTAAGTAAAACTAGCATTAACACAAAAATGTCGTGCTTTCACTCGCAAATACCTATTTTAGTAGCAGGTGGTAGTTTATAACCAGCTAATTAGGTTCCAAACCTGTTATTATGTAATAGTATGTGTAAGCGCAGATTTTCGTGACCGTCTTCATTAGAACGAGGTTTACCTGCAACTTGAAGCATGGGGAAACTGATGGACTGCTATTATTTACTGGAATATGCCAGTTAAAAAACTTTTGAAGTGTAAAATATAACTTTAACATTTATGAATGCGAGTAGTTTTAAAATGTCGTTACAAATTATTTTATGATCATTATTCGTTTACTTACCTTTGACTTACAGTCTTAACCAAACGTATTTAAATTCTACTATGTCTATGATTTTACCTGATATCTATATATCTGATCTAAAGGCTTTATTGTGCAAACCGCTTACTGCTACAAAATCCTTAAAAAGTATACCTAATTTTTAGAAGATGTTACAGCAAATATTCCTTGATTTTCAGTTATTAAACCACTTCGTTTTAAAAAACTCTTACCTTTTGGTTCAAGACTCAACAAATTGTTGAAGTTAAAACACAGGAGTGTATATTTAGCAGCTAATTGTGCCTTGTTTATTGGTTCCACATAATTGAGTCGATTATGAAACTCGCCCCCGGATTGTTATTAAGACAGCTTCAAAGTTGGCTCTCTAGGGATGGGGTTGTAAAATATCGATAAGTTGCTTTCTCCTCACTTTTTAATTTAGAGTTAAGTATCTTTGAATCTACGTTATGGAATGGCTTTATTAACTAAAAGTTGTTTTACACATTGTTTTAACGGGTACCTATTAGAATGCTTACTTTTAGCAATATTTCAAATAATAATAATACAGAAAATGTAATTAACACTTAAGATCTTAAATAAGTAGGTACTCACTTACTCACTGAGTGCGTTTCCTATTTTATCAAAAACTGTTAAATATGTCCCATCTCTAAATAAAAATATTGTCTGAGCCTCGGCGGAGGGCGTCAAAGAAACTGCCTTAATTTAATTATTTTCACCTTTTAATAAATTGCTTCCCTTCGAGAGGTAACAATTAGCTACTGCTGAAATCTTAGTGGAAAATATTTGTAGCAATTTGAGAGGTATTTAAAAATAAAGAAAAATAAAAAATATACAAAAAATTCTATTTTTAACAGCGTCTGTGAGTGGAGGCTTATCTTCAGTTTGAAAACTCTTTTGATAAAATAGCACATTAGTTTAAACTAAATTTATTTTTGTGATTTTATATTTGAGCATGTGGAGCAGTTTGATATGTCCTTACAAAGTAATCATATTAGTCGTTGAAACAATAACAGCTTATAACTTGCTTTGATATTATATAAGTTGCTTAAAATAATAATAATGTGACTAAATTAAGCATGAGCAAGTATTTAAGGGGTCAAACCATCGATAAAGGGAAACATTGCCTTTTTTCATTTATTGAATTTTTTTTCTTTACTAATTAGAATACTTTGCTCAGTCGTATACAAATCACCCGCGCCATACAACTTATCACCTAATAACTTTCCCAGTGTTTATTATTTTCTCCGCGTCTCGCATTCCCTATTATTTTTCATTAGGATTACGCATCGCCTGGGCTGCATCAAATAGTAAATAGCCACGGGGCTGGAAATGCATTAGTGTTGAGTATTTATTACTAGACACTAGATACTGTAGCCTGGGGGTAGTTGCAATGAGGTTTGGAAATGTTTTATCTAAAATGATAATGTTACCTAAATTTTAGAAATAATAACGGGTATCAAGGATCGTGTCTATGGTTAGTTTAAAAAACAAACGTATAATTTATTATTTGGAGATTCAAAGACATTAAATAGCTTATACTTTTATTGTACTTTTTCTCTTTTTAACTAAGTTTTGAATCATAAAATATGTTTCTGATTGTCGATTGATAGTTCCATTATCCATTATCTAGGTAGATTTTCTTCAGACGACCTTCCTTTATTTCTTTACATCATACTATGTATAAAGCAATGTCGCAATCAGTGTTTCTTTCCACTAATTCTATCTTAACCACTTTATAGTTCGTAAGTTTTTCTGATTGTATAGTCAGTTTGTTTTTAAATGCATCATGAAATATATTTTTGATATACTGTCAAAATAAACTACTTATGTCATTAGTGGAAAATAAAAAATACACTACTCAGCGCCTAAGATTTCATCTATTTAAAAATTACTTGTGTCTAGCGGCATTGGGATCTTATCCTATCGATTTAGACTTTCAGATATAACACTATCATAATTCAATATCGTGCCAGTAATTTCCTAAAAAACATAAAAAATATAACGTTTTACTCCTACGTGAATCATTTTTGACAGTCAGTTAAAAGCATCGGTTACCCGATGAACCGTTTCGACACAAACTTACGTGTAACCATACACCAACGGAATCAACTCAGCTTTTTATTGACATACCCCACCCTACTTCCCCCTTATTCTCTAGCCCTGTAGGTTCAATTTCGCAGTAAAAAATATAAGTTTGTGAGCATACATTTGGGGTAAAAGGCCACTTTGCAGCTTGCAAGTTTCCTGTATGTCACCTTGTCGTTTCTATGGAGATCAACGTTCGGTGCCCATCTGCAGGATTGATTTCATGGTGCGTTATGGGTGAAATTACTACTGGGGTTTTTGTAGGTGGTGCCTACCTACTAGTGGAATAGGTGTCAATGTTTTTTGGTTTAAGTAAAGGTAAGTCAATTTATTGTAAGGTATGTTGTATGTGGTTTATTAGAATAAGCATACCTACAGAAATATTTAAAGTAAGCATAGCATTTGGTACGTAGCACTTGAGATTATTAACCCATTGGGTCAACCGAAGTGAATGGTCTACAAAGATATCGAATCAGTTTACTACAGTTAGAAAAATAAGGAATAGGTAATTTATCTAAAGCAATTTTATTAAAACATAACCATAACGTAAGATTTGCGTCAGTAAAGTTATAACGTTTAAACTAGTACTTGTAACAGCGAAAAACGCTTTACAAGCTTTTGGTCCGTAACATCACATCCTTAACTTAAGATTGACATCTTAGAAACTTGCAGCAAATTCTCTCAACACAGAATTCAAGTTCCTTTTTACTGACGAGCTGTATGTATCATATATTTCTTTTTTAAGTCCATACTCGTAATAGAAATAGCATATATGCATTTGTAGGGGCTACGATAGTTTCTGATACTCATTATTTTTGATCTTCAGTTTGTCCAGTATCAAAAGACAAACGTCAAGAGCAAGGCAACCTCAAATACAAAATCCGCTATTTATTTTCAATATTTACCTACACAGAGACCACTTCCGGTATGAGTGCCATTTACAAGGTACACATTTGACACTGACAGGACAGGGGTAGAAAGTACTTCCGGTCAGCCATTTTGTCTTTTAAAATCAAAGTCGTTTTCAGAGTGTATGATAAAAGTAAATTCATGTATGATATTAGTTGTAAGTAGTTTAGTATTTTGTATTTTTGCAAAAACATTACTTATTACTAAGGCTTGTAAGGTTTATTGTTTACATCGAAAAAATCGTTTAATGTAATTCAACTGAGGGTGTTCAAATAATATTTTTATAGTAAGTGGTTTATAGCAATGAGGAAGATCTTAACTTTTAAATACCTTTAGTTCGATGATACATATACACTTATCCTTCTGTCTCTATATAGCTTTTAGTTTCCGTTTTGTAGTTAATAAGCATTTTTAGCATAATAATATCATGTAGTTTCTAACCCTTGTCCATCTATAAGAAAAATTCAATACAAAATCTCTAGGGATTCAGAGCTAATATCACTGCGATCACAGATTTTCTGAGATTTTGTAAATTTCAAGCAATTTTGATCTTTATTGTAAATTGAATTGAGTGGAAAATCGAGGGCATTAAATTGTCTCGTCACCCTTCAGACTTCTTTCTCGTGTTTTACTTTCTTGTCGTCTGTTTAAAAGCTTTTTCTTTACAGAGAAATTACATGTTTTGTAGTTTTTGTACGATATTAGAATTTAAACAAATTTAATAGTGTTTTATTACGTTTCTAAATTAAATATTTTTATATTATAATATAAAAAATATATAGATAATTTATATCATCTTGATGTAGGTCAATTTGCCTCCATTGTCCATCATTATTTGTTCTAGAAAAATTAAAGCAAGTGTTATATTAATGCCAAATATAAAATTTAGGAATATTACTGTTATTATACTTATTTCATAGAATAGTCTTTTTTCAAGCAATCGAGGTATATACCATCTCTATAGTAACAACAAATAATGTAATGTTATTTGTCCCATAATTACATAATGAGGGTAGTTAATAAATAGTTAAATCAAGTCTGACATTTGCTGGAGCGAAGTAAGGGTGCTGGTGCACGTGCGGTGACATTCCGTGGCGTGATTATGTCGGTACGTGGGACCACAAATTACAGACAATTGTGTATGATTTTTTTAATATGCATGCAATTTATCGGCTCGTGAAATACAATCACATCACAATACACGATAGAATGTATAAAAATAAACTTGTATAAAAATAAATAGAAAAATAAATAGACAAAAATGAATAAAATAAAGTTTAATCAGAGGCTACTTCTTGAATTATTCTTAATATTATAAAAATATATAATGATTTATCATTAATTTAATTATTTTACGACGAAACATTGTAAAAAAACTACCACTACTGCTGTCAAAATTGAAAGTTCGCCACCAAAATTACCACAAACAATAATTAGATGCTTTTACGTACACTAAAACACATACTTTCAGTCATTACCTATACCCCAATTACTATTATTACTCGGGGTGTGTCCGCACGAGCGTTTCGGGCTCCGCGCAGATTTATCAGACGCGTGCGCAATTAAAAGGCGGCGCATTAGCGTATGAATACAACGGGGACTGCGCAGCTGTCATGGCGCGTGTATACTGCGGTGTAAGCGCTTTGATACTTGGAGAAAGAAAGTGGGTATAAGTATTTTGATGTGGAATACCTAATAGTGCTGTGTTTTGGGAGTAAGGTTTTTATTTTTCGTTTAACCTGTGCGGGGCTGGGCTGTGGTTGTGAAAAATTGGTTGAAGAAATGTAAAGTAAACTTACAAATGGCTATAATATTTTAATAATACTACTAATCTTAACATTGTTTCACAAAACATAGCAACAACTACCCTTTTTTTTACCTTCAATCAAGTATCAATCAACTCGATCGCGCTACAGAAATCGCGTGTCGTATCGTGATTGTCTAAGCACCGACAGCTGTGGCGGAATGTAATTGTGTCCGCAGCGGTCGCGGCATCGGTGGCGCGCCACCCTAACTCACAGATTCATTCACCTCGTCAGATGGCCGGTGAAACGGAAGGTTTTTTTGGGAAATCAGAAATAAATGGTAAATTGGGTTTTTAATATTAATGGTGCAAAAATATAATGGAGAGGTAAAAGGTTCGTGAATTTATAGGACTCAATGGTAGAATTTCTTAGAGATAGAATTCGTAGATAGAATTTCTGAAAACTTGTTCTAATTAAGTACTACAAATACACTTACAAAACATGCCATTTTTTAATTCAGTGTTTATAATGATAAGAATTTTGAATTTCTAATTATTTAATAAGGTTTTCGTGGTCTTTTTCATACTAGTATTAACACTTAATCATACCAAAGTCAGTCAATATAGGTATTGTAGAAAAGAAAGAACAGACAAACGGCTCCCAGTTTCGGCAGACATTAAGCTTACATTATTATAACATAAATTTAAATTACATGTTAAGCATTCACTATGTAAAAAAGATTATTATAAAATTAAAGATTATTTAGATGATAAAAAGCGTGGGATTGGTGTCTGGACAGACTATTTCTTTAGATTGTGTTATGTTGTAACTATTTACTACTCTGTACACATCTAGACCTAGACATGACACAATAATTAGTAGTTGTATTTTCTTACTTTTTACCGCCCTGTGACCTTACGTTTTTATCTTGTCTTGGTGTAGTTGTATGCCTTGATTTTGTATAACTATTTGGTGATGGACAAAAGAGTGCTGAGTTTTTCCGCCAGCTTTTTTCTCTTGGCCTACTGATTGATAAGTTGATAATCGATATTTTGACTTTCATCGAATGTAATTAAATCACTTAATTATGAAATAAATGGTATTTTATTTTTTTATTACCTAAATGTATCTTAATCTACACCACCAACAAAATACCTATATGTCTTCCCAAATAAATTAGGTACGTTATCTGATCATACTCCTTTTAATTTAATTCAATGACCATAACTATGTTGTTATCAAAATTATTTCGAACACAAACATTGGACTAAACACCGTATCATGATGGCCAGCTGTGTTGCTAATTATGGTAATACGGTAATTTTCGATGCTTCTGGTCCCAAGTATTTTGGGTTAGGAGAAAGTATTAGGTGAGTAAGTATGAAAAAGTTGTGATAGCACCCAATACCTAGCTGTTTATTTCAGATAATCTTTAGCTGGAATTGCTTCAATTAAGGTAAATCTCAGATTTAAAATATTGTACGTTTACTTTTTAAACTACAATATTACAAAAGAATGAATGAGGTATTTAACGTTACACTTCATGACTTATATTATTCTAATCTCTGAATTGTTTTCCTATTGTGCCTAAATCCTATCTACATTCGACTCCTTAATGTTAATAATGTTTTTAATGTTTAATAACTCTATTTTCTATTATTAAAACGCCACATGTCGCTAAGTCACATTTTAAAGTAATAATTTGTAATCAGATGTTGTATAACCATAATGTTTCAATTAATTACTTTGTAGATTATCTACCATGTGCATCTTTATGTTAAAATTATCATTGTTTAGATGTGACTTTGTGAGTATGGTATTTTTGGGAAGGTTTTATTTTTAACGATAAGTACTTTACTAATAATAAATAGAGTTTATATTTAACTAGTTTTTACGCGCGCGGATTCGCACTCCAACTCCTTTCCCTGTACTATGTTATTAAATATGTAACGCTTCCTGTTGAATCACTCTATCGTTGCGTAGTTTTAAAGATTTAAGAAAACATAGGCACAGAGGAAGCGACTTTGTTTTATACTATGTAGTGATTGTACCACTGAGTCGACCACATTATTATGTATTTAAGCTTTGACAACAGAAGTGAATATCAAATTCTTCCCAGTAAAACGATATGCTTGTATCGTCAGACCGCTGCATCGTTCATTATTAATGACATTTAGGCAAAAGAACCATTAATTTAATTGTGTAGTTTACCCATGTAGTACGTTAAGAATTATGGTATGTTTATAAGAATGATTGATGAAGTTAAATTATGGCATTGTTGATTAAGATAACAAATAAACATTCTTTTTCTAATAAATATAACTAAAGAAAATTTGACTTCGTTAAAATTATTTGTTTCTGCAAAAGAAAATCACGAATAAAATTAAAACTAGTAAATATGTTTGTCAAGAAAAAAATTGACTGAACAAAATGTTTTTATTCTGAAAAATAATCCTTTTTAAAAAAAACGCCTTCTAAATAAACCTATCACTCATTCACAGTCAATAAACTACTTGTCATAAAGAAATTAACACCTTATAATAATCTCCCCTTCTTAAGGTGGTTTGTAAGAAGGGTGCAACAGGTGGCACCTTGACCTGTTTCTCAAAGGGTGGCCACTTCCGGGACCTGTACGATAAGAATGAATGAATGAGTTAATTGAACGTAAGGTGAATGGGTTTTTTGTTAGGTCGTAGGCATGTAAGCAGACTAGTATTTTAATTTTATTTAGAACTAGTGGCCGCCCGCGACTCCGTTCGCGTGGAAGTCGTTTTCCCGTGGTAATGAGAAGTTTTCCCGCGGTAAAAAATACCCTATGTCCTTTCCCAAGTTCAGTTGTTTCTTCATACCAAATTTCAACAAAATCGGTTCAGTGGTTTAGGCGTGAAAGCGTAATAGACAGACAGACAGACAGACAGACAGAGTTACTTTCGCATTTATAATATTAGTAAGGATTATCTTTACTAAGTGCTAGACTTGCGTGGAAAAAAGGTAACTTAATGAAAATAGCCGTGACGACGTTTTTTTTTACTGGTGAAAGATTTTTAAAATTGAATCAGCATTTTGTTTCTTTCCTATATAAAAGTTACAAAAATGTTTCCTCTAGTTTAATATTATCGGAAACACTACGAAATAAAAATATCATATCGTCTGGTTAGTAACAGATGCGGCCATAGATGTTCTTTTGTTAAAAAGACCTAATTTCCAATTCACGACATGTAACAAAGAACTAAATGGGTGTACCCGCATAACTCTTATCATTGTGCAAAACGTGGAGTTATTTGTCGTCATTCAAGCAGAAATTAAAGAGTTTATTATCTACAAAAAGTCTATTTTAGTAGCACTTTAGCTTTTTTTTCTTTTAATCCGTAAAAAAGTAGTAATAAACAAAGGAATCCTGTTTAGCAGCTTTCACAAACACGAGCAAGCCCTTTGAATCTCATTTGCATGTTCAAAAGTCACACTACAACCTACATCATTCCTTTACAGCTATTGTTGTTTTCAATGGGCAAGCACCCTACTAAATCTGGTAACTGGTAAGTGTCACCTGCTTATGCCCTACCCTACTATGAACTTTGACAGCAGCTGCTGGGCAATTTTTTAACTGGCAACTGTGCGATATGCTGGTAGGCTGAAGAGCAAAGGTTGGGGAAAGTAAAGGTACTGGAATAAAAAAAAAAGATCTTTATTTAATGGAGGGATTTTAAACATTTTATTTAATTTAATTTTTAGCTCTTGGTGGGATGATAATCCGCATGCCAGACATATTTTCATAAAATAAATCGGAGAGTCGCTGCGCCAAAGAAGAAAAACAGAAATCTTTAGAAACGGATTTTTATAAAGCCTTTTGTAGTAGATGAAGAGGTAGTAAAAACTCAAATAAACTATTTTATTAGTACATTACTTAATTTTTTGAGATATGAGTAGGTAAGTATCAAATATTATCTCTAAAATTTGTATAGACCTGTATTTATTCAAATTCAACATGCATAGGTATAATATCAAGCACTTAAACATTATAGGGGTAAGGGTCCTTTGACATTCAGGTGAGCGAATGAAACTTAACGCAAAAAGGCGTAAGAGCTAGTATTTGTTCTTACAATACCTTACTTGAAATATACTCCATTATTCGATAACTTGAGTTTTTATTATCAAGCCCACATAGACGTCATAAAACATTACCTATTATAATTTCTGTAGGTAAGTACTTCTGAAATACATCTTAATATTTATTTAAGTACCGTCTATATAATAAAACCGATTATTATCCGAAATTTATTTATCTCTCCCGAAAAATCACAAAAAATATTATAATATATTTTCCATCGAAAATACACTGAAAGCAATAACATATTTATCAAATAAAAAGCTCTGAGCTCCCGACAATAGATGGCGGATTAAATTCGTAATTCGAACACATTCACATACATAGGTGCGCACGCACACACACCCCGGCGTGTGCCGGTGTGCAATAAAATAATCCAGGGCTTTGTATGAAGTTGTAAGGTCAGTAAAACATATTAAAGGCTTGTTTCGACTTTTGTAAAGTAAATTGGCAAAAATATGACTGTTATGCTGAATTTATTTTAAATTAAATGAATAGTCTTATCATTTGTTTTTAAAATCGTATTAAACAAATAAAAATAGTTACCTTCATAGTTTTACCTATTCTTTATTTGATAGTATACTGTTATTATAGTTTTTCTAAGAAATGAATGTAAAAAGCCATAATCCAAGTGAGATATTAAAAAATAAGTTAGTCTACTTGGTTGCTGACCGTAGCAAGGTGCATTGCCCGCGGCGCGTGCCAGGCTCGTGCGCGCGCGCCGACGTCCTCACCCCGCGATTCTGTCATGTCATACCACACATTTTCACATACTAATCACACGCAACCAATAATCAACCTTATGTGAAGCAACATAAGGATCAAAACGGCAGTGGGATTTGTGATGGAAATAATAAGGAGAACACACAAAAAGCTTTTAATTTTTTATATCTAATCGAATGTAAGAACCGTAAATTACTATAGTATTAATAGAGGTTATGTCAAGGGGAACTCTATGTTTTATTTTATTATTATTAGAAAACAGTGAGTAAACATTTTTCCTGAATAACAATTTGGCCCTCCTTGGTATACTGTGGTTAGAAAGTTGAAAAAAAATTCAGAATCCTTTTAATCAACAGACAGCAATCATTGCAACATTAATTCTTCAAATAAGAAATGAACACAGGATTTTTGTTCCACTCTTGGCCACCATACCAATCGTATGTTTTTAAATAGCAATTGGTTTAATTGGTGACAATTAAATAAGTTTGAGGTGATATCTTTCTTAATAGAACTTGTAATAATTGATGTAGGCAACTGTAAAAAAACTGTACAGGCATTGACGTTAAAAATTTTGTATGTTCAGTTCGCTGAAAACTTATTAAAAGAAAACTCCAAGTCCACATCTTCAAATCAACAAACAAAACGTTTTTTGTTACTAACCCATCAATTAGGGCGAATGCACCTATACATGCACCCATACGGTACACGCGTGGGTCCGTCATTCAATCAGCAGATTGAAATCCTGGCACACCTGCAGTCGAGGGTGCGTTGCCATGGAGACCTGGCAGCTGATCAACAAAGTACGGACTCTTATTTAAACGGGTGCTAGGGAGTTCGAGTAATAGGTACTATTGTGGAGATAGGAGATGACGATGATTATGAAGAGATAAGGCACGCTAGTGTTTAGTTTTTATTTAGTTTAATGTAATGATGGAATGCAAGTGTTTAACATTTTATTTTTCTCTCTTCAAATCCAATGATAAGGTTATTCCATGATAATGACGATTTCCACGATAATGACGGTAACGATATACTATTGATAACTCTATCATTATAATTTAAATTTCATCAGCAATGAAAAATATTTTTTTTAAACCTATTTACAGAGTAAGTTTAATGCAAGGAAGCAGAATGAATCATTAAATTATGCATATTATCTTGCCATTTCATATCCTAATTCCCTATTTGAACATTAGAAATGTGATTATTAACTTAATGAAAAAAATCGTATATCGCCATATGCTCAACCGTTATATTTTTTGCCAACAAAATAATATTTTATCATCTTTACTCTAATGTTTAGATTTCATGTTTATTGTCCTGAATTCCACCCCAACTTTATCGATTGAACAATAGAACTGTGTACAATGGTGTTGCGCGCGCATCTGTCAAAATGCTGGGTTCTGATTGGTTGGTTTGCATGCGTGTACGCACCCTCACACTGATTTCCACGATTGTTGTCCGAATCGATACGAAATTTTGTTGTAACGGCTATATGTGACGTGATGAGTAATGGAATGAATCGAGTTATTAAGCAGAGAAAGATGTTTTCGATGCTTTGTTAAGTAAGGCACGTGCGTAAGTGTAGGGTTTCTGAAATGTGTAAGTGTGTTTTACACCTTGCTGTCGCTATGTTTACCTTTCAATTTAATTGTGGTGGTAGGATGTCATGATACGTTTTAGAAATATCTTCTTGGGATTAGAAATAAGATTAATCAAAGATGTTTAATATTTTACAAGGTAATATAAGTTTTTTATGTTTTTGTGTGTTTATACTTTTTTTGATAGTTTTATATAAGTAGATCTTATACAGGTATGAAACTATAAGCAAATTTAATCTCATATACAAGCCAGCAAAAAGTCAGTTCAATGTCTTCACCAAAATCTTTACAAAATCTGGTTGGTAGATAAACTTTGAGTTTTTAATGGAATTTGCAAAATTACGAACGAAAAAGTACCTTTTACACTCACACTGCTTACCCTACAAAAAACTTCAACTCTAAACTCATTAAGAGGTGTGCAGTTTCCCACGTATTTTCCGTTACCATCCCATAGTTCCTATTATAACGGAACAAAACACCATCGAATATAAAGCTGTTTGTTCACAGGGTAATAGGTGCGCTTGAAACTAAAGGTGTGTATTCATTGTAGGGTGACATAGGTGCTTATGTCCACGCATCCTTCCGCAGGAGTTGGGAGTTCCCACGGTTGGGTAAACGGTAGTTGGTATGATTACTCTTAGGTTAGCAGTGATTGGGAGGTGATTATATTTTTTTGAGTAAAGATGATTTTTTTTAGCTCTGGGTTTTGGTGAACAAAATCATTAAAAAGACTCGTTAAGGCTTAAAGGCGGAAGCAACAGTAAAGTAATAGAGTTAGCTCTCTCTGATCACACTGCTCAGTTGCTTATATGTCCAGTCAAACCAAGTTGTAACTTCAAATATTGGCACGTAGAAAAACGAGACTACAGTGCAGATAATATTAGAAAATTTAAATCCTATATTAACTCTTTAACTTTTAAAGACGTTTTTGACTGCGATGATGCAAACACAGCTTTTGACATTTTTTATGAATTATTTACTTTATTTTATTACTTGTGCTTTCCCTTAATAGAAAAAAAGCTATTCATAGAAAATAGACCCAAATGGATAACTACCGGTATTAGAAATTGCTCTAAGAGAAAACGGCAACTTTTATTGAAGTATAGGAAAAAGCGAACTGTACAACATAAAAATGAATTTAGCTTACTTTCAAACAGACTAAAGCGTATAATAAAAATGACACAGAAAAGTCAAAATGACCATTATGTAACCTCTGCTAAAAATAAGAGCAAAGCAACTTGGAATGTCATAAATAAAACAAAGTTAAACTTTCCCAAATCAGAAATAGAAGAAGTCAAAATTGACGAAAAAATAATAAACGATCCTGCTTTGATCGCGGAATCTTTCAATAATTTTTTTATTGACCATATATTACCTCAAAATAATTATAATTATAAAAATATAAACTCCGAAATTTGCAACTCCTTATTTATGTCGCCAACTGTTCCTGATGACATTAATAGAATAATCAAAAATCTTAAAAATACACAAAGTACTGGTTACGATGATATATGTACTAATATTTTAAAAAAAGTTTCAGCCAGATTATCTCCAGTTTTAAGTCATATTATTAACTTGTGTATAAGCAAAGGAGTGTTTCCTGATAAACTAAAGAAAACTGTAGTTAAACCGCTTCACAAAAAAGGTGATAGACATGATATGGCATGTTATCGTCCAATTGCATTAGTTCCAGTTCTTTCTAAGGTCTTTGAAAAAGTGATTCATGAAAATTTGTACAGATTTTTCGAAAACAAACAGCTATTTGCAAACCAACAGGTTGGCTTTCGTAAAAATAAAAATATAGATATGGCAATTTATGACTTTTTGAAACCTGTAATGTCAAATGTAGACAAAAAAACTCCAACGTGCGCTCTGTTTATGGACCTTACAAAAGCGTTTGATTATGTAAATCATGAAATACTGCTAGAAAAATTATTCAGTTATGGAGTAAGAGGCAATGTTCTAAATTTAATAAAATCCTATCTTGAAAACCGTAAACAAGCAACTCTTATCTCTCGTGTTGATCCCAAAATTCAAAAAGAAATTAAATATTTTTCTTCTTATAAAACTATTAATAGTGGAGTTCTACAGGGAAGCGTTTTGGGTCCATTACTATTTATTATTTATATAAATGATCTCCCGAAGATTACTAAGCATCAAATGGTACTCTTTGCCGATGATATCACGGTTGTATTTTATAATAAAGATAGGTCCAAACTTGAAGAAGAAATAAACAACACACTTGGAACAACCGTGCAGTGGTTAACTTCAAACTTTCTAAAAATAAATTTTAACAAAACCTTTGTCATGGAGTTTATAAATAGAGCAGTAAATCCAAGTAAACTTTATTTAAATTATCAGGGTCATAATGTTCAAGAAGTACAGAATACAAAATTTTTGGGCTTAGTAATAGACAATAAACTAAACTGGAAATTGCACATTGAGAAGCTGAAATCGAGAATAAATCAATATTCATACGCACTTCACATGCTTTCGAAAATTTCAAACATAGCCACAGTCGTGACTGCTTATCACGGATATGTTGCATCTCTTCTTCGGTACGGCATACTCTTTTGGGGAAATTCGACTGACACGGAACACATTTTTAGGGCACAAAAGCGATGCATTAGAGCAATTTGTAAATTAAAACAAACAGATAGTTGTAAAAATGTATTTAAAAATTTGAAAATAATGACACTGCCACGTATTTATATTTTTGAAGCCGTATTATTCGTTAGAAATAATTTACATTTATTTGTTAATTTTAGAAGTGAACGTAACCGAAAAAAAGTAACTTGTCCATATAATAAGACTGCGTATCTAAATAAGAGTGTTTTCTGTATGTTGCCAATAATTTATAATCATCTGCCAAAAAATATTTTAGAGATTTGTTGTATAGACATATTTAAGTATAAAGTAAAACAGTTTCTTTTGAGTAAAGTGTATTATAGCATAACAGAATATTTAACTGATGTAATATAATATTTAAATATTTATACTTTCCCATATATCTAACCTGTTAAACACTTCACCACACTTTTGTCACTTAGATAAATTGACTATAGTTTCACTTATCTAATATTGTAAGGTGGCGGGATCTATTTTTTGTCAATGACTAGTGTTACTTTATTATTATAAATTATTGTACGTCCGAAAGGGCAAACTGTATATAAGTACTTACCTATTATAAAACACCTCAATGTACACAGTTTTTACAATAAACATTTTTATTTATTTATTTATTTATTTATTTTAAACAGAAAAGTATATGCAATTTGGACATATATTTAAAAAGATTTCATCTACATTATTTCGTCTGATAATAGGTACTCAAATCTGGAATATAGTGAAATTACCTATAAATCAAACTTGATTTATTTGAGATTTTACTTTTAGTTTTGCATTTAAAATGCTAATTTATTAATTTTGAAGTTATAGATACTAGAAAAAGGAACGCGAGTCTCCGAGCATTTAGATATTTGCTACAAACTGATTTATTTAACTAAACCGAACCATTAACAGCCCAGCTGCACAGCCCAGCCCAGGTACAAATATAGCAATTTCACCATCAAATTAAAAAATAATTAAAGTATTGGAAACTAGTTTAGTTTGGGTTGCATTCCGTAATGTCACGTCAGTACCCTACGTGAGAACATCACAAGTGTTCACGATCGTGGGAAACTGGCACATTTGTTTTAGTTTTAATTTGGCAATACCAGTGTACACTGTAACGATTTGATAGTCATTAGTCAAAGCGATTGTAAAGGGACTGCGACGGCGTCAAACAATACGCGAGACCGTGATCTTCGGAGATGCTCTTTCAATTTTTAGAAGCAGATTTGATTCTAAATCAAATAAGTCAGATTTTAAAAATATGGTAGGTATAAGGAACATTCAGTTTTAGAAAGCTATCAAAGTATTAACTTTAAGTAGCGTCCTTCAAGTTACACAAGATCTTTGCTAAAAAAACTTGCCCAAAAATTATAATTCACATACGACCAGTTTTTTAAATAACCTAAATATACTTATAAACAAACTTGTAAAAATAACGTCTGAAATCAAAACCTAAGTACATTTCTATATTCAATCCTCTCTTGCCTTGACTTAAAGGAAATATATCTTCCAAAAACCAACGAGAGAAAAAAAGTAAAATTTCAAACCAATTTCCACCCTAAGCTAAAACCTACCTAACCTTTACCCCCCCACTACTAAGTACCAGTAATCGATGCCGTCCCATGACGTCAGTAACCGACACCATCGCTTGCGCCGGCGCACGATTTCCTGCGCGTGAGTGCGTACGGCTTCCCAGTTCCGCCCGGGAAGGAAGTACTACACGCAAGTAGCTGTACTTAGTAGTTGGAGGAGGGTAGAGGATTATAAAGTTATGAAAATGTTAAAGCTATTTAATATAAGAGTTCAACTTCTTATATTCATTTATTCTATAAAAGATTTCCGCCTTAAGGTTTCACCAGAGGTTAAATTGCATTTCCCTTGAGAATGAGGTTCTTTACCGCTATAAAAACTTCATGTGTTATGGCAAGTTATAGTCTATTTATATACCGTTTTATACCAGTTCGTCCAGTAGTTTTTTTTGAGAGAACAAACACACATACATAATAGTAAGATTGTTAAAATAGGGATAAAAGTTGTGAATCCATTTATAAGAACAATTATATTCGTTGTCGTTTGGCTAAGATAACTGTCAAATTTTGACTAAAGATAGTAGACCAAAGATCCTTAAAAAAATCAGTCTTTATTCGACGAAGACTTTAAATCTTATTAACAAAAATCTGTACATAATTTCAACAACGCCTTAGTATATTTGAAAATGCATCCCGTAATTTCCAGTTACATTTATCATATTCCAAACTGCGCCGACATACCTCCCTCTATTTAAAAAAAAAAGTACACTCTACAACACGATGATAAAATCTTTAAACTACTTAATCCTATGAAACTACAACCACCAATCGCTGTCGACCGTACATCTCCCTTTGCATACAAACGCGCTAATTACCGGGCTTGTGTTCTGTTAATTGAATCTGTACAGCGTGATTCGATTACGCAATTATTCTGATCTTGGGCGGAGGGCGGGGCCTGGTGATGGGCGGGCGGGGGCGGGGCCACGCCCAGCGGGTCTAAGGCGGGAAATAAACGCAGAAGATGAGAGCCGAGATTCTGTGGGGATATTGAAAGGGTTTTTGAGATATAAAGTTATATTGTAGTCTGTGGAGAAAAACACGTTGAAATTCTTAATTGTATCACTATTATAAGTAACAAAATCAAAAGAAAAGTATAATTTAATGAAGACAAAAAAAGATATATTTTTCCTAAAACGACTCAAACGGACCAGGCTTAAGTGGTTCTAAATAATATGTCAATACAATTTACTCCTCAAAACAAAATATGCCAAAGTTTAGTCCCGCCATTTAACTAAGCAATAAAGTATTTGTGTTTAATTTTTAGGTACATTCCTTCTAAGTGTCACCCGCATAACTCTAATCTATCAATTGTTATGTAAATGTTAGGTAACACACTCACCTTGGATAGAGTCAAGTTAAAAGTTACAAAAACTATTTTACTCAAAAGGACAAGTTAATATCTGTAATTAAAAAACGAATAACTTACTAGTCTAATAACTCTAATTCATATATACTCGAAACTATTACCGAAAGATTGTGTGAACACAAAACAAGAAATCAAAGAAGCTTATACCACTCTCCGCTAACGTACCTTTCAGATAGAAACTCCGTAGATTCAGAAATTATCCGTTACGTCGAAACTCCCAAACTTTAACTTGTATTAGTACCTATTTAATTTTTTGTTTATAAAGAGAACATAATACTAAAAAGAGTTTTTATACTAATAAAACAACCCCTTAAATTATAATAAGTACTTACAATTATCAAAGTCAAAAAACTATAGGTACCCATATCAGTGCAAACCACTATTTGACGCCATCTTGACCCTCATAAAAACTTTATTCTCGTCTGGCAAGTGTCTCCGGCGCGTGCGGGCGTTATCGTCTTATCGAGTATCTTTGCCTGCAAATGGATGGAAAAAAAAACTTTGTGAACACTTGTGGCTGTATGGGGGCCCCGATTGTAAAAAGAAATAGGGTTATACAGGGGTGACGTAAGCGGCTATAGAATCTTTTTAAAAAGTGAATTAATGATAGTTTACTTCTCAGATGTTCGTAAAGCAATAGAACTTAGTATTGAACTTAAAGTAAAAGGTGAAAATTTTCAGAGTTAATTTCTCCCCTAGCAGACTATATCTCTAAATTTCTTTGTGTATAATACTCATGAATAGCACAAGTTAAATTTCAATATCAAGCTAAAGAGTTTAACTATGTTTCTATTTATTGTTATTCTGCTATTATTATTTTGACATTACAACCTCAAATTATATTTAACTACCAATAGTAGCCACTTATTTTACCATAAATCATACAAACAATTCATAAACACTTCAAACAAACTAACTCAACCTGAAATCTTCTATCACTGCAATCCCCACTACAGGTACACCCTGTATGTAAGGGGTTGTGCTTGCCCCGTGCCACAGCACGCGCCGGGTTGGCACCCTGTAGTCGACCCACCTTCAACTCAGTCGAGCCACAACCGCCCTACCGAGCGGACCACCGCGCACCCCTAGTCACCTTTACCCTACCACGAAAAGTAAAAAAAAATATTACAAACTTTTTTCAAATAAAACTCGCAAAAAAAAACACAAATAATACTGGCCGAAAATAAAAAAAATACTGGCTGAAAAGAAAATATTTTGAAAGTTGACAGTCGAGTTTTTAATTTCAAATTTGAATTTAGAATCAGTGTGCAGGGGGGCAGCCGACTACGCGCGGATAAGGCACAGGTAAGTTCCACTTTTAATTCCGAGCTGAATTTAAATTTAATTGATAAATTATTTAATACTTATAGCTTAAAAGATATTGTTTTAAGCTTAAAGCCACTTCTTTTTTTTTATAAATGTTATAACTACGAAGTTTCTGCCTATCCTAAAAGTTTTTAAGTAAAAAAATTAATACTTGAAAACCTACGCTGCGATTTTCATTTTTTCTTCTCGCAAAGCTCTGATATTTTTTTTATTAAGTCTACATAAAAAAACTTCGTACAAATTAATCTGTCTGTAACTAGTGTTATGAGTCATGGTGTTTCTCCATAGTAACACCCTAATGTAACCTGTAGGATTTGAACCCGGGACGTGTGGGGTCCGAAAGAGGTATTATTATCAGAAATAATACTATAGGCATATTAACGAACTATTTTTTATGGTATGTGGTGTTTAATCATTATTATATTATATTTAACAACAAAACGAGGAAATAGAAACTGTGATTTTTCTTAAAGTTTTTTACACATGATTACCTTAGAATTACCTACGCAAAATCTTATAATAGTTGTTCAAAAAATACTAATACACAATATATAAAAACATAAATGAATATTTATGAATAATCCTGTTTTGAGATGACTACGGATTTCTTCTGCAGAAGAAAAGATTTCAACGCACGCGCCTATTTGTAGTACTGTCGTAGCAAAGTGTTCATTTGTTTTGTGGGTTAAAAATTGTTGTTGATCGTCTAATTTGGTGTGTCGAATAATTATGGTTTCAGAAATTTCCATTCTACTCATCCTTTTTAGATAAATAGTAAAAAATCATTTTATCGTTTACTAACGTTATAATTCAAAATTTAGCTTAAGACTAGTAAGGGCTGATAAGTAGTATTTTCTCAATGCACGTCGATATAAAACATAATGTAGGTAGATTTTATATATGTGTTAAATAAATAAACCTTTAAACTTTTAAGCAAATGTTAAACTACCAGTGACATTGAATTATGTTTCCAATTAGGAAAGTGAAGAGTAAGTTTTGAATTTACCTTTTGAAACTTTTACCTTTGATTATTTACGTAGTAGATTTCTAAGAGGAATAAGTTTTTTAACTAGAACGGGGTCATCAGTTTCGTTTTTGTCGTTACGTTGACAAAACGAATTTGATTTATTTATTTGTAACATCTAACTCTTGCAGTGGGTAATAACTTAGTAAGTAAACTAAGTAATAACTTACCTTCCTAATGTGCACTAACACCCATCTTTCAAGGTTCCCCAACTTGCAATTACGATTAAAAATATCTATACCTCATTTTTATCTTAACTACCTTCATAATAACAGCTTGCACTTGCATGCTAAAACATGACCACGCAAACTCACTCCATGTTAGTAAACTTGGAAATATCGTGTTTCCTTAGCTGAAAACCTACATCGGGTTAGTTAGACAAAGTTGCATGAAGCTGGACATAGTACGCGGTGCGGCGGGAGATAGAACTTTTGCATATTAAGTTACGAGAACAGAGTAATTAGTTTGCCGGTTTTTGCTTTCTTGCAAAGTTAAAGGGTTTTACCCTGTTTTAGTGATGGTACGTACAGAGTACAGGTAGAGCGTTAATCGATGTTGATGAATATTTAAGACTGTTAAAATATGTTTGACGTTTTTTTTTATTAGTATCTTTAGGCACGTTACATTTTTACGTTATTTTGAATAAAGAAAGCAACTCCGTTCGCGTGGAAGTCGGTTTTCCGTGGGAATGAGAAGTTTTGCCGCAGTAAAAATTACCCTATGTGTTATTCTGACGTATAACCTATATTCCTGTAAAGTTTCATCCAAATCCGTCTAGTAGTTTTTACGTGAAAGTGTAACAAACATCCATGCATCCATCCATACTTACAAACTTTCACGTTTATAATATTAGTAGAAAGAATTGAATGGCGCTTTTGGGAATGTCAAAATTTCCACATAGCTCAACTATCCTTTTGAGTTATTGATAAAAAGGTATGTAGCATAGCTAAATATCCTGAAATAAAAGGAAACATACTATTATCATGTCTTTTACATAATCTGACCTACGGAGTATAATATCTATTCTAAAATATAGATTACTACTTTGCTTCATAATTTATGTTAACTCCTTGTAATTTCATCTAATTTAATATTAAATCTCGATTGACAATTTTATTACCGAACTGTTATTTCACACCTGAGCTGTTGGTAATTATCAAGTGAATAGTTAAATATTGGTTGCGGTAACTAAAAGTTAAATATTCATGAATAGGTGTAGTTAATAAGCTGGTGTTAGGAACGCGTTACAGGTTTTAAGGCGGCATTAGTTAACTTTGAGTTATATGTAATTAAAGCGTTTGTGTCCTTACTGCATATTAAATTAGGATTGTTTTTGTTATAAAATGTAGTATTAGTAAAGTTTGCAAATTAAAAGTAAAGCGGGTCTTCAAAATATTTGTATGTTTCTTAACTACTTATTTATTTATTATTTATTTATTTAATACTTTATTGTACACCAGAAATATACACAAAATGGTTAATTAGTAAAATTAAAAGTACAATTAGGCGGCCTTATCGCTAATAAGCGATTTCTTCCAGGCAACCCAGCAGTGAAAGAGGATCATTCATTTAAAAATGAAGCAGGTTGGCGTACAAAATAAATACAAAAACTAAATATAACTAAGTAAAATAAAACTTATTTGTAGTTTATAAAAAAAACGTAATTAACATGAACAAAACAACCAAAAAACAAATACTTGCCAAATTCCGAACTTACTTATGACTCATATATCAAGCAAATCTCAACCTTAGCCTAATTGAATTACGGTAAAAAGTGGCTTGATAAACAGAGGTAACTCCCTCTAAGTGACAATAGGCTGAGGGGAAATAGGGGAAGCGTGGGAGCCTGATCTCGTCGACGGCAATTAGGTAACACGGGGTATACTTGCCCCATTCTACCCTCTATTGTTTACTGGCCAGGATTACTAGGTCTGTTTATACGGCTTGTTGAATGCAGTTTGTTAATGAGATTGCTGATTTTTATAACAAAAGGTCAAACTTGTAATTGTTATTTGTGAAATAAAAAAAACTTAGAAATTCAGATTAGGTTAAAATTTACATAGATCACCTAAAACTGTTGACATTAGAAAAATAAATATGTCTATATCTAGACTACGATTTTTTGTTTTTTTTTTTACTTTTATTTGCGTCGGGAATAGTTTTCTACTTAAGACTATCTAAAAACCATTACTCACCTATTCGTACCAGTCAAAAGGTTCACCTATTTGCGAAAAATATAAACCCCCAAAAGCAGAAACTTTTCCCGCCGCAACAAATAACACAAATAGATTTCTCTAGATTGAAGTGTCCACAAAACGGTGGGCAAAAGACATCATTGATTTGAGTACGTTGTACAATCACGGTAAATGTTCCACTACATACGAACAATTCAACACCTCAATACACCCTTGTATTCGAACCCCTCGCCCTTTAATACGTTTGTGCAATTTGTTTGACTACTGCTTTTATGTTTTCCGAGAAAAAGGAATGATTTTTATGTCTTAATAATTTGTAATTGAAAAGGACTGTTAGTTTTGCAAAAGGTTATAGTATAGTGTTTTTTCTGCTTTATTATAGTGTTATTTCTTTTGTTTTAGGTTGAAACATCTACATGGCAACCGTGAATAACATTTTGGTACCATGGAGTCGACAACATTTTTAGTGACAGTTCAGGGGGAGTAAGCAATGGAAGCTCTGCCGTTCCATCGCTATTCTTCCACCCGCTTCTACAACCAATATGCGGTCCCATCCATCAGAGTATCTAATTCCTACTTCAATGACGTCATACCACCACAACCACCGAACCTGCTGCAGCAGTACCTCGCCTTCTACCACGAACCGGTGGTGCCACTCGACCTCTCTACCAAGTCCACCACACCGATAACACCACCGTGTACACCGCCGCCGACCCACAAACGGAAAGCCTCCGAAGAACCAGCAGAGCGACCGAAAATATTCCGACACTTCGAAGAAGAAGACACTAAAAGCGAGGATGCAAAGAAAGTTGATGAAAACTCCAACGACAGTGACAGTCCTGAGGCGAAGAAACTAAAATTCACTAAACAGTTCTTTGACGAGCTTCGTACATGTCTACCCGCCGACGATGAGAATTCTAAAAGCGGTCGAAGTTCTCCCGAAGTCATTGAAATCAAAGACGCAGAGGAACGACCAAAGAAATTTCCGAGACCCACACAACAGCCTCTAAAGAAGAGCAAAGCTGTCCGTCGGCTGCTGTTCGATGAAGACAAGACTTCTCCCGTATCTGGCACCATTATTCGGGATTTGGCAGAAGACGAAACCCTGGTCGTTCGCAAGGTACGTACCTGTATACCTCCGTAGTAATTACATCAATCAAAGCCGCAATCACAAATAAACAGCCAACCTGCACAAACTCTATTAATAAAAGGTTCTTACCATACCATTACAGAATCGCGAGGCAACTTTCTTATCGTCAACAATTAAACGAGTATGAAATCGCGCACTGTGTTGTACTTTACCACTAATAATAGTCCCAGGGGTTACCATAGAGAGGGTGGCGCCCCGTGACATTAAAAATGAAATAAATTGCTAGTCCAATGCCTGACCACAAAGTTTTTCTACGAATTTAGATAGCTAAAACGTTCAATTTAATAGCAATAAAAATAAAGCTAATCACACGGTATTAGCAGAGCATTAAAAGTATTAACATGTTTATGATTTGATTTAAAGAGCGGTCTATTTGTGGAAGTAATAACACAGTTGAGAAGTAAAGCCACTAATTGTGGCCATTTACGTTTTTTTTTGTTTTAAAATCCAAATTATCACACGCACAAATATTTCTGTTCCGAAAATAGTATGGTCTAAACAGTATAAAATAGTATGGTCACCTGCATTTAGTTACTTTCAAACTTTCGTTTCCAACTCACGTTATCGTTTATCAAGATCAACTTTACAAAACCTATGCTGGTGTACCTATTCCACAATATTGTTTATTCTTACCAACATTCAAAAATCCTTTTCCTGTACTTTTAGTGAGCAATTCTTATTTATTTTTTCTCCTTAGGGTGACATCGACCCAGCCTTTAACGTGGTGGAGGTGACAGAAGAAGCCAAGGCTTTGATAGCCAGTATCGAGAACCGCCTGGGCCGGTACATCTGTCGCCTGTGTCGAAGGTTGTACACCGACGCGTTTGCGCTCGCGCAGCATAGGTGCTCCAGGATCGTGCATATTGAGTACCGATGCCCGGAGTGTGACAAGGTAAGGGTTTTATGGTGATCTAAGATATTGGTTGACTTATTGAGCTATTTATGATATTGTTGGATAAAAACGTTCGAATGACGAACATGGTGCACTAGTTTAGTGATGGAAACAGGGTTACGGCTATGAACGTAATTATACTCTATCCGCTTTTAGGAAACTTATAGACTCACACTACACTCAGACTTACAGTTGCATTAACGCGGTTCAATTCACTCGCGCACTATTATATTTAGTTTTTTTTTTCATTTTTATTAAGACCTTGAACCTCGTTCAACTGTTGAACAATTCATCATGTACATTTGAGAGTAGATCATGATTCATGACCGATTCCCATAGAAACCCCGCAAGTGTGCCGCTCCCCATTTCATTCCCACACAACACAACTGTCCCCGTACCATAACAATGTATTGGACGGCGATAATTAAATAGCTTGATAAAATAATACTGTGAGATAGAAGGGGAGGCGATCAAATAGTATTGGTATGCTTTAGAGTTAGACTAGGTTAAAAAGAGTTGTTCACATCGGCAACTACTCAATTAGCAAAAAAATTACTTCGCTAGACTTTAAGGGCAAGTTTTTAAAACTTTCCGTCGTAGCTGAAAAGCTGCCGAAATCTTTGGCGCGACTAAGGAAAAGTTAAGCGCAAACGTCCTTACAACCCTCACTTATAGCGCCTTTACAAGCTGTTTCGAGAAAAAACCCTGAAACACCAGCTTTTCCACCAGGTCTTCAACTGCCCAGCTAACCTGGCTTCCCACCGCCGCTGGCACAAGCCGCGAGTGCCCGGCGCGACCAAACGTCGAGAACCTTCCAACCCTGACTCTGGACGGTTTCCGTGCCAACATTGCGGCAAACTCTTCAGGAGACAGGCGTATTTGAGGAAGCATCTACTGGCACATGAGCAGGCGGAAGATAAGGAACCGTCGGCGTTTAGGCAGGTCCATTCGGAGTACCTGCCGTATGCTACGGTAAGTTGTTAAATAGTTTTCGTTGTAGTCTATGATTATTTGTAGATTTATGTCACTTGGTAGCTAATTTCACCCGTGTATTTAGGAATCCCTCCGCGACAACAACTTCAACACCTTCTGGAACAAGATCCCCCCTCCGCCTCAAGACATCCAATGGGAGGGCGTCCCTGGTCGGACTTCTCCCACAACGTCCGAAGATTCTCGAAGTCTTGACGTCACGGGGTCCGAGGACGAGGGAGGGGGCGAGGACGGCGGGGGGAGGGGCTGACGACAGGTACTTCGGCCCGTACCACGATTCCCTGCGTACGCGCCGATACACAACACACTATACTACACATCTACGTACCCGCAAGACACACATATGTATTTCTCTTAGATGAACTTTATTGCACATTCACTTAAGATCTCTTGTTGATAAAATATTATGAATTTAAAGTAACTAATAGTTGGTTAGAATATATAATGTTATAAAATTCAGAAAGTAGTAATTTAAAAGTAAATAATAGATGTTTTAGATTGTGTAGTTAGTAGGTCCTTCGAGCCGGATAACAGTGGTAAGTAGTCTTTAGAACTTAGTAAATTATTGTAAATATTTGATCTCTTAGTTTTAAGTTGTAGTTTCGAATAAATTGTAAATATAGAACGATCTCCTACAGCATCATTCCAAATTAAACGTGAAATGTAAAACATGGATCGTGTAGTATTATGTCTTATACATATCCTTATATTCTTTAAGCAGCTTAGTTTTACTTAATGTAGTTATAGTGCATAGATTTAAATAAAGTATAGGAAGATAAGATTGTATGCAAATGCACTTCTATTGTTTTTTTTCCTTAACTGCACCGCTAAAAATTAAAATTTTGCAATCTATTGTAAGTCACGTACCTACCTACACTGTAATTTATAACGTTAATTAATTGATTGATTTATAACGTCATTAGATGATTTATTGACTAATTAGATTATCTATTGATATAACCTTCAAACGATGACACTTAAAACGAATTACGTATCCTCAGCATTCATCCATCGATAATTTCACGCTTAATTTATTAGATTTTTAAATATTGTTCCTAACCTTCTGTAAAACAAATGTATACGACATAAACCAACACCAGTATTACCCTCTTCAGGTTGTATATTAAATTCAAGATGTGTTTCTACTTCTATCGGCAACACAGCAGGTCAGCAATCGATCGGTAAACTACATTCGGCATATTTTTAGATGCACCGGCCATCAGTCTTACCAACTAATAATTTTTTCAACAGCCACCCCATAGGTATTGAGGTCGATTTGTATAAATAGAATGTCTTGCACTTTGACACCGATACCGGTAAGCGGAAATCGTTAAATTTCCATTTAGAATTTTCAATATTTGTTAGGATTAAATGGTTTTATGCCACCAAAGATATAAGCTAGTCACACAGCGTTACCAAATTAAAGTTAAGTTTTGTGATAATATTTTGATCTAGTCATTTACAGGCAAAAATATATTGTAATTAACAATTGCACAATTGGAAATGCAAATTGGATTGAAAACTTAAAATCTAGTCACTACATATTTTTCTCTAGTCAAAGTTTATTGAATTTTATATTGATCTCTTAGAATACCAAAAAGAAATTCTAGTCATATTATTTAAGGATTTTTTTACATTATTTGGTTAATTTAACCAATAGTTCATAAGTTCTACCGAGTGTTCATTGCTCGTAAAATAACTTCGGTGAAAAACTTTATGATTTCTACACGAAAAGAAAATAAGAAAAAAATATTTTGATATCGTACTACCTCTATCTATTAACTAAGTATTATCATTTAATATACAAATTAAGTTCTTGTCATAAACCTAAAAAATATCTTAATTACAAGTGTAACTTTAAAAAAATCTCTAGTTCATAGAATTTTACCAAAGTACCAACTAGTCATTTTTATTTACGAACTAAATTCTAGTCATTTATAAATCTAAAAACATAACTTAAAAATATTTATTTAAAATCTAGTCATTTATCTAAGTCTTTAAATTTAATTAAATAAAAAACAAAAAAAAGTCTAGTCAATGATCTCATTCAAAACATAATAACTAAACCTTCTAGTCATATTTTCTTAATCTAAGTAATTTTTAACAGTCAAAAAAGTGCATTTATAATAAGTTGGTATTTTGTTATTTTTTTTACATCGATGTGATTGCTGTACTTGTCCTGTACTAATTCATAAACAATGAAAAGTTTTTTATTAAGTATTGAAAAACAAAAAATATATCCCAAAAAAATATTGTCTTCAGTTTTAAAAGTTGGTATGATATCTTTTGTTAGATAGTTAATTAAACGTTTAAGCATACACGCTTTCGCTGTTATTCCAAAAAAGCACATATTGATAATAAAATATTTTTACATTTATTTTGAATGTTATAAATGTAAAAATATAAGTATGATGGAATAACAGTTTTTTTACTTTAAGTTACGTGTTTGAATTTTGCAATGTAAAATTTATTTATCTATAATAATATTAAGAGATACATAACATAGTTATATTTAAAAATATAAAAGAAAAACGAGTGGAATCTAGTCAGTGTGTTCTACGAAACGCGTTCCAAAGATGTACATAAGAAAACGCTATTTATTGTAATATTTTTATTTTTAAATGAGTGATTTTTATGTTTTATTTGACTGAAAAATATTATATTTCTTACTGAAAATTCCAGATTTATTAACATTTTATTTTTTGAATATTTTTTAGTTATTTACACTTTTAGCATGTCTCACACATTTTTTATGATTTTTAATTTTTTATTTTGTTTGTGTGCATTATTTTTAAGTAATATGTAGGTTAACTAATTTAAACACTTAATATGATTTAGTTAAATTAAAACCATGTAAATATATTTAGCTTAGTGAAAATAATATTTATTAATATATTCAAGGATTTTAATTAGATTTATTAGTAACTCATAGTTGTAATTATTAAATATCTTTTAATTAATAGATGATGTTAGTTGCAATAACAAATAACTCATTTTATCATAGTTTGCACCTAAGTAGTGTCGACGTTGTAGATTAATATTTCAAGTTTAATAAATATAAAATATAAAAACATTATAATGCAAATTTTTATTTATATTTCATTTATGCAATAAAATAAAACAATATTATAGAAAACCCTAAACGAATCCTATGAGTAGGTACGATAAGTTGAGAAAGTGACTTTTGCAATTGACCGTACCTACTAGGTACCTATAGATAAAAAAAATGCTTTTCGTTAAATACGTAATAATATGGAATAGAAAATGTTGTAATTAAATCAAATGCTGTACGCATTAAAAATGTTATTTGGCAGAATAAACTTTTTTTACATTAATTAAAAAATCCTTGTCATTATTTATAGCAAACTCGCTTTATATCACAAACCCATTTAATATCACTCTGTATTATTAATGTTGTGATGGGCTTGAATCTCAAAATGTTAAAAAAAAACTAAAGTAAGTTCTCATTGGTGGGGTAAGACTGTAACTTTCAACGCGCTAAGTGGTGACGAGCGTGTGAATAAAGTAACGGAATAGTAACTTTTTAATTTCTTTTTTTGAACTTAGGCATTATGTTACTGAGAAGGTATTTTTTTTACTACGTAAGTCCATGTACACTATTCAAGTATGTAAGGGTGATTTTAATATCTATAGTTTTTGTTAGGTTTAGAGCAAAACAACAGTAACGGATTATAGTTATTTAAGTTTTTTTTATATATTTAAACAGATGAACTTTCACATCAATAATAGAGTTTTAGTAACTAGGATAAAATAACCTAGATATCATATACTCAAACTCAAAAAGCTATAAGTAAATAATCTACACCGTGATAACAAAGGTATGGTATGAGTCCAACGTGTAGGACACGATAATACTTATGATAATTTACAAAGATATTAAACAAAAATAAGTTTTTCGAGTCATTAACATCCTACTAATATTATAAATGTGAAAGTTTGTGAGTATGTATGGATGTTTGTTACTCTTTCACGTAAAAACTACTGGACGGATTTAGATTCAACTTTGCAGTAATATAGGTTATACATCAGAATAATATATAGGGTACTAGTGGCCACCCGCGACTCCGTTCGCGTAGAAGTCGGTTTCCCGTGATAATGAGAAGTTTTCCCGCGGTAAAAAGTACCCTATGTCCTTTCCCAAGTTCAGTTCTTTCTTCATACCAAATTTCATCAAAATCGGTTCAGTGGTTTAGACGTGAAAGCGTAACAGACAGACAGACAGTCAGAGTTACTTTCGCATTTATAATATTAGTAGGGACTTTTTACAGCGGAAAACCCACTTCAACACGAACGGAGTCGCGGGCGGTCACTAGTTGTATAATAAATGGTTTAAGACTATTAGACCAACTAAGTATTTGCGCTTTATTCAACAAGATCATCAAGCTTGTGAAGAGATCCATAGAAATGTAGTGTTAAATAAATGTGACTATCGCGATTATCACAGAGTGTGTTACCTATTAATAGAGTGTTTTTTGTTTAAATAAAAAAACGAATATGTATGCTATCACCAAAGTATCAAAGTATTAAATCACGTTTATATACATGGCGCCATCTATGCACCACGCCGGTTAAAAGTTCACTGTATTTGTTAATCAACCCTCGACAATTTAAGGGTTGTTTGGCTCTGCCATTAGATACATGAAACGAGCGCAGTTTGCTTCATATGATGTACCACTTTACAAATAGATGGCGCTAATGTTATGAGTCAATGCAAGATGACTATCACAAAGAAATCTATATTTTTTATTACGCCTTAAGATTATTATTGTCTGTTAGTTCAGACCAATTACGTAGAAATACAGGAAATATATAATATGTAAATTCAGCTTCAAAACTGTACACTTTTTTATTTATTCTTCAGTAAAAATCGTTTCATTCCCCTCGCCTCCAGGGAAGGCTAAGAGTCATGTTGGGCGCTACTTGGACTATAACTTTCTCGGTCTTAACTTAACCAATTATATGATCTTTCGGTTCTCTTATATTGCTACGGGTATTCTTCGCAAGCCTAATATTTATCCATTCGCGATAACTATGTTGTACATAGTTGTTCTCGTAGTAGAACACCTGAAGAACCACGTTCTATGGGACCCTAGTGCAGATGGGATACCCTGCTCACACCACCAGAGGGCCATTGCTACGAAAGCAGGACATTGAGCGTTACCTTTCTGCCGCCCAAGTCGCCTACTACATTTCGTATTTGAATAAAAGCTATCGCCTCCCATTCTGATCTTCATTATAGTATTTTATTTTATACATTTTTTTTATTTAATCCTACTAATATTATAAACGTGAAAGTTTGTGAGTGTGGATGTATGGGTGTTTGTTACTCTTTCACGTAAAAACTATTGGACGGATTTGGATGAAACTTTGCAGTAATATAGGTTATACATCAGAATAACAAATAGGGTACTTTTAACCGCTGTAGAAAATTATTTATTATAGAATAAATATTACTTATACAAATGCATGACACATATACCTACTGCTATAGGTTATTCTGGTTTTTTAACTTAACATTCCTGGTATCTACACTTGTGTTGTAACGCATATGGATTTTCTTACTATATAAATTTTTAACTCTATATCTTGACTTCTATGTAATTTATGAAAAAAAAAGGGAGCATTTACACTCAAAAAGAATAAGATAAACCCAATTAAACTCTCCAAAAATTATAAAAAAATTACCTACTGATAAAATGTTTATTTACCTTACCTCTCCTTCCAATATTCGATAAAGAATTTAAAACAATACATAAAATATTCCATCGAGCGCAATTAACTCATCCGACTCCCACGGTAGCTACTTGTGCAATGTCCTGCCTCATTTATAACTAAACAACCACACCACTTCCTTTAGTCCGCCTTTATCAATGATAAGATGAAGATCTTTGTCCCATTCGCCATTTTGTTTTGTCTCGCGCAATGCCATTTGACGAACCGCACGCGAGTGCCGAAAGTCGAAAGTTTGGACGACTCGGTGACGAAAGTGGAATTGAAGCGGGAACGGGTTAAGGATTTGAGTGAGGGGTACAAGATGGTTTATTTAGAGGATGTGATCTATGGATTGAGGAATCAGGATTGGCGGGGGGAGGAGGCGTGTCTGAACAAGACGATGGTACTGCTGCAGGGGCTGCAGAACTTCACCTTGTGGGCGGTTTGGAGTAAGTAGCTTTTTGAGGGAATGTGATACGTGAGCGGGATATTGGAATATTAAACTGAACATACATTGTTATTAATTAATAAAAAAAAAGTTTGTACCGTGATGACGTCATTATTAGTTCTGGGGGCACGGCAAACTTGCAAAAAAAGCAGCACGGTCGTACCTACTATCGTTTTCTCGAAGTAATTTACGCGATTTTCGACTCCCTTACGTTTACAATATAACAAATTGAAGTACTGACTTGAATGGCCTTAGACGCAAGTTTCCGTTTAATTATCTTTGTTTTATATACTTAATGAGGATAACATCTTTTTTTTATTGTTTTGCTTACTTCACAACAAACAAACTAATTGTTATTATGCTTGATGACCTGATTCTATTGCTGATACGCCTAATAGTGATTTCAACTATTTTTACGCCACCCCTTAGTAAAGTCCCTTTGTAGTCAGAATCTTAGCATTAAACAGTTAAGATTTATCTTTATCTCAACAAACTAGGAACAAACGTAAGGAGTTCATCTCTAAGCACAGACTTTAAGTATGCTTAGCCTGCTACATTCTACCCTAGACTTCTAGAATCTCTTTTATTTTAGACTGGGACGCAGTCTCGTCCCAACCATTGGGCCTACTGTTCGGCAACCAGTACCAACTGGGCAACTTCGACGAGTGCATGAACCCCCCATGGGCGCACACGCACCCAGAACTACGCACTCAGTACTGCACTGTTGACATCACGCTGGAGAGAACCGATAATGTTAACTCGAGGAAGAAGGAGCCGTTTGATCCTTATCAGTCAGCGCTTGATTATATACAGGTAGGAATTTAAATTTGGTTTCTAATTTTGGATGAAATGTGTGATAGTGTACCGAGCATTGAAAGCTATAAGCTAGAAGATGGTATACAAAACAGTTGCAAACTTTCGCCTATGTTTTCACTTTCCGTAAAGCATATCAGACTAGAATTGCTTTTTCAAAATTGGTGTTCTTTGAGTAAAAGTTAAATTTTATAAATTTTCAGTGCCTAAATAAGAGTTTTACTTTCTTCTTGACTTAAGATTCCTAAAGTTCAAAGTGTGTTAAATAATAATAATACTTCGCTCTTCTTGGTTACATCACTACGCATATAAAACGAAACTGTTACTTACCTACTCTTGGAGTTTATATATAGCTTATTATTCATCTGAATATGTTATTAAACCTGAATCGACCTGGATTGGTCACAATCTATACTAATATTATAAAGCTGAAGAGTTTGTTTGTTTGTTTGTTTGAACGCGCTAATCTCAGGAACTACTGGTTCGAATTTAAAAATTCTTTTTGTGTTGAATAGATTATATAACATTGATTATACCGGGTGTCCAGGAAACAATGGATAAGCTCTGAAGGGCTAATAGTAGAACTAAAGGCAAGCCTAAAAAATAATTGATAAAAAGTATAACCCCTTTATTCGTAGTTGTAGGGCCTGCATCAGGATGGGGACAGGCAATTTGAACAGTTGCTCTCAATTATTCTAATGTTTTTGCAATTAATATCAGTTGTAAATCATATTTCTTTAGTTTTATTGTATTTTTATAATTTTGCTAGAACTAAATAATTATCCCATTTTACACACTAATACCATTAGTTCAATCTTTTTTCATTACAATTACGACATATTACATCTTTTTAAAAACGTTATTAAACCAGAAATATTTTGAAATCATTGGTCACTGTTGCTTTCATATAATTTTTTTACACCAGAGCTGTTCAAAGTTGCGCATCAAAAATATTTCTTCAGAAATTTTACACAAATCAAAAGTTTAACATTATTTTTTGAGAAAAATACTTTAGTTAGCTATTTTATTTGATAGTTATTCACTGATGCGGTTAATATTAATTATTTTAGCACAGAAATAATGATGTTATTAAGTGATTTGACCTCGTTACGAGTAAAAATATGAACACAGTCAAAAAAATATGAAGTTTTTTTTTAAAGCGCCATATTTCTAGCAGTGTAAGGGTTATACTTTTTATCAATTATTTTTTAGGCTTGCCTTTAGTTCTACTATTAGCCCTTCAGAGCTTATCCATTGTTTCCTGGACACCCTGTATAACATCACGCTGCAACTATTAATAGCGAAGAAATAAAGGTAAATATGAAAAAAAACGGGGAAAATTATTCATCCTTGAGGGCTTCCGTTGCGAAAACAGTGGGAAAGTTGCGCTGGGAAAACAGTTCTAGATACCAAAAATATATGTATGAAAGAATTAAGAGAATAACTTTTTACCGCGGGAAAACTTCTCATTCCCATGGGAAACCGACTTCCACGCGAACGGAGTCGCGGGCGGCCACTAGTGTATTTATAGATATCGTTCCATTTGTAATTCAAATTATGCGTCAAAACATTCGCCGATGTCTCTGCAAGAACTTTGGTATTTTATGTTTATTTCATTAGATCTTTCTTGTTCATAAGTAAATAGTAAAGTTAATGTATAAAGTATAAATTAAAGTAAAGTTAATGTATAATTGTATAATAATTGCCACTGATTGCTACTAGTGAGTCACAACTTATAATAAAAGTTGTTAATAAGTCTATTTATAAAATTATCGTATAATATTTTTTTCATGTACTTAATAACAAATCAAAGACCATTCTCGTTAATACCTATATAGCCCAGTCATATTAGGTAAAAAAAGGGGTCAACCTCGGAATGAAAGATAATAAGCTGCAAATTGGTATGAACCTTTGTTTTGTCATTCTAAATGTTGTCTCAAAAGTCACAATCGTTATCGTGTCCGCGTCTCAAGATATTCAAGGTCAAAGGTCACAAAAATCGGTTTTTCGCGAATATCTGGTTTCCTATCGATTAAATGAGATTTGCATTTATTATAAAAGTTGTAGGCTATAAAATTCCCTACAACTTTTGTTTAAACTTTTTTTTCATACGACCAACCGTTTTGAAGGTAGAGCGCGAAGAGTGCACATCGTACAGTCATATACGGCCTAATGCAAGGATAAAGAAAATACATATGATCCCGATATTCTGGAAGGTTTGGAGATGAATGTAGTGTACGCATTTTGTATACGCTTGATGCACTGGCTCGACAACTAACGATGTGCGCAGGCAGCCGCGTCCGCTCTCGCCCGTGGCTCACACGGTAATCCCCCCGCGCGCCCCGCCACACCGACAGCACGAGACAATGTGGTATCTGCTACTATACTATAGCCTGATACAAACACTACATCCCTCTCTTATCAAAAACTTTAATATGAATTTTGCTAGTATTCATATTTGAGTCATACACCAATTATTTTTTGAATTATCAAGTAAATATTAACAATTAACTAATATTCAATTTTAATAAATAATTATTATCTATCACTAGCATCCGGGCCTACAGTTTCAACATCTTGATCTCTACCAACATGTTTCTATTGCCTTTCTACTCTTTTTATATGTTACATGAAAATTCTTAAGGGTTGTTTAGTTTATTCGTTCCAAATTGTTTGTCTCCATTATTTGTCTTTTTCACTACGTGTGGTGCTTAATTATTTTTTAAAGTAACCCGTCATCTTGTTAATTTTTTATATTATACATATACCGTGTCTTCTTCATTTTTTTTTTCTTTTGTTAATTATGTCTTGAAATGTTAGAATTTCATATCTGTTTAGTCTTCTGATAGGTCTCCCGAGTACATATTTTTCTCAGCCATAGAAACTGCTGGTGGTCTCGCATTCTCCATGATTTAGTGAACAGGTTCATTAACTTTTATCTTTTGAATAATTTTCATACTTACACAAACGCGACATAGGATCTGCTACATTTAACTTACCCGGCTTATTTTATATTACTCCGGTAAGCCTGAAGTCTTTGCACTTATCGCTCAACTCTAGCGCATTGTTTTTTATTTTGCACCAAACAGAACATCCCAACAGCTTATGGCCTGTAATTAGGTCGAATTCTTTAGTAAACAAAACACATTGAAAAGTTCTATAGCCCAAACAATAGCTCTTTCTCAGTTTGACTATAACTTTGTTCACAGCCTTGTTAATGTGCGGTTTCCGTATGCAATAATTCTGGGACCTTTAGCGACACATTCCATATTTGCATCATCATTATCCTTACATAGTATAAATCCAAGTCGCTAATTCTGTCTGTTTGTATGTTTGGCCGCCAACTCCTCCCAAACTAGTTAAGGGATTTTAAAGCGGTTTTCACCATCCTTTAGTTATTTTTTTTTTTCATTCAAATCCGTAAATAAAGAACAATCGGAATCAGAAACACCATTGCGAAACGTGGGCGGGTCGCTAGCTGTTAATATAAAAACATATATACTTCTTCTTCTTCTATCCTATTATCAATTTCTTTCCGTTTTATCTATGGTTTCAATAGTCTTCCTTCATTTGTTTATCTTGTTTTCTATTTTTTTTTTATTTTGATTTGCAATTAGTGAAGATAACTTTGGACTTATAGTTTTGTGGGTACATTTCTACCATTTGATGAAGATACATTTGTACCAAACATTTTTAATTTAATAGGGGCACATTTGTACCAAGGTTTTTCAAATTTAATAGGGGCACATTTGTACCAACCATTTTCAATTTAATAGGGGTACATTTGTACCAAGGTTTTTCAATTTTTTAATAGGGGCACATTTGTGCCAAACATTTTCAATTTAATGGGGGTACATTTGTACCAAGGTTTTTCTAATTTAATAAGGACACATTTGTACCAAACATTTTCAATTTAATAGGGGTACATTTGTACCAAGGTTTTACTATTTTAATAGGGGCACATTTTAACAAAACATTTTTAATTTAATAGGGGTACATTTGTACCAAGGATTTTCAATTTAGTAGGGGCACATTTGTACCAAACATTTTCAATTTAATAGGGGTACATTTGTACCAAGGTTTTACCAATTTAATGGGGGCACATTTGTACCAAGGGTTTTCCAATTTAATGGGGGCACATTTGTACCAAGAGTTTTCCAATTTAATGGGGGCACATTTGTACCAAGAGTTTTCCAATTTAATGGGGGCACATTTGTACCAAGGGTTTTCCAATTTAATGGGGGCACATTTGTACCAAGGGTTTTCCAATTTAATGGGGGCACATTTGTACCAAGGGTTTTCCAATTTAATGGGGGCACATTTGTACCAAGAGTTTTCCAATTTAATGGGGGCACATTTGTACCAAGGTTTTTCCAATTTAATGGGGGCACATTTGTACCAAGAATTTTCCAATTTAATGGGGGCATTCTACACCAATACAAATAAAATAAATCAAATTAACTGAAGGAAGGGGTCATTCCCATATATTTTAGGCACCTACTTACACACACTTTTATAAACATAAGTATTGATGCGTACTAATTTTAGCGCTTATAATAATTATCGTACAGTTATAACAGTCGTAAGGAGCATGCAAACCACTGATCGCAACCAGCTAGTAGTCCAAAATTATTATATGCTACATAATTATTTGCATTACCATACATTGTATTTTTTAATTATTATGTAATCCAGCTTTGCCAAATCTACGTCTTTTTACGTAGATCTACGTATTTTAAGCCTTTCACGCAAACCTACTTACTTGAGTCACAGAATCTACGTAGGTATTCTCTAACAAAATTATTTAATTGCACAAGAATATATTTTGTACTTAGACTGAATGGGCATTATACCGCTACCTTCGCGAATAAAAGATAATAAACGTACTAATTTAATTAATAGGTATTTATTTCAAAATATTGAAAAGACGATTCATCTCAAATGTTTCTTTTATTCGCCCAATCTGCATATGTCGAAGTCGGTTTTCTGCGACCATTTTGATGAAAACTAACATAAGAAACAGACCTTCCACTGAAACGCAAACAGGCTTATCTTTTACGAAAAGTGGCTTAAAAATAAACCGCAAGCCTTCCCAGGAACACATTAAACATTTAAATAAATATACGACTACCTAATTAATTTGTCTGAAAATGGTAGTAAAAATTGAATAATTTAATTAAATTCATGTAATCATGTAGATAATGTATAAATCTAACCAACTGGAAACTGGCTACTGGAAAATCTATTTATTATTATTTTTGTTAGCGGAGATATCTTTCCCAGCAGTTTTATATATTTGCAGTCTGCCTGCAACTTTTAGGGCCTTATTAATTATCGTTTTATTCACTACCCTTCTGTATGCATTTCATTCAGAAAAGAAGAACGATCTATGGAAATTTTACTGTGTCTACGTAATTTTCTAATCTGGCCTACCTACGTCTTTTTCAAAATGTGAGTTGGCAACACTGATGCAAGCATTCAATTTTCAACCTATTTTCAAATAATAAAAGTAAAGCGAAACAGCCCAAGTCAAGTGGCAGTAGAAATTTCCGTTAGCGAGTGAATAGAATAAAAATGTATGGAATTATCATTTCTTACGCTTGTAATTTGATCTTTCGTTAGCGAATTTAAAATTTGTAGCTAAGTATCAACAGCCGAGATAGAAAAGTGATACACAAACTCCCATAGAATGACATCCTGCAATCATTCGTAAATAACGCTACAGAATGGCAGCCCTTTGAGACAGTTCTATGAGTTGAAGGTTTCTCGTGTTCGAATAAGCGTTGCTAATAGAAAGTTTTAAGAATTGCGACCGATACTGACATCTTTTAAGTGAAGCTAGAACTAATTCAAATCTACGTTTTCCATGCCCTTACATTCATTGAATTTTGTACAGAGGTAGTTTTACTTGTACACTGTTTATTTGACAAAAAAATGCAAACTTAGCGTGTAATAAGAACTTATTACTTTTCTTTAAAAATAATAAAAATATTGAAACCTAATCCTGCTATGAACGTTAGGTATAGTTGCGAAATGAAGTACCTGCGTAACCTATATATGGCTCCCTATATGCCTATAAGTATAATTAAAAATAAAAGCTTATTTACGGTTCACTTTTAAAATAAATATTTTATTTGTCATTTATACAAACATTAATTGAAACCGTCTAAAATAAATTTTCACCTAAACAACAAGAACCGCAATCAGCTGATCGAAGAAGCGGCCATTTTGTGGCGCTTTTGATGTATGCTTTATTTTCTATTGCATCAAAACAAAGAAATATATATTTTTCGTAAATAAATATTTTGAAAAAATTTAATCATTTTAATAATATTCAAAGTAAAATTATACAAAGTACCAACATATATTTTATCTACCAATGACTAACGATAGCTTTGGAATTTTTTACATAGTCTGTACAATCATTTACCTTCCTTTTTTTTTTACAACGCCTACTTACTGTAGCATATGGCCTGGTAGCCATTTTGGTTTAATGGCGTCAGTATTTTAATACTGACATTTTTTTTTTTACAGAAGACGTGTCGTGACTATTGGTCGTCCTTAGTTATTGTCACGATCTTTTCCGAGGACCTTTTGACAACTTGTTTAGGCGTAAATCGAAAGTGCTCATTAGAAAATATGAATGGCATTCTAATCGACAATTAGCGAATGTTACTTGAACTAACCGGCAGATCGCTTTCCTACAGTAGGCTTTTTTGACATTTTCTATAACATATATGTGACTTAACGCGTTTATACATTTATATATTTATTTTTCGACACGTACCTACTAGCTAAAAAAAAAAGTCAAAAACAATCAATGCCTACTGGCAATACACATAATGATAAGCCATAAATATAAAAATTCAAAACAACATTGCTTTGATTCGTTTATAAGCAATGCAAAATTATTTTGTTTCGCTTTAGCAAACATTAATAAATAAATAAATAACTTTTAAGCTAAGACTGTATGGATTTGTCCTTTGTCTTTTCAAAAAAAAATTGACTGACAGTTCTAAATTTATATTATTTAGAATTTTGATAAAATAATCTCCAATCTAAAGTTCATTATTTGATATCCAATCAATTCTAAACTTTTTGTTAATTTATAACCAAGATTTAAGTGTGTGTAAGCAGGCAACCCAATCTGGTGTGTTACTTTGAACGAATGTAAACAATAAAACTCGTTTGCTAATAATTCAATGAATTTGCAAAAACGGCCAAATGGGTTTTCCCTTTAGAAATTATAGATACTGGAAAAAAGAACGCGGGTCTCAGAGCATTTCGCGACTGGGAATCGAACCCAGGACCTTAGATTATCGGTCTAATGCTCTGACCACTGAGCTACCGCGCCGCTACAGTTACCCAACGAAATTTCTCCCAGCATCCACTAATTTCCCCTTCTTTTTTTTTTAATTTATTTTATTTACCGACCTTTATCCTCGTCGCCACTTGTAGTGTACGCATTTTGTATACGCTTGATGCATTGGCTCGACAACTAACGATGTGCGCAGGCAGCCGCGTCCGCTCTCGCTCGTGGCTCACACGGTAGTCCCCCCGCGCGCCCCGCCACACCGACAGCACGAGACAATGTGGTATCTGCTACTATACTATAGCCTGATACAAACACTACAATGAACATGACAGATAATGAGGATGATGACAATGAATCGAACATTTTTGAGCGACAAGAAGAAGAAGACGACGAAGAAGAAGAAGATAATTAGCTTCCATTTCCAATTTCATTACAATTAAAATCAACAAAGATACTTTTGATATTTGAACTCACATTTTGATAAATGTATATTATGCCGTATTTAATAATAAATAAAAATATGTGTAAAATATATACTCTTACTATCATTTTGACTTAAAATAAAACTAAAATATATAATCCAGAATTAATAATATTTTATACTTAAATAGTTAAATATGAATAATTATATATAAATAATCAAGTTACTTACTTTAATTAAATATAAATAATTAATAGTTAGTACATAAATAATGGGCATTGTTTAATAATTATAATTTCCAAGTAAATAATTGACTTTATAACGTACTGATAACCATAACTCACGCTTGACCTTGCATTAGGCCGTATATGACTGTACGATGTGCACTCTTCGCGCTCTACCTTCAAAACGGTTGGTCGTATGAAAAAAAAGTTTAAACAAAAGTTGTAGGGAATTTTATAGCCTACAACTTTTATAATAAATGCAAATCTCATTTAATCGATAGGAAACCAGATATTCGCGAAAAACCGATTTTTGTGACCTTTGACCTTGAATATCTTGAGACGCGGACACGATAACGATTGTGACTTTTGAGACAACATTTAGAATGACAAAACAAAGGTTCATACCAATTTGCAGCTTATTATCTTTCATTCCGAGGTGAAAGCCCTAATATGACTGGGCTAATATTACTAGAAGTTTCAATGGAAAAAGTAAAATTTACAGAAAATATAGACATAAACAAATGCAATCGATTTTTCCGCATAATCTGAAAAATATAAAGTAAACGTTTTTTTTGGGTTTTACCTCGGAAGGAACGATTTTTAAACCCTAATTTTGATATTCTAAGAAGTAATAATGTCTCAAAAATATATTTTTCAATTGATTTAACCCATTTGCGTCTATTTAGTGTACATGCGAGTAGGTACTTAAGGTTTAACTTCCTATTACCTCATCTATTCCTACTAGATTTTCCCTATGGCTCTCTTCAACGACCTTCATAGTCGTCTATTTCCAGCACCACCCGCGCCACATGCGGCCTCTCTACCAGCTGACCTGGGGCATCTGCGTGCCGGCCACCTGCGGCCCGTCCTCCGTGGAGAAACTCCTGGACATCATGATAGCCAGGAGCCACGTCGGGACAGCTGGACTGCGGCCGAAGTTCTCGGATAACAAGCAGTGCCAGCTGGACACGAGGGTCGAGGTTACTGGAGCTATGATTGGGTTTAGGTCAGTTTTTTGGCAGTTGTAAAAAGCTATAACTAATTTCGCTGACTGTACCGGTGAAATACCACCGTCGCACAGAAAAACCGACGTGAAGTAGGGACGATGTTCCTGCGTTTCGTTCGGTGAGTGCGGTATCCGGGGCCTAATTTTCTCAAAGGCCAGCAACACACCCCCAACACCCACAGTGTTGCGGGGAGTCATGGGCGGCGGTGATCACTTACCATCAGGTGACCCGTATGCTCGTTTGCACCCTATATCATTAAAAACAAACGCAACTAGCAGACCGGTCGCGGCCGACCGTGGATAAGGTGTTTGTTATATTACATTTTGCAATATACATAATAATTTATACTATAAATAAAGATTAATACTATCCTATCTTCCAAGATGGATCAAACTGCACACGGTGTGCAAAAATTGGATTTCAATTGATTAAGTAGTTTAGGTGTCCATCGCGGTAAAAAAACATTAAATAATTTTTATACATTAAGACTATATTAAAGTTACGCACAATGCACAAAATCACCGCACTGCATACAGTTGAAATATGGTATTTATGTTTACAAAGCTTGTGCGTTAAATTGCGTACCGTGGGAAGCCAGGGTAATTAAGACGTTGCAGCAAATTTCTGCACGTGTTTTGTTTCTTACGTTTGATAAATACTTATTATTGCTTCTTGCTTATGCAAAATAATGGCATCTTACGTAGTAAAATAGTTCATTTGCATACAAAAGCAAATCGGTGAATTATCAAAGATACTGATCAGACCAATTACTCATAAATTGATCAGAAATCTTCTGTTTCAGTGTTATGATTGTACTACTTGCAGTGGTGACTATTGCATGTACTTTCATCAGACAAAACCATATAAGAAAGGGGAAAATTCCGAGTAAGTTATGCAACTTTGTTCCTTTCGATTTTTATATAAAAAAAATGATTGTTATGTATTAATGTAAAATGTTTTATTAACTTAGTACCAGAATAAAGTTTTTTTAAATTTATTTACACAGGGTGTCCCATTCACTAAAGTCAAGCCGAAACCCATGGATAGGCTAAAGCCTGACATATGTCAGAATCTTTTGTTGAGTCTTTCGCACCCTTTATTTGAAATCACTCGAATAATTGAATTATTTGTTTTAGCTAACCGAATAGTAAAAGCCTTCTGCCTCGTAGAGAACAGTGTCAATCTCCTCGAAATGAAGAAAGAAGGTACTGAAGTTATTTACGGTATACGATTCATCTGTACGTGTTTTATTGTACTGGGGCATCAGATTGGATATTTCAATTCAGGGGCTGTGAGTGACGGGGCTAAAGTTGACCAGGTAAATTTAAAAATAGTTTTTATTAATATAGAATAGATAACAGCAAAAACAGTAAAATTATTTGACTTACACACATATAGGGTGATTGGTAATGCGATACACTCCTCCTAAGGGGTAAATTGACCAAATAAGCTCTACTTTAACCCCTTAGAAGGAATGTATCGCATTACCTATCACCCTGTATATATTTAATAATTAACTACTATTATCTCGAAATATGTATCTGTATATTTTTTTAGATTTAGTAATTTGTTGTTGAATTTATGAAAAAACAAGAAGTTTATTCGAGTTTTCGTTTCAGGATATATTCTCGACAGGCGCACTATTTTTTCTACACAGTGATCTGTTTGTCGACTCATTCTTCGTATTATCCGGCTTTTTGCTGGCAAATGCTCTCATGAGAAATACACGAGTTATAAACCCATTATTGTACATAGTACGACGATATGTAAGGTAATTAATCATTCATAACGGTTATAAACAACCTTTAAATAGTTCATAACCAAAAATATTTCATATGTTTTAGTCATCAAATAAAAAATAAACAAAATCATAATAATAATATCGAAATGTTATTTTATTACACTTCTAAACGTACGAGTATATCATTTTCACATTATGAAAAGTGGAGTTTTATGACGTTAACGAGTGTCTGTTCATCAATATTTTTATTCGTAGCATTGTTCCTCCTATCCTTTAAATCTAAAAGTTAAAACTAAAACCCGTAGATAGTCGTAGTAGAGTAGACTTGGTTGTCTATCTGTCTTTCATGAGAACAAGTGAACTTTGAATTGCTAAAGTTTGCAATTCACTAATACCTACTGTAAAAAAATCAATCTTCGCATACACAACCAAAATATCTAACTATCTATTTTTTAATTTTAAACCAATTAAAAAAATCAAAAATAGATAAATTGTTTGTATGAGAAACACTTACTTAGAATGTACTAGTGACCCGCCAACGCTTCGCAATGGTGTAATTTTGGGCGACTTGTTCCAGAAACATTAAATTTTAGTTAATTTAAAAAAACTTTTTCTGAATGTTCTTTATTACAAATTTAAATGAAAACATTACCTAAAGGACGGTGGAAACCGCATTAAAATCCCTCAACTGGTTTAGGAGGAGTTAGCAGCCAAACATACAAACAGACAGAATTAGCGACTTGGACTAATGTAATGAGGACGACCTCAGTGGCGCGGCGGTATATGTACCGGACTGTAAAGCGGGTGGTCACGGGTTCAATCCCCGGGTCGGGCCAATTGTGTTAAATTGTTCTTTTATTCAAAATTGACACTTAAATATTATTTTGATAAATAATATAGATATAAGATACAAATAATTGATATTTTGGACCACAGCAAACAGTTCAGGGTGGGGAGTGCTGCGATAATACTTGAACGCCTGAGCGGGCCACAGCGCACACTCATAAACGAAAACATAAAGAAAATTGCACAAACCGCGTAAATGTAGCGAAATATGGTGTCAAATTTATTGTAAATAAGTACTTAAGTAACCAACTAATAATTTCTGTACTAAAAGTAATGATATCCCTAGATATAGATATGATATCAAAACATAAATGTTAAATAAGGGCCAAGTCCAATTTAATGTTAACAACAAAATAAATGAAATCTAAATGGGTGCCAAGTTCAATTAAATATTTTTAAACAGCGCGATTATAATTTCTTCTTTTAATTTAGGGTAATATATTGAAGCTTAAGGTCTGACTAGGCTAGTTTGTATCACTACACAGTATAAAACAAAGTCGCTTTCCGCCGTCTGTGTGTCTGTATGCATTTCATATGTTTTTGACGGGATAGGTTACTTACCGTTTACCGTGGACCTAGAGTCTTGAAATTCGTTATGAAGCCATGGTTTATAAGACAAGTACAAAGTGTGTTAATCTTTGTACTAAGCCGTTTTTCGTTTAAACTATTACGTATTCTAAGATTTGTTTCATCCTGTAGTAACTTCCCCACAGATTGATAGTAGCGTTCGCGCTAGTAATTTTCTACATGGTGTCGTGGTTCGCGGCGTCGGGGTCGGGCCCGCTGTGGCCGCGCGCGGTGGCCGCGGAGGCGGGCGCTTGTCACCGCACGTGGTGGCTCGGACTACTCATGCTCGGCAACTACGTGCACACTGACGACATGGTACGTAGTGTCAGTCGCCGCGCCGGCAGTTAGCATTCTCATGTGGTGTGTATGGTTGCCGGTGATATTGTACATGGTGTCGTGGGTCGCGGCGTCGGGGTCGGGCCCGCTGTGGCCGCGCGCGGTGGCCGCGGAGGCGGGCGCTTGTCACCGCACGTGGTGGCTCGGACTACTCATGCTCGGCAACTACGTGCACACTGACGACATGGTACGTAGTGTCAGTCGCCGCGCCGGCAGTTAGCATTCTCATGTGGTGTGTATGGTTGCCGGTGATATTGTACATGGTGTCGTGGGTCGCGGCGTCGGGGTCGGGCCCGCTGTGGCCGCGCGCGGTGGCCGCGGAGGCGGGCGCTTGTCACCGCACGTGGTGGCTCGGACTACTCATGCTCGGCAACTACGTGCACACTGACGACATGGTACGTATGTGTCACCGCGCCGGCAGTTAGCATTCTCATGTGGTGTGTATGGTTGCTGCTGTTGAAAGTCTTGGATTGTTCTGAACCCTGAAGACATAAATAAATTATTCACTAATATCTTTATCAGTATAATTACGAAAATTTTACATCCGAAAAAAATTTATGTGCTTTCTCTTACGAACTATGTTGACTTTTAAGTTGGTTTTGGTTCTTCCTTGAAAAGCTGTTATAAGATATATCCGCATAGATAGACCAAGTACATTCCTTATTTCTAAATTTAACCAAAAAAGGGTTTATGTCTTTTATACTAAAAAAAATCATAGTGTGGTAAGGTGTGCAAAAAAAAAAAGTTCCTAACATGTCAAGCTGAGTTTTTTTGCTTGACTTTGACTATAAATAGACATCGCAAATCATTATCCTTTTTGCTTCCAGTGCCTCCTCATATCCTGGTACATCCCAGTAGACTTCCACTACTTCGTGATAGCTGTGTGTTGCTTTTGGTGCTACCAACATTGCAAGAAGATTGGCTACTCAATGTTGGTAGTGTTTGCAGTCGCATCTGTCACTGTACCGGCTGTCATCAACTACATGTACAACTTGCCGGCGATACAGCTCTTTACCTTTGAGTAAGTATGAAGGAATATCTATGATAAAAAAAGCTGATAGATAATGTAAATGTTCAGTTTTGACTCCTCTACCTAAGCTGTCTGTTAATATGTCATCTAAGTCCTTATCTATGCAACAGATAAATATTCCGTTTTCACTAGTAGGTATATAAATATTTTTAATTAAAATACTTTTAAGTGTAATTAAAACATGTTGTCTTAGCTAATTTAATGTTAGTTTGTTGTTTTATCATCAATAATTGCACTCGTGCTAAGCTTCGGCGTATCATTCGTTTGACGTTTATGTCTGTATTTTAGGCTTATAAAATATATTTCCATGACAACTATAATTGCAGAGTGAGTGTATCACAAGTCATAAAAAAAAATTAAGTGTGTCCTAACATTAGGACAAAAATAGTAGGTAGGTATTACTTTTTTTAACTTCTTTCTGAAACTATCGAATTTTGATAAAAAGGTCAAAGACACAATCGTAAAGGATTTTGCTCATACTTAAAAGTTTTGCGTTTAACAGCCTTTTTTTAATATACGACTTTTATAGTAGGCTTAATATACATACGGTTCTCATGGTAACACATCACATAAGCTAGTTTTAGTATCATATACGTCATCTGTTTTATTTTGTACTTCAATTAAATTCTTACTAAACATTTTTAATACGAATTTAAAAAAGTAACACGATAGGGCTACGATATACTTTTAGACCATGCCTGGTAGACCTACCGCACGGTAGGGACACGAGTCATGGTTTTGACGGGTAGTAGGACTAACGGGAATGGTAGGACAACCGCGGTAGGGACACGAGTCATGCATCTTTATTTTTACAAATAATAAGATGAAATTGTATGCGTTTTTTTTACCGTCGCTTATTTTATTCTAGAAATATTGCTAGAACAGTTTTGTATGATTCACATGCATTGTAAAGATAAAAATAAATATTATACATTTTATTATGCAATACCTACTGAGATGGGATTTAAATTGAAATCAACTTAAGTTACTATAGTAATTAAATAGTGGCATAAGATAATAACTAGCAATAAATCCAAGGATTTATCTGCAATTTAATGTGAAATTAACTCAAGATTCATTATGTTTACAATAAATTATAAATATGAAATTACTTATATTATTAAAAAACAATTAAAACCTAAACTCTTCCTCTTTATCGGTATTAAGCATTTTTTACGTGTCGAGTATGTCGAGTCTTCTTAAAAGATGTTTATTGTGCACTGAAATTCATTTTAATTGGCTTAGAAAGATACATTATTACCAAAATTATCTTAGCTATTGGAAGTATACCTAATTTATGGCGTGTAAAATGCACTTTATTTTCTTAATAACGCAATGATTAACCTTCAAAATTAACCTTTAAAGTGCAATAAATTGGCAACTGTTTAAGATGATGAAACTATAAGATCAATCAATAACATCCTACTTAATACTTATAAAACACACCGATGTAATAATTATAAATGTAGACATAATCTAATCACTTTGCGGTTAAGAGACCGTGGAATTTTTCCATTTTTTTTCTTCAAGTGACGCAGAGGTGGCATGATTGCCATCTATTTAATAAAACAACAATGGAGTGCTAGATTATAGATTACGACAATTAAAGTGGTGAATCAATATGTCGCAATTGTAAACAGCTGGTGCTTTTACGTTTTATTTGTATGTACTACGAGAGCGTTTTTAAAAGATAACTTCATTATATATTTTTTTTGATAAAACAATAAATAAGACTTGAAAATTGTTTAAATCGATTCAATTAAAAAAATATCTATATTATTTTTCCAACGCATATTTTTAAATTAAATAATTTTGGGATCATGAATTTTAGGACTACTTTACATTGTGAGTAAATGTCAAATCAAGTGACTGCATAAAATCGATCTAAACACTATTTCAAAGTTTTTTTTTTTGTTTACATATTAAATCTTTTATATTAATAACATAGCGCAGCTCAGTGGTCAGAGCAATACACCGGTTATCTAAGGTCCTAAGTTCGATTCAAAGTCGCGCAATGCTCGGAGACCCGCGTTCCTTTTTCCAGTATCTATAACTTCATAATGACATTGTTTTCCAGGTTCGTATCGCAGCCTCGAGTCCACCAGCAGTTCCACCTGATGTACATCAAGTCACACACGCGGGCCGCTGCCTACGTCATCGGGTTCCTGTCGGGGTGTGCGTTCTACAAACTGCGCGAGAGGAACTTCAGGATGTCTACTGTAAGTGGTATAGGTTTTGGAAGTAATGTGTCGTCAATTTTGAGTTGATAGGCGGTATAATGGGTTGAGGCTGTTTCGACACTTCTAAACATTATACAGGGCGTCCCAAAACTACGGGACATCAAGGGAAAGTACCTTAAATATCGTAGATAGGAAATTTTGCTGAAATAAGACATTATTTTATTTTTTGAACTGTGTAATTCTGCATTTAAAGAATTTCTAAGTAATTTACAAAAAATACTTCATTTACTTCGGCAGTTTCACGTATGTTTTTAATTTGATTAAAATGATTGATTTCACGTTGTTCCTTTCTTTTAAGATACTACTTATGTTACTTAAGAAGAATTATTACTTTTTGTCTATTCTTTCGATTGGCATCATAAAAATAGGGATGATTATTTTTTCATATTTAAGTGGGTTCGATTCCCAGACGAAGCAAGTAATTTTTAGAAATTCTTTATATGCAGAATTACTCAGTTTAAAAAATTAAACAAAGTCTTCTGAAAAGACCGGTGAAACACCACCGTCGTCGCACAGAAAACCGACGTGAAGTAGGGACGATGTTCCTGCGTTTCGTTCGGTGAGTGCGGTATCCGGTGCCCAATTTTCTCAAAGGCTCAGCAACACACCCAAACACCCACAGTGTTGTGGGTAGTCATGGGGGGCGGTGATCACTTGCCATCAGGTAACCCGCATGCTCGTTTGCATTTAAAAAAAAAACTTTATCCCCAGACCTGGGCAACCATCTGCTCCACCACCGCCTTCGCCGTCATGCTGGCCACTCTGGTCACCGGCCCCTTCCTCCTCTGGAGCACCACGCCGGTTGAGGCCGCGCTGTATGCTGCACTAAACCGCCCGCTGTGGGCAGCCGCGTCGGCCGTGCTGCTGCTGGCCTGCTGCTTCTCAAAGCTCCGTGAGTGAGGAGTATTGGTTGCATGAATGAATGAATGAATGATCTTTATTTAGCTTAAAAGTAGTTTGCGGAGGTCACAAGAAAGATATGGTAGGTGGTGAACCGGCCACTGTGGGCAGCCGCATCGGCTGTGTTGCTGCTGGCCTGTTGCTTCTCGAGGCTGCGTGAGTATTGAATGAATGAATGAATGAATGGTGAATGAATGAATGAATGGTGAATGATGAATGAATGGTGAATGAATGATCATAAGATAACTTAGAGATACAAGTTTACGGTGGTAGCAAGAAAGGTATTCTATGTGTTGTGGTTACTTAATGGTGACGCTCTCTACGCCGCGCTGAACCGCCCGCTGTGGGCAGCCGCGTCGGCGGTGCTGCTGCTGGCCTGCTGCTTCTCGAGGCTGCGTGAGTATTGAATGAATTAATGAGTGAATGAATGAATGGTGAATGAATGAATGAATGGTGAATGAATGGTGAATGAATTGTGAATGAAAGAATAAACTAATGAAAGGATGAATGATGGAATGATTGATCATAAGTTAACTTAGAGATACAAGTTTACTGTTGTGGAAGCAAGAAAGGTATTCTATGTGGTGTGGTTACATAATGGTGACGCTCTCTACGCCGCGCTGAACCGTCCGCTATGGGCAGCCGCGTCGGCGGGGCTGCTGCTGGCCTGCTGCTTCTCGAGGCTGCGTGAGTATTGAATGAATGAATGACTGAATGGATTAATGGTGAATGAGTGAATGAATGAATGGTGAATAAATGAATGGTGAATGAATGAATGACTGGTGAATGAATGAATAGTGAATAGTGAATGGAAGGATTAATGGATGGATGGATGGATGAAGGGGTGGATAAATGAATGAGGAATGAGTAAATAAATGAATTAATTAATTAATTACTTATTGAATTAATGAATTATCTTTATTTAGCTTAGAGGTACAAGAATACGGAGGTAGCAAGAAAGATATTTTAGGTGGTGAATCGGCCGCTGTGGGCAGCCGCGTCGGCCGTGCTGCTGTTGGTCTGCTGCTTCTCGAGGCTGCGTGAGTTGAGTTAATGAACGGTGAATGAATGGTGAATGAATGAATGAATGTGAATGAATGAATGAATGGTGAATGAATGAATGAATGTGAATGAATGATGAATGGTGAATGAATGAATGAAAGAATGAATTAATGAATGAAAGAATGATTGAATGAATGATCATAAGTTAACTTAGAGATACAAAGTTTACCGTGGTAGCAAGAAATGTATACTATGTGGTGTGAATACTTAATGGTGACGCTCTCTACGTCGGATTGAACCGGCCGCTATGGGCAGCCGCGTCGGCGGTGCTGCTGCTGGCCTGTTGCTTCTCGAGGCTGCGTGAGTATTGAATGAATGAATGAATAGTGAATGAGTGAATGAATGGATGTATGCATGAATGAATGAATGAATGATCTTAATTTATTATTTTTATTTAGATTAAATATATAATTCGTAGTACGGAGGTAGCAAGAAAAATATTCTAGGTGGTGAACTGGCCGCTGTGGGCAGTCGCGGTGGCAGTGTTGCTGCTGGCGTGCTGCTTCTAGCAATTGCGGGAGTGTGGTATATTGAAAATAATTAATGAATTAATTAAAGAATGAATGATCATAAGCTAACTTAGAGATACATGTTTACGGTGGTAGCAAGAAAGGTATTCTAATGAAAAATGAATCTACTACATGTCAAGCTAGTTGGGATTATTTATTCTTGGTCAGCGAGAGTTAAATACAAATCCTTTAGAACCAAACTAGACGATATAAGACTGATTTAAGGTGAAGTTTTAGTACACACTGCACCTTTATCCTACCGAGTGGCCATTAATAAAATATTATTAACCTTCCAGCGGGCCTGTCCTCCTTCCTGACGTGGTTCCCGTTCGTGCCGCTCTCGCGCCTCGCGTACGGCCTCTACCTCACGCACACACTCATACTCACCAGGAACGTCTTCAGCATCCGGAACCCGGCTACCAACGACTTCTTTGTACTGGTAAGTGGTGGAAGCGGAGCTCTCTTCCTTCCTGACGTGGTTCCGGTTCGTTCCCGTCAGTGCGCACCTTTAGAATTATCACCTTTAGGGTCCTAATTCAAAATATCATGATTTTGACTTTTTTTCAAATAAAGTCTTAAAAGGACTGTCACTATCGACTTTCATTAAAACATGGACTGATTTACATTTTGGAATAGGTCACTATAATTCTAAGGGTGCGAGTGGTTAATAACTTTAAAGTAAGCAAATATAAAGCTGCTTTATGCAACTGTTTATTTGTAGGTATGTATGTATATTCCCAACTTAAATGAAATATTTTAACTGTCGTCTCGAATTCATCAAATGTTGTCAACATTGTTTTAATTAAATTATAGTTCATTTACTAAAGCAATTACTAAAGCTCAAACTTTTGACTATATGTTGATCAAAAATTGCATTTAATAGCCGCCATAACAGCGGGGCTATCCTTTTAGCTGAAGCAAGTTATATTGGTCACCGTCTAAATTGTGCACCCAAATGCATCGGCGCGTAGTTTGACGGCTACAGCGTAGATACACGCACTGCTACGACGTATTCGTAGCAATTTGATATTTTAAAAACTGTCACGTATATTATTGATATCTTTTCCTGTAACTGAATAAAAACTAAAAAACAAAAGATTTTTGACTTAAATAAAACTTAATATTAAGTTACATACAACAATTTTGGCCTAAATCTACACTAATTTGTAAAAAAATAACACTTCATTGTAGATTAATTTAATGAAAAATGTTAGTAATTCGCCATTACATAAAGTTATGGTATTGAATTTAAATTTACGTACTAAGTACGGTAGGAATTTCCTCCATTACCCATTCCTTTTTTTATATTACATTAATTAATAAATATTATATTCACAGTTTATCCAAACATTCGGAGTGATCGTGGTGGGATTATTCGCATCCTTCCTCATCTGGCTGCTAGCGGAGGCTCCTATCAACAATCTATTCACAATACTACTGTCACCAGACAAGTAAGTATCAAACCTATACAAGGTGTAAGAAAACTATTTCCGAAACGGGAAATCATGTATTTTTGAGGAATTCTAACTATATATAATAAACTAATGAGACACTCAAACACAACCATTTAAAATATATAAATTTATTTAGCTGTTGGTTCGGACGTGGTGGTTTGCATTAGGTACATTTGATTTAATGTGGATTTATTTACACTGTTTTATATTCTGCTCTAAACTTAACTATTATCTACTGGTTTTTCGTGCAATATTTAGTTTTCTTTTCGAAAACAATTCCTTAACACCCTGTATAGTCCGAGGGGTGGAAGACCATTTCGGGTTGGTATTTTAAGTATATGTTGTTTTATTTACTTTTATTTGATTGTCAGAAAATATCGAACCAGCGAAGACAGTCATCTGGAGATAGCAGCAACTTCACCTCACACAAGCCTAGACACAATCGCATCAACTTCAGGACATTTGAAAGATAATTTACCAAACACAATACAGTATTCATCTAAATTTTGAAAAAAATGCTTTAAAATGAAAAGGACTTGTACTTTATCATAGCTTTAAGTTAAATAGTTGCTTATTTAATAAATAGCCAGGAAAAAGGGTGACATCCTTGAAAAACTGAAGGTGACAGGAAAATCCCATGGAAAACGATCGAGAGGAAGAAGTCCGATGCGCTGGACCGATCAGATCCGCACTAACACGCATCAGGACAGGACGTCCACGAGGCAATCCACACTGCTGAAGACCGAGCCAAGTGGAAAGGGATAGTTTCTAATATCAATCGTGGAGGTCACGACCCTCAGCATTGAGGAAAACGACTCAAGGAGGAGGATTTAATAAATATTATTTAAGAAATAAGTATTTCGTTATTTAAGTCTTAACAAATTGTGATAGTTCTTTATTATAATTGATTATTGGATATGACAAAAACTTTTGTTGCATGTTTTTTGTAAATTTAAATATAGTTTTATTAAATAAATAAAAGCTTTAATAAGAGTAATGAATTGTTATTACTATTTTAAGTAACAGCGCCATCTATGGAAAGTTAGGTAAACTAAGACTCCACCGTTACCCATACACACATGTTTATTAAAACACAAAATATTGCACTCGACAATTGATTTATTGCAGTTACAGTAACTTCTACTTTTACATTTCATCTTACTTCACGTCTTATTTTATATTTCTGTGCAGTACGCTAAGACTTGTTTTAATAGCAGTATAAATTGCGATGTTCAAGTAACTCATGTTTGAGATCACAGTTTAATTAAAAACAAAGGTATTGTACTACCCGTTACAGGAACTTATAGCATATTTTTTAAAATACTTTGTTGGGCTATAATAACTTAAAACAATTTTCCAGCTGCACTAGCATTAATGCTAAGTGTGTATGGGTAGACCGAACACAAACAAAACTAGTTGAAAAGGATAAAATGTAGATGGCGCTAGTGTAATAAATTCAAAGTTCAATGCTTAAAAGAGTGCAGAGTATTAATAATCTTAGTTCAATCAATTGACCTATATAAAGAGGAAAGGTTTGTGTGTTTGAACCGAATGAGCTCCTACCCTAACTCCAGGACCGATTTGAAAAAATATTCCCATTTAAAATCCTATTTTAATCCTGCTAAACATTAAAAAAAAATACTTTTTTCCGCGATAAACCCTATTTCCACGGGAAAGCCATTCAATTGTATGTCGGCGGCTTGCGTACCCTAGCAACATATGCAACATCTTTCGGCACATCATCGCTAACTGGTAAATCAGTTACATGCCGCCGACAAAGCTTTCCGACTTGCATTGAGTAAAGCCGCCAACTAGCCCGCCGACAAAAAGTTACCGTCTAAAGTCGGCGGGTCAGCGGCTTCGGTGAGTATTGTGCTTTAGCAGTTCAATTTAATATCTACGACATTTGTTCAAGCTTAATCCAAGAACTTCCAATAAAATCTCCTGTCATGGATTACCATCGAGACGATGTAACTAGGTCACATGTGCCTACAGGCCGCAGCATAAAATTTGTAACCAACGCTACATGTTGCAATCAACTGCCCGTAAATTCAGGTGTTCCCCTGGGGAACTCTTGTGTTAATTAATATACTGAAAGATCAATATTCATTGCCATGCAGATGAAATAGCGAAAATATGCAACGTACACACTGTTCCAAGGCCACGTAAATCTACTGAAGAGTTTAGCGAATTGAAAGCTGTACAAATAACGTTGTAACAAAGTTCTTGATTACCCGCCAAAAAGACCACATTTGTGTGAGCTATTGTACCTACCTTATAGAACACTCCCCTATGAATTCAACTGTTCAGCCAAAGATTGAAATTTCCGGTGCCGACATAAGGTGGGTGTACCATGAAAGGCCACGCTCCTTTGAAGGCCAACTATTAAAAAGTCGTATTTATTGACATGTTAAGACATATTCCTTCTACTACACATTAAGATCCCTCAATCTCAAAGCCACACACGGTGGCGGCGTTCGTTTGCGCCGCTATTGTGGCAGTGCGATCTCACGCTTCGTAGACTTTGGTTTTCGATGTTACAATCCTTATTTGAGCGCACAGCAAAACATAAGTTTTTAGTCAATAACCTATTATTATCACATATATTTGTTTTGTAAATTGTCGTATATGGATATATGTATATTAATAATGAAAAAAAAACATAGTTTTGCCACAATTTAAGTAAAAATATTGGTAGTGTTCCTAGAAAAGCCAGTGTTCCTTATAAGGCCAATAGAAAATTTGACTTTTGGCCTTGCTAGGGTACATAGGCCTTACAAAGAACATTTACAAACCATTAACTTATGAATACTTACTTTTTTAGTTAAGTATGATAATAAACTTAAAACAAGTTTTTATATTGATAATATTTTTAATCATAGTCATAATTGTTAGTTTAGCCTTCTTAGGAACTTTTTGGCCTTACAAGGAACGGACCCATAAGAAGGCCAATTTGGTTAAAAAAAAAAGATTTAAATTACGTTATAAAAAGCGTTGGCAAGTTATTTTCTGCGAATATCATACGCACTACTACTGTTTTTAAATAATTTTCTTTAATATATTCATAGTTATACGATGGTGTTCAAGTAATGTTCGATGAGTTTTTTAAAGGTGATAAAAATATATTGAGCATTTAATGTTTTGCTTAAATGATATGTCTTATTATGTTGTTTTAGTAAAAGCGGATATATTTATAGTTAAAACTCTATTTTTAAGTTTATCGACTGATACATAATATTGGCCTTGTTTGGAGCCATGTTCCTTGCAAGGCCATTTGGAAGAGCTTAACTAAACTTAAGATTAATAAAAAGTGATTAAAGTGAGGTAAAAAAAGAAGTATTTTTATGGTGCACATTAAAACAAAGTATTACCTCATAATTTGTTTACTTTATTTCTCCAGTAAATAAATGAATAAAAAGTGTTTTCTCGTTAGAGTGGCCTTCTATGGTCCACCCACCTTATTAAGTTTTCATAGCTCTTGGAATAAAAGCCAGATTGGCTGGAGTGCTCGGAATCAATTTGATTATCTTGAGTCTTTGACATTTTTGCGTACAATACTTACCTATACCTTCAATTGAGAGATATTCTGAATGCTTATTTTTTTCTAGGCACCACAACCTACTGGAATAAAGTGCCCACAACGGTATTGCCAACACACAGATGCCAACATTAATGATATGTAACTCTCAAAATTGAGAGTAAAGCTGATGATAAATAATCCCTACTTAATATTATAAATGCGAAAGTAACTCTGTCTGTCTGTCTGTCTGTCTGTCTGTCTGTCTGTCTGTCTGTCTGTTACGCTTTCACGCCTAAACCACTGAACCGATTTTGATGAAATTTGGTATGAAGAAAGAACTGAACTTGGGAAAGGACATAGGGTACTTTTTACCGCGGGAAAACTTCTCATTCCCACGGGAAACCGACTTCCACGCGAACGGAGTCGCGGGCGGCCACTAGTAAATAACTAAATAAATAAATCTCCAGACTTACATTCCAATTATGTGACCCTAAAGTAAGAGCAGTAAGCGCTTGTGTTATAGGTACCACGCAATGGACAAGGGGAGAACCTAGTTACAGCCAGGGCGCGTAATAAAAATAAATGACAGTTAGGTCGCAAAGAAGTTGAAAATTAAGTTGCGAGATTCCACCCGAACACACTAATCAGGTACCTACATTGTAAGTAAAATAAAAGCCTTAAATTTTTTTTCTATCTGCTGCCCTTAATTAAGCTTACATTGTAACTTAGTAATATGTCTGAAAATTTACCAAGTATTTGTAATTAAACTAGTCAGCCGTAATTTTAACTACCGGGCATGGTTCTATTTTTGACTTAGATGACCTACGTTTGCTTTGCATGTACCTAGCACGTTTAGGAATTCTACCCAGCCACCTAGTAGGCTTCGTTCGCATTGATCCGATCTCAGTTCGCGCGGATTTCTGTGAGGTTTGACAACGTACAGAGTTGCCGGCAAAACATAATGACATAATTGGCGGGGTGAGGCAGGGGGCGCGCGGGGGGCGCGCGACGCGGGACGCAAGCGCGAGTTTGACGGCCAAGGTCGAGGACGCGCGATTCCGCCGCGCGCCGTCGCGTCGGCCGGTTCCGAACGTGCGCCATCTTTCTTCTGGAAACACTTTCTAGTTGGAATTCTGCGCAATAAAACGCCGCGAGTGACCCACCACACCATCCGGCACCAAGGTAACAAATTATCCCATGAAACAGGCAATTTTGTCGACCGCGACACGCTTCGGCGCACCTCAGTGATTGTGTAATGTTTGTAATCACGCCCAATACACGTTGATTTATGACATGTTTTATGTATGTTTACAGCGTTTTACATAGGTGCTATTTTGGGGTATATTCTCAACGTTGATTTGTTTAGTGTTGTAGGTAGCTTTCCTACATGGAATATTTCTGTGAGGCTTCCCAAATCGGCTTGTACTGTGGTCACTTCTATGTGCCTGCGTTGTATGTGCGGACGTCATTGTATGAACGCTATATCGCTAATACATCGAGCAAATACAATCCTAGGTCATTTTGTTTATTATTTTGTATAGGAAGTCGTTCAGTCATTGCGTGGCGTGCAAAATTGTAGATAAAACGAAAAACAAGTGCGTGGTTTCATGTTTTTTAGCTCAACATTAGGAAAGGTTATTGTTGCGCAAATCACACTTGTACGTTATCGACTACCTATATACGTACATTTTTAAATGTGAATGAAGTAGCAGAAAAAAAAAACACTTCAAATTCCTATTGAATAAACAAAAAAAACAAATTTCAAAGTAGACCGGAAGAACCAATTAAATTCTTTTGTTTACCCTAAAATTGCAAACATAACCAAAAACATTTCTAAAAAATTTACATCCATGTTGCCTCATAAATAACCGAACACAAATCCGTGCTACCTTTACCATCCCTTTAAAAACTTACACCCCACAATAGTCGTCTATTATTATGAGCCGTACATACCGGATGATTTATCTATGTGTATCCCACCCCCTATGTAGGTCAGGGGATGTTAGAGGGGGTAGGAGAGGGTGGTGTGTATGTGGGCGGCCCATCGCAGCCCATCTCAGTTCTGTGCCTGTATCGACCGCATCTGAACGCCTACGACTGATTCGCTTGTGACGCAATTGACAGATTTTTTGTCGATGGCCCGCCATGTTGATTCTGGCCCAGGTAGCAAATGTCGTTGACTTGACAAGACTCCTTGACAAAGGATTCGTTTCCTATGACAAATAAGTCATATAAGTAGTCATTATTTGCTCTCAGTGAAGCGCTGTGTGCCTTTGTTATCGCAGACTCGCGATTCTTGAACAGGCAACAAATATAGATTCCAAGCTTTGATAAATAACTCAAAAGAATTTTCGACGAGACTAACAAAAGCAAACAGACAGTTTTAGTCTCGAAATTTAAAGTTAATTATTTATAAGTAGATGTTAGCCAAGCTAGATATCTACCAACTTAATACCTTCTGTTTTTGGTATATTTTGTAGGTATATCACAGACATGTTAATTTTCTGCTCGTTGCCCGCCTATCTGGTTTCTAAGAACTCCAACATCAAACCAATGATCTTGTGAAGGCTGTAGGAAACTGTGAAATTAACATGTAAAATATTCATTGGATCGCTTGTTCAGAATATGTAACTACACTCGAAGCACTCGCTTTATGTGAATAGGTATTGAGTGGAGTTTTATTTTTACATTAGTAATGCCTCGGCTTGCAGTACCAACTTGTTTGGTGAGTTCTGCCTACTTAATAAACAAAGATCCGAATTGTACATCGCTTACTGGTTTGATACCCCAAATATATGATTAAATAAATTTATTAATTAATTGGGATTGGGATTCCACTTGGACTCCTTTCTTAAATATTATTCGCAAAGACTCAAAGAAAAATATTGAGAGAGAAAAGGGATAGCTATGCCCAACAGTGGCAAGTTTAAGACTCGTATTAGTGACACTATAATCAATAATATACAATAACAAAACCGTATCAAAGCCGAGTGAATCATCCTTCACTTCCCCACGCCGCCACGTCATCACATTTCTCCACAACATTTTCTTACATTTCTCTGCTATACTCTCTAAACATTTTTAAATTATTTTCTCGATGATTTTCTATAATTATCCCAGCTGTAGGGTTGTTGGTAAAATATTCATTGCCACGTAACACTGTTTACGTACACCAGCTGAGCGGGCGCGCGCCTATCGATCGTGAAGGGCAAGGCCGCCCACGCGAGCGCCTGACTTGAGCGAACACCCTGTATATACCTCGCGACGTATTCACAGGTAACGTACAGGTACGGTGTAGGGCAAGCAAGGGCGCAACCTTTTAGCAGGCAAGGGCCACATGGTGAAAAAATCGACCAATGGCGGGCCACACTTGTGATAATAATATATCAAAAAAAAAATGGTTTTAAATTTAATAAACATGTGAAATTTTATTTTAAATGTATATTTTTTAAAACATTCGCGGGCCGCAAAAAAGACGTCGGCGGGCCGCATGCGGCCCGCGGGCCGCGGGTTGCCCACCGCTGGGTAGGGTAAGAGTATACATATGTGATAGGATATTATTGTGACAATATGTAAATTAGGCGTCAAATGTATGGATAAAACTGTTAAGGTTTTTTATGTTTTTTTTTAGGAATTGGAAAAAAAAATCCGTTACTTAGGCTCGTTATAATATGTTTTATTTAAATAAGGAGACCATTAGCATAACTACGTAGATAAAAATTGCAGTATGCAGGTATAAGCTTCATTTACAGAACTTTAAAAAAGTACCTACCTTTAGTTAGAAACTTGATTTAAATAAACTTTCTTATCCTATTAATTACGTCATTCTCCAGCTATATGCTGTTACAAAAAAAAACCTAAAAGTATTCAAAACTAAGACAAAGTAAAAACGATTGATAGCTCGACCCGTCTCCGGATATGTTGACTGTCTCTTTAATTTGTCGAGCAATTTTTATTGAATTTAAAGTATGTTCTTGTTATAAATTTTATTTGACGTTTTTGGTATCACCTAATTTTTATTGACTAAGACTAAACTAGTAGTTAAAAACTTTATAAGTAGGTATTAACTTTCAACCGCGAGTTGATTTACTTTTCAGATTATATTCTGAATAGATATGCTTGATAACTGCCTTCCTCATTCAGCTACTAACCAAAGGAACTATTATTAGAGAAACATGAATTGAATAGATAGATAATTCAATTCTTCTTTATGCAGGCTCTATTGAGAGCAAGTTGCTATGACACGACACATATTTACTAGTGATGCAACAAATACGAATATTCGTATTCGCCGAATTCCACATAATGGCCGAATATTCGTAATCGCCAAATATGATAACAATATTCGTACAAATAATATATGTAAAACGGTACGCATCTAATTCATAAAAACATGTATTAAAACACGCACTGCCAAATTTATTGCCATCTGAAGATCCACTACATTTTAGGCGACAAGATGTTCATTTTCCGACACCGAAAAAATTGGCCCAATAATATTTTTCACTAAAACCGTCTACTGTATCGTCTGAAAGACTTTTTCCTACAGCTGGAAATATACAAACAGAAAAAAGAAATCGTTTAACTAGTGGCTTTTGATTATTAAATAAAAAAAATAGTTACTTTTCTTAGTTGTTTTAAAATATTTGTAACTATTTGTATTCGTGTTCTCAGAATAGTGAAAATGCTATTCGTATTCGTAAAAATGGTATTCGTTGCATCACTAATATTTACCTATAGGTAGTGTGTGCACACAAAAAGCCGCGCGCAAAGATGATGAAAATTTAAGTTTTACTGGCATTCAAACTTAAAAAACTATCCCTCGTTTGAAAAATCTTTAAGGCCTAACCTTCACCCTTAGGTCAAACTGAAATGTTTTATTACCACGAAAAAATAGAAGTTATTCCCTCTTTTAGAATGTCAATATGGTCAAAAATCTAAGTAGGTACTATAAAGTGGTTGTAACGTCTATTTTACAATTGAAACTGGTTTTGCCTACATATTTTTAAAATCCAGTATAATCTGCTTTACTCTGAGTTTCAATACCGATCTAGATTATTATTTTTTGTTTATAATTAACATAGGAACCTGTTTATATTTTAACTAAAACAAGAGGCTTGATACTTGTATCATTTTTACCATAGGTAGGTCCTCATCACTTGGTCCTTACTTGTCTAGAAAACTCAATATTTTCATACATTTATCTTCTAGACATTTTTTGAACCGACCGACCCCACCATCTTATTCTGTTTGTTTATATTCTGAGAGACTCCCAAAACAATCAGTGAGTCACTTTGTTATCTACGCTACCTCTATTATTTTATCGAAGTAGGCCCTGAGTCTAGAAAATTCCCAAAACATTACTTAGGTACAATTTAATAAATTGTTTGTGTGTATTAAAATAACTTATCCCTTTAATGCCGTCTAAAATAACTCAAAATACATCTTGTTGATAAATCATCTAATATTACATCATTAGGAATAATTCAGGCATCTTGTCTAAAAACCAGAACCGGTTCTAATTTTAAAATCAACCACAAGGATGAATGTCGCCAGTGGGTACGGTACTGGCTGGTCGCAAAAAAAAACGTAGAGCGTACGTTCGAATATTTGTTCAGTGCTAGTACTTGTTCTTCCTACGAAGCTAGACCTACATTAGCCCGGGATATGATCGTTCTGCGCAAGCGTCACCATCGATCCCAGTTTCCCCCTACCTCCCAAATCCTCCCCTTTCCATGCTGGAACCATTTCTAGAACCGGCTTGTGTACTAGCTTGAAAATGGAACCTACATCGCCTGGATTTCTGATGTACTTACCAACATGATAAAAAACTTGGTTCCAAACATATTTAAAGAAGTATAATACCTAAGTATAATCCAAGAAGTCTTTTCTATTATTTAAATTAAATAAAATAGAAAAAAAATGCATAAAGACACGCAAAAGTCACATACAGTTAGCAGTAAAACACAATTAACTGCAAACATTTGAACTTTAAACTCGAGTCATATTTAACAATAAAAGAAGTACCTACCTACTTTACCATAATAATAGTATTAAAACGGTTAAAGGTCAAAACAATAAATTGTAATTTCTGGCTTATGTAGATTTTAACCGACAACGATGGCAATTTCATTGTTTTAAATTGGAAATAAAACCTTGTTTCTTAGTTGCTTAGTATTAATTTTGTTTAAATATGAAGGTACTGAAATTAAGCAAATATTGCAAAGTGCACATCTACCAACGACCGAGTGGATACTCAAGAGCGACCAGTTTTTATTGGTCCTTACATCAGGTAACTTGACAGGCCCGACTCGTTCGGTATTACATATCATGTGCTTTTAACATAACATTACTAATTCTTTTAAAATTAACTTTACCTTTGTCTGGTAGGCAAGCTCGAAGCTGCAATAATATATTTGCTTTGCTGTTACATATATGTAGCATATGTTATTGTTATATTTAGAGCCAATTAAGTGACGCAAAGATATCTTTGTAGTTAAAATGATTACAAAATCGTACTAAATAATAAGTTTTTATTCGTGTGACGTTCTTATTTTAAGTGCCACTAAAACACATATAAAATCACGAACGTGCATACCCACAATACTTTGTATTTGCAAGTGGATTCCTTAAGGTACGTGACTTTATCTCCATAGCAAAATCACATTCTTTGTCTACACAGTCCGTAATAATGAAATTGACGAGTCGGTTTTCTCCGTCCTTCGAGCCCAGACTGAGCTTTCGGAATTTATGTAACGAGTGCCACTTTCGTGATTATACGCCAGTGGATCTGCCATTTTGAGCCAGTGGGCCCTATGACGGAAGAATGGCAGGCGAGGGCGGGGCGGGTGCGAGAGGGGGGTGCAGCTGGCGTTGCATCGCGCCTCCCCCCGGCTTCCCGCGCCGGCCCATTGCCAAGTTCAATGCCAAGGTCATGCGCGCGGTACTGCGACTGCGCGCCGCAATGCAGGAGCGGCCGGCGGCGGCAAGCGGCGGCCGTCAGTGCCTCCCTGACGACCGCGCCACACGCCGCGCCGCCATCTTGCCACACGCGTCCTAATCAGGTGGGGGACAGTTCCGCATCCGGTCGATCCTAAATTTAAAGCCGACAATTGAACTCCCCAAGTGAAGAGTTGTTAGCTCGAGTACGATATTTGAAACGTGTGTGCGACACGAGCCGCAGGCGTGGACGGTATGAACTATGAAATTTTAAACACAATGTTAAGAAAACATCCGTGTCGGTGAGTACTAACATTACCTATGTTACATTGTAACTTTTTATATTTATTGAGATTTATATTTCTAATTTCAAATTTCGCTTGGCCTGTATTTTCTTCCTATAATTTAGAACCCGTATTAAGTGTAAACAATTTCTGTAACATTATTTCGTCATGCTGCCTTTATTAGATTTACCTTTAATTAACTAACTTGACTTATATAACTCGGTTTATTTCCGTCGGCTCGAGTATGTTTTATCTATTGTTGATATTATATTGATCGATACTTAACAGCATACTCATACATAATCTTCCTTCTCATTTATAAATAGTTGCAAATTTTTCACCCAATTTGAGCAATATCACTATTTTTCCTTTGTATTTTTCCACTCGGCCCAAAAGTCAAAATACTATTTATGTATTATATTAGGGACAAATCCCGTGTCTAATTCCAAAGCCCACGACCACTTCTAAATAAAAACCATTTACGAACTTATACATCCCTCTACTTAAATAGTTTCCCAGAACGTGCGGATAGAGCCGCCTACGTCTTCCAACAATGTAACATTCAGAATTCCAAGAAGCCCGTCATCTCCCAGCTCCCAAAATTCGTCATTTGACCAAGGGCAGCCAGTAATATGTAGGGCCTCGATCCAGTGCTCGCATCCTGTTGTGTGTACCAAAAAACTCTATATAGGTACGTAAAAAATGTCGACCGACCGAGTTCAAGGCGAGCAGGTGATTCCCGTTGAGAGAACGCGGTCCGATCGCTTATAGATTTTAATAGAGTTCGGGAAATACAATGTACATCAGCTAGGAGGTCTAATTACTTACTAACGATTAGAATGGTCTAAATCTCTTATAAGGATTCTACCTCTTATATGCCTACGCCTTTTTTAGCTGCTACACGACTTATTTTGAATAAAACAAACAATTTTTTTGAAACTTGTCTCCAATTTTGTTTTTAAGCTAATAAAGTATTCACGATACCTAAACCTTTCGAAGCCAGTTTGATATAGATCAGTGAAACATAAGCCTCCGAATATTTGCCTGATTGGTACCACCGATCGGATTTCAACCTTGGATTCTTAAATTCAGCTAGTGTTTACTCCGGTAGTTCATGTGACAAACAAGTAATTTAGCATCATTATGGTGGATGCATGCCTTCCGGGTTTTTTGTTTCTAAATGCTGGCATTGACTGAAATGTGTGTTGTGATTTTAACTAAGATTAGAACAATGAATCAGTCTGCATTTGTATGGGCTTAAATACCATTGTGTTCTAAGTCATTCGTCAATGGGATTAAGAACAGTATCTGCTATTTCAGTCATGTTTAGAATAGATTCTACAAAAACATTTACAATTAAAAGGCGACTGATTAATAAAATCTCAACTAAATTCTGGTGTTGGTTGTTAATAACACGGTTCGATTTATAAAGCGAGTTTAAATAATTTAGGTAGTGCTACAAAAACTAGCGTGCATGGATATAATGAGGCAAATACTAGTACACAAAAAATGTAGTGATGTCATCGTCGACTGTAAGAAACAACTCGCTGTTCTGATTAAGGAAACTCAGTGTTGGAAATATCTTTTACAATATTTTGTTCTTCTCAACATTGCGCGGACTTTGGCACTGAATTCCCACTTTTTTTCTTATAGGCAGCATTGTTTTTCAAGAACCTTTAGTAAAAACAATACTCAGTCGGTGCTTAATTTATGGTGAGTTTGAAAATAGAATAAGGAATTAATATCTTTCTTTATTGAAATAGCTAAACGTTATTAAAAACACATGAGGGGCCTCCCACATGTCGTTGCCTTGAACCTATGTTCGCTAAGCCTGAATAACAATACCTCAACTAGTACTCCCGTCTCTTTCTCTTGTCTCTATTATAATCGTTCTTACTTTATCTATTTGCTCAATACTATACTTATCTTTGAATGTACGTATGGCTAAAATATAAGCTTCATTTGCAATCTGACTCATGATTCGAATGATAATTCAAAAATCATAAAATAAATTTGTATTATTCTACTTCAAAAGTATTACATTTTTATTATGTTTACGAATAACACCTTTGGTTACAGCAGCAATATTATCGAACAAATAGGAGTTCGCCTTTTTGATTCGTCATTCACGTTTTTATATACCTAGGTTGGAAAAACCTTATCGGAATATAAAAAATATATTTTCCGATTTGCATGAGCAGTCGCCCGCTATCGCGGTATCAGCTGACGCCCGCCGCGTCACATTTGACGTATGTTAGCAAGATGGCTGACAAAATGGCGGCATTTGTTTATTTACCATCCAACCATACACTCGAATGTTGGCAACTACCTGAATTCCTATATTACGATTACCTTTTCTTTTATTTTTGTTGTAAGATGACAACGTAATTATTCAACACCAACACATCTTTGAGTTAAAAAAACTTTCCTATTGTAAAATATCTAATGAGAAGTTTTTGTATCTAGAAAGGTCTTATTTACAGCCGCAACCTCAAGACATGAAACAGATATTTACTTTAACTGTCACATTGCGTAATGAGATAAAAGAAACAGGCAACAAGAACTTGTTTTTATTGCTTCAATCAGCCACAGCTTACAAAGTTGTTTCTCGTATTTTTAATTCTAACACAGGAAGCCGAGCGTGCAAATAAATTCTTGCAAAAACGTTTACATCCTTTACATATCAAATTGTTGATGTTTTTCGAACTAGACTAGATATAATAGGTTATGCAAGAATAGTAAACTTATGGGGACTGGGTAAAATTAGCGAACTAATAATATTGCCAATCATGATAAATTCAGGATGAAAATATCTAAAATATGGAACCCACGTGTAAGTAGGTATAATGCAAATGATATCAGATTCGAAAAATAAACAATAAAGTCTGCCAAAGCGTGTTATATACAGGTTCTCCACACGTGGCCTATAGATAATGCATATTTTTATTGACTACTTTGTAATCATAATATTTTCATAAGTTATTCTGATCTGTTACAATGTTTACAATGTTTTATGGGTTGATAATAGAAACAAATAGAGCTACATTACCATACTTAAAGGAAGCAATATTAAAGTATATTTTAGGTTAAAAAAATCATTACCCTTCTGTAGCAGTCGCGTAATTCAAATAGAATATAGGACTCGCGGTACAACCTTGAGACATTCCTTTAATAATCGTTAATTGATACCTATAAACCTAAAGTCTTATCGATTCGGAAATTTGTCACTTTGGTAGTTTCTATTTAACCTTGTTAAACTTTTACAGCATAAAATAAGTTTTTTAAAAGATGATAGACATTAGTAGGTATCCCTGAAGTCAGTTCACAGAAAATTTAATGGACTGCATCCATTATGTTTATCTAAGCCAACGTAGAAACTTTGATATAGCTGATCCTAGTCTTAGACACAATATTTTTCAACAATTCCGTAGGTGTATCAACTTAAATGTGATTAATGTTATCTCAGAAGGACATCATGAGAATATTAGGCTTTCCTACTTATCGCACGGTACTTGCTAAGTAATTACGTTCCTGGTAATTTACAAAGGTACCATCGTGCTCTAATCATGAATTACTGCAGTAGATAATGATATGGTGCATAATATATCGCTTACGCTTATGTCATGTAAGCTGGCAATTTCCACATTTAGCTCAAATGAAACGTCCACGAAGTTGCATACATATGTAATCGCACACACGTAAACGCAACTAAGAATATCCATCCACAATCATTAATCAAGCGTGTATAGGCGACACGCTCACATGTGTAGTCTAATATGTGTGTGTGGCTGTGTGTGTGGCGATTGCAGCTTGCGATGCACATGCGCTGGGCGGCTGCGGCGCGGGGCGCGGGGGGCACGGCCAGGGTCGGCGAGACCTTGAGCTCGCCTAGCAACAACACTGCCAACGCACACTTGCTTATTTCTGTTTCTCCTCTGCTGCACGGTCGCTTGCAATTTTAAAACAGAACGTTTTATGGAGAATGGCAACGCTGGGAATTTGACCTTTGGGTTTGTCAGATGTTCCCCTAGGTTTGTATGTATCGACGCTGTTAATCTTTATGGTAGGTCGGCTGTGCCTCTTTATGTGCATGAGTTGCATTCTTATCGCGATACACTTAATACATTTAAATTAGTCAGGCTGTCACGTAAAACAAACAAAGACGTATTTGGCAGAGTCCGAGCTAATTTAAACGTCATGATGATTTAATTTGCGATAAACGAAAGGAACAACTTGTTGAAGTTCCGTTTGAAGTTTTTAATGAAGTTATTAATTATCTTTGACATTGTAATGATATTCATACAATATTGTAGATAAGATGTTAATTATTACCTTGTAGGTTTTCTCCTGCCGGCTCATTTAACATCCATAACTGTCTAGAGACTAATTCTATGCTTGGTTGGTTTATGATCTGAATAAAAAAGAACTAGTGAGTAATAAAAAAGGAAGAAGCATAATTTAAAAAGCACATTAACAACTGAAATAAATTGTTATCGAAGAAACAAAAGAAGAAAAAGAACTATGTGCAACTAAAATTAAAACTAAAGGTTCTAAGCTTTAGAGACAAAATCAAAAACATCGAACGTCTTTTCCCATAATTCCTTTTATAATGATCAATTTCCAATTAATTGGAACAGGTAGCAAGTACTAGTAGCAGGCGTCTGGTTTCGCTCACGTGACAGCCCAGTCGTAAAGCCCTTTCATTCTTCTTAGGTCGGCTGATGTAACTCTATCTCTTATGTCTTGACACTCCGCTAATTGCGCATAAGCGTTCATTCATGGTGATACATTGTTACATATGTATCTGTGTAAACAAACAGCTCAGCGTTATAAGTAGAAATTGATTGTTTAATTTGCGAAATTGAGTTTTTGAAGGCGCCGTTTTTAAGCACTTTTTCGAGGAAAATGCATTTCAGCCATTAGGTACTAACAAAAATCATAAATCTTAAAATTTCAGCCATGCACCAAAATCAAAAATTTGGCCATCTTATACTTTGCTCAAAATTATATTTAGAATAAATCCAGAAGTAGCCTTTCAGCTGAATAATTATGAATGTTAGAATACAATAAGACTAAATATTTATTGCTCCATCTTGTGCATTGTATCATTTTTCTTGAATCGTTAGCTGGTATATGAACGCGCGAATTCTTATACTCATTCGCGTCACTGCATCCGATATTGAAGAATGGAACATGCTATATTGAGGTATAATCGCCCAATGAAATAAAGGCTTTAGTAACATCTTTAACTATCAATAATTCACTGTATTCTATTTATTACCGTGTATTTCATCATCTTGTCTTGCACGTGTCTCATTATTTACGTTTTTCCTGTGCCTGTGATAAGATGCAAGGCATAATAAACGTTATGTTCAATGACACATAGTTGCTAAGATTAATATTCTTTTAGTTCTGGAATACTAAAACTAACAGCGAGTTACGGAAGGCTAATACGTAGTATAGTATATCATTTATCGATATCTCCAAATATTTTAAGGTTTTTTTTTGTTTTTTTTTACAACTCAATAAAACCTTTCGGTAAAACTTTTTTTTAATGCTGTTATTGAGTATATATCTTATATCATATTGGTGAGAAACAATGCTATTGATTCTTTTACATTGCTATTTATTATCAGGCAGGATATCCTTAAAAACATTTCTATGAAATCACCGCTGGACATATCTGATGAATTAATGTTGAGTTTCAGGCTAAATAGATATTAAATAACTATGAAATATAACTATAAGGTTGATTAAAGAAATAATGAATAAAGTTTTATTAGCTTAGTAATAATTAAGTTTTAATAGCGTAATGAAATTAAATGATTCATCTTCACGTCATGTTTAAACATAAAAATAATAATTAAACATAAAAGGAATTTGGTGTTTTCACATTATTATTCTCCCTATAAGTGTAATTATAAAAAAGTTATTAAATTATATTTATTAATCAAGTGTATTGCGAATATAGCAGTTTCAGAAATTATAAGTTTCTTGATGTCATTGCATTGATATTACGTTAGTTTCAGTAATCCAAATATCAATAAAAAGTTAATTTTAATAATAAACGCTTTAACTCTACCAGCGGATGATAATATTTTCTTACTTCACATTATACATTCCTTTTCCATATGCTCAAAGCCTTGATTTATTTACTAAGTATTCAGTGTTTCAGTAAAATATATATCTGACTCATAAAAACTTGTTATTTCAGCCCCTCCCCCCGAATGAGTTCACGGAATTCTCTGCTTGCTGGCGTTATAAGAAAAAACATTATCTTTTGTGTGCGCCTATCTTGTTAATTTTATAGAAAAAAGGGAAAACGGTCAACATATGAATTATATAATAGGCAAAATATACTTGTGAACAAGGCACCGGCGAAACATGAAAACTTTATTAAATTCGGTTTCTTTTTACGGGAGTTACTATTCAAGCGAAACTTTTCCTTCGAAAAAGCTATATCGGTCCCACATAAGTCCAAACAATAGTAAATCCGAATGAAATGAACTGAGAACGTCTCTCAACAGGTCATATTTAAGGCACGCAATTTTTAGTTTGACTAAATTATTAGCCGTCTCCTTCTATTACTGTTGATGGGAAAGTGATAGCCATATTATCTGTATAGTTTTAGCTCGTAATGGGCACCATAAACTTAAAATTCATCCTGTACTCATAAAAACCTACATGACACATTAATATCCGATCAATGTAGATTTATCTACGCGATATGTATCGACATAATCTAAGCTGACATTGTGTATGGGGTATCATATGACTTTTCAGGGCCGCTCCAGTTAATTACAAGCAATTGTACAACCGGCAATATACATGTTACTAACTCTTTGTCATCGACCATTCCGTTTTGATTGTATATTTGAAGTATATTCTTAGGTTTGCTTTGATGAAATTTCTTTGAAAACACGCTAGATTTTTTATTGTAGGGTTAAAATAATGTTATAATGAAAAAATGGATTTTCTTTTGCAAGATTTAATCTTTAAGGAAAGAAAAAACTTTTTAGTTTGTATTGAACTACCCGCAATTCACGTAAGCACTTACCTTTGACCTTTTAGTGAAGGTACGAAGATACCTTAATCCGGGAGAGATTTTGTAATGATGTCAATAATCGTATATAAATAATGAATGCAGTTTACATTGTTTTAATATATAAATGTCCCTTTTTATGTAGTGATTACCTTTTCAGTAAGTTAAAAAGGTTAAAATATGATATAATACCTATCTATATAGTTTTTACTTTTTCACCCACAACTGTGTTTTTGTAGCTTATAATTTCGTCTCATAAGTATACCTACACCACATCATCTGAACAAAACTAGCAAATTATAATTTTGCAATAAATAAATAACTACTCTGAAAACACATACTTTGTCCCATTTACAGTACGTATGTAATCAATGTTTTTCCGCTCTACGTATGCTACTTCCCCGTGCCCTTTGACATTCAGAACTCACACCGCGCAGTCGCAGTCCCCCTTTACCCCCCGCCACCCTTCTTCATCCCCCCTAACTCCGCTCTCTCGGATAATACTAACCCCCCCCCAGAGCGTGGGCAAGATGACGCAGAGTAATTCTATTTATAGAAAAGATCGCTAGGTTAAGTCCTTTTTAATGAGAAAATATCAGGTGTAAATCTAGCTGGTGAAAATACTGCTCTATAAAAAATACAATGATTTGATTTAATTATAATTATGAAACATCATGGGCAGTATTTCATAGTTAGTAGGTACTTAAGTGCCCTTTCAGGCGGTTCCTACAATTCTGACGGTAGATTAGGCTTAATTTTCCAACAACTGAACATTAGAATTTTAAAACCAAAGATGCTAGACAAATAATAAAACGATTAACCAAAACCTCATGATGTTATACGAGTTCGTAGGCACTTTTTTACATTTTATTTATTTTTTTTAATTTCATATTCTTAACTTATACAAAAAATGATTCATATTTCATTCTCTTTACTTGATTTGAAAATAATAACTAAGTCTATAGGTATAACTGTGATTATTCCTAGAAAAGATAACAATAGAAATATTTGCACTGCTAACTTGTCTTATCTTTTTATTTATTTACGCAGAGTAGGTCCTTACAAGCCAATTGTTAATAAGATTTTTCCTTGTTTCAGGTGTTTTTTTGATTAGGAAATGCTTTTGATCGCGTATGGATAAAGTCTCATGTAAGTACCCGCTTGTGCCAAAATCACTCATCCTCCAAACACCCTGTATTTTTTTTTTTCTGCAACTAAATCTGAAGTTAATTTTATTTTTGTCATTTATATCACGCGTTTAACTCTTTTGTAAGAAAAATGCGTAAGGCAAAATTTACGTATGAGTAAGTTCATAAACTCAATAATAGATGGCGTGCAATATGCGAATTTTCTGCAAAAATAATGCCGGTAAATTACTAATCACTTGTAATACATATTAAAGGTTAGTGCTGTAATACAAACATTTTAAAATCAGTTTTTCAAACAAACGTAATAATAAAAAGCGATAAGTCAAAATCTCGAATAACTCTAACGCGAAAACTCGTTATCAGTACTTATCTGGTTTTTCTAAAATGACGCATAGTCATTGTGGGCGATGTTTGCATGTGTGCGTCGAGATAAGTGCAGCGTTTGCTTGTGTGCGTGCTCGTCTCAAGGTCAAGGTTAAGGTTGGCAGTACTTGGCCTTGGCACGTGGCGGGGGCCGAGGAAGCGGGAGGAAGGGGACCCCCTGACAGGTTCCTCTCCAGACGGGCACCATGAAAAAAGAACACAAATCTTTTGAATCTCCGATAAAAGTGATGTGTGTTAGTGTGTTACAGTTGTTGTGTTGTTTGCTATTTGATTTATACAGTGTAGTGATGATGAAAAATTGTGGTTGCAAAATTTTCTAGGCTATAAATTAGTGTTATGAAAGTGCTGCTAAATATTACTAGTTCCTAAGAAAATATGTTTGTTGTGTTTTTGTGTGTGATTATTATTCTACTCTAAGTTGTTTACAAACCTTACCGGATTTTTTTTTATTGCTTTCTTTATAAACAGTTTGGATCAAATTTAATTCAATCTATCTGTATCAAAATCCGTTAATTAATACTATTATTATAAGTTATTAGCTGATTGATTATGTATTTTTAAGCAAAACTTAATATTGAAAATTTTTATTTTAATTTTTCACATACTTTTTGAATGCAATATAATTTAAATTTTCATCTAATCATAAAAAATAAGGAGCATTTCTTATCCATACGTATATGAATATATTTTAACAGAGCCATCTATTATCGTTCTGCCGAACCACGATGCCTCGATGTTGCCACTTCGCTGCACCAACAACCGGGATATCGTCTGTGGCTATAGTTTAAATTAGGCATACAGCCAAGATGCAGTAGTTCGGAATCGAAAACATAGATGGCTCTGAAGAAACTATTTATTTTTATTTTAGATTTACTTAACATATACAAGACTAAAAAATATTTATAAAATCAAAAGTAAATTTAATAGTATATTTTTTAATACGTATGATTAACAAAAAATATATTATGTTTTGAACACATCCATCGTCAAGCAGAAACTCGTTACCGGCCTACCTTCATTCGCAGAATTATTTTGCAAATCATTCTCTTTTAAATCATAACCGACCAACTCCTCCGAAGCACACACTCAAGATCAAGCTGTGGAATCTTACCAACTGTCCTTTGCATTCCAAATTTAAATTCTGTGCAATTGAAGAAACTAGAAGAAGGTGTACCTATTCTGGTGTAGAAGGTGTTTTGGTGTACCTATTCTGGTATATCGTCGAACTATCGAACGACCGGGTGCCACGCTGTGCTCCCTCGATGCAAATTGGCGAGTGAACACAGCTGGTGGTATCTCAGTTGTTCTGTAGTTCCCCCACGGCTCAGAAAACAACTAAAGATCAGCCAGCGAACAGCATTTTGTGGAAATGAAGAAGTGTTCGAAGATATTGTTTTAGTTTAGGTTATGTGTCTAGTAGGTATATCAGTTTAAAGCTAGTGTGATTTTTAGGAAAGACCTTGATGTGAACGAAGATTTTTGTGTGTTAATTAAATTGTTGTTTTATATTTGGTGCTCCATTTTACATTTGATGCTCCCATGTCTGTCTGTAAATGCCTACCTATATCAGTTGTTGAATAATAAAAACAACTTATTTCTTGTATTATTGACAATTTTAGTGATATTTTATTTTAGCCAAGTAGTCAATTCAGTTTGTATATAGGGGTATATAGCCAAATAAAGTTTTTTTAGACCAATTCGTAACTAAAGGCGTAACACTTTAACTGATTTTAAAAACCATAAGTACCCTACTTTTAATACCATTTTGTATTTTTTTGCCATTTTTTTTTTATTAATGAATGACGTATTTTGATTTGCATTATGGAATGGCATTTCATTCCTAGTATTGGAAAAGGGTAAGACTACATGCATCAGCAAAGCGGGTAGGTAATCTACTACTTATTATCTTTTATAAACCATATCTTATCAGCTTTTACATAATGTAACTTTAAAAATAAACCTTGATATAACTATGTATACCTATTTATTTTATTTTTAGAATTATGATATTTTTAACCCGATAAAGATAAGCAAAATGAAGGGCTGCTTGCTTTGCTGTGTTTGACATGCTGAATTTCAGCTAGGTATGTGGTAGATATAACTGCAGAGTAAATGCCAGATGCCCAGCAAGAGAATGCACAAATCTACATTATTTAGAGATACAGGGTGTCTGTATTTGGCTTTTAGGCGAAACTGCAGACCAAGATGCGGTAATATAACACAAAAGTTAATTAATTCTAGGTACTTTGTAAACTTAACTCTCTGAACGAAAAAACTGTAATTTACAGTGTTGGTAGACCGTCTACTAGTAGGTAGGGGGTTGAAAATTTGCTAAAAACACAAATCACTAAAAATTTCATATTAATACTTACTATAAATTTACCCCTTCACCCATGAATTAACTAATCATTTTGTTATTTGTGTTTACTTAAAAAGGATTATCTAAAATATGTTTTTGTCTTTGTCAAACTCTCGTGGCGATCTTTTGCTACGCACAACATTTTTTTTTCATTTGAAATGTTTTTAGGATTAAAGCCGTAAGTTTTGATTAGTTATGCCATCAAAGATACCTTATGTCCACTCCCGAGCGATCATCGCACGCGCAGATTGCGTGTCGTATTTTTAATACAAACGCAAGGGAAAGTCGCAATAACTTCGTTTGGCTTCCCTCATTCGCGTTTCTGCTTTTTTAGCCGACATGAACACCCGTTCAGAATACTGAAGCAGCGATTAACACAAATTGGTCCCGTCTGGCTTTGGTAATAAAGCCTAAAATCGTCTGCATCTTGATAATGATACACTTAAAAATTCGCGAGGTGAATGAGTAATGAATGCTTTCTTCAGCAGGAAAGAAAGTGTGGAAATAAAACGTATTTTATTATTTTTTTATGATAATATTGGGTATAACGGTGGGGTACGTCAAGATTAAATTTGTATGAAAAGTTTCGCGACATTAGTGGTTAGTAAATTATTAGGTTCCTGATATGAAATTCTAAATTTAAATTAAAGTTATTTACGGTCGCAATAAAACTATTCGGTTTTTTTACTGTATTGTGAATCAGGTCATCATATAGAGGCATTTTTAGGTTGGATTTGCTAAAATTACAACAAAATATTTGGTAAATCTCATTCTTTTAAATTCGCACCAAAAAAGTTGTTTTTGTTATGTGTTTATACTTATGATGCAACACTCATAAGTATAAACACTTAATAAAAAACGGCTCGGATTGATATCTATCAGTAGCTAACTTTCTTATTAAAAAATCTATCAAAAAATTGCTCATTTATTTGGCGTAGTTTGACCACCCGTCATACTTCCTTTTAAAACTAAAGTTCATCTCTATAAATTCACGAACCTTAAAACAATTCGCTTAAGCAAAAACATCGATCGCTTCCAAACTAACATCACTTTAAACTTCTCAACTATTACAAAGGAAAGTAGCTTCCCAATCGGTTGAAATCGATGTCTTCTTACGCGACACCCCCCTGACCTTCCTAGTCTAAGTCACATCTGTCACCTCATTGACAGATACGGTTGTCATTGCCCAACCGGCGATTTGGCGCCTTTTAGTCTAAATATCTTTGAAACAATCGCCAAGATTGTATGCCAAGTACCTCTGGCACCATTCTGGTGCCGCAAGGGCGTGATTTTGTAACACTTTTAATGTCCAACAGTTATATGAGATATTGATTAGGCGTTAAAAAAAATATTTGACTACCTCAATACAAAAGTACGTTAAAAACATGGTACTCGGGCCTTTATTAGCAACCATGGAAATTAGAAAATGTGTCTTAGTGCTAAGCTTAAAAAGTTACTGAATATTGTTCGGTAAACTTTTAATTGCTTTAGCAAGCTAAGATATTTTTAATTCCTCCTGTAAAATTTAATTAATGTTTCTTCCTGTCTTTTAATTTTAGCACTAAGAGACAGGAGGAAGCATAATAAAATTACAAGATGGCTGTTTTTAATTTAAAAGTTTACATCGCTTAACAGATACTTTTCCTAAATATCTATGAATTTCAAATAAGGAATCTCGGCATCGACAGATTACAAGTGAGCCTGTAGGTATTTGCTCAGATAAATGTGTTTTCCTAGTATTTATAAGCATTATATCTAAGAGATGTAGGTAATTTACTATTATTATATATTAATTAGTCATGAGGTAAGCACTAGTGTGCCATCAGCCGTCATACATATAATTCTCAATTTCATGGCTTTGCTCATCCTATAAAAATCAACAAATTTTGACTTTCGCTACCAATCCAGTAAAACGCAAACTACAAACTAATCCAAATACCAATTATATTTGCAAAATTATATACTAAGAAAAAACAAAGCCTAATTGTGTTCAAGCTACAGAGTTGCTACAGAGCAGAGAGTAGGTACAAAAAAATCTGAGTATAACCCATAACCCGGCACGTGCCGGGAGACCACCCCGTTTTAGCCTTCACCGGTGGGAATAGGGTGGATAGGGAGTGGGGAGTCGAGTCATACTTCATGTCCTTGTTGCGTAGATCAAATATAATTTATGTACGTACTTGCATACATAGTTACATACTTTTACTTAACTATTTACGTACTCTGTTGAATATTACTCATTTGAAAGAATAAAAACGGAACACGGATGTAATTAAAGTTATGTCATCGTTAAAAATTAATAATTATGAAAGTATTTTTGGTGAATTTCCTAAAAAAATACACTGAATTAGTCTGATGTAAGATTTGATAAAGGTAAAAAGTAATTAGAATGGTATGGCTGTACATTTAAAACCTAAGCATCTTTAACTGAAATAATGCATTCGACCTTGAGAGCTTAGCTTTTTCTTTGTTACCACTGCCCCATGGAGGCCATATCTAATATGACAAATAATTACATAAACAAAACCGTTGATTGTGTTTGTATCAAGTCGCACAAGTAGCGCTAATGAGGAGGGGGTTAAGTTCACGGTCTCCTGTAAGCGCTGCGATCGATGCAGCTCCCGGACTATACCGACCTGCAACCATGACCTGCGTGCGCGGGTAGAGGGGCGGCGAGGGGGGGCGCGGGGCTGCATCGAGCGGCCCGGCTGCAGCGAGCTGCTATTTCCGTGCAGCGTCAGTCGACCACAGCACCTCGGACCGCGCGCGCGTCTAGCTGCACCGACCACCGTCACTCCAACGCCTACCGCGAACGACACGACTACCGCAGGTCCACGACACGACACGCAAGAAACCAGTGAGCAACCACCTGTTGCGCTCTCGCGAGGTGAAACCGCGCGGAAAACTTAACGGACTCACTTTCACCACTCACATTCCTTGCGTCGATTATTGCACTAATACCAGTTCTGCAATCACAGTTTTAATGTTAATTTCTGTGACTTAAGATTCGATTTAAGGATCGGTTTTGTTCGTGATCAAGTTGCCTACGCGATCTAGGTCATGCTATAGTATGTACCTACCTATCTAACTAGTATTTGCTGCGTTCGGCCTTTACATTCGGTACGATCGATCGAACAGTGCTAAGAGGAAATCCAGGGCTCAAATCTCCTTGGAAACGGGTGGGGGGTGGGTGAGTAGGATGCCTAGATTGCCACCCCCACCCCCCGATCTATATCACAGCTTGTGCGTAGTACACCGAGCAACAGGCTGCGGTAAATATCACAAGCTTTTGAAATCATTTGAACTTTACTAACTTTTTTTCATTCCTAAAAAAATCGATTTGCAACGTGTTATGTACTGTGACGGATCTGACCTTATCATAAAAAAAAACTCAAGAATCTCTGACAAAGCCGTGGATTCCCACGGATTTCACCTTGTTCTGGTGAAACTTTCGAGCATTATGCAAAAGGCTAATATTTTAATCACTGTGATGTGCAACAGTTGGCACCCATCCAGGGATGCATCGAAGGTTAGCGGGGCAGTGAGGGGCGGGGAAGGTGTCCGCGGGGGTGAGGTGAGGTAACCCAGGAGGGGAGGGGATGTTAATGCAATAAATTGCGCAGGTGCGGCCGGGACCCTAGCTGGGCCTCGATGACCTAGAATATGACCTATATTTAGGCGGACCTAGGACTCTCCTAGCCCTAGATTGCGCTGTATTCAGGTCCCGCCCTACTTTGTAAATGTCATAAGGATTATGCAACTTTATTTATTTCTTTTTTATCTAATTAACTTAACCGGATGTTGATAGTCTGAACTGAACATCGAAATTTGAGTTTTTTTTGTTAGTATGAAAGTTAGCAGATATTAATTTTAGTATCACTAAGTTCGTAAATAAATAATTATCTGTTTGTTAATGTCATTGATCGACATAAACACATTGCAGTTTTAGGAGTGGATGATAAATGTGCTGATAAAACACATTATAGGAAAATGATAGGTTTCGTTAATCAAATTACAATATTAACACAGCTAAAAAGAATAATATTTATGGAAGTTTGATAGTATTTTGCAAGTTTTAGAACTGTGGAATTAGAATTAGAATCAGTAACGAAAGTATTGGTATTAAATTCAACTTAAGAAGTTGTTATTACATTCACTTAAAGATGCCTTTGCCATTACTTTTGGCAAACATCTTTTTTAAAGTAAAATTTACTCTCATTTTCGATTCAAAGAAAGTTTCATGTAAATTGCTTGATGTCAATTAAATAATGATTAAAACCAATTACTCAATGCCAAAACATGAATGTAACTTTCATTTAACTTGTTTTGTAAGCTGTACAAAGTGGTGTAGGGACTACAAAAAATATGTAGGTACCAGCTAACAAAGCATTTTAATTTACTGGGAACCTTATTGTTGTGGTGTGTACCTCGTTGAACACGTATTATGATTGACAGGCTTTTATTAAGCCAAGTTTACATTGAATGTGATGAAATAAAATAATATAACAGTGTAAAGTCCAAAGTCGCCTTATGTTTAGAGTAAATTCGTTACCTGAAATAACCACAGGCAATCTGGCTTACTTTCGTAATACCACAGTTCAAAATTGTAAATACCCAAGAATCCACATTCACATTTCAAGCGAACCTTGTTATTTTAACTGCAAATCGAAATGGAATTCCTCATTATCCCGCAATGTACGCCCAGCCTAACATTACATTGCGTGGGTAGTTGCGAAAGATCATACATGTAAAGGCCAACGCACAGTGGGTAACTTTCGCTCGCGGGACCAACGAACGGCCGAGTGAAACTTTCTACACGACGTGTCGTAACGTTCGGTGGGTGATCGTCCGATTCATAACGCGAACCCCACAATGTCGCGAACTAGCGTTCTTTCTTAGCGAACAACGTAGAAAGTGTCGCAAACGAGATTGTGATTGTTGCGTGGGATGGGACTCATTACGATGGGCCTTTGATGATCGCGATACTGACCAGTCACGCAATCTGACATCTAAATGACAGTCGACAAAAAAACTCGAAATAACAAAACACAGGTAGTTACATCGTTGTGTAAAATAACATTTGGAATGATTCATGAGAACCCTCAAGTTTTGATAGATCCAAAAGGTCGCAGAGCAAAAATGTTGTGGCACTTGGCCAGCTCGATGCGGCAAGGCCGTGGAAAATACAACCAGAGTTAATTGTTTCGTAAAAACCAAGCTTTCTAACTCAAGCCAAAGAAATTCACGTTCAAGCAAATTTTTTCCAGCAAATTTAAGCCCCTTTCACACTTAGACCAATTTTATCACCTAAAAGATTTTGGCTGCACCAAACGCTTCAATTTATTGCCTTATAATTTCACGCTATAATAAATATGGCTTATCTAGATCCAATTTCCGAAGGTCAGCCTAGTCTAGTTAGACCGGCCGTGACCTAAGTCCTAGGTGACCTAGAATCTCTGTCCTTGGGCGATCTGCCATGCCCTCCCCCTACTTTTATCCATACTGGGGTGTGTCAATATCTGCATTAATATCTAGAGTACAATTAAAGAACAGTCATTTTACAGAAAAAAAATGTTGTTCAGAAAATATAGAAGCCTAGTGGCAAGTACTTATGAGTTTAAAATAACATATTAAGCTATCTGTGCTAAATGTAATAAAGCTAAAATTACTTAAGTATCCACTTCCCACTGAAGTATTTTTCCGAGTGTGAATAAACAAAATGGCGGCTAACTGGAACAATCCATATCCAGGAAACAGTCGATATGCTAGCAGTCAGTCAGTACATCCAATAATTAACTACCTCCATCCGTCTGTTTGCTCGTCCGCCTCTTCTGATTTCCGTTTCCAATTTCGATTTCAAACTCAGCTTCCTTCCCGGGGCTTTGACAAAAATCTGCAACAGCAGTTGTCAATCAGATAGCAGATACTGACTTCCAATTAGTAATACTTAACCTCAAACCAGCTTTCGCACTTTCAAGTTTCTCCAATTAACGGCATCGTTCTGAAAATATATCTTTAAGTGTCCCGTTTCCATTACGCATCGCAAAATAAAAAACCTCAAGGATTGTAGGTCGATGTATCCATTACCATTAAACCGAGATGATTGTTCCGATTTATCTTGATCCGTCGCCAAATTGTGTAAATTCAGATTACGCGTTATTCGCAGGGGATCACAGAAAAACATGTTTACAATATCGTAAGGTAAATGTCGACGTAAAAATTTGTCTTACTGACGATCGATGCGTCATCATAGTCTTCTCGTATACCGGTTTGGACTATTCGCAAAAACGGCCTATAGTTTGAGACATTAAATATTCTACTAGTTAAAAACAAAACACCGTGTTGTTGACGAACCCGAACCAATAGAATTTTAAAGGATTTATATTGGTCTGGTAAAGTCTACCTAGACCTAGATGTGCCTCTTTTTTTCGGCATGAGTCAGATTTGCGGCTCGTGGAAGGACTTGCTTCACCTTGTTGTGACTCAGGCGGCCTTGTGTTAAGGCATATGATTGTTTACTATCTCAAATAAGTGAACACTATTCTCTGTAAATCCAAATATATTCGGAATCAAATCGGATTAGAACGCACAGTTGAACCAACCTGAATACCAAGCAACATCGTCAAGATTAAACTGGACACCTAAATAAATATCTGCAATGTTTTCGCGTGTCCCGTGACTTGGCCGCAGAAATGGGGCGTCTATTTGTGTCGCGAGGCCCGCCGGCGACAATATCGCACCGACACTCTACCTACGGCCACGGTTAACTATAACGACAATTGCGGTTAGTACAAATTAATCCGCTTCTCATTTCACACGTGTCTACACCGTCTAAATTAAATAATATCTCCTACATAGTACAGCGGGCGTATGAGTGACCTAGTTTCGGATGCATCTGGTAACAGCGCGGTCCATTCGCTACGCGCGCGCTCGTTCGTACGCGCGTTTTGATCATGAGGCGATAGGTGGATGCGCGGATGAAAGCGAGCGCGGGGAAAGTGATATACGAGAAATCAAGCGAGGAAGTAGTGGGGAGGCAGGTGAGCCGCGCCGACGCAGCCGGCGAGGTCGGCTAACAGTTGCGTCAACTCCGGCCCGGTTGCCAGCGTATTTCAAGCTGCTGCGCTTTGCGAAACCCTCGTTATGCAAGGAGTGCCGCTGCCAAGTCGCAACCGCCGGAAGGAAAAGTGGAACGCGCAGTGGTGCCGGCGCGCGCGCCGCCTCTACACGCGTAGACTCCAGTGTAGTGCCCAGTGTGGTGTTAGTGTCGCTTCTAGAACGTTGGAATTGAGTGTTGCGCAAGTCCTCGGGCTGCTGCGATATTATTTTAAACTAGATAATTAGAGGGGCCACGACCTCGGTGCGGGGCCCCAACCCTCTGATAGTCGTGGCACGTGAACCACCACCGCGCCAATCACGTGTCGCACTCACACTAACCCACCTCTTGCATCGTTGCGCACTCGCTGCTAACCTGACATTAACGCACACATCGACGCTAAACTATTGTAATTGCATGCATGTTTCTCTTTCCCGCATATTAACTTGCCTAGTTTCTCACAATTCATAGTCACTTGTGTATAAATATTGATTTCTTCCACACATCAGAGACATGAAAGAGAAGTGATCCAACTAGTATTTCAACTTTCATTTACCCGGACTAATTAATTAGTTCATCATTATGAATTTATTAATAGTACTTAAATGTAGTAATTACAATATAGAGTGATATAATTCCTTAATAGTTACGTGGAAATGGAAAGTGTCCAGCGGAGCATGGAGGCTTCCTCGAGCCGCTCAAATGGCGCATTATGCTCGCGCGCACATTCGGTATTCAGTAAAAGTAAAGCTAATATATTATTCATGTCCGCATTTACATTCACTTGCTAACCGAGCGTGCATTAATACGCATATACTTATTTTGTAACTTTCATTGTGTTTCCTAACAAATAAATAAGCGTGGCAAAAAGAAACACTAGTTACGATCAAGGACGTTTTAATATGAAATGCATCAACTGGTTCAATTATTAACGGACATGTTCATTTATCAAGCTCTGACTGACCTATATGTCTAGTATTTCGTTTGCAATGCACTTACCTTATTTATCGTTTTAAACCGTCACATAGTCAATAGTTTGTCCCAATGCAATATATTTATGTATGTTGCAGGAATTATCTTCAAAATTTACGGTGATATTTTCAAAACGATTACATTATACGAAATTTAGGATACGTCACTTTCATTCACTTAAATTACAAGTTCAATTCATCATAAAATATACTATTATTCATATTTTCTTCTTCACGCCATCTGAAGGCCATTGAAGACCCACTAGGTAATCGTCTTATGTAGGTATATGAATCACACACACAGACATTTCTATATGTTAGTTAATGTGCAATAGAATTGCATGTTATTACGTCATTTCTGCACTAAGAGCGAGAGAGACTGTAGGAGTATTGCATTAGCGTTATGTACAATTAACAACGATTTCTGATCTAACGCATAGACAAATGCATGCTATTTTCGTCCTTGCAACTATAGCAATAGAGTTTGAAGTGCAATAGTTATGATCGTTTGTAGTTAAAAGGATTTTATCGTTAGCAGTTGCTGCAGTGACCCCGCCTACATCAACGACCGGGCTCGCAGATTTATCACCGTCTCAGAGACTTATGCTACTCTATTTGTCATTGTGATTTACGATTTCTACTTGGTTGCCTCTCATTCTGACTGCATCTGTGCACTTAGTGATTACGAAAGCGATATTATCAACTTTTTACTAACAATTCTTCAAGGTTACCTCCATAGTTAGAGTGCTGTCACCCGCTTTGTTAATTGATAACCTGTCGGCTGTGACTTACTTATCTGTCCCCATTAGGATTATATTAGTATCTACATATCAAAATTATATAATAAATAATCGAAATAATGTATAAATAATTAATTATGGTTAAAGCCTTTAGTGTAGTTTCTAACGCGTTTTATATTGCTTAGATTTTTATGGTATGCGCTAAATACCATGTTTAGTCTAGCTTGTCTGTGATTAGCTAGTTGGATATCGTCAATATGCAACTATGCCGCTCCGGTGTGCGAACTAGCGTCTCACAAGGACGACTGTTTGACCCACTTTTGTTCACCTTTGTTGCGCATTCTTGTCACGGGAAACCCGTTCTAATCACACCACAATCATTATAAAGTACACAATGGTCTTGTAATTATCAATTTAAGTAGCTTGTTAATTTACTTGATTTATCCAAAGTTTTTAAAATTATATACCTCTTACTATAAGGTTGATTAAAGTTTTAAAGTAAAATCTAGATAAACCTTGTAATATTCTTTTTCAACCTTTTATTACGATGATAATACGTAGACACGTGGCTTAAATTACATTTTCATTGTTTAGGAACGTCATTGTATTCTAACTTAAACCTTTTAGCCTAGGCTATGCGTTTTAATCCATAACGAAACTATGTTTGCATGTTCGTCTTGGAAAGTTCGTGTTTTAAAAACTTGTAAAACACAATTTAAGACCTTGATATAAGTCATGGTCGTTCGCCCATGCATGTGGGTAGAATGGTAATAAAACATAATGTTTCGTAAAACACACGCTTTGAGATCTTTACGAGTGCAGCATATAACTACGGCTGGGACAAAGGCGCATTCCATCAAGTATATTTACATACTTATTTACTCTTGAGTTCTTTATTCACTTGCTTGCTCCCAATTTAGCACTTCAATGCTCATGCAATCAGATCATTAGCCTGATCATATTTTGGTGGAATAACAAATCTGAAACAAATAACTTTCCTAAAATTATCTTTCGACTAAAGGCACGCCATGTGAATACCTACTGCAAACTATCTCTGATTTTATCATATAATCAAGAGTTCATACTTTCTCTTTCGCTTTCATTTTTTGTATATTTTAAGCAAACAGACTTTCTTGGATCCGTGGGCGTTTTTGTTGTTTTTACGATTTGACATTTGGCACTCAATTTCGCATTAAACAGTAAAATGTAGGTAAATAGTTTTAGGATAAAATACATAACAGTATTTGAGCATAGACTCGCTCCATAGGCACTTGTAGTTAGTATATGCTTAACTCGTCATTTAATTTTATAGATAAGTAGATCAAGTTCATCCATAATTTAAATTTATTAATTCACCGCACATCTTTAGCCATTTCAATCGTGGCCTTGTCATCTGTGCACATCTGCGTCAATCATACTCCGCTAACGATAAGAATTATAATTAAACGCAACTAATTCTGATTAATACTAGATACCTACGTACTTACCTACTAATAACTAACTATTCAATCGTATGTCCAGCTTAAAAAATACTAACCCTAATATAAACATAAAGTGACGAATCGGCAAAAGACGTTCCGAATAAAATCTGAGACTATTAGTGATGCGCCCTGAACTATCGATATCGAAGTTTTTTACGCCCCGGTGTGCGTGCCAGGGGTGCGTTTGCAAAGCGTGCTGCAAGTTTGCGTTATGGCAAAATTGAAATTGTAAATGCACTATCTGGTACGACATACCGGGGTGGCCTACGCCGTACTGCGCCCTACGCCCCGAATGCCAAACGCCAGTTCAATGAACTGTAACGAACTTTAAGTGCTATATCTTATCCTTATCGTATATCTTGGCCCTACTTAACCAATTTTGTTTTTGAACTTATTTTTATTTAGTGAATATTGTTGTTGATTTATTATTTAGTAGTGGTAATGCTTATGTTTATTAAATTATTTGTTATATTATATGTGTATTTTTGGTTGTATCAATGTTATTTTATTAAGCATGATTTGTTATTATGTTAAGTACTTACCTATATTGTGATTTATTTTATAATTTCAGGCTTTGTTATGAAAATTCTATGCTTACTAAATCCTACTTTAGTTAAATTTCTTATTTGAACAAAATTATGAAAGGGACCATCCCGCTCGGAATTACAAATAAAATACTATTTTATATAAAAAAGTAAGTAAACGTGAGAAAAAGAAGTCGGTAGATAAAGAATTACCTACAAATAAACTTTAAATTATTATTTTTTAAATTACGGGCTAAGTTAGCGATATACAACTAACGCTCGATTAACGCATTTTATACGGTTAGAAATAAAATAACAAGTAAGTTTAAATTTTATCCAAACACTCACATCGCAACATTGCCATCATATTTAATTCACTGCCAAATTCAAAATTCTTTCTAACAACTGATAATATGATGAATGTGAGTAGATATATAGATTATGAACAATGTTTCGGTCCTGTGTTCGCGCTCTATTCTTGTTCGGCCTTGGCTATCTTACAGAGTTACTAGCACAAATGAGACGCGACAAATATAGACTGTGCTATGTGTGTCGTTCTCACACCACGCACCACTCATCAGAGGCATTATCGATAATTATATCGATAGTTTTTTAGGACAACGCACAACCTTAAAATTTTCCGTTACATTAAAATACGAAATTGTGGCTACGTAACAGCTTAAAAATTATAATTAATTTAGACAAGTCGATACATAAAAGGTACAAGGGAAATAGTGAGGGCAGTGGGCCATTAGCAGTCATTGTAAGGAAGCCCTAGTAAGAACGGCCTTGCATTGTAATCTTATTTCAATATTGTGCCGACGATATTGTTAAACCTACAGGTATGATGAAACTTCTTTGCATATTTTAATACGATAAATCTTTTAAAACACTTGGGTACATTTTTTGTTAGTGCTTATTTATGTATTCTGTTTTGGTTTTTAAATTAAGTTTTTTATTAATTTTTGTTGTATTGTTTTGTTATCTTAAGGTCGTAGGTAATTGTGTTATTTACCTAATGAGTTAATTCTAACTTGCCTATGACCTCAAGAATTTGTCTCATATGATGTTATTATTAAAGGTTGCTCAGGTATACAACTATAAATTAGTTTAAAACAAATATTAAGTATTATTCGATAATGGACGATTTGCTTGAATGCTGAGTATTCTTTGATAATAAGCCTATCGGAGACCAATCTTATATCTATGAACTAAAGCCTCACCAATGAACATTCAAAAAACTTTTCCAAATACCTAACACTTTTCTAAATTGCCTTTTCGATTAATTTCTTCCTTACGTTTTAGGCAAATTGGCGAGAACTTATATTTTAATTGGTCATGCTTTATTTTAATTTTTTGATGTATTTACTTTCTTTGCTTCTTTTTTGTTCAGATTGCAAAGGACATTGATATTGATAACTATGATTTATAATTAACAGTCTTGTATTTTAATATCAATGGTCGTTTGCATCTTTAGAAATGTTTTATTTTGTTCTGTGTATTTTTTGTTTTATTTTCAGCTGAATAAAATATTTTGTTTTATAAGTTTTCGTTTTTTATTTCTCATTATCATTACTTTCTTGATACGAATATACCCTAAAGTGAGCCTAAGGATATAAGTAACCCCCATTATCTATTGATATTGAAGTTCTTAGGTATGCCCAAAAAAATTTTTTTTTATTTCTACAAATAGGTACTTGAGCACTGATAATGCTGCGTTCCCTTTAATTATCAAAAATCCATAAAAATGTGTATTACTCATCTACAATATTTATAGGTTTGGTACTAAATCTAAATAAAAAGTTATTACCACATCAGTTACCATTCCTCTCAATAAAAAATATTTACTAGGCTATTATTTTCCTCAAAAGGAAAATATCTATAAAACAAGTTAAAGTTAATCGAATTAATTATTATTAACCTCTTACTACTAGAACAACCTTAGCCCTTTTTGCCTTTGTTCGTCTAGCTTTTTATCAATTGAGAGGTAACTGTGGTATTTTTCATTGAACTACAACTGTAAAATTTGCCAACAAGAAACCACAACTTATATTAAGTTACCAAAATCATAAAAAAAACCGGCCAAGTGCGAGTCGGACTCGCGCACCGAGGGTTCCGTACAAACCTGCAAAAACTACTTAAAATTTTAAGCTTTTCGGAATTTTTCTGTTACCTGTGCTGTAAGCTATTGCTTCTTACCAAATTTCGAGATTCTATGTCAACGGGAAGTGGTCTTTAGGTTTTAATTCCCGTGCGTGTAGTTGCGAGTTTCAAAATATGCGGTATCAATGGTTGTACTTTTGCGTTTTGCGTTGACTTAGTTTTTTTTTTTTCACGGGTTAAAGGCAATTAGATCTAAGTATTTGATATGAATTTCAACTTGATAGCTCTACGCGTTCATGAGGAAAAAAGTAATAAGTTTATATTTATTAAAAAATATATATTTTGTAATGTAACTAAAAATTTAAGGTTTTCGGAATTTTTCCTTTATGTGTGCTATAAAACGTTGCTTCATGCCAAATTTCAAGATTCTAGGTCGACTGGAAGTACCCTTTAGGTTTTGATTCCCTTGCGAGTACTTGCGAGTTTCAAAATATGCAGCTTAAATTGCTGTTTCTTTTGATTGCGTTGACATAGAAGTTTGATTTTGTTACAGCTTAAAGGTATTATAGACCTGAGTATTTGGTATGAATTTCAATTTAATACCTCTACGCGTTTATGAGGAAATGGGTAGTAAGGTTAAAATTATTAAAAAATATATATTTTGTAATGTAACTAAAAATTTAAGGTTTTCGGAATTTTTCCTTTATGTGTGCTATAAAACGTTGCTTCATGCCAAATTTCAAGATTCTAGGTCGACTGGAAGTACCCTTTAGGTTTTGATTCCCTTGCGAGTACTTGCGAGTTTCAAAATATGCAGCTTAAATTGCTGTTTCTTTTGATTGCGTTGACATAGAAGTTTGATTTTGTTACAGCTTAAAGGTATTATAGACCTGAGTATTTGGTATGAATTTCAATTTAATACCTCTACGCGTTTATGAGGAAATGGGTAGTAAGGTTAAAATTATTAAAAAATATATATTTTGTAATGTAACTAAAAATTTAAGGTTTTCGGAATTTTTCCTTTATGTGTGCTATAAAACGTTGCTTCATGCCAAATTTCAAGATTCTAGGTCGACTGGAAGTACCCTTTAGGTTTTGATTCCCTTGCGAGTACTTGCGAGTTTCAAAATATGCAGCTTAAATTGCTGTTTCTTTTGATTGCGTTGACATAGAAGTTTGATTTTGTTACAGCTTAAAGGTATTATAGACCTGAGTATTTGGTATGAATTTCAATTTAATACCTCTACGCGTTTATGAGGAAATGGGTAGTAAGGTTAAAATTATTAAAAAAAAAATATTATGTGATGTAACTAAAAATTTATGGTTTTCGTAATTTTTCCTTTATCTATGCTATAAGACGTTGCTTCGTACCAAATTTCAAGATTCTGAGTTCACGGGAAGCACCCTGTAGGTTTTGATTCCCTTGCAAGTGTCGAAAATTTGCGGCATAAACGGCTGTATCTTTTGATTGCGTTGGCTTAGAAGTTTGATTTTTTCACAGCTTCAAGGGACAGTAGACCTGAGTAATTGATATAAATTTCAGCTTCATACCTCCACGCGTTCCTGAGAAAAAGGGTCTTGACAGACGGACGGACGGACAACAAAGTGATCCTATAAGGGTTCCGTTTTTTTTTCCTTTTGAGGTACGGAACCCTAAAAAGAAGTTTAGGCAAAGGATTTCGATCAAATAGCTGGCAGATCCATTATAAAGGTTTTTCTTTAGAAAAAAAATGTTTATCATGCGCTTTCAGTAGGTTTCCAGTTAGATTTATAGTTTTATGAAGAGGTATTAAGTGTACAAAATCTTAGATGTCAACAGTCTGTAATATTAAATTTGATATAAACATTGATCTTGAAAGATTAAAAAATACAATACTTTGATTATTGGTTCACTTAATATGAGCTTTATTTGAGTACGTTCTATTGGAAAACTTATTCTTGAAAACCAATTGATGATTTAATTTACAAACAATACTATTTCTGACTTCAATTAATTTGGCATTAAACATTTATGACCAAATAAATTATCATTCATGCAATCATTCAGTTATACCTAAACATTTATTAGACTTTAATTTGAGAATCAATTAAGGTTCAATATCGCAAAGCATACGTTAAACTGAAATACTAGGTACTTCTTTAAAAAATGCAAACTTTGTTAACGCTGCGTCCATCTTATCTTCTGTGTACTCTTAAAACATTAAAAGGAAGTAGGCCCTAACGAATTAATGTGAAATTACCTTATTTTTTCATTAACTTAGTAAGTCAATACATGAGTAGCCTACTACCACCAGATAATATCCAATTTATCAGACTACTTTTTGGCCACTTAGCCAGTCATTCAGACTTTGCAAAAATAGTTCAAACTTGGTTTAAGCCTTCATACTAAAAAAACTCGCTATAACTTTTAATTTAGCGGTTATTATTATTTATTTAAAAATAAATATGTAGTTATGTTTATTGAGACGCATAAACGAAGATTGAGCTAACTTTGGTAGCAAATTAAACATGCTGTCACAGATAGATACGAGTAAATTATCAAGACGAGCCGTATATTAGCTAATGTTAGAATTATTAGTTTAGATAACAAAGCGATAATACCAACAAACTAATTTATTTTTTCAGGTAACACCGAACATCCGCAAATAGGTACATCAATGGTTTGTATGTTGGGTTTGTATTGGAAATTTCAAATGAAATGAGTATCAAGCACAAGGCTTATATACTTATGACGTTACATTAAGATATGGATAGTTAGATAGATCAAAAGGATCATAGGAGTAACTAAGTAAACGAATTACCAAATATCTACTTTACTGTAGACTATAGGCACTAGCCCCAATGAAGCTTAATTATAAGAATTTAAAAATAGAAATAGAAGTCGTCATTCAAAGTAGAAAGTCCGTCATTTCCGACCGCGTAGGAAAGTGCCTACGTCATAGCGTAGTGACGTAAGCAGGGCGACGCAAGTAAAAGTTTTTATGACGTAAAGAGGCACCGGTTCAATAGTATACATCCTTATAATTATTTAAATTATTAGGAACCCTTGGTAGGAAGTTAAATTGTAAAAGGAAAGTGCTAAGCAGACATTTAAACAGAAAGAATTGACGTTGATAGTAACAGCAGTTCAACCATGAAGGAATAAACTATTTGGCAACCAAATTACTACTTTTATATTTTTGGATTTTTTTTTAACTGATCTGAATAAATTTAAGAATAGAAACAAAATTCAAAATAACTATATTTAAGTTATATGATTGCACAGCTGGTTTGAAATATATTTTATGTAGGTCTCTTAAAACACAAAACCATTAGAATAAGAAAGATGGCACTTTTATTCCTACATATTTAAATTATCAAACGAGCTGAACTAATGTAAATTAATCTATTCATTCAGTTAGGAAATAAAGTTTTAAGTCAATATCTGACTCATATGGCGTTTATTATCTTTGGAGTTTTAAGACATTGTAAGTTACATGACTCCTTACTAAAAAGGTCAATTTTACTACAGAAAAAATTGGCTTTGCAGCTTTTTTATCTCTAAGAGTAAGAATAAATTCATCTCCAATTTAATTAATCTTATTAATATTAGATATCCCTAGAACAATAAGTAAGTATTTAAAAGGATTTATTTTCATAACCGAACATTTGGTAGGTACACACCTAAGTTGATGACAGTACTAATACACTCTAATAATATTAGGAGAAGTTCAATGTCATGTTGGTACAATAAAAGCCAACAGTACCTACTAAAAGCAATGGAGACCTCATGGCTGTGTTTTTATTCTTTAAGCAAGGTGTCACTTATAACGCTGTAGGTATGAATAACATCTTCCCTGAATTACACAATTTTAAAAGACCTTGTGAAATACTACTCATCGTCACACTGACAAGTGCTCGTCAACAGCAATAGCATCATAGAGTAAACCTTAAATAGCTCAGTAACATATTTGCTAACGTCAATCTTTTAGTAAAGTAGGAACCTAATAACAAAATAATCTGATAACTTTCTTAATTTTTTAAAAGAGCAACATTTCATGACATTTTTCTTCCCTCAGGTCAGGACACCATATCAATCGAATAAGCACCTACAGCCAGAAAGAGATGCAGGATACTAAATCAAGACATCAGAAGAAGATAGAAGATTTTGGGTAGACCGCGTTGGCAGTGTGGTTAGCTGGTTGTGTATTAACAACAGCCACTAGCGACACTGCTCCTGCGTACACCCTAGTTCATCTTTACTTCAGATAAAGAAGATATACTTCGTATCTCTAACCAAGACGAACAATAGAAGAACAACATGAAGATAAATAAAATAATAAAAATAAATGAAGATGGAGAATAGAAAGAATAAAGAGTTGTTGAATGCTGTCTAATGGATTGTAACTTAGATTTACGCAATCATTATTATTGTCTTGATTTTTCTGCTTTTTTATCTGTTGGTTGTTCTTTTTTATTTTAATAAGTATTGGATCCCACTTTGGTGACAGTTTCCAATAATCTTCTCTATTGAAGTAAGGGTGTTTTTTTATTAACTACTGCCTCTCTTACCAACCTAGGAATAAAATGTTTCTCTTTTTCTAGGATTTAACTGTACCATGGTTGGGCTTATCCATGGAATGTTCACAGTCTGCATATTTTTTATAGCGACGGTTGTTGACATCAGCGTTATGTACTTTTATACGAGTAGACACGTTCCGTTTCGTTTAACCGATGAATAAAAGCCCACAGTCACAGTCAATTTTATAAACTTCTTACTACAACAGTACACACACACGTAAAGACCATCCATATACAGTTTTTAACAATCCAAGCAATTTTGGTGTAAGGTGTTCAATTACTTTTATTTTTTATATGTTTCATCAAATTCAACTTGTATCAGATCTTGTATAAGATTATTGGCGTTACCAATATTAATAAGCCTGTAATATTGTTTCAATTTAAAAAAAACCGTCGCTATACAAAATCTGCAGTCTGTTAACATTCCATGAATAAGCCCAACCATGGTACAGTTAAATTAACAAAAGAGAAACATTTTATTCCTAGGTTGGTAAGAGAAGCTATAGTTAATAAAAAAACACCCTAACTTCAATAGAGAAGATGGTTGGAAACTGTCACATACGTGGGAGTCAATACTTAATAAAATAAAAAGAACAACCAGCAGACAAAAAGCAGAAAATTCAGGACACAGTCAGCGCCTACTGTGTGAACCCGGCAAATAATGCGAGAAAATTACAGAACAGATGGCGGTGAATTAGAAAAAACCTCTTTTACTATAAATACTCTATTTAGGGCCGGTTTTTCAATAGTCAGATAAATTCTATCTGACAGAAAATCAGTATGTTTTTGTTGCATGTAGAACATATCTAAGTTACATTCTTGACACATGTATGAAGTGACAATGAAAACATACCTCTTATCAGTCAGTTAGCATTTATCTGACTATTGAAAAATCAGCCCTAGACATCAAACATCTCAGTCTACCCGTGACCACGGCATTTGTAAAAATGCCGAAACGTGAGATAAATAAAAATAATATAATAAACGCATAAAAGCCGTTAAAATGAGTTTAATTTAAAATGTCTAATGGATTGTTTCGATAGATTAACCTAACACCAATTTCATATTCGTGGTTATATGAGTGTTTTAATCGATTGTGTCGATAGATTAACCCCAACATTCATACACACGCCTATATTAACTTAGTATGCTTCGTCTGTGTCAATTATAAAAACTGTCACATATCTAAATGACTGAGATACCTAGATTTTAAAAGAAAAATAATTATGAATATGGGTTGATGCATTTATTGCAAGACGCACGTGCCATCAGTTTTATTTTGATGCATGACTCGTGTCCCTACGGCGGTTGTCCTACCATTCCTGTTAGTCCTACTACCCATCAAAACCCATGACTCGTGTGCCTACCGCGCGGTAGGTCTACCAGGCATTGTCTAAAAGTATGTCTCGTAGCCTTACCGTGTTACTTTTTTTAATACGTATTAACAAAGTTTAGTAAGAATTTAATTGAAAATTTTATTAATTTCTTTTTTATCTGTTTATTATGTTAACGTCTTTGAAACATTATGTAAAATACTTATTACAGTTTCGTATTCCAAAAAAACAATAATTTAGATAGTTTATTTTTATCTAAAGACCCACCCAACAAATATTGCACGCTTAACAAAAATGTTTTGAACAATTGTACCCACGATACTACGAAACATCACTATGATTGGCACTCAGGATAGTCAGTGCACATAAAGTTAAAAATGTCAATGGCAAATGCGCCGACTAAAACTTAAATTTCAACTCTCAAGTACCAGGATATCACAGGATAAAAGAGATTACAGTTTATTAGAATATAATATTTAATGGCCAATTTACTTTATGCTACAATTTACACTATGCTACAAGCATTTCAATAGAGCGACTCACTGCAAAAAAAATGCACTTATAAAATTCATACAGCGAAAATGAGACCCATTGAAATTAACATTGGAATTATAAAATTATTAAATTCAGTATTTTTCTCAAGGGCATACACAACGAAAACCTTTCAGTACAATAATGATAACAAAGTACATAGTATTGAAAATCTTTAAGGTAATAATTTAACGTAGCTTTTTATATTTTGTGAAGTAAGTATTCGGGTAAATACAAACTTTAATCGTACGGTGTAATCAGAGCATTATCTGATATTTGATTAAAAATGACAAATCTGTGTCAACTACTCATTTGAGATCTTGTATAAGCTGCCAGGCCGAACCAAAAACTAGAAATTTTGTTTTTATTTTTAAAAAATTTAGTACCGGTACTGCTATATATCGATTAACGTAAAGTAATTACACACATCAACATCGTCTAGGGATATTTTGAATTTACTTAGTTTACTCAAAATTTATTAAAAATAACATACAACACGTATATATTTTTATAAAGCTTATTTATCAGACTACATTAACAAAATAAAATAAACCTTTTTTTTTGCGTAAAAGTGTTTTTTTTTTAATAATGAAAAAAGTGAAAAAAAATGTAAAAGTAACAATGAATGTGTTTCTCAATGAAAAGTGAAAAATAATCAGAAATTATTCAGTTTTGAACGGTATTATGAAAAATCAGTAGTCAGTAAAACCATCCATGACGTTAAAAACGGTCCTTCAACGTTTTTTATGCTTTGGATTAAGTTATCAAAGTCAGGCTGCGGTATATTGTCCCAGGTCCGGCTAAGTGGCAAGAAAAGATGTTCTACTGTCGCAATGTTTGTAGCGAAGTTCCTTAAAGCTCTTTTTTGGAGCATATCCTTCGCGTATTTAATGGGGTTTAGGTCAGGCGACTGAGTGGGTCAGCCTAAGACCGATACGTCGTGCTCCTACAACCAGCTCGTCACCACTCTCGCTGTGTGCGGACGGGCTTTGTCGTTCATCAGCGTGAATTCTTGGCCCAGTTGCAGTTGGTCGGGGTAGATTATTGGTTCTAGCACCTCGTTACAATATTTTTCAGCTGACAAGGTGTTTCTGATCCAAACGGGGTCTGTTCTTCCACCAACACGAATTTTCGCCCAAACCTTAATTGTCCCGCCGTGGTATGGAAGGACTTCCTGAGGGTGTCGCAGACGGCACTCACCACCAGGAACTCGCTATACACGTACTCTACGTGTATCAGGATGGAAACCGAACCGTGAGCCATCGGTAAACAGCAATATGAACCATTGGTAATCTTCCCAGAGCAAATTTTCACGAACCCACTCTAGCCGTCGTCCACGATTTCCTCGGCGTAGTGCTGGAGTACGAAGCGGTCTGCGAGCATGAAGATTAGCTTCTTGCAGCCTTCTCCTCACAGTTTCATCACTCACAAGCAACTGGTGCTCTGACTGGAGCCACTGAACCAACTGCATGGCCGTAACATTTGGTTGCCTTCTCGCGGCAACTTGCAAATATCGGTCTTGTCGTTGAGTGGTTAAGTGTTTCCCGCCTGGGTGTCTTTCAGCCATTTCACGAGTAGCACGATAACATGACCATAACCTTCATATCACGTTTTGTCTTGTTCCCATCTCCTCAGCAATATTCCGTTGAGTAGCACCAGCTTGGAGCATGCCTATTGCCCTTAAAATTTCTTTCTTCGTTAAAATAGCCCCGCTCCATGATGCACACAATAACATTAATTGAAAATTTACCGATAACTTGCTATAAAACTTAAATTTGGCACAAAAAAATGACAAAAGTTACTGTAGGTAAATGAAACCTTCAGACTTCGCTACCATTATGCAGCGTGAATCTATTGTTTTTAATTTTTTTTTTCAAATTCAAATTTAGAATCATTCAACAAGGTTTACAAAATAAACTTTCTTCAAAAAAAATTAAAAATTTTCAGTATTTTTGGGTTTAAGAAGTTTATACAAAATATCCCTAGACGATGTTGATGTGTGTATTTTTGTTTCTTACCAAAAAAATAACTTGTGATTTTATAGAAACACGTCAAAACTGGCGTTTGATTGTGGATTACGGCTTTGTTTCAATTCATGCATACAAATAATTTACCGATATTTATAAGAGTACTTTAATATCGGTACTTTATTTCAGTAAAAACGCACTGGCAGCATATTATATTTCAAGAAGACACTTCATCAAACTTGACAACTTTGACATTCTAAAATATCAAAACATATTTCTCCCACTCTAACGGGCTGTCTTAATTAATTTGTCTCCTTGGCAGCTTTGATCGCCTAGTAGTTTTTTGATAAAAATAAAATACGTTTAATTAGGCTACACGCCCGACGTCTAGATTGTCATAAAAAAATTCTGCCATTTCTATACTTAATTGATTCTCTTTTTTAAAGATCTTGTATAAATAAGGCAAAATTATGATATTTATAACGGGTGTAAAAAGACCACTTCCAAAGCCTGAAACCATGTATTTTGGAGCCTCAATAGTAATTAAATTCACTAACAGTATTCCCAGAAAACCCAATTTAAAAAAGTTATTAAGGATTGAAAAGTCATATTCGGCGCTTGAAATCATCACTTACACATCAACTGTTGGTTCAGGTGCGATTATTTACATTGCAAATTAAATTAAAACCCTATTTAATTTGAAATCATCGAAAAATCTGATAGTATAAATTCAATTTTGTACAATTACGAAAAACATTTTTTTTTTCTGTTAATCATAAAAACTATTTTTTTTGCCCAAAACGTAACCAGTACCCCTCCAGCAATGCCCAATTTTTGTTTTCGGAAGCAGTTCTTTTACACCCAGTATGAGACGAGTGTGGCGCCCTCCCCGATGGCGTTGGTGTCGTCTGCTATGCGGACGACACCCTCGTCACGGCGCGGGGGCGCAACTTCGGGGAGGCGGCCGACCGGGCGTCGGTGGGGGGAACCCTGGTCGCCCGTCGTATCGGGCGGCTGGGGCTGGAAGTGGCGCTCCCCAAAACCGAGGCCATATATTTTCATGGGCCTCGAGGGGAGCCGCCGCCGGACGCCCACGTCGTGGTGGCCGGGAGGAGGGTGGAGGTGCAGGCCCAGATAAAATATCTGGGCCTGACCATATCGTGCCGGTGGAAGTTCGCGGAGCACTTCCGCCTGCTCCGCGAACGCCTCCTGAAGTCGGCGAGGAGCCTTAGTTGGCTCCTCCCAAACATCGGGGGGCCTGCTGTGGCATGCCGGCGCCTTTATGCCGGCGTGCTACGCAGCATGGCCCTTTACGGTGCGCCCGTGTGGGCGCACGATCTGGTGGCGACTAACCGTGCCCTGCTCCGTAAGCCCCAACGCGCCATCGCACAGCGAATGGCGCGGGCTTACGGCACGGTTAGTCACGGGGCGGCATGTGCCATGGCGGGCACTCCGCCATGGTACTTTGAGGCCGAGGTGCTGGCCGCCGTCTACCACTGGACGGCGGACAAGCGGGCTCAGGGGGAGCCCGCAGCACCGGACGAGAGGGTCGCCGTCTGGCGAAGGGCCCGCGAGGTCATGTTCCGCCGGTGGACGGCGGAGATGGCCAACGCGGACGACGGGCGGTGGACCCTGGACGCCGTCGGTCCAGTCATTGAGGGATGGATCGACAGGAGGCATGGGTTCCTCACCTACCGTCTGGCGCAGGTCTTGTCCGGGCATGGCAGCTTTGGACATTTCCTGTGCCGGATTCAAAGGGAGGAATCCACGGCGTGCCACCACTGTGGCGCGCCGGACGACACAGCGTGGCACACCCTGGCCGAATGTCCGGCCTGGGATGTGCCACGTCGTCGCCTCCAGGCGTCCGCTGGCCCGGACCTCTCGCTGCCCGGCTTGGTGTACGCCATGCTGGGCTCCGAGGCGGTCTGGGTCGCGGTGGCCTCTTTCTGCGAGGACGTCATGTCGCAGAAGGAGGCTGCGGAGCGGGTGCGTGAGAACGATCCTCTCGCGCCCCCGCACCGCAGACGTCGAAGGGGCCGGACGAGGCGCGATCGCGCCCAAGTCCAGCCTGGTGGTGGCCAGTGGGCGGGGGACGTGGGAATCCACCTGCCCGCATTGCACGGTCCACCACCGTCGACGGGTGGGAACAATCGGGCGCTCCCGGTCGTTCCCACAGGCCCCCCTTCACCGCGGGGGGGTCAAAATGGGCCCGTCGTGCAGTAGACGGGCCCATCGCCGGTGAAGTCGTGGCGTAGGGCCGCCGGTCCGGGCCCCACGGCTTCACCACCAAGGCGAAGACGGAGCGCCGCGGTGTTTTAGTGGGTAGTCCCCTGGGCAACGTGTCAGTTGCTCAGGCGGGAGTCCCACACACGCCCCCCCGCCACCCAGGTGGGGGGTACGGTGCGTAAATGCATTTCACCGCGAGAACAAAAAAAAAAAAAAAAAAAAAAAAAAATTATGAGACGAGTGTGAATAGTTAGATTCATTAGTTCTTTACTTTTTACTTTTCAAGCTTAGGCCTAGATATGATGACAAACATAGCAGGACAGTATTTTTTAGCTTAAATTTTCTAATAAATATGGTTACAGGTCATATTTATATACTAATTACGTAAATAAAATATTTTCTATTAATGAGCAGGGTCTTTACTTAATAGACTTATATTACCTTAGACAAAAAGTTTTTACGATGGCTGTATGCAGTAATAGAAGCTGATATTTTGGAAGATTGCTTGTTATTATAGATTAACTCCTTCGTGAATCTGATAGCTTAGTAGTCTTTTGTAGAGAAAATATAAATACCACAAAATAAAGTTAATCAAAATAATACTTGTTAAATATTAGAAAAAAAAGGCAAGTTTTTTTCTCCCTTAACATTCATTCAAGGATAAAAATTAGAAAGGTTTAATTAGCTAATTACACTCCAATAGTAAATACGGTGGGTCTACCAGTCGTAGGTTTATTTTATTTATTTGCGTGTCTAATAGCCCAACCGGTGGGACCACGAGTCATAGAAATTGCATCGCTAGACCTAATGGTAGGTAAAATAGTAGGGACACGAGACCTACACCTTTATTTTTAATGTAAGAGTATTGTTTTTACACATAAAATATAATTCTAAAATAACAATATTAAAAAAACTATTCTTGCATTGTATCATAAGTAATTTAAGATATTCCTTTTAATTGCTTGCCAACAAAATTGTATAAACGAGCTGTCAATTGTGTTTGTACAAATAACGGATGTAAAAAGACCATTTTCGAAGCCTGAAACCACGTATTCTTGAGCTTAAATAGTACCTAAATTCACTAACAGTACCTATATCCAGAAAACTTAACTTAAAAAAGTTATTAAGGATTGAAAAGTGATATTCGTCGCGTCAGGTCATCGCTCACACATCTGCTAATGGTTCAGGAGCGATAGTTTACATAAAAAATAAAACGAAAACACATTTAATTTGAAATAATGTGGAAATTTCATAGTTTAAATGCAATTTGGCAAAAAAGGAAAAAAAAAGTTTCTTTTTTTAATGTTTTTAACGTACAAGTACCTACCCCTCCAGCGATGCCTAGTTTTCGTTTTCGGAAGCAGTCTCTTTACACCCTGTATAAAAATACACAGCGAGTATCATTAAACGACCTATCTGTGTTTGAATTACCCCCTTTAATTTAAAACCAGCATGCCACTTCACCCAGACATAAAATTGTAAAATTGGCAATGTCATATAATGTGTCTCGATGCAGCCACCTAAAATAAATTCTTACCTTGCTGCATTTATAGGATGAATGCCAACGACTTTACACGTGTGGTTTGTAAATAAGTAGCTAATAAAACAGATAATATAAAGTACTTATTGCGTAATTTACACGTGTTTTCCTTTGTTAAGATACGAGCTAATAAAGATGTCGCCTTCGTGCTGTGGTTGCAGATTTCTGTTTAAGATAACCGTAAGGGAAATAATTAGACCACACGCAAAAAATGTTAGTAGGTATACCAATTAACACAACAATATATAAAACACTCTGCTTAGTTGCTAAATCCAAATCCACAAAATCTGCACTAAAGTCCATTGTTCGCCTGTTCGGCAGATCAGGGAGACTGCTAATTAATAGTTGTTAGTATCGACTCAATAAATATATTTTTTTTGGAAATTATGCTAAATTATATTTAATTGTTAATATTTTACTAGTTGCTCTAGAGCACAGCGTTTAAAGTCAACCAACTTGGTTAATTTAAATTGCAACTTGATTTTGCTTTTATTTAAATGATTAAAATAACTGTTTCTATTAAACTAACATTAATTACCTAAACAATGAACGGACACCCGATTAAAAATGATCACCCCTTACAAATAAAACAAGGCATTAAGAGTCAAACTTTCTTCATGTTTATTTCGCTTGCTTAACATCATCAAGTAACACGCATTGGACAATAAGTGAGGACAATATCAGGCATCCATCGAGGTAGCAGTTTTTATTTTATTCGACAAGCTATACAATAAGAACCCTTACAATTTGCTACATATTACTAGATATAAATGCCGGTATATACCAAATTGTAAACCACTTATTTAGCTATCAATTCTTAAAGCACGGACGCACACAGACGATTCAAAATTACCTTTAACTATACAACGCCATCTACACATCAACACTAATGGAACGAACCTTTTCTAAATACATTCTTTTAATTGGAAGATTACATTCTACACATTCGAACAATTCATTCCAGTAATTAAGTAAAATAGATTAAATTTTCGAATAAATTGCTTTGGTCGCATGAAATTTCAAAATACGTTATATAAATAACCAAATGCGTGACGTGCCCTTTCCTGTGATAAGTTGGAATTTATGTTATGAAATGTGTAATGAAATAACTAATAATACGCATGACAATAAATTACAATAAATATTAATATGTTTAAATTATCCCTTGAATTTTCACGCGGGTTAGATTCACTTGCATATGTAAAAGCTTCCGATTTTATTTATCTGTCTGTACCTTTTATATTTTGGAAGTCACATTATTATGACGGTTAAATGTCCAATAATGTATGCATGTTATAATGTGAACAAGCTGTTACGTATCACACACTATTCAAAAAAAACTTTCCGCAATTTACTTTTTTTTGCTGAACGAAATGTGGGAACAGAAATATACTAAAAGATTATGAACAATTACTATTATATTAAGAAAAAAAATGTATTAATACTTGTAAAGGTGTTTTGCAAACTTAAAGTGCTTTAAACTATAATGGCAAACCCAAAGCTTGCAATTATGAATCTATCTATTGATAAAGCAACCAAAAATATTGTAAGGCAAAATCCCCAACCAAAAATATTAGAACTTTCAATGACATTTATATCAACACTATGTTTACACTTGAAAACATACAAGTAAGGCTAACCCGCTTTTAAAAACACTACACTTTACTTCATTACATCTGACCAATGTCTCCCTGACGATGATTAAACCAAAATGATCTTTATACAAATGAAATTAAACGAAATGCCTACAAAACATAAGCTGTTTTTCCATTGCATAGCCTAAGTAAGGGAAGTTCGTTTTCAATATTATTTCAATTAAACTTTGCATCTTAACAAAAAAAACATTTTGTATTGAAAATGACGTATTTTGACAGTTGGCAAAATGTTTTAATGTCATTTAGTTTTTTGACATCCGACTTTCGATTAAAGCACATATTCTGGAGGGTTCTTAAAGCTATAGTATGTTGCTGACGTGCGATCATCAAAATTGTGTATAACAGCATTTTTTAATACAATTTTAAAATATTTTTAAAATCGTACTTCCCTTACCCAACCATCCATCAAATACTGCATACCGATACATTACAAAATATTATACAACTACATATAAACCTTAACAGCTAAAACGTGCAAATTATATTTACTTAAATTATGTTAATCTCCCTAGACGCAGTCAAATCGAATTGATCTACAATATTACATTAATAAATTAAACTAAGGCTGTGTACACACGTTATGTTACGTTTCTTACAGCTTTAAACCATTTGAAAGGTGAGTAAGGTCATGTATTATAGACATTATGTAATAAAAAAACCTATACCGACCACATTAAGTTAGTGATTCATGAATTGGGTATACCAGCAGATATTAAATCAAGAATGACGTGTCTTTTAGTCATTGGCTAAAAGGCAATGCTGTAAGTCTAACGTAACACAATGCACACGCCTTAAAATCAAGTTACATACAGACAGCAAAAAATTACCTAATCCTATTAGTAATATGTATATTGTTACAAAACGATAATGCAGGTACCGCATACGGGATTTAAGCGTAATCATTTTTTTTCTTAGTTATCCTACAAATTCCGATTGAGACGGTTGCCTGTGACAGCATAATTATTTCCGGTGAATTGGCAACACTCATATGCCAAATGTACGCATGCGCCAACAAAATGGTTGTTACGAAGCAACTAGCGCCACTCGGAAAATACTAGCAACTTTTGACCACTATTTTTATATTAACTTTTCAACAACTATTTCTAAATCTATTGTTAGTTTATCATTTAACGATTATGAATGTAGTAATTAAGACACTTGGATCCGGCGACATGGCGTCAGTAAAGTTATTTCTATTGTGTGTATATATGTCTATTAATCTGTATAAAAACGCTTGGAAGCCAAGAAATCACGAACACTATACCAGAATTTTTTCATTTTACTTATATGTATGTAATTCTACAGCATTTCTAAATGCAAGCGTCATATTTGACGTTCAACTCTGTATGAACCTTCTTCTTTTAACTGTCACTATTGAATGTCATATATTTGACATTTACTGTCAAAATAGAGTAACTAGTAAAAAGTCATGCTAGCAATGCTACAATGCAATATTACCTATACACACCAAAAGATACAATGTTTATTAGCAAATATCACAGAAGGCAGACCGTCTCACATATAAAACAATAACTACACTAGATCATGTATCGGATATTAACTAATTATATTCAAAAATATACACAATAAGTCGCTTATTTCATACATGTGTCCGTTTTGCAATCAATTTGGGGCATTGTAGATATAAATATTGTTATTTGAATGGTTTTTTTTCGTTTGATATGATACTATAGTTGCAATTAAGGATTATTAAGGCTTTGTAACTATTATTGCATGGGACTACTTTATTCGGTGTTTTATTTTTCTATTTATTACTTAACAGGCTGACTAAGATATATATAATTTAAAAAATATTGTACAGTTTATTGCTTTATGTAAATCGTTCGCTGTTTGTCTAACAAATTGTTAAAAATGAAGTTATTTTAAGCTATGATATTATTAATTCATTAAACATACATACGAACTGTCTGATTATGTAATATCTTTGACCAAACAATAAATTAACCTTAGTTGTACCAATTATAAGAAGGATACATGAAAATTAATATAACTCATTCAACCACAGACAATCACAAACAGTTACTTAGGAACATAAACTTTTCTATAAAAAATATTTGGTGCTACTATTTAAGAATGAAAGTTATACAAGTTTTATAATATTATATACGAATTAAGAAGAAAATTATATAAATATATACTACATGATAGTATTACGTAACCTAAATAAGATGTTTAAAATAAGCAAATGGCCTAAAGTATAAAGTATACTTAAACTTGGCCGTCGTTTCTTATTTCTGAGCATACTAAAATGAAACTACACTTATGTTTTAATAAAAAGCAATGTTAAAGCAATGTTTAGTCTTCGTGTGACGGGATACCGCATAAAGAAAACGGGGATTTTAACTTAAATGTGTACAACTAAATCTTAAATAAATCACCACCTCTTATGCGACACTCCTGAATTATTTTTTAAATTTTGACAACCAAAATGCGACCTTATTTCGAAGAGCATACGGCAACAAATCACTTTGCCGTTATATAACTTCAAGCCAATCAAATTTAGTACCATTTTCTACCCAAACACAACTGACATAGAGTCTAAAACAGCTTTTCACAACATTTCCTAAATCTCATACATTTCCATCTACAAACTTGCATACCATCAAAGTTATCTTAAAGCATGAAGAATCAACTCTTGAGACTACGGTAATCGAATTTGTTCCTAAATTACAAGTAAACAAGGTGTATTTTAGCTTAAATTTATAGCATGGTGTTATGACGGCGCGCTTGAGGACATCTCCATACTTACAGACGAGGCGACTGGAATCTGAAATTTAAATAGAACCCATGTATATCAAAATAAACTTCTACTTCTCTTGATTACGCCATATTTTTAACTAGCTTTACGAGATTCACACAGTTTTTTTCTAAATGGATTAATTAAGAAAAATGTACGGAACTTTCAAAACACTTTAAGATTATTAAAGTATGCTTATTGAATACATTGAATATTTATTAAAGCATCGATATCTTCAGATCAAATCTTTTATAACGAGGGATTCGCATCGACCTTAAAAGATCAGTTTATTTTCCATCATCTATTTTCTGACACATTTTTTTTCATGAAATCTGTACCGCTATCTAAGCACACGGAATCATTCGTGGTAGTACTCATACCCTTAGAATAAGGTCTCTTTTAACTACCAAAAACTAATGGCCTTATTCATAAATGCATTGTAATAACATTAGCTAAAATCTCATGTCTCTTGTCACTTTCATTTCAATAGTAGATAACATGATCATAAAGTTTGTGTGATGTTGGCATTCTTCAATATTGCTAGTGATGTCACTTTCTGCTAATGTGTCAATAGTTTGAGATCTCCAGCATTTTCAATAGTGTTCACATTTAAGATGAAAGCTTTAAAACGGATTAACCGTTTTTTGGGAATCCACACCCAAATATCCTTAATTAAGGATAATTCAAGGATTAAGCTAATCTAAATTAAGGATTTTGATAATTATGGATTTGATCTAGACCTGTGGGAAATATGATGATTATTCATATAATATTCACACTAACCTTATTTTTGACAGCATGACTGACAAATCCGTCCCCATAATCCCCAGTGTCATCCAACACTCTCTCATCTAGTCCTCTTTCATCTAGAACCGCTTCCAAAGCGGCGGCTAATTCGGAACTTTCCGCAAACGCTGTACTACCTATATGAAATACATTTTTTTGAAAATGTGTGGCTTACAAATGTAAAATGTGGTTATCACTTTTATATTATTAGCAAAGGACGACGGCTGCTTCGATTTAGATGAAATTTTACGAGCTAATACAAATTAAACTGAATTGTTGAGATAAATATAAATAAACAATTTTTTTGTTGGATGGACCGACACGAGAAGCTGTGGACTTGTAGTGTGAGCTAGTAATATTATAAAAGGTAAAACTTTTTTTTGATAAAAAAAATCTTTACTGATATTAGCAAAAAGGCCGCCCAGTTGTACTCGATGTTGTTGTCGATGTAACCAAGTTAGCAAATGAACAACACTTATATATTGATCAAATATTGTTTACGTTATAAATATTAAAACAACTAAAAGCCAGTGTTATTGACCTTGATTGAAGAACTCTGTGAACGCCACGTCTGGTATCTGGCTGAGCACCGACGGGTCCAAGATGTCGTCCGCCGGCACCGCGCCCACTTCCACTTCCGATACTTCTGCATCAATATTAGCGATTTTTTATTTAAATCCTACTAATATTATAAATGTGAAAGTTTGTGTGTATGTATGGATGTATAGATGTATGGATGTTTGTTACTCTTTCACGTAAAAACTACCGGATGGATTTTGATAAAACTTTACAGTAATATAGGTTATACATTAGAATAACGCATAGGGTACTTTTTACCGCGATAAAACTTCTCATTCCCACGGGAAACCGACTTCCACGCGAACGGAGTCGCGGGCGGCCACTAGTATACAATAAACTATAAGAAGAAAAGGATCGTTCATTTTGTAATTCTATTCATAATGATATTGTGGTCCCGATTCTAAAAAAACACTCTCTTAACTAAAATTCGCGATAACGCCATCACTTTCTTACACATAGCTTAAGAAAAAGAAAGTTACATTAGTCTCATTAATTTAAATACAAATCATTGTAAAATTGCACAAAATACTCTGGACTGGTCTAAACGTGTTAAAACATAATACTACAAATTTTTTGGTAGGCTGAACTGAAGTTACTTCCCAATTTGTCTTATTTTTTTTGCTAAATAACTCATATAATATAGTTAAGTTTAGATAATTTTCAATTGAAATCTACACCATTTTAAACATCTTAAAAAAAATAACCCCTTAAATTTCTAAATAATCTCACCAAGATCATGTGCATTCACAGGAGCAACGATATATTCGCTGTCACTCAGCGCGCCCATGTTAGTGTCCTCAGAACTGTCGTATGCTGACGAATTGGAGCATACTGACACCTCTGTGGAGATAATGGGAAAACTATAATAATAATAATAATAAATCTCCAGACTGACACACCAATTATGTGGCCCTAAAGTAAGTGCAGTACGCACTTGTGTTATAGGTACCACATAATGGACTAGGGAAGAACCTATAGTCTATTCGCGTTAAGAAAATAGTGACAACTACAGGATAAGGATGTATTCACAGTGGAGTAAAAGTACGAAAGAAAAATAATAATTTTATAAACAGTATTTTCGGACATGCCGCATGCACTTGCTGTTTCTATGACTATGCTCTCCACAGTTGCATTTAAATCACACAATTTAAAGTACTTATAAACATTGTAAATTATGTGTCTCTCTCCACTATGGATTATTGATCCACTTTTATTCTTTGAAAATGGTGAAGTATTCATTTTTTCAAAATTTATCGTTAGACAAGTCACGCAAAATCCACAACCGTTTTCTTCGAAGGTCAGACTTCAACTGGTCACTGTGAAGTCGACTTTTTAATTTCTAGCATTTTAATTGGCTGGGGGGCGTGGCCAGACCGGCTGACAACGATCACTCACTATTTTCTTAACGCGAATAGACTATAGTTACACCCAGACACTAGCCAATATAGAAAAACCATTTTTACGAAATCGGCTCGACCCGGGGATCGAACCCGGAACCATCCGCTTAGCAGTCCGGTATATATACCGCTGCACCGCAGAGGTCGTCAAAACTGTTAAAAAGATGCAGTTTAAAAGTTAACAGACAAAGCTAGTTTAAAAGTTTGATTTTATTATATGGCTATATGTATACCTATGCATGTTGCGTTTGAGAGTTTGTCATTCGTTCAATACCTACATGTAAAAAACCTCGGACTGTCTCCATCCTTTGCTATGCCCAAAAGGGTTCTTATATGAAACATATCTGTCAACCCATGTACCTACCGTAAGTTGCAATAAAGTATTGAGTATAAAGTATTAGTACTGTATGGTGGTATTAGAACTAATGGTTGGGTATATTTTTCTTGTATTTTTTACTATAAATTTACTTACATTATTTTATTTATTAGCTTCATAAGGCTAAACGGCAAAAATAATAATATTTAACTAGAAAAAATACGCTGAAATCAAAAAGAAAAGCAGAAGGCCAGCGCTCAAAGAGAAACCCAAACTTCATTCAAACGTTTTCTTCACTCTATAATTAGTTGCAGAAGTTTTAAGTGAAGCCATAATTCCCGTCTGCCAGCTTGCTACTCGCTAAAACTCAACCTTATTGATGTTAATTAGAGTTGAAAATTGAATAGAAATTTTCAGGTCGAAAACCCTTTATCTTTATTATTCTTCCAGTTTTTAGTAAAACAAATCAAATGTATTTTTTCCAGTGATGCAACGAATACCACTTTTACGAATACGAATAGTTACAAAAATATTAAAAGAACTAAGAAAAGTAACTATTTTTTTTTATTTAATAATCATAAGCCATTAAGGGCAAATTTTTATTCAAAAAACACAATTTGCGTAAATAATGAAACGACTTCTTTTTTCTGTTTGTATATTTCCAGCTGTAGAAAAAAGTCCTTCAGACGATACAGTAGACGGTTTTAGTGAAAATATTTTAAATGAACTTCTTGGCGCCAAAAATGTAGTGGATCTTCAGATGGCAATATATTTGGCAGTGCGTGTTTTGATACATGTATTTCTGAATTACAGATGCGTTCCGCTTTACATAAATTATTTGTACGAATATTGTTATCATATTCGGCGAATACGAATATTCAGCAATTACGTGATATTCGGCGAATACAAATATTCGTTTTCGTATTCGTTGCATCACTTATTTTTTCCTATTTTCGACCGTCACAACTTCACCAGGCTTGAAAACCTTATATCCTGTATAACTATGTCAACTTCACTTACCGTGTGCCGCAGTGTGTGTAGACGGCGGGGGCGGCGCGGGGGGGCGGGGGCGGCGCGGGGGGCGGGCGCGCGCGGGGGCGGGGGCGCGGCGCCGACACACGCCCTTCTTGGGGCGGGACTGCTGCGTCAACTTGTCGTAGTTGTCCTGTTTGTATGTAGATATTGGTAAATGCTGAGAATTAATGAACTGTGGGTAAGGTAAACCAACTACTAAACGGTAAGTACCAACGAGTACCAAAGTCATGAAAAACAATAATGTTATTTTTTATTGTAAAATGTTAGTGTTAATTTATGATGAATTAATAAGTCTGTCTCAGGTGTAACATAGTAATATGGCTCAAATTTTGTTACCAATGAAATGAAAAAAAGGTGTCGTTTCATATAGGATACATTTAAGTAAAAATATTTAACTGAAATTTAATTTAGACTCGACCAATACATATAACTTACTATTTTATCTTAACTTTTATTTTATTCAATTAAACCAAATTTGAATACAATTTTAAGCTATAAACATTTACTAACCCGTTTCCAAGCATGCTCAGTACATAGCGGCGTGTGATCCTGCAACGGAAGCAGCGGCTGCTTGCACCGAGACCCTCCGGCGAAAACCGCGGCACACGACGCGTATAGCCTGGCGATACACAACCTTATTGTTACTGCGTTAAAGTATAAATTTAAATGGCAATATTCGAAGGGACACAAATATAACTCAAGATAATGTAGAAATAGTCAAGGGTAATTGAGGTAACTAACTACCACTATATAAAAACTAAAATTGGAATTATGGGTACTCCTTTACAGCCGATAATAACGCTAGTAGGAAACATATTTAATAAGTAACATGATTGATGTTTTTTTACGTATTCATGTATTCCTTATTTTATGTTGGCAAATGATACCTAACTTGAAAAAAAATATCTACCCTCTCAAAGTTCTTAAAGGTGTCAAACCTATTCTTAATTCTTTCAAGAGAAAACAAGTTAAAAAGAAAGATTTATCTATGATAGGATCCGTGGGGGTGTCCTCTAACTCGAATATCAATACCTTTGAAAGGTATTGATATTCGAGTGTTGGGACTCTTGAACGAAATCGGTTTTCGAGTCGCAATCGCGTAAAATTTTGAATGAAATTGCTGAATGATGTTGCTTAGTTCATACCTTTCAAATATTCGAGTTAGAGGACACCCCCACTGTTTGATTGAACCTAACCTACCGTTGATCAGTAGCCAGAGTGATATGACTAAGACAGAACCTCCCGCACGGCAATGCGGCGTTAGCGCAGTGATCTTCCGTGCAGTTTATGTATTCCGTGGCGCCACTTTCGCCGCCCGACCAGCCTGTTTGTCTGGAAACAAGGATCCCGTCAAAAACATGAATTTAAAATGAGAACCAAGTCCAATAGGATATTCACAACAAAAGAAGTGAGATCTAAATGGGTGCCAAGTTGCCTTGTCGCCAAAAATGTAGGGGATCTTCAGACAGTGGCGGATTTACCCTAAGGCCCGTGTAGGCCCGGGCCTAGGGCGGCCAGTGGTGATAGATTAGCTTAAAAGCAACCCATTTTCACCAATAATGGTGTATGCAAAAGTTAACCGTTTTTGAGTTATTAAAATTTTAAGTCTTTTATTTTTTATTCCGATGTCAGACGGTTAAAATTTAAATAAAAAAAAACTACATGTTGGATTTAGAGTTTTTTATTTTATCGTCGCATAACGGACATTTCAATAGTTCAGAATGTTGAAAAGTTACAAAAGTTTTAAAATTACGCGTTTAAAAAGTATCTCTTTTTTATTTTTTTACCAACTAATTCGATAAAAAATGCGATTGTCTGTAAAAAAAAAACCATGTAATGAAATGTGCGAATTATGTAAATAATATCTCTACCTAACAACCTTTCATTTGAGGTATAAAACTTACAATTAGCTGAAGTACATGCTGAGATAATAACAGTTACTATTCTCAAAGGACTCGCATGCAATTTAGTGGACCGATGAATCGAAGTTATATAAGTACGGAATCACTAACTACCATAATGCTCATTACTGGGCCGATAACGAAGCTTAAATTGTTGGGCAGAAAATGAAGTCCAATTAAATACCCATCAATGATGCCCATCCTGAACACATTGACTGAAAACCGTCTCTGAGACCCCTTCGGTCTTTTTTCGGAGGTTTAAATTCTTTATTGGCCCAGTGATGAGCATTATGTTAGTAAGTGATCCCGTCCTTATCTAACTTCGATTCATCAGTCCACAAAATTGCATGCGAGTCCTTTGAGAATAGTAACTGTTATTATCTCAGCATGTACTTCAGCTAATTGTAAGTTTTATACCTCAAATGAAAGGTTGTTAGATAGAGATATTATTTACATAATTCGCACATTTCATTACATGGTTTTTTTTTAAAGAAATTTGAATTTTTTATCGAATAAGTTTGTAAAAAAATAATGAAATGATACTTTTAAACGCGTAAATTTACATCCTTTGTAGCTTTTCAACATTTTATTACTTATTATGAACTATTGGAATGTCCGTTATGCGATGATAACAAAAAAACTTTAAATCCAGCATGTAGTTTTTTTTAATTTTAAATTTAACCGTCTGAAATCGAAATAAAAAATTAAAAAAGTAAAAATTGAAATAACTGGTTAACTTTTGCATACGACATTATTGGTCAAAATTGGTTGCTTTTGACCTAATCTATTACCCCTTAACAGGAATACGTGACATAAGAAGTCACCCTGTATAGAAGTAAGAGATGGACGGAGCACATTCAGGGAGATATAAAAATTCAAAGAGATCAAAAAAATTTTTTCGCGAGTAGTCTATATGGTGGATGTTAAAAAGGGGCGGCTGCTGGCTTGGGGCCTAGGGCGGCTGAGACTGCAAGTCCGCCCCTGTCTTCAGATGGCAATAAATTTGGCAGTGCGTGTTTTGATACCATGTATTTCTGAATTAAACATGCGTTCCGTTTTACATAAATTATTTGTACGAATATTGTTTTCATATTCGGCGAATACGATTATTCGGCGATTATGTGACATACGGCGAATACGAATATTCGTATTCGTTGCATCACTAGTTTTTTTACACTGTTTCCTCAACATTCACAGCTAGATTAGCCGCAACATTTTTCCGTATAAATTTTAGACTAATAATTTTACCTCAAACATAGTTTTTTTGCGACGAAGAGTTTGATTATGTCGCCAATCACCATGCTTTTATATCGCCTAGAAAATAGCACAAAACGAGAGATGGTAACAAATTTCTATGAACACGCCCCACTCAATCCCCACCTTTTCTAGTCTATTCCTTACCTAAGCTGCCGTCTCTCCTGTGACGTCAGCAATGCCGTCATCCCCCTCTCCGCTAGCAAGTGGTTGACGGTTCGCGTCGGCAGCCGCGAACAGCCTTGAAGCCGGGGCTGTTTCTAGAATAATTGCAACCGACTGAAGCCCCAACTTTTCTAGTCTATCCCTTACCTAAGCTGCCTTCTCTCCTGTGACGTCAGCAATGCCGTCATCCCCCGCTCGGCCAGCAAGTGGTTGACGGTCCGCGTCGGCAGCTGCGAATAGCCTTGAACCCGCAGCTGTTTCTAGAATAACCGCAACCGTCTATCCTTTACCTAAGCTGCCGTCTCTCCTGTGACGTCAGCAATGCCGTCATCCCCCTCTCCGCTAGCAAGTGGTTGACGGTCCGCGTCGGCAGCCGCGACTGGCCTTGAACTCGCAGCTGTTTCTAGAATAATCGCAATCGAAGTGTGAACGCAGGGGTCGATGACCTCGGTGCGTTCTGAGTTGTGATTTTACGTTTTTGGTAGTAGGCAAGAGATTTAGTGCTGGATTTGGAGTTTAGGTTTAGATTGCGGTATTACGATAATAATTCTTAGTAAAAAATTAATAATATGCCTGCTTGAGTCAAGTGTTTGAAATATCCGGTATTAAATTTATAAATGCAATGTATATTAGATTTTTTTTACGATTTCAGTCCATAACATTTTTATAGGAAATTCTTTTTTTTTATTGATCTACAATTCTACATAATGTGTGTCTTTAATAATGTATTTTTATTATTGTTTTTGATTTTATTAAAAACCTTAACAAAATCCGTTGCGTAGCTTAAGCGGATATGAATACAAACAAACATTATTTCAACTTTATCGAAGAATAATAAGTAAGTTACCACGTCTACTCTGTAAATACATATTCATACAAACCTTCAACACAGCAACCAGCGAGCGACTCCTCCCCACGTCGCTCGCCATCTTCAGTTCGGAGTGCGCGCGCGCAACGTGCCTTCTCATAGCCGCTCGTCTTAGCGCGAGTCTAGCGCCGCGGGACTCCGCCGCCCATTCTTCCACGCATACCGGACCGCGGCCCGGGTCTGCGGTGAATAGAAGAAAATTGACTAGGTGTTAGATAAAACTAGTGACTCCGTTCGCGTGGAGGTCGGTTTCCCGTGGGAATTAGAAGTTTTCCCGCGGTAAAAAGTACCCTATATGTTATTCTGATGTATAATGATTAGATAATTACTGTAAAGTTTCATCAAAATCCATCCAGTAGTTTTTACGTGAAAGAGTAACAAACATCCATACATACTCACAAACTTTCACGTTTATATTATTAGTACTCGTAGGACTAGTTTCTAATTTAGGTAGGTACAGATGAAATAAAGATTGATGCCAAACTGCAAAAGTTTTTGCTGTATAGCAGCCCCCTATTAAATTATTATTTTGTTTTGTTTTTAGTATTTGTTCTGTAAATTCTAGTGTATAACAGCTTTAACCTTTATTTAATCATAATCTTTTAGTTCTTTCTGAATGATGAAAAAAATTATGTATACATAGAATATGGGAATTGCTTAGGCACTGTAAGGAGTTTAGATTTATTATATAAAATTTATTTGAAATTTAACTGAGACTGAGCTATTTACAATATTTTTATAAAAATGCTTTTGGTTATAAATAAATGTTTATCCCACAACAAACAGATGACATTGAAGAATCATGTTATAAACTTTCATTCTACTAAACAAAGATAATAAACCAATAATATTTTCACAATTAGATAAGAAAGAAATACCTACCTGATATGCAATATAATTTAATTACCAAAATCTGGGACAAAGTCATCGTCACTGCTGCTTGTGTCAAGCATACGCTTGGGGAGTTCTTCTAATGGACCGTAAGTGAATGATTCAACACCAGGTGCATGCCAAGAATGGTTGGGGACAGCGATAGCACGGTTTTGTGATGATATCCGCTGTAACGCTTCGTGGACTGCTGGCCCTCGTCCACGTTTGGGTTTAGATGTTGTTGGTTTTGCTATGTACAAAGGTATTTTTTGTTTTTGTTAACATCAAATGCAAATAAAGAAAAAAACTTTCTACATTTTTTTAGGTTTACCTGATGCAGCCTTTTTGCCACTAGTTGTAGGGGTTTTAACAGGAGGTGGGGCATTTATAGGTTCAGCTTTGATTTCAGTTTTTATCGCAACTTTTGAAGACTCAGTTACACCTTGTTCTCTCTTAAAAACATCAAGAAATGTCTCAGAATTAGCTTGATTTGTGGCTTGGGAATTCTTTACATGGTTAGTATTAACGCTACTAATACTGGCTTTAGTACAAGGTGTGGGTGTTATAGAATTAAGAGCCTTAGGACTATGAACACTTGGGTGTAAATCATTCGCATTTGTTCTAATTTGATCCTTTGCAACCTGACTCTTTCCTTTTGAGACTTTAACATTTTGTTTGTTTTCCTTTACTTTTGCTGGAGTTTTGGTATTTGCAGGTGGTGAGTAATGCCCATTATTGACAACTTCAGTTTGCATTTCTTCTTTGATGACACCATTAGTGATATATTCAACATCATAATCCTTTATAGGGCTCTCAAGGCTCTTAGTTTTAAGGTCATCAGAAAAAACATAATTGTCTTCTGTGTGACTGACAGTTATTTCTCCGGCAATGACGTCAGAGTCATGAAATGTGTAGAGTTCGTTAGGATCTATTTTGAATTTTGTGTGGAAGAAATTATCATTTAAGTGAGGTATGTATGATTGCTCATCTCCTGAGCTGTCGTGGATGAAAATATTAACATCATTATTGGTGGATACTCCCTCTACACCCATTTTATACTGAGTTGCACAACTAGCATCCGAAATAGTCTGGGGAATGCCACTGAAACTAATATAAACACAATTTATTATTATTATTAAGTCTATTAAGACCATGACTAAAATAATATCAAGTTATACTGCTGTAAATGTTTTCAGTAGACCTAAACTTACCCCACATTTTCCGTTGTACTCAAAAAAGACATGCTGCATTCATTTTACAACTTAAGAATACAAAATGGATCAAGCAAATGCTACTTTATTAGTTTGGTCCCTCTTCTTCATACTGAAAAGTATAATAAATATGATAACACTATAATATGTCTCGCTATTATTATTTTCATGGCAAAAACATAAACATTATCAAAAACACAGATTTTCCTTGACAAGATAGAGTGACATGTGTCATTATAAAGAGATACTTGTTATTTTTATAGAGAAAGCCCCTCTATTAGACTTTCTTTAAGTTTTGTGATGATAAACAGTTATGTTTTTGGCACCAATAAATAAAAACAATAACAAAAAATAACACCAAAATCTAAAAATACAACTAATAAAATTAGCACCTTACGTGTTAATTTAACAAAACTTTAATGCATTTTGTTTATCCTTAGAATAATATTAGATTAAATATCACAATTAAAACTTATAAATACTAAGTTTTGTTCAAAAGCGGGGCTAAAACAAATAAAATTAATTTTACTTCGGTAAACATCAAACGATTGACAGAACAATGCAAATGGCAGCCACATTTGACAGTTTTGACATTTTGACGTTTAAATTAACGAAACGATCAGAAAATCGAAAGAAAAATATTGATTTCATTTTTCTATTGAACCGCAGAAAGAAAATAATTTAAAAGAACACTATAATTTTTTATCTCCACTTGCAGACACACTTGATAAAATGATTCAGTGCCTATGTTTGTTGTATTAACTCCTATTGTGAACTATAAACCAAGTCCCTGACCAATGAATTAACTTCATTATCGATATCATAGATTTATTATTATATCTCTAAGAGCGAGAGCGAAAACTAATAATAAATCTATGATCGATATGTTACATTGTACTTTATTAGATCTTTATCTTTAAAAAAATCTGATTGTCAGTAATATTGCAAATTCATATAATGGAAACTTTTTCAAATAGATTATGTACCTAACTTTTAAATCATCGTATTACCCATCTGAATAATACAAAAATATATTATTTAAAATTGTTAAAATCTATACATACTACATACTTATGCACACACACCGCATGATTCATTATTGTATTATTATACATATACGTAAAATAAAATTAATGTCCTTTATGCTAAAACATTATATTCTCAAGCGGATAGCGCTAGAGCGAGGTATTTACCCGTATTTGAGGACGAAGACAGCATTACTTTTTTGTTAAGTACCACAATGTCTTTTCCGAACGCATTGATACTGTCTCTTTTTAATCTGTATTCTGAAAGTTCTAGGATTACTATTATAAAAAAAAACTATTTAATTTTAAAATTTCCTATAAAATCTATCACTGATAATGAATTACAAGAATTGAATAGCAAAATAATGTATAAAATTCATATACTACGCTTTATGTACGAGTAATTCGTTTATGAAAGGTTTTATTATGGAAAATTAGATTTTGCACATCAAGTAATTAATCAAATTTTAAATTTACCGCCAAATAACCGCTATTTGTGGACCCCGTTTTCAAAGCGTTGTTGTGAATCCAATATGGCGATATTTGATGTTGTGCTATTTTGAAGGTACGTCAATTTGACGATTCTGTAATGATAATCCGGTAAATATTGCGTTTTTTGAGAAACAAATAATTTCCAAAGTGAGTCAGCTATTACTGGGTGCAATTTTTAGTACGCAATATATTCAGTGAAAGGCATACGGATTTTATTGTTTTGTTTGTGATTTTCTATATCTTGTGCGATACTCTTGTTTTTGGTGAATATAATGTATATTTACTACAGCAATTCTCAAATAAACAAATAGTTTGGGATAGGTTGTTCGTAATTCAGATAATCCTCAAAATATTTGCCTTTGAACGTCGAGGTGGAATATAATTACAGTAATTATGTGTATGTTTCTATCTACTGGTTTGCTATATTTTTGTGTTTTCTTCCAGAAGTGCACATGTTCTTATACAAATGGGAGTTAAATAATTCTCAGAAAGTACGGTGCAACAGATTAGCGCCAAAATAAAACGTTGATTGAGTGCATAGTTTATTAGGGGATTAGCTATCATGACAGACACAAGACGAAGAGTGAAGCTTTACGCTCTGAACGCTGATCGACAATGGGACGACAGAGGTACGGGGCACGTGTCTTCATGTTATGTTGATAGACTCAAGGGTACATCTCTGTTGGTAAGAGCAGAGTCTGATGGTTCACTTCTATTAGAGAGTAAAATTCAGCCTGACACTGCATATCAAAAACAACAAGATACCCTCATAGTATGGTCTGAAGGCGACAATTTTGACTTGGCATTAAGTTTCCAAGAAAAAGCTGGTTGTGATGAAATCTGGGAAAAGATTTGTCAGGTATGTATATTCTCTTTAAATGACATTGAGAACTTTGAGTCAGTATTGTTACACTCTATTAATACATTGTTAACTTTTAATCCAAATAGTTTTATGTAAAAATTTCAATAATCAAATAAGATTCACATACATTCCTCAGGTACAAGGCAAGGATCCCTCAGTTGAAATTACCCAAGACATAGTGGAAGAGTCTGAAGATGAACGATTTGATGAAATGTCAGATAGTGTCCAACCAGTAGAACTGCCTGCATGTGAAATGGGACGTTTGGAAGACATCAGTGAACTGGTCAATAGCTGTTTGGTATCACCAGCTCGAAAAGACAAACTAGCAGCAGCACTGGAAAGTCAACACTACATCAAAAAACTGCTAAACCTGTTTCACATGTGTGAAGATATTGAAAATATTGAAGGATTGCATCATCTCTATGAAATATTTAAAAGCATATTCCTGCTGAACAAAACTCCTCTATTTGACACCATGTTTGCTGATGATACAATATTTGATGTTGTTGGATGTTTAGAGTATGACCCCAGTTTACCCCAGCCCAAGAAACATAGAGATTACCTCAGAGAGCTAGCTAAGTTTAGAGAAGCCATTCCTATAAAGAACAAAGATTTGCTTGCTAAAATCCATCAAACATACAGAGTCCAGTACATTCAAGACATAGTTCTTCCAACACCAACAGTTTTTGAAGACAATCTACTAAGCACACTGTCTAGTTTTATATTTTTCAATAAAGTAGAAATAGTTAAACTTATAGAGGACGACGAAAAATTTCTTACAGATTTATTTAAAATGTTGATGGATGAGAAGACGCCGGATGTAAAACGGCGGGATTCAGTTTTATTTTTGAAGGAATTTTGTAATTTTTCACAAAACTTGCAAGCTACGGATAAAGATGCATTTTACAAGACGTTAGTTTCCCTTGGTGTACTGCCAGCGTTAGAGATAACATTAAGTATAGATGATCAGAAGACTAAGACTGCATCTATAGACATTTTAACTTATATTGTTGAATTTTCTCCTTCTGTTGTAAGGGATTACACATTGCAGCAGGCTATAAGCACAGAAGAGGTAACCTTTTATATAACATAATATTAAGACTCCAGTTGAAACATATACTCACTTTTATTATTTTTTCAGGAACATATGCTTCTAAACATTGTGATAGAACAGATGCTGCGAGACAGAGACCCGGAGTTAGGTGGAGCGGTTCAACTAATGGGAGTTTTGCGTATTCTACTAGATCCAGAAAGCATGCTGGCATCAGTAAATAAAAGTGAAAAGGCAGACTTCTTAAACTTTTTTTACAAACACAGTATACAGACACTAATAGGTACGTAGTTTTTATGTATAATTTTAATATATTTTTTCTTTAAGTTGACATAAAAGAAACTTAAACAAGTTTAAAGCATAAACACCTACCTTCTCTTTATAAAACCTTGGCCGCATTCATTAATTTTCTTCCAAATTATTAGTTCAATGTTTTTATGAATTGTTACTTTTACTTTTGGATGCCAAACTGATTGATTAAATTTCTTGATACTATAATGTTATTCTAATTACACATAGTAGAAGCCAACTATGTTTTCTTATTATAAACCAGTAATGGAGTTGTGACCTTGAACTTAACATTGAGTAAACTGATTTATCTATAAAAGAGACAGAACTAGGTTACAATTTTGCCTACCTGCATTTATTTCATTCAGTAATCTAACTACAATTAATCATGCGATTCATGAGATGATGATATGAATGGAGTTTGGCTATCCATTGTTTACTCACTAATGTTTTTGTTATGTAATAGGCAAGACTTGTATAGGTTTCTCAGTTATGTGACTAATTTAGGTAGTTTCTTCAAAGTTCTTAGCTTTATGTTGGACTCTTTTGTTTATTAATAATTGTTTTTGTTATAGCACCATTACTTGAGAACACGATAGGGGAAAAACCGCTAAAAGAAGACTACCACACAGTACAACTGCTCGGCTTGGTATTGGAGCTTCTGTCATTTTGTGTTGAACACCACACCTACCATATCAAAACCTGCATATTAAATAAGGTAAGTATGAGATGCATTTGAGGTTAATGTTACGTTCATCTAGAAACAGCTAACTACTTATGTAACTTTAGTACACCTGCACACCTATGGTTTTCTCAATAACAAGACCAATCTTAATTTGAAACTACACTACTTTTGTTTGTATTTGGAACTAAACATTACTTTTTTTTATTTACAGGACCTACTACGTCGCATTTTAGTACTAATGAGGTCAACACACACGTTTTTAGTGCTGGGGGCTTTACGTTTCATGAGAAAAATAATAGCATTGAAGGATGAGTATTACAACAGATATATAATCAAGGGGAGTTTATTCGCTCCGGTTGTGGACGCATTTCTTAGAAATAATGGCAGGTTGGTACAAGTGTAGACAACATTTTTTGTTTATTTTATGTTGAACTGATGTAGAGCTATCCATTGATAATTCAAGAGAGTCAAAAGACAATGTTTCTTGGATATAACTTGAAAACATTTATAAATGTCCGGTAATAAATATAAAAACAGTGCAATAATTTTTGCAGGAGACCCTTCATCCTTTTATTTCATTGTTTACATATTTATCCAAGTTCTAAGTTGTCATAAAATTAACTTTACTTTCTTTCTAAGGTACAATCTCCTGGATTCAGCTATCTTAGAATTATTTGAGTTCATCAAACTGGAGGACATCAAATCACTATGTTCGCATGTGGTAGAAAACTATGGGAAGATATTAGAAGATGTTGAATATGTTAACACATTTAAAGGTCTAAAAACGAGATACGATCAACACCAGGATAAACTGAAGGAGAGAGAAAGAGGTTAGTAATATTATATTAAGAGAGGATAATAATAAAAGGCCAGTTAGTAAACATTAGAGATGGGCCGAATACTCGTCGTACTCGGCGGTTGTTTGATACTCGTACTCGGCCAAGTAACTCGGTTGTTAAATGCCGAGTATACTTTGTTTGAGAAAAGCAGTATACTTAGGTAGATATAATTAAAACAACAGTGTTAATCTGAAAGTACTAATTTAGAAAATCTTTAACAATCTCAATTTATAAAATCAAAATTATGCTATTGAGTAGTTAGTGAGACAAAATTAAGAGATCAACAATAAAAATAATCAATATTAAAATTTTTATAAAGGTAAATTATAATGCCTTGTCATTTGGTGCCCTGTCCCCCACTCGAAAGTACTCTTGTTTTTGGCTAACAAATGTTCGCGTTCGTTTGTATTAGTTCACGCGCGTGAAATGGGAATTTGAAAGAACCGAGTTACTCGGCCGAGTACTCGTTTGAAAAAAAATGAACCGAGTAAAATTCGGTACTCGTAAATATAGATGGGTCTCTCAATATAAATAACAATTATTTAGTAGGATTACATTAGATTAGAATAATAGGATTGTCTAACATTTGTGATTTTTATTCATTACATTGCTAGGTTTTGCTCACTGAAGATAGTTTCTAACAGTGGTTAGTGGTTAATTGGCAGTTGACAGATATTCAAAATCACACTTTAATATCCTACATTCATATAAGTGTAATTAATATTAGTGTATCTTTTGGTAAATTACACATTTAGTAAAAAACATTTTTAATTAACTCAAACATATTACTTCCTAAATAATGTATAAAAAGAGACCTTTTGCATTTCTCTAACATTCATTATCATCTTGAACAAAAATTTCATATCCATAATGGATACTGTCTTTTAACAAATAGTATATGTGACCAGCCCTTCTACCGCGTAACTAGCGTCGATTTGAACTCGACGTCGACAACTGTTTTCATAGGCTAATTTGTTAACAATGGCGGGTCTCTAGACAATGAAAACAGATTTCGACGTCGAGTTCAAATCGACGCTAGTTACGCGGTAGCCCCCCTGAGTCAGAATAAATTGTCTCTTTCCTATCACAAATCACATAAAAGTGCCATCAGTAAACCTAAAATTCACTGTTTAACTAAACAATTTTGATTTTGTAGACGAAATAACTTAGACATCATATTAATTGTGCATCCCTTAACTCAACAAAATTATCCACGCGCTGCGCCACCAAACAGCTGACTGTCGCGTCGATACGAGTCTTATATAAACTGAGGTCACATTTCCTCATTAGATTTAAATACGGAATCGAATTCTTAATCACCTCCAGTTAGTATGTACTTTCGTCTTGAAAATCACGCTGTATATCCAATTCAACCATTGTCCCACTAGTGAGCGGCAGCGTAGGCGTAGCGGAAGCCGTGGTCCCGTCCCTGCTCCGGACCCGGTACCGGCGCGAGGCTCGCACGCCTGATGATGAGGAGGAGATGTGGTTCAACGACGAGGACGAGCTGGAGGACGAGGCGCCGCTGGACGCCGCGCAGCCGCCGCCGCACCACGCGCATCACGCGCACCACGCGCTGGATGCCATCGGTGAGTGTTGAAGAACTGATGATGAGCAGGAGATGTTGTCTAGCTGTAGGCTCTGTCTGCAGCGATTACTGGGCTGACTCGACCGGTGAAATACCACCGTCGCACAGAAAATCGACGTGAGGTAGGGACGATGTTCCTGCGTTTCGTTCGGTGAGTATATTAAAAAAAAAATGTGGTCGACGAGGACTTAGCTAAATCTTAATTTGAGACCACGGTAATCTTCCAAGAACCCAACTCGCGATTCTGATTCTTTGTTATTTGGGCAATCCTAAGTCTCTGAGTGATTTTGGATACTGTCAAAACCTAGCGATCATTGACAATAAAGTATTTTAATTATATCCAAAAAACCACGCCAATCTGCAGCGTTGCCAACGACTGTCTGCGACCAACACTGTCATAAACTCCCCTGACTGTCTTACATCACAAAAACTATTGACAAATCACAGAAAACACTTTCCATTTACCTCATTGTTTCCCTCCGCAGGCAAAATCGTGGAGAAGAAAGTGTGTCCGAACCCCGAAGTGGTGGTAAACGGCCCCAGTCGGGTGTTGCTGACCGCCACCAACTCGCCCAGCAAGCAGCCCCCGCACACCGACGTTCAGGTATCCGCGACCAGATTACTCAATAAGGTAAACGACTAGTTCCTTGTAGAATGATGGAAGGCTTGGACGCGGCGGGGAAACTACTTGCATGCTTGGTTAAGGGTTTTCTGTAAACTTCGTTTTAGTAAACGGCTCTTTATCAACAGAACTCAATATTTTTGGCAAGTTAAATAAGTGGAAATGTATGGGAAAGTAATACTTAATGGTTATTTTTTTTTACCATATGTTTGCTTACAAGGAGAGCAGTTTATTAAGGGTCTTAGAGTGTCTGTTTTTCGGAATAGGCTTTATGATTGGTGCATTATCCATGCATGATTCTATGTTGTTTTGCTTGTATTGAATATAAAAAATGACAAGAATGGAAGGAAGAGATTTTGATTTTGACACTCAATTTCAAATTCTAATTTTGGGAAAAAAACGTTTAGGCACATGTTTTATTAATGCAATAGCTTACGCATGGTGCTTTTATTACTAGTTAAATGTGAGGTTAGAAAATAATACAATCACAGTTTTTTTTAAAACACAAGCTATAATTTTAAAAACATTATCATTTTTTTACAAGATCAATGAAAAAACTGTCATTACGCTTATAAACATACAATAGCTTATCAAAGTTGGCATGTTTATTTCAATCTTTGCAGTGTGTATAGTTTAATAATTGTTCCTAGTGTCACTTAGCGTGTGTTTTTAATACTTTGCAATTTTCGAATTCCCAATATAACCCTAGCGTTTCTACCAGGGTCTGGTGGACTACGACGGCGATTCCGACGAAGAGGAAGAAGGCCAGAGTACCAGCGCCACCAGCGAAGAGCGAGACGCGAAGCGGCCGCGGCTAGCGTAGTCAACCCCAGGTGGAATTTCAAGGAATATAACTTAACAAGCTCCTGATCATATCGCCTCGCAAACACCCAGTGATCCAGTAAGAAATGTGTCCTTATTATACACTTGTCGAAAGCCACAGCCATTTGTACAGATTAGTATTTTTGATACAGATAAAACAAGACAGTTTTGATTTCAGTTTGTAATTTTATACTCAACGTAACAAGTAAGTAAAGGTTTTGTTGTATATAGCGTTCGGGGGTGCGTATAATAAACACACATTGTCGTTTAGGCTTTAAAACAGTCACAAGTTGGTTTTCTTTTGTTTTTTTTATTGAGAGCGATTTTGGATCGAAATCTCGTACAAAGTATGGATTGGTTTTGATGTAAAATTCGCTTGTGGCGACAAGGAATGCGAAGTTCTTTGTCTTTAAACGTTTATGGCAGCGGGAAAATATTTTGTATTACATTGTAACTAGTGACTGGCAAGAAGCTTTGGAATTTAGTAGCCTTATGTATTTATTAAATTAATGTTTAGACGTTGTATTGGCCATTATTGATTTTCGAGTTAACTTGTTTATTTTAGCAACTAACTCGGGGGGAACTTTTTATAACAACACTGGTGTTGATTTGAAATATTTTTATAGAAATGCGCCAATTTTGACAGAAGCAAAATGTTTTGACATATTTGTATAAAGATGTTTTGACTAGAAAAGAGTTGCCCCCTGGTATTTAGTTTGTCTCCAAAATTGTTAGTTCCTAAAGAAACACAAGTTGGTTCTAGAAAAGTTTCTGGCTTATAAAGTTTGTTTTGGTCCAAGGATAAGATATTGTACGTTAACACAAATAACAACGTTAAAAGTTGATTCTTTTAAACTGTTCTTCAAAGTGTTAAATTACTTTAAACTGTCCAAAAGACTAGTTAGCTAAGTTTGTGTCCGTAAAATGTAAAAAGCATAGCATAGCATTGATGCCATGCTAATATATAGTTATGTATGAAAAATCGTACCATGTAGTGTAAATTATCTCTTTGGACAACTAATATAGAACAAATACGAAACCACAGCATTTAAACTAACATACTTGAAATAGCATCTGAATTTTACTAGAAATGTTTAAACAAAATAACAATTTTCGCAAGTATGTTAGTTTGGATGCTGTTTTAAATTAATTTAATAACTGTAGGATTACTTTTCCGAAGGATTTTAAACATAAAAGTACAAATCGTTTTGGTAAAATAATTGTGATTGTATTAAAATGGAAGTAGGTGGTTGTGTTAGTTTTTGATCAAGCAGAAACCAAGTTTCTTACAGGAATCCTATATTGTGCTGTGGAATTGCTACTCATTTATTATTTTTATGAATGTAGAGTTGTATAACATATTTTCGTTTCTTTTAGTTCACTAATAACTAGTTATAACCTATTAAAATAGTTGAGTATATTTTCTTCTTGCTCTTTAAAAGATCTAAACTGTTTTTTATTTTAGAATTTTCTTTATTCATTAGATGCATGTCAAAATGAAAATGGAGTTTTATATTTGATTCGCCATGAATTAAATACATTTTCTTCATTCAGTATTACGAGATTCACATTCCGAATTGCTTTTTACATTATTGCTTATTTGATATCTTACAAAGAGGCGTTAGACTCCAAAAAAAAATTTTTAGTCTATCATTTGAATTGCAGAACTATTATTTCGCTATTGTGCTCATTATCCTATGAATGCTATGTTTTGAGCTCAATACGCGATATCTACGATACCTTTTTGTTTGCTTGATTGGTAACCTTTGTCTATCGAAAATTTACGAGACTTGGATTCAATGCAAAAAATAAAATATTTGACTGATAATAATAGAGTTATCACACGTTTCAAATATAAATAATAACTCGATTTTTTTTTGCATTGCAACCAACTTTTAGATGACTTTTCAATAGACACAGATAGCATTTCAATTTAAAATGTTCTTCCTACTTGTATTATCTCATCGATTATTGTAGACATTGCGGTAAACGAGCAATTCCACGTAAAATACACGCGTGCAATAATTAAAGCTGAATTTAAATGCACAAACTATGTTCTCGTTATAAATTGTCCTAATCACTTCTTATAACAACGCCTAGTGTCTCCCCATCGAATACATATCAATTTAATATGTATCTGATTTACAAATATTGATCTCTTGTCTCTTTTGTTGAGCTAATTGCTTACTGATTACATAATGGGGTAATTTTAGTGTTCCTTTATTGCTTATACTTTTGGAAATTGAACTAAACCTGTGGACGCGAGGCGAACTATTTCAAATTACATACGTGGAGAATCTTGACAGAATATATTGTAAATATAATAACGTTTTATGTAATAATTTTATTTGTAAATCTGCCAATATCCACGTATGTTGATCCGGCTGTCAATTAGATTTTATAATACGATTCTTATATTCCTTGAAATATACTTCCCCTTTTTAATAATTGTAATTCGAAGTACTAGGTAAACGTAGTGTAATGATAATTATTTTTTATCTGTCTAGGTGGATGACCATCATAATCTAATTTATACACAGAATAAAATTAAATAGATTTACCTATTGGCAAGTTGTGTAAAATAAATAAGCTTATTGCTATTATTATGATGTCACTAGTTAAGTAAGCAATATAAATATAAGGTAATACAAATCAAAGTTTTTTACTTGCAACCCCTGACAATGAAACTGTCAAAATAATATTTTGACGTATAATTTTCACATAATCACAACATCTAAATCACACTTGGGGTACATTGAATTAGGTAAGAGTTTAATCTGTAAATGGTAGTAGAAAAGCGATTATTTATCGACAACTTCAGTCTTCAGCTTCGATGCAAGGGCCTTCCTCAGTTGCATGGCATCAGGCGACGGAGGAGGTTGTGTGCCGGCTAGGACCGCTTTGGCAATTCTCGCTGACTTTGGTCTCGACGCCGTAGACTTACCTTCTCCCTCTAAAATAATTGAATAAATTAAGACGTATATAAAAATAAAAAAGAAAGCCAACGAATAATGTTCAGTATATAAATTCTATGATACCTCCAGTTTCTGACGATGCAGATTCTGCAGCTCCCAAGCGCCTTTCACGCACTTGCTTCTTCAGCATCAATAATTTGTCGCGTTGTTGCTTCAAATACTCCTGTCTTTGACGCAATTCTTCTTCAGTTACCTAAACCAACACCCATTTATTTAATTGACCTCACAAGCAATGAAAAGTTAACTTTTGTAGCCAAGAGCTTGTTAATGGACCTACCTACCTCAACTTTCTTTGGCGGCGGCGGTGGTGGCGCCTTTCGCTGCTCAACTGGTTTGGGCTTGTCTTTAGTCACTTCAGTGCTCTTTTCGGACGTATCTTCTTTCTTTTCAAAGCTATGCAGTTTTGTCAGTAGAGTATGTTTTTCTGCAATCACTTCTTCTGGCTGTACTTTCATTACTTCTTCATGTATTTCTTCCAATCGCAATCTATAATATACATAAACATTAAACTCCTACGGAACTTGTATTGATTTATTAAATACCTGTTAGGTACCTACTTTTTTATCTCGGTCATGACGTCATCATTGTCGGGCCAATCCTCGCTCTCATCACTACGAGGGGTTTCCTGGTCTTCTGAATCGGAGAAAAGGTCGGGCAAGGCTCCAATCCGTCTCTCTATCAACTCCAGAGCCTGAAGTTGCAACTCGACATTCTTGTGGGTCATCATTTTGACAAACATCTCGTAATCGTTGGCTGCCCATATCTGTTCGAATAGCCGACGATGGAAATGTGCGGGTAGTCCAGCAAGGTCTCTGGCGGAGAGGCGACAAGCTGCCTCAAATTGGTCCGCTGATATACCAATGTCGTCCATGAAAGAACCCAACATCACATCTACCTGAGAAAATTTAAATGTTAGAAGGTAATGCTAAGATTACGGTTTTCTTTTAGCAAGACTTACCAAATTACGATATTCGTTATGAATTTTCTGATATTCTGGTCTATCAAGGACTTCTCCATTATCGGTGGGTTCAAAAGCTAGAAATAAAATATATTTTATGCTGTCCTTCAAGACTTCTTTTTAAAATAACATAAAAATACTTTAACTGCAGCACCTAGACAGCTCTTAATAAAAGTTTTAATAATAAATTAATCATAAAAAATGCATGTTTTACTCACGTAAAGACTTTTCCTCAATAAAGCTTTGCAGAGGAATGTTCCAGATGGGCCCATGTAGAAATCCTACAAGGGAGTCGAACACCCACGCATTTCCGTCGTGATTATCCATTTGATCCAGATCCTGTTAGTATTGTGCGTTAAAAATGCACAATAATATTTTTGGTCACTTCAGGCTTTGTTGCAGACGTGCTAGTGACGTTGTTTGCTTTATTTATATTTCATGTTGTCATGGTGACTGTCTGGACTCTCTAGTCATAGGTTGCTATATTTGACCGCCAACGAAGCGTTAGTCGTTGCATTGGTTACAAAGAGAAGGTACCTACTGTTGGTAGATAAAATGTTTCGTTTGCAGATACAGGAACTAAATATTTATCGGCCATACCCAGCCTGTTGCCAAACTACAGCTCGTCAAGTATTGTAGGTTTCACCTAAACTATACTGAATGTGGTAGTTGATCGCAAAATGCAAATGTCAGTGGTCTGACTCTTAATACTTACATTTTAGCGATAGACGACGAGATAAGTAAGTTTGTTTAATAATCAATTTTATTTCATTAACGTAAGGATGAGCAAATTAGCCTTTTATGTATCGACAGGGCCCATGCGGTTCCGAATAGCCCAAAAGATATGATCATAAACGTGAGCGCTCTACGTCATCAATGACTATAATGGCAGCGTAACAAGTGTTGTTAGCCGTGGTTGTTAGGAGGCCAACGCCATTATAGCGCTGCCAGTGATTCCTACCACAAAGTTCACGTATTAATATATGAGCGTTGTTTGTCTGATTCGAAACGATGCGCACGAGCGAGGTGTGCAAAGTATTTAACTTTATTTTGAAAAAAAAAAAAGACGTGTGGCACTCGGAGACTGCCGCGGTCATGGAACTAATAAGTACTACGTACAACTAGTACATATTAGTTCCATGGCCGCGGTAAAGCTATTGCAAGCATTTTTTAACAACTTATGTAATTAAGTATATATTTATTTTATTTATGCAGTATTTTTTTCCTTTGTTTTTTTCTTTGATATTAATTCAACTTTTTGAGCGTGGTGACCGATAAGAAAACAATTTTTTTTTCTTTTATTAAATAAATGAGAAGTTGATATTGTTCAAAATATTTTTATAAGTCATTAAAAGTTCTGCTATTCATCGATAGATAGCAAAACAAAAAAGGACACCGCTGTGCCGGTCGGAGTGGGGGGTGTTAGGTTATTATCGTTACGGAATTTCAGGATTCGGTCTCCACGCTCAAGGCCCGCTATAGAAGCTATGCAATAGCTTAAAAAGACAGCTGGTGGTAGCTGAGTCCCGAGGTGGAAGGGGAGTGGTGAGGAGTTGCCAGAACCGAAGACGAAGCTGGTCTCCGACACACCGGTCCGAAGATATCGCAGGATCTTTGGCGAGGAGTTGTCCCTGGTCGAGATGGTATATGGTGCTGTGGGGGGGCCAGAACTGAAGTCAGAATTGACCTCCGACGCTCCGTTGAGGAGTTATCCCCTGAGAAGCCAGTAGGGGTGCTCTGGTAGTAACTCCTGATGGTAGCCTGCGATGGTGGGGGGAGTTATAAGGGGTCCAGTAACTTACCCAACTCCAAAAGGAGGTCTATGTAAATTTTCGTTATTGCCCCACTTTTTTTCCAATTTGGCCCCAAAAGAGGGACGAAAAACTGATTTTAAGACGAAAACTCAATATAGTGGGGCGAATTTGAGGCACCCAAACACCTTGCCAAAGTTTGCCGAACTGAACCGACGATACACGACTTTGCTGCACCGCTGTGCCGGTTGGAGTGGGGGGTGTTAGGTTTTTTCGCTACGGAATTTTTACATTCGGTCCCCGCGCTCAGAGCCTGAGATAAAAGCTATGCAATAGCTTAAAAAAAATACGTGCCACTAATAAATGCCACTGTCAACTTGTACATTGACGTAGAACGCTTTACTATACTGGTCCGAAATTGCTGTCAGCGCGCTTTCCGCACTATTTGCGTGCACACGAGTGACCATTAATACGAACGTGTGCAAACTCTGAGCGATCTGACGTGATTAGAGACGTCATCTTTCAGTGCTAACGGTGCAAACAAATGATAAGTAGTGCAGTGTGTGCAGCAATGTCATATGAATGTCCGTCAATGCCAAACTGACAACTGAATACTTTAATTTGTAAGATCTGAACTTTCATTTCATTAATTTGTAAGATTTGAATACTTTAATTTGTAAGATCTGAACTTTCGGACAAGTTTTGTTGATCTTATATTGTTTAATGTAAATATATTAAGCAGATTCATCGGGAAAACCTCAACATGACATCTTACTGACCCATATTAATTTAATTTAATTTAATTTAACCCACCTGTCATTTTGACAGAACGTTCTAGCATATGTTCGTACCAACAAGTGGACCAAATTGATTTCGGTGCTAACGTTTGTGAGTAGTGAATTTTTTTTCGGTCGACGCATTTGCACGCTTTCCAACGTTTTCACGTATTCGATTAAAGGACCACGACATACATTTGACATGTTAACTCCATATAAAAAACTTTGACCTTACACGTACACACGTACAACACTACCGCCGCGACGGAATAGCAAGACATCTAAGGCTACTAAGAAAAGCGCGGGTATTACAAATGTTTATTTATTTATTTATTTATTTACAGTTTTTGCACATACAACATATATGATAAAAATGGTAATAGCTAATATTTGTACAAGGGTGCAGCTTATTTCAGGATGAAATTTCTTCCAGCTGACCGATGACTGGAGAGTTGGATGAAGATAGCAATTTATTGTGCAAAATATAATAAGAAATAATATTTGAGTACTTATTATTAACAAAATAAAAATAAAAAGACATAAAATAAATACAAATATGTATATAATACATACATACATACCAAATAAAATATATACATATGTAAATATAATGACAACAATAATTCTAACTGAGTGAAAAATAGTATTCCTTAACTCGTCTTTTGAAGAGGGATACAGTTCTAGACTCGCGAATTTCATATGGAAGCTGATTCCATAGCCTGACTGCATGAACCGTGAAGGAGTATGAGTAGAAATCTGTATTATGCGAGGGTGTCATCAGTAAGGTACGGAGATTGGACCTGCAAGGTTCATCCAGAGAGCGAGCCAAAGAGAATCGTTGGGATAGGTAGGAAGGGGAACATGGATTATTAAGGACATTGAAAAGGAGGCAGAGGATACGCAAGTTTCTACGATACCTAATAGGGAGCCAGCCAAGTTTCTTTCTGAATTCAGAGACCCGATCGTACTTACGTAGTCCGAAGATAAAACGTATGCTGAGATTAAGAATACGTTCTAACTTATTCAGTAACTCTTCAGTTATATCTAAGTAAACAGAATCTCCGTAGTCAATAATAGGATGGATAAGACTTTGTGCCAGACAAACTTTCGTTTGAAAAGGGAGATAGCCTTGGAGACACCTTAATGCGTGAAAAGAATGGTGGACCTTGCGACTCACCTCGTTCACATGCGCACCCCAAGAGAGGTTTGACTGGAGAATGACGCCTAGATTATTAACCTTGTCAGTTATAGTGATAGGAACCCCGTCAATAGATAAAGTAGGTAAGGAACATAAATCTAGACTGTCACAGAAATATTTGTTACCTACCACTATAGCTTTGGATTTGTGCGGATTAATTCGTAAGCCGAAGGACTTTGTCCAATCGCTTATGTTAGACATGTCAGAATTTAATATAGTGAACGCAGAAGCGGCATCTGAGGCTGAAAAATGGCGGTACAGCTGCAAGTCATCGGCATACAAGTGAAAATTAGAAGAAAAAGTTTTTGTAATACAGTTAATAAATACAGAAAAGAGTAAAGGGGAGAGAACTCCACCCTGAGGCACGCCCGCAACAATATCACACCAGTCAGAGTGAACCTCTTCAAAGCTGATACGCTGCGAACGGCCACGGAGGTAAGAGTTGAACCACCCTAAAGAAGAAGAAGAAATATTTATAGATTCAAGAATACCTAGAAGAACATCGAAATCGATTGAGTTAAATGCATTTGTAAAGTCAAGGAGAACCAGTAATGTAAGATTTTTATTCTCCATTGCCCAACGGATGTCATCCGTCACGTTGATCAGAGCAGTAACCGTGCTATGACCTGGGCGGAACCCAGACTGCTTAGGACTTATAATATCATTGCCGTAAACAAAAGTAGCCAATTGCTTGTGTGCAATTTGCTCCAGGACTTTTGATAGGAAAGGAAGGATAGAAATGGGACGGAAGTCAGTGAAAGTGGTAGGATTATGTGTTTTAGGTAGAGGAATAATATAAGCATTCTTCCTGGAAGATGGAAAACTACCATTGGTCAAGGAATAATTCATGATGTGTGTGATAATAGGAAGCAGTGAGGAAAGGACTAGGGTTATCATTTTGGAGCATAAATTATCACTACCCACAGCTTCGGAGGATATCGATAAGATACCTTTCCTAACGTCCTCTTCCGTTACAGTATTAAAAGAGAAAGAAGGCTGAGTAACTTGAAGACCGGAAAGGTAACTTAGGGTGTTCGCTTTAGTGTTACTGGTGAGAGTGACAGGTGGTTGGCAGAAATGATTGTTCAGTGCATTGAAATCGAAGTCCTTAGTGGCAGTTACTGGGGTTTTGCCGATTCCAACAGACCTTAAAAATCTCCATACATCTGCGGATTTCCGATTTACTAGACTGTCGTGGAAATGGCGCCTCTTCGCGTCTCGACACATTCGGTTACAGCGGTTCCTAAGTAACTTAAATTTTGACATATTTGCCTCAGATGGAGTCCTTTTAAGCCTTCTTTTAGCCCTATCCCTGCTAGCCATAAGGTCTTTTATAGACTGAGTCAACCATGGTGCAGGTTGATGTTTTATTCTGACTAGTTTCAGCGGAGCATGGCGATCATAAAGGTTGAGAAGTAATGTATTAAAACGATCAACCTTTTCGTCTATGTTTTGGAGATCTATTATCTGTGACCAGTCTACACTATTGGCATCACTTTTCAAGGCATCAGGATCAATATTTTTGTAGTTACGTAGTAGACGCGATTGGGGTTTCAATTTAGGAGTCCGAATTTTGTAGGAAAGGAAAACTAGGTCATGATAGGAAAAGGATGCCGTAAATTGACCATGCGCAGCGACTCGACTGGTTGATGAGACAATCATCAGGTCCAGTAAAGAAGGCACACAATCAGGAAAATGATGGGTAGTGGAAAGGGGTAGGATTTCGAGGTTGAACGAGTTAACAAGGGAAGTTAATTTATGAGAAAGGGTATCGTTTTTAATCAAACATGTATTGAAGTCGCCCAATAGTAACACATCATCATAAGAAGCGCGAAAATTATCAAGAAGAGATTCTAGATTGGGAAAAAAATCGATATTACGGTTCGGGGAATAAAAACATATCAAAAGTACTTTTTTATGACGAACCGTAATTTCAATGGCAAGGTATTCAGTGGACTCAGAGTAGTGGGCGGGAGACGCACAGACAAATTTGTAAGGTATGTCGCTGCGCAAGTAAATTGCGACTCCCCCACAACCTTTGCCGATTCGATCGTTCCTAATCAAAACAAAACCTGGCAGTGAAAATTGCGTGGAAGGAAGGGTGGGTTTCAGGAAGGATTCTGAAATGAATATTGCATCAATATTAGATGTACTGAAGGTGGCAAGGAGGTCAGGGTAATGTTTGGGAACACTTTGTACATTAATATGCGCAACATTCAAGTTGGAAGGATAGTTGGAAGAAAAGGATAAAAGTTGATCATGTAATGTTGGAGCCGGTAACAAGTCACTATCAGCACTATAAAAACTTTTTGTAGACGAGCAGGAAAAAAAACTATCGTCGAAATCGATTATGTTGTCCATATAAATAAATTATTTAATAAAAATATACTAAAATAAATATTATATTATACAAATATACTTATTACGTTATAAATTATGATAACAACCACCTATAAATAAATGGCAACCTCAAAGCAACTCACCATTCACCTGTGCGATGGAATAAGATCACATTAACAAACATGGGAACAAGGAACACAAAGTCACAGATATTATAATAATACAAAGTTAAAACTAAACGGAAGGAAAAATGCAGGTGTCCAAAACTAAGATACGAGAAAAAAAAAAAAAGATTTACTATGACAAGCTATGTTTTTAGATTTAATACCTACTGTTATATTAAACTTGGGATGAAATAATGAATAAAACGGGTTACGTTTACGTTTATTTACTTACGTTTCAGAATAATCATTTATTCCAAAAACCATCATTTTACTGTGTTGAGATTTCTTGTTTTCGATTTACCTGGGGGCCTACCGCGTAACTAGCCATGATTTAAACTCGACGTCGAATTCGGTTTTCCATACTGACACCATTGGTTTCATAATTTCGTACCGCGCAACTTAAGGGGCGTGGCTAAAGCAAGCGTTGATAACTGACCGAATGATAAAAGACCGTCGAATAGAGACCCGCCAGTGTTAACAATTTAGCCTATGATATAGTTGGATTTAGCATACTTTAATATCGTTAAGTATTTTTATTTGTTGTTTAGTATATAAAATCTTTGTCCTTTTATAGAAATATAAAAATTGGCACATTTTTTGTCTAAAATAAACAACCTTTAGCATAATTTTAGCTAAATTTCAACAGCCGACCGTTTTACCAAAACGATAATTTATTTGGTAACATTGTTTCGTGAAAAAAAAAACAAGTTTATTTATTTGCGCCTTGGCAGTTCGTGATTTACGTGTTCGTAGTTCGAAAGTTCAATATTCCAATACAAAATAACAGTAAGTAATTAATTTGTGTTTTAGATATTACATTATTATAATAATAACAAGCAATGGCAACATCTACGAACTTTATAATTTGTAGATGCCAGCACCAAGAAAAGTAAGTGCCCAGCAGATGGATGTTCTGCTGGGCTTCATGCAGGAACATCAGGCGTTGGCGAAGGGGCAGGCCGTCAACTCCTCTCAAGCAAAGCAAGAGGTCTGGGCATTGTGGGAGGAGTTGATGACCCGTCTCAACGCCCAAGGCACAGGCGTGCACAAGTCGGCGGCAGAGTGGCGGGACGTAAGTCTATAGATAGAAAACTTATTCATCTTCTGGGTTTTTGTGAATATTTTTTGCATCGCTTGTCTCTAAATGTCTATTACTAATACTTAATGTGCATTTTTCATTGCTTTTTAACCGGTGTTTTGTTTTACAATGTTTTTGAGTAATTGCACAGTATCAAAACTTTTCATTTTCTAAAGCTTGATACTATAAGAGTTAGCTCAGACAGACACAAAAGACACCCCTTGTGTGAAAGATTCTGTGTTTAAGTGTATTCAGTCAGAGCCAACTCTAAAATGTGACAACCGTCTTTTCAATTTATCAATTATTTGATTGCCTCTTATACTGCTTTTTTGCATGTTTGATGTATTGCCTGCCTAGAAGAAAGCCGGTGCGGTGGAGGTGGACGGGTGGTGGGCTCTCAACTCAAGCTCCTTTGAGGGTGGTAGAGGAGGCCATCTATGCCATCATCGGCACTCGGGCGGTGGTGGGGGATGGGAACATGCGGATTCCCTGGAAAGTTAGTTTAATATTTTGTTTTTTTTTAATTATATTTAGCTGGATTAGGCAAAACCTTTTGTTTCATAAAAAGTCTTGTGTGTGTACTTGTACATATTTGAGAAAATAACCACGAAAGTTTAAAATAGCTATGTATACTTTTCAGTTTTTAGCTTCTTTGTATCAATTACAGGAACCGTCAGACCCCTGCTGCCCGAGGTGGACCCACTTCCGCTTTGGGGGGAGGTCGAGATCACCTCCAGCCCCTCCCCGCCGTCACCAACGCAGGAGCCGCCGCCCACGCCTGTGTCCCGCATAAGCACGAGGCCCACACGGGCGGTAAATTATGACACTATTTTTTAAACCTAAATGCAATTCTACTTTTCTTTATTCTATCTATTCTATTAATTCTATGTTTTAATTGAATATGAGGAGAAATCCCTCCTTCCCCACTCCATGATTTTTTATAACATTATTGCCTCATAATAAATGTTTTAGAATTAAGATATGAATGACCAACCAATTTTTTTTAGTCTCTGATTTTCATAGTACACAGACATCTTATTGTATATTAATTAATATGTTATGGAGAAAATACTAACTGTCACGTATGTCTTGTTTTAGTTGCTGTGGAAATTTTACAACTGCAATGGGCGGCTGGTGGTTAAATTTCTTTTGGAGAATGCCAGGGTCGCGCAAAGCACCCACTTCGATATATTTGCGGACTCATTTGCAATGCTACACAATTATTTCCTTTTTATTTGCATATTGACATATTGCTATTTTGACACTTTGGCTTGTAATCTAATTATTATTTTAATTTGTAATATTGATTTATTTTTGTATTTTCTTTTTAACGTTGTTTACACTTGTTGCATATTATAATAAATAAACTAATGAGAATCGCTACTATTAAACTTGTTGTTATAATTTACTTAAAATGTTAAACGTTCTTATTATCTATGTCTCTTCCTTGCTTACTATTAGGAATGTTAATTTAAAATTAAACTAATTAAATCACTTATACTTTCTTTTTATTAAAATCAACCTATTAGATTACACCGAGCTGAGAAGAATAAGCAAGAAACTAAGTCAGGTTTTTATAAATCTATTTACAATAATGGTTAATAAATCATACAATTTCAAGTCATTACTTAAGATGGATACAATGATATCTAAGAAACAAAATATTTAAAATAAACAATATAGTTAAATCTAACTTAGGTACAATTGCACATTTTACACAACAAATTATACAATCCAAAAAATAAAAAAAGATGTATCTTCTCTCTTCTCTGGCGGTGATTGTCCACTCTGGCCTCTTCTTACATCTGCAAAGAAACCATTTTTTTACATTTTGTTTGAGTAAGGCCATTATTGAAATTTATACATATCAATAATATTTTATAACATACCCAAAAGCACATTTAGCGTCTGTTACGCCACAAGTGATTAACCACATGTTGCCTGTCACCACGAAGAAGTCCATCGTTGTCGGCTGGCTGGCGAGGAGGCTGTCGCTCTCTGTCGCGACGTTTTTCCTCCCGGTCGATCTCAAAGTGGGCTTGGTGTTAAGGATGGGCGTCATCATCATGGGAATCATGGCTGGCACCACCCATTGATGCATCCACATGCAAAATCCTGAGATCTGCATCACAAATCTGAAAAAAGTAAAAAAAATATGAGAGACTAGCTTATTCACATTTACAATATTAGTAGGATATCTAACATGTTACAACAATTAAAACACATCTTACCACAAGAACATTGAGTGTGTGGTAGCCCTTTCTATTGAATTAAATCTCCTCATCATCCTTTGGCTTAACAATAGCCACATTTGTCCCATCGATGCACCCAATGACCCCAGGGAATCCTAAGTTGTCACTGAACCTAAACCACAGTAGTTAATTATTTCTAAATCAAACAAATGTAGATAATTTAACTGTAAAATAAATTATATCAATTTAACATTCCCTGATAGTCAATGACATTGCTGGCTTGGACAATTTGTTGGCATTTATATTATTTTAAGTGTAAAATTACAATTACCTCCTTGCTACGGAGTCTCGTTGGCTTTGGGTGTGCGGAAACAAGACATATTTCTGTAGGACGCAAGGGTTGTTCAGAGCCTCAGTGACATCCTGCAAGCATTCCGATGTGGATTGCTGGCTGAGGTGTAGAACATCGTTCACACCAATGCCACTCTGATAACTGCCAGTTGCATAAAAATTTAATGCAGCCAACACCTATAATAATAGTTATTTGTTATGTTTCGGGGCGAGACATTTAAACAATACAACGTTTGTCACAAGATTGGTATAATATGATAAAGAGGTACCTTAATTTCGGGTTTTATTCCACTTGTCCTTACTCTTGCGGGCAGAAACACACAAAAATCACAACAGAGAAACAAAATGTAATCTAAGAAATTATATTAAAATGTAATAATTATTAATACGAAAGAGCCTTAGGAATGCGTATTTAAGCGTTAAGAATGAAAAAACCAAGCGTAATAGGAAGAAAAATCTAAAATATTGCTTATCAACGGCCGAAAGTGGTAGCTCTCGAGTCGCCTACATCAATATGGCTGTCAATGTCATTTTCAAGACGACGCTTCGACTTGAAAAACCTTACGCGGTACGATTTAACTGTCAAAACTACTGAGGAATCACTAAACCATTCGTTCTTTCGGTGTCATCGCCGATATCGAGTTAAGAGTGACGGCTTGGGTCGTTGCCCGGTACGAAAGTAGCGCCATCTGTCAAAATGAAGCCGATTTCGTCGCCTATTCCAAATCCACGCTAGTTAGCCGGTAGGCCCCCTGGGGGCCTACCGCGTAACTAGCCATGATTTAAACTCGACGTCGAATTCGGTTTTCCATACTGACACCATTGGTTTCATAATTTCGTACCGCGCAACTTAAGGGGCGTGGCTAAAGCAAGCGTTGATAACTGACCGAATGATAAAAGACCGTCGAATAGAGACCCGCCAGTGTTAACAATTTAGCCTATGATATAGTTGGATTTAGCATACTTTAATATCGTTAAGTATTTTTATTTGTTGTTTAGTATATAAAATCTTTGTCCTTTTATAGAAATATAAAAATTGGCACATTTTTTGTCTAAAATAAACAACCTTTAGCATAATTTTAGCTAAATTTCAACAGCCGACCGTTTTACCAAAACGATAATTTATTTGGTAACATTGTTTCGTGAAAAAAAAACAAGTTTATTTATTTGCGCCTTGGCAGTTCGTGATTTACGTGTTCGTAGTTCGAAAGTTCAATATTCCAATACAAAATAACAGTAAGTAATTAATTTGTGTTTTAGATATTACATTATTATAATAATAACAAGCAATGGCAACATCTACGAACTTTATAATTTGTAGATGCCAGCACCAAGAAAAGTAAGTGCCCAGCAGATGGATGTTCTGCTGGGCTTCATGCAGGAACATCAGGCGTTGGCGAAGGGGCAGGCCGTCAACTCCTCTCAAGCAAAGCAAGAGGTCCGGGCATTGTGGGAGGAGTTGATGACCCGTCTCAACGCCCAAGGCACAGGCGTGCACAAGTCGGCGGCAGAGTGGCGGGACGTAAGTCTATAGATAGAAAACTTATTCATCTTCTGGGTTTTTGTGAATATTTTTTGCATCGCTTGTCTCTAAATGTCTATTACTAATACTTAATGTGCATTTTTCATTGCTTTTTAACCGGTGTTTTGTTTTATTAATACAATGTTTTTGAGTAATTGCACAGTATCAAAACTTTTCATTTTCTAAAGCTTGATACTATAAGAGTTAGCTCAGACAGACACAAAAGACACCCCTTGTGTGAAAGATTCTGTGTTTAAGTGTATTCAGTCAGAGCCAACTCTAAAATGTGACAACCATCTTTTCAATTTATCAATTATTTGATTGCCTCTTATACTGCTTTTTTGCATGTTTGATGTATTGCCTGCCTAGAAGAAAGCCGGTGCGGTGGAGGTGGACGGGTGGTGGGCTCTCAACTCAAGCTCCTTTGAGGGTGGTAGAGGAGGCCATCTATGCCATCATCGGCACTCGGGCGGTGGTGGGGGATGGGAACATGCGGATTCCCTGGAAAGTTAGTTTAATATTTTGTTTTTTTTAATTATATTTAGCTGGATTAGGCAAAACCTTTTGTTTCATAAAAAGTCTTGTGTGTGTACTTGTACATATTTGAGAAAATAACCACGAAAGTTTAAAATAGCTATGTATACTTTTCAGTTTTTAGCTTCTTTGTATCAATTACAGGAACCGTCAGACCCCTGCTGCCCGAGGTGGACCCACTTCCGCTTTGGGGGGAGGTCGAGATCACCTCCAGCCCCTCCCCGCCGTCACCAACGCAGGAGCCGCCGCCCACGCCTGTGTCCCGCATAAGCACGAGGCCCACACGGGCGGTAAATTATGACACTATTTTTTAAACCTAAATGCAATTCTACTTTTCTTTATTCTATCTATTCTATTAATTCTATGTTTTAATTGAATATGAGGAGAAATCCCTCCTTCCCCACTCCATGATTTTTTATAACATTATTGCCTCATAATAAATGTTTTAGAATTAAGATATGAATGACCAACCAATTTTTTTTAGTCTCTGATTTTCATAGTACAGAGACATCTTATTGTATATTAATTAATATGTTATGGAGAAAATACTAACTGTCACGTATGTCTTGTTTTAGTTGCTGTGGAAATTTTACAACTGCAATGGGCGGCTGGTGGTTAAATTTCTTTTGGAGAATGCCAGGGTCGCGCAAAGCACCCACTTCGATATATTTGCGGACTCATTTGCAATGCTACACAATTATTTCCTTTTTATTTGCATATTGACATATTGCTATTTTGACACTTTGGCATGTAATCTAATTATTATTTTAATTTGTAATATTGATTTATTTTTGTATTTTCTTTTTAACGTTGTTTACACTTGTTGCATATTATAATAAATAAACTAATGAGAATCGCTACTATTAAACTTGTTGTTATAATTTACTTAAAATGTTAAACGTTCTTATTATCTATGTCTCTTCCTTGCTTACTATTAGGAATGTTAATTTAAAATTAAACTAATTAAATCACTTATACTTTCTTTTTATTAAAATCAACCTATTAGATTACACCGAGCTGAGAAGAATAAGCAAGAAACTAAGTCAGGTTTTTATAAATCTATTTACAATAATGGTTAATAAATCATACAATTTCAAGTCATTACTTAAGATGGATACAATGATATCTAAGAAACAAAATATTTAAAATAAACAATATAGTTAAATCTAACTTAGGTACAATTGCACATTTTACACAACAAATTATACAATCCAAAAAATAAAAAAAGATGTATCTTCTCTCTTCTCTGGCGGTGATTGTCCACTCTGGCCTCTTCTTACATCTGCAAAGAAACCATTTTTTTTCATTTTGTTTGAGTAAGGCCATTATTGAAATTTATACATATCAATAATATTTTATAACATACCCAAAAGCACATTTAGCGTCTGTTACGCCACAAGTGATTAACCACATGTTGCCTGTCACCACGAAGAAGTCCATCGTTGTCGGCTGGCTGGCGAGGAGGCTGTCGCTCTCTGTCGCGACGTTTTTCCTCCCGGTCGATCTCAAAGTGGGCTTGGTGTTAAGGATGGGCGTCATCATCATGGGAATCATGGCTGGCACCACCCATTGATGCATCCACATGCAAAATCCTGAGATCTGCATCACAAATCTGAAAAAAGTAAAAAAAATATGAGAGACTAGCTTATTCACATTTACAATATTAGTAGGATATCTAACATGTTACAATAATTAAAACACATCTTACCACAAGAACATTGAGTGTGTGGTAGCCCTTTCTATTGAATTAAATCTCCTCATCATCCTTTGGCTTAACAATAGCCACATTTGTCCTATCGATGCACCCGATGACCCCAGGGAATCCTAAGTTGTCACTGAACCTAAACCACAGTAGTTAATTATTTCTAAATCAAACAAATGTAGATAATTTAACTGTAAAATAAATTATATCAATTTAACATTCCCTGATAGTCAATGACATTGCTGGCTTGGACAATTTGTTGGCATTTATATTATTTTAAGTGTAAAATTACAATTACCTCCTTGCTACGGAGTCTCGTTGGCTTTGGGTGTGCGGAAACAAGACATATTTCTGTAGGACGCAAGGGTTGTTCAGAGCCTCAGTGACATCCTGCAAGCATTCCGATGTGGATTGCTGGCTGAGGTGTAGAACATCGTTCACACCAATGCCACTCTGATAACTGCCAGTTGCATAAAAATTTAATGCAGCCAACACCTATAATAATAGTTATTTGTTATGTTTCGGGGCGAGACATTTAAACAATACAACGTTTGTCACAAGATTGGTATAATATGATAAAGAGGTACCTTAATTTCGGGTTTTATTCCACTTGTCCTTACTCTTGCGGGCAGAAACACACAAAAATCACAACAGAGAAACAAAATGTAATCTAAGAAGTTATATTAAAATGTAATAATTATTAATACGAAAGAGCCTTAGGAATGCGTATTTAAGCGTTAAGAATGAAAAAACCAAGCGTAATAGGAAGAAAAATCTAAAATATTGCTTATCAACGGCCGAAAGTGGTAGCTCTCGAGTCGCCTACATCAATATGGCTGTCAATGTCATTTTCAAGACGACGCTTCGACTTGAAAAACCTTACGCGGTACGATTTAACTGTCAAAACTACTGAGGAATCACTAAACCATTCGTTCTTTCGGTGTCATCGCCGATATCGAGTTAAGAGTGACGGCTTGGGTCGTTGCCCGGTACGAAAGTAGCGCCATCTGTCAAAATGAAGCCGATTTCGTCGCCTATTCCAAATCCACGCTAGTTAGCCGGTAGGCCCCCAGATAGGTAGGTAAACAATCATATCTTCTGATGGTGCAGCGGCAGATGTAATATAATTTAACTTTGAAAATGTAGCTTGATTTTGGAGTGTTTGGGAATTTCATAGCATTATGATTTTTACCGGTGTTTTCTGAAATTAAATTAGGACTTTATATAGATAATTAATGTTATGTAATCAATATTACATTAATAAATGAATAAAGTAGTAGTAAATAAAGAAGTAACAAATATATTTATAGATATATTTTAAAATGATACCTTTTTACTGTTCAGCTCAGATATATCCATCACTTTTCCAAGCTGTTAGTTCGAGGATAGGAAAGCATAGCTTTCATTCTATGAATTTGAGAAAAATTGCCAAACGGCCACTTTGGTTGTGAAGGCCAGGTCTTCGTATAATCTGCAAATAATTCGTACATTCATAACAGTATCATAAATTATACCTAGTAATAATAATAAAAACATTTAGTACCTGAACTGACAAGATTTCTTTATAAACCAACAGGAATAGCAAACTTCTGCGCTGCAACTGCAAAAGATTTGTTGTGTGTTTGCCCAAGTATGTGCCCTTAAACATAAATAACAGGAAACACATTTATTGCAATTGTATAATCAGAAAATAAAACAATCCATCAAGAATCATTTGGTGCAAAGTAGGTACCTCCAAGACAAGTACTTACTTAGTTATATTTTGATTTTCTAGTTCGAGAAATCTGTGGTAGGTTACAGATATGGCTTTGGCTTCTGTTTTACTGCACTTTCTGTGGTGGTTGACCCACATCTTTCTTTTTATCTTTACACAACCAAAAATCACCCAATTTAGAGCCGTTAGGCCCTAAGAGTGTTTAACTATATAGAAAAGGACTTTTCATTAGTAAATCCTTGCGAAGATGTTAGAGGCACTTTTGTATTTGTAGTTCTTTCTTCAACGTCACTGGTTGATACGTTTAAATGAAAAGACAACCACAAAATTGATCACAAAAATAAACACAAATGGTGGCCACACTTGTTTTAATCAAGTGTCGACTTGACAGCATCAGTGTTTCTGAGTATTACCGTAGAAATAGCATGAAAATACGTAGACGCCATTATTAATATCTGTTTAAAAGTAGCTTACCTATAGGTATCTTAAAAGCCGCAGTTAATTACTGAACCACTTTTCGTCTTCAATCATCAAATGAACATTGTACCGAAATTCGGGTCTCAAAACATTAAAAGCTTTGAATAACGTAACATATTACTAAGAGAGTTAATATTAATAAGGTGAAAGAAGGGTGGTAGTGAAACGATATTTTTCTTATTTTTTAAAAAAAGCTACATAAATAATATATATTTTTTTTTTCTTTCTTCAATGGCGTTGGCACAGTTAGCGCATTACGCCAGTGTCAAGTAAAGATTTGTTTTACTTAGAGTTAAAACATAGGGAAATACAATTTATAAAAAAAAATACGGGCGCGGGAGAGGAATAAAGGATCAGAAAGGTTAGAAATAGATTTATACTTATAATACACAATAATTATCAATATTTCATAAAACTAAGCATAGTATATTAAATTTTTATATTATTGTTCATCAGAAAGGTAGATAGTAATTGATAAATATGTATATTAGTGGTTGATAAGAGGACAGGTATGGACGTGGGTAGAGGGACTTTCAAATGAATCAAAGACAGAAGAAAATCGGATCGATCATACAAAGGGCATTGGAAAAAGATATGATTTACACTATGTAAAGCACCACATGAACAACACGGCGTCTGCACAATGCCGAGCCGCATTAGATGTTCATTGGTACAGACATGACCTAAACGCAGTGGGTGATCATACTTGTAGCAGATTTACCCAACCCCATCTTCGCAAACCATGGTAATTTACAAATAAATGGTTGAATGTTAAAAAGATATCTTCCTTTTGACGAGCTTGTTGTTGTCCAATATTTATTCCAAGAATCCTGGAGATAAATACTAGACAAAGCTAAGAGATCACAGCTGAAATTATGGTATGGAACAAGATCTCCACACTCCACCGCAGCTTTTGCAAGTACGTCAACCTTATCATTACACTTGATTCCGCTGTGACTGGGTATCCAGACAAAACTTATGTTATAACCAAGTAACATGCATTCATATAAAATTTGTTTTGATTTAACTATAAGTGGGGACATTGTACTATCTTTAAAGGAATATTTATTCAAAGCTTGGAGAGCACTTTTTGAGTCACAAAATATTACTGTATCTTTTAATCTTGCAAGTTTAATGTATTCTAAAGCCTTGAGAATTGCAAAACATTCACCAGTGAAAATAGATGATTCAGGGGGCAATTTAATTTGTTGAAAAATCTTGTACTGTGTATGGTAGAATGCAACACCTACACATGAACAGTCATTATGCTTGGACGCATCAGTGAAGATAAAATTTGAATTTGTTGGTAGTGCCTGAAGATAGTAAGAAAACTTTTCATTAGCTGAAGGATCATTTTTTAAAATATCTATACAAATACAAATACAAATACTCTTTATTGCACAAAAGAAATACAACAAAAAAAAATACAAAATAAAGAAAGGCAAAAGGTGGCCTTATCACTTTAAGCAATTTCTTACAGGCATACCTTAGGTAGGTGAAAGAAATAAAAATATAGGAATGGGATAGGTGCATAAAAATAACAATAATAATATATATGCATATACCTATACTGAATATATATATATATATATACATACACAGAAACACACATACATATACATACACATATACAACATTTATAAATACATAGGTTATATATATATATATATTGGTCTATACAAACTCTAACTTATATTATAATCTTAAAGGGTATAACAATATATAAAGATGAATAACAAAAATAACTATACAGAGGAATTATAGAAATCATAACACGATATTTTAAAACCTTCTAAAGTCTTCATTTGTCGGATTCTTGATGGCAGTGCGTTCCACAACCGTATGGCCTTCACTTGGTTGTATGGTTAGATGGAGTTACTAACACCCGAGAAGTAGCACTGCGAAGGACACGATCATGACTCTCATGCCAGTACCTGAACCGATCTTTAAGATAATTCGGAGTTTTATGATCGTTCAGCACACGAAAGAGGAGAGAAAGGACATGAGTATTCCTGCGAAGGCGGATTGGGAGCCACCCGAGCTTTTTACGATATTCGGATACGTGATCATATTTGCGCAACCCAAATATGAATCGGATACACATATTTTGTAGCCGCTCGAGTTTATTAAGCTGCTCCTCTTTGATGTCAACGTAAGTGATATCCGCGTAATCTAGGATTGGAAGGAGTATGGACTGTGCAAGCGTAATTTTGGCAGATATGGGAAGAAAATTCCGAAGTCTTCGTACACTACCTACCGAGGCAAACATTTTTCTGCTGATTTCTGCAATTTGAGGCTGCCAAGATAGAGTATTGTCAAGAATAATTCCCAAGTTTTTCACAGTTGTACTGAAAGGAATCCTAACATCATCAAAGACAATATCATTCAAGTCTGGCCAATTTACTTTTGATAATAACTGTCTACTACCTATTATTATGACCTGAGTTTTACTGGGATTCACCTTAACTCCGTAACTATTACTCCATTGTAGAATTGCCTTAAGGTTGACATTGGTTTGGCGAATGGCAGAGCTCAAATTATCCAAGGATGCGTGAGAGTAAATTTGCAAATCGTCTGCATACAGGTGGTAGAGAGAAGTAATGTGGGTCGTTACTGAGTTTATGAAGATACTAAAGAGAAGTGGAGACAACACGCCACCTTGGGGAACACCGGAGAGCAACCCACACCACGAGGATTGTCTATCTTCAACAGATATACGCTGTCGGCGTCCACGCAAGTAACTCTGAAACCACTCAGTTGCTGTTGGAGATATGTTAAGAGAGCGTAACACCGCTAGCATAATGTCAAAATCAACGGTGTTAAAAGCGTTGCTAAAGTCCAACAAGGTTAAAATAGTGAGCTGTCGATTTTCCATAGCCGAGCGTATGTCATCAGTTATGTTGACGAGTGCCGTAACTGTGCTGCAACCAGGTCGAAAGCCGGATTGATAGGGACTCAGGAGGTTGTTAAAGTCAAGAAAAGCACTTAGCTGCCCATGTACGAGACGTTCTAGTACTTTGGAGAGGAAGGGTAGGATGGAGATTGGTCTATAGTCAGCAAAGGAAAGTGGATTGTTCTTTTTAGGTAAAGGAATTATTTCAGCGTCTTTCCAAATATCAGGAAAAGTATTATTTGTAATGGAGAAATTTAGGATTTTAGTTATTACAGGAGTAAGGATATCAATGATTGGGAGAATCATCTTCCGACTGATGCAGTCACAGCCTACGGCATCCGAAGTTACAGCTAATATTTGCTTCTTAACATCACAATCAGCAAACTGTTTGAAATGGAATTGAGGGAAACTAGGTAAAGGTTGCGAAGAAAGTTTTTGAATAGTAGCGGACTTTATATGATCTGCGCAAGGAGAAGTTGTGGAAAAATGTTGATTCATTAAATTTAAATCTAAATTGTGTGGAACAACGTCACTTCTATTTTTACCAATACCTAGTGATTTTAGAAATTTCCAGACCTTTTTGGGATCTGGGTTGTCAATGGAACTATGGAAATGGCGTCGTTGTGCATCTCTACACGCAGTATTGCAGCGATTGCGTAATACCCTATAGGCTTCACGATTTTCATCTGTGGCATATTTCTTAAAAATAGATTTTGCGCGATTCCTCTGTGTCATTAATAACTTAATTTTATCGGAGAGCCATGGTGCCGGGAGATGTTTTACTTTGATTGGTTTCACTGGAGCATGTACATCATAAAGTTGAATGAGAAGGTTGTTAAATAATAAAATTTGTTCTTGAACTGTTTGAACACTATCTATAGAAGACCAATCAATATTTATAGCATCACTTTTTAAGTCATCGATGTTCATCCTGCCAAAATTACGCAATAGCAGGGTTCGAGGCTTTACTTTAGGACACCGGACCTTGTATGATAGATATAGGAGGTCATGGTAGGAGAAGGCATCTGCAGTAAGTTGCCCGTGCATAGCCACATGTTGTGGAGAGGAAACAATACTAAGGTCAAGAAGAGAGGGAGCGGAATGGGGATAGTAGTGGGTTGGATTAGAGGGCAGGATATGCATGTTGCAGGAATCTATAATGGAATTAAGCCGAGATGCGCGGCTATCGTTTTTGAGAATGCAGGTATTAAAGTCGCCCATCAATATTACATGTTTATATGATGGCATCATTTCTTCTAAGAGGTTTTCCAAGGTTAAGAAATAATTTGTTGTGTTCGATTATTTATATTTAGAGTAACATCGATTTCAAATGTTAATGCCTCAAACAAGGTTGCGAAAATAGGTAAATGTTTTTCGCTGGAAGTGGGAGCTTTTATTTTAAGAAGTCTTTTAAAACTAACGACTAGACAAGGAAGCTGTTTACGTGACCAATAATTGGTATATAATAAGTTATTAAGGTTTTTGATACTCTCTGTTAAAGGGTGATTAGTTATTTGTGTGCATCGAAATAAAAATCTATCAGACAGATACTGTCGTCTTAAATTAAGTGGAGGCTCTGCACATTCGACTTGCATTGCATTAATAGGAGAAGACCTCATTGCTCCTAAAATAATTCTTAAAGCTTTGGATTGTATACGATCTAATTTTTTAAGTGCAGCAGATGAACAAGGTTCAAAAAGGAAAGAACATAAATCTAAAATACTTCTTATTAAAGCATTATATATAAGCTTTAGTGTAGAAGGGTGAGCACCCCACCATACACCAGTGAGACATCTTATAACATTTAGAGAGGCTTCGCATTTTTTTTCTACATAGTTACAATGTGGTAAGAATGATAACTTTGAGTCTAAAATAATACCTAAATATTTAGCTTGGGTAAGACAATCGACCTTTTCGTTATCAATATATATTGGTAAATATGGTTGAAAAGTTAGAGCCGTTTAGTCGTACATACTTATTCAGTTTGTTCAAACCACGGGCTAGGAAAGTATGGGCTGGAAAGGCACTGGAATCAGTAGCATAAAGTAATAGATCATCCGCATACTGCAATAATTTACATTCTTTTGGGATATTTGATTCAATATCATATGTATAGATATTATATAATAAAGGACTTAAAACAGATCCTTGTGGAAGGCCCTTCCATATAGTTCGATTAATATAAAAGTCATCACCTACATTTAAAGTAATAAACCTCTCTGATATTAAATTAATGACTAAGTTTACAATCCTGATTGGTATTTTAAGTTCAATCATTTTGTTTCTAAGTATGGATGGAATTACATTGTCATAAGCGGAATTAATATCTAGAAAAGCTGCAACTGTTGTCTCATTTTTACTAAAGGCTAAACGTATTTCGTTGGTGAATATAGACAAATTATCCATAATGCTTCTGCTTTTCCTAAAACCAAATTGAGACGGAGCTAAGAGGTTGTTATGTTCTAGAAACCATTCAAGGCGGACTTTGAACAAACCTTCAGCTATTTTAGAAAGAACAGAAGCAAGAACAATAGGGCGATATGACGATGGATCAGATTTATCTTTGTTAGGTTTTAGTATCGGGATAACAAGTTGTGATCTCCATGAAATAGGAATATTACCAGTAATGAATACAGAATTAACTAAGTCTAGATAGTATATAAGAGACGGTTTGTCTAGGTTTTGAAAAAAAGAATATGGAATATGATCCAGTCCTGGGGCTGAATCTTTAAGTTTGGATATAAATCCCTTGAGCTCATAATAATTGAATGGGGAATTTAAGTTTTCATAATTTCCTCCTTCATAAGGGTTTTTGGCATCAAAACGAGTTGAAATCAAATTTTCTTCAACGAATGGTGGCGCAAGATGATCCATAAATGCGTTACCTAATTCAGGGCTCATGGTGATGTTTGATCTTTCACTAAAGGCAGCTCTAAATCGCTTGACATTACGCCATACTAAGGAAAGAGGGGTATTTGGAGACATAGAAGAACAAAACTGTTTTCAACCTTCTCGTTTTTTATTTTTTAATAACTTTTTTGTTTTTTTAGCTACATCTGTATAAGTTTTAAAATTTTCGGCAGACATATAATTGCAATAGTTTTTTTCCGCTTCTTTCCTTTTTTTAATAGCGTCTGTGCAGTCTCGGTCCCACCAAGGTGGAGTTGAGATTTTATTAAAAGAGTACTTTTTTTTTATAGGAAAAGTTGCATCAGCGCCATCTATTAATGCACTTTTGAACAAATCAGAGCTTTCGTTTTCCAAGCCATGACAAACTCTAGGTAGATGTTTGACTTTATCAGCGGGTCAATTACCGTATTTTATGCAGTGCTGCTTTGCGTTTACGTCTTAACCTCTTAATCCGTATTTCGTAATGACAGGAAAACCTACACGTCACGTTTAAGCGTTAAAAACTTTGCGAATCCTTTGGTTTTCGTGTTATTACGGTAATACGGATTTAGAGGTTAAGAGGTAAACGCAACTAAGCAGCACTGCATACAATTACGGTAATCGACCCGCTGTAACCTTCTGTGAAAACAAATGGCAATCACTATTGTTGTTTACCTGGTATTTACGAGTTGAAGTTCGGTTTTGCTTTGGTATTGAAATGCGTTTTAATGATGATGTCAATAAAATAGGAAAATGGTCACTCCCAAAAGATGACTCTAATGGGTTCCAGTCAAACACTGAAGCCAAATCAGGTGTACATATGGTTAGGTCAACAGCACTGATATTTTCTAAAGGCCCTGTTAATCTAGTAGGTTTCCCTGTATTTAGCAAACAAAGGTTGTGTATATCAAGGACTTCTAGTAGTTCGGCACCATGTTGCTTTATTACTGGACAGCCCCAGCAAGGGTGATGTGAATTTAAGTCACCAAGTATTACAAATGGTTTAGGTAAATTAGAAATTATGTTACTGATTTCTGTTAGAATATAATTGTTTAATTTTGGTACATAGATGGAAACATAGACTATTTTATTTATTTGTAATGCAATTATATTTAATTCTGCAGAGTGGTTAGGAATTGTGACTAATTTGTAAACAATATTATTCTAAACAAGTAAAGCAACACCAGCATATCCGTCTACTCTATCCTCTCTGACACAAGAATAACCAGGAACCCTGAAAAGGGAGCCTGGTACAAGCCAGGTCTCAGAAAGTGAAACAATAATAGGAGAAAACTTATTAATTAGATATATAAGGTCACTTTTTTTATTACTTATGCTCGTGCAATTCCACTGGATGATTTGATCCATGTTTGAATTTATAAAAGAAATCTTGTAGTTGGTCTATTAAAGAAGCAACGTTGGACGGTATCATAAATTTAAATTGATTGTACATATTAAAAAGGAAAGTTACAAGTTCATTAATTTTGTCAAAGCTAAAGTCGAAATCAGAGTTAATAACAGTACCTTTAGTGGATGAAGGGACATTGTGACCCTCAATTATTTTGTTATGTGCTGATTGATCATAACCTTTATCAACAAATTTTGGAGTTTTGGGCTTAAGAAAAACTGTTTTTTTGTATGAAATAGTATTATTTTCAGGAACAGTATGTAAAGACCTAGTTTTATTTGTGTTATTATTGTTTATAGTTTTCCCTATTAATATATCTTTATATGATTTTGAAACCTGTGGATGTAGTTTGATTGCCTCAAAATATGTAATACATTGTGTGGCCATAGAAAGTTTGATAGCCTTTTGTCTGTTTAATTCAGGACATTCCTTGCTAGTTGCAAAGTGATGTCCAGAACACAAACAGCAAACTGCTTCATCTTCTTCAATATTACAGGTGTCGCCTCTGTGGTCCTGACCACATTTATAACATTTGGGCTTTGACCGGCATTGCAATTTTGTGTGCCCGAATCTACAGCAGTTATAACATTGAACTGTTGGGAATACATATAGTTCGCAAGGAATGGTATAAAAAGTAATATGTAGGCGAGTAGGTAAGATCTGACCATCAAAAGTTAGTACTACAGTTTGCGATGGTTGCCATGTTGGACTACCATCAACAAACACTTTATAGTTAAGCCTCCTAGCTTTAAGAATGTTTCCACAGCCAATAGGTACTGAAACCTTCTGTATTATTTGTTCTGGAGACAGGTCAGTAGGTATTCCTCTTATTATACCCATTCGTGAGACGTTGCATCTAGGTATAAATGCTTTTAGATTTTCTTTAAGTAAGCTCGGATGTGAAATGAAATTGTTTGCATCAGAGTATTTGGAAAAGCTGACTGCAATCCTGTTACGCCCTATTCTTTTGACACTACCATTAACAATATTATGAATAGAGTGGTCTTTTAAAAATCCACCGAAAGTTATTGGGTGAAGTGTGGAGCCATCATTTAGAGAAGTAGTTATTTTTTGGACATGAACTAAATAAGGAGCCGCATCTGAAGAAACATATTCTTTTCTAGTTAACGGTTCATATACATTTTGATGAGTATTATGGTTTTGCTGTGTGGTAAGTGACTGGGGTTGGGTAATATTAGATAACTGAGGTGTTGCGTTTGGTGCAGTAGATTGAGAAGAAATTGTAGTGAGATCGTTTTCCAAACAAGCGCAATTTTGATCAGTATGTTTGCCCGATCCAGATTTGCGTCGTTTTTTATTACAATGGCGGCAAACTTTGGAACCACTTAGTACACGCCTCTTTTTCCCTGATACGCTTATAAATGAGCCGTCCATGTCCATTCCAGACTCATTACCAAATTTGAGGTGAGATTACATAAACTACATAAAAATATAATTACTTAACATAAATAAACACAATTAACTAACTAAAACCACTCTGATCACAATTTAAGTGAATTAAATAAATTAACAAGAAAAAACTACGTCCGAACGCGTCGAATTTTCCCGCCGTTTTTTCAATAAAATATTAAGAACTGTGTTAAAAGCTACAGAATCGGCAGCACAAACAGCGACTCCCAATCAGTGTGACCATTTTTAATTTATAAATTTACTAGTTTTTACCGGTGCGGCTTCCGATGCTTTAAATTCGAAATAAAACTCCTTTCTCTGTACTATGTATGAATACATGTAAACCTTCATCTTGAAGTATTCTAACTATTAAAAAAACCGCATCAAAATCCGTTGCGTAGTTTTAAAGATTTAAGAACACATAGGGGCAGAGAAAGCGACTTTGTTTTCTACTATGTAGTGATATTTTTGTCAACGGGTCTATAATAGCATGGATGAAGGAGTAAAAGGATAGACAATAGCCATACAAAGTAGCGTATATGAAAAAAAGTAGTATAAATCTAGATGGCGCTATACATTTCAATTTATAAGGTTAGATGGCGCTAGCAATTTGTCATTAAAATAGGTCAATTTAGTTTTGTAGAAAAAATAAATCTAAATTAACTAGATGGCGCTAATACAATAAACATTTTCATACGAAATTCCAGTGATGCCATTAAAAAAAACAATCAGCTGCACAAAGTTGATAGGTGACGTTTAAAAATTAGATTTTGTCGAGTGCTTCTTTTTCTTTGTCGCCGCATCTACGTCTATACGTATATGCTATAGTCCATTATAGAGTGTAAGGTCTACAAATTACACACACATTGACAATAAATGTATAATTTGTAACAACATTTTACTTTTGTCAACCTTAACATTTTTAAATACATTCGTTGAAATGCGAGTTAACTATGAAAACATGTTGAACATTGAGTGTAAAACGAAAATAACCAAATCCTACAATGATTGAATCATTTGTTTCATACTTTGTGGTTCGTTGATTTCTAAGTTTTATAATAAGTATGCAAGCTAATATAAGTATGCAGGACAGAATGCGTATTATCGAAATGCATATAATCATTATAATAGTATAAATCCAATTTTGTCTGTTGTAAGTATGTTTGTCCGCTAAGGAGATAGCGTGGTAAGTGGATAAACCACGTAATGAATTTTAATGCGGTTTTTGCCATCTTTTAGATATTTTTTTCATGTCTATCCTTACTAAATATAATATTTTAAATGTGAAAATGTGTATGTCTGTCTGTTGGTATGTTCGCTGGTTGAACCGATTGTCTTGATTTTGGAATAGAGATAGTTCGACACTCAGGGAAGAAAATAGGATAACTTTACTTCGGGAAATAGCCTCATTCCCACGGGAAAAGCTATTTACCTTACCGTGAAAACGCAGGGCGGAAAGCTATATATCATATACTAGTGACTCAATCTATATTAATATTATTAAGCCGAAGAGTTTGTTTGTTTGTTTGTTTGAACACGCTAATCTCAGGAACTACTGGATCGAATTTAAAAATTCTTTTTGTGTTGAATAGACCATTAATCGAGGCAGGCTTTAGGCTATATAACAACACGCTGCAACTATTAGGAGCGAAGGAATAATGGAAAATGAGAAAAAAACGGGGAAAATTATTCATCCTTGAGGGCTTCCGTTGTGTGCGCTGCCAAAACGGTTCTAGAAACCAAAAATATATGTATGAAAGAATTAAGGGAACTTTTTACCGCGGGAAAACTGCGCATTCGGGAAACCGACTTCTACGCGAACGGAGTCGCGCGCGGCCACTAGTACATGATATTACTCAAACTCCTTACGAGACTCGATTTACTGTAAGTATGAAATATTTGGAAACAACATTTTGTTATAAATGTCAAACATTACCTAAATATATTTGTAAACAAGTGCAAAATAAGCTTCTTCATTACATAGGTAGTATAAATCCAAGTCGCTAATTCTGTCTGTTTGTATATTTGTCCGCTATCTCCTTCTAAACCAGTGGACAGATTTTAATGCGGTTTTCGCCATTTTTTAGGTTTTTTTTCATTTAAATTTGTAAATAAAGAACATGCAGAAAAAGTTTTTTAAATAAGCCAAAATTCCGGGTTTCGGGAACAAGTCGTTATACCATTGCGAAGCGTGGACGGGTCGCTAGTATTTTATATAAATAAACTCTCTTGGATTTTTGACTAACTGTTTTTTATCAAAGTATCCTACTTTTATTTAACCTTCTATATTTATTGACCATCATTTAGTTATTAATTCTTTCTTTACGACTTAAACAGCAAAATTAATAAAACTCATAATAAAAATACAATATGGTTAAGATTTTAACTGGGGTAACATGATCCTAGGACGAAATAATAACTCTGAGACCATTAGCTTGTTTAAGCGATCGTATAGATGAATAAAACAACAACCACAATATTTTATAGAATAGTGCTGGACCTTAAGTCTCTCAAATTAAGGTTGAGAATGGTGTCGGTTAGAGTGTAGGAGATCCGAAAAAAACATCTTCGTTTTTAAGAAAATGTTGCAACAACCACAAAAATTTATAAAAATATATTGAGCTTTAAAACTGTCGAGTTAAGGTTGATATTAAGAAAGAAGTAGTAAAATAGTAGTTTATTAACGTTAGTGTGTGTGAATATGACCACTGGATGCAATAATGTTTGTCAACTATGTGAACTATATTATGGACTCTTGCAGCTTACCGTACCTACTTTTGTGTAGAAATATTTTAGGGCTTAATCAAATATCAATTTTGTTATAGATAACGTTTCTATTCATAAAAAAATGTACATTCACTGTATGTTTAACATACTAGGTGTTAAATGGTCACATTTAGATTATCCTGGCTAAGTTTTCTGGGAATTGTAATAGACCACATTCAAAAAATAAGATGTCTGGTATTATTTTTAGCTTAGCCTTCCCCAATTTTAATCATTATACTTATTTTGATACACCTAGTAAGTATATAACCATTCATTCTATTATCATTGTCTACTAAAAATCGGTGGGTATTTAATTAAAGTATACAAAAACCTATTACGCGTTTATAAATTTGTATCCGTTCAGAAAACGTATGGCTGGCCGGCCGGGCGGCCCAGTGTTCACAACCGTAGGTACTATTATTTTATGCCTAGAACGATATCAAATAAGTATTTAACGCAGATAGAACGAAGATTTTTGACTAATTTGGGAGACTTTTTCATACTTACATTTTCGACCCTATTTTAGTGGAAACGATAATATTTTGATAAATTTAGCGAAAATACATCATTAAACATTTTAAAGAAACGGAAACGGCCTAACTATAGGTTGGGAACACTGCGGGCGGTAGACATTTGCAAAAGTAGACTGAAATTTGTCAGTTTCACTTTAATCAAGTTCTGTTCATGCCAGTAAAAAAAATTGACTTAAATCATAAATTTTTTATTTATAATTTTTGGTTTAAATCGACATTTATTGGTCTTAAATAAACAATTGATTTAATATTTTAATGTGTAAAGCAAAATAGTTTTACTACAACGCCATCTAGCGGGTGTATTATAACTAAAATTTGTTAAAATATACAAATTTGTGTTTTGAGACTAGTAATGTCATCTATCGAAAGTTTGAGAACTAAAAAAAAGTATACGCTATTTTGTATGGCTATTGTCTATCCTTTTACTTCTTCATCCATGATAATAGCAACCCACACTTATTAAAATGTTTATATATGTGCAAGGTTAAAATTGCTTGTATGGAACATATAGGACCCGGACATGACAGTTTGTTGTTTGTAATTATTGCGGTGTTTAACTGTTTAATTTTATTGATAAAATTTGAATTTATGACTATCAATAAAATGACCAAAAAATACTCAGCAGTTCATCAAGATAACGTCAATGGGGTACCCTTGACTTTGAAACTCAGTTCCGCAGAGATGCAGAACAATAAACTAAGAAACTTTGTTATTTCGTTCATAACCAAAGAAAATAGATCTTACTTTTCGAAAAGTTCGCTTATTTTTGCAGTTTTATTCAACATTTTAGCCTTTAGTTATGAAAGAACTAGTTTGACCGCTATTTCAATAATTTTAACAGTTTTTTCTTTTCTAATTTTCTTCTGGATAACTCACTCAGTGCAATCAGGTTTGTTGATTGCTTCTTGACTAAAAAGAGGTTTTTTGGAAATTAAAAAGTATGTTGCTATATCTGAAAACTCTGTCCACAGAAAGTCTGTTAGTTATTCCTACAGTTGGCATTCAAAGCTCTGTAAAATATGTATGTGGAAAAGAGGATCATTTCTACTCTTGGACAAATATTGACGATATTATTATCAATGAAGTTATTAAACGGGTAAGAAAACAATATTTCTTTGTGGCAATTGTTTTGAATTTTAGAAATCTTATATTCATCTTATTTGATTTCAGAACCGAGTTCTTTATTTCCTAACAGCCATTGTAAAGACAAATGGTGAATCTAGTCAAGAGACTGAGGGGTTAAAACTAATTCCATTATTCAAGGTGATTATATTCCTTATATGCACAGCCCGCAATTTAGATTATTGCAGTCAGTTGAGTAACTCTTAAGTGTGGTAGAGTCTAGCTGTAGGCTCTGTCTGCAGCGATTACTGGGCTGACTCGACCGGTGAAATACCACTGTAAAACCGACGCACAGAAAACCGACGTGAAGTAGGGACGATGTTCCTGTGTTCGGTGAGTGCGATATCCAGTGACCAATTCAAAGGCCAGCACCGCACCCTCAATGCATATGTAATTGTGGGTGTATATGGGCGGTGGTGATCACTGACCATCACGTGACCCACTTGCTTGTTTGCTAGCTCTCTCAAAAAAAAAACTGTTATTCATACTATAGTGTTACAAATTTTTTAAATTACTAATTATATTTTATTTTTTGCAGTATACCAAACCAAGGTTAACAATGCTGGAGGTAGTATATGGAGAAATTCAGACCCTTCTCCAGGAGAGTCAAGGAGATTTATCCTCATTAGCTGCAGGCGATACACTAAGCACAGAGTAGTTACACTTGAATATGTACCTAATGACCAGTTATTGTTAAATATTAAGGTAAATTGTGTTTTATACTTTATATAGTGAAATATTGATTAGTCAGTTTTGATCTCATAATTTGTAAGTACAAATATTCCTTATTAAGGGCTTACCTTAGTCTGTTTATACACATCACATTCTGTGATTAGAAACCAGTGGTAGGTAAGTGTTTATAGTTAGTTTTACATCGGGTGGTAAGAGCTAAATCAGAAAATCTGATAAGCCCGGTGAAGCTGTCAATTAAAGCCATCAATAATAGCAATATTATGACATAAAAAGAAAATTAAGAAACAATATTAAGTGTTTGATACATCTTTCATTCATAAGAATGATGCAACTCTTAAAATTGTTGTGCTGGCGTTTTTAGGTTTTTTATTAAATTTTACTACAAGTTATTTTAACTCTTTTCTCAACTATGGCTACTAAATATAAACATACAAGGCAACAGCTACTTTGTGTCTATGAATTAATGTGGATATAAGATATGTAGTGTCATTATAAATAATATTTAAGATTTTTAAGTAAGTTCTTAAAATAAAAGTTAACAATAATTATGAATACAGTTTTATTTTGCGTTGGAATGTATTACTAATATTTAGGTAGGTTTATGTTTTTATCATACATTTGCGAAGTCCATCTTCACATCAAGAAGTAATGCTGAAAAAAAACAAGGTTACCGTTAACTCAATTAAAAATGAGGTAAGTACAAGTAGCTTCCTAAACATAAGTGGGACCTAAAAAAAATTCGCATCTGTAATGGCGTGAATAGTAAGTTCTGCTATCCTACTAATATTATAAATGTGAAAGTTTGTGAGTATGTTAGGATGTATGGATGTTTGTTACTCTTTCACGTAAAAACAACTGGACGGATTTGGATGAAACTTTGCAGTAATATAGGTTATACATCACAATAACACATAGGGTACTTTTTACTGCGGGAAAATATCATTCCCACGGGAAACCGACTTCCACGCGAACGGAGTTGCGGGCGGCTACTAGTATTTCATAAAAAGCGAAACTTATTACAATATACCCTTATTTATAACTTCATGAATTACATTTTTACAGCTAGCCGAGACTTCCCATATGAAGGCTATTTAAAAAACATACAATTTCTAAATTTCCTAACATACTTTTGTATTTTTTCCTTTCAAATGACTATATTAGAGTCACGCTAAAGATAGTTAAAAAAGGAACACATAACAACTGACAGAATTTAAAATACTTATCTTAATTCTAAAGACAAGTGGTTTGATAACGACGTGAAGCGTTAGTTTAGTCATGTAACGAATAACGTCCGTTACTACTTGAACGTTATCATGAGTGATCGATGATTTTATCTCGTTATGGCGTTAAACGCCGTTTCAATATTTTATTTATATAAAAGTTTTTTTGATGATATGTTTATCTATCATTAGTTTGTCATGTGCAGTAAATGGAAGTTGGTACTTTAAAATGGATCTCGTGAGACCATTTTTATCAAATCAGCACGGCAAAAAAAACAATAGGTTTTTTAGGTATAACACTGAAATTTGCAGACAGGTTAGACCATTTTTTTATTAGGACTAAAAAAAAATCGTGGTTTTTGGTATCCATGATAGTTTTTTTATGCAGTGTCTTATGTATGAGAAAGAAATGCTACTTTTCGTCGTTTGACCTACTATTTACTGTATTACTATTAGATACCTATGATGTTTTCTTTAGTTTAGCTTTTTCATTCGTCCTAGTTTTTACAAAATAAAAATACATTTTTTTGCCTGTTACCTACACACCAACAAACTGTCACTGATCTTACGTCAAGTAATTAAACTAATATTGATTGCAATCCTACAAGTGCCATCTCACTTAAAAGTATTAATCCCTACTAATATTATAAACGAAAGTAACTCTGTCTGCCTGTCTGTTACGCTTTCACGCCTAAACCACTGAACCGATTTTGATGAAATTTGGTATGAAGAAAGAACTGAACTTGGGAAAGGATATAGGGTACTTTTTACCGCGGGAAAACTTCTCATTCCCACGGGAAACCGACTTCCACGCGAACGGAGTCACGGGCGGCCACTAGTACATAAAATAACCCTTAATTTAATAAGGTTACCTGCGGATCAGCCTTCTGCCAACACGAGTGTAGGTCGAAGGACACCTGACACAGGTCAGCCCCGCCCTCACCCTTGAAGTGTGTGCACTGCTTGCCCATATCAAAAGCCACCACCCTCATGTCCTGGGGTAGGAGGCCCAGCATCTTGTCGTACTTGAAGGTACCGGTGGCTTCGTCTAACTAGGGTATGGGGAGGTGTGGAAATTACTTTTATAAAGGTAGGGAGTTGAAAAATCTTAATTGTTTTGGTAAAAGCAGTTTTTAGGACATTAATAATAGATAAATATTTGGACAATGGCAAAAATGTTGTGCAATGTTATTTTAGAATGTGTTAATTAACTAATTTGGTTACAATTCTAATCGACACAAATATATCAATTACTAAACTCGCAGATATTGTGTTGCGTGGTTAAGAAATTATGTTATAAGCTATACCAGCATACATAGTATATGCGGATAGTTACTTTGTTTAATGCAATTTAATTATTTTCTAAATTAGAGTTGACCTATAAGTAGTTAGTAATGCAACAGATATGTATTGTTATGGATGACTTACCACATCAAACTCCGTGAATATACACTTCATATAGCACTAGAACAAATTGTTTATTTTATTAGTTTTTATAGCTGAATTTTATTTATTAATTTCCGTTACTCTGCCTCTTAGTTAAAGAAAGAGTTGCTTAGTAGCATTCAATTTAAATTAAACTTTATTTAGATATCAATTAGTTCTATCAGAACATTAAGGTAAATTCATTACCTTAAGCTTCGGATCATCTACGACACCTTCCCCTCTGCCGAATTTCTCGACTAACTCTGAAATAACATAGATAGTACAAAATATCAAAAAATATTACATAATATTTTTTTTTGTAACAGGTATAGGCATGAAGTGGTATGAAGCTTTTTCATATAAAATTGCATCTTCATACCCCTCATTTTCCTTATTAAAACTATACGGATTTTTACGGTTTTTGTTCAAATATATTAAGTTGATGAATGCTACGTTAAGTGCGTTTTTTGTATTTGCGATTTAAAATACGTTTTCAACCTCGAACGTAATGTTAAAATTAGTTCCCTCTTATATCAATCTAATTTAACACAACATCTAAAATGGCTATATTGGTTGAAAAATCTTAGCTTTTTAATCTTTCTGAATAATTCTTTGTAAATTTGTTTGTATCGTTCAACCATTGAAATATGGAATCGGCTTAAAATTATTTGATTATTAATAGAATAACTCATGTAAGTAAATATACAATTTACTTACAAGTATCTTATTGGTTTACGATATTCCTAAAATTCATATATACAAGAATTTTAGGAATATCGTAGACCGATAAGATATTTTTAAGGAATCTGTGGCCTTTATTATAGATTGACATCTTATTAGGCACCATAGCCTGAAGCTATCACATTATTATATGTTACCTATTTGTTGTTTATTCGCAAATTCATGTTTTATATGAACCTTTATCAACTCCCGTTAGTCCTTCGCATTTCTCGATGACAGGTTTCAACATTTCAAGGAATTCCTTTGTCGGAAACTGTAAAGAAAAGGAATAACAAAGTAAATTATTTTTATTTTTGCATGTTTTTTGTTAAGAAGGTGTATTACCAAAGTATTTGGAATCAAAGGGAGTGTAAGAAGCGAGTATGTTTGAACTGAAACCTTTTAAGATTATTATCCTTATTTAAATGCTATGGCAAATAAGATATTTTTTATAATTATTTTTATTACTAAAGATACCTACGCTTATTATTATTAGTGTTCTGTATTTCGTGCTGACCTTTCTTTTACGGAGAAAATAAAAAATATGTTTGTTTTAATTATAGCTCAGAAAAATCTCGAAACTGTCAATTTCAAACATTAAAAAAGCACCCATACAAATCTAGATTAATTATAGTTTTTAATTTTTTTAGAGCTGTATCAAAATTTTTGAAACATAAATGACTATATCTTCTGAAATCGTGGACGTAGGCGACTGATTTTTCGCAGCATCAGGGCATTTCTTCAATAATCGATATAGTTCCCGAGAAAAGGGGTGGTCAGTTTAACAGAAAGACAGACAGACAGCAAAGTCTCGTAATAAGGCTCTGCTATAGCTTTTGAGGTACGAAGCCCTAAACTAAAAAATGTAGTTGTAACTTTTGCCTTACTCATAAATGAAGTATGAAAGTGATTATACTTGAAACATCTAAATAAATTAATTAGTTAGTACCACGGAACAGAGAAGTAGATGGAAAGGCCATAGGACCAACTTACTAGCGAAACCGCTGTCGCCAAAACTCACACATGGGACTGATAATAAACATAGTCACTACATGTAAACAATTGTTTTAATTGGTCGCATATCCTTAGTGCCAGAATGACTTATTTCTAAATGCTGTCAAGCAAAAACACATCTTGATAGTGATAAATAGAGTTCACTTTACTAAAACCCATAATGTATTTACGACCTTCTGCAACTTACCTCACGATCGCGTTGACATACAAAAAATTCAACTACTTAACAATAGATGGCGTTCCTACATTTAACAATGTAAATTGAACTTTATTCCTTGGCAAATAAAGTTCATGTTTACAATTGTTATGTTTTATGTTGCTTTAAAATGTCTTACGGAATAGAAAATTACGTAAATTATTATAATAAAATGAAATAATGCTTACTGATGATACGAAATGCTACCATGGCTGATGTTTTTAGTGCGGCTTTCATTTTTGCACTCCAAAATGGAGCAGTATGGCATATTTTCAGCGCAATCCTTTATTTCGCTTAGTAAACACAATCGTCTTATCTTATCAAGGCTATGCGGCGAACTGAGCTAGGTTTTGCGGAGTTCCGCGTATATGTGACACACGCGCCACGCCCACTTGCCACTTCTACTCGTTTTTTCTGTTCTGTGGTTAGTACGTACCTCAGCATAGCCCCCCTGACACAGCAATAACCCCGCACACACAAGTAGCCACAGCCCCATCACTTATCTTACAACTGTAATACGCGCGTCAACCAGACATTTATATTCTCAATAATTAAATGCTTCAAGAGCAGGCTTGGATGTATTCATTAAAGGGTTAGTGAAGGCGTTTATTATGTAATTACCGGAAGTTTTGTATTCGCTTGTAAGTGTAGGTACCTATAAGTTGGTTTGGATTATCGGTGTATAGTTCACGACTATTGCTCTCAAATTGGAATGTGTCAGGTTTAAGACCAAATAGATAAAAAAAACGTGTGGTGTTAAGTACTAGCACTAACTTAGAAAGGATGTATTTCGTTTGCTTGTTATTAAATGTTTTGTTTCTACTTAAATTTGTTCTTGTTCTTTGAACTCTATGTCGTAAATCATGTATGGTCAATGCTCTAGTTGGAAGAAGTTAAAACCAATCTCTTTCATTTTATTCCTAAGTGTACCTATGGTCCTGTGCTAGCTACCCTAAGAATAAAATATAGCTTAATTCCCAATGTAAAACTTAACAAGAGTAGCTAATCGAATCGCTTCCTCCCACCTGCTCATACATTCGCCAATTAGCCTTTAACGATAGTCAAGTGACAATCGCGTTATTATACCGTATAATTGTCACACATGGCGACATGGTACTAATGTCGACTGTCAAAGCGATTCGATGACACTTCACGTCGGTGCTAATTTAGCGAAATGTAACGAAGAGCGTTTGCTACGGACGTATTTGACGCTGTTCCTATAATTTGATTTTATAAGTAACAAGCGAAGCGTATGGCAATGAAGTCACTTTGAATAACTTTAGTGACATTGGTATTAGTAGGTAATAGATACAAAGGAATATTAACTTTGTTTTATACAGACGATATCTTAGGTCCGTTACCAAGATAAATGCGAATCTTTCTGAAAGTTTTTTCTGTGTAAAACTTGGTTTTATATAAAGCATTTACCTACAAGATTTATAAACCTACTAACTTTTATTAACTTATTTAAATAAAATATAAATTTTGTTCAGTTGCACGCCAAAAAAAGGAGTCACTACCTTACTTAATATAAACTAAACAGTAGGCGAACTAAGTACCTACAGCAAACTATTTGGAATTATTAACCCTCCAACTACAACATTTAGGAAAACAAACTATCGTAAAAACAAACACGCAGTATTTTTTATAGTCCCCCTCGTTCCGGTGGTTACTTTGAGGGTAGTGTTAAAAGTTGCAAATGGCATTTTGGGACGGACCCCTGAATGTTTATTGAAGTCCGTTTCCTAACTATATCTTAAGGATATAGGTTATCCGATGGTTTAAAAGGGTTGTGGACATTACACATAAATGTAATGACCAAACAAATATTTGCAATCAAAGTATTTTTGTAGGTAAACCTGTAGTTTAATAACACAAATAAGTTAATAATGTGCTTGAAATAATTGACACACATAAAAAAACTAAAATTTCAATGTAGATTCATGATTTATGAGGGAAAGGAAAGATTAATTTATACAGGGAAGAATTAAATTTGAGAACCTATGTTTATACGGGATGTAAAAAGACTGCTTCCGAAAACAAAAACTGGTCATTGCTAGAGGGATACTGGTTACGTTTTAAGCAAAAATGTTTTTTATTATTAAATTTTTATTTTTATTTTTGACGTAATTTGAAATTAAATATTGTTTAAATTTAATTTGCAATGTAAATAATCACACCTAAACCAACAGTTGATGTGTGAGCGATGATTTCAAGTGGTGAATATGACTTTTTCTAAATAACTTTTTTAAATCGAGTTGTCAGGGTATACTGTTAGTGAATTTAGTTACTACTGAGGTCCAAGAATACATGGTTTCAGGCTTCGGAAGTGGTCTTTTTACACCCGTTATGTAGTTTAATATAAAACCGATAACTTGCTGATTATATCACATCGCATGAGATTATATCACATCGCATACCTTCTAGTTTCTAAATCTCTTTATTATGTAGTGTTAGCGAAGATGGGGGAAGCAAGTTAAATAACAACGTCAGAAAATAATAATGGGTAACTTATTCAAAAATAATAACAAGAAATTAAAATAAATCAAAGAAGTAATTGTTCACAATAATTAAACAAAATGGCTCGCGTGACACACAGAGTTGCCGCAAGATGTGTGTCTTTGACTACCAACGAAACAAAGAAGATCGGTAGGTCACAGGCATACAGGTTTTATAAAAACTCAAAGAGGTTCACTTAATAGTAGATATAGGTAATCCGACGCTTTATGAATCGTCAAAGAAATCAAGCAATACGTAGTTAATAATACACACAACTGTCATACTTAGAAACATAATAATGCAGTAACATCTTCCAAATTAGTCGTATTTCAATAAAGTTTGTAGCGGTTGCTTGAAAGAGCGTGGTTAAATCTAGGTAAAACACGAGTTACCCGCTGCGTATGTAAAATACGGGCGCTTACATCAATGCAGCCTAGTCGTCTAATAAATATACATGCAAAAACCTATTCTTAAAATAAAGGTTCTTTCCTGTGAGCGTTAAAGTAGGTATATAATATATCTAAAGAGGTATTTTCCTGTAAGATTTGCATTTAGATTGTATGCGTGAAAGGAGCCGCAATCAATCAGGATAAGATTTCTTCGGTCTAAATAATGTGAGGACGTACGGACGTACTTAGGTACGTAGTAGTTTTTCAGGTAATTTTAAATAAAAAGTCATTTATTAAAAAAAAAGTTGCCATTAATATGGTTAAACAAAAATAAGATATTTAATACAGGGTGTATTGCAATCGTAAGACGTTCAGTCAGAAAACACTCGTATCGTCGATCGCATAACTGTTATTATTTCGATATCCCGAACTAACATTTTTCCTCACTTTACCTTAGTGCTTGCTGTCTCAAAAGCCAAGTGTAAAAATGCTTTTAATTTAATATATCAATTTCAAACCAGAATTACACTCGCAGTGGATATTGCAGGATTCAATATCGATATCACCCAATACGCTGTTCAATAAACATATTACGAGTAGCATTTTGTATCGATACATATCGATACGATACTATTTTTGTATCGATCGGGTATTGCGGTCGGAATCGGATTTAGAATATCGCGATTTGAAGTGTGAATTGTACAGTACGAACGTAATTTAAATTTGTGGTTGTAGGTACGGAATTTAGAATTATTTATATACAAATATATATTTGAGTAGGCGATGTTTTGGAACCTTACTTAAATATAAATTAAATTACCTTAAGATACGAAATTAGAGGTAGGTACCTATTATCCAAAAGATATCCTAAGGAGCATATACTTAACTGGTTTAAAAAGTAACTAAAAGTGTATCTTTGGGTTTATCTGTACGAAGATAAGCGAACCAACAAGTTACCAATATTAAACTTATTAATTGACCTGCCAAAAAAGGTTTATCATGTAAGTCCTTCTTACTTAGAAGATCGTAAAACCAGACCAAACTTGCGAAGTTTGCAACATTTTATGATAAAAAATCGTCCATTATAGATGGCAGCCCGCTTTCCACAGGGGAAATCACTGGAGTTGTATAATTATGAGTTTTCTACCAACGAAGCAGATTCAGGGAAGCCCTGATTCACCACTGACGGGTTTAGTTTTTGAGAACTATAACTGTAGAGGAGTTTAGAGTAATTTTGAGTTTGTCGCAATAAACTAAAGTAAAAAAGTTTAGGAATGAGTTAAATTAAAAAAAAAGAGTTTACGCTATAGAAGGGAACTTAAAACAATTATAATATCAAGGCCAAATGATTGCATAAATAGTTAGATTCAGGTATAAGGTAGGTCTAGTAAAACAATACCTACATTTTACTTTGTAACCAGTTTAACAACAGCCAACAGTTTTGCAACTGCAATTATAATTTGTCATATTTCTGTAATTAAATCATAACGGATGTTAATTGACACTTTGAATAATGTGTTAATGATTTAATTATGGCTTGACAAAGCCAATTCAACATTAATTCTAGTAGGTATAGAAGATTGATAAACAGCCAAGGCAAAAACAGACTCGATATTAAATGCAACAATTTAATTATGCTCATGAAACAATATCAAAAATGCCTGAACAGTATTTTAATAATCCGTTTTCTGAATTCTAAACTATTATTACACTGAAATTGTACTAACACAAAGGCAGAGGCGAAATTTAATTTTCATTATAGTGCAGAAAATTATTAGGTTCCATGGTGGATCTGCGGTTAGCAGAAAATTTAATCTCATCAGTCGGGTCATGCGCTTTACATTCTATCGTGTGATTGTATTTGAAACGTAGTTCTGTGCCTCTATTTATGTTGTTGACTGTGGACGAAATTATCGACGCCATTGTTAAAGATACAGGAGGGAAACCAGGGATCTGTGATGCTAGAAGCTTTCTTTTGTTTTCTGCGTCTTCGACCAAAGAGTCTTGACCTGAATAAACACTATCATTTCAAAAGTAAAAAGTATCAGCGCATTTGAAAGGTGTATGTTGTATCAAAAAGTTCAGTTTCTTGGGTTTTTTGTGATGGATGGATGGTCGAAGTTGAAGGCATGTTGTCAATATAGATCGCGGTGCTAGTTATATGAAAGGCGCAGATGCGAATAGTCGTCTATAAAGAAGTCCGAAATATCTTGTGATTCATGGTTTACATTATAGTGCTCCATAGTTAACTGATATTTAAAATTTGTTAAATGTCCTTAGCTTACAAATTATTTTAATAAAATTTTGTCTTAAAATCTTGTCACTTGTTATTGTCGAGTAAACAATATTAAAACTTGACATTTGCAGAAGTAGTCAACTGTTAACAAATACAAGTAAATACAATACCACGTCTTACGAGACGTAGAACAACGTGGGTTCCGTATTCGGTCCATAGTCTGATTTATGTCCTAATTGTGCACGACGGTTATCATGATAAATATTTTTAGTCTACCTAACAAAACAAGCGAGGATTATTGACACGGCCATAGATGCCTCCTTTTTGACCCAAATAAAACTAGCAAATAGTTTGATACCTATTTTTTAAGCCATGAACAGTTGATTTTTAAAAAATAAAAAAATATCGTATCTGGATACTGAGTTTTGAGAAAGATTATTTCATGTAACAAATTGAATTCACTATTCCACCAGATTCCTTACATTTACCGACATATTTCAATATCTAATTATTTTTAAATATAGTTACGCCATGGGAAGAAAACTACCCAAATAAAAAATATTTTCGTTTCATTGTCAAAATAATATAAAAAGTAAGTACTTGCATCTATTGTATTTAGTTAAAGTTCTTGGGATTATTCCGAACGATCGTTCCTTGGAGAATTTGAATAGCAGCACTCGTTTAGGAGAGTCTTATAAATGAAGTTAAATATAATTTAAATTGATTAGACATATTCAATCAATTGCTGTTGCAGCTTGTGTTTCATCTTGTCAGTTTCCATTCTTCAAGCATTAAAGTGTCTATAGTAAAAGGAGTGTCATCCACGGACACGTTGATTTCACGTTCAAGAGATTATCGATAACAGAAGATACCGTGTCAATCAGATGTCTCCCAATCGGTACCTGACCAGTTATCTCATCTGCCGATACGGGAGTAGTATAAAAGGCTGTAGATTTCTGTCAATAGCCACAGTCTCCAGAATCTGTGTGAAGATGAAGTTCGCAATCGTCCTCCTTGCCGTGGTGGCTGTCTGCAGCGGTAGTCCTCGCCACAACAAGCTCTTCCATGAGCATTTTGAAGACTTTCTCCAACTGATCAAGGATGAGGCAGGACATGATATCGAACACTTGATGAGTCATTACGTTGAGTTTGAAGAGTTCAGGAATACCCTGACTTTCTTGAGGACCACAGGGTTCAGAGACTTGATCCATGAGATGGAGTCTCTCCCTGAATTTGTAGCGGTAAGTTGTGCTTCTAATGGCAAATGTTTAATTGTTAGTTAAATTTACTACACACAATTGTCAATTGACCAATCTGAATGGAAAGAAGATTCTTTAGTTTGTTGTTTTGTTTTCAATAAAAGTTTCATTTTGCCTATATTCCTGTTTCAGGTTGTGAACTTCCTCGAAAACGACAACATCGACATCATGTACTTCTTGGAGCGTCTTGAAGATATGCTGAGTGAGTTTTAACTTTACTACGATATTAATAACGTTCATAAATTTTAATTGGATATACTTTTTCATGTTGTGTGTTAAATACGACAAAACGGGTGCAATTTCTATAACATTTTATTAGAAATAGTTATTCTTGAAACTTTCAATATGCAATATTAACTTAAGACTTAAACTTAACAACATACTTTTTGCTAGAAAGAATAGAATTTAAGCAGAATAGGAGATCCCTTCTTAAATCTATATCTTTTGGGCTAAGAACAGCTAAATATTATAAATCTCATATTAAAATTCATCTTTTAATTACAGACTCTGTAGAAAAAACCAAGTCCCGCCACCAGCTCAGTGGCACCGACTTTAACGCCTTCCTCAAGGACATGATCGATGAACTCCCTAAAGACAAACTTAACGCTCTCTTCCAAGACAAACTAGCCGAGGACAAGAACTTCGAAACAGCAATCTCAAATCTGTACAGTGACGAATGGCAGCAAATCCTCAAGAACCTGCTAGAAAGTGAAAACTTCAAGAAGGAAGCGCAATCGCTTCTGGAAAAAGGCATTGACGTGAACATGATAATGACACAGATCAAAGCTTTTATGGGACAGAATTAATCAGTCCAGTTAAGTCAATGCACATTATTTCTAATGTTTAATAAATTGTTTTAACTCTAATGTATATTTTATTGACTAAACTAATAAGTTCTTTTCGTAAACATATTATAGGCAGGTATACCTAGCAAAAATGAATCAGACAAGTACAATTTACTTTAATAATCTAAACAAAGTAAGCGAGTCAATAAGGTGGGCACAAATATAATATTTATATTATGATTTTTTATATTATAAACATACGTTTGTTTGTTCGTACAAATAAAGAGTCATTCAGAGTCGTTGGTAGTCGGGTTCGGTCAGAGCACGGTATCACCAGACGAAGCGGCATTGTGTAAATAAAATATAGAAACGCTCTCGAAGCGGAAATGCAAACATTTTTATTGTTTGTCCAAGTATTTATCAAATGTTAAAAATGAAGAAAATACTGGTCGTTTTCTCTCTTTGCAATATCGCCGTGGGACGACCGTTTGCTGTGAGTATTTTTATTTGTACAACCATTTTTAACGTTTAAGATTTATATAGTGTTTTGTGTGCCAACTTTTTTTTATTCAATTGTAGGAAAAAGAAAAGATGACAGAAACAACTACGACTGAAAATTATAATACCACTATAAATAACTCTCATGCTTCGAGTAATTTCCAAAATGCAACTATAAGTGACGATCGGAAATTAACATTTAATACTTTAAACTCAACGGAGCTGAGTAAGAACGTCACTACCGAAAAATCTTTTACTTTAAATGAGAATATAACGGAAGATAAAATTCTTAAAGAGTTTGTCAGTAAAAAAGATAACAAATTAGACGAGAGGTCGTTTTTATTGATTAAAAGTCAAAAACGTCGATGGCCTAAATTGCAACATATTCAACATGACACCGATACAAGTGACACTATAATTCAGTTAAAACCATTCAGAAATTATATAGACAACATAGCCAGTGCCATCAATCCAACCGCATATTTCATCAGACGACCTAAAAAACAAAAAAATAGAGATTGGCCCAGCGTCAATTTGTATGTTGAGGATCCTTTCGAAACAGCAGATTTCACTTATAACAATAATCAAGTACATAAATCTAGAAACAATGAGAAACCGAGACCTCAGTATGATTCTGTTTACTCAGAAAATCGTTATTTACCGAAAGTAATGCCTACAAATGAACATGCTAGAAAGTTTCTTAATTCCAGAACAAATTCACACAATCACAATCCTTATTATCCAAGGAATTGTCTTAAAAATCCTTCATACATGGAAACTGCATTTTTACGTCCATCTTTAAGAGATGTATCTGCGACGAAAAAGCGTGAAGATTTAGAAGCCGAAATCCCAAGTGATGACATCGATCTATTAAACAACTACCTTAATTCTGCTATTGATAGTCGTGAGGTACCAGATAAGGAAACTTTAAAATTAAAACATGAAAAACTATGTGATTGCAAAAACGAGAACCATGATATGGGTTTACTAACTAAACGCAACTCACAAAAGATTATTAGCGCACCAGTTAACCAAATAACTCTGGATCCTAATCAAGAGCAACCAAATCATTTTTACGATAATAAAGAGAATGAGGGCTACCAGGAAAATTCTAATACTGAAGATAGTGAACTTGGTAACTTAGGAAACACCACGCTTTTTTAAAAACAAGTTCATAGAGTATAAAATAATTGATGAAACCTAATATTGTGTCCTTGATTATATCTGTGATCGATAAGTAAAGAATTATAAGATCAAAAATAATGCTCTTGTAAAATTTCAACTTAACAGCGTCCAAACTTATCCTTTGAACCTACTTACGCATAGAGCTTTAAGTGTATGGAGGAGTCAGAAGCTAGCGTTGTAAAGTGCGGTCGTGGATCCCAAGATAAGAGCATGTCAAAGCTATCGCGTTTAAGATCAGCACGCTCCGCTTTTCTGTATGTTCCCGTTTGTTCCTTGGTGAAATGAAAAGTAAACATTGAAGAATGCTAACAGATGTCCAGATAGCCAATAGCCATGCCAAAGACGTATTTGTTCTAGAATTAACTTGGTTTTCGTTGAAAAATATGATTATTATTGTTCTATTAATTAAAAAAAAAATATATGTTTTGATAGTTAATTGCAATAAGTTATGTTTAAAGCATTTCCTACTTTAGTTTTTGTTACCAATATAAAGTTTTTGTTTGTCGAAATATATCTACAAAAAAATATTGTTATTGACAAAAAAACATATAAAAAAAACCACCTTTTTTTTTTTACTACACACATCTACACAAAGGGAATTTGTTCACATTAAGTTTTCTCAAACGCTCTCTAGTCTCTAAGAAGGAGGTCTGTGCCCAACTATAGTTCTTAGGTAAGTGTAGGCAATAATTATAAGTAATTTTCTAGTATTTGCAGGCACCATCCAGTTTTTAATCATCGTTGGCAACGTTTGCCGTATTTGTAGAAGGAGATGACTTCGCTCGGACTTGCGACACTGTTCGAAAATATTTGTGCCGCCAAATCAACGGACGTTCCAGCCAAAAGCAAAAGTCTTTCAGAACTATAAGATCGGTGAAGGTTTCAATGTTATCTTTCAAATTGAAAGGTACTTATTCAATATAAAAGCATATTATATTTAACTAAATGTAAACAAAAGGCTTAGTAGTGAAAGTGGTGGTGGCTTATACTGAAAAAATTATCAAATAACTTAATATGCACCTAGTACAAACTTTGATGTGCCTTTTCGAAAATACATACGTTCATTTCAGCACCAAATTCTAGTCGAATTTTAAAATAATTTAAAAGGAGGTAATGGAATGTTAACAAAACTACTTTAAAAAAGTTTTAGTTACAGCCACGCAGCCACCATAATATACCTAGGTACTCACCTTCACGCAGGCTAATGAAAAATTCACTAATCGGCAATTTCCTCTAGAATCACATTGTGCACATCAAAGACATTTCCATTAACGAAACAACTTTGATAAAAGTCCACAAACCTACTAATTCAGCGACAAACTGATGTATTAAATTGGTAGGTCACAGATATAGTTTTAGTAATAAACTCCACATAATATAAGCAACGCCTAAATAACTTGAGAACCGTCAGTCCCCAGAACTCCCAACTTCGCAAGTTCCGTCGAATCGAGCAGCATCATTTTGAAATTCGAGATGTGCATATTTTATTTCATATTGCGCTTTCCTCTGAAACTTGTTTGAAAGTTTCGCTGCTGGTCCCCTATTTAATTATGTAAGGCGAAATTGTTGACGCCATGTCTCATTGAGACCCGCAAATTGAGGAAGCTTGTGGTTTCTTTGGGATTGAAAATGGTCAGTTAGTTTCTAATTGTGACAAGTTTGACATTTATGTATGAAGTGATAATGAAAACATACCTCTTTTCAGTCGGATAGCATTTGTCTGACAATTGTAACATCAGCTCAAGAAATCTATCTCATAGTTGTATAATAAAATGAAACATTTAATTATTGTTCAAGGTAGTCGATCTACTTCTTTATCAAACTTACGGTAAAATCTGATATTACCTGTCTCTGTGTGATATTAGCAAAAATAAATCTAGATTTTACCTTGTTGTGATTGTAAAAATTTACATAATACTTGAATCAGTCTTTTATTTCCTTTCAAAATACGACCATGTGAGTGATTAATAGAAAAGAGTCTACGCTTAGTTTCAACACTTCAAAGTCTTGAGTATAAAATAACCCTTACGCTTCCTACAGTTATTATGAGTGACGTGGCATAGTCTGCGTTATCCTTTCTAGTGCTGCCTTCAGTAGGAAGCCCTTTGGACGTATGAAAAGGGCTTGACAGATCCTAGTGAACTCAATCCCTGACACCGACCTCGTGGGTCGAGATAACGCACGTGCTGCAAAGGGTTAAAGCCCTTGCGACGCAAATGGGAATATGGTAGGTATTTGTTACTTTCTTGAAAGAAAGGAAGAGAAATCATGGAATGAATATTGTTACAATTAGGTATGTTGAAGGTATAAAATCAGTGTATATGTAGTGTGTGATCTACATATTAAGTATTGAATAAACTTTTTACCTATTTACTATAGGTATTATGCAAGTTGAAAATGTTCTTAAATTTAATTAATATTATAAGTTCGTGAACACTTTATTTGTCTAATGCCTAAAAATTGTTCATTCCTCAGACCAAGTGATATTTTTATACATTTTGCATTACTTAACAATCAACTTATTGCATTTTTAATTAAATATGTTAGTTTTAGCAGTAACCTGCATTTGGTAACAAAGTTTAAAATTTTAATAATGTTTCGGATAGATTGAGTCAATTTAAAAAGAAATCAATAACAAAAAACTACATAATTACACACCGTAATTGCGACGGCACATTAAAACCTAAAGCTTCTTAAACTATCAAAAGATGAATTCAAACAAACTTAAAAAAAAAATACACACCTCTTTGTTCACTCTCAACGTATATTTACAAAAATATATATTCGCTAATAGTAGTATTATATTGTATTGTAACGACAATTTTACCGTAGAACTTTCCGTCAATTTTATCACCCAAACATAATGAGCGGCGCACACGTTCGCATGTCACTCAAAAAAGAAACAAAATAAAATCCACGGCGACCGGGCGGTGTGTCGACTGGGACTTTTGTACAGTTTTTGTGGTTTTGGTCCTTATGTCTGCTTGTGGATGAGGTTTGTTCGATAGTTTTAATATAAGCAATAAAATATAACTGGATTTTAAGCCATTTTTCTTTTATTGAAAAATTAACTGCTAAATATATAGTAATACACATGCTGATAAATAAGTATATTGGGACCCTTTCTTATTTGTTGATTAGTTAAAGTGCACATTTAAAACAATTAAATGCACACTAAAAAAATAAATTGTGGATTTAAAACGTTTTTTTTCGCTCCCTTTGAAATGTTACATTCTTGGAATTATTATTTATTGACTCTTTATCGGGTTTCAGAAAATCACTTTGCAAAAATCATGAAATAAAGGTTGGACAAAAACAGTAGAAAAAAAGTTTTTCTTTTTTCAGATGTCTAGATTTAAGTTTGATATAATTGTTGTTTGTCCCATGTTTGTCCTTTTTTTCTTTCTGTAATAAATATGTTTTGTTTCTTTCAAAACGGTTGGTTAATCACTTTTTTATACACACGTTACTTTGCTTCTTTTTTATGTACTAATAAATAAACTGGAACTGTAGTCCCAAATATTCTCAGATCCAAATCAGTAACTGGCCTTCTCCGGGTAGCGAGTACGCGATATTCGTGGTGTAATGAAATATTTTATTGCAAGCGCAACAAAGCTAGTCGTCGGCCCACACTAATACAACAAAGTATTCACATGTGAAGTAGATGTATGGACGTATATTGTGTTTCAGTGTTTCAGTTGTTTTGTATAGTTATAGTGAGTCTATATTTAATATAATACCTATATGTGTGTTAGGTAGGTATATCTGAATGTTGTAGGAATATGAGAAGTTAAGACGTTGGTAATAAAATTCCAGTTGGCCAATTTCTTGCTCAAGGATTCATTACCTAGACATCATTAATGTTAAAATATATGCCTGCCCCCCAAGTCACGTGGCATGTGATATTTGCGTTAGCTAGTGAATAGAAAGAAAATGTATGAAACTGTCAAATTGCAAGCTTGACAAAAATAACAGGTTCATACATATTTTTCTATTCACTTGAGTAAGCTTGATTAATTTAAGGTACCTACAGATATCTACTTAGTTGCTGAATATTCGAGAACATAAAAGAACAGCCATATAAGAGGGCACAAGTGTAAATAAAGTAAAGATTAGGGCATGTTTGCTGGGTGGATTACTCCGAAGAGAAAATACTTGTTTCTGTGATTATATTTCTTACCAAGGTATACATCGCAATCACGCAAATAACGTAAAGTAAAAATAACTCAGGAATTTACTTGGTATTCTTCTTTCCAAAAATATTTGTCTCTACAAAGGAAGTTGTACGTAGGAACTATTCACGGCTTGTTCTAGGAATATCTTGTCCTATGAGCTGGTTTTATTTATTTCCAAGAAGAACGATATTTGTGACAAAACAAAACAAAACGCTGGGTAAACTACATAATAGTTCCAAGAACTTACAAGTCATCAACTATAACTTCATTATCAGTCCTTCAGATAGTTTACCTAAAATTGCCCAAAAGTTGAAGTTTTTTCTCGTAAAAATCGTTCAAAAACGTGTAAAATACCCAACGACGCCGCCCGGAACAAAAAACCTATGGAGCTGCTCCATAAAACATGCTTCCTGGAAGTTTTCTCAGACTACCCCCAAATAAACATTAGGCGGAGTTGATTCGACCTAAGTCGGCTTCCACAAACACGAGGCTGTATATTACGGGGAGGTTGCGACTTTATCTGAGTTTCCACCCGAGCTGAGTTCACTGGCGATAGACTGAAAATAGTGGTACAATAAAACAGAGGCTCGCAACTATAGCGGACCCGGGGTGGCCGAATATGGGTGGTGTGGCATTAAAGTCGTGTGCGAGATGGTAAGGTAATTTCATGAGTTTTGGGCTAGTCTACCCTGTTATCAAAGGGCTGAGAATATTTAGTAGTTTTTTTAGAGTCTCGTAAGATTTGACAATCTTTAAATATGAAAATATGAATTTCCTTTTATTCTCGTTGCTAGAAGATTTACTATATTGTTTTTCTAATCGTTTAATATAACGTGGTTGATGATGTTGTATTCCATGCTCAAGTTCATAATGCTATCCACCTAGATTTCAAGTGCATATAACCAAAAAAAATGCAGTGCAAGTTGCAAACTCAACACCCATACATTCCCAGCAAAACCCCCAGACGATGTATATACCATGGCTTCCCCGATCGACCTCCACAAGAGAGCGGAGGCCACTTCTTATCGGAAAACTGTTACAGTGATTCATTGGGCCCCTTTATTTACTTACCGCGTCCTGTCAGCTCCACCGATCTCCTACCTGTGTCTGGATTGCTATCTTAACTGCCATGGAGGTTTTTTGGTAAACAATCGACAATCAATATTGTCACTGGAACATTCGATGGATTTTTGATAGAAGCTGTTGTTATTAGTCACCTTTGAATTGATGGTTTTTTGTTCTAGACCCGTTCGAGCTTCACAAAGTTACAGTTTCCGACGAGGTAACAATAAGACATTGTTATTTTTCTTGTTTAAAATAATTTTTCGAATGTATTGGATAGTGAAACCGTATGAATACCTGTTGCCTGTTTTAAAAGTAGTGGATCAATATAAACAAAAGCGACTAAATATGTGTATATGTTACGGCTAATACCCGAAGTGCGGCTACACCTAGTTTTAGCCGGTTAGAAGTGTTTTTAATATGGAAAACTGTAAAAAAAAACTACACCTATGTATATAAAAACTGGCTTGAATCATGAGTCGACGGAGTCCCGCTACGCGGGACTCCTTTTTCTGGGTGGTATCAAAAAAGTAACCTAACTAACCTAACCTATTGATGTTTCTAACCGGCTAAAACTAGGTGTAGCCGCACTTCGGGTATTAGCCGTAACATATATACCAACAATAAATAAGTGCGTTATACTATCAAGAGACCTTACGAGTAAGTTATCAAGTTACTTTCAGGCAATTCTTAATTTATTTCAAAACAATATCCAGCTTAAACTCTGTAGAAGCATGACTGTATAAGCCTTGGCGATCGGGTTTAAAGCTTAATAGGCTTGCATAGTGCACCCATAAATAATATATAGAATGTGCCTTCAGAATGTCAACAGCAAAATATCTTTGGTCTGTTTCACAAACAACTGAAATAAAAGCCGATAGAAAACACCTTTGAATGGATGAGATGTGATGAGATGTGTATTTTATTTAAGTTTATTATATGTGTACTCATTATAGGAAGTAGACATTTTCAAATCAAAATTATTCTCGAAAATATCTGGGGTATCAAAGAAGAAAAAAATATAGAGATGATTAATACATCCGTTTAGTTTAAAAAATAGCAAAAACAGTTGAAGTACGGCTATCTAATAAAAATGTAATTTCATCACAGCTATCCACTGTAATTAGAACTTGATTAAAATGTCGCAAAACGATTTTAGATTGTCATTTACCGGCATAGCTGTAAACTTTGGTTCCCTCAGGAACCTGCGGCCTTACAGACCTGGAATGATTTAATTCAGCTGGGTTACGTCGGTAGCCCAGTCCAAAAATCCAATTAAAAACTTACGTCAGAAAGAGACAGGCATACGCGTCGTTGTATCGCGTTCTCTCTCGAACAATGTTGGCGGGATAGAGGTAAATATAGGTTTTAATAGTGTAGTTCGTGAGTTATATTACAGTGGGGACCGATTTGCAAATAGGCTGTGGTTTGTGGTGGACTGCGTATGCCTGCACTGTGGATGCGGGGCTCCAAATCGCATCTAATAACCAATGGGAAGCTCCAAATGATTTGCGAATTAATCGCAAATGGAATGATCTCGACTTGATAAATGTCTGAGCAGTTAGAATTATTAATAGCCCGAGTTTAGACAACGTAACAGTAAGTATTGAACTTTGCTATCTTACAAGACGGTAACTAGTTCTAGACTAACTTTGAAGGCTGATTAAAGCAGTCAAATACACGATCGTTTCTATTCACAGAACTGTATTACGTAAATGCTTTTAAAGGATCTAAATACTATTTCACATTGCTCATAAACATTTGAACTTCTCAGTTCCCTTGGGGTTTATACGCCACAAAATGCGGAACTGAAATATTTTTCCTATTTCACGATCCCTGCTCGATATTTGTTTACTCGTTCATTACACTTGGGTTCACGACTTCTGAAGTGTCACCTAGCTAGCTTCTGCAGAGCTATTACGAAACTCGAAATTTCGGGAAACGGAGAGGTTTAGAGAAAGAACGGGTACTCCGTCAAGCAATGACGTCATCATCACAGTGCAAAAATCACTTTTAATTTAAGAACACAAACCAATCTTACAAGATCCGTCCGAAGCTCGAAACATTTTCGTAATAGCAAGCCTGCCCCCGAACTTACGTAACAAATTTCAACATATAATAGCTTCATATAAATATACGTACTTGATAAAATATCATGACATACATTCATATTACAATTATTTGAAGTAAATGAGAAAGTAGGTATAAGTTATACCTATTGAGAACACTTGTGATTTTATTCAATTAAATATCAACGCATTTTTGTAACTAAACCCCTTACAGTGCTTTTTTTTTAACAGATGTAAATCAACAAAAATAGAAAGTAAAAAAAAACAAAAAACAAACATTGTTATGTTTGCTCAAAAAACTGAAATGAAACACGTATAGGAAGGTAGAAATGCTTGCAAAAATCGTAAAAAATAGCCATTTTTTTAAAACTAAGTCTAAACTAGAGCTATTTTTAAAACCACACTCGGTTCTATCTCCCGTATGCGAACTAAGGGTTAAAAGCGATATTAACCGTACAGCTGTAACAAGGGTCAAAGTTACACCAAAAGTAACATCTTTGCAATATTTGCAGATATCTGCGTGAATAATACGTGCGGTTAAAGGCCGATTTTGTACGGTAAGTAAATATACCTTCGTTTTTCAGGATACAAAGAGAAAAGGACATAGGTACGCTGCCTACCTTTTTATTCTTTTTTTATTTATAAGCATGTTTTTTTATATAAGAAGTTGAGGCATAATTTACGCCATACAAAACTTAAACAAAATTGCAGTGACTTGTACACGATTTACACAAAATACCTGGATTTTGTGAAGATGCTAATAACGGCAGATTTTTTTATCGTCAGATTAATTTTATTTGTCAGTGACGTAGTCTGTTCTTGTTGCATAACATGTATGAAGTTACAGTGAAAACATACTTCTTATACGTCGAAAAGTATTTATCTGACCATTTAAAACTCATCCCTTAAAAAATCATTTTTACTTTTAGAGTAAATTAGACTTTTTTAAGGTCTTTGATTCATACACGCCACTTTTGTTCCTTTTGATTAAAACCTTTCCTAACAGAGAGTGTCAATAGCCTTCTCTCCCTACTCTTATAGTAAAGAGCTGTGTTTAGTACACACATAAACCAGTTTAAGCACAGGATCCGTATAAAGCTATGTAGACATAAACAAACGTATAAAGTAGAGACTCATATTTCCCTTTCCTTACAATTGTGTTGTGAAGTATATTTACCTATTTTCTAATGGTTAATGTAGGTACAACAGTTGTAAAACAAAATAAAAGGTAATTAGTAAGTAAAAAAAGTGTTTATTATGTAAGAAAAAACGTATAAAAACGATAGGGGAAGCTTAACACGTAAATACAAAAAAAGCTTTTTAATGCTGTCACTTGGAATTTTAATTAGCTTAAGAACTTAAAATTTTATAACCAGCATCATACACAACACACGCAAGTTTTGCCGCCTACTTTACCCTTGCATTCGCACTGAAAGTTATAATTAAATAACTAGATTTAATTTTTAATTAAATACCGTATTTGAACAAGGAACGACACATAGACTGACAACAAAGTGAATCTTCTAACAGTATTTTTTTACCTCAAGACATTAAATTGAGAGAAAAAATATCCCTGGCCTTTAATTACTGTTAGACCCAATTCAGAAATGAAACAGATCGAGTCCAAAACAATACTACTAATATTATAAACGTGAAAGTTTGTGAGTATGGATAACTACGTAAAAACTACTGGACGGATTTGGATGAAACTTTACAGTAATATAGGTTATACATCAGAATAACATATAGGGCACTTTTTACGGCGGGAAAACTTCTCATTCCCACGGGAAACCGACTTCCACGCGAATGAACGCGAATGCCACTATATTTTAATAATACTGCGAAGAATTTCTACACGTGTATCGAGCATCGTTCCCCGAGAGCGAATGCAGGCATAGCTACTACTCCGTAGCGTCCTCGTCGACCTAGAGCAGTGTAGCACCCGATGACGTCACCGCCTTCCTGGCGCCAGCGCATGTGAACGGGAGGGCGATATCTGTTTGTCTCTCTCGCACAATGTACCCGCTTTACACTACGTTATTCTACTGACCAAAGACCAGTGCAACATTATTTTCCTTTACCACCACATAAACTCAAAATCCTCACAAAGTAAAGAAGATTATCTAACTATTAAATATAAAGGGTAGGAGGGCACTCTTTCTAGAAACGTCGCTTAATTTTCCGGCGACAATGTACGTCGGGTTCAAAGAGTGCAAAAGTTTACACCAGAACTGTGACTTATATTACTTTACAGACTGTTTCCATTGTACTTACTAATGGCTGTAAATATCGGACGATTATTACGTTTAAATTCAATGTCAGCTTATTACGTCCTGCTAACTGGGGACGGGGGGCTGTCACGTAATAAAAAAAAACTATTTGCGAAGGTGCAGAAGATTTTAGCGTTTTTTTTGTGCTAACCGATATTTCGCTAAAGTTTCTTTAAGTAACTGATACAGTAGTAGAGTTACTTTCGTTTTAATTTTGTTTGTTTTGTAAGTACGTGTTAATATTTAACTTTAATACAGATACTGTCGTTTTGAAGGTCTGTAACACAGTTTACGTTGTCCTCGATCAGTTAATTTGCACGACATAAACTTGTTCTGGCGACAAAAAAACAAGTTATAGTATAACGATGTCTATGTTGCACCTAACTTTTTGGACTAAATATGTAAACCGATAGGACCTTTAGGTATATTTACTCTGTGTTTGTATTAAAATGGAAACCAACTATTATTCCATATCCAAGGCACGTTGACAATAAAATCTTGCTAACAAAGGATAAAGAACATTGTATGCTCTCCAGAGATTTTTAAGAAGACTTTATTGATAATTTCGATAACTCGCTCGGGCGTTTGGCGAGACGTTTCAGAAAATACAATCAGTAAGTAAAGTAAAATAAAGAAGACTTGAAGCTAAAGGATAGAAGTGACAAAAGAGTTTTGTCATAGAAAATTGTAAAATGTATTTCAGTTTAATATCTTTAACGCGCGACGCAAATAGCGAGAAGTTACAAATTTGACGCATGAAACGCTAAGCTATAGTAGCAGCTGCTAATTGGATGAATAGAATTTAATATACCTACCTAGTTTCTTGGGTTGTTTGATAAGTTACAATTATTTTTTATAAAACAGTTTTATTTCTGGCCGCCTCAGATAGATTTTTCTTTTTGTCTTAAATAGGTATGGCATGATAATGATGATGATGAATTATGTTAGGGTAAATGTTATCTTTTTTTTTATAAAGCAAAGCAAACGAGCACGCGGGTCACTTGATGGTAAGTGATCACCGCCGCCCATGACTACTGAGCCTTTGAGAAAATTGGGCACCGGATACCGCACTCACCGAACGAAACGCAGGAACATCGTCCCTACTTCACGTCGGTTTTCTGTGAGACGGGGGTATTTCACCGGTCGAGTCAGCCCAGCAATCGCTGCAGACAGAGCCTACAGCTGGACTCTACCCCTCCAAATAAATGTTTATGTGTGAGACATGTTTTTATAAGTCATGGTGTTAAATAGCTGATTATAATCCTATCTTAAAACACTATCGATTTCTATAGCGACTGACGTAACGTAATAACATAACTATCACTAATCTACTGGGATTCATTACCAACCACATAATGAGATTTAATTATATATGTTACGGCTAATACCCGAAGTGCGGCTACACCTAGTTTTAGCCGGTTAGAACATCAATAGGTTAGGTTAGTTAGGTTACTTTTTTGATACCACCTAGAAAAAGGAGTCCCGCGTAGCGGGACTCCGTCGACTCATGATTGAAACCAGTTTTTATATTCATAGGATTAAATTTTTTTTTACAGTTTTCCATATAAAAAACACTTCTAACCGGCTAAAACTAGGTGTAGCCGCACTTCGGGTATTAGCCGTAACATATATACACCTGTTTGTACGTATTCACCTATACTAAGACTATTTCATGTATTATATAATAGCATGATGGTATGTTTATCTGCACGACATTGATTTTTACTTAAAGGATATTAAAAGGAAACCAGCACAAGCTTATTTCAATGAATCATACGCACAAGTAACTTGTTGACTTGTTTTAAATCCGAATTACAAACACGACTTTAACTCAAAAAACCACATCACACGTAAAACCTAAGGAAAACACATAGCTGAGCAACAAAGTAATAAAATTCGGTTAATTTATCAGTTGAAAGCTGCATGAATGGACGGCAAAGATGTTTAATATAACCCCCTGGTGAGTTTCCGCGGTTAGAGGCTGTCGCCTAAATAAATATAAGAGCCTGATGCGGTTTGAACCGGTTCGCAGGTATTCTTAATGAGCCTTTAGGCTGCTGTAAGGAAAGGTATATCTATTTTTCTACAACCTACATGTGTATAACTAATAAAATTGGTATTTATATTTGCTAACTTTGTTGAATGAATTCACGAAGTGAAAAACTGTTCTAATCTTATAGTTAGCTTATTATTTATATTACAAGTAGAATTAAAAAAAATGACCTACGATAGAGGAATAATGCTTACGACAGCTTAGTAAAGCCGACTGAAAAGCGGCCTACAGCCAACTCGATTGTCTCTTAAAATATAATCTCTACCTACGTATTGGGCAATTTCAAAATCACAATACTAATAGTGGGATTAGCTCAACTTGGCCCGACAATTCCACATTGTCTTCAACGCACGTAATCAGCCTATAAGGCACAAGAAAATAATTTGATTACCTAACTCAGGATTACAGTGATTCGATTTAGAAAATTGATTTTCCATCTAAATTGCGTTACCTGGAATTTTTGTCATCAAAATTGTGAGTTATTTTTATTTTATTACAAAACGACCAAAACTGAATTCAACACAAAGTTGAATATCGGAAAAAAGGGATGTAAATAGAAACTGTGGGATGACGACTAGTTGCAATTTTATCTGGTTACTAGTGGCCGCGCGCGACTCCGTTCGCGTAGAAGTCGGTTTCCCGTGGGAATGCGAAATTTTCCCGCGGTAAAAAGTTCCCTTAATTCTTTCATACATATATTTTTGGTTTCTAGAACCGTTTTGGCAGCGCACACAACGGAAGCCCTCAAGGATGAATAATTTTCCCCGTTTTTTCACATTTTCCATTATTCCTTCGTTCCTTATAGTTGCAGCGTGTTGTTATATAGCCTAAAGCCTGCCTCGATTAATGGTCTATTCAACACAAAAATTATTTTAAATTCGAACCAGTAGTTCCTGAGATTAGCGCGTTCAAACAAACAAACAAACAAACAAACAAACAAACTAACAAACTCTTCAGCTTTATAATATTAGTAAAGATAACAGTGGTCAGTTTATTTTATTTGTAATTAGCGTATCACCCCTTAAAGGTGTTTTTCTTTAATTCATTTTTTTGTAAAATATATAAGTTAATTAAATTCTATTTAAATTTATCTTCATTACAATTAGCACTTTCTACAAGTAAATTACTAATTTATACCTAAACAATCTTACATAATGTTTACCGGGTAAATACATAAAAATACCCTTTTTTGTGTCTGGAAAAATGCTTTATGCACCTATCTCTCTGGGATAGAGAGAAGTAAAGGATTCCCTATACTAGTAAACCCACCAACCAGACATCGCTTCCTTCGTCCAGAATCGACATAATCGTTTCGCTGCCGTCGCCTCCTAGCTTTCTTCGCTTGCGACCATCTTATTTAAGATTGATGACAAGGAAAGGTCTGATCTTCTGACAGCTGTGAGTAGCTCCGCGCGAGGTAGTGCCCACGCTGGGCTATTCACCATTATGTCATTCTTGTTCTCAACACAATCACGGTGATGGCACTGTGGAGTCATCTCTTTTCTGGCTACTAAACACATAAAAATCCCCTAGGCAACGAGCGAAACCAACCTTAAAAACGCGGGTAAAATTGCGCCAAATGACTGCGCAGACTCCCAGATCGGATTACTGGCCCGCGGACCAATTGCATCAATTTGGCGGGAACCGCTGGTTCGCTGCTAATTTCGCATCTTCATCCGAAGCACTCAAGGGGAGACCGAGTTAAACTAATTCTAATAAAGGTACTGGACGGGAGGTATTGGTTAGCGAGTTATAGCGAAGGTGTGTTGTGAGAGTTTTGTGTTATGAAGAGGTTAATAGAAATGTGTAGACTTTTTTTATATATTCTGAAGGTTGCAGGATATATATTTGATGCAAGACTATTGAAAAAAAAACATTTCAAATAGTTTCAGATTTGTAAATAGCAGTCCCCTCTGAAACAATGTTAATAGTGTTTATAACAGGTATATAGTAAAGCGTGACTCAAATAACTTAAGTAGTTTCGTTACATATAGTAAGAATTTGCATAAACATGCATTGATACCTTACGCTCTAAAGCGCCTCGACTGAAACATCTTACTTTAACGACGCCGGAATTCAACTCACGGAACCGCACAGTAATCCCTTTCACAAAATACCTTATCATACGGTTCTCTAACAAATTCCAATACTAACAGGTACATCCTGAAGTTGTTTCGTAATGCGACGCCGTGTGCCGGGGATTCCCCAAGAACCTGGGCACGACAAAGCAGCCACTTACGTGAAGTTGCAGCGAAAGGCGAAATGTACCAAGAAATCTAAGAAGAATAAGCAACCTCGCTCTGCATCTGGGATGTTGTGTTTGTGCAGCCATTTGCTTGCCAAAGGACATGTAATGGATTTTAAACTTGAAAACCTCTTTAATCTCGCAATGGCCGACGGTAGCACGGAACGACAAACGGGGGACGGAAAAATGACAGTTTGCTTTCGGAATGGTGTTAGATTTAAATATTTAACGATTTGAAGGTATTAGGATTGAGACAAATTAAAATCTCGTTGAATAATAGCCGTTCTCAGGGAATATAAAAACTAGAAAATTGCGCGGCAGATTTGCAGAAAAATAATTAAATAATTGATAATAATCATTGCAGAGATAATTAAATTAATCATAATATAATAATTTCAAATACTATTGAAATTATGATTTTATTTGATAACATTTTATATTCTTTTGAAAATCTGTCTCTCCATTATTTGCACGAATAAAATAAGCGAAATGGACGTCGCAAAGACAATATATTAAAACAAACACTTGGTAATGCAACACTCGTTTAGTGTTTAGTATGTGATAATGCAGGTTATATGTATTACTTTTAAATGTTTATTTTTCAGACGTATGAGACAGTTATTGTGTTTGAATAGTATTAAACTTTTTTTTATTAAACTTTTTTAGTAATAAACTTTGAATAAAACAGAGTATTGTAAAAACTTTAAAGCAGTAGATTGGTTTACAACCAAATACCTACTTATTGCCATTGAGTCGCAAACTGACTAACAAATGCTTCGAAATTCATTTTCTGAGCTAGTGTCATTCAGTGGCATTTTCCGTCATTAAGTAAATAAATAAATTAATCTCCAGACTAACACACCAACTGTGTGGCCCTAAAATAAGCAGATATTGTACTATAGGAACCACACAATGGACTAGGGGAGATCCTAGTTACACCCAGACACGAACCAATTTCGAAAAACCATTTTGACGAAATTAGCCCGACCCGATCGAACCCGGAACCATCCGCTTAGCAGTCTGGTACATATACCGCTGCACCACAGAGGTCGTCGTAAATCATAACTAGTTTTCTATCTAATTTACGACTTTTTTATTTCATTGTAAAGTTAACTGTTAACCAAAGAACTTTTGTGAGCATTGAACCTTTTAAAATAAACTTAATCAGATGAAACTTTAAGTCTACACGTGACCACGGCATTTGCAAAAATGCCGAAACGTCGGATAAATAAAAATAATTTAATAATCGCGTAAAACCCGTTAAAATGAGTTTAATTTCAAGTAATAAAAACATGAAAAAATCCCTCACAGTAGCCGAATTATTTATTTACCAACCTATTCTAAGCCAGCGAGGTATATTAAAGCCCAATCTCTCACCAAAAGCGAGGCTTACACCCCACTACCGATACACACAGCCTGTTATTATATCATACACTACAAAGACTGCGTAGAAACCTTATTCCCCGCCGACTGAACAATGTTTACTTTTAATTTTATTCCGAGAACTCGGCAGCCCCGCAAAGTTGTTTACGAATGGCTCACGAAGCTCACGACGCATTACGGAAAGCTCACAACCACTTTTTTAAGTGCATTGCTTTTCTAAACTTTTTGCTTGAAGAGCTTTTTAGTAAGCGGGACTTTTTTTTGGTTTGTGACGTAATTGAGAAGGGATTTTGCAGTAGAATGTAAAGTGATTTCTAATGATTTGTACGTGGACAAAACATGCTTGAAAAAATGGGGTTCACTTTTATCATTGTATTTATAAGGTAGAAAAAAAACTATAATCATTAATATATGTAACACCCAGTTATTGATAGAATAATGGTTTTAATCATTTAAAATATACCTTACTAGCTGTAAAACCCTATTAGCTGTACTAACTTTTACATACACTTAATTATAAAATACAAATAAAACATCATATTTTTTGCCATGTTAAAAAAACAATATCATTTCACCAAAAGCCTCCACACCGACACCCACAAACAACTATTCTCCTTTATTCTCATCTATTTCTTCTATCACATGTATAATATTAACAAAAGGCGTACTTACCTGGTTGCAGGACATCCGATATGTAAACGCGGTGTTGGTGCATGTCTGTGCGTGTGTGTGACGACAAACAAAATGCACATACTGCAAAGATGTAGGGATGTGGAAGAGACAAAACCTCTTATTTATGAACTGTTGCTAAAGTGTGCTGGTGATGTGAGCTTTGACGTAAGATTGGAAGAGGCTGAGAAAGGTGTTAAAAGCCACACATGGTAAAAGAATTGTAAACAGGAATTTTCTGAAGCCTATATATTTATTGAATTTAACCTACATTTTTTATAACGGCATGTATTTCGAGCAGGGTTCGTCAGCTTTATGACGTAAGCACATAGATACTGGGGGAAATTTCGTTGGGTCACCGTAGCGGCGCGGTAGCTCAGTGGACAGAGCATTAGACTGGTTATCTAAAGGTCCTGGGTTCGATTCCCAGTCGCGCAATGCTCGGAGACCCGCGTTCCTTTTTCCAGTATCTGAAACTTTAAAATTAATAAATTTGCATTTTAAATGCAAAACTAAAAGTAAAATCTCAGGTTTTAGGTTCAATTTTCATATCGGCGCTATTAAGCTCATACTCTTTTCTATCTATTGGATATAAGAGTTTTACTCTGAGGCGATTGTAATATGTCTGAAATTAATAGATTCAATGAAGATAATTAATAATATGACATTAAATTATGTTCAGTGAAACTTAAAGATACAATAATACAAAAAAAAACTAGCTTCAGATTAAAGTTATAATTTATACTACGGCCATTACAAAAAAATATTTTCGAATGCTCCATCAATCGTGTAGGCAATTAGTAAGAGTCAGCTTATGTTATAAATACTAACCAATTGATGGGGATAAAAACTTAAACTGCGGTACTAGAGTATCAAGTAATATAGATTTTTTTATCAAAAGGGATACCTATATTTTTATGATATGCATTTTAATTTTTTTTGACAAAAGATTAAAATAGGTGAAAATATTGGAATCAGTATCAGAAAAAAGCCATAACTTATTTGTGTGCAATATGTAACTTTTTTCAAATTTTTTAATTATTTAATACAATTTATGAAAGTACTTGCATTTGAAATTAAGTAATGAACTTTTAATACATCCCTTCAAATAAACAAGAAAACTAGGTACTATTTATCCGTAGAAGGAACTTCTAAGAATATTCCTAAAACAGAGTTGTATAAATACACTATAATATTAATAATATTTTTATAATAATACTAATCTATTTATATTTTTTATTATTTGTTAGAAATAAATCAAAAGTGTCTTAAGCTATAAATTAAAACTAACATTTCCAGTTTCTTTATATCTACGTATGGCGTCGCGTTCCTCTCATTTAGTTAAAATTATATTACTTGAACATGAGATAATTTAACTTAACAACAAGGGAACAGGATATGATTTACAGTTATGAGCAACGCAAATAATTAAATTAAATTTAGTTTACGAGGAACCTTTATAGAAAGTTTTAGCGAAATAAAGTGAAAGAGAGTAAAATAGTTTAGTTTTTGTTTGCTTTAAATTATTTGTAATATGAATTAAGATTTTGAATAACTTTCTAACCAACGGTTTTACCGGCATTGAGCCGGTAATAAATACGCTATTCTAGGTTATTCTCTTCATATAGTTAATAGTTTCCTAATCTGTTTTGTAGTTTTGCGTTAAATACGAACAAACATATATGCGTACATCCTCACAGACTTTCTAATTTATTATATTAGCAAATGTAAAAATAAATTGTAAAAATAACGAATACGCCCTACGTCGTAGACATCGTAGTCGCTACGCCGTAGCACAATTAGGAAAAAAAGCTTTATTTTTATTGTGGTTTTCTCTGTATTATTTAATTAAAGTGTAAGTATAATTCTTGAATTGAATTAGTAATGCAATAAACAGGGACCACTCCAGAAGCCTCAGACTGGCTGTCACTGAAGCGGAGCGGAGCGTGGTTGCCACACATCTGACGACCTCGCCTCGATGGCCAGGAAGCCTTAAGGCTTGTAATTCTGTTGACATTTATTTAGACGACCTCTGTGGTGCAACGGTATATGTACCGGACTGCTAAGCATATGGTTCCGGGTTCGATCCCCGGGTAGGGCCAATTTCGTCAAAATTGATTTTCGGAATTGGCTCGTGTCTGAGTGTAACTAGGTTCTCCCCTAGTCCATTGTGTGGTACCTATAATACAAGCTCTGCTTAGTTTAGGGCCACACAGTTGGTATGTTAGTCTGGAGATTTATTTATTTATTTAGCAAAATATGTAATATTAGAATACTGTTCATTATAATTTAATGTTGAAAAAGTATAACCATGATACACGACTTCATTTAATACATGACCGAAAAAATATATTCGAGTAAAGTGCCTAAACTAAAAACCTTATTCTGCAGTAATCACAATAATTTAAAATACCAACCAAAGCTGAGTACAACCACTTAAATGTGATTAATAAAGTAAAGGTTTCTGATGCATTCTTTTTTCAAGTACGACTGGCGTTTTTTCTTTTTTGCCACGCTTTTATTAGCTTGGGTTGTATCTATGTAATGGAATCTTTGAGCATAAATTTGACCGATTTCCAGAAGTTCGATTAATTTGAAACTTTGCACACGTATTAAGGACCGATGACAATGCAATAATTTAATAAGAGTTTCTCATTATCCTTATTAGGACCACCAGGATTAATAAATTCATCTTTAGATCCTTTTGTAGGAGAGTAAGAGAGACAAAGCTAGCGCGTGATCTGCGCCTTTCATCACTAATTGAACTAAAAAGTAGAAAATAAATATTAGTTTAAAAACTAAAATACCACGCTTTTATTGCTAATCGAACTAAAAAATAGAAAATAAAATTTCAAATCGGAGTAAAAAGCGTGGGGTGCTCGATATAGTATGTAGAGAGTTATGAAAATGAAGTAAAATGCACTAAAAGCGTGGTATTTTAGTTTTTAAACTATTATTTATTAATTTACAAAAACCTCCAAAAAGCCCTCAATAAAGTTATCCCATTCGCAGTTTTCACTAGACATACTTTGACCAGCTCACTGCAGGTGTCAATATCCCTCTAGCCCTAGAGAGTTCGGCAGACAAACAGTGCCTCGATCACGAATACTTTGCAAATCGCATAGTTAATATTGAGCTTTCTGACGAAAAATGGAAGTTGTACCGTTACAGCTAACTCAAAAAGAAATAGACGATCACGTCGTATTAATATACTCATAAATAGTCAAAAGTAAAAAAAATAATAAAGTTTTCAAAAATTCTCGTGATCGCTACATTTAGTTACTTTAACGCTCGCTATAGGTAAGTAGCTGTCTAAATATTATGTATTTTTGTACGATTACGCTAATGAAATAAAATGAAATTACTTTATTGTATGAAGGATTAAAAACTAATCTCTTATACATTGTCAAAAGCATAAAATAAAAATAAAAAAGATGTCACGGGACACCCCTACATACATCAGCAATGGCCGTAGTAGACCGAGAGAAAAAGCTGGCGGAAAAAACTCTCATCACTCTTTTCGAAATTATACAATTACTGTTCGCTACGACTACTGTTCGATAGTGATTCGTGGTTGAGGCACAGTTTGCCGACCGTCCTGATTGGCACGAGCGTGTGTTTGTGATGCACTTGCCAATGTGCTAAAGTGAAATCAGACTAGAATATATAAGGAAATGATATAGGCTGACTGTTTGGACGCTGTTAGCCTGAAGAGGAGTGATTGGCTGGGGGCAGAAACAGGGATTGTGTTTTGTTTGTAGTGTTGGTCTTGGGGGATAGATGGCGTTGGGAGGCTTTTAAATCGCGGTGATGAGATTTTCATTAACTTTCTGAGTGATTCAATTGTCGGATTTAGACAAGAAAAGTTAGTAAGATATGGTAAAAAGTGTGGCTGCGCATGCAACAGCAGACTACAGCCTATTTTGCTTTAACCAAACTAACTGTTCAAACCGTTGCCGAATAGTAAGTATTTATCACCTTAATAAAAGCAACCCTAAATAATGCATTTTTTATCGTCATTATTAGTAACTTCATTACATAGTATAAATCCAAGTCGCCAATCTTGTCTGTTTGTATGTTTGTCCGCTGAATCTTCCGAAACTACGTAACGGATTTTAATGAGGGTTTCGCCATCTTTTAGGTATTTTTTCCACTTAAATTTATAGAAAAAGATCAGTCGAAAACTTGATGTTTTGTGAACAAGCCGGTCAAAATTACACCACTGCGAAACGTGGGCGGGTCACAGTCATAAACACAGTAAACAACACTACATATACCGCTGCAACAGCGTCTATTTTCCTTACAAACGTCCCCAAACACCCGCCCAAGGTCCCCTTCATTTACTCCCGTGATTAATTCCGCCATCTAATAAAACGACATAAGCCCTGGAGGCCGCTCTAATCCACCGACTGCGGAATCCGTCAACAACTTACTATTAATAAGAACCCGGTTCATTACACCAGCATGCCTCGCCTGTCCGCATGATTAATGAGACATTTAACTTTTATGCAAGTGCTAAGTGGTCGGGGACAAAAACTCATCTCGAATTTAAGCTGAAAAGTTAAACAAATTGCTACGAGAGCCTTGGAAGCAGGGAAATAACGTCGTTGAGTTATGTTCGATTTTTGAAAGGTTTTTTATATGGGTTATTAAATAAAAGGTGGGATGTGCTTGTTGAGTTTTTAGGGTAAAGGTCTTTTTGTAGGAAACAATACTGCTTTATGAATTTAGGATTTGAATTTTACTTCATTGCGATAAACGGTTGACTAAGCTTTTGTATCTCTTTTATTACTTTACTAGAATGACTATCAATGAAAATATGCATATTGAACTGAGTTGTTTCAAAGACAATAAAAAGCAATGCTCCAAACAATAAGAATTTACATGTCTAGTTTGCTTTTACTATAGAAATAACAAAACAAAATCTCCCTAATTTCTCTTTCATGCTAACAAGCAAACATTATCAAACAGATACTACAACTTACACAACTCAAAGCTAAGTTTTAAACGATGCTAGTCTGTGCAAGTCAATTGTTCATTTTTGAAGCACGAAAATGAAAAACTCAAATGGAAAACTGCTTGCTGAAAATTTCATTTACATAGCTATCGCTGTTTTAATCTAGTTATCAATGTTGCAATTAAACTGTTGAAAGTTGCCGACAAAGGAACATTCGTAAATGAAACAATGCAACGCAAGTATTTGTTTATTTGCAGGCAGAGAGCTCGATGTACGTTGCATGATGATAATTCGAATGTCCGTGTCTGTTGTTTTTGATGTTGAAGTTTTAGAGTAAAATGATAACGTCAAATAAATAACAGCATATATACGTTTAACCAGTTTAACACAGGCCTCCCTCTCGGAAAACAAGAGCCGTTATCCACTACTGCTGCCTCAGGGCAGGTTGGTGGATTCACATGATGGATAACTATGTACATTATTATTTAAACATGTGGGTTTCCTAGCGATGTTTTCACCTAAAGTGCATGATATGAAAAGTCATAACTTAATTAATTAATAAATTTCATAACTATAAACGAAATTCTATTTTTTCTAACAAAGCATCACTTCCATGCATTTATTAATCATTGTACTCATAAATATACAAGCAAAAGAAAACAAAAAGGTACGAGCTGGATCTCGGTCTATTATCTATTTTACAGGGAGAAATATGAGCAAGTAGGAAATGCGCTTAATTTGTGAGTATCTTATTGAGAAGCTATGACTAACTCAATCAGTTTGTAGCTCGGGTAACTAACTACCGCCGGCTATGTGGAGACGACTTTTATTCCAAAAACACTAATATGTAGAACTTTTATATGAAAAAGTTAAAAGAAGTTAAATAAAATAAAATGAAAAATAATATTTCAAAACAAACACTAGCTTCTCCTAATGAGGGGCATACTCAACGTCAGTTCTTTTTTTAATAAGTTTAAAAAACTATACTGCTTCGCATTTCTAGGTTTGATAGATGACTGGCTCCTACCTATCTAGGAGTAAGTGCATAAAATGTTGATCACAACACAAAAAAACCTGCAATCATTATATATTTCTCAGCTTACTTTCTAGACACTCAAAGAGAAAAATCATGACGAATGTTAGTAGGACTTAAAACAATGTCGTCACCTCCTTACCTATAATATTACGGTGGTTACACACTTAACGTATGATTTAGGATGCTTTGATGTAACGTAGCCGTACAGTGGGTCTGATGCTCGTCATTGTACTTTATTAGGCGACAAAGGTACAGGAGAGGTACTTGAGAGTGCCAACCGTTTGGGAGCGAAACTTGAGATTAATATTGATTCACCCGATAAAGTTATGCGCGGTACTTTCCGTGAGCTAAGCATTGACACTAATTATAGTGATATATCAAAAGTTAAATGCTGAGTTTACAATAAAAGTGATTATTTATAAAATAATAGTACCTAAACAAGGTAATTCTTTATACCTAAAAGCTAAGTAAACGTTAACTTGGGTGTTTTTTTTTAAATTTATGACTCATCTTCCCTCAACTGAGGAGTAATCAAGCTAGAGAAAACATTCAGCAATTTCCTTTAAAATTCTGTAAGATATACATATTTAAGTAAGCATTTTAGTATAAAAGATAAATATTGAAACAAGCCATAAGCAAGTCCACAAATTTAATCTTTCTGTTTTAGGACTGCTAAAAGTTTGTAAATAAGCTATTTCACTGAACGTTCATTACACGCGAACGTTACTTTAAGATCTACGTGTGTTCCAAAGCTATAATTTAAAGTAATATCTGCCATGTTTTACTATTTTTCTTTTTCATACTCATTATCATTATCATACGCAAAAAACCTTACCTACTTTTAAAAACTCAACCGTTGATAATCATTTTTAAAGCCCGTCTAAATTGCAATCTACGAGTACATCACTGTAAAGTATCAGTCGCCGTCACAATAGGCAGAGCTGCCAACGTAAAAACCTTCCGTTTGAGCGCATTTAAAAAGTCAACTGTCATGCAGTTGCATGGCGCGTCTTTTGACAGCGAGCTCGCAGCGAGGTGTTATCTTTAATCTGGACGTCAAGATGCTTTAGTGAACAGTGAGGGGCGACTACGGTCGAGGTAGGGGTATTGGTCCCAGTTGTTCAAGGCTTTTGAGGTCGGGATATTGGGTCAGTGGTTTTTTGTTCAAGAGTTTGGTTTAAGAGCTAAGTATTGTTTTGTTTAGCGCTGGCACATGAGATAGCATTGGGAAATATGGTTTAAAGTTAGACTGACTCGCTTTTGGTTAATACGTAGCTAATTGTATGTAGGTACTGTTTAGAGTTGTATAATTAACTAGTGGACGCCCGCAACTCCGTTCGCGTGGAAGTCGGTTTCCCGTGGGAATGAGAAGTTTTCCCGCGGTAAAAAGTACCCTATGTGTTATTATATGATGTAAAGTTTCATCAAAATCCGTTCAGTAGTTTTTACGTGAAAGAGTAACAAACATCCATCCATACATCCATAATATACTCACAAACACAGGTTTATAATACTAGTAGGATTACCTTTATTCAAGAATGTTCAAAGTTAATCGGTAAATAGTATTGAAAGCAAGCGGTATGAGCCATTTTATTGATCAGTTTTATATTTTTTGTGGTTCTTTATCACAGCAAACATGTAACTTATCATCATTACATAGCATAAATCCAAGTCGCTTATTGTGTCTATTTGTGTGTTTGTCCGCTAACTCCTTCTAAAGTACTTAACGGATTTTTATGCGGTTTTCTCTATCTTTTAGGATATTTATTATGAAAAAGTTGTTAAATAACAATGTTTCTGGATCAAGGCGGGCAAAATTAAACCATTGCAAAGCGTGGGTGGGTCACTTGTTTCTTTTATTTCAACAAAAAATATATTTCAATACATTTCAATAATTATCCTTCAATTTATGATATAAGTAAAATTTTCAACTATGCCATTCTATCACCAGTGTCAACATTTCAGTTACCATAACAAAAAAACACCAATCCCAAGGTGTCATACAACGGCCTAGCTCAGAAAATGCCCACTTATTGTGCAAGCCACTCGCTGCTTTACGTATGCATGTACTTTCATATTGAGAAAGGTAATATTTCAGCCCCTTTGAACCTTTGCTGCTCCTGACAACTGAATCTCTGTCTTAATGCTTGGCTGGTTCTTTATATGTCTCTGATTTGACGAGAACACTTGAAGAAGCTTCGGGCTGAACTATAAGGTACTGTATTACCATGAACTGTAGCTAGTTATATTATGTGGATAAAGATAGACAGATATTATTAGAAACATGAAAGCTTTACGTAAAATGTGTAGGTGGAATATGTTTTTTAAGGTTAATGTTATGATTTTATTATCATAGTACGCCGCGATTTAAAATACAACTAGCGCCATCTATTATTTCAAATATCTATTCGAGGTCGAATTAATGTGTCATGTTTTTTTATGATTGTGATTTGATGTTTTCAGTGAGTTTTTCTAGAAATACCTCAATGAGCCTTCTAGTATACAAATGTGATTTCATTCAACAATTTTATTCTAACAACTCGCGAGTCAGTTTCGCAAACAGCTAAATTTAGTTCCTGCTGACAGAACTTGCCGCTGCTATGATTTTAATGGAACAATGAAGTTGAAATGTACAAAGGTGAAGTCTTGATGTAAGATGGCTGGCATCAAATGTATCACTTAGATATTATAAACATGAATATGTGGGTAAATAGGTTAGGTTTGATACGAATAACAAGGTAATATTTTGTACCGTAACCGAGCTTCTGACCTAACACCGTATTTCAATAATGGCTTTCACAATGCTTCTCTTGTACATTGCAAGATTATTTAACTAGTTTCTAGAATTTCTGAAGCGATATGTTTAAATTGATTGTTTTTAATAATGCTTATACCTACGCTTATAATTGTAAATATCCCAATAAATAGGAAGATTTCTATTGATGAGTAAGTATTTATTTTCACTTTTGAGACATTTAAAATATGTCGTTTGGATATAAGAGTGATGTATCATAAATGTTTACAATATTTCCATGACACAGAACTATACAGGGTGATTGGTAATGCGATACATTCCTTCTAAGAGGTTAAAGTAGAGCTTATTTGCAGTCAATTAAGGCATAATATGCTATGTCCGAAAATTGATAATTTCTGAGATATGCAACATTTAAGATTTTTTATAAAAAACCCCATTTTCGAAGTTTAAATGAATCATTTTAGTGAAAATTTCAAAATTGAGTTTAATGTTTTGTTGTTTTATTGTTTTTGTAGCTTGATAAATAAAATGATATTTCAGATTCAAATTTGCTAAAAATAATCGTCCTTATTTTAGAAAAAGTCAAGAAACCAAGAAGAACTTTTAAAAAAAGTTAAGTCTTATGGCAATTGAAAGCGATTTTCTAAAAAAAAGTTCAAATAATGTTGCGTACAAATTACATAAAAAACTTCCCCACTTCATAAGCTATTCAAAAAGGTACATTTGTCATACTAAAACTAAGTATTTGATTGACAACTCTACTAATAAAAGAAGTTACCTCTCTCTTAGAACGCCTCTACATTGTGGTTACCGCGCGTTTTTGCAATGTTTTCTTTGGTTGTGTCGACGTCTTGCACAGGGATAATGCAATAGCATTTAAGAACTGCCGTTAAATAAATATTTTTTTTGAATAGCCAAACCTTCAAGTGTGTAGCTTTTGCGGTTAATTAGAAAAAAAGAGTGTGCGGAAAAAGTTACTTCTATTAAAAGAAAGAAAGCTAACTACACCTTTATCATTAATCACTACACATCACTTGTTGTTTTTTCTTTGGTCGATGTCGCCAACTCTTGTGGTGGTTGCTAGATTTCTGCGAAAAATCTATCATTTCTTCGTCTACTTCGCCAAATTCGAGGTCTACTAGATTCACTTGTTCGGGCGGATACAAGCTTTATTTTTCTGAGACGTCGATCACGTGATACGTGACACACGTCGATTACGGAAACGCAACAAGTACTTTTTTTGCTGTAACAGCGTTGCCGTTACACAATGCGTAAATAAGAAGTATGTCTGAGTATTCTTCATTACAAAAGGCCCTCGCCCACAGCAACTTTTTGTAGCGATGCTGTCGTGCGTACGCATCGATATCGCAGACTAGCAGTCGCTGACTGTGTTCCTTCATAGCCACGATTCAGTCGCGATGCGTTAGTATTGTCTTTACATCGATACAGTTGCGATAATGTAGCGCGTTGCAAATTCGACTAACATGCGTTTACTTAACCCGCGACAGCATCGCTACAAAAAGTTTTCCAAGGCAAGGATCTTAAATGATACCATTTCAAGAGTTCTTAATGAAAATGCAGTGAGTTTTCTTTTAATAGAGGTCACTTTTTTCGCGCTTAACACTTTTTTTTCTATTTGACTGCAAAGGCTGCACACTTGAAGCTCTGGCTATTCAAAAAAAATATTTATTTAACGGCAGTTCTTAAATGCTATTGCATTATCCCTGTGCAAGACGTCGACATCAACCAAAGAAAACACTGCAAAAGTGCGCTGTAACCACAAAGTAGAGGCGTTCTAAGAGAGAGGTTACTTCTTTTATTAGTAGAGTTGTCAATCAAATACTTAGTTTTAGTATGACAAATGTACCTTTTTGAATAGCTTATGAATTGTGAAAGTTTTTTATGTAATTTGTACGCAACATTATTTAGACTTTTTTTTAGAAAATCGCTTTTTATTGCCATAAGACTTAACTTTTTATAAAAGTTGTCCTTGGTTTCTTGACTTTTTCTAAAATAAGGATGATTAATTTTAGCAAATTTGAATCTAAAATGTAATTTTAGTTATCAAGCTACCATAAAACAACAAAACATTAAACTCAATTTTGATTTTTTCACTAAAAGAATTCATTTGGACTTTGAAAATGGGGTTTTTTATAAAAAATCTTAAATGTTGCATATGTCAGAAATTATCAATTTTCGGACATAGCATATAATGCCTTAATTGACTGCAAATAAGCTCTACTTTAACCTCTTAGAAGGAATGTATCGCATTACCAATCACCCTGTATATACCACAATGTCGTATTGAAATTTACTCTTGTATCAACTTTAATTAATAATCACTTCTTAAGCGTCATAAAAACAAAATTAAACTTCAAACTCATAAAATTAATCTCCCAACCCCATCAGAGATCCGTAGCCCCAGTGTAGTGTTGCAAATATTTGCTTTATGTAAGTAAAGTTGGGGACAAACAGTATGTACGTACAGTCTAGCTTGGGAACACTGTTGCTTTACTGTAGTTGGGTGCCACGGAACACATGTGCAATTAGACACGGGTTTGTTTCCAACTTAGTAAAGCTTTTTGGGGACAATGCTATAAAATCATTGATAAAATCTGAAGCTTCAAGAAATGAATGTAAATTTATTGTACTTAGATATATTTTTATTTCTTTAACCACAATTTTTTTTATAATATAGGTAGCATACGAGCATGCGGGTCACCTAATGGGTAGTGATCACCGCCGCCCATGACTACCCGCAACACTGTGGGTGTCGGGGGTGTGTTGCTAACCTTTGAGAAAATTTGGCACCTTATACTCACCGAACGAAACGCAGGAACATCGTCCCTGCTTCACGTCGGTTTTCTGTGCAACAGGGGTATTTCACCGGTCGAGTCAGCCCAGTAATCGCTGCAGACAGAGCCTACAGCTAGACTCTACCACTCGACTCTACCACAAGTCCGCAATAGCCTTCACCATATATTTCTGAGTGACTTCTTGAAAGCACTCTACATACAGCGCGTTCGACCAATTGCTGATCGTACCTAGTAAATAGGTGTATACCGGAACAAAATAACATCCACATTTTAGCCCTATCTCTTCTATTACAGTGAACGCGGTACAAAAAAACTTGCAATAATATTAGAGACTTCAGTCTATTCGCGTTAAGAAAATAGTGACAACTACAGGATAAGGGTGTATTTACAGTAGAGTAAAAGTACGAAAGAAAAATAATAATTTTATAAACAGTATTTTCGGACATGCCGCATGCACTTGCTGTTTCTATGACTATGCTCTCCACAGTTGCATTTAAATCACACAATTTAAAGTACTTATAAACATTGTAAATTATGTGTCTCTTTCCACTATGGATTATTGATCGACTTTTATTCTTTGGAATTGGTGAAGTATTCATTTTTTCAAAATTTATCGTTGGACAAGTCACGCAAAATCCACATCCGTTTTCTTCGAAGGTCAGACTTCAACTGGTCACTGTGAACTCGACTTTTTAATTTCTAGCATTTTAATTGGCTGGGGGGCGTGGCCAGGCCGGCTGACAACGATCACTCACTATTTTCTTAACGCGAATAGACTATAAGCTCTCGCATAAAAAACAATCTTTCAAATCATATAATTCACTTTTGTTTTAAAATGCAAACGCTATCAAAATCCCCACACACTTCAGCATAGTCTACAGTGAAATTATTGCTTCCATGCGGCATCCAACACCAATTGGTTTAAGATAAAAGGTAAATGAGATGCGACGGCCAAGCGGGACATTGTTTTAAGTCAAACCTATTCTGTTGTTCGTCGTAAAGTTCACTTTTAATTTCGGAACGCGCCGGTAAAGACTCGTTTTGTGTGGCGCGTTCAAATTATTCATATTGTGTTAACTCTTTTGAAAATTTGAATTTATTTGAAGATAATTATGTAGCAGTATTTTTAATGGAGTTACTTAAATATGTCTTATGCACAGTAGCTTCTGGCCTGCGGTTTCGCCTGCAGGTAAATTGCTTTACATACATTACGTCATAATAGGAATCGCTATACCAAATTTCATGGCCCTAACTTTAACAGTCACTTTATTATTTTATAAGTAGAAATATCAAAGTAGTAGTTTTGTAATAAAGTAAGCCTTTGCATAATATAAATCATACATTCAAAAATGTTTGCATAATAATTCGAATTATAATACATATCACAGAGATTTATTAGTAAATTTAAAATTAACTGAATTTAAGGATGTGAAGAAATAACGACAGACGTTTCATTTTTACAACATTATGCACCATCGAGTATTGCTATTAATAAAAAATATAATTTAAATTAAGAATATTGAAATACACTACCAGACACTGTGTTAATGATGAAGTGCGATAATGTGTCCTCAGCTTTATATTTTGTTTTAATGACACTAGTAAATGTCCGCGAGGAACCACAGTGTGCACCGGGGTTTATGCGGCACCAAACTTTTTTTATTACAAACTAGTGGCCGCCCGCGACTCCGTTCGCGTGGAAGTCGGATTCCCGTGGGAATAAGAAGTTTTCCCGCGGTAAAAAGTACCCTATGTCCTTTCCCAGGTTCAGTTCTTTCTACATACCAAATTTCATCAAAATCGGTTCTGTGGTTTAGGCGTGAAAGCGTAACAGACAGACAGACAGACAGACAGACAGACAGAGAGAGTTACTTTCGCATTTATAATATTAGTAGGGATTGAAAACTACTGGTAAATCTCGTGAAAAGGTGGTTATTATTCAGTATTTATTAATTCATGATTTAAAGAAGATACCAGAGGAGTTGAAGACGATGGGAAAAAAGCGACTCGCGCGCGAATAGTTTCGTTTCATTATCAATAAGCAACTTCAAAAATAACATTTGTTATGGTAGAGCATCAAACTAAAAAACGTTTGTCATTTTGGTCTGACTTATTATTGGTTCATGAAACACGTTGTGACTGACAAGACAGACAGATAATTTTAAGTAATGATCGCGGAAATCTTAGAAGTAACAGACTACCTTATCAGTTTACAAAAAAAAGGAAAAAAAACGGTGACCGTAAACCTAGTTAACAAAGCAATAAAATACCTTTCATATCAATAAATTCATAAAAATAAAAGAAATATGCAAAATAAACTATTTAAATTCCATTGAGTTTTATAATCTGAATTCAGGTGCCGTAAACCATAATGGTGTCTAATTTATTGCATTTTAAAAAGTAATGCACTTTTTTATGATATGATTTCTTTATGATTGGCGTGCAGACTGGAGCTATTTAGATACAAAGTTATAGGGTCAATAAATGGCAGCCAAGCATTTTGTTACACTACTATTACTGATAAAAAAATGTAGAATAAGTTTTCAAATTTAATTAATGTGTTTTGTATCAGCGCGATCATACACCCTACTTATTAACTTTGATAAAAGCTTAGGAAAAATATCAATCAATATCATTAAAAACTTTCAAATTATATCCATAACTTCAATTACACATCGAATATAACAAACTCAAAATCCGCCGAAAACTCGGGAAATCTCCCGTTAAGTCGCGGCATCTCCGAGTATCGGGCAGATTTGGTAGCACTCGGTCATTTTATTTATGGGTCGTAAAGCTACGTGCGCCTGCAGTACATCAGTGTCCTGGCGACTAACTACAGCAGCTGAATAAAACGACATGTACAAATACTGTTTATAAACTTTATTGTTTTTTTACATTGATGAGTGTTTAACTTTCTTAAAGTATCCTACTAATATTATAAACGTGAAAGTTTGTAAATATGTATGGATGTTTGTAACTCTTTCACGTAAAAACTACTGGATGGATTTGGATGAAATATTACAGTAATATAGGTTATACATCAGAATATCATATAGAATACTATTTATCGCGGGAAAACTTCTCATTCCTACGGGAAACCTACTGCCACGCAAACATACATCCATACATTTATGATATTAGTAGGATAGGAAAATAAACCAAATTGACTAGACCCCCAAATCGATTTTTTTTAATTAACTTTTAATAGTCAAACGTTACAAATAATGACATGTTCATGATTCCACGACAGTACTTCTCCAGTAATTTTATTTAACCAACTAAGTTGTAAACATTGGAAAACAAAAGAATGGGTAATGAGTACCTCGAACTGAGTTGATGTACTCGTGAAAGTTTGCGCCTGAGAGGGTGTCCTACCTCTAAATTAGCCTGTCTGCAGTGTAGCTTTGGATACATTTAATTATATCACTATTGTGGAGGTTGAAACACAGCTTATTAACAGTTTTAACTCTGCTTGGATTTATTTTTAAGTTTGTTTTGGTTTGATTTTAATCTCAGTAAGGTTTGGGACATGATTAGATTTTTAAATAACTTATTTCAATCCATAAATGTATTTTGCGTATATAATAATATTACGGGAATACTATTTAAAATAGTGCTTGAAATATGTAGCAGTTTTTTACAGAGATTAGCTGCCTGTTTTTTTATTTAATGATATTTATAATTTAAAAACGGAACGGCCGGCCATTATCTTACGTCAAAATGGCGCTCATTTTACTGTCTTCCCGCCAAAAGTCATAAACTCTTTCTTGTTCGGTCTTAATTTCTCAAGATTACAACAACTGTTTAATTTATTCACAAAATTTGTCCCATCCTGAAAAATTTCCTTCACGATCGCCAACAAAAGAATGACTAATGGTTTTATAAAACAAAGTTACATTGAAACAAACTTTAAGGCTTTCTAGGACGTGAATTATTATCTCCGAATTTTCCTTTCGCATTTTTATATTCGTAATTACTATTTAGGACTTTACAAAGATTTAGATATGCTTGTAGACGAAAAAAATTAAAATGTGTAAATTAATATAAAATTTATAACGTTCTTAGGCCCAATTCCATTTTAACCTGAGTTAGCTAACCCGAGGTTAAAACGTTCCCTGCAATTGGGCCTAACTGATAATAATTTACTATAAAGTGCTTATTATTTTAATTGGAGCTATTTATACGTAATTATTTCAGGTAACTATTATTTAAGTTACGTAAAAATATTTGATATATACTACCAACTTAGAAAGTATATCCTACTTATATTATAAATGTGAAAGTTTGTGAGTATGTATAGATGTATGGATGTTTGTTACTCTTTCACGTAAAAACTACTGGATGGATTTGGATGAAACTTTGCAGAAATATAGGTTATATACATCAGAATAACACAAAGGGTACTTTTTACCGCGGGAAAACTTTTCGTTCCCACGGGAAACCGACTTCCACGCGAACGGAGTCGCGGGCGGCCACTAGTTTATAGTATATGACTGAATTTTCAACTTAAAGCCTTTATCGTAAGCTATTTTCCTTTAAATAGGTCTGATCCAAAACAAAAAACCAAATACCGATGTTTTTTTTATCCATTCAGTAACAATATAACTCCAGTTTCAACCACATCGGCAGCAATTCCTGCCTTAGCAAAAATGGTCAAAGCCTCTCTTAGACAGTGAAATGTGAACAAATTGTGGGTCTAACTTTAAGGATAAGCCTGTGTCAATTACGTATTGAAAAGGGTCGATCTACCAGCGACAAATTGAATGGCCTAAGATGAACAGCAGAGTGCCATCGATTTTTACCACTGAAGGTCTAAGCTGGGCAATTATTTTTGGATACCTGATATGTGTCACGTGATTGAAAAAATGACATTTGAGGAAATCCTACTAATATTATAAACGTGAACGTTTGTGAGTATGTGTGGATCGTACTAATATTATAAACGTGAACGTTTGTGAGTATGTGTGGATGTGGGATGTATGGATGTTTGTTACTCTTTCACGTAAAAACTACTGAACGGATTTGGATGAAACTTTACAGTAATGTAGGTCATACATCAGAATAACATAAAGGGTACTTTTAACCGCGGGAAAACTTCTCATTCCCACGGGAAACCGACTTCCACGCGAACAGAGTCGCGGGCGGCCACTAGTAAACTATAGATTTTTAAAGTTGAGAAAGTAGGTATTATTTTTTTGTATTATGAGAAGCTCAGTCGTTTGATACGACATTCGACTCGATAGCTATAAAACAACGTTTTGACTGAGATCGGACCTGTAGTGTTTTAGTTGTTCAATTAAATGTCATGTTGTTCTGATTATAATCTTGCCTTGGAAGGACGCCTAACAAATTTATCACACGAAAGGAGTAAGAAGAATGTATTTGTTTCAGTTAATATTTATTTCTTTTTTTTCGCAGTCATATACATTACTGGCTTACTACTTCAATGCGAGTTTTCGAAATATTTAAATTTATCATTATTATATTTAGCTGGGTTCTTCCCCAATCCGTTAGAATAGTTCATTATTTGCAATAGGTACTCATTTTATTTTAAACAATATTTTAGAGATTCATTTATTTTTATTTTTTATTAAAAATCACCTGGTGTCATTGAGTTAGTAAATAAATTCAAATCAAATCGGTTATTATGACTTACATTTTAAAATTCATTATTAACAATTTATTATCTAAATAATCTGTACAAAATCAAGCACATTTAACATCAATTCCAACTTAAATTTGATAATTCAATTACCAACAAAATGGAGTATCTCCGTCAGGAGTGAATTGTTCGAATATTTCAATTGTCCATTTGCGAATATTCGCATGAGAATTTTGGAAGGCTTCTCAATTTCAGTTTCCCGATACCGGATGTGAATTAGATTACCTTCAGCACAAATTGCTACATTTCCGGTCAGTGATAAGGAAGTATATTTGGGCCGACGTTAATCAGACCATTCTGATGTATGTTTTCGTCGGAACGGTGTTTCAGCGTGTTTTGTTAAGTTGGTAGTGGAAGATTTGTATGACAGCAATATTAACTACTATGTAATATTCAAATGTGTAACAAAATTAAGAGAAATTATCTTTTGAAAGTAACAAGAAATATAAAGAGAAAAAACATATTTGGTAACTAGTCTAGTTTTTAAAACACAGAAATAAGTCAGGTAATTTAATAGTGCTTGTGTGCTTCAGATTTTTTAACAAAATTGCAGAGATCGTTGAGTTTATTTACATAGATATTTTGGTTTTATTTTTCCCTTTAATGCATCATATTAAGGCTATCAATTACGGCCGAATATTTTTAAAAATGGAACACTATTGTAAAAATAAGTAAAAAACAAAAAAAATAAGTCCTATTATAATTATTTTAGTGATTAAAGTCCAGAATAAAAGGCTTGGTCTAAAAACAAAGGAAAGTTTTATAAATAATTGCTTCTATTTATACATTTGAAATTTCTTCAATAAGCGCCGAGTATCGTTTGCTCATAAATTCCAAAAGCTGTTAGAATAGATTTCTCCAAATTTAAACAATCTCGGAAACAAGAATAATAAGAAACATTCGGTAAACGGATTGGCAATCAGTAACGCGGAAAACATTCATTTAGCTTAGATAATTTTGTAAGGTATGCTTCCCGAAAATGTACATTCAGAGACTCAATGACATACTGCAATCAATTTAATAATCGATTTTATATAGTAACTGATGTAAGAAAATAAAAAAAACCTTATGCGAATTATTCCCGCTCATATTTAAAAAAAAAGCAATGCGTAATTTTAATAAGGTTTTACTACTATTTTACTGTCAGATATCATATAAAGATAGAGTTTTGCCTTCTGCTATTCGTTTAGAGTTTTCTCATAATATATACGGGTTTTGACATTTTATTACAATTTCTATGCTTTTTTTTCTAATAAAACTGCTTCCTATAAAACTTCATGAAAAGGTCTGGTAACCCTGACACAAGGCGTTTGTAAGCCGTATTCATTCTTTAACCAATCTATACTAATATTATAAAGCTGAAGAGTTTGTTTGTTTGTTTGTTTGTTTGTTTGTTTGAACGCGCTAATCTCAGGAACTACTGGTTCGAATTTAAAAATTCTTTTTGTGTTGGATAGACCATTTATCGAGGCAGGCTTTAGGCTATATAACATCACGCTGCAACTATTAGGAGCGAAGAAATAATAGAAAATGGGAAAAAAACGGGGAAAATTATTCATCCTTGAGGGCTTCCGTTGCATGCACTGCGAAAACGGTTCTAGAAACCAAAAATATATGTATGAAAGAATTAAGGGAACTCTACCGCGGGAAAACTTCGCATTCCCACGGGAAATCGACTTCTACGCGAACGGAGACGCGAGCGGCCACTAGTATATAATAAGGAAGCAACATCTAAGATGTCAGAACGGATGTTTGGCCTAGTGTACCTCTCGCTTCAATAATAATCCTCGATCAGAACCGTTCTTACATCGTCAGGATTATATCGAGACAATTACGACTGTTTATAAACAGACGTTTATTATACGCAAACGTGTTGTAAATATTTATTCAGACCTTCTTGGATCAAATCAAATCAAAATTCTTTTATTCATCATAGATCAACGACCCGCCCACGCTTCGCAATAGTAATATTTTGGCCGATTTTTTTTACGAAATATTGATTTTTAGTTAACTTAAAACAACTTTTCTATATGTTCTTAATTCACAAATTTAAATGAATACATTTCCTAAAAGATTGAAGAAAGAGAAGAGCGAAAATTGCATTAAAATCCGTTACGCGGTTTAGGTGGCGATAGCGGACAAACATATAAACAGACAGAATTAGCTACTTGGATTAATAGTATGTAATGATGAACGTCAATGTTACAAACTTTGTCTTTACCTAACCGTAGACCGAGAGAAAAAAAGCCGGCGGAAAAAACTCCCAGCACTCTTTTTGGAAATTATACAATCATAATTTAGTATTTAACACCTGTACATTAAGTGAACATATAAATTATTTTCTTGTACCTGCCCGCTCAATACTATAAAATTTAAAAGTGGATATATATAATATATAACGTTATAAAAATGCACAAAAAACTATTTTTGACGCAAAGCCATTACTGCTTGTTATATATAAAAAACTAAGGTCAGGATATATACCATATTTGGTAATATGAAGTATAGAAACAAGTTGTAATGACACACTTCACAGACTGCGATTAAAATTTAAATAATAAAATACAATTAGGTACCTATTGTTTTGAAGGGTTGCCTTTTTCGAAAGCGACCAAAGTTGGTTCACAATATTTAATACGATTTTAGATTTAATCCCATACTTTTATTGGAAACTCTTCCTAGGATAAATTCTGTGATATAGCTTCAAGTCATAACAATCGGTATCGTGATACAGAATTGTCTACCCAGAAGAACATTTCCTTCAACACACTACACGTGGTAACTAATCGAAGCATTATCAAAACCGGGTCTGAGAGACCCTCTCGGCTGGAAACTTGATAAACTTGTCGCGCCCGACTAAGGGTTAATTTACGACGAACTAGCTGACTCGTAAAAGGTTAATGTGACTTTTGACTTGTCATAATTGAAAATGGACATGTTAAGAAATAATGGGGTTCAAATAGGTGGATGTTATTTTTCATTTGTAGTAAAATAATTAAATACAGAAGATATTATGTCGTTTTAGTAGTTACAATTACCTACCTGAGTATATAACAGCGGCGCGGTAGCTCAGTGGTCAGAGCATTGGACCGGTTATCCAAAGGTCCTGGGTTCGATTCCCAGTCGCACAATGCTCGGAGACCCGCGTTCCTTTTTCCAGTATCAATAACCTCAAAATTAACAAATTAGCATTTTGAAGGCAAAACTAAAAGTAAAATCTAAATACAACGTGCAAGACTTTGTAAAACACGTCAGAGGAAAGCGCTAATGAGCTGCTTACAAGCGTGCTTTGTTTAATATCCATACTACATTATGGTCCCCCAAACTATTTAAACTAAAACCAGTTTAAAAAACGCGTCTACATAAAAATCTATCTCATATCAACAAGTTTCCGTAACGCATTTAACGTGAAATTAATAAGGCCGTTTATGGTACAACGCTTCTAAGACCATGTCAGGGCAAAAAGAAATATGTATTTATGTCAAAATTAGCCAAACAATTCTTAACTTACGAAAAGCGGCGGGTGAACAGTTAGTTACAATACCTACAATTTAAAAGATACAGGATCGCATAAAAGAGCATAAATAAAGGTCGTTCATATCTCCACACGAACGCCAGTTTTTCCTTCAATTCTTGGAAGCCACCATGAATGTCACGGCCTCTAAAAAAGACAAAAACAGGCAGTTTCCCGTGCGTGCATTGAATGTAGATTTCGGCCGATGAAAGCCTTAATCGGCTTGGCAAGCAACGGACACGGAAAATTGAACTTTGAACGATGCCACCATTGTTATTGTAGCCCGAACAAAAGGCCGAGGTGATTAAGGGTGATTATTAATTGCAATCAGGCTTACGCGGCCGTTGATAGTTTATTAAATCATTTATGAACGTTAATGGAAAAAATATGGTGTACTGAATATTTTATTGAAACTGATTTTGGACGGGTAAAAATATGTTTTAAAACCAATTAATTATAGTTGTTTATATCAAAATTCGATACACAAACAGTTGACCTACTTGTAGTTGGGTGTTTTGTGGTCTTTATGTATAGTTCAACTAGTGGTTCGCGTAGAAGTCGGTTTCCCGTGAGTTTTCCCGCGATAAAAAGAACTCTATATGTTATTCTGATGTATGACCTATATTACTGTAAAGTTTCATCCATATCCGTCCAGTAGCTTTTACGAGAAAGAGTAACAAACATCCATACATCCATACTCACAAACCTTCACGTTTATAATATTAGTAGGATTCTCCTGAAGGCGGTTTTACCCACGTGGGAATAAAATTAGCTAAAATTAGCTATTTACTGTATTAATCAATGTGACTTGATTACAATTTTGCTTTCTACTGGTGAAAGAATTAAAAAAAACCCCTGACATTCAAACTCACAAACTTTTCCACTTTCTACATAAGTAAATAAAAAAGTGGAAAATTTACTTAGTGGTAGTCATTCCTCATACTTTGTTTGTCTAAACTGGTAAAAATATCACCTTAGAACAGTTATATCGTATTACAAACATACAATTTATTATTTAAGCTATTCTGTAATAATTGAGTACTCATGGAAACCACCCGCATTATACGGAAAAAGAATAAAGAAAAACAAAGGAATTTCTTAGTACACTATAATTAAGTTAAGCCGCAATTAATTAAGGCAATTTTACAGCTTAATATATAATTATTTGTAAACAAATTACTTTTGTTTATTTTGATAGATAACATTAAACAGCATGAATTCATTTTCTGAATTGGAATTGTAAATAGTTCATAGAAAACTAATACTGAAATTAACTAATAATTAGTTTAAATAAGGTCCCAGTAACTGCATTGATTTTTAAATGAAATGACTGCAAGCGAGTTCTGACTATCCATATATGTATACTTAATTAATTTGAGTAATTTCAATATTTTTGATAAATCTTTTGTTATGTCATTTTAGTGCAAACAATATTTTGAGTTTTAAAATTATTATGGTTTTTATTTTTTAATTAATTAATTGTGCCGAAATATCGGAAAATAACAAAAAGACTATATAATCATGGTAAATATCCCGTAAAAAGTGTTGTGAATATTTTGAGTACCTACCTAACTGAAAATCACACGCTATAATTATATTTCTGGATGTCGTGTAGCGTAAACTTTAAATATCAGTAAAACGTATATATTTTTAGAAAAGAAATAGGAAGCAAGTTAAATAAATAACAACGTCAGAAAATAACATCGGTTTACTTATTCAAATATTATTAACAGAAATACAAATAAATCAAAGAAGTAATTGTTCACAATAATTAAACAAAATGGCTCACGTGACACAGAGTTGCCGCAAGACGTGTGTCTTTGACAACCAATGAGAAACAAAAGAAGATCGGTACGTCACAGGCATACAACTTTTTAAAAACTCTGAGTGACCAAAGAGGTTCACTAGCTTTTTTAACTCCATTGAAGTCACCGCGATTGTCATTTGATTGTTACATATAAATATTTTTTTATTATGAATTTTTGCTATTTAGCCCAGTACGGGCACGCAAGGGTCCGGGCGGGATCGAACCCGTGTACCGTGGAATTGCGTGTCGATTCCTACGCTGTGGGGGTCTTAACTGAGTCAATTGGCATTATTTGTAGGTTTAGGCCAATTAAATAGGTATTAATGGAAATGGTTGAAGTTTATAAAAAAAAAAACATTTTTTTACAAGTCTGTCTTGTTATGTATGTTTTGGTACTCAAGATAGAGTAAAAATATTAGCTTAAAGCTAAAGCTGAAATAAATACAAGTATATTTAAGAACAATAATATGTACATCTTTGCTATTATGTGTACCTTTCTAGCTTCAGTTTGTTATACGTTATTGACAGTCTACAAAATATTATTTGCTAAGACGTTATTTATCAACAAAATAATATCAAGTAAATACAATCATTTGCTATATTCCTAAGCATACAAATAGTATATGTACCTACAGCTAATTTCGTCCTGAAAACACGGCCGCCATACAGAAAGTCGTCAAACATTTTTCTGCGAGTGTATGAATCGCTCCGTTTGAGCGAATGTTTGATCAAGCCTAATCCCTCCCACGTCAGGTGAGGGAACTTCCAATTTTGACTGCCCTTACCGAGGTAGGATAGGTGTGCCAGCCAGTATACCGCGCGACGCGCGAGGGTTCGCACGCAAGCGGAGCTCTCGCCGCCCAACAACCTATGCCACGCTCGAAACCCGATCAACGAAAAAATAACGCTAATTAACTTAGAAATATAATTGAAAAATTACCGAGGGAAAACGAAAGTGTACTAAACAGAGGTTTAAAGAAATCTTGGTGGTGACAAGTTAAATTTTAATTTATTTATGACGGTAAATATTGTTCCTTTCGAGTTTGCCGGGTTACGTTTACTTAATTCTAGATGTTTGTTTTGTACTATTTGAAGTAGTTTGGAGGTAGTTAAGTTAATGTCATTTCTTGACATTTTCCGGCGTAGTAGTTTATCAATTTTAATTGTTTTGGGACTTGGAGGTTTAACTATCGATATTGAGGTTGAAGTTTTAATCCTATTTGTGTTGTGACACGAATATCATATTTAAATGCGACCTTATTAGTCAGTGTTATTGATTTATATTTATTATTTTTAAGTCACGTGAAGAAAATTAAATATGAAATGAACGTTTGTATGCGGTGGAATAAGTATGTAAATTAATAATTTATTAATAAACCATATTTAGGTAAAGTTAATCTAATTAACGCATTGTTTGATACTTTTCTTGCAAGAAAGTTTAACCAGAAATGGATCCAAAAGTAGATAATCTTATATATCATGTTCTATACTCAATGATTACGGCGTGTTTTTTGTATGTGAAAAAAAAGATGCAAAGAAAAAATGGTTAGAATAAGTATAAAAAAACTTAGGCTCAATTGTGACTTGCAAGTAAAGGAAAATGGTGAAACTAAGATAGTGGTCTGTGATCGTTGGTGATAATACTTCTTTGCTGTGTCATAGGATACAAATGATATTGGAAGTAATAACAAACTGCAAGAATAGTTTGGCACAGCCTTCTTTCTTGATAAGCTATGATTATTGTCTATTACATTTTGTGGTGGCATTATTCGCACAGGTGAATTAAATATTTATGAAAATGCTCAACTAAAGAAGCTAATAAAATTAAAAATGAGATTAAATTTAGATCAAATTAATTGATTAAAAGAAATGTGTTTTTTATTGAACATTATCTATCTAATAGGTGGAATTTAAATGGAATATGAAAGAAATTTTACTTTCGAATTTGTCTGTTTTGTAAGCTTTGGTGAATATCATTATTTTATTGAGGAAGAAATAACAGGAATATCCTTTTTTATGCAAGTTGTTTATTAGTTGTAATTTTATAAAGAGGGTGCTATATGTATTAACTAAACAAAATACAGGTAGATATATCAAGTTTGAAAGCGTCACATAGACAAAGAATAATATATTTTATCAAATAAAAGAATTTTAAATAAGGGAATTAGTAATAATGATATAGCAATTTATCTCGCAGTGTACGTGTGATATTTATATACGACTAGCTTTTACCTGCGCGGCTTCGCACGCATTAAGTTCGGAGTAAAACTCCTTTCCCTGTACTATGTTATTATACATACAAATCTTTCTCTTGGATCACTCTATCTAATATAGTTTTAAAGGTTTAAGCATACATAAGGACATAGGGACAGAGAAAGCGACTTTGTTTTATACTATGTAGTGATGTATTATATACGATGGATTAAATTATTAAACTTAACCAAAAATCCTAGAATTTCTTTCAGAAAATTAATTAACATATTGTTAAAATTAAAACGCAAATTAATAAAATATTGGTATAAGAAAGGAATTCCATACATCGCGATCATAGCAAAACATTTACTATTTATACGTTATTGATACTTTTTTCTTTGTGGATGCTTTTGTTCGGTAAATCAAACGATTCGTTTAGAGTGATAGAAGCCTTTTAACAATGTTTTAGCAACCTGTCGCTCAAATTGTCGATAGAAATATCTTTAGTTCAGGCTTAGTCATCTTTTAATGTTAAAACTACAACTTGAAAAATCCTACTAATATTATAAACGTGAAAGTTTGTGAGTATGTATGGATGTTTGTAACTCTTTCACGGAAAAACTACTGGATGGATTTTAATGAAACTTTACAATAATATAGGTTCATCATCATAATAACACATAAGGTATTATTTACCGCGGAAAAACTTATCGTTCCCACGGGAAACCGACTTCCACGTGGACGGAGTCGCGGGCGGCCACTAGTTTATTTTATATGAAAATAAAGTTGTTAAACTTGCAATTTAAGTAAATTACTTAAAATTTTTCAGTAACAGCCTATAATATGAATTTGAAACGTCCCATTAGTTAAACATAGGCCTTTTATCTTCGGATGGCGAGATGTATTGAGCCGTAATCCACCACGCTGGCTCAGCGCAGGTTGGTGAAGTAAACAACTTACCTCTCTAAATTTCTGTATTAAATTGGGATAAATCTATATTACCCTCGATCGCAAGAGGCCTCTTAAGTAATCCTTTATAAAAATGAAAAGGCTTTCACGGAATTCAAAGATCAATCAGATTTCCTTCACAAATGTATTTCAAATTAAAGCTTTTTCTATATTATACAAAATCAAAATATATTGATACTGATTAATATAACAGTCATTTTTGTAAATTTGAATAAGGTTAAGTTTATTTGTTCGCAAAAATAAGATTTGAAAATCGAACTAAGAACCCATTTTTTTATAAAAATAAAAATCTAAGTCAAACTATTTCTTTTATTATTAATAGGTACTTACTACCTTCGCTTTACTCATGTTTAACAGTTGTATTCATCTTAATTAAAAGTTTTACTAAACCATGTTCTAATTATTTCATACACATAAAATTTTTATGCATCTACGCCCACTGGTTTCGATCGACTACGAAGCGACTACGGGTGTGCTACGCCGTAGCCCTCTTTACTTGCGTAGCCGTAATATTTTAATTACTTTAGTAATTGACGGAGCCATAAAATATAAATTTTAATTATTTTTTCACGTTTCTCTTCCTCGTTCAAGTCTAATTTCATTTTTTAATTAAATTTGCAAAGTGTTATTTTATGCAGTTTTTTTCCTACTTTCTTATGACATTTAGAGTCGTTTGCAATGTTTTTGAATTAAGAAAATAATAAAACGTAACTATTTGGTGTTATTTTTATATTTGCTAGGTTTTTTATTCGAACTATTAATTTTGTAAAAAATTATAACGCAATATCTCAGTGTATGTACATAAATTTTATCATAATTTACTTAGGAAATTGGATTTGTTAATAACAAAGTTGCATTTCTCATTAAAAATTCCTTGCTGTTAACACGATGACCTGCCCTAAGTACACTTTGAAATAAGGGTTTATGTACTTTGTTTCAGGTGGCGTTGAGAAGTGACGGGGCTCAACATCTCGTGAATAATTTAAAGGGATACTTAGAAGGTGTCCAAAACATACATAAACTTACCTAAGTTAATATTAACTATACTATAAAACTATTAAATTAAAAAAATATATAGATAAATACCTAGCTTAAAAGTTATTAAATGACTCAAGACTAAGTCAGGATGCAATAAAAATAAAAAGTTGCCAAAATTATAGCTTAGCAATAAAACTTGATACAGCTGTTGTGTAAAAAGTTATGGACGCTGTAAAAAATGTTATAGGAACTGCGTGAAATAAATTGTAAATAAATAATATTTGACGTTAAAACTCTGACGTTTACCGTTCACGGTAGGAATAATATTATAAACATGCTACAGGCATAAACAAGAAGAACATGAAAAAAGTTTGTTGAAAAAAGGTTTACTAGTACACCACTACTGGCCAGTTATAAAAACAAAAGTAAAAGAAAAAAAAAGAAAACCTGCAATGTTGACACGCGTGTCTTGTTTCTTTCAAATTCAAACATCGAACATTTAAAAAAAGATAAAACAAGGAGTATAAATTTATAAGATGCGTAGTTCATGTGTAAGAAATATGCGTGTGATGATGGTTCGTGGTGCGTGGGGGCGGCTGGTGGTGATGGGGATGGTGGCAACCGTGGTGGTGGGCACCGGCGAGTGGACTGAAGATGCTGAGGATTTGGGTATGTTGTTTTTTTCCGTTGTTTTAGTTTTTTCTAAGCATAATTAGGAATTGTATGAAGTTACTGTCCAGGACTAATTTAGCGTGGATTACGGCTCAGTCTCTGTTTGCGGGTTGATAGAGAGACTAGAGCTAGAATATAGATGATAATAAGATATTTCAGTGTATTATGACGTTATAAGCGATCTGTTTTGGGAATCTGAGTTTTCATCTCATTTTGGCTTTTGGTTATGTAGACTCAAATATGAAAAAAATGACATTATTCAAGCATCACGTGATTTTAATTTGTTTCATAGTTCGACGCATACATAATGATGCGATATTAAAGATGATGTTGCTTAACTTACAGAAATACAATGAAGTAATGTTGTTATTTTAATTTTACTTAAATTATATTAACATTATCTTTGTTTTCATTAAGGAAACCTTTCTCCAAATGTTACATAAAACTTTTGAAATTAATATATATAACTAGGTAAAAAAACGTATTTAAAAAACTTCTACGTGGTTAAGAAGAAGCTATTACATGCATCAAATCAAAATCAAAATCAAAATTCTTTTATTCATCATAGATATGTAACATATACTTAATGAACGTCAATGTTACAAACTTCGATTTTACCTAACCGTAGACCGAGAGAAAAAAGCCGGCGGAAAAAAACTCCCAGCACTCTTTTAGGAAATTATACAATCATAGCGTGTACATTCAATGGACATATAAATTATTTTCTCGTACCTCAACTCAACACTATAAAAGTAAAATAAATATAAAACTGCTAATACGAACTAATTAAGGCCTTCTTCCCGCACCACAATTCGGAAGCAGAGCAGACCGTTTCCCGAAGGCGGCACCTGATCACAAGTATGACGTGTGCTCCAGCCATCGATAGACACAGACTCCGATAAAAACTTTACTTTGAACTATGAACCCTCTATGTAAGACAACTATTTTTAAAACCAGTGTCATCCGGAACTAATTTAAAGTCATATAACCGGTTCGCACTGGTAATATAAAGTCCCGCTCCACAAATAGCAACACCGCAACAGAATAGAAGAATTTACATTTTTATTTGGACGCCGCTATCGAAACTCCCAACAAAAGTTTGGCCGTCGCGACTGCGCCAATCTTTGATCGCTTCCGTATTTCGCTGTACCTGAGATAGACTACTTAAGGTTGAGCACAATTCTGCATTTAAATATTTAAACTTAATTTAATGGTTTTAATTAAATTTAGTGAAGATAAATTGAAGGAGAAAGAATTGGATCAACAAAGCTGAAACATGGATCGTCTTTAATAAAAAAACAATAATCTATTTTATTGGTCATTTGCCGATAAATGGGACTCTATTTATTGACACTTGAAACCTTTTGGAAACTATTTTCACCTGAAACTTGTAATGTTTTGCTGCATACACGTTCAACAATCAAACTGAATTGATAAATCGAATATTATAATAAAAAACAAAAATGATAACTGCATAGCCATTTTCTGTAAAACAAAACCTGACTCGTTAACACTACGTATCATTTAAAATATGAATCTAGTTACGAATTGATTAAAAAACGAAATGAAAACGTGAATTGCAATCAACAGCCAGTCCGGCGTCGTTCATTTGCAAAATGGCTGCCAGACGACTAAAAATGTAGGTTACCAACTTATAAGGGAAATTTAATCTGGTACTTATGTCGTGAGATGACGTCTTAAGACAGGCTATACTTATTGCAATGTAGGAACTGGTTTTTCTCTTTGGCTTGCATAGGCAACTCTTATAGAAGAGGTTTCATGATTTACTTAGTAATGAACTAGCAGCTCCAAAGATTAGGTTCTATTATAATAAATAAGTACCTATTTTCGCGGTAAAACGTAGTCTATTTCAATCTTAAGCTGTTAAACTAACTCTATTCCTATATGCAATTAAATTGGTCCAGCCGTTTTGTCGTGAAAGCGGAACATACAGACCGACAGACAGACGTACATACTCGTATTTACACATTTATAATCCTACTAATAGTATAAACGTGAAAGTTTGTGAGTATGGATGTATGTATGGATGTTTGTTACTCTTTCACGTAAAAACTACTGGATGGATTTTGATGAAACTTTGCAGTGATATAGGTCAAACATCAGAATAACACATAGGGTACTTTTTACCGTGGGAAAATTTCTCATTCCCACGGGAAACCGACTTCCACGCGAACGGAGTGGCCACTAGTATTCTATATAGTGAGGATAGCTCATGGCTACTTCCATAGTAGATGTCACTAAATATCCATTCTTTATTCAGACAATCCTAGCCTTATGTATCGTATGATCATATGACTTTTCTAATGTTATTTCTTACTTTCAACCCTCTTAGCAGAAACTATTACCTGATTTTTCAACTGCAAAACTGCGTACTCACGCCGAATGTAGCTGTGCCTTTACGACGTTCGGTTTTTTCGTGAAAACTGGCATCAGGCCAGACAATTTCTTTGTCTACTCAAGTACCATTGATGCAGATATTTCCATTATTGGAGAAGTTATAGAATTCTTCGTTTTAAACGTCTTATTTGGGGACGTTGGCAGGCCTATTGTGTACGTGCTGTGTGGGGAATTCAATTACTACTGTTGATCTTGATTTTACGTTTCAAGTGAGATACAAATACGTATTGGAGAAATACTTTATGTATTTTACAATGTTGGGCAAATATCGACGGTATTGACAGTACGTTGATATGGTTTGTAGAACGTTTTCTCTATATCAAAAAAAATATATTGAAAAACTTATAATTAGATAAAATTTAAGTGTAGTTTCTATTTATAAACACTGTAATGAAGTTAATAAGAATATAATGAAAATATTCCTTACAGTGTTCCCCAGTTTCAAAGCTTTACTCCTGAATGTTTTTCGCCACTAAATTATCACGGCAAAACAAAAGAAGCCCGAAAGTTAGCTTAATGATGATGACGTAATAAAAACAGCAAATTATTTTCTCCATCTGGCAACAAACTAAACAAGGGCTGAGTACCTTTAGATTAGGGTAACCTCACATCTTAAGTAGAGTGTACTTTTAGGCGGAAACTTTTTGTTCCCTAATGAATGATCAATAAACATGGGAACAATTTACTTAAGCGACCTTTCGAGAGGAGCCTTAAGAGGGTTTTCTCAAACTCGATAGCGTAGGTGACGTGAGCTTGTTCTACTTAAACTGTAGGGTTACCATGATTAACGTAATTCTACAAACTAATTCATATTTTTTAAAATTTTTATGTTCCATATAATTTTATTGATTTTTTGTAAATGTGTCTTCGTAACTTTGATAAGAGAGATTTTCATAAAGTCAAAGTCATTTTATAGCCGAATCAAGCAAATTGACAATGTTGCAAAGACCTTAACGTAAATTGACTATAAAAAAACTAAATTATTTAAACATCATTCCTAGCCTTTTAATTTGCAATAAAACCCTAACGGCGGCATATAAAAAAACCCCTAACTCAAACTCTATCAAAGCAGCTCGTTACTTCTCAGCTTTAATCAATTTTATTGTGTACTAACATTGTTCTCATTAGTGGTAACCCTAGAAAGGGACATCAACAGACCCTTGTTGCAACCCTATTTACGAGACTTCGAAATGATTAGCAAAGGAAATTGACAATGGTGCTTCATCCTTCAGACTTGTGCCTACTAAGGTAGTTTTAGTTGGGAAGTAGTTTCAGGCAGGTACTAAACGGCTCGGGATATATGGAAATTGGTGTTCTTAATACTGAGGGTATTATGTTGGAAGGATAGGCAGAGATAGCAGGTGCGTGTTTGATAGTTCTAAAAATAAACAAATCATATTTTTTCACACTAGTTAAAAATAGATGGCGCTGACATCATTACAATAGTAATAGTACTGGCGTAAGATCTCTAACACCAGAATAAAATCTTGGTAAGGCAATTGCAAAGATGTGGAGACGATGCAATTATAATCTAATTAAATGGTTACAAGTTTCTTTTAGTAACAATAAAAGCTTAATGTATAACTAAATATAATTTTCTCGGTAAATTTATATTGTAAACCATTTCAAAGTTAAATTGTAAACAACCAAAACACAAATTCATTTAAAAACGTTTTTGCACCGAACAAATTTGAAATTCGAATGCGCAACATTGTAACAATTTCAATAAAATCACACATTGTCGAATTACCCTAACTTACCATCTGACATGTGGATACAAACGTCAATTTGTAAATATCTCGATGTTGCCACATAAAAATATCGATTATTCAAATTGAAATAGCAACATTATGCAGATTGAATAACAATGTTGCCGCCGAAATATGTTGCTGTTGGAAATTTTCATAATTATTCAACATTAAACGGCGGGAGTTTATTCAAAAAGTAGGTCGTATTGAGTTGCATTGGGCGGTAGGTGAGCTGCGGGGAACGGCGGCAAAATATAATTATTAATTACGGGTACATACGGTGTCATGGACAAACGTGTAATTTGGTACGTGGCAGTAAGCGTAGCCAAAAAACTAATGTAGCAGTAAGTTGTTAAGTAGTTTGTAGTTACTTTTTTGAAGTGTTGAAACCTAGCTGAACTTAAATTTATTTGTGTGTTAATAATTTTGTTTTCATTAGGGAGAAAATTTATTAACAAAATTAACCTTTTGAGAGAAAATTTAATATTGCTTAGTAAATATAGGTATTTATGTCTTGAATATAAGCTTTGCAAATGGGTTTATGACATGATTTGCATTTAGATATTGTATGCTAGAAACATTTGATGAATAAACCAAACTCTACCGTATTTTCGGGCATTCCGTAAAACCGTACCATCGCGAACATTATAAATTGTGTCGTTATTTTAATCACTGTACGTTTTACAAACGATTTCATCGAATCCTTCTGCGTGTTTCATACAAAACCCTTTTGTTGGGCTAAGTCCGCACGCAATACAGGCGACTTAGCTGCCCGTAACCGGATAATACCGGTTGATTCCAACTGTAAAATGTTATAGGTACAATGAAGTTTGCTTAAGTTTGTTTTCAGAGTTTGACGTTTGATCTGCGGTTTAATTAAATGCGATATTAGAAATACCAAATTTCAGATAATTGTATTGTTTCGCTGGAGTTGGATAATCCATCCTTTGCTATGGTTGTTTGAAGGTTAAATGTATACCGAAGTAATTTAGGGTGTGATCGGTAATTTTAATCAGATTTTATGTTTTGTTTTTTATTGGAAAGACTAAAAAGACCCTAAAAACTAGTCTTAGTGTAATAGATCTGCCACATAACACAATTTACTTAATGCAATAGGCAGTCATTCTAAATACATGTTGGCCTAATAGCTCGCATGGAAGAGAATAAAAGGAGAAAAATGAAAAAAAAGAAAATAATAATAATAACAACTTTTAATCTAATTGTTTCTTAATTCATTTTTAACTATTAATCATGACTAGCTAAATACATACATAAGTAAATAAGTAATTTTAGCCCAAATTTCACGCGGAAAATGCCTCTAGCTTTCAATATTTTATTAATAACATTTATTTATTACGAAAACGACTTCGGTTTATTCCGTTTAAGAGTTTGCCATATCCAAGTTTGAGCGGGCTACGTACCTTATTAAACGTAATTATGTTCTGAATTCGAAATAATTGACATATAACACAGCTTCGATGTTTGCGTCAAGTTAATTAACTATGTGCGTTTTCATATCACCTACACGATCCCGATTGACGATGTTTAAATGTTATTTTCTTACTAAGGTATCTTCTATGAGCTTGTATCTTAGGTAGGTGATGGTAAAAAATGCATTGAGACTTGTTGCAAGAGCTGTTTTGACTCGAGAGATGTTAGATGATTTATTTTATTTATTTATTTACACTTTATGTACATACATTGAACAAGAAAGAAGTTAAAAATAAAAGATAAATAAAAACATATTAAAGGGATCTCTTCCAGCAGCCCTGAGATAGGAAAAGCTATATAATATATAGCTATGTAAGTTCATTTATCTAGGTGCCATTAACTATACTGTACCAATTTCTCTCGATTATGCGTACATACATGACAAAGCAACTCGGCTAGTTGTATAAAATCAAAAGACGGTAATGCTATAGTCAAAGAATTGAACAGTAGTTCGTTGAAAACATGAAAGCAGCCAATGGTGCCATGTCACTTGATTTATCTATGAAATACTTAACTAGTTTGATAATTGACAGTATTTATAATAACTTCAAAGGCATCCCTCTGTATAGTGATTTAGTAATATTAAGGCAAAAAGTACGACCGTCTATATCCTTTATTTTGTTTATTTCTGATAACAATTATTTCCCTATTTAAATAGGATTTACTACATTTAATTATAACAATCGTGTCGTTATCGTGTCGGATGATCTAAAAGTACCCATTTGTAGACGTTGTTTATGTTCAGTTAATTAGTGAGTGAGTTAAATAAAATTTAATGATGAGTTAATATAAGTCGATGGAATGAGCAGCGTTTCAATTTGGTTATTAGTTATTTGCAAATATGTTAAGAAGAAATAACGAAAATGTCGACATTGTGGGCAGAGTGAGTTTAAATATTTATGTTTCGAGCCATTTTGGCATATTATGGAAATTAAAAGCAAATAATTGAGGCAAGCATGTTTTTATTCGTGTATTTTTAAGTTGAACTGTCAGTCGAAATGGCTGCTTCGATTTTCGTTAAGAAACGTAATATTTAACCTCTCAATTGGCGCCATTCGACCATCACTTGATATAAATGAGATCTCATTGATAAATGGCGTCATAGGACCTCTATTTGCAACATGATCAAATCGATAAACCAACCAATTCCGCTAACAAATCGCTGTAGATTTTTCAATTCACAACTCGATTTAGATGTTCAATTCTTTTTTATATGAAACTTTTTTTATAGATACCTAGTTTTAAGTTTATTGACCTTTAAAATTCGGTGTAGGTACACATGGATATTACCAGCGGGCGTATGCTTAAAGACTAATGGTCCGATTACCTTAATTATTTGTTGGCGTACATATCAGAGTTTCCACCGCGAACCAAATTATATCCCTTTACCTACCTATGAAACCTGCAATCAATTGTCAACCTTAAACACATAAGCATAGGTTTCGGAATGAAATCCCAGTATTAATGGACTGTATACGAAATTATACACTACCGTGCGGCCTGCGGATGTGTACGGTGTTATAAATTTTATCAGCGAAATTTGCGTGAACTATATTTGGGGGGAGGTTTTTATTTTGGACTGGCAATCGTAATAGTTCCTGTTACATAACGCCGTCAAATTAGTAGGTTGAAGTTCTTTTTTTAAACGCTTTGCTTTTTCCACAATATGATATGCCAGTTTGAAACCCATTCTATATACAAGGGATCTATTTTTGAATCAAAAAGGTTTACATAAATTCATTTTAATTTTAGAACGAATAGAACGATGAACTACAGTGAAGTTGGCTTCCAATTACAAACTCTAAGTTTTGCCGGTTAAATCTTATTTCAAATCCGAACTGACAGATTCTATATGAAGTTAAATCTGGAATGTCATCGTATAAATCCTTAGAACAATGCAGTCATATTTTATAACCAGCGATAGAAGACAAAGGTTGAGGATGAAGGCTTTACCGCCAGCTGTGGCTTAAGTTTTTGACTGTTTGATAACTATGAAGTTATGATATGTACGCAGATAGCAGTTTGAATTAATTCCTTGGATGTTAATTCTAAGAGAATATAATAATTCAACATTCAACCTTCGTAGTCACGGAGTTATGATATAAATGTTTCTTTATGTAGCTTTTTTAAAACTGTCACATTTATATGCTACACCTGCATTAGAAATATGGCCTCCTCCGGTTTCCAATATGAAATACCCGCGAAACGTGAATACGAATTTTAAAGAAAACGTCTCGGAACAAACCGTCGGAGTTATTTAAGATTTCTATTACAATTTCACGAAATAGTTTCTTGTGGAATCCTGCGCAGAATAGTTTCGCTCAATGAGCGATTACACTTTATAATTGAATTTCTGTTCCGAAGCGGGGACATCCGTTTTAAAATTCCTTGAAATAGATTTGTAGTTGCAGATAGCGGGTTTCTTGGGCATTTTGGAATTGTAAGAGGGGTTTTGGAAAACCAAAGGGAACTTCATTTATTTAAAGTTTACGCTAGTCATATAAAGCGAAAAAAGAATAATATCTGCAATACTTAGTAGTTTATTTTCGTTGCCTTAGGTCTATTGTTACCAGAAAGCTCGAAAATAATACTAACTATGATACAGAACCTTTCTAAAAATTACATGTCAATAATTGAACTTGAGTCTAAAAATAAAATTGTTCAAGAAATAAGTAAACGTGTCACAAAAGCATGTATTTTCCACCGCGCTTACTTAATGAGCCGTTTGATGTTATCAACTAATTCTTAACAAGTCAATAAGGACTAAGTAAACTCCATACCCCACCTACTTTATTATTCAGACAACCACATAAGCCTCGTAACCCTAAGGGAATCATAATGGATGATCCTAATACAATCTATATAAATAATAATCGAGAATATTCTTCTAGCGAGGACAATTATTGTAGCCAAGAAATAATTAATCTTGCGAGCGAAATGTCATTAATAAAATATATTGTATTGTACGCGGTTTTAATGAAAAACAAAAATAGAACTGCTTACTTAACATATAATTTTATTTTACAGAAATTAAATATGGACCTGAATAATTAGGTTGCAAAATTTTGTTATATTGTAGTGTTCTATGGATCTTTTTAATAATCATAATCGCATTTAACAATGTGGTTTACAATGAAACGTATGTGAGATTCATAGTGCTTTCTATGCGATGGCTATGTTTATCTATTTATTTAAACCATATATAATTTTGAGATTTTAGTTTTAGTTTTTGGATTTAGAAAGCTAATTTACCAATTCTGAAGTTATAGATATATGTATAATATTTTTAATATGGATAATGTAACAACTGAACAAGCTAACCGACTTAGTATCTCACGAATTAGGGGTTTTACAAGTTCACTGACTGAAGTCATTTTATTTACTTAAGCATCGTATCAAAAATAAATACTAATGAAAAAAAATGCCGTCTTATGAAAATTATAACGTCCAACAAAAAAGTTTCGATCGCGTTTTCTGACACAAGACGTCGCCATCAGAAAGTACGTTGCTGACGTCATTAAAAACAGAATAATGAAACACCTGCGGTCGCGTCGAAGACTATGACGTCACGGAAGCGATAAGATATTTGGGGAATATTTTAGGTTATAATTAGTTTGGTGATTTGGAAAGTTGAGTGTATTTTGGGTTCGTATGTTCATGAAAAGATTTCAGGCAATTTCTTAAAAGGGCTTTCTTTACTTTCTCATCTTCTGGCCTTATAAATATTATTCCTCTAATTGTTAAAGTTATCCTTTTCTTCCTCCTGTAAAAGAGCTGATAATAACACATTTAGATGAGTGATTCATGACTGATTAAAAGACGTTCACATGTGAAGACTAACTTAAAATTTATTTGGATCACACATTTATCTAACACCGAATCTGAATGAAACAGAATATAAACATGATCTCATACATATCCCATCCATCGCTCCTAGTTCTTTGTTCTTGCGTCTCGCTCGCACGCTGGTCTGTATAAGGCAGGCGTTGCACAAATAATTATGTGCATACAATTATTTCCTAAGCGTTTGTTCGACACCACAGCCCCCCCCCCCCCGTCCCCGCTTCACCTTCTTTTTTGCAACAGTTTTAATTGCATACACTGAATACTAACGTGTGTGATGGAGTTATTTTAGTATGATAATGTGATGCTTTATTGACTTTTAAATTTTTGCAGTAAAGTGTGAGTTGACGAAAAGTTTAGTCTGACCAAATGTATAGAAAAAAAGTAAAAATACGGGAAATGGGCTTCCCCAAACAGACGCGTCTGAGAAAACTAACAATATCAAATCGTATCAAATGAGGCTGATATGTTGATCAATGATGAAAAACAGTTTATTTTTAACCCTTAAATTGGCAAGATGAGTTAAGTCCAAATTTAACTTTCTTTTTGTACTTTCTCGATTTGTTATAACCTAAAATGCATAAAAAAAAATCAAAAAAAAATCCTACATTTTCAGTTTTCGCGAAAATGAATGTTCTTCACGAATGACGTTGCCAGTTACTGAGTAAACTATCTATGTACTAGGAGAAGGACGTTGCCATGAATAGGACAAAATTCATTTATTTATTTTTATCATTATTTATTCAAAATAATACAATTATCCTTAATAATATTACTTATAAATGTGAGAATGTGTATGTCTTTCAGTTTGTATGTGTGTTTCGCTTTTAAGTAAAAACGGCTGTACCGATTTTGATGAATTAGGAATAACGGTAGGTCGACACCCTAAAAAGAAAATAGGTAATTTTTCCCGCAGAAATAAGCCACATTCCCACAGGAAAAGTCATTTTAATAAAACCGCAGGGCTAATTTTATATAAAATTGAAGAAAACAATATAATTTCGGCTTTTGAATGGCGTCCTGGCTAGTGAGATCAGCATGTCCCAACTGAGGGTAGTCGACTACCCCTGTCTGCCGGAACCAAAGCTAAAATCTTGTGCGAGCGTCTTAACATTAAGCACTGTAGATAAATCGAAAAACATGATCTACAATTAAATAAAAACACCCCTTATGTGGGTATAACACCACAAAATAAATAAAAACTTATGTATAGAGCTTGGCAATGTACTTCGTGAATACCGAAGTCTGTTTACCGCTTATTTGGCAATGGTATTTACGGAGTACACAAAATCTTGCGCGCCAATAAAGTCATTATTATGTAACTTTATCATAAAATAACTATAGTAGGCACCCACGTATCTCTTTAGCATGCAATGTAATTCCAAATAAATATTATTTACCAAAAAAATCCCTTGAAAATATCAATAATACGTCACCGGTTCGCAGACACATCGGGCCGCTTCGCAGAAATTTTGAATTTTACAGTTTTATATAAATGCTACCACTGATAAAATTAGTTTCTAACAAAATTAGTGAAATTTCATGTCATACCATATAAAAATATTTAATAATTTATAAATAAAAATTGTTGTCGATTTTTTTGAAATCAGTGTACTCCGTGTATACCAAAATCAATTTAAGGGTTAAAGAAGTGACTCTATTTCTTGTAATATTATACTTTTTTAACACTACTTATTGTCCTTCTGTATAATTAACCCACGCGTCCACATCCCAAATTAGGGTTCCTTACATTGCTCTTAAGGCGACTCCACTTCTAGCTGTCACCTCCTCATTGTGTCGCAGTATTAACGACAGCTCACAATAGAGGGCGCTCGTATATCAAACTAACGTCACTTGAATGTCTTCCTTCCTGCTCTGTCACAGACCCCGTAAGAAGTCCCCGCTTTTCTTCCCGCTCTGACAGAAACCCTGTAAGGATTCCCCGCTTTACTTCCCGCTCTGACAGAAACGCCGTAAGAAGACCCGCTTTTTTATTGGCCGCTTAGTGCCGAAATTGCGTCGCGGTATTCATATTGTTATGCGGTCTGCGTGTGGTGAGTTATGTTGCTTAAATATAAACTCGAGATTATTCAGTCTGGGAGGAACGTATACGTCGCACGTACTTGCTGTTGTTTGGAATCTGGTGGATGTTTTCTAGTAGTCGTTGTTTAATAGGGTGTGATATTTTGTCTTTGATGTGCGTTTATGGATTGACCAGCTTCTACCCTTCGGTGAAACCGCAGCTTTAACTTTTGGTGTCAAAAGTACCCCATATAATACTAAGTTTATTTCAAATACATAAAATAGTTCTTGCGTGAGAGAGTGTACAATACATAAACCCACAAACATTCGCATTTATTATATTATTAAAATGTTAGGTCTTAACGCGAGACAAACTTCGGCCCCACCTGTGCTTAACTGTTTTCATATGTTTTTCCAAAAAAACACACAAAAAATCTCTCCTTGCAAAAACCGCATCTATTTCGCGAAATTTACGAAGACAGCTCCCCACAAACAGGACAGAAAAAAAAACAAAAGGCTCCTGTCAAGTGGTGAAAACATTTGTTTCCTCCGAGGAAATAAAGTTGGTCCAAACTTCGTTAATGACTTTTTTGAAGTTGCCGCCTCCATAAGAGACGGTAAAGACGTTGGCAAGAGTGTAAAATACACTTAAGATATGTTATTTTGAACAATAGACTTTGAGGAAAATATTTAGAGGATAAATGAGTTTGGCTTGATTGAATTTCTGTACGACGTGACGGATTTTGTGTGGTAAGAGATTTTTTTGGTACCTATTAAGGAAATAATCTTGTAACAAATAGGTAAGTAAGTTATTTGCTAGCTTATGCCATTCAAAGATTCAGTAGCTTTATTTATAAATAACAAGATTTCATTATGTTTGAACTCGAATTTTCATATACCTACATGTTGGATATATTTTGCGATTTCGCATAGCATGAACTCCAACTTGATATAAGAATGATAAAAAAACGTAATCAGCGCTATAGATGACATGCTCATTATTTCCCCATAATTCCTCTAGTCTCTTTACACCTCTCTTCGATCGTGTTTAAGGATGAATCAATCTAATTGCACGTAGCTTAGTATCCCAAATGTCACGCGCAGTGTCTAATCCGATTTGTCACATTATTACATTACATCCGTCAAATTACCGAGTTAACCTCGCGCGCGTTCAATCGATTCTTAACCCCACGACGCCGGCGGCTGTTGAAGCGTCATCGTCAATACGAATCAATATATTCAAGCCTTTTTACGATTCAGTCATTCGCTTTTATTGAACGTGTACGTGCTGCGTACGTACATCATTCGGCGGCGATAAAAAATCCAAACTGCCTTTATACGGCATATGAAGAGAAAAAATAAAAAAGTTGACGCTTTCATTATATTCGAACGTTAAACGCGCGTTCTTTGTTTTTCAAATAACATTGAAACAAGCGTTTTGATTGTCGTTTTATGGAAGTTTGGTGTAATTGTGTGAGAGAGTTTGCACGTAATTTTGTTTCTGATGCAAAATGGAAGTTATTTTCCTACATGTCGTTTGTAGTTTATGAACTTGCTTCTTTTGTTATAAATTAATTAAGGAATTCTAGTCTTGTGCAACAGTTAACTTTATTAATAGTGTTAATTAGATCACGTGGCGTTATTATTAATATCAGATATATGTAATCGTGCTTATACATACGAATATAATTTGCTACTATCCGGCTACAGATAAAAAATCCGTTGGTATCATTTATACCAAAAATTAAATACTAAAAATTATATAACGATAGTTCATGATATTTCAATTCAAATATTTATATAATATTTACATAATATTTAATCCGTATTGTTATTTTTAAACCTAACAAACGTAAATAAACTAAGCCATTGTTTTTATTTTTATTACGTTTTAAGAACAGAGAAGAGTGGAGTCGGTTATTCTCTTTTTTTGGTACGTAGCATGTTTCTGCTATGGAGAGCTTGGATAAGGTAAAGGCTTTAAAATAATTATGAAAAAGGGTTGAATTTAATTTATGAAATGTTTCCGTAAAAATGTGTACATTTGAGATTGTATGAAAATACCTGGACAAGCGCTATTAATTAGTAAGAGCTCTTTTTGTTATTTTTCTACAACTGAGTAACTTGAATGCAATTATAACACAATCATTTTCCAAAATATGGGTATATTTTGTGACTATTAGAAAATTAAGATCTTCATAATTATGTTACCTATAAAACTTTACCGAAATCTGAAAAAAAGTCTCTGTGTGAAAATAAATAGCATTTTTTTATTTAACCAATCTCTCAGACACGACTGTGAGCGGACGTGTGTTACTGAATTTTTACCGAAGTGTGTGATGTTATCGGCCTATTTAACTGTAACATAAAATTATTTAAGAACCAGGCTTATACAATCTAGTATGATGATGTTCAAGTAAGTACATACGATTTCAAAAAATAAGTTTATGTAAATAGCTCAAAGGTGTCTATTTTTATATTAATTAACTATTAGTTTGGAAAATGATGTGTACAATTATAATTGGATTTCAGGGTAACAAGATGTTTTGTTGTTTTTTTTATGACTGTTAAGTTAGTATTCAGTTCTAATCCTGTTATCTGTTATTGTACTTAAGTGTTATAATAAAATAAAATAACCCCCAAATTGGAAACACCGAAAGATAACGCGCGAATTTTCTGTCTTTCTATACGAACGCCACAGAGTACAAAGCGTCGGTGTAGACGTGTAATACCACATACCCTATAGTTTACTAGATAGTGCATTGCGGATGATTTAAAGGCAGCTAGATAACATTCTTGATAAGTTACTGCCGGCGGCGGAAAACGGTGTATAGTAAGTTAGAAGGCTTTTTTATGGCTCTGTCTAGGTAGGGAAAATGACGGTAATTGATAGGAGCTTAAAAGCTTACGATTTTTCATAATTATAACGTTATGTAATTTGAAGAAGGGTTTGGATGATCATTTTAAATGTTGGTTATTATTTTCGACAAGGCTTTGATAGTAAGTTTCATGGAACATTTTTGCTCTTTGTTAGTAGTTCAAGTTAACTTTAAAAGTAAGTCATGTAAATATACCGTTTTTAGCCACCCTACATGCAGCGTTCGATCTTTATTGGTGAGCCTAAACTATCTATGGTCTTGCGACAAAATTTGGCTATCATAAAACCTCCTTTAGTATTCAAATTCTAACAAGCAATAAAAAAGGGCTCCAAACTTTCCAACATACGCCCTTCCCAAACCGAGCGTACTTAGTGACAATTTATCCTGAAAAAAAGGACAAAGTGAACAATATACTAAGCCGTATGGGTTTGATAAACGAGTATGAACCCGCCTATCTTTTGTCCGACTCATTTTCCTTGCTATGAGGACTATCTGGATGTCTTGGATCCGTAAGAGTGTCTTTTCATTTGTGAAAACATGTTGTATGTGGGTCAAGATCCTTTGGTGATATGGAATGGACCTGGTTAGGGAGGTAGCCTGGACGAGAAAGCGGATTACCCTACGTCGATGTAGCATTGATTCATAGACTACTACAGATGGGCTGCCATATAATCAGACCGCGTAGGGAGGCGTTAACTATTTTTATAAGGTAAAGTTAAGTTTTGTCGTTGTTAAAACATTTAAGTGGATTCGGCATTGATTTATGATTTAACTCTTGATGTATGCTGTTAAAAAAATACATTTCAATTTTGCCTTATCCCGTCAGTTTTATTAACTTAAAATTATGTTAAAATACTACGAAAACTTATCTCCTTACCTCCTTGATTTTTTTGTAAATATTGAATTACCTACATTAAATATAATATTTATATGAGTGTAACCCTACCTTTATAGGAAGAGTCCATCTAGAATTGTGTTGCGTTTTTACTAAAATGTGGCAGAAGTTTATTGTGTTTCGTCATGAACACTGTTAGCTGGATTAACCTGAATTATCTGATACTACATTTAATGTCTTTCTTTATTTACGTTCATATTGAAAATAGACCTAACAAACACATAATAAAACATTAATTTACTAATAAAATAATCATCAATCATCATGAATACTATATCTAAAACAGCAAATATATCGTAAATCGTACTCAGTTAATTAATCACTTAATTAAAACCCGTCCGCAAATATTTGCTGGAAACTTTAAAATTTAAATGCACTCGCCCAAAATACGGTAATGTGACAAAAATGTAAACGTCATTTCGGTCCGTAATGTGCTATGATATTTTTAGTCTGTGAGAATAAACTGTTTGTGAAATGAAAGCTTGTAAATCATTGTGTGCAATTCTGTCCTCATGCTACAGTCGGCTGACACGAATGTAGCTTGGTGTGGGTATGAAACATTTCGACCTTTTGCGCCTAGAATTCGGATATTTGACCGACAATACTCTTGGATTTTCGAATTGCGAGGTCAACAGTTTTGTCGGTTCCTCAATTAGTTTCGAATTGGCGCGGTTGACAGTTGTTTTATTTATTTGTGACTACTAAGTACCAGCGACTTCGTCGGCGTAGCGCGACTTATCTTCGGTGCAGAGTAAATTAAGTGATTTTCCCCATGCGGGAAAGAGACATTTCCCTGCTAAAAAGAAGCCTATTTTCTTCCCAGTGTGTCGAGATATCTTTATTTCGAAATATGCATTGATTGACACTAGGTACTACAGCTTTTAATTTATGTTCAATTGATAGCTCACTGAAAATATCCTATCTACCGTTGGTTCCCGATGTTGTTTTTTTTCATAAAATTTCTGTTTAATTTTAACTTAAAAAACCATCGTAATGAGTTTGTCTTCATCCAAAATCCTCTTTGAAACTGGATGCGGAGTACCGATATCGTTTACAAAGGCCTCGGAGTAATAGATCTCTTATCGCCCTCACAGTCACACCTTATTTAAAAATATGGTTTAAACCGGACTTTATTATTACGGAAAACCGTAAAATGGTTGTATTGGTTGTAAACATGGCTGTACTATTTAAGGTGTGTTTAAAACATACTTTTATTTTAAAAAAAAATATTGGATTAAGTTTTTGTATAGAGACAAATTGTATCCTTAAATATTTTGTACTTTTAAGACCAATGATATGTTATTACCCTTAAAGATAACTATTTGCCTGACCATAACGTATAGGAGTATATTATCCTACTAATGTTATAAACGTGAAAGTTTGTAAGTATGGATGTTTGTTACTCTTTCACGTAAAAACTACCGGACGGATTTGGATGAAACTTTACAGTAATATAAGTTATACATTAGAATAACACATGGGATACTTTTGCCGCGGAAAAATTGCTCACTCACACGGGAAACTGACTTCCACGCAAACGGAGTCACGGGCAGCCACTAGTTATTTGATAAATCAAAATCAAATGTGCAACATTAAAATAGTAATTTTAAACACATAATAAACTAAAGTATAAAATTACCGGTTAATTCAAAATACTCTAATTGTTATTTTCTCAACTAAATACATATTTAATAAATTTTCAATACCACCCAAAACTAAACAGATTTCGAATATAAATAAATTACCATTGAAGTTATCAAAGCGAGATTACATAATTATATCATTGTTCTGCACAACTTTAAACAAATATACAATTAATGTCTACAGAAGAACAATTAATATTATTTACGTTTTAAATTTATCTCGTTAAAAGTTACAAATCTTGTTTAATTACTAAAATCTTATCTTTATTTAAGAAAATATTCTTTATGGCTTCCGAGTACAATAATTTAAAGGCGAGATATTTTATCGTTTTACTTCACTTTAGGAGCTTTTCAGGATACTCTTCATATTTATTTCATGGATAGCTTTAAATATTTTCAGCAGGTAATTAAGATTGTAAAGGGTAATATTGTGTGTTATTTATCTGTTAATTATGTTAATAAATTTTGGATGAACATTTGTGTTAATTATTATTTGAGATAGATCTCTATTATTTAAGACTTTCGCAAGATTATTGCTTTTAAAATAAACGAACTTATTCGTTTTAACAACTTATCTTTACCACACAAATTACAACTAAGACAACCTACATGGCCTTAAGATTTATAATAGTTATCTTCCATCTATCATCATTGATTATTTTCACAAAAAAAAACTCGCTGTAACATTTTCATCGCACGCATTCCTGCATTACTTCTCAGATGATCTCGCTTCGTTACGTCATTTTCTACTCTCCCTCATTCGAACATCAAACAAAGGAGCCTCCTCCGTAGTACAAGTCGTTAGGGCACTCGTGGCCCTCTTGTCTCCATTTTAAATAAGGACTTAAAGCTACCTGCAGACGATTTAATGAGCCTCTCAAACATTTACCTGTTAATAAGTACGTCCACACACTTGGGCTTTGAAATATGCTCGGACTTGGCAATTTGTGCCTCAAGCCTTCTGCGATTGTATGGGAATGAGGTTTAGAAAATCTTATTGAAAAAGATAGATAATAAAATAAATGAAAAGACGTTTCTAAAAATAATTTGATTATGACTTTTTAGACAAGACAAGATTTTTTTAGGTATTTAAAATACAACATTCTGAATACAAATTAAAATCGAGTTGATCATTTTAAGACGATGGTAACAAATGTAAAAAACTTCTCGTAAAATTGACACAACATCCGATACATTCTTTCTCCAATCTTTGTTATATCAACCATTAAAGTGCTTTGAGGTTAATAAATAAAGAAATAGCCGAGCATCGATCAAAGCCCTCAGGTGCTTTGGGGGTTGAAACGTAGGGGATGAACTCCCCTGCCTGGATTCTATTACGTCGGTGACGCTAGTTTTTGCCCCCTGTTTTGCGGCGATGGTTGGAAAAAATGTCTGGCATTTCACACTAAGAGTATAAAAGAGATGGGGATTAGATTAGAAAGAGAAAATGATCGCGTGATTATTTACAGACAAAGAATTGTTTTTAATTGTTGATATAAATTTATGGAAATGATAGAATATTGAGTAAGTTTGGAGGACTTTAATTTACATTATAAATTAGTTTGAGCTAGGTTACTATAACAGGCATTCTTCGAATTTCGTAGAAGTTTGTCTTCTATGAAATTGTATATTGTGTTAGCTAACATTTACTTTGAAATCATAATCATAAGCTATAGGAATTTATATCAGATTCAGTACAATTTCATCATGATAAAATATTTTGAATCAAAAAATATTTATTTTATTTTTAAAAACTAACCTTGTGATTCTGACCAAATAAGATGGCTCCGAATTTAAGAAAAACATTAAATTAGTTAAATTTTGTGTGTTTCAAGGATTTAAAAGCGTCTTATTACATCACATTTTATTACGTCATTCAAACGATATCGTCGCCATTGAAGTCGTACCGTGAGAATCGACCATAACGCCAGAAAAGGTGCCACTTCTTCACATTCAGCATTCTACCCACAAATGCGTATTACAATGAAAGGTTCTATTCAATCGGATATATTAAAGTAATAATGCGTCAATAAATTAGCGTAAATGTCCCTATGGGTATAAAAAAGGGCAACTAAAGTGTCATAGATCGTAGAGAATGTGTGAGCGTTTTGTCCTACCTAAGGATTAGGTGTGTTTACACGGTACGGTTTATTCCCGGTGGAATAGTTGCTGCTAGACTAATGACCAGGCGATTTGACAAGAAAAACATGTTTTATTTAAAGATAAAGTTTGTTCATTTTACGGGCTCTTACGTTATCATGTTAACTCAAGTAAAACGTCAAAAAATAACTAAAATGTTATTTACAGTCTTTAATTATCCTTAATCAGTCTTAAATTAGTTAAATATCTAGTCTAGTCTCTTAAATTTATGTCTTCTCAATTACACGCGACGCCTCATTTACCTAGACATAGTTGCAGTGTTAGTTTCATGTATCAAATAATTCCCAGTTTCAATTACGTTACAATTAGCGTAACCTCAAACCGGTTGGAACCGGTGTGAACCGCATCGTGTGATGCAGCAGAAACTCTTAACAATCGTTACAGTAATAAAACAGGGATAGGTCGTGGATTAAGCTCGTTTATCATTCCTGACTATGGCCGTTTTTGCAGTAATCATTCATATTTTTTCCGTCGTTTTGTGCTTCCTTTGCGTTTAAATGCCCCTTTTGTTAGCCGCCAAGTCTTTTATGAAATTAAGTTTTTTTTAAAGCCTCATTGGCTGTTCGTGTTGCGACGTTTGTTGATGAAGTGGAATGTTTTTTCGGTTCTGTTTTGTAATGGCTTTATTGTTTAGCGGGTTTTCTTTATCAAGATCTTAAATTGAAACTTCTTGATGCTTTTGACGGGTTTTGAAACCATTCGTTTTTAAACAAAAATTGACGTCAAGCCTTTTCGCCTTTGCTATTAAAATCCTGACCTTTTCTAAGGTAACCTTGAACAAACTTAGAGCGCACTACTTTTTATTCATGAAAATCAAAATACCTTTACGATCGCAACAGCGTCGGCGGCAAATTTTGTGAATTAATGAAATACCTTTGCGTGTAAAGAGCCCTTTAAATTCTACTGGCGTGTTGTCAAATCAATTAGTCAAGGTTACGACTAAAAGCCTATTAGGAATGTAACGTAAGACGCCAAACAGCGGTTACGTAGGGAGTTCTGTTTTTTGTTAATTTTTACACGATTGGGGGAGTTTAAGTGTTCTATTTAGTCGGTAATAGCTGTTTCAATCAAGTTTAATTTCAAAGTCACGAATATGGTTCTGCTTTTTTATAGTTGTAATGGAGGAGGCGTTTGCCTTCCATCTCACCTGAAGGAAAGTGTAGACGAAGATGCTTAAGTTCTTTTTTATTTATTAGAAATATTCACTTACGAAAACTATAGTACCTACTTCAATATTACTATTAAAAAATAATAATTCATCTTTTCAGTATACGTCTCAGTTGTTAAAATAAAAATATATCAAACAGTTCTTAACCCATCACTCAATAATGTTTTTCGTTTCCTGTTTCCCCCTTGTTTCTTTATTTCTCCAGGAAATTCATTTGAAACGTACAAACTAAAACGAAAAGATTGTAAACTGTCATGGCTCGTGTCCTAAATCAATTAGAGGAAGAAGCGAGGTCGGGGTCTAACTCAGAGTTACGGGTCTTGGTGCGAATGCTGACCACTGAGCCACTTGTTCTTTATCTTCACTGAAGGGAGGGAAAGAAATAAAAGCAATGCGTTTAGGAGCTATTGTATTTGATGGTGAATTCGCACTAGAATAAGTAGCATTTTTTTCAATTTTTTTTTACTATTGTGAATGACTATTGACTCCAATGTCATAACGTATTGCTCTGCAATTTTTTTTAACTTAGGCTGAACGTGTAAAAACGTAAAAGACAACTTAAAATAAAGATATAAATTAAACGACCATTCAACCAAATAAACCATTTCATTCGCTAAAACTTCAATACTGCATACCTACTGACACACACATACACACGCTAACCTACATCCCCGTTACTTGTTTTAAAAACTTCCAAACATCCGAACATTACCTAACCCATTGCAAACAGCAAGGGACACACCTACCAGCGGCTTGAACATAAGTTATAGTGATGTCTTCCACGGGGTTACCAGTAAAGTTGCCTTCCCGCGGGAACCGAGAATCACGGATCACATAAAAACACGATTATTTTACCTCCCCCTAAGGGCCTTAACGTTACCATGCTTTTAGGAAGGGTACAAGAACGTGTCTTTATAGACCTGCATTAATTTTTAACAAGCCCTTAAATAAATGTAGGGTACGGACGCGTTATAACTTCGAAGGTGTTTTTTTTACTTGAACAGTTCTTTTTGAAGTGGAAATTTTAAAGGTTTCATTGACAATGAAAATGAAAATGGGTGAAACAATATTGACTAAGATGGAATTACTATTCAGACGGAGATATTGTGAAAGAAATAAACAAAACGAGCTTTTCTAAAAAAACAATGGGCACTCATTTGTTGCAAATTAATTGCTGTGTAAAAAAAACAATACGTACAAACCCGAACTACTAAACGACTTTTTTACCCTAAATACTTTTTCACCGGTTTCACGCAAGCAAATGATTTGTTTCCATTACAAATTGATTGTTTACAGAGGAAGCGCCAACGGAAACTGCGTCGCCGGATACGGAATATAAAAAATAAACTAAAACTTTTGTTGACTAAAAGTTTAGCATTTTGTTTCCACAGAAATGTTGAATTGAACTGAATTGACAAAATATTGCAGGTTGAGTTGGTAAAAGTTGTAAACAATATCTTATTGTTGGGAATTTGTTTTGAAAGTAATTAGTAAAAAAGTATACCTACGTTTTTGAGGTAAAAACTCAAAACTAACCATAGACTGTTTTTTGTTAACTTAATATATAGAGTTATTTTTAAACTTTGTAGTAGAGACTGTTTTAAAAATCACCCTGTATAAGTATTGCGTAGAACATATTATATTCAAATGTAAGTTACCCACATATAGTGTACTCCTTATCGTAAATAACTTGGTCATTTAAAAACTTAAACATTTGGTTAATTTCCGAAACAGTCGCGTGTTGAATTACTAATAACTTATTTCGGAGGTAATTGCTAAATTATTCATTAAAAATTCTCCGACAAATACTTAATTACGCTGCAACAAATTGCTAACTGCTAATTTGGATGCATTAAATATGTTTTAAACAACAAAGGAATTGTAATTAAGTCAATATTTTACTTAAGTCGCTTAGGTTTAGTAGATTAGGAGATAGCTCTGTAACTGTTAGTATGTAAAAAGTTGCAAGAGTTACTTACAATCAAATAAAAAAAAAGATTAGCTAAAAAAACTGATCAGAATTTTATAAATGATCTCTCAAAAACTTTTGTTAAGTTTTGTCTTTGAATACGATTTGAAACAAGAGCATAAAACGACACTCCGAGTGAGTACCGTTTTATTTTAATAAAAATAAAGTAGTTTTATGTTAAGCTGCACATTTGACATTTGATCCCTGAATATCATTAATTATAAGCTAATATATTCCTTTCTCGATTATCCTCCACAGTACTTGATCGCTATTTAGCTCTCTAGTCCCCTCAAGGATTGTAGCCAATACAAGTATGTGACACTCTCGAACAGTCAAGTAGAATGCCTGACTCAGGAAGATATTAGCACCACTTGCAGTGTCAGGTTAATCATTAGAATGAAATTGGTTTAATTACTCTTTTTTATATAATTAATGCAAAAATATTAGAAATTCGAAAGTGTGTTTTATGCTGTGTGTGTTGCTTAAACACGCAAAAACTGCTTGACAGATTTGGATGAAATTTTTTTTTGAATGAAATTTGGATAAAAATTTAAGCTAGTTACAAATAAAAGGACAACCATTTACATCCAAACACGGTATCAAGTCAACGTGACTCACAAGTCTTGTCAAATTATAAGTTAGTAACAACTTGATTACAACTTCAAAGGGTCCGGAACTGGCCTGTTAGTTAACCGGCAGAACGTTCCAGGGATTGTATGACCCTAAAATAACTCATTAGGGACGGCTGACCAGATCACATCCGATATGGAAATAGAATATCTTAAAGAGTTAAAGGTGAAATGGGACTTAGATAAATATTCTGCAGTAACGTTATGAGCGGAGATATTAAAATGAAGAGATAGGTTGATAGTTTTATGAATGAAGAAATTGATATTAATGTTCTTGATGATAGTTTATTCAATGAAAACTTTCAAAAATGCAGTTTCAGTAAAGTTATTTTTTATATTATAATTTTAAAGAATATTTTTTTGCAGAATTTACTACTTATCATAAATCGTGTATTTTTCTTTTATTTTAACTGTTAAGTGTAGACGCTTAACTTCTTTTTTTAAATCTAAGCTTTTCATCATCCCACTATTTAAGCACTTCTTCACTCAATCAACAAAAGCGATTGAATCATATTTCCACACTCTAACTCGGTGCATTTTGATAGATAAATAAATATTTTTGCTATTATTTACACACTACAAAAGCACAATTTCACACAATAACAAGTAAGTACATTACTCGGTACACACCCAGATATTTTTTATTAAATTAACCAAGAGGAGAACGAACAGGAAAGTAAAGTTAACGTAACACATTGCTAGTAAACACTTTGAGTAACGTTAACGAAACGTAAACTCAACGTTAATATCGATTGCAACACGTTAAATAAATATACTTTAAGGTATCCGATGCTTTCATTGAAATTAAATGACACTGTGAATATAAAATGAATGAATTGATAGAATGAAACTATTTGTATTTACTCATGTTTGTCTGCTTTTCTTGTGTTTTATCATTTTCTTGTCATTGTGTAAATGCATAAATTATAAATAAATTCCTAAATAAATGAAAGAATATTTTTTAATCGAGTTGTTTTTAATTAAATTTGTTGTTAAAATTTTGTGGTTTCAGGATAAATAATCGTTTAGCGGTAAGTGCTTTGTAAATTTACAAAAGTTATGAATAAGTATGTGGTTGTAAGTAAGCCGCTTTTAATCCTTCTCAAAGGAATTATCTTAATCCAAACTACCTTTTTAACATTAAAATTGGTGAGTGTTTTGCTTATCCAAAATAATATTTAAGATTATGCACATACTAGTGGCCGCCCACGACTCCGTTCGCGTGGAAGTCTGTTTCCCGTGGGAATGAGAAGTTTTCCCGCGGTAAAAAGTACCCTATATGTTATTCTGATGTATAACCTATATTACTGTAAAGTTTCATCAAAATCCATCTAGTATTTATGTGAAACAAACATCAATACATCCATACATCCAATACATCCATCCATACATCCATACTCACAAACTTTCACGTTTATAATATTTTTATAGTAGGATATTATAAATAAAATATGTATTGTATTTCAGTAAAATTTGAAATAATTGTATAAAACAAGCAGATACAAGAAACATATTTTTGTAAAGTATAAAACTTAAACGACACAGTATTGGTCCGCGCACCGATAAGGGCGCACGCGTCATTCGAACACGAGTGCCTAATCTGTGTTTACGTTCGCGCGATCTATATTGCTAGCATAACAAACCGGTTTGCTTGCGAGCCGGTGTTTCTGACAACAGGAACAATGGCCGAGAGTAGCCGTTCATACTCAACAGTAACTCAAAATGTTTCCTTCCCTACCAAAGAACAAGCAGTATTAGTTGATGCCATGACAGATGTGCTCATAAAAGACTACGCTCATGCATTTGGTAAACTAATAGAACCGTCACATATAAGATACCTAAGTAGAATGTCAAATAACCGTGTCTGCGTATTTGTTGCTTCGAAAGAATTGGCCGATGAACTAGTGGATAAACACCAATGTATTACAATCAACAATCAAAAAATTCCAATTAGGCCCCTGATTTCACGGAACAAAAGAATTATATTGTCAAACGTTTGTCCAATCATTCCCCATCAAGTTATTGAAAATAAATTAAAAGAGATGAACATAACGACGGCGTCCTCAATGACATTCATCAGAGCTGGTATAAGTGATCCTGGATTTAACCACATTTTAAGCTTTAGGAGACAGATTTATATAACCCCAGAAGATGTCAGCAAACTCCCTGATCGATTACAAATAGATTTTGACGAAACTTCTTACTGGATATACCTGACCGCGGAAAGCATCACATGTTTTATTTGTAAACAACAGGGCCATATTGCAAGCAAATGCCCCACAGACGCACAACAGCCTTCAGTTAAAGATAAGAAACCCGCTCAACTAGCCAAAGATGACTGCTTAAGCACCGACTTCACCACACTACCAGCATTCAAGAGGCCTCATCCCCCCACAGACCCATCCACTTGTTCTTCTCTTCCGACGAATGATCCACCTAGTACGGTCGAAAATGAATACGAATTCGAGTTCTCTTCTAGTGACTCTTCACAGGATAGCCTTCACCGACCGGAAAAAAAAAGATCAAAGAGGTCCTCGGGTTCCTATATATCTACTTTGGAATCGGATGACATTAGATCTGCCTTGGAAAAATCTGAAGTTAATTTCCCTATTTCGTTTACTGAATTCCAGAACTTACTAGAAGAGACACATGGAAAGTCAAAAATTCAAAATATCATTCTTAAATACACAAACAACTCGGATGATTTAGTTAAGATGTTACAAGATATCGCTCCAAAATTAAATGTAAGACGTATAAAGAATAAGATTTACAAAATCATTCAAAAAATTAACACTTTAGAAGCGTAATGTCAGTAAGTCTCATCCTGGTTCTTTTTCACTCTTTTTTTTTATTTATCTTCTCTTTTTTTTGTTTTGGTTTTTTTGTTTTATTTTTTTGTTTCGTTTTTAGTAAAATACAAAATAATATAATTTAATTAATCTAATGGAAGTAAAAATTATACAATGGAATTGCCGTAGTATAACTCCAAAAAAAATTGATTTGGAAACCTATCTTTTTAGAGAAAAAGTTCATATTTGTATTTGTTCAGAAACATGGTTATTAGACTGTAACACTTTAAATATTTCCGGCTATCAATGTTTTCGGAAAGACCGGGAGGATGGTTATGGTGGCTTAGCTATTTTTGTTCATATGTCAATTCCGGCCAGGTTCAAGGATATATCTCTGCCCCGCAATAAGTTAGATATAATATGCGTTGAACTACTCAATCAATCTAATATTAAATATGTTTTAGGTGTTTATTCCCCAATTTGGATACAGACATGCAGACGCGACTATGATGAATTATTTTCATTGTTTGGATGTAAAACTTTTATAGGTGGAGACTTCAACGCACACCACTCCTCTTGGTCGTATTTAACAGATGGTAGAGGGCGCTTGATCGCAGAAAGTTCTTCAGACAATAACTTCCCTTTCTTAAACGATGGAAGTCCTACTCGGATAGCAAAAAACCAAGATTCAATCGTTTGTTCGTCCCCCGATATTTCATTTGCAAGTTCTGATCTATTATTAGACTGTTTCTGGTCGGTAACAAATGAGAATCTGGGAAGCGATCATTTACTCATTAGTATAAAAATTAAATCCATCCAGTATCATAAATTTTTTATCAAACGTAACATCAAAAAAGCAGACTGGGTCGGTTATAGTCAGTCTATTGAATCCAAATGTCATACTTTTTCTTTTAGTCGGGGTGTGCAGGATAGCTATGATGGATTGTTAGATATAATAAATAGCGCTGCAGATGAGTTTATTCCGGTCATAAAAACAAATAATAACCCTTCTTCAAAATTTAGACCAAAACCGTGGTGGAATCAAGAGCTTTCAAGGGCAATTGCGGAGCGAAGGCTTGCTCTAAAAACACTGCGTAAAAATCGTACCGTAGAAAATTACTCATTGTTAAAAGAAAAGGTTCTAAAAGCTCGCAGATTAATTCGAATGGCAAAATTAAATTCATGGCAACAGTTTTGTGACAGTATAGATAATAACACTACGAGCAGTCAGATGTGGCAAAAACTCCGATGGATAAAAGGCTATAATAGTAATCCGGGCACATTAACGGACGAAGAAGCATACGAATTTGTTTATAAACTCACCCCTGATGGAGTTGGATCCCCTCCACTCATACAAACTACAAATAATATAGAAAATGTAACTACTCCTTCATTTACCTTAGCAGAACTATACGCAGCGATTAAGCATAAAGATACCTCTGCAGGTTTGGATGGTATTGTCTATTCAATGATTTATCACCTTCCAACTAATTCCAAATCAATACTTCTGGATTTATTTAATTTAATTTTTACTACTTCGACAATACCCCACCAATGGAATAAAGTCAAAGTTATTGCGATACCTAAACATAATGGTTCTATTATTAAGTTTCGGCCCATCTCACTCATTAACTGTGTATGTAAAATATTTAATAAAATGATCACTAGGCGATTAGAACACTTTTTTGAAAAAAATGAACTTTTTCCAGATTATATGATAGGATTCCGCCGCGGTAGGTCTTGTGTAGACGGCTTGACGCGCTTGTCAATGGATATAGAATCAAGTTTTCTTAAAAAAGAATATCTTTTGTGCTCTTTCATGGATATTAAAGACGCTTACAACGGCGTTTCAGTAGATGTTCTAGTCCAACGACTTATTGAATATGGTGTTTCTCCTCTTATTTGCAAATATATAAAAGAATTCCTCTCATACAGATTAATGATTTACGAATTGATGAATGGAGAAGAGATATGTAGAGTTTGTCGTGATGGACTAGCTCAAGGCGACCCGATGTCCCCTATCCTATTCAACATTGTAAGTTTGAGTTTAAAAAGCCTTTGCATGAATAATAATATGAAAATGATTCAATATGCTGACGATTTTGTATTCTATTGTAGCAATAAGAACATCAATGACTGTGCTACACTTATGCAATACACTCTTATCAAATTTGTAAAGTTACTTCTTGATATTGGCTTAGAGATCTCTATATTAAAAACTAAAGTATGTGTATTTACTCGAAAATATCGTACTCCTCTCATAATGATTAAACTGAATAATATAAATCTGGAAACCGTTAAAGTCATAAAATTTCTTGGTGTTTGGTTCGATTATAGGCTAAGTTGGAATAAACACATTAATGAAATTGCACAAAACTGTATTAAATATATAAATGTTTTAAGCTTCTTATGTAGTTACAAATGGGGTGTTCACACTACTCATTTGAGAAAATTATACATAGCGTTAATTAGAAGTCGTTTGGAATACGGATGTTCTGTATTTGCTAATGCTAGTCCTAACTCCCTTAGGAAGTTAGATGTAGTTCAGAATCAGTCGTTGAGACTTTGCGGAGGATTCGTAAAATCTACTCCAATTCATGTTATGGAAAGTGAACTAAGTTTACCCCCTTTAAAATTTAGAAGGACATATCTGGTAGATAAGTACATTTTAAAAATTATGTCTAGAAAGTATGATCTTTTAATTGATAATATTTGTAAATTTGAAGACTCCTTAGAATCAAATGTTCGATACTGGAATAAACATAGCTTCCCATACACCGTAAACAGTTATAGACACCTCAAAGATTTTAAAATAAAAAGGTATACTGTCTGGCCTCCTTTCGAATTGCCAATACATTCATTTGACGTAAATTTTGAAAGCGTATGTAACACTTCTATTCATTTAATTGAAAAATCTAAAAAGAATGTTACTGCTGCAGAATTAAGAAAAGTTAGTGACGAGTTACTTTCTAAAAAATATCAAAATTATGTTCATGTATTTACAGATGGTTCAAAATCAAAAGATGGGTACGGTGCATGCGCCTTTTATGATTCACATTCCAAAATAAAAGTCAAATTTAGGATTCAAAATAAAGATATCCCAATCATGAGTATTGAATTAATTGGTATTCTTGAAGCCTTATCATACGTTGAGGATACTCATTATCGAAGTATAGTTATCTTGACTGATTCTCAAAGCAGCTTATTTCACTTAATTTCTTGTAGTAAGGGTGAGATGGCTAGATCGGAAGCATTTCTCATTATTAAATGTATTTACAAACTAATACGTAATGGGGTTAATGTCCGTTTACAGTGGATTCCTTCACACGTTGGAATAGTTGGGAATGAGATAGTGGACTCTCTGGCAAATACAGCACAAACAGATGGAATAGAACTTCGCACAATCTCTGAGTATTCTGATTATTTGGGACTTATAAAAAAGAAATCATATGAGGAATGGGATCTATATTTTCAACAAAAGTCTGTTGAATCTGGTATCTGGTACAGAACCATGGTAGCTAAGCCACCAAAACTTCCTTGGTTTACCAATAGCACCCTGAACAAAAGAGACTTAACCATTTGTTTCCGGACACGATCTAACCACATGAACTTGAATAACTTTCTCTTCTTAATGCGCAAAATTGACAACCCCAATTGTTCAGTGTGTGGTCAATCTGTGGAAGATCTGTATCACGTTTTAATAGAATGCGAAAGAAATGATTATTTAAGAGTTCAATTTATGTTAGACGTCAATTGTAATAGACTAGAACTATTTTTTGTAATCCATAGTATAATAAGTTCCAACTTTAAACTTGTGAACAGTGATAGACTTCTTAGTTTTATAATTCAATCATTGTATTTAAGAGATCTAGATATAAATTAGTACTGTAAGGCTGACTTAATCATTATGATGTATAGCCTTAATAAAGATATAAAAAAAAAAAAAAACTTAAACGATGATTGGATTTCAATTTTAATGTTTACTCCGAAATAAATTACCTTCTTAATTGAGTGGCTTTAAATGTCATGAGGTCCATAATGACGTTCAAAATAGAAATGTGTACAATCGTTCGCTCGTTACAAAGCCATCGTTTAAATTAGATTCTGACATTTAACCTTTCAAATATTACCATTACTCAAATTTGAACTTCGTTAAGGAATTCTCACATGAATATCACCTTAAAACCACCCCTGTGTTCGAAGTTGCCTCATTTTTGGTGTTCGCGTAAAAAGTCTGTTAGTATTTCAGTGAATTTTTTTATCTTACCCTCGAGAGATAAGTTGCTTAAGAGTTTTATTAACGACTGTTTTGACTTGGGCCGGGGAAGATTAGTCTGTACTGTCGTACAGTTGCTTGCTTACGTCTTGCTCCGTGTGCTTACTGCCTTATGATGATGCGCGAAGTTAAATAGACATACAGGGTGTATGCTTAGGCCAGGCAAAAACTGAGGGTGTTTTCATAGCGTGAATATAAGAAAAAAATGAAAATGGCGGTACGAACATTCGCACACCTAGGTCTCCAACAGTCAGAAGCATTTCAAAAGTGCATCTATCTTGCATCTTTAAACATTTACGATTTTTATAACTTTACGTTTACTTGAGATGTAAACTCTTGTTCAATGCCAAATTTCAAAATACTACCTACGAGAAGCACCGTATAGATTTTTGATTGACCCGCAAATGCTATCCGAATTGAACCTCCTTCTATTTAAAGTCAGTTAAAAGAACTGTATATTTATACTTAGGCTAGGCTAAACAAAATAAATATTACAACTGAAACTACTATTTAACTGCTACTACAAAGTAGGTTTTAGATAATTCGTCTTAAAACCTACGTCCAAAATTTCACCCGGCATAAAAGCACACCTTTTATGTTGTTACTATAAAGGAAAACGTGTAGGTGTTTAATACATTTGATTTGACGTGAAACATGAAAACATAAATAGGCATTAGAGGTTTCGAACAAGGCACTTCAGGCTAATTAGTTTTTAAATAGCAGTTTAAAAATACTTTACTACTTGCGTGCGTGATGAATTCGTCTGTTTTATTTGAGACCCAACCGACCGGGAAATCACTGACTATCCAATAATTTTGTTTGTCTGTGTGTTTACTCACTTTGTAATTTTTACTTTTGCGAGGCAATCATTTCGCGACTTCAGTTTCTATTTACTCAGACATTCAAGAATAGACACAATAAACCTAATACATCTGATAAATACAAGCTTAAATATTTAGACAGAATGTTTTGTGAAATCGAATCGCTTACGTTTATCTAAACAAAACAATTTTGTTGTCAAGATGGAAAATAAACATTAATTGTTGGTAGTGTTAGCAAAAAAAGTGAATTTGTGTCCTGCCGTTGGTTGGGCGTAAAAAAGCGTTCAGTCTTCTTCTAAACTAAAACGCCGTCCCTTGGGGTCATTGAACCGTGCTGTAATCGCCGTCATGCATCCCCAGGCATCGTTTATCAAGTCTAACTCTAGGTTTTTGTCCAACAACGCCATTCCTTCAGCTAGTAACTTTTTCTCTGGCTTTTATCTCTCGGAGCGAACTTAGCGTCCCCTTTAATTAGATTTTCCGTTCGAAGAACGTAAAATGCTGTGAAATTATTTAATATGCGGCGACAAGCTTTTAAAATGAAAATGTTTTGAGTTTTTTTTCTTCGTAGCCTTTTACGGTTTTAAAATTAATTAAAATAAACTATTTTATATGTTTTGATGGACTATTTTTGTTCGAATAAATTTTAGTAATGATGGAAACAACTTTGAAGTAAAATTTAGCTAAGGGGTATAGTTACTTGATTGGCATAACCACCGACATCTTACTAGCATTTCCCTATAGCCGAGGATAGATTTCATTGCATCAAAGGGATCATTAACTCCAACTTTGACTTGTGATGTACTTGTATCATGACTTTGTATTATGATGATAAAACTATGATATGATATGATAACCACCCTTCCACAAACAAACTAAATACCGTATTCAGGGTCGCCAAATTTTCCACAACAGCAATAAACAACGGGGCATAATAAAACTTAAGTCCTTACATACTTAGCAAAAATCGCTATAATGTTACCGAACTAGGTGAAATAATGGCTACAGATGGGGGAAATTATCGTCGCTGTGCACTCAAGGGTCTCAGGTGGCACAACATTCGGGCGAGGCTTAAACGATTTCCCTCCGCCTAAAGCTAGCTGTGTTATGGCAATAAAGCCTAGTTTTCCGTTAAAATAACTGACACAGAGCGCAGTGTACTACAAAATATACCTGATAGCGGGTTTATTCTGACCTCGTTAGCTTGTAGCTTAAATCAGGGCTTAATTAGGAAATGCTGATCAGTGGAGCAGGACACGAAACGGGGTTTTTGTGCAGCTTTTTTTGTTCAATTAGAGGAAATACAGGGTGTATCAGTAATCTTTGATACAAGGTAGTTAGGTACATTACGTGATGGAATATACCAGAACTTAGAGACTCTAGAGATAGAAGGAAGTAACAAGTTAGTACACAACTATTAATAAATAGAACATTGAAAAGATTCAAGCTAAGAGGGTATTTTGAAACTAAAGATTGAACGACCCGTACTTTCTTAATTCACCCACGTAAGTCTTGTAATTTCAGAGTTACTTTTATGAAGACTATTCGTAACATAAAAAACCCTTTTTATGAAATACGAAGGGTTAAAAAATCGGTTGCTCAACTAATCGGGATATGCATAGCATACCTATCTATTTATCCGCACAACAAAAATCTATCACTTTAAGATAGTTCGTCTTTCTCTAGATATTAGAAAATGTGTGTTCTTAAAACGACATATTTTTCACGAGAAGGAAGAACTAAATACTTTTAACGATTTATGTGTATGATTTGCTATTACAAGAAACTCTTAAAAATAGTTCTAGTATTAAAATAAGTAATACGGTACGAGCCAGCGTGGTGGATTACGGCTTCAACCCTCTCGCTATCTGGGAAGGAGGCCTGTGCTCAACTATGGGACTAGCCTATATATGGCTATTATTATTATTATTTAATACGGTACGAATATTGGTATGTACAGATTGAAGGGAGGAATATTAAGTATTATCTAATTTTGTATTAATAATCCTAGCTCGTATATTTTTTTACTGTGGCAAATAATGTCCTTTTAAAGTAGATGGTAATATTGTTATACATGCGAAGGTTTTAGTCATTCTATACGTAACTTGATCTAGCTCTTAGCTAAAAGCTTAAAGTCTAGAAGTACTTTGAGTTCCACCTATAGTCGCATAGTATAAGAGTCCATCACATTACATTGCGTCTTTTATTACAAACTTGTGGCCGCCCGCGACTCCATTCGCGTGGAAGTCGCTTTCTCGTGGGAATAAGAAGTTTTCCCGCGGTAAAAAGTACCCTATATGTTATTCTGATGTATAACCTATATTACTGTAAAGTTTCATCAAAAACCGCCCAGAAGTTTTCAGCATGAAAGAGTAACAAACAACATCGATACATCCATCCATACATACTCACAAACTTTCACGTTTATAATATTAGTAGGATATTTTTTTGTAACATACGAAAAATAAAGTGAAATATAATTATTGAAAAAATACCTGTTAATATCTTGAATGGATTGAAATAAAAAAATACTGTATCTTTTCTTTAACTCTGCCGCTTACACTACTTTCACCATATTTGCTTATGAATGAAGTAAAAAAATCAGTTTTTTTTCCCTCTTTCAACCTTTTTTATCTCTTATCAAATCAACCTCTAAAATCTTCACTCAGCTCTCGGCCTACCAGTCTTTGAGCACACTACGTAACCGAAGTCGTCAGCGGCCCGTAATGAAATGAAGACCACCAAAGTCAATTCGACGCGGTCACACTGCGCACCGTCTATTGCGCGTTAACTTAATCATCAGTTGGAATGTGGCTATACGTGCGCGGTAATGGATGCTGTGCGATTAGATTGTGGATACAGACGTTTCTATTGTAGTAGCGAGTTAAACATTGGGAAGGTATTTTGATATTAGATTAGTTCTGTTCTAGGTTTTTAAATAAAAGTTATCAAAGGTTTTTTTTCTTTGAGGGAATATTTTCACAGAGCTAATTGATTCTAATGATTATGCTTTATCAACAAGAAACTTAAGAGGTAAAAAAACCACAAAAGTAAGAAGTAGATATTTTAAAACAACATTACTTTGTTTAGATATCTGACCTAGAAATATTAAGGCTTCATATTAAAAATTGTCACAATCAAGAAGGTTCGACAGATCCCTGAAGTTGTATAAGTAGAAGAAGCAAAACATAAATTTTAATTACAGAGTTTGTTGGCCATTAAATTCTGTTTTAAAGGATTGCTAACTTTTGAGTTTTCCGCAATTATTATTATATAATATAAGGGCAAATAAAGCCTTTTTAATACAAGTGCATTAAGCCTGAAAGTAAATATATATTAATAATAATATAGCGCTAGTCAAATTCAATAATATTTAAATGACCCATTTCATTTTTAACTCATGATCCATAATCAAATCAGGCAACCGTCATTTTGATAATATCAACGACAGTTTGCTAATTTCTCCCGACGTTTTCTTACCAAACTCAATAACCCGCCTTTCGCCGAATCCCATAATGACGCCGGTAATAAGTATTGTTTACTTATAACGAACTTTGAACTTAAATTTCGCTCACGTTAACTTCTTGAGTGACGTCACAGTAACTTCGTTCGCGCGAGACGAGCGAAGTTTCTAGAAATTTATATTTAAAGCTATACAAGTTACGGTTCACAAACTCAGCTTTAGAGACAACAGAATACAGGGGGAGACAGTTTAGATTTTAGAAAATTTCCGCTGAAAACTTGGCAATTTCGCGAGGGTGGCAACTGGCAACACTGAGATGAGCCCCACATAATTCACGGAAGTTGCGCTTCTTAACAATATCTCCTTAACGATATTAACGGGACGATCTAGTTTGAAAGTTAACGTAAGTTATTAGCCTATTGTTTAACTTGCAAAGAGTTTGGGCAGGCTCTTACGTTGTACATTTTAAATTACATTAAAGTAATTCAAAACGTCACGAAGAAAATTACTGTTGGAGTGATCAATAGGTAACGTATGCGTCAAATATATCCTTTTTAAGCAGTTATAGAATAAACCTTAAATTTTCCTCAAGTAAAAATTAAACTTAGATATTGGTCTTATGCATTCCTAATGCCTTTAAAAATAGACCATCACTAGAACTTTACAGTATATTTTGACAGTTATTCATATCGAATCTCCTTTAGGTTAAGTAATAAATACCCAAACAGTATCGCAACAGCAAAGTTTTAGTGAGTACTAACAAACAAATATAAAAAAATGATTTCGTCATCCTAATAATAATAATCGAATATAATCAAAATGCAATTTACCATAATAAAATATAACATATCATGTATCTTATTAACTATTGAAGACGGTGCCGTGGATTGGCAGCGCTCGGTTCCGCGGTGTACAGTGAACAACGAAGGGGCGATATATTTATTAGTGTTTTTTATATAGTGTTAATGCGTTTATATTGTTGGTGACGGTAATATTTGAAATAGGCATTGTGATGATATAATTAGAAAACTTACATTGGCGAGTAAAAAGGTTTTAAAAGACAAAAACTAGAAGCTCAACTATTTATTAATTGATTCAAAAATATTTAATAGTTTCCGTCTACCCTACACAAAAAAGTAGGTATCACAAATAAGCAATTTGACCATAGTTTTATTTAACCTACCACTACATGCAACTTCTTAAAATTACCTTCTCAAAAATATGTTCAAATTATGTTGTAAACTAAGTCATCGTTGCGGTTAAAAATAAAACGTTTATTTTTTAATTTCCATATAATTTCCCTTCACACATACCACCTACATTCAAAAAACAACCCTATACCAATACGATACACTGCATTGTTGTGTACCGAACAGTATTAGTGTCTACAAAGGAGGCTTTGTTCATAAGTTGAGTGTTAGTGGAATGTTATCAAAATCACTGCGAATTTAACTCAAACCTTTAGATTCTGCGACAACAATGTACCAGAAGTTGGATATTTGGTAATCTTGTTAGTTCTTGGAAATGAGGGCTTATTGAATTTGGCAGGTTATATTTGACGGGGAATTCGTTATCTCTAGGTTCGAGTATGGCGGGAACTTCAAAATAAAACATGGAACTTGATGTTAGGGCGTGTATTAATCACAACTTTTAGCAACTTTACAATAATCACCAATCAAGAATAGTCAGGATGAAAATGGATATAGGAAGCGTGGTGAAATCGGCGTGTGGCTGTCACTGCCCCACGGACCAAATAAGAATGATGTCCGTCCAACAAGATGGGCTAGATAACTGGACAACGGAAAATGATAGAAACTCATTCAGTCGTTCACTCATAAAGCCTTGCACCGACTACACCCAAGTTAGACAACTTGACGCAACCAATATCACATTTTGACGTTGATATTTACATTAACATTACAAAATATAGACAAGGTAGATAGTAACGTAGTTCTTCAACTGGCCAAGTCCATCAAATCTGTGTTCTCTCCGACATATTTTAATAGAGTTTTGTTTTTTGCTGCGAGTTTTATTTAACTAAATGATTTAATTAACGCTGTTTCGAAATTTAAAGGAACTAACCTAATGCGAGTTATACTCTTAGAGTTTCTTACAAGTTTTTGTTATATGGCCTTAACCTACTAATATTATAAACGTGAAAGTTTGTGAGTATGTATGAATGAATGGATGGATTTTTGATACTCTTTCACGTAAAAACTGCTGGACTGATTTGGATGAAACTTTGCAGTAATATAGGTTATACATCAGAATAACATATAGGGTACTTTTTACCGCGGGAAAACTTCTTATCTCACGGGAAACCGACTTCCACGCGAACGGAGTCACGGGCGACCACTAGTGGTATATAAATCTTCACTTTAAAAATGTTTACTGAATGTCAACTAAGTGCATGCGATCTTGATTTAATAAAAGCTACGCCGAATAGTTGCTGCTACGCTTATTAAATTCAGGAGCTACAAAACAGTCTCAGTATTAAAATATCTTTACAAGCATGTGTACCATAAGATGTGGTATTTTAAGGATAATAAAATAAACGAAACAGTGCATGTCGCGTACTGTTTGGTTGCAGGTAGTAACGTATAATTCTCAGTTTTAAAGATAGGATTTTTCTTATGATTTGTGCTATAAAAAATAGTGTTTTGGACGGGTTTTATACATATTATTTACCTAAAATATAAATTTTCTCGCATTGGCAGACGAATAAAGAAGTCATCTCTTCAGTTCATTCCTTCGATGTACATATTTCTGTAATACTCCCGAACATATCTCAATGAGACAATCTCAATATACCCTATTATACCAGAATACCTTAAAACATAGTTCGCTAACCAAATTAATAGAAAACAAATTCCTTAACCCGAACAATGTGTCTATATTCCGATGTTATTAGTACCAGCGACCGGTTCTTCCGGCTGCTTACACATTATACCAATAATTCCGGCCAAAATTACCTAAATAGTTACCGGATAGTCCATATATTGTTTGTATACAAATTATTTGTCCATATTCCACAATAGGCTATCTGTAATGTTATCTATGTAATGAGGAGTACAATGAACAGACGAAATTACTTCGTGATAAAGTTTTGGACTATGTTAAGGATGATTTTGTGGAATATTTAAGTGTTGCTTGTTAAGATTTATTTTTAACTTGCTAACAAAGGTGCCTTTATTTATTTTTTATGGTAATTGGGTTTAATTTTTAGATACTGCCAGCATGAAGTTTAAAGCCAACGTTCATCGTAGGTCCTGTTTCAATATTAAAAAACTAACGGTATTTTTTAAATTGATGTTAGGAAAGTAGTTACCGTTGGTTGTAAGATGTCATTATAATGAAAATTATTCATACATACTCACCTAATCTTAGTCTTCCAAAACTGAGAGCTATTATGACTTATATCGTTTCATCAAATATAAGAACTCTGTTACTTAAAGCGTAGTCCTATTAATTTGTTAAAACATTCAGAACTTTAAGACATCCTATAATCATGATAGCTTTTTAAATATAGTCATTTAAAGTAAACCAAGCATACCTAACTAAAATAAATCGATTTATTTAGCTTCCATATTCACCAATCACATGTTTTAACCTTAAAACTTTAAACAAACGTTAACAGGTGTAAGCAAATTTAATCCGAGCCAAACAAGTATAGGTGGCGTAGTCAATTTTGTTTAATACGTCCCTGGGATAATTGGTTCGAAGGAACTACGCCGTAGCCCGGTGTATGCGGTTGGGACCCGCCGTAGCGTAGGTGAGTAGGTATAGAATACAGTTGGTTGAAGATTTTCGATGGGTTTAAGGGTTTTTTTAGTTATATGAAAAGTTAACCTTAAGGTTAATCTTAAGTTTTGAGTAATATGTAAACGTTTTTTAAGTGTTTTTTGGGTTTGTTTAGATGCTGTAATTTTGAGACTGTTTTTTTTTTGGTTGTATTCGGCTGAAATGAATTGAAGCTTCACATTACTCTACATATAATGAGTAGTTTTGTATTTAAAAAGTATTCTTTTTAAATAAATAACAACATCTCTCAAATTTAATTATTTCAGAGATATAAAAAAAAATTGTTTTCACTTCGAAAAAAAATGATTGTAATGTTTTACAATAATATTTTCCTTTACTTTGTTTTTTTATTGCAGCAATCTTGTTTACTTTTTCGTTCGTATTTCTTTTATTAAAAATAAACTTATTAAAAAAATTATGCAAACTTTAAAATAATCTTAACACAAGGTATCTCCACAACGCCCTGTATAATTTCATCCCTTGCCCAATTTGAGTTTAGTCATGAAATATGACGTCACTAAAACCCCAAATTGATAGCAGTGGATTAATTTGGTAACTTGATATGTGTCAGTAATTATTTGAAGTACATAAATTGGGTGTTCCAATCGAAATGTTGGTTCAAATTGTATTTTGCCCGCAATTCGGGATAAGCAATGTTAAACGAAAACATGTCTGAAATACGAGAATGCTTGTTAGTAATAGTAGAAAGTAAGGAACCTACAAAAACCTGGCTAATTGGATTGACCACAAAACCAAGGCTTTGGTGGACGTTTTTCTAGGAAAATAAAAGTTTCAAGGCCTACTGGGACAGCTTAGGCTTTATAAAATGGCTGCTTTTATTTCCTTTGCATCTCCCTTGAATTTGAAAAAGTAAAAAAAAATGTTTTTTTAAAAAGGTAAAGTTTTAAATCAAACCGAAAGTTTTTGACCAGATAAAAGATTTCTTGTATAATTAAATGGCCAAATTAACAACATTAACAAATTCCTTTTTACATTTCTCATGTGCTGTGGGAACTATTTTAAGTTTACTGTCTATTATAAAGGTCGTGGGAACTGTCAGTTAAAAGTTAAGGTAAGTTACTGAACTTCACGCATTTTAAAGAGGAAACGATGAATTCTTTATTCACCTTTTTGCAACAGTGGCTATTGTTTGCTTAAAAAGAGAAAATAGTGTCGCCGGGGTAAATATTTTTGTGTATAAAATGATACACTTAACATTTGAAAAAACATATTAACATTTAAAAAAAAATAGTTAGGTAAGATATTGTTTTACAATCTAATAAAATTACCGAGAGAGTCATCCATAAACTCGCACTGAGCCAGCGTTGCGGATTATGGCTCAATCCCTCTCGTTATCTAAGAAAAATGCCTGTGATCAACTGGTACTATATAGACTTTAGTTAATATAATAATTACTAACGTGTTTTCTTTATAATTTTTGGCGGTATATCTTTGTTTAATATTTTCAAAAAAAAAGAAAGAAACGTGTTTTATAGCCTCTTAATAATTTTCATGAAATATTTACACGAAAAATGCATCGAAACCAAATTAAATCTGCACATAATATGTAGGTGTATGTCAAACACCAGTTTTCAGGTCGACATTGCCTTAAAAATCGTCCCTTATAAATATTCAGGTAAAATTTTAAATAAAGTTTCATCAGAAAATTTTATTTGTAAACGGAATGTAAACATGTGAATTAAAACTCGAGTAAGGTATCGAGTTTTTTACAATTTACCTACGAGTATTGTATTTAAAAAGCATGCTTTTTAAATAAATAAAAACATCTCTCAAATTTAATTAATACAGGGATATAACAAAAAAATTGTTTTCACTTCGAAAGAAATGATTATAATGATTTACTATAATATTTTCACTTTACATAGTTTATTTTTTCAATGTACCTGTACTTACTCCTTGACTTTAATGATCTGAATGATTTGAATTATGATATTTGGGAAAAAAGGCATGATATGTTAAGAAAAACTCAAATACGGAAAATAAATAACATGTTTTTGATCTCTCGTTAGTTTAATACGATGACAAGCTGTGTATTTGTTTCCGGAAGTATGAATAATGAATACAACATTATAATGAAAAATATGAATAATGCCTAATATATGATTGTTTTTGAAGTTATAATTTTGAAGTTATAGATACTGGAAAATGGAACGCGGGTCTCCGAGCATTGCGCGACTGGGAATAAATGACATGATTGGTTTTTTAGACGTATTCAAAGATTTTATTATACGTATTTTTTGTAATTATATAGTTAATTCCGAATCCTAATTAGTCTGAGGCTCTATTCATTGTGTATTGACTCACAAAGCCAGCTAATATGCATTTTAAATTATATTTGCCGTTAACTAAATTAAAAGCCGTTCAATGGCTCACTGCAATGGGTTTATTCAAACCGCCAACATTTATAACAAACGTTATCGCTCACCGATGTGGTTGTATCTCATACCAACATTTGTGATGCAAGTAAGGGATATTATATTTAAAATGGAATGTGTAACCTGAAATTTAAGTTTTTTCTGTAAATTCCTTTTTGAATTTAATGATATATTAATTTTAGTCAATTTTGTTAGAATAATATTTTTTTGTATGCTTTACTTACATACTTTTTGATAAACCTTCTTTCACGTAGCATAAGTATTGTGCTCGAATTTAGTGACGAATGCGAACAATTGAATTATACGAAGAAACTCGTCGGTTTTGCGTAGATGAAGAAAATAAAATATAAAACACAATTCGAAATAATAAAAAGTTTTAAATAAATATCAATATTGATAATAAGCCCATTATTTCTGGCTGCCTTTACATATCTTTCAAGTAATTATTTCTTCCACATTTTAATAAACATACCTGTTACCTGGCATCTACTAATCAACGCAAAACATATCAAATCCTAAACACACATTTGTCAGGTACAATTCAAAACGCGGTATGCAAATGAAAATACACACGGAACCGGACGTAGCCATCAAAGCGCCACAAAATGAGTTGTTCGATTCAAAACTCCGATGAAAACATGTGTAATTTCCCACTGCATGTCGGACCCAATGTATTGCATGTTGGAACACGCCTACACTGGTATGAGAGCACGACGTGGCTAATACCGAATTTTTGTATCGTGAGTATGGAAAGGATTGGTGCTAATAGCATGTAAGGTTAGGATTGTATCGTTAAATAATAATTAGTCCATAGGTGGCGGTAGAGTTATTAATTTGTGTAACTTTGTGATAGTTAAATTGCAAAGCAGTACCTAAGGCACTCAAAAAAAATTGGTTCCTAACCTTGTCCTACGATTATCCCAAAATCGCATGCGCGAATTGTGCGGGCTTTATTTTAAAACTCGTGTATATGTGATATCTGAATTTGAAAAAACCTTTAATCGTTTAATCTACATCATAAAAATGTATGTAAACTATTCACATACCAAACAAACAACTCAAAAACAAGATTCGTCTAAAGTCTTTACCTTAAACACATTATTTTATCTCGAACGAGTTATAAAAGTTTATGAGTTAAACGTCACAGCAGAAAGTTCCACATGTCTCGGAGGAAGGCCTCCAGGGCTCAGCTCTGAAGTTGTGTTGTTTGAAAAAGTCGCCCTTAAGTGGGTAAAGCGATATAAAGACTAGGGATGGGTCTGTATTGAGCAATTCAAATGTTTCAGCAAACAATTACACGTAACTTTTGTAAAGTACTCAAAAATATTTTTTTCAACACAATATTTCTTAGTTTATTTTTTTCCTTACTTTCTTAAAACAACCATTATCTGAAACACGGTTAAAGTAACTTAAAAAGGAATACAATAGTCGGATAAAAGTTGAGTAAATGGTAAATGACCTTTTCAATAGCGGCATATTTATGTCAATGTCTATTTCGCAACATAATTCTATAATAATATATTTTAATCGTACAACACTATAAAGAAATAAAACGGTATTTAAATGTGACTGCATTTTGTTATTGTTGCTTTAGGATGATTTCTTACGATAAGAGCAAAAGTTTGGTAACGTCTTACAAAAGAGAAAAAAGCGCTTACGGACTTAACAACAAACATTTCAGAACTCATGTGAATGTTTATATTAGAATGCCTTTATTCAACTGTTGTTGAGTTTTTATTTATATTTAAAAATATTTTCAATTATATTCGAAACCTGTATTAATTCGAACCATTACTTTTCTCAGAAAGTATCGTATATCTTTATCAAGCTAAATGAAAATGCTTTAAAAATATTTTTCCAGTATATATTTTAATAAAATTCCAATGCAATTCCCGGTTTTATATTTAAAATTGAGTTGTTATGGAAGTGTTCTTAGAAATAAATGTGGGGCGTATAGTGTAGGCTGAATTATAAACAGTGCAGATTATAGTCATTTACATTCCCAGAGAGTGATTAAGAAAAATATAGGTAACTATTACTGTTATTTTGCTTCGTCTTTTTCTAGTAAATATTATTTCTATTTATTCTAGCATTTATATGGAGAAAAAGTTTTTCTAGTAATTTCAATATAGCAACCATCATTGCTAATAAACATAATTTTCCTTTAGATGTTAAAAATTAACAATGCCTTACGCATATAACATAAGCGTTTATCTACTAATAATAGTTTTTTCATGTTCCAATTGTTAAAAAACTTTGCTTCTCAATATATTAGACTATACGAGCAAACATCTGAAAAATATGGCTTCAATAAAAACATTATGTCGCATTACAGAAACTACTTATCATACTTAGCCATTGAAAAATTAATTAACCTTATGTATGTTATGACCGTTCGTTTAATTAATTTAAAAATCCGTAATTAGTCGAACAATCTCAGCATTAGTCAGTTTACAAGCTGAAATGACACTTCACGGTTAAAGTCACGCTAGTTTATTTGACCCATTAGTAAAAATTACTGTTATTATATGAATAATTTAGTATAGATAGTACAAAACTTGCTTTTCATACTACTGTGTTTTTTTATAAGTCAAGGTTGTCTAATTATTTAAAAATATTTTAAACAATAGAAGATCGCACGCTGTAGCCCAAATATGTAAATTTTGTTCTTTTTTCTCCAGAAGACAATATCCTACACAGTCTTCCATTATTTATAATAAAATTAATAAAGCACTTAAAATATATTCTTTAAATCATAAAGAATGTAAAACAGTCGTCTACGAGTGGCTTTTAAAGAAATCATATGAAGAAATTGAAACCTTAGTTATATAAAAAAATACATATTACCACAATCCTAAATATAATATTAAACACTATCATGCTTAAAATTGTACCACACACTATCTCTCTCTCACACACACACACACAAACATTTACACTTGCCTTACACACCTGCCCACAAAATACTAATAGAAACAAATTACTAAATAAAAATAAAATACATTTATATAAATTAATTAGATTTTACTTATAATTTGTTTGGATCATTATATAAAATTAAAATCACATTTAAAAAGACTCTAATTTGAATTGTATTCAGATAAACATCTATTATAAAATTGTAATGTAAGGTATGGAAGAGCGGGGGGCAGGCCCCACAGTGTCTTTTGTCGAGTACGTCCCCGTCGTCTGCCCTGGACTCTCCCTACTTGGTGCGCGGTAACGCAGTGGCCAGTAGCGGTAGAGACAAAATCTCGAAGACAATACTGTGTGGCAGTGACTTTGATTCTGTGATGGATCTGTCGATGAGAGCGGAACCCGCTACCCCCGGGTGTCCCCCAAAAGGCCCTTCTCAGGGCCACCCAAAAGGCCCTTCTCAGGGCCAACCTGCAGTGGTGCAGGCTAGCGAGGTGGAGACGCCACCAGTCGCGCGACCGTCCTCGGACCTGTTCGTCAGGCCGAGCGACATGTCGGATGGGTGTTTGTCCGACGCATCGGTGGCTAGCGATGCGTCGGATAAATGGACGCGCAAGCGGCTTAGGTCGCGTACGCGTGCGTCGGAGGGGTCCTCTGGGACGTCGACCGTGAAGGCCGTCAAGGCCAAACGCGGCCGTAGTGTCCGCGGCAGAGGCCGTACTCCGCGGGGTGCGCCGAGAGCGGAGCCCCCGTCGGAGACGGATCAGGAAGAAAAGGAGGTGGCGGTGAGTGCCAAACGCGCCGAGTTGGCGCGGGCGAAGTACCTGGCGGCCAGGAACACTCCTGCCGCCCGGAAAAACATGGAGAAGCTGGCGTGCTTACTTAAAAAGCAGGCGGGGGAGGAGCTGGACACCATCTTGATGGTGGCCGGCAAGGCCTCCAAACTGCCAAAGGACGCGCAGACGGCCCTCAAGGCCGCAGCGGCATCTCTCCAGGAGATCGTAACAGAGGCGATGGGCCGAAGTGCATCAGAGGAGGTGGGGCGATTGGAGGCTATGGTCGACAACCAGAGCCGCGAAATCGCCTCGCTCCGATTGGAGCTGGAGGGGCTCCGCAAGCAAAGGGCGAAAGCCCCCACTCCTAGTGCGGGGGGGGTGTTGACCCCCGAGCAGGTGGAGGCTCTCCGGGCCATCATGCAGGAGGAGCGCACATTCATGCGATCCTGCCTCGCAGGGATCGAGGACCGCCTCTTGCCGGCCAAAATCGTTCGGCCGCCTCTGGCGGCGAGCGGGGGCCGCTCGGAGGTTGTCCCGGCAGCGGCCCCGGCACCGGTTTCGACCCCGGCGTCGGTGTCAAAAAAGAAGGCGGCCAAGAAAACGGCGGCTCCGGCCGCACCGGCCCCTGTCCCGGCGGCCCCGGTCGCGGGCCCGTCTGGAACCCAGTCGGCGATGGTGGTGTCCTCACAGGAGGACACAATGCTGCCATCGGCCACCGAAGCCAACGAGGGGTGGGCAACGGTGGCGAGAAAGGGGAAGAAGAAGAAGGCGCCTCAGCCTTCTTATTCTCCAGCGGCTGCCAAGAAGGCAGCCCCGGCACCGGCACCTAAAAAGGGTCGGAAAAAGAAGAGCGCGGCGTCAAAAACGGCGGCGGTGGTGGTCACCATCTCGCCGGCGGCAGTCGAGAAGGGGGAGACCTATGAGTCGGTGCTCACAAGAGCCCGACGATCGGTCAACCCCTCAGAGATGGGCATTGCCAGGGTGACGTGCCGGCGGACCCAAACGGGGGCTCGAATTTTCGAGTTCCCGGGGGCTGACCGGGATCAGAAGGCCGACGCCTTCGCAGCCAAGATGGCAGAGGCCATCGCCGACGTGGCGAAGGTGGCGCGGCCCGTCAGGACCTCGACCTTGGTGGTGTCGGAGTTGGACGACTCCGTCACCAAGGGCGAGGTAGCCGCTGCCGTCGCGGCGGCGGGTGGGTGCGGCTCGGACGCCGTAAAGGCCGGAGAGATCCGGCCAGGAAATGGGGGGATGGGCCGGATTCGGCTAGTGTGCCCCGCCGACGCCGCTGAGGCCGTCCTCAAAAAAGGACGGCTTCTAATAGGCTTCAGCTCGGCCGTGGTGCGGGCGCTGGAGGTGCAGCAAATGCGTTGCTTCCGATGCCTCGCGTTCGGGCATGCCCGGCCTTTCTGTCCTTCGCCGGTGGACAGGTCGGACCTATGCTTCCGGTGCGGCCAGGCCGGCCACCGGCAGGCCACCTGCGCCGGGACCCCCCACTGCGCTGTATGTGCAGCCAGTGGGAGGCCGGCGGGCCACGTTATGGGGGGGGCTAAATGCAGCCCCCCCGTCAAGAGGGGTAAGGAGCAGGCCACCATGCGGCCTGCCCATACGGGTAACGGGGTCCCTCCGGTTGCCACTGACGGTGCGATGTCCAACTAATGCCTAGACACGGACATCGCACCATAATGCAGGTGAACCTCAACCACTGTCAGGCGGCACAGGACCTAATGGTCCAAGTGCTAGCCGAGTGGTCGGGGGACCTTGCCGTGGTCGCCGAGCCCTACTCGTACGCAGCCTCTTGGCTGCGGGACAGTAATGGCACGGTGGCCATCGTGCCGCGGCCCTCCACGGACTCCCCGCCCCTCTCGTTCATCGAGAGGCGACATGGATACGTGGCCGCCGCGTGGGGGGATGCCGCCCTGGTGGGCGTTTACTTCCCCCCAAAGCGTCCGGTGGAAGAGTTCAGGAATTATCTCTTGACTCTTTCAGCGGCGCTTGCGCGAATTGGGAGGAGCAAGGTCGCGGTCTTGGGCGACCTAAACGCCAAGTCCACGACCTGGGGGAACTCGCGCGACTACCCGAACGGCCGCCTTCTGGAGGCCTGGGCGGCGTCGAGCGGGTTGGTGCTCCTCAACCGGGGGGCGGTGCGCACGTGCGTGCGCCACAATGGGAGCTCTGTGCCGGACGTCTCGTTCGCCACTGCAGCCCTGGCCGCGCTCGTGCGCCGGTGGGAGGTGGACGTGGTGGAGAACCTATCCGATCACAGATATGTGCGGATAGAGATCGCCACCGAACGTCCACCGGACGGGGGGGGGCGGGAAGGAAGGAGGTCCTTCCCGCGGTGGGCCCTGACGCGGCTGGATCGCGTCGCGGCCACGGAGGCGGCCTTCGTTCAGGACTGGTTCGCTCCGCCGACCAGTCCAGACGTCGACGAGGCCGCCCTCCGACTGAGGGAGGCAATGACCGAGGTGTGCGACTCCAGCATGCCTCGGTCGCGACGGCCGCCGCCCAAGCGCGCGGTCTACTGGTGGTCGGCGGAGCTCGCCGGCCTCCGGGAAGACTGCGGCGCAAAAAGGAGGGCTTTCCAGCGGGCTCGCCGCCGCCGCCAGCGCGACGTCACCGAGGAGGACCGCCTCCATGCCTCCTACGTGGAGGCCCGGCGCGTCCTCAAGGTGGCGATCGTGGAGTCGAAGAAGGCGGCGCGGCTCGAAATGCTGGCGGGGTTGGACGACGACCCCTGGGGGAGGCCGTATCGGGCGGCGCGCAATAAGCTGCGTCCGATCGGCCCCCCCGTAGTCGAGGCCCTTCAGCCGGCGCTCCTGGAGGAGGTGGTCCGGGGTCTCTTCCCGGACCGCTCGCCGGACTTCGTCCCTCCCCGGATGGCCCCGCTCCCGCAGGTGGGCCCTCCGGCCGACGCCGGGATTCCCCTGGTGTCGGAGGCGGAGTTTTCCTCGGCGGCGTTTCGCCTCCGAGGGAAAAAGACGGCGCCGGGGCCAGATGGCGTGCCGGCACGGGTGGTGGCGATAGCCACCACCCAAATGGGGGGACGCTTTCGGGACCTCTTCGACAGCTGCTTTGCGTCGGGGAGGTTCCCGAAAGTGTGGAAGGAGGGGGTGCTGTGCCTCCTCCGAAAGGAGGGTCGGCCGGAGGATTCACCCTCCGGCTACCGGCCGGTCGTCCTTCTGGACGACGCGGCGAAGCTCCTTGAGAGCGTGATTGCGTCGCGCCTCAAGGAGCACCTGGGGGGGACCGGCCCCGACCTGTCCAATGCCCAGTACGGGTTTCGGGCGGGCCGGTCCACGGTGGATGCGCTTCAAGAATTGAAGCGCATCACCAAAGAGGGGGCGAGGCAGGGGGGAGGAGTGTTGGCGGTGTCTTTCGACATCGCCAATGCCTTTAACTCCATCCCCCACGCCACAATATTGGAGGCGCTCCGATACCACGGAGTGCCTCCATACCTGCGGGCCCTGCTGGCGGACTACCTCCAAGGACGGGAGGTATTGTTCGTCGGCAGGGACGGCCGCATGAGGCGGCGGCCGGTGGAGTCGGGTGTTCCGCAGGGGTCGGTCCTAGGACCACTCCTGTGGAACATCGGGTACGACTGGCTCCTCCGGGGCGTCCTCCCCGATGGCGTGGGTGTCATCTGCTATGCGGATGACACCCTCGTCACGGCGCGGGGGCGCAACTTTGGGGAGGCGGCCGCCCGGGCGTCGGAGGGGGGGACCCTGGTCGCCCAACGTATTGGGCGGCTGGGGCTGGACGTGGCGCTGCCCAAGACCGAGGCCCTGTACTTCCACGGGCCTCGTGGGGAGGCGCCGCCTGACGCCCACGTAGAGGTGGCGGGGCGGCAAATTGTGGTGCAGGCCCAGATGAAGTATCTGGGCCTGATCCTGACGGGCCGGTGGAAGTTCGCGGAACACTTCCGCCGGCTCGCCCCGCGCCTCCTCAAGGCGGCGAGGGGCCTTAGTTGGCTCCTGCCCAACATCGGGGGGCCGGCTGCGGCATGCCGGCGATTATATGCCGGTGTGCTACGCAGCATGGCCCTGTACGGGGCGCCCATATGGGCGGATGACTTGGGGGTGGCCAACCGTACCCTCCTCCGTAAGCCACAACGCGCCATCGCTCAGCGAGTGGCGCGGGCTTACGGTACGGTTGCCCACGGCGCGGCCTGTGCCTTGGCGGGCACTCCGCCATGGTACTGGGAGGCCGAGGTGTTGTCCGCCGTCTACCACTGGACGGCGGATAAGCGGGCGCAGGGGGAGCGCCCCGCACCAGAGGAGAGGGTCGCCGTCTGGCGGGGGGCCCGCGAGGACATGCTCCGCCGGTGGACGGCGGAGATGGCCAACGCGGAGTTCGGACGGTGGACCCTGGACGCCGTCGGTCCAGTCATTGAGGGCTGGATCGAGAGGGGGCATGGGTTCCTCACCTACCGGTTGACGCAGGTTTTGTCCGGGCATGGTAGCTTCGGGCATTTCCTGTGTCGTATACGGAGGGAGGAATCCACGGCGTGCCACCACTGTGGCGCGCCGGACGACACGGCGCGGCACACCCTGGCCGAATGTCCGGCTTGGGATGTGCAGCGCCGTCGCCTCCAGGCGTCCGTAGGCCCGGACCTCTCGCTGCCCGGCTTGGTGTACGCCATGCTGGGCTCCGAGGCGGTCTGGGTCGCGGTGGCCTCCTTCTGCGAGGACGTCATGTCGCAGAAGGAGGCTGCGGAGCGGGAGCGTGAGAACGATCCTCTCGCGCCCCCCGCACCGCAGACGTCGAAGGGGCCGGACGAGGCGCGATCGCGACCAAGTCCAGCCTGGTGGTGGCCAGTGGGCGGGTGATGTGGGGACACACCTGCCCGCATTGCACGGACCACCACCATCGACGGGTGGGAACGACCGGGCGCTCCCGGTCGCTCCCACAGGCCCCCCTTCACCGCGGGGGGGTCCGAACGGGCCCGTCGTGCAGTAGACGGGCCATCGCTGGTGGAGTCGTGGCGTAGGGCTTACGGCCGGTCCCATGACTCCACCTCAAAGGCGAAGACGGAGCGCCGCGGGGTTTTAGTGGGTAGTCCCCTGGGCGACATGTCAGTTGCTCAGGTGGGAGTCCCACACACGCCCCCCGCCGCCCTGGTGGGGGGTAAGGTGCGTAAATGCATTTCCCCGCGAAAACAAAAAAAAAAAAAAAAAAGGTATGGAAGAGCGGAGTCTCCTGACACAAGATGTTATTCTTAAAAGGAGAATCCAAACACGAATTAATCAATTGTGTATGTTTGTTATTGAATAAATGATTTTGTTTTTTTTTTGATTGATAAGTAATTAATTCATCCTTCAATTTTTGTCACTCCAACAAATACCAAACCACATCGTATCATTTACCTTTACTATTTTCAATAAACCATTCAATCAATAAAACAGCTTAATATTTCTCCAAGGCGTATCGCACGCGGCGGCCATTTTTAAAAATTGACCAATAAAATAAGGCACGCAGATCACGTGCGGCCGCAAGATGCGACGCGCGGCCCGCGGGCGGCGCTCGCGTGCCACGGATTCCGATTCAATAATCGATTGGCATTCGAGGGGTTAACAAGAGTGTCATCGTAAAAAAAAAATTATGAAAAAAGAAAAGTTGGTATGCGTTAAATTGTGATTAAGTTGTTAAGTCATGGTTGAAAATATGAAAATTATAAAAAAGACGAAAGAGGTGTTAAAATAACAATAAATATAATTAAGAAGTGCATTTCATATCTTATTTACGGTGTGATAAAGTTTCAGTTACCTTGCGGTTAAGTGAAAACGAATGCATTTACTTATAGTAAAGTTTTAACTATCTGAAATTATTTATGTACATAAAATATGAAAAGCCGTATATTGCAATCTGATATTATTTTACACTCTTCATGATTTTAACTCGAAATGTATAGGTTATAATCCAATTTAACTAAAGTTCGCACGAAATTCGTGGAATTTTGCAAAATGAAATACATCGGTATTTTTAATTAATACATTTTTTTAACAATACTATTTTTGGAAAGCGCATTAAAAAGGCTTTACCGATTTAATAAAAGGTAATACTTAGTTGTAAGTTCAACATGTGTAGGTATCTGCGTCTAGACATAAGACATCTGTCTGCATTATTTGTTTTAAAACTTTGTACTTTTTAAATTTTATGCATAGTAAGCTGCGTTTCCAATTTCAAAATACAAACAATTTTTTTTTCTGTTTTTATAAAAATCGTTCGAAAATCGAAATCACTTCTTAACCCCGAGCTGCCCCCTCTCCAATCCTATTCTGATCAGAACTCGCGACACCAATAAAGCTATTTCGGAACAGGTACCGGCACGTAAAGGAATTCGTCCCAATTCGGTCCCACTTCGTCCCAATTCGCCGGGCTCTTGTCCCAGCAGTGTTTTATCGTTCAACATCGGTGACAAATCAGAGGTGATATTTCAATGCAGCATAGAATGGATATTTCATAAAGTTATGGCAACGTAAAAGAATACGGCTACTATAAAAATATTAAGGGTTCATAAGTTGGTGAGTGAAGGTATGTTTTATAATCTTTAAATTAAGATATTAATGTGACTTTTAAGATATCTAGTTTTTCCCATTTTCAAAACTAAATTTTAATACTTAAAACAGATTCCAAGTACTCTTTCAGAACCTTTTAGATATTAACCCATTACATAGACGGCATGAAATTGTAACTTATTTTACTAATTAAATAATAAATCATACGTATTAAACCTAGGTTGACGAAGCCAAATCATAATAAAGGTTAGTTTTTACGGTGAATAAAAAAAAATTAAAACAAATTTTACTAAAAACAATAAAAAAACTCTGAAACCCACATTAGAGGCCATCTAAGTTCACATTAATACCAACACTTTAAATCCAGGCTATTACAGTCATGCCAGTACGTTTACAGTAAATGTATAACATGCATACAGGGTGAATGAGTTACCGCATTCAATAGTATTACAGAAACGACTTGGAACACGCGATCACGTTCCTGAGTGTAGGTGGGCATCAGGGGCTTCACTTTGACAGGCGAAAATAGGAAAGTTGTAAGAAATAAGCTGTTTTAAAGGGATTTTGTAATTTAAGATTGATATGAACGAGTACTAAAGCAATATATGATCCGCTTGTGGGGTAAAGACAGCCTATATATTGCCCACTAAACAAGTTGGGGAAAGGCCTTCTATATACTATAACTTGTTTCAAGCCTTTAAATGATTAAATATTGTCACTTCTTTTTAACGTAATAAAAGAAAAAGAAAAGCCTAAGAAAGCGTAATCAAGACTTTCTTAGGTATGCTAATTTTTTTAAGTTATTTTCATTGCTATATTAGGTCATGTCTAGTCACATTATAATTAACCTCGCTATACTATCTAACAGAATAAATGTTGTTGTATCACTTAGTAAGAAAAGACATTTACAAAGAAAATAAGAAATATAAAACAACTAGCTCTAGAACAAGCAATAAACTATTTTCCTTAGACTACATGAAAGAAGAATTTAATAATGTCGTTAATTAACTATTAAGTAGAATTGTTCTCTGCAAAGTAAATATTAAATTACATTTTTTATTTATAAAAAATATCTTACTTCAAATCTTACTTCTTTAACTTCTAATGAAAGAATATATTTAATACGTATTTAAAACTCAGTATTTGCAATTTAAATCACCCTGTATAACCCATCCCACTTCAATAACCACCAATCCATAACACCAGCTCGTGCCTTCCAGCACTTTCCGGCGCGGTCCTTCCGTTGAAGGCTCTAAACATGAATTACCGTAATGTATCTCACGAATAACAAGTTTCTCATACACTCCGCTGTATTGGATTATGATATTCCGGCCGCTTTTTTCCGGCAAACGAGACGGCGCGCAGTAGGGGTTAAGTCGGAACTAAGGTATAATTGTAACGTTAAAAATAATGCAATAAACATATTTTGTTTTCTAGATTTTTCTAGTTTTTTTTAGATTTCTGTGACTAACAAATGTTTAAACCGCAAAAAAATAATAATAAATTCAGTACTTTAAAAATCTGTAAATATAATGCGTAGCTTTGATAAAATTCAAAACTAATTAAAAACTCTAAAATAACATAAATGTTAGAGAAAGAAACATATTGAAAGTAATTACATGAAAGAAGTAAGTAAAAATTATCCTTAAAATTGTATAGGACGCAATTGGAAAATCTTTTACTGTAGGTAATTGTTTTTACGTAGCATTTTATATAAACTATAAATATACCATACAAGATCATCATCCTTAAAATTGTATAGGACGCAATTGGAAAAACTTTTACTGTAGGTAATTGTTTTTACGTAGCATTTTATATAAACTATAAAAATACCATACAAGATCATATAAAGCAATTTCGAAATTGTATTTAAAAAAATATTAATTATATTAAGGGTTAAATTAAGACTTATTAATTAATGCTTAACATCGAAATAACCGGCTTAAAATTAACGAGAGAAATATCGGTACATTACCGGTAATGTTGTCAATAACGCAAAGCATACGCCTACACTAATAGTCTAAAAAAATAGAAGTAAATAAAATGTTTAAATTTTTTTGAAACGAGCAAGTTTGAAATAGTGTTTTGTTTGCACTTGATCCACCTTTGTTGATAAAATGTAACATTTGACTTTAACACACAGAAGGGTACAGTCAGCAGCAGCAATTTAAGGAAGAAAATAAATATTAATACGTTACTCTTTCAAGTTAAACACTTGAATTTTTAAATAGACTTTTAAAAACTTTCTTTTTAAGTTTATTTGTTTAAATAAAATTATAATTTTTTAACCATACTTATTTTTAAGAAGGTATATTCTTGTGAGTGGATCCTCATTTACGCAACTAAATATATTTTTTCCCTTTTGGTATTCCAAAATATCTCAGCTGGTCAAATAACAAAATGAATTAAACTTTGACTGTACCTAGACAGAAACTCGGGACGAGGTTTTCACTTGCAGCTAAAAGCAGGTAAGTGCTAGTTTACATAAAGATACATACACATACACACACATGCACACAGCTGTGTAAAGTGTGGTGTGTCCTGAACAAGTGTACACACATTAAAAGAGCTACTTAAATTCGCATTCAGAGAATTCCCTTTCAAACAGCTGTAGGTATGTAATTTTAACTAGATTTTTTACTGCTGTGCATTTTGTTACTTCGTATAATCGCTAAGTTATTTGATTTTTGAGTTTGAGAATTTCAGTTTGTGAAACCTTCGAATTTTGAAGTAGTCAAACGACCAATGTCATGTAGGTTTTCCTTGTTTTTGATATTGTCTTTGAAAATTCCAGCAGATAACACTGGGTGCTTTTTAAGCTAAATTATTAATTAGAGGTAAACATTACACACTCTGAAAGTAGGATGCAATTTTTCTACAAAACTGCTTCTTAAGTCATATCCTACTTCCTACTAATATTATAAATGTGAAAGTTTGTGAATATGGATATATGTATGGATATGGATTTGTTTCTCTTTCACGTAAAAAGTACCGGATGGATTTGGATGAAACTTTGCAGTAATGTAGGTTATACATCAGAATAACACATAGGGTACTTTTCACCGCGAGAAAATATCTCATTCCTACGGAAACCGACTTCCACGCAAACGGAGTCGCGGGCGGCCACTAGTATTCTCTATAAAACAAAAAAAAGGTGCAGGCAATTAACGCCATTAGATTTTATTACTAACTGACACTTGGCAGTTCAAAAATAATTCCAAAACAAAAGAACACTACTTAACCTTGTTCAAATTGACAAAACAAATGCTCTCTCACCTAAAATATCTACTACGTATTCGTTTTCCTAATATAGCAGATTAAGCACAAATCACTAACGAAATCCATCACCCTATCTGCAGAACCCTAAGCCCAAAACGTCAAGTCTACCTTCCCCATTTTTTCATTAAATAACTCTTATAATGAATGAAGGTAGACTCCCAGTAGAACTTTACCTTTATTTCTTATTTTATCATAAGCCGTTGAAATGTCTTCTCAAGTTATAAATGATGGTTCAGCGATTTTTATACGTCCAGATGTTAAATTTCCATCGTTGAGAAAGTGAATTCCGCAATACAAATTTTATGTTTGCAGAATGCTTTTAAATGCTGTTGACATGAAAAACGAGGGGCATTAACTTGGAATAAGCATTTGAATGATGTTTTGTGCAGGCTTGTGCACTAATTAGAGGTAGTAGCGTAGGAAATATAAGTATCTATTGTTTGTAAGCAAATAACGTTGAAAATAAACAATGCTGATGCAGTTGAATCTATTAGGTTTCGGATAACTTCTTATTCAGTTTCTATTAATTTATCCGAGGTTGATTTTTTCACATGGAATTTTGTTTATTTTAAGGATGAAAATTAATTAATTGTCCTTAGGTAACAGTCTAACCAGTTTCGTATATTTTTTTCCACGTACTTTTAACTTAAAAGTGTTCCAAAAATTTGGCGTCACATTCCACATTTACATTCATTTAGTTGTAAGCACATTCTATGTTAATATATACTGTGGCATATATCTGCATTGTGTACATGCAAGCCTAGTATTTGGTTTGTTTTTTTCATTTGAACCAGCTTTTTATCCGCGCTTTATCAGCGTTTAATCCTGCAACATATGCGGGCCGGATCGCAAACAAAAGCGCCTATCTGATACGAAATAACAGTTAAACGGTTTTAGAAATTTAGGAGAGCGAAAAGTCTTTTATCTACGTCACTTCCCGTTGTTTTGTGGGAGTCTTTGTAAGGGGAAAAGCTAGATTAGGTTCCTTTATATGGTAGAGCTAGAGGAAAGGGGTTTAGCTGGTGTTTTTCGGCGTGTGTACTTTTTACAAGACAAAAAGGAGTCAATGTAAATCCAATGTATATAAAAGATTGTAAGTGTGTGTTTGTTCGTACATTAATTAAGATAATAATGAAGTATAATCTAAATAAACTAAATGGGCTCTTTAGTCTACGAATGTATTATAAAGCAGAACTAAAGCTATATCATAAAGCGCTTTTATTGAATTTCGTAAAATCATAAACTAATCCAACATAACTAATCAATTAGTTCACACGAAATCCAACCTTACTCCCCTGTAATAAAAACCATTCTCCCTTGTTGCAGTGTCCACAGTGGAGGTAGACGCGGTGCTGGGCCGCACGGTGTCGATGCCGTGTGACGTCACGCCCGACGCGACAGAAGACAGGGTTTATATGGTGCTCTGGTTCAGGAAGAGCGGGGGGAAACCTATTTACAGGTGAGTTATTATAATTAATTGGCCCCGGTTCTGAAAACACTCTCTGAAGTAAATTAAAACTATCAGCGTCACTTACTCGTCAATAGTATAAGACAGAGACAGGTAATCATTTTAGTACTGTCAAACTAGAATGTACCACGGCGAAGGTAATTTTAGGGTAGTCCTCAGCGTATTTCGTTAAGTTTTACAATGATTCTGTCTTTTTCTAATACAAAGCGTGGGAAAGTGACAGTGATATTTTTTATTAAGTTTTAGAGAGTGTTTTCGGAATCGGGGCCAATGTCTTATCCGAAGTGTTAAAATGATCGTTACCGAAAACAAAAACTGCTACCCAGTCGTAACAAAAAACATTTTTTTTTTCGTTTTTAATTTTTATTATTGTTTACAGTAACATGTAAACGATCAGGTTTCGAACCAAATAGTGTTTTAATTACAATGAAAATGCAAATCATTGCACCTGAACCATCAGTTTTGTGAATTGAGTTACTATGTAGGTTCGACAATACATAGTTTCGGGCTTCGGAAATGGTATGTTTACACCCTGTGTATCTAAGGGTGCGGTTTCATTGGTGACAAGCAATATAATTCTCATATTTGATTTCATCCGCTGATTCTCTCCGCTTCAATGGAACCTCATTCTGATGCGCAAAAGACTAACGGCATTAAGATTATATCGTAAAGTTACAGGAAGTATATTCACTCGTAAATGTTAACTTAAGTACAATGTGAAATTGATACCAGTGCTGTTAAAAACGCTCTTTTAACTTGAATTTATATTTTGGTATCTAATTTTTAACCTACAACTATAAAAAAGAGGTGTAAAAAAGTTTGAGGCGTGTTTGACGTATTTATGTGCTTCTAAACGAATAAACTGTTTTCAATTAAAACAAATTTATTTAAACTATACAAAAGTGATCTAAGAATCTATCAGGGTATTCTTAGAAAGTGAACAACAGTGCCATAATAAGTTTAGAACACGTCTAAAAGGTGAAGCACCAATATTCCATGACTTACTTCCGTCATCCTTAGTTACCCAATAACCTTGTTTTCGTATAAATAACTTAATTTCATACTAATTTAAACACCCCTGCACCCCACGCCCTAAACATATTGCTCACAGACATAGCTATACTTAACTTAATAATCCTGCTAATTATATTTAACTTAACACTGAATGGGTGGCTAATTATATTCTAAGGCCAGCTAATGAACTGTATCTTAGCTACTAAATGGATGAACGGAAGCCGGATTCAAGTAGATCCAATTTACTTGAACACACCTACAAGAAAACACACTTAGACAGTTTATTTATAAGTAAGGCTCGTTAACTAAAACGGATTTGACTTTCGGCAGTCGGCTGGATCGGTAGTTTTTTTATTAGTCTTTTTAAAGTCGTTCGAGTTTGAAACTTTTGACGTTTACGATTTTAAACATGGAGATTTGGATGGAATGAATCGTCTCCGAGGAAAATAACGTCAAAACAGCCAGTTTGAACTTTGGTGCCTTCTAGACTGGGTGTAAAAAGACCACTTCTGAAACCTAAAACCATGTATTCTTGAGCCTTAATAGTAACTTAATTCACTGGCAGAATACCCCGAAACTTCTTTTTTTTTATAAAGGACTAGAGGCCGCTCGCGACTCCGTTCGCGTAGAAGTCGGTTTCCCGTGGGAATGCGAAGTTTTCCCGCGGTAAAAAGTTCCCTTAATTCTTTCATACATATATTTTTGGTTTCTAGAACCGTTTTCGCAGCGCACGCAACGGAAGCCCTCAAGGATGAATAATTTTCCCCGTTTTTTTCCCATTTTTCATTATTTCTTCGCTCCTAATAGTTGCAGCGTAATGTTATATAGCATAAAGCCTGCCTCGATGAATGGTCTATCCAACACAAAAAGAATTTTTAAATTCGAACCAGTAGTTCCTGAGATTAGCGCGTTCAAACAAACAAACAAAAAAACTCTTCAGCTTTATAATATTAGTATAGATTGAAAAGTGATATTCGCGACTTAAGATCATCCCTCAAACATCAGCTGATGGTTCAGGAGCGATGTTTCACATTGCAAATTAAATTAAAACACTATTTGATTTAAAATCATATTGAAATCTGATAGTAGGTATTAATGCATCTCCGGCAATGCCCAGTTTTCGTTTTCGGAAGCACTCTTTTTACACCCTGTATAGTTTTACCCATTGTAAATGCGATTTCTTAATTAAAATTTACCAACTGTATTTTTTCCTTAACTTCCCTGATTTTCAGTTGCCTTAGATTTCTATTTTGAGTTTCAAATAAACTAAGTAACAAATAAATTTTAGGTTAATATGCAGACTGAATTTTATATACAGGTTGTCTATATCTAGTATATTTTATTTTATTATGTGTCCCTGGTTGCAAACCATCATTTTTAGATACAAAAGCCAACATTACCTTTTTTCTCCTGAGTTATAATAATTACTACCTAAAAAGTAAAAAATACTATAACCATTATTTAAGAGATCCTATATACCTACATTTTTTTTTACTTTATGCAAAAATAAAAATTTCTATTTAAGGGTTTGGTTACCGGATATATTGATTTTCGGGAAAAAAATATATCCGGTAAACAAGCGTGTAATTTTCAGTTTTCATTTTTTTCATTTTTTTCAGTCCGTAAATATTCGGATTTAAGCCAGGTAACCGCTATTTCCAATTGCATACTCGACACAAAATACACGGAAAAGATGATTAATATGAATTATTCTTGGTATATTTTAATAAGTTGCCTGTTCTAGTCAAGTTTCGTATTGTGATAAAATAAAAATTAGCGCCAGAGAGCACTAATCTTCACAACATTTTTAAAATTATAAACTTTTTTATTGTATTAAAATTTCGTGCCACTTTCATAAAACAGTTTGTCTATAGACCACGAGAAAAATATCATGACCATGAAAAATTTTTAAATTAGTTTCCAAACTGTTATCTATTTCATCAGTCATAAGCCCAACTTTACAACATTATAAAACAGGTGACTACCTTTTAAGATAACAAAATGAGCAACCTCCGTCGCGTAATATCATCTATATGAATGTCCTTTTTGGATGAAACTTCATAAAAATCCACGTAAAATTGTCAATTTAACCTGAGCACAGCAGGGTGTACAATCAAATCATCTCTTTGAAAGCTTCTTGCTGTATAAATTAGAAGAACCCAGGTAAATTGAGAAAATGTACCTACCTGGTCCGGAAATTGAAAAAGTTCACGTCGCCTCTTCTTTTGTCATTTTCTAGTTTTTTTTTCGAAATAAATTTCCTGACCACGTGGACACTTTATACCGTTTTATTAAACCGGCCAGTGATTGTGTTTGTCGATGGCCAGTCTTTTTTTTCGGGCTGCGTTCCGAAATCAAAAACCATTTGACATAACGTCAGCGTTGCGATCCGGCGGAGCTGGTGCGTTTGAAGTAATTCTGCCAGTGCTGTTGTTTGAAATTGCCAATATCAAACTTGTGCGTTAGCTAAATTTTGAAGCATGGCTGGTTTGATGAAGTTTTAACATTTATTTATTAAACAACCTTTCCACAGTTAATCTGAACATCTAAATTCACATAATTTCTTTTGAATTCCAATAGTACTATTTCACGACCAAAAAAACATGAGTAATCTATCCTGTCTGTTTGGAGCTATGATGCCTCATACAGATAGTTAAACCGGTCAAACATTTCTAATCTTTCAATGTAGATTATACAAGTGGCCGCCCGCGACTCCGTTTGCGTAGAAGTCGGTTTCCCGCGGGGATGCGAAGTTTTCCCATGGTAAAAAGTACCCAATATGTTATTCTGATAACCTATATTACTGTAAAGTTTCATCAAAATCCGTCTAGTAGTTTTTACGTGAAAGAGTAACAAACATACTCACAAACTTTCACGTTTATAATATTAGTAGGATAGAGTTAGGCACTAAAAATTCTTGCAGTTTTTTTTCACGTACCTATTGACTTTAACCATATCATTTCAAAAGTGTTTTCTTTTCCATAGCTTCGACGTCCGCGGCCGATCCTTCAACAAAGCGCTGCAATGGTCTGATCCCACCGCGTTCGGCCCACGCGCATACTTCCCTACCGTCGCCGTTTATAAACTAAACCTTATCCTCACAACATTACAGTTGAAAATCGCTCAACACCATTTCTCTTACAGTTTCGACGTCCGCGGCCGATCCTTCAACAAAGCGCTGCAATGGTCCGATCCCACCGCATTCGGCCCCCGCGCATACTTCGCTACCGTCGGCCGACCGGCTGCGTTGACTCTGACCTCAGTCCAGCTTGATGATGAGGGGACGTACAGATGCAGAGTCGACTTCAAGAACTCACCGACGAGGAACTTCCAGATCAAACTGGCTGTTATTGGTAAGTAAAGAAGTATCTAGCGATATTTTTTATAAAGTTAGGTTAGGTTAACTTAATGCGATTTGTGATTGACTATGTGGGTATACATAGGTTTTGAAGCGTGTTCTTACGTAGATAAACGTAAAAAGACTAATGAATATAAGGCAGTCATTGACTGCGATGCATTATAGGTATAAAAAATGATTAAAAAATCAATAATTACAACAAACAGATTCAAAGAACTTAAATTTACTATTTGTATTATTCTTATAAACGCTAACAAAGCAATCGACGCTAACAAAACGAAATCAGTCAATTGAAATTCAGAACTCCAGTAAAAATCATATCAAGCTTTCACATTTCAAATAACATTTGTTGAATTAATATACTTGTAAAACGTTATTTCGTTTTTAAACCATAAAGTATGACGCGCGCAGCAAACAAAAATAGAATTGTCCAATCACAGGCGCTAGACGCGAACTTTTAAATATAGAATGCTGGTTTTACGAGGCGGTGACAGGGAATCAATTTAGTAATTAAGTCTGAATCGCGAGCCACGCCGAGGTCGTTTAATGACATCCGACGACGTTTTAATTATCAACTGTCGAGTTGAGATTGCTCAGTCGGTATCGCGAGCACGTTTACATTGGACGACACGGCTTTTGTCGGGTACAAGATATTGTCGTTCAAATGGTTTGAAATTTGGTCGACTATAGTGTTAAATACTGGTGGTTTAAATAATAAAATATAAGATGATTATGACTGCAGATTTCTTATTTGCTTCCCACTATAATATTCGTTGTTTCCATTTCCGAAGTGATTCCTAATCGTCGTCCATTTACCTTCAGTTAAATTTCCCATTTTTTATAAAGCTTTCATTTTTTATTTACACAAATAGCCGATAGCTCAAATTTTAATATAGCCTGAATGTTGTAACTTCTTTATCCATCACAATCTTTCAACACAACCTACTAAAAAGGTCGTTAAATTAAGGCTTCCCGCCGGACAGTGAAAAAACCGCAGGCTATCCGATGCTCAACCCCCGATAAAAAGGTCTCCCAACGATGACACAGATAAAATCTGCTGGAGACAGGTTAAATTTAAGAGGAAATAAGATTTGAATAGATCAAATTCTAGAGCAATATCATTAGAATTTCGAATCGCGGTTTTTGTAAGACTTTTACCGAGTTTGTGAAAGTAGTGGCACTTCGCATAATGGGACTAAATGGGAAATAGGGTGGAATCTGCTCATGGGATGTTCTTTTAAAATCTTGGTATTATACGTGTCTTGTTGGACTCACCGTTAAGTCAGTTCTTTTCGTGGAAAATCAAATGAAGACCTTCATTTTAAAACATAGTTAATATCTTCAAAATTGTTGTTAGATTGACATCTTGTTTTTCTCATTGTTTCATATGTTGTTTTTCTTACGTTACTCTCGTTTCAAATTTAACAAAAGTTTGAGATATAATTGCTTAAAGCACCATTCATCCTGTTTTGTGCAAATATGTAGGTTCTAAACATCTTTTTGATGTCAGAGGTGTGGTGTGTCAGAGTCTCGATAACTCCTCCGGAACTTTGACGTACCTAGTTGCTGTCAATCTAATTAGCCACTCTATTGTCAAGCTCCTTTTAGATAAAGTTTCTTACTATTTGAATCCAGTATCAAGGTAACTTTTTAAGAATGGACACTAAAATTTAATCACAAGCCACAATCACTTAATAATAAACAAACGCACTAGAAGACCTATCGCCCCTCGCATTTTCCCAAGGAAACCAGATATCGTCTATTCAAAAACCGCGGTTCGAAATTCAAAACCGTAAAACTGGCAACTCAGACCAAACTACATCCAGCTCGTCAAAGGAATTACCAGAAGGCGACGAACAGACGCGCGGTGGGAAATTTCTTTTGTCGAACAAAGAAAAAGTAAGCCGTCATACATGGGCATGAGTGTATGCGGGTACTCTCTTATAACTTTATACAGGGCTGTACTAAACGATATTTCTCGTATTAAGTTTGATTTTATATTGTGAAAGTTTTTTTTAACACTGGTTTAGATTATCACTGTTTCTACTTCGTTTTTCTAATTATTACAAAAATAGATTAAACCGTGTTGATTTAACCTTTAAATAGCTAGCTCTATTATTTTTAAACTTTAATAATCTATCAAAATATATGGTCTCGATGATCATCGGATTACGTAAAACGCTATGACTTAATAAAACCGTTGATGAATAAATTTTGTAATCACTTTGACACGACACGACACACATAAAGCAAATAAATACCTCAGGCCCACCCTGTATAAACTGTATACGAGTTCGCTTCATTCAAATCCATTAGGCTTCTCAAGTGGTAATTTTCCCGGACTTTTGTTAGCAAGAGGACCCGCATTCACAAAGAAACTCCAATAAAAGGCATAATTAAGCGTATTTATAATATAAACGATATTCATAAAATATCCAATTAGCCTTATAAGTACCTATAAATACCGTTATATAATTATGTTATATAATATATTATGTAGAACATATAATGGAATGATATGCTCTGTTGGTATTACGATTATCGTTTTATATAAACCTGAATGGTTATTGGAAAATAAGCTTTATGTGCTTGTAATAAGGACCTTTATGTTTTTTATGAGTGGTAAGGTTATTTATGGGACGCATTTTGTCGATTAAGTACTCGTGTCGTAAGGATTATGGTGTTTTGAATTTTTGAATTTAATTGGGTACTTATAAAGTTTATTAATACACCGACGACGATGCAATATAACAAGATCTTTTTATAGGCTTTTATCCTACTAATCCTCCTAATATTATAAACGTGAAAGTTTGTGAGTATGGATGTATGGATGATGTATGGATGTTTGTACTCTTTCACGTACGGATTTTGATGAAACTTAACAATAATATAATAATAGTTTAAAATAAAAGATAAAGTAAGCGAAGGAATAGCTAATTAGAAGTGTATATTTAACTCAGAAATCATTGGGTTCCTTTCAAAACCAAATCTAATATCAAATGTTTTCATACCCCTAACTTTAAGTTTATATAATTGATTTAACTACGCTTGTCAAACTCGATACAAAAACTTTTTTGCCCTACCAATAAAAAAAACAAAAGAATCATCACCAGCCAGGGTTTTGAAAACGAAAGTTGACGTACAGCATTGCTTTCAGTGCCGCCCCACCAGATCCTGCTGTACGATAAGTCGGGGGCCGACGTCTCCGGCGTGGTGGGTCCCATGGAGGAAGGGGCCTCGCTCATACTCGTCTGTGAGGTGCGAGGAGGTAAGAAGATATTTTGAATTATCATTACATAGTATAAATCCAAGTCGCAAATTCTGTCTGTTTGTATGTTTGGCCGCTAACTCCTACTAAAGTACGTAACGGATTTAAATGCGGGTTTCTTCATATTTTAGGGTATTCATTTAAATTTGTTAATAAAGAAAGTTTAGAAAAAGTTTTTATAAGTTAGCAAAAATGCAAGGGTTCGCGAGCAAGTCGGCAAAATTACACCATTGCGAAGCGTGGGCGGGTCGCTCGTCTTTTATATAAAACGTTAAACAAAGTCGCCAGTTGAACTAAATATCTATAATCAAACAGCGTTTTTTAAAAATAGGCTTTCATTTCTCTTAGATCACCTTTTTGGGATCGGCTTTTTTCTGTTTTATGGTTAAGTCGTCAGAAACTGTACACATGCGAACATTTCTTATTGGACATAATGAACTTATATGCTATAAATGGCATTTAGTCTGATAAAAGAAGTGTTTTGGCTAACTTATTTTTTTTTAAATGTTCTTTATTTACAAATTTAAGTGAAAAAAATATTCTCCAGATGGCAAAAACCGCATTAAAACCCCTTAAGAGGCCTTACGTTTTTTTCTCCACCGAAACGCAGTTATCGTGATTTTTCATACTTTTCGACGTTCAATTACGAGAGAATGGTTAAATTTGTACAAGTATATATTAGCCTAAAGTATAGGAAATTTATTCATCTAATGAAGTGACAGAGAAAAAATCAGGTTATTTTCTTTTATTTTGTGTATTAACTGTTTTTTCACGTACCCTTTTCGCAGTTTAAAAATTATGGTCTTCTATGCCGTTCGATAGGTACTAAAGTGATAAACTTGAATTCAAATAAAAATATCTATTAAATTCTTCATACAGTGTTCCACTGAAGTGACAGAGAAAAATATACAAATATTTATTGTTTCATTACTAAAATAATTGAATAAAACGGTCGAAATACGTTAATAATCGTTCAACTTCATCGCGATGTTTGACATATTACAGATATTCCATAAACAATGATTTTAATATATATTATACATTAAAATATGGACAATCTAAATTGAAAATAAAAATATTGAATTAAAGTCATTATATTTTTTAACAAATACTTTTATGAGCTCCTTATTACCAAGCGCATGATCCGCGTGAAATCAGTCCCGGCCGAGGCCTTCAGGAGAGAGGACGTATCGCATCGTTTCCCGCGCGCCTGTTATGCATTCCGGCGTGCTTTTAAGTTATATGCGGCCTAACGTTGTTTGATACTTGGGTGAGTAAAGTAACAATTAATTAATGCATGTAACTGAACTATGATTGTCAGAAAATTAAGATAATTGTATTGTATTCAAAATAAATATTAATTAGCGTGTGCAATTATTTATTATATTGTATGTATTTAGTTTATGCTTTTTACTTCATTGAAGTTTTATGCTTGTAGGTATCAAATCAGAATCAGAATGGGCAATAAAAGAACAGAATTCAAGTTGAAAAAGAAAAAAGGGCAAATCTTGAATTTCTTAATCATGCAAGAGATATTAAAAGGTAAAAAAAATCTCATACGGATAAGCTACCAGAAAATGCCACCAACACAAACAGTATTCAAGTAAGTATGAAAATCGAAATAATAGAGAAAGATAAGGAGTTATGTAACGTCATGGAAAATAAACTGAAAAAAATCTAATTCGACTGTTTTCTCTCGACCTGAAACTATCGATTCGAGATTAGACCGGCAAATGGAAATAAAAGAGCCCGAATACATTTTAGAAGCAATCAAAAAAAGGGAAATGATTAAAAAACGAAAAGTTGACGAAGAAGAAGATAATAATATTATGTGAATTGTGATTATGTCATTTTTTTAGGTTTTTTTATGTTTGTTACACGTTATAAATTAATTAATCAATGTTATGTTTTATTTTCCCAATATTATTTCATTTAAAGACAAAAGGTATCCAAACTATCAAAAGATCAAAACCGTTAAATCGTACTAGACAACGACGGCTCCGAATTACGCAATGCACACACGCGTCCGAGAGCTGCTGCGTTTGTGTGGGTGCGAGTCAAATACCTATTTTGACCCGTCTCGAAAAAACGTAAGGCCTCTTAAGTGCTTTAGGAAGAGGCAGCGGAAAAAACAAACACAATTAGCGACTTGGATTTATGATTTAACAAGTGGCCGCTCGCGACTCCGTTCGCGTGGAAGTCGGTTTCCCGTGGGAATGAGATGTTTTCCCGCGGTAAAAAGTATCCTATGTATTATTCTGATGTATAACCTATATTACTGCAAAGTTTCATCCAAATCCATCGAGTAGTTTTTACGTGAAAGAGTTACAAACATCCATCCATCCATCCATACATCCTCACAAACTTTCACATTTATAATATTATTAGGATTATTAGGATGATGTCCCGCCCCGAAGCGTGGTGTAATTTTGACCGACTTGTGCAGGAAACATTGAATTATAGCTAACTTAAAAAAAAAAATTAAATGTTTTTTTATTTACAAATATAAATGTAAATAGACCTAAAACATGGCAAAACCCGCATTAGAATCCGTTACGTAGATAAGCAGGAGAAACCGGACAAACATACAAACAGACAGATTTAGTAACTTGGGTTTATACTTTACTAGCGACCCGCCCACGCTTCGCAATGGTGTAGTTTTGGACAACTTGCTCACGAAACATTGAATTTTGGCTAACTTAATTTACAAATTTAAATTTAAAAAAAAACATACACACAGACACAATTAGCAATTAGCTTGGATTTATACTATGTAATACTATATCGTTTTTTTTTCAAATAAATAAAAACGAATTGAAACAACACTTTTCAACGTCATGTTTTAAACCTATGTAATTGGAATGTATAAAGTGGAAATGGACATAAAAACAAATCTCTTAATCGCACGTTGTTTCCACAGGCAACTTTGCACAAATACGCTTAATTGTTTCAACGGTGCAAACTTTCAAACTCACCAAACTGTTTTATTCAAATTGTATTTTGAACGTGTTTACAGAGTCTAGACTTGAATTGGCAATATTTTTTTGGTTTGGAAGAAAAACATCTTCATTGTAATTTTAGTGTCGATTTTTTTTAGCGGTTTCATGATGCATAGTTTTAACCAAAGAAGTATTACTTAAGTGTATTAAAAGTCCTTTTTTGTAAAATCTTAAAATAACTCAAACAAACTTAAAACGAGCAAAAGCTCGAACGCAGTAACGAGGCTGTGTGTCAGAGTTTACATTTCCTTATATGAAGTTTATAAAAATGTGTCATATTATTTTTTAAATTTCTTTCTGCTTTGTTATCCTTTCTTACTTTAACTTAAAGTATTACGTCTTCTTTTTTTCGTATGTTTCTTTATGGACTACTAGTGGCCGCCCACGACTCCGTTCGCGTGGTTCGGTTTCCCATGGGAATGAGAAGTTTTCGCGCGGTAAAAAGTACCCAATGTGTTATTCAGACCTACATAACTGTAAAGTTTCATCCAAATCCATCGAGTAAGAGTTTTTTTTAGGAGGATAACGCGAAGCCAATTTATATTCCTTAAAATATTTGTCAGTTTTTAACCTTTTGAAGTTGTAAATACTGGAAAAAGGAACGCGGGCCTCCGAGCATTACGCGACTGGGACCTTCTGGGACTGGGACGTTCCTTTTTCCAGTATTTACAACTTCAAAATTAATAAATTAGCATTTATAATGCAAAATTTAAAGTAAAATCTCAGTTTTTAACCTGTTCATTAACTTACACAATGCTTGGGGAAAGCTTTCCCTACTCAAGAAACGAAGTCCTATTCTATTACAATATTCAAAAGGTAATATTTGATTTCAATAAAATCCGTTCACCTACATCAATCATTCTGTTTTCAAGCAAATTTCATTTTCCAACGTCAAAATAAAATTTGTGAACGGTACTGCTAAGACTGGAACAAGTATTGGAATGTTACAGCAGTACAAGAGTTTTACTGGACTTTTGATAGGCAATTTTGCTTGTTATTTTTCTGATTGAAATATACCTAAATACCTTAATTTTTTGTATGCTTCTTGGCTTACAACCTGCCTTTCTTTGTAAAATCCAGGCAAACGTTAAGAGGTTTTTTGGTATGTAGGTAACTATGGGAAGGTACAGAGGTAGGACATAGGGACAAACGTAATTCCCTGGAAACAAATTTGTATGTATTTTAAAATAACACAACTTTAACAATTCTTCTAAAAAAGGTCACGCGAATACTGTGTTTATGATTGACAGACAAAAATTTAAAAACAACAAAATTCATTACAAACATCGCAAATTGATAACAGTTGATAAACGCCTAATTTCAACTCCCGCGCCGTTGAACCGTCACAATTGGCCGCCAAAGATAATCCGGGGCCCTGGCCGGCCGCCAGTCGTCCAAACTGCACACTTTTGAATGAACCCACTCAGATGGAATATCTAGCGAATGCAAACATAAAAGAAAACCGAACGATAGAAAAATTGGAACGGCTACGGCGGGGCAAACGAACGGCAATGCGGAAATCGGGGGCTAAGTCTGGGGTTAATAAATTAAGAAGCTTTGTAACTGTTCTTGCACTACCTATTACAATGAAATGGTGCAATAATGTTGTTAAAAGTGTGTATGAAGTAAACCAAATTAAATTAACTAATCAAATTAAAATAATCTTATTTCTGAAAAAATGGCTTTTAGACGATATTGATAAGATAATAGAATAGCTCAAGATGTTCAGCCTCCCGATTCTGCTTACAAAGTTTTACAACATCAAAGATTTACTTTATGAATAAAATCACATTAAAAAACCGATAAGTTTTTAATTGTAAAATATAGTATATTATATAGTGGATTTCGCGACTTAATCCCAGTTTTTCCCAAAAGAAACAACCACTGTAGAATCTACCTTAAATACTAACCCAAATAAAACTATATAATTAGTTCCTCTCTAACCTAGTTGTAGTAAGTTGCAAGCTTCGCCACACAATAGACCACAATGATTAACGCAATGGAGCGAAGCACGCCCTGGGGTCCGAACTCTGTTTAGCAGACGCAAGTTAATCAACCTGTACTTGATTCTGGAAGAATTTGTTTACTTTCGGGCGATAATAAATTGTAGGAGAAAAAATAATGGAGAAATAGTTCGCAAATGTTTTTGGATATACTTTAAACTAGCAACTGCAGGGAGGGATTTTTCTGGTAAGGCTGACGTTCATAACTGAGCTGTAGAAACGATCGATTTGCCATCATTAAAATCAGATTCCGAGGTATACGAAAATAACCTCTATGCCCTTCAACCTAAAGCCTATTTTCATTTGCCAGGTCGCCCCGAGCCCGTAGTCACGTGGCTGATCAACGAGACATCCACTCCACAGTACATAGGCGTGAAGACAGACACGCACGTCATCGTGAACCGGTTAGAACTGGCTAACCTGAAACGAGAGGATCTCAACACCACGCTCAAGTGCCGGGCGTCTAACACTAACCTAGTGCCGCCTCAAGAGCGGTCTATAAGGCTGGAGATGAAGCGTAAGTTTGGTGGCAAGGTCTTAGTTTAAAAAAAAAATACGTTTTTGTTGCTGTTTGATTTGCATAATTATACGGTTTTTGGGTACCGCTAAGAAGAAAATAAAAATCTTCGAATACACTATTCAGCTATACGCTTAGAGAATGTAAAAAGTAGAAACTTTATGAGTCATAAAATGGCGTTTATTTTTCTAATTGGTCGATCTTTTCTGGAGGTTAAAAAATGTATGCCACACTGTTTGTAAAATACTAGTTTCTGTATTTTTTAATTTACTTAACCACACTTTATTTATAGTAATATAGTTAAATGCTGGAAACTTGATTTGATTTGAAAGAGGTATTTGAACCATTGAAGAACCATAGAAATTGAGATTTTACTTTTAATTTTGCATTATAAATGCTAATTTATTAATTTTGGAGTTATAAAATACTGGAAAATTATAGAAATATAAAATATAAAGTCAGTTAGTAATGTAATCAAAATCCTCCATCACCCCCAGTGCCCCCGCTTTCCGTATCTCTCTTAAACCGGCCGCCGCACCTGCTGGCTGGCTCCCCGGTGACGCTGCGCTGCAAGTCGCAGGGCAGCCGGCCGCCCGCGGAGATACTGTGGTACCAGGACAACAGGAGTATCGCGAAGGATAAGGTGAGGATATAAGGATAGAGTGAGTGTGAATGTAGTGGTGGTGCTGCGCTGCAAGTCGCAGGGCAGCCGGCCGCCCGCGGAGATACTGTGGTACCAGGACAACAGGAGTATCGCGAAGGATAAGGTGAGGATATAAGGATAGAGTGAGTGTGAATGTAGTGGTGGTGCTGCGCTGCAAGTCGCAGGGCAGCCGGCCGCCCGCGGAGATACTGTCGTACCAGGACAACAGGAGTATCGCGAAGGATAAGGTGAGGATATGAGGATAGCATGAGTGCGAATGTAGTGGTTGGGCTGCGCTGCAAGTCGCAGGGCAGCCGGCCGCCCGCGGAGATACTGTGGTACCAGGACAACAGGAGTATCGCGAAGGATAAGGTGAGGAGGTATTTGGAAAATATATTCCTTGCTAATTATTTTTGTAAGCTAGATAAATCACCTACGATGGTTTAACCAAGTCAATGAAAATGGAAGGAAAAGAAAATAAAATTTAGTAGACTTTTCATCTAGTTATAGTTTTTAATACCCATCATAAAATATGGTGATGATTTAATGGTTTTAAAGAATGTCATCTTGGACCAATTAAATTTTCGGCTGTCTGGAGAGTGTAAGGTAATATTTTTCTTTTATTTCAATCAGGTGACATCATTTTCGAACGAGACTTGGACGATCAGCACTTTGATTTTCAACCCTAAACCTTCGGACAATGGGGTTATAATCAAATGTACAGCAGCCAACCCCATGTTGCCTACACGAGTACTTGATGACCAACTGAAGTTAAATGTTGTATGTGAGTAACTTAATTGTTTATATTTAATTTATCAAAACAAAAAAAAGTTTTTTGTTAGCTTTGAAATTTAAAAGAAAAAGGACTGTGAATGACGTAACTGTAATAAACTAAGCAAAGATACCAATGAAATTTAAAAAAAATGTCTTAAGACTTTTTCATACGAAAACCTGCGTCAACTGCGTACAACCTTATCACAAAATTAAATAAAAAAATATCTACGAAACGTCCTTACCCTACTAGCTATAAAAAAGGTTGAATATAAAACTGTCTGCACTTATGAAATTAGTTTTCCTCAACCTACGTATTTTAAAAAGAACACTTTTAGGACTTCTAGCTTGTGTGACTACGGTTTCTTTTTATGTTCTTTAATTAATACAGGGTTTTTGAGAAAGAGTAATTTATAGAAGTGGGAAAGGATCTTACCCACTTCAAATAGAATGTGCGAACGTGTTAAGCTTTTGAGTCTTATTATCGTATATTTATGTGTAATTTCGATGAATTTTATGTTTGCGAAAAGTATGGTTTAATAAATATTTCATTGTCAGTAGTTTAAAAAAACCTTTTTTTTTCTTTTAATTTTATGTAATAATACCTTAACTACGAGTATATCGTTTGGACGTCATCGTTAATTGAACTGTCATTTTGTATGCGAATTATTCATTCCAAAATGTAACGAGTGTTGCAGCATTGTGTTGTTGAAATTATTGCGATAACATTAATTATTATAGGTCCAGATTGGTACCTTCTATTCTTTTCTTATAGGTATCATTAGTTTCGCTCTTTTATCATTATGGTTGCAACAATGCATCGTTTTAATACACTTGGTATGTAATGTTATTTTTAAACTTGTTATCTAGTCGAGAAGAATAACTTTTTAAACATGTCAGGTGTATATTAAAATGACCATGAAATATAAACAAAGGTTTCAAGATTTGTTTATTACTTTGAGGCAATACTTATCTAAGAAAGCGTAAATGACATTTAATGTTCAATATTAAATATCCCATGATATTAGACTACTTATGATTTGAGATTTCTTGTGGAAAAGTTTACCCAATTTAGCTTTCTTAACGATACACTTTAAAGATTGGTTTCAAGGCTAAATTCGTTTACACGTGCCATGAATTCTAAAAAAATACCCTCCAATAACTAAAATTAATTTAGACAAATTTGGACTAAAACTCTTTATTAAAACAAATTCCATGTTACAGGAAACCTAATCGGTTAAAATACACAAAACATAACCATTTATTTGGTTTTTTATTGTTATCTAGACAGCCCAGTAGTATCTCTCACCCTGGGCAGCACCCTCAACCCCCACGACATCAAAGAAGGGGATGACGTCTACTTCGAGTGCAACGTTCGGGCAAACCCGAGGGAGCACCGGATCTCGTGGTTCCATAATGTAAATACATAGTTTATTAATAATATTTCGACTATAGGTACCCTACGAAGATACTTATGAAAAAGATATGAAAATCTTCGAAATGTAAAAAAAAACAGATGATAGTTGAAATATTTAAAAAAAGAAATACATGACAAAAAATATTTGACAAATGAAATTTTTAGCAAAAGAAGGAGATAAATATTAATAACTATGAGATAGAAAGTAAAGCGTGATGATACAATTTCATTGGAAAATACTAAAAGCGATTTGGCATGCAATGATGTAGGTATGTAAATATTAATTATTTCATGTTAATTAAGTCTTAACACAATAATTGCAGCACATCAATTAAAATGGCTTAATAACTTTGACAAACTATTTATATTTTCCTAGAAACATTATTTGTAAATTATATTCGGTGAATCATTAGTGGATTTTGACGCTTAGTGTTTGCTTTAAAAATTGGCTAAACTTATTAATAGTGTCGTTTCGGCATTTTTTTAAATACCATGGTCAATGTTTGACGTCTACGTATGCATATGAGTAGAGTGAAACACAATTTTTGTCGACTTCATCGCCATCTGTTTCTCAATTCTCTCCCACAACTTTCTGGAGTCGACATAAGGCGTTTCCTCGCAAATTTCTCAGGTTAACCCAGCAAGCGCTGTCGTAGCCTTTCAGCTTTTCAAAGAAATTCCTAATCCCCCAATATAATCTAGGACAGGCCGGTGACGCAGAACATGTCTTCCGGCATCATCGTGAGCACCAGGTCGCTCGTGCTGCAGAAGGTCACGAGGTCCGAGGCGGGGGGGTACTCGTGCCGAGCGGCCAATGGTCGGGGGGAGACGACTAGTGATGTGGTCAGGCTACGGGTGCAATGTGAGTGATATAGCTAAGGCTTTAAAGTTACACCGTGGCAAACTATACACCGTGATTTATACGTGGATTTGTTTTTGGTTAGTTAAGAAATAAACAATCAAATAAACTGCCGCACTTTAGTAGTTATAATTTAGGTGATTTTTGTTTATTGGAAAAGGATAAAATAATATAAATATTTTTCTTACTATCTTAACTATTGACAAAATACTGAATATTCTAAATAGGGAGAGGGTAAAATTTTAATTATAAAAAAAATATTTTAAGTGTTTTCCCGAAAACATAAAAAAAAATTCGAATTTCGAATTTTTTATTATTAATTATCTTTATGAGAATTATTGACATTAATGTGTAAACCAAAATTGTCACAATAGGAAACTCATATCATATTATTTATAAGAAAATTATCGAAAAATAAAAACTTTCATTCCGATTATGAAATTCCGCCACTACATTTCCAGCGCAATTAACCTTTTTGTCCCGCTCATAATCATTGGGACAATCTGTAATATTCACCGTGTAAAATGGGTTCCATCAATTTTGGAAATTGGTTTTCAATGCCATCTAATTTGATACTCTGCTGCTCTTGAATTAAGGGCACGCTTTTATAGGTACTTCACATTTTATGTGATGTAGAACGGTTTTTCGTGCTATAGTTTGAATACTCCCAGGTCGCTACCAGGTTAATTGTAAATTTGTTTTGGGGATAAATAAATGTTAATCTATTAGTTGTTTTGTAAGGTGGCAGACGTAAAATCAAACTTTTAAGATTATTTTATTTAACCATTTTTTTTTGTATTTGAAAATATATTGATTTTGAATAATCCAGTTTATGAGTTTAGTGTTTGCTTTAACTCTCTTTCATGTGTTATCCAAATAATGTAGGTGCAGACGTTTAACCAATTGTGAATAAGTAAGAAAAACAACTTAACTTAAGCTTACACTTTAAAAAATATTGACTCAAATACAAAAAACACACACTTATCATATTTTTTCTTAAAAATAAAAAGATTCGAAATGTGTCTTAAACTAATGACATACAAGTGGCAATCGTTCACTTGAACATTCAACTGAAGTCTACTTGACACATTAATATCCCTCAGCAATACGTTAATAACACAGCCTAAAGTAATCACACAACTAATGCATACTTAATTAAAACATCCAAGAATCAACAGTTCCATTCTACGAGCCATTAAACTCCAAAGTGACGAATAACTAAAACGGTTTAATTGGAAAAGGGGTTTGAAAATGTAGCTCAAGTCGGCTTACCACTTCATTACCATATAGCGGATAGAGTGCGCATATATCTCTAAACGTCGCTATAACATCGCTATATGTCGCTATATGTCGCTATACATCGCTATATGTCGCTATGTGTCGCTATATATCACTATGTGACATGATACAGGGTCAACGGGAAGCGTAGTCAAAAACAGCTACGCAAGGATTATATTATGATACGCGGTAGAATTGCGTTGTGGGTGTATGAAAAGCGAGTGATAAGCTGTGCGTATGAACACTGTTATTAAATGGGAATTCTTTACTTGAAATTAAACTGATTTTAACGGGTTTTACGCGTTTATTTTATTATTTTTGATTTTCCGACGTTTCGACATTTTTACAAATGCCGTGGTCACGGGTAGACTGAGATGTTTGACGTCTTCATAGAGTTAAGTAAAAAACGATTTTTCGAATTCACAATTGACAAAATTGGAGGCATTCTGAAGCGGGCTTCAATAAAAACCATATACAAGCCACACAGCAAGATTAGCCACCATCTTCGTCCAGTAAAAAGCAGCATCCCTTTACAAGACCCAGGCGTATACAAGATTGACTGTGACTGTGGGCTCTCATATATCGGTCAAACGAAACGGAACGTGTCTACTCGAATAAAAGAACATATCGCCGATGTAAAAAACCGTCGCTATACAAAATCTGCAGTCTGTGAGCATTCCATGGATAAGCCCAACCACTATCTAAGATTTGATACCGTTAAAATCCTAGCAAAAGAGAAACATTTTATTCCTAGGCTGGTAAGAGAAACTATTGAAATTAAAAAACACCCTAACTTCAATAGAGAAGATGGTTGGAAGCTGTCACCAACGTGGGATCCAATACTTAGCAAAATAAAAAAGAACAACCAGCAGACCAATAAGCAGAAAAATAAAGACACTGTCAGCGTATACTGCGTGAACCCGAGCGACTATGCGAGAAAATTACGAAACAGATGGCGGTGAATTCGAAAAATCGTTTTTTACTTTACTCTATGAAGACGTCAAACATCTCAGTCTACCCGTGACCACGGCATTTGTAAAAATGTCGAAACGTCGGAAAATCAAATATAATAAAATAAACGCGTAAAACCCGTTAAAATGAGTTTAATTTCAAGTAATAATAATCGCGTAAATCTAAGAAGTTATATGGGAATTCTTTTCTAAGTAAAAAAGGCGCTTTAATTTTTTTATTACTTCTTTATGTTACAGATACAGCATACTTTGTTAATACTTAAAAGTTTTATACTAAATTAAAAGAGATTTATTAAAATACTTATTTACGACAGGAATTCGCAAGCAAAATACACTACAACCGAAAAATAACTGAGTAATAAAATAAAAAATACAAATAAACACTCCAACCAAAAACATCAAAACTGAAATATAGCACTCTGCACCGAAACAGAATGAGTTACAGCAGTGAAATCCGCACCACGGTAGCCGAATCATGGCTCCCCCAGATCGACGTATCGGCTTCCTTCCGACTACCCGCATAATTACTCACCACGGCCGGGATACTAAATCAACGAAATTATTGCCTAATATTACGACTTAAACGTCGGTTATTTATAGCCTCTTCCGATACAAGGGATTATAAATGTAAACAGGTCTTCGTGTGGTAATCTAGTTCTGTTTGGAATAAGTGTGTTTTCGTGAGATATGTTATGTATTTCCGTTTTTTAATCGTATGTTGAAGGTATGCGATTGTATGATACTTGTATCATTGCAATAAATCTTATTGAAATATAGTTTTTCTCGCGTTTTGTTTGCTTTGTAAGTATATTTATGTGTAGGTGTCCATTTATGCACACTTAGTATAACTCCTGTTAAACATTGTTGATGCGAACTTCGGTGTTTGCTTGTTTACATTAAATATGCTATCAGATGAAACAGACTGTAGAGTTTAATGTAAGCGCGGGTTTATTTTAGTTTGAATAAATTTTGTTTCGGTTCAACTTTTGTAATTATACAACATTTTGAATATGCTGAATGTGGTTTATAGCCAAAAGGTAAATTTTAAGTTGAGCCCGTATTTTGATTGTGGACATAATTTCTAGGTTTATTTAGGGGACTGGTAACCCATGATTAGGTATGCTAAAGTGGAGAAGGACATAATAGACTATGAATAATTTGACTCAGGGTTAAAGTTGCTCAAATTTTGCTATTAGAATTAAAAACTTACCTACTTTTCTTTATTTCTTTTTCTAGAACTTAATACTTATCAATAGGTGAGGCCCATGTCACTTTCATTAACTGATAAATGAATAATGATCGTGCTTATAGTGTACCTACAATTGCAAATAGACCTACAATAATGAGTACCTGTCTAAAGTATGAAATAAAGGTACTGTTATAGTTACTTTTTTATGAAAAAAATTGAGCTTTTATACCAGACATAGTGTCATATCTTTACGTATGTGTATTTTACTGACATATTACTATTCTAACTCATTCACATGCTTACAAACATAATTTCTTTACATGTATTATGCAGGTAGTTCATTGAAATAGTTATCTACTAATTATTTCATTCAAAGCTGACGCTAGTGATGATCAATGCGAGAATAATTTGCTCTGAGAATTATTACTTGTTATACAAATAAATATTAATGAACCAATAAATTGCCAGGCAAGCACACTTACTTAGTTGTTCTAATATATGAAAGCTTGTATTACAAACACTATGAAACTAAAAAATCTAAGCTGTTTAACTTGTATGTAAAAATTGCCTGACTCAACACATACTGACAGGCAGACAGTTGAAAAGTCGTCATACCGATAGGATCATATAAATTCGTCCAAAGAATCATTTTCCATAACAATATGTTTGAGATAGATCAACTTATCTATGCAGCAGAGACCGCTTTTCTTTCTTCTTGCTGCAACTTATAACTTAGCAACATATTGTTTGCTAGCAAAACAAAAACGCATCGCTTGCGCACACAACTGCAACAGTCCGCACAAACGTAAAACAACAAAACACAAACGCGCCCAAAGGCTCGCACCACCCACTTTTTTCTCCGCTGAAGCACAGCGAACCGTAATAAATACAGCGCTGGAACTAATCACTTTTATTTTCTTAGAAAATAACTAATAGCAGTTTTGTTCGCTCGTTTAACGTCGGGTCATTCGGAGGAAATAATTTTCTGTGCCCGTAAATGAGGGGTAGTCCTTTTTTTATTTATATGGTTGTGAACAGGTGGCGAGAAGGCTGTGCCGGTAATTGTCTGGACTAGGAGAAGGGTTCTGTGGTAATGGGCGGGCGCGAAGCTTGTTTCACTAATACAAAACCTTATTTGAATTATGTTAAGGAATTTTCATATTATTTAGAAAATTTGGTTAATTTTTTTACGGTTCTGTAATTGCGTAAAACGTACAAAAGCATTTCATTTGTAATGCCCATTTTGTTATTTTTAATGTTATTGTACCAAATAAGTGATTCTCGTGACACTATCGGGCTCGAGGTCAAATGTCAGTGTGTTATTTACTTAACTAAGGTTTGGTTTATTATTAGACTAAAGCAAGAACTTATTATACCCATCTCAGTCCTAATTATTACAAGACTATATCATTATATTGGGTCGACACTAAGAAAAAACAATTTGCTTAGAAACTAATGAAACCTTTCAGATAAATAATAATTTGATTTATAAAAACTTTTACTTAACTTAACAATAAGAAGGATTAAACCATTGTGCTTTTTAGTAAAAGCTAATCACGAATCATTATTTAGAAGTACGTGTACATAGTATTTTCTACCCCCCCTCCACTAGACCCTCCCACTGATTGCTCCATCGCTCAATCGCTATCAGTGGCCTGTCACCTGACACACAAAATAACCAAATTTTATTTCACCCCGCGCCGACTATCGCCCCAATCGTATAAACAACTCATAAAACAAACGTAAATTTAAAACCGCCGGTTTCGCTTGTCATAAAGTATAAATCATTGGAGCAATTATTTGTTGAATAATTTCATCTTCACGTCATTATTTAGCCGTGGCGGAAGGATGTACCTCGATGGGTCAATACAGAGATTCATAAGTCATGTCTATGTTTGTTGATTTACGTGGACGAGTGGAATAACAAACATTACCCGAGGGCAGACACTTCCGGTGTTAGAAAGAATTTGAGATAACACAACGGTTATGGCAATGATATCTTTGTTTTATCTCATAATTTTCATTTTATATCGTTACATGACTTGCTGGGGTATATTCCCGTAAGATTGCAGCCAAATTACTCAAAATAAATAGATGATTTTACAGAAAACATTTTAGACAAAAGCAGATTAAATCTTATACGACGTCATATAATTCTAGAAAGATACATAAACCTAATGAATAAAAAAATATACTGTCGTATAAAAAAATACCAGTTTAAAAAACCCTTAGAAATAACTATTTAGGTAACTGGTCGAAAAATTTTGTTTATTTATTTATTTGCAAATGTCACCTTTTTTAATCAATTTAAAATAGAACCAGCTTCCTCATAGTTTTCCTCCCACGTCTAATCAATTAAACATTTTTCCAGAGCCCCGCCGTGCGTCAAAACAGCGTTATTTATTTAGTAATTTGCTAGAAACTTCGCTAACAATCGCTCGGCTTTTCATCAAGAATGCATTGTGACTCGGCGGACTCATTAATCAAAAGTTTTTCAAAACAACTCCAGATAAAATAAGATAAAATTATTAGCAGCTGCGATGAATGCGCCTTTATTTGAAATTGTATAACTTTGGGGGTGTTAATGAAATTTGATTTTAACAAATCATTCTTTAAAATTTCATTAAGGTTATGCCTGGCTTGGAGTTATATTCGTTTGATGTTTCATCAATTTTAATGCATTTAGACAAGGTTAAGAAAGTGTTAGCGAACAGCAGGGCTATTCTGTAAGTCAAAAATCGATGCTAGTTGTTAAAAAGCAACTAGCAGTTTTGTTTGACAAGTCACCGGTGAGCCAAAAAAATTGGTATTCTGTATCTCAACTAGCATGAGTGATACCAAATGATGCGAGTCCAATGAGTCTCATTTAAAATGTCATGAACTTATATTAAGTTGTATGAAATGACTTAACATTAATTTTTTCCACTTTATATCTTTGACTGAGCATGCGCTGTAAACAACTAGAAGTGTATTTTTTAAAACAAATGTCTTAATATCTTTCCAGCCACTAATATATCTTAAATACCTATTTAATAACAATTTCATGTCTACTATAAATATTTTGCTAATGCTTTTATTATAATTTAATGTTTTTTTCTAGAATAAAATAAAACACTCGTAAGAATTTGTAGCTGTCTTTCTATTAATTGAATATATTATAAAAAAAATGAGAAACCAAAGGCAAAAAAATCTTTAAAAGCTTGCCTTTGGTCTTTAGTGGTCACTAGGGCACTAAATTAAGTCCATATTTAAACTGCAAGATTTTATTAAGAGAGCAATGACTTTAAACTACTATTAATTTTGTGGTTAGCAAATTATTGGTCGGAAATTCATAGAAATGAGTGTGGAATGTTAATAAGTTATAATCCATTTATTTTCTAATTATAAATGAAACAAGTTGTAGTTGTATGTTTTATTTATTTACTCTGGTAAAAAATCACAAAATGTTACTTATCAGTCATTTATCAGTATATAATCTAACAGGGTAGGTATTACATTTCTTTCACGATAAGTGATTATGCCAAATGCAGTTAAGCTGAAATTAGAATGTTGAATTTATTATAATGTACACAAAATGAATATTTTCAGAGGAAAAAGAACCCTTCATGCTTGATTTGTTATCTTCGGCCGATCAAATCCATAACAGTTGATAAACCAACGACATCTTGCAATAATTGAGTAAAAGATATTAAGTTGAGTAAAAGATATTAGGTAGGAAGGGCAGGAGATTTACAAATCTGAAACAACACAAAACTTGTAGCTCGCGTTTTTTCATTTTAAATCGCGTATGAATACATAATTTGTTTTCACTTCACATTTTCAATCACTCGCTTCCTTTAATATTTTGTTTCGTAAGGTTTTTTAGTCCGACTGCTTTGAATGAAACATCCACAATTTTTTTTGTAAAATTTCACAAAAAGTTTATAAATCAGATTATAATTTGTATTTTAATTAAAATAACATTGAATCTAAATGGATTTGTAAACATGTCATGTAACGTCAATTAGTCATGACGTCGGGGATCTCGGCGCATGCGCGGTCTATGTTAAGGCTTGAAAATTAAATATTGTCAATACTCATATGATGTGCAGGACAATCATTTACTTTTGATCGAGTCCGATTGCACCAACTGCTAGTTGTAGAATTACAGAATCGCAATTAACAACTTGCATGAGAGGTTTGATGCTAGTTGGGCAAAATTTGGGTTCGCGAGTCACGAGAAATGTCAATAACACGTAGAAAAAACAACACTTTTAATGCTATTACTGCAATTTATTTTAAACAGAGTGGTTTCTAAGCAATAACATCACAATGCTGAGCTAAAACCAAAGTTAAATTAATTTTCCTCAAAAAAAGTCGGACAAACCGTCGGACCTACAGAATTAAATGCCCAAGACTTATTTCATTTAGTATTTATATGTAACTAATAAAATGTATACCGGGTGTCCAGTAAACAATGGATAACCTCTGAAGGGCTGATAGTAGAACTAAAGGCAAGCCTAAAAAATAATTGATAAAAAGTATAACCCTTACACTGCTAGAAATATGGCGCTTTAAAAAAAAACTTCATATTTTTTTGACTGTGTTCATATTTTTACTCGTAACGAGGTCAAATCACTTAATACCATCATTATTTCTGTGCTAAAATAATTAGTATTAACCGCATCAGTGAATAACTACCAAATAAAATAGCTAACTAAAGTATTTTTCTCAAAAAATAATGTTAAACTTTTGATTTGTGTAAAATTTCTAAAGAAATATTTTTGATGTGGAACTTTGAACAGCTCTGGTGTAAAAAAATAATATGAAAGCAACAGTGACCAATGATTTCAAAATATTCCTGGTTTAATAACGTTTTTAAAAAGATGTAATATGTCGTTATTGTAATGAAAAAATATTGAACTAATGGTATTAGTGTGTAAAATGGGAGAATTATTTAGTTCTAGCAAAATTAAAAAAATACAATAAAACTAAAGAAATATGATTTTAAACTGATATTAATTGCAAACATATTGGAATAATTGAGAGCAACTGTTCAAATTGTCTGTCCCCATCCTGATGCAGGCCCTACATCTACGAATAAAGGATCTTCAAAGAAATCAACTTAACAGGAGAAAGTGATCCAAAATTTCTTCAAAATGACTTACCCAATTTATTGATAGACGTGCCCGAAGAGCTCCGCGACACATATTGGCTTCAAAATGAAGGCTGTCTAGCACACTATGCTGTTGCATTATGTGCATACTTGACGAAACCTACCCTAACAGGTAGGTAGGCCTAAACCTTAACGCTTTGGGCTTTTTTACTGGGGGTATTTTAAGGAAGAGTTTTACCGGCAGCCAGTAACTTCATTAGAAGATCTACGAGCTCGTGTTCAGGCCGCTGCAATCAATGATCGACGACACGCGCGATTTTTTTGAAGATCCTTTATTCGTAGATGTAGGGCCTGCATCAGGATGTGGACAGACAATTTGAACAGTTGCTCTAAATTATTCCAATATGTTTGCAATTAATATCAGTTTAAAATCATATTTCTTTAGTTTTATTGTATTTTTTTAATTTTGCTAGAACTAAATAATTCTCCCATTTTACACACTAATACCATTAGTTCAATATTTTTTCATTACAATAACGACATATTACATCTTTTTAAAAACGTTATTAAACCAGGAATATTTTGAAATCATTGGTCACTGTTGCTTTCATATTATTTTTTTACACCAGAGCTGTTCAAAGTTCCACATCAAAAATATTTCTTTAGAAATTTTACACAAATCAAAAGTTTAACATTATTTTTTGAGAAAAATACTTTAGTTAGCTATTTTATTTGGTAGTTATTCACTGATGCGGTTAATACTAATTATTTTAGCACAGAAATAATGATGGTATTAAGTGATTTGACCTCGTTACGAGTAAAAATATGAACACAGTCAAAAAAATATGAAGTTTTTTTTTAAAGCGCCATATTTCTAGCAGTGTAAGGGTTATACTTTTTATCAATTATTTTTTAGGCTTGCCTTTAGTTCTACTATCAGCCCTTCAGAGGTTATCCATTGTTTACTGGACACCCGGTATAAACTATAAATCGTAATTTTCTAAAATAAAACTTTGAACTTTGTTTTTGACAGTTCCTCCTGCTATGAATTTGATGCAAGCTAAGCTTACGGACTCGCTATTTTTCATTTCTCCATACAAAAAAACTGTCAGACCAAGGCCTAGCGTGCATGAGCCGTATGACGTCATAATTGATGCTAGTTGGAGATACAGACTCGCAAAAGTTCATTTTGACGTTATTTCTCATAGCAGTCGATACAAGTTGAGTTACAGACTCACCCTGCTGGAAGGGGAACATTTCTGTGTTCGTAACATTTTGTTTAGTAACTGTTTGTTCATGTTACATGGTCATGATTAATATAAGTATAGCACTGTGAATATAATCCAATGGAATACACAGTCCAGAGGCCCTAAAATACATAACTTTAGTGCACTATTGGCACTTGAGAATATTCAAATAGCTTCAGTTAGTGAGATAAGAAATATTATAATAGGACTGACATGCCTAAATAGTTAAAAGTCCTCATTTTCTAAAAGTAAGAAATAATAAAAAAAAAGATTAATATATAACAACTAACAGTAGTATGTTTTATTAATATTTATACCATTTGTCAAAAAATAATATTGTTATTTGTATTGAGCCATTAAAATATCGGAAAAAATGACGTTTATGAACCAATAAAAAACATTTAATTAAAAAAGCAATTCCTATTATCAAGTTAAAGTACTGTATCATTTTATTGCAAATACGATCTATCTGTATGTATGGTATGTATCCATTCGTATCTGTAGCATTTACATGAGTCCAAATTTTTGTATCGAGCTGTGGCACCATGGTACTATTATTATTATTTTTTGTCTAACTGTAACACTCACAACTAATTATTCGATAGCGAATCAAATCCCTTGCACCGAATCAATAGCACCTACATGAAAGCGAGGTTTCATTCTAGATTTAAGTTACTTAAAGGTATCTACTATTTATTACCAAAACCGGTCATTTTCTAAGATTTAACCTCAACCCCCAGATGCCCCTGTATGTGCGGAATCATCCCCTAAAGTGGTGGGGGCAGCCCTGGACGAAGCGCTGCGGGTTCGATGCTCGGTGAGCGCCGACCCTGCTGACGTCACGTTCCTGTGGCAGTTCAATAATAGCGGGGAGAGCTTCAACGTCTCTCCAGCTAGATACGGTATAGTACTACCAATTTTTATTTGTAGTTTGAAGTTAATAAGTTAATAATCGCTTGTAATAATTGGTAAAAGATTTCGCCACCATACATTTGCCTAATGTGTCCAAAGATTCCTCTATAACAAGGGAATAATATTCCCTATGTTATGAGAACTATGATTTTGTATTTTTCTTTGTACAGGAACAATAAATGGCAGTGTAAGTGAGCTCCGGTACACGCCTGCGAGCGAGAGGGACTACGGGGCGCTGACGTGTCGAGGCACCAACGTGGTGGGCAGTCAGGCGCAGCCGTGCGTCTTCCAGATTGTGCCGGCTGGTACTTACTTGTATTTTGTTCAATTCGTTCAATTCGTTCAATTCGTTCAATTCGTTCAATTCGTTCAATTCGTTCAATTCGTTCAATTCGTTCAATTCGTTAATTTCGTTAATTTCGTTAATTTCGTTAATTTCGTTAATTTCGTTAATTTCGTTAATTTCGTTAATTTCGTTAATTTCGTTAATTTCGTTAATTTCGTTAATTTCGTTAATTTCGTTAATTTCGTTAATTTCGTTAATTTCGTTAATTTCGTTAATTTCGTTAATTTCGTTAATTTCGTTAATTTCGTTAATTTCGTTAATTTCGTTAATTTCGTTAATTTCGTTAATTTCGTTAATTTCGTTAATTTCGTTAATTTCGTTAATTTCGTTAATTTCGTTAATTTCGTTAATTTCGTTAATTTCGTTAATTTCGTTAATTTCGTTAATTTCGTTAATTTCGTTAATTTCGTTAATTTCGTTAATTTCGTTAATTTCGTTAATTTCGTTAATTTCGTTAATTTCGTTAATTTCGTTAATTTCGTTAATTTCGTTAATTTCGTTAATTTCGTTAATTTCGTTAATTTCGTTAATTTCGTTAATTTCGTTAATTTCGTTAATTTCGTTAATTTCGTTAATTTCGTTAATTTCGTTAATTTCGTTAATTTCGTTAATTTCGTTAATTTCGTTAATTTCGTTAATTTCGTTAATTTCGTTAATTTCGTTAATTTCGTTAATTTCGTTAATTTCGTTAATTTCGTTAATTTCGTTAATTCCGTTAATTTCGTTAATTTCATTATTTTCTTTAATGCCACTAATTTTGATACTTCCGCTAATTTCGTTAGTTAGCTAAGGTTAGTACATTAAAGGAACCTCAAAATAAGTTGTTCTTATAGCTCGCCCTTCCCCGCCGCGCAACTGCACAATCCAGGCTGGTAACGACTCCAACTGGATCGAGGACTCTGAAGCCGAGTACGAGGGAGTCCTGATGATCAGATGCGTGGCCGGTTATGATGGAGGTCTACCGCAGCTGGTCGTACTGGAGGCTTTGGACGCAAGCACGGGAGTCGTTAAGTTTAACGTGACGGCTAATGAGACTGGTAAGAACCATTACTTTAAAATTATGTCTTGGGGGATATAAAAATTGGAGAGCATTAGCGATGGTAGCTTGGTATTAAATAAAAGTTCAAGTATCGGCACCCTTTTAAGACGATGATATCGCCTATAATATACATATATAACTTTCTCCCTGTCAAAAACAAGAACCTGCTTTTTATAGTTCATTGTTATGATATTCCACTTCCTTAATCACAGCATTTGTGTAGATGGTGTAGCAACATTCGTACTGCCGGCTGGAGTTCTATGGGCTACTGGAAACGCGGTGCGATTGACCGTACATTCTAGAAATGACAAGGGAGCGTCTGAACGTCTCGTGCTACATGCTTTAGCATACCAAGACCCGGAAAGAAGAACAGGTAAAATAATCTCAAGGGGCTTACGACTTTAAGACTATCTGCAAAGGAATAAAATGATGGAAATGTATATATTTCTTGTCTTTTAGATGGCAGCATTAACCTTATAGGAGGAGTATCAAAAGGGTTAGTCTGGACGCTAATCCTGACTGTGACAATAGGCGCTTGTGCCGCCATTTTAGCTGGGTTTATTCTTAGGAAAAAAAGGTTTGTAACCTTTCAAACTTCGTTGTTAGAATTCCTGGATTGAATTTAAAAGTAAGTTTTTACCATGCAGGTCGACACCACCGACGAAACCTCCTTCGTCGGAATTGCAGCTTAACTCTGGTGATGGCCAGTACGTGGTGGCATATACACTGAAGCCATCAAAGCAAGCTCAGCCTGACATATTAAATCCACCACCAGGCAAGTTTTAATACTTAATAATATATAAACATACTAAAGATTTTTTAATACTCTTTTCATTTTTAGCCAGTTTATTTGCCAAGACCTTTTGGCATTTCTATTTTAATACGCTTTTACTCCAAAATAGGATAACTGTCCAACCCTTGTTTTTTCACTACAAGGTCTCTAGATATTTCCCCTTTCTGTTGAACTTTATCGGATTAGCAGTGAAAAAGACTTAGGCGTCGGCCTTTTATTTCTGTTAGTAAACTAGGCTTTATAAAAGCTAAATAAACAAATTTTGACAATTAATCCCCAGCAAGATAAGTACTTTGAATAATAATAGAACTAAAGTCGTTCCATTTTAACACTGGTTCGAAAATCCATTATGTTTAATAATTTATCACTTAGATGGCTAATCTGAGTTTAATTTTTTATGAAATCATATCAAAATCAGTTTTACATGGTTTATAAGAAGGCGATTGAACATACTCGTACTTACAATCCAATAAAGACGAGGTTTTTACCATATACTAATAACTCGCCCAAACAATTTATTTGTTCATTTTATAAATTTTTTTGAACAATTTCCGTAAACTTAAAATTACTCATCGTACTAGAAATTCTTATATCCTTTCAAAAGAACGTACCAAAGTCAAAATTTTAAATAAAAATAAAAAGTATTAATCACTAGGCGGTCCTCCAGGCGTGAAGTGCGGGCAGCAAGCGGTAGCGGGCGTCCTCGACGGGCCGAGTGAGCGCGGTTCAACGCACGCGGACGAGCCTAGAGCGGTGAGTGCAATTGTGTTGAGCTGGGTTGATGAAATGTTTGAAGGGTTAGGATGTCAAAATAAGAGTGGGGATAAATGTTTGGAGTAAAGAAGTTTGCGGGAATAGTCATTAAATTTGGTGTATAGATTCTTTGTCTTTTATAAAAGTGAAGTGTTTTAATTATAAAAGTTTGGCTGTATATTGTAGGGATATTTAGAAATAATTTGATCTATTTTCTTATTTTAGGTAGGTACCTAGTTTTACAGTTGACTTGATTAACAGTGTTCTTAGCTATGTTTTCATACAATCGGTTTTCTGTTCTATTGATAGTTATTCTTTGTTTTCTTCCAGCTTCTATCACCGCCAAAACCATCTCTGCCCCAGCAGTCATCGTCTTCCAACTTGACTTTATCAAGACGAGAACATCTTATAGCAGAAGAAATACCAGGCCCCGAGAGTTGTGTATAGAGAATAGACTATTCAGTAACATTTTCTAATAGTTAAATATACTTAGTTTAATATCATTGTATAAATTGTAAATACTGACCGTGGGAAATGTGATAAAAAACTTGTAAATAATATAAAAGTTCTGAGAGGTAAAGAGATAAAAGTTTTGAAGGCTGTGTTTTGTTTTATTGGTATACAAGATTATATATTTACATATACTTAAGTGCTATATTAATAATATTTTTTAAACAAATACCTATTCAAAAGATTTTTTATATTGAATTAGTAAAAAGCTATGTTACCAAGATACATTTATTGAGGCTTATTTATTTGCACGTAAATAAAATGGCGGGAAAGAGGCTTTTCAATACAGAAGCTTTGAGTTCTATACTGTCCTATATAGGTTAGCTTCAAAGTTTATACTTCGTGGATAGTTTTGAAGTTAGGCGTCTTAAGGACTTAGACGCGAAACGCCAATCACGGAAGACTAAGCTTGACAACTCCTACATTTATACATACAATTCTACTGGTCAGTTGTACTGCGCGTCTTGCAACTGAGTCTTTAAGACAAAGTTTGGTTTCGCTAGCCACATCAGAGCCCATCGCAATAGAGACCCTAATAATTAAATAACTAGCAGGAGTCGCCGTCACCGAGCACAGTGTGGACGACATGATTATATACGTCAATATAAGTGACGTGTTTACAAGGTTTGTACAAACTGCTGATGCACACACGCACGTCACTGCTTGGTAATTTGGAAATTACAGAATTACCCCCAGTTTGCATATTGTAGGGATTTGTGACAGACATTTCCGAATGATATGAATAAACACAGTAGAACACCGCTGCCGATTCTACTGTAAGTCTCTTCTGCAACACCGATGGAATGAAGAAAAGTAGCCTATGTAATATAGTCTTACATGGTTTTATTGAAGAATTCTGAAGGCAATAAGTGTTGATTTTTAATGTTATAAACCAAAGAACACTTAACTAACTGACGGCATTTTTAACTTTGAAAAAATATGTAAGTGTAAGTGCGAGTTAGTCAAGTGGCAATAGGTCTACCTACTATACCAAAAGTTCCGGGTTCGATCCCCACAAAGGTGTACCACTAATTTGATATTTTCCAAAATATGTACATGTTTATCACGCAGTAACGGTGAGGGAAAACATCATGTGCATCCACCAACATGCACTGAGCTAGCGTGGTGGATCAAACCCTCTCGCTATCCGAGAAGGAGGCCTGTGCTCAACTATTGGGACAAATATGGGCTATTATAAAACTCTGTAATGACCATGCCAATCTTATGTGACAGTTTCGTGTCGAAGATAAAATTAACTAAAAAAAAAATATTTTAACGAATACAGATTTACATGGGTTAGTGTGAAAGAAAAACCAAATTGTTTCTAAATTAATGATATAAATCATGTAAGTAGTTTACACAACATGATTTTATTAAACAGTAAATGTAATATTTTAACTAAAAAATAACGTATAATGTATAATTATAGCTTTTTGACAAGGTAGTAGAAGTTTAATATCGAAATACCTTCTTTGATTAACATGATCCCTAAAAAGCTTGGAACTGAACCCGCGTCTAATTAGAAACTTCATTGGCACTGAAAGGATTAAGATATAAATAGAATATTAGTTACTAGAGTTGAAATAAACTTCTTGTGCTGTGATTGAAATTCTTAATTTAATTATACATAAACGTAGTCTTAGTTTATACCATACGACAATTTCCATTTTTTAGGACTTGAAACTTCTTGCTAACATATTTATTGAATTGAGTTGGACAGCCAAAGTACGCAGTCTAGTTGCTGAAAAAAAAACAGTCAACATTTTCCTTAACAGCCAATCCTCCCACGAATTTATCAAACAGAAACACCCAAAAAAGCTTGTCCCCAAACCGACAAACGTTGCCGAATAGCTCACTAATGAACCGTGTTCATCATTGAAACTGGCTTCATCTACATTTATCTAAACCTGACGACGTTCCATGCAAGACGTAAGCATTTTCCTTCGTGAACTCTAAGAATGGGAGCGGTATTCCCAGTCGCTCGCCCGTTTAGCTCGTAATTTTTCATTGGCTCTGAGAGTCGGTAGAAAGCCTCCCAATTAAGTTTCTCTTTACCGTTCCGCCCTCGGAAAAAGGAAAGAAAAATGAACAACAAAGACCGAAGGACAGTTTGTCGACTGACGCGTATATACAGCTTCAATATTTACATGCTTGCGCAGTTTGGATTAAGGCAAATGAGCCCTGGCTAATGCTGTCGTTTTTTATTTAAATTATGTTCTTTATGCTAAGAAGGTTATTTTTAAGGACGTTAAGTTGGTTGATTGAGTTTCTGTGTACTTAGCTGTGTGTGTTTTTGTAGGAATTGTATAAGCTGTTAAGTTTAGTTTGTTCAAAAACGCATAAATTCTATTAATGGATTTTACAGTTGTTCGTAAATAGAAAAACAATAATGTGTAGTGTTGACGACAAACACTTTAAAATATATGGTCTCAAGTATTTTTTCAAGACACACTACAAAAAACATTAAACAGCCATATCTTCGGGTAGTAAATTGTAGAATTTATGTCTCTCTTGTAGTCCGAGCCATAAAATATGAACTGCAGAAGTGAGTCCAGACAGAAATGATTTTTCTCAGTTTGTCGTTTTTATTTCTAAAGTATTGGAAATGTATGAATAAATTATTGGTTACGAAAAGCTCGGTCAAAAATAATGGTGAGTCTGCCTTAAATTTTTAATTGGCTGGAGCTCACTGCGCTTTATGAAATAATAAAGATTGTGAATTGCACTTTCAGATCATAAAGTAATCCTTTTTTATTAAAAATTAATATAAACTTTACACTATTTTTGAAAAAAATAATAGTTTATTTACTGCCTAAAGCAAAGAGCTGTTTGCCCAACATATTGTTTAATTTTAGATTTGATTTGCCATATTTGCCTATCCTATCCTATCCATTTGCCATATTTTATCCCCGTTTCTTTAACTTTAAGCGTTAAATAATAAACATCTAGACAATATATGCTAAAAGAGAAGAAGAATAACTTAGTAAAAAAATAATTTAGTTTTATGGGTGGCGTCTTTAATATAAACATAAACTTAACAATGTTGATGTTGTTGACAACATAGCTGATGTGTATTCTTTTTGTTTGTAAATTTAAATTTTGGTTTTGTTTTTCTGAGTTCCCACAACGGGAACCCACCATGTAAGCGGTACATTATTTTATTTCCAAACAATAAATTTACTCACCTAGCTTCCTCGTAAACGTTGGTGGGTTGATTGAGTCAGTATTTTTATTGTTTTCGTCCGCGAATCGATGGAAATGTTTAAGTAATAAAAAGCGTTTACGATGGCTTTCACGGCACAGTTTTGTGGACCGTGAAATGCTCTTTCGAAATCATTTTCCGTTAAAGCTCAATTCGGGGATGGTCTTGGGTGTCTATGTTTGAGATGTAGTTTGAGCAGTATTTGTTAGCAGGGTTAGTGAAAATTAATATTTCGAATATCTAACCAACCATGCCAATTCCTTCTTTGTTTTGTTTCGTGGGTGACGAGGAATTAGTTAAAGGAATTATCAACCATAGTCCTTCTTGCCAAAAAGCTTGCGGAGCGTAGCGAGAATTGGCAAACCGCTTCTTAAACGGAAGGCCAAGTCTGGCCGTTTATGATTCGTATCTTGAGTGACGCTGCGGGGTGTAATATTATACTAATATTATAAATGCCAAATGAATCTTCGAGTGTCTTTGCACACTTAACACACAACCTTATTGTAAAAAAATCTATAGGTACAGGGTGTAAAAGAACTGCTTCCGAAAACAAAAACTGGGCATTGCTGGAGGGGTACTGGTTACGTTTTGAGCAAAAAAAATTGTTTTTATGATAAACAGTTTTTTTTTTTTACTTAATTGTACAAAATTGCCTTTATACTATCAGATTTTGCAATGATTTCAAATTAAATAGGGTTTTAATTTCATTCGCAATGTAAATAATCGCACCTGAACCAACAGTTGATGTGTGAACGATGATTTCAAGCGCCGAATATGACTTTTCAATCCTTAACAACTTTTTAAATTGGGTTTTCTGGGTATACTGTTAGTGAATTTAGCTACTACTGAGGCTCCAGAATACATGGTTTCAGGCTTCGGAAGTGGTCTTTTTACACCCGTTATAAGTAAGTTAAATTTTGAAACAAAGTAGAGGCCGCCACGTGTATTTGCCGACGCATCAGAAGGTGTGAGCGATAAATTAATATAAGTATATAAACAACAATAAAAAGTGTTTTTAAAGAGCCGATCATTTCTTTTGCTTTGAAATCATTTAAACAGTGATTACAATCCATAGATAAAAATAGAAACCCTCTATTTATATCACCATAATTTTAAAATATAAATTCTAGGACATAGGAATTATTAAGTGCAATTCATTTTGATCAAAACCAATGGTTTATTTTACCCACCTACTTATAATATCAATTATATAACTATTTTCATTCAAAGACGAAAACAGCTCGACTATCTCATTAAGTTACATATTTTTAAGGCTTCAAATTCCCTAGAGAGGGAAGTAACTATAACGATCGTCGTTGAAACCTTAATGAAGATGGTTTTTACTAATTATAGATATTTACTTACAGACTGATAAAAATAACTTAAAATACATATTTAATGATATTTTTTAAGAATTTATCAAGTTGGATTTGAAAGAAACACAGTTTATATTTAATATACCTACTTAGATTTTCACAAAAAAAGCCTATAAAAACATCCGTTTCATAGCTTCAAAGAAGTTGTCATTCCTATACTAATGTTTTATACCCAAAAAAAATATTTACACTCACGATTTTTATTTTGTAAGTTTTTTAATTGTTTACTATAAATAAAACAATTAACTATACCTCATTTTTGTATAAGTAATATGAAAAAATCCTTATTCTCATTTCAAGGTAAGTATAAATTAGCGGCACCTTCCAGTAACCAGCTGCCCTTAGGAGTTGTGATGATAAATCTTCATTTGGCCAGCTCGCACATCCGCCCCGCCTTCCAATTAGTTAACCCTGGCTGGTATTACTGGATGGGACCGGGTCGAATAGACCCGATACTGTTTCGACCTTCGAGCAGATTGCATAATAATAGACTTGTATGGGTTTTGTGAATTGTGGGGAAAAAATGTTGGGTTTAGTAAAGAATTTTAATTAAATAAACCAATTTTATTGAAGGGTTATTAGCAGATGTGGAGTGATTGCAAGGAAAACACTGATGTAATGCAGAAAAGAATGTTGGCACATTGAAAAAAATTAAATACAATCAAAAGATTAACTTTTTTATATCATCCTATACCTCGATAATGTTTAAATACCTAATGAAACAAACATAATAACGGATGTAAAAAGACCACTTCCGAAGCCTGAAACCATGTATTCTTGGGTCTCAATAGTAACTCAATTCACTAACAGTATACCCAGAAAACTCAATTTAAAAATGTTATTAAGGGTATAAAAGTCATATTCGCCGCTTGAAATCATCGCTCGCACATCAACTGATGGTTTAGGTGCGATGATTTAGATTGCAAATTAAATTAAAACACTATTTAATTTCAAATCATCACGAAATCCGATAGTATAAATGCAATTTTGTACAATTATGTAGAAAAAAGAATGTTTTTTTTGCTATAAACTTAACCAGTACCCCTCTAGCAACCCCCCGTTTTTTTTCGGAAGCAGTTCTTTTACACCCCGTATAATAATTATTCGAAACTCCCCAGTCCCAACCGCCGCAATTCCCCACTCAGTTACTTTCACGTAAGTATTTTCTACGCGGCGGGTGATTTGTACGCGGCGACGTGTGTTGGGTCACCTGTGACGTCACTACTCGACCTCTGGCTAATATGTTACCCGATAATTAGATAATATTCACACTATGGTGTGTGACGGGATTCTGTGGTATAAATAATAATAAATAATAAATCTCCAGACTAACACACCAATTATGTGGCCCTAAAGTAAGTTGCGGTAAGCACGTGTGTTACAGGTACCACACAGTGGACTAGGGGAGAACCTAGTTACACACACAAGCCAATATTGAAAAAACATTTTACGAAATTAGCCCGATCCGGGGATCGAACCCGGAACTATCCGCTTAGCAGTCACAGAGTCGTATGGGTCTGATACGTGCTATGTATACCTATGTAGTGAGAATGTTTGTAAAAAATAGAAATATTTGTTTTCATAAAATTTGTTTAAATCGGCATAAAATCGGAATAAAACTACCCTACTGTACTTGTACAGTAACCTGCAAACATATAAAAAATAGTTTTTTTTTTCATTTTTTCGTCGACATTTTTTTTCGGAAAAAATAAAAACTTTTATTGAATGCACGGTTTATGGGTTACTGGTGAAACTGAGTTTTATATGATGGACGACTTGATAAAAACGAAATATTTAATTGTAAATATATTTAGAAAAATGTTCTTCGCATTTCAAGTTACTTTACGCTTACTAAATATAAGACTCCTTATAATAACATTTGAGATGAACTTTTGCTCAAACTGTATTGTACCATATAAACCTGTATCCCCAAAAGCATATCTCCCCTGAACACATGAACGCTACATTCTCTAAACATTAATCAATACCAGACGCATCTACAAATCGCAAGTTGCATGCAACTATGTTCTCCATATTGGAATTGTTGCATAGTGAATAATTAATAATAACCGCCTCCGAACAACGCAGTGTTTGGGTAAAGGCTTTAGAATTAAACGAAACTTAAGTATAAGTAACTTCAATGTGAATTTAAGCTTAATCTCTAAATCTAATTATTTTTTTTAAAGCTAAGAAAGATTGTATGTGTGTTGTTGACTATGGACTACGGCGTAGCAACAATTGGCGTAGTCTGCTACGTCGTAGCATTTTACTATATGTTTTTTTTATTTATTTCTATGATATGTGTTACTCTATAACAAGAATACAAAATTTAAGATATTTAACACACATAGCTAATTAATTAACATAAATCGGGGCAAAGACTTCAAACTACAAATGTAAAAAAAGAAAACCATCTTATTCTAAGTTACGTAACATAACATAACTTCCAAAATATTCCCAACCATATATAATACTAGTGGAAGTCGATTTCCCGTGGAAATGAGAATTTTTCCCGCGGTAAAAAGTACCCTATGTGTTATTCTGATGTATAACCTATATTAAAGTAAAGTTTCATCCAAATACGTCCAGTCGTTTTTCCGTGAAAGAGTAACTAACAAACATCCATACATCCATACTCACAAACTTTCACGTTTATAATATTAGTAGGATTAACCTCGTAGGGTGACAGATCGCTCGCAGCAGTTCATTAGCCAATTCTGACGTCCCCGGCAATCACTGATCGACGCGGTGTCACTAGTTACTTTAACTTTATAGGGGGCCGCTTATACAGGGTGTTGCTTTATAGGGTGCTGCTCATACAGGGTGTTGATTTTGAGGGTATTTAACTATGGGGTGTGAATGAGATGCGGTTGCAGACGGGAATATAAGGGACATAAGTTATGCAATTTTATCGGCAACTTTATAGAAAAAATGACCAAATATTCTAGTTTTTTAATCTCTTGGAATTGCTCTGTGTCGCTGCGAGGCTGTGTGGCGGATTAACTAACATATTTTAGAATGGCCTTTTGTGCAACAATTCCAAATACTAAATACATTTATTTTAGTGCATAACATATTGATAAAGTCATTTTACTAAGATTTATTAAAAAGAGAAACATTTTGTGAGCTGATTTTATTGACTTATATGGATTACAACTGATTTTGCAAAATTTCTTAGAATTTTATCTCATGAATGCCTAGAGTCTAGGCACAAACGATAGACTAGGGCACAACCTAGATTCTATTGTATAAAATATTCCAACAGCGAGCCCTTAGGGCCGGTTTTTCAAAAGACAAATAAATTCTATCTGACAGAAAATCAGTATGTTTTTGTTGCACGTCGAATATAAATACTTGACATATGTATGAAGTGCCAATGAAAACATACCTCTTATCAGTCAGTTAGCATTTATCTGACTATTGAAAAATCAGCCCTTAGTGAAATAAAATATTTATAATAATAATACATATTTTTTAAGAGTCTCAAAATGAAAAACGTATGAAATATAAATAAGATGCCCTCTCAAAAGTCAAGGACCTGAATACACGTAATTTTCTATTTAATTTAACACCTAAAGTAAAAGGAAAAAATCACAGAAAACACGGTAAACACGTATTTTGCGAATATTTTGTAAAAAAACTCCGGTTCTCTTCATGTTCTGAAATCTAATTTGTTTTGACTTATTTATTTAGAAAGGTAAATATTTAATTTCGTGTTCAAGATTATTTTCATCCATATGTCTAGATGTTGCTTTGTTGAAACTATGTAACATTAAATGGTAAATCACATTTTATAGCACTGGAAAAATCATATTTTATTTATTAATATATAAATCTGTAAAAAAAACGAAATTAATCAATTATTTAAATTCTTAACGCAAAATAAGAACCTTTACTTTTAGAAGGTAGAATTTTTTCCTTATTATTCTTTAACTTTAAATCAACACTAAGCATTTAGTTCATTTCTATACGAACTCTGCCTTCTAAATAAAGTCTCCAATATCAAATAAAGCCGACGTACAAAAATGTTTCTTTTCAATAGCCATATTCTTTTCAAATGTACTAATCTTTAACTTTTCTTGGCGTCTGCCGTTCAACGGCAATAAAAATCGGCTTTGCGTGACGTGTGGTCTTAAATGTGAATATTTGAACGACTTCAAATATTTTCTCTCTTCTTTTTACGTAGCTATGAAATGAAAAAAGAAACCATCTAAAAATAGACTGTCGGTTCTTGTATTATAAAAGTTACACATGTTATTTACCTAAAAACATTGGTTTTCGTAGTAGGAATCTAATATTTTAATTTTTTTATAATACATTTTTACGATTACATATATAATTATGGTTCTTAAGCCTACTTTTCTTACGAATTAAAGCTGTGCAATAAAAGAAAGGTTATTTTCCATAAAAAAAAATAAGTCCTATAAATAAAGTGCCTAACATAGGAAGATTTAACACCAACACATCACATGCAAGTGATACTGCATTCAAACGGAATAGAATCACTTTGTCATTCGATACTCGAATACTTCATCTGCTGACAGAGTCGCAGGTAGTCTGAGAAAACTATGCGACTGTTTGAATTATGAGAAAAGAACGTGCAACACATAAAAGCACCAATGGCTGTAGTTCAACGGAAATTAGCTGATCCGTCGCTGTCAAAAATGGAAGGGATCTATACATTTTTCTTTGGATTTCATAGGCGTGCAGTTCAATATGGGTGAATTTTACGTATAGATTTTTTTAATGGCACAGCATGTGTTTGAAATCGCGCTTTCTTGTTTCAAAATTTCAGATGAAGATATAATAAATGCAGATTAGAAAAATCATAAATAAACAAGCATAATTTTTTGTTACTAACGTGGAATTCGCGTACACAGTATTTTTAGTCGCTTTCATTTTATTTGCAACTAAAGGTAAGACACCTTTAGTTGCAAATAAAATTTAACAAGTTTAAAAAAACAAAAACCGTAAAACACCAAATGATTGAGATTCCATACAAACAAAGTCTAACAATCAAGTGTTTTTTCTGACGGTTAATATTTTTAAGTTGCATTGCCCAATCAGCAGCGATATTCAAATAGCAACAGCCAATCACAAACTTCGAATCTTACCTCACCCCGCGTTCAAAACGACAACTTTTAAAACAAAAACACGCCGATTTTCCCTGTGATCATATTACTCCACAAAAACAACCGCGACAGATGATGGCGTCACCTCGATGAGAAGCGTTTTTTCATCGGCTCTATGACGCAGCTCTATCTGGAATAATGTCACAGAGCAGGCATTAAGTCAGAGGGGGCGCGGATACACGGTTCATATCCGGCATGAGAATGGGTAGACTGACTGATGATGCTGTGTTAGTCCAGTCCTTAGCAGGACTCGGAATATATGAGGCTTGGATGTCGGAGTGTGAAGGTAATATTGATTACTTTTATTTTTGCTTCAGAGAAGGAAAGCTAGTTTTTGCAATATTGTGCTTTGAAAGGTTGTTGCAATTTGCCACATTACTGAATCAAATGTCTTCTGGATGGCTTGGTATCTCTAAGCATTATTAATTAAGATTTTCGAAATAGTAATATGCCATAAATTTTGTGTATTCTGAGTTAACTCAGGTTTTATTAACTATGGCCGCTCGCGACTCCGTTCGCGTAGAAGTCGGTTTCCCGTGGGAATGCGAAGTTTTCCGGCGGTAAAAAGTTCCCTTAATTCTTGGATACATATATTTTGGGTATCTAGAACCATTTTCGCAGCGCACGCAAAGGAAGCCCTCAAGGATGAATAATTTTCCCCGTTTTTTTCACATTTTCCATTATTTCTTCGCTCTTAATAGTTGCAGCGTGATGTTATATAGCCTAAAGCCTGCCTTGATAAATGGTCTATTCAACAAAAAAAGAATTTTTAAATTCGAACCAGTAGTTCCTGAGATTAGAGCGTTCAAACAAACAAACAAACAAACAAACAAACTCTTCAGCTTTATTATATTAGTATAGATGTTCATAAATATATAATTTTTCTAAATTTCTTTTTGGAACAAGTTAAAGCATAATGTTTGTCAAACTTTTACAAAAACTTTTGATTATATTTTTTTTGTTTATCATAAATTGAGAAGTCCATGTGTTCTGAGCGTGTAGTTTGTATGAAGTCTGTCTTGGAGGATGATTCATGGTTTCCTGTTAGTTCATGTCTTAAGACAAAGGTGCCAACAAAACAACGAAATATCCACCAAAACAATGACGGCGTACCCTTAATCGGTTAATCAAATCAAATCAAATCAATTTATTGCACCAGTTATTACATTGCATAATTTTGGCATGTCAAATTTACAAATTATAATTAAATAAGTTCATACATTAAAATCAAACAGAAAAAAAAACAAATTTAAATAATGAAAACAATAATAATAATAAAATAATAAATTCAATAGAAATAATAAAAAATAATAATAATAATATTCAAAGTACAATTAACAAAAAAATTATGTCAAAAACTAAAATTTAACTTAAAACTAACTGAACTTAGAAATCATTTTCAAAAAATGTACAGGACATGAATTCTGAAACGCAGTAGTATGGGTTTATTTGGAAAAACGATTTTATTTTGTTTTTGAATTCATGGGATGTCAATTTTCGAATGTCAGAGGGTAATTTGTTATACATGTCAATTTTAAAACTTAAACCTAATTTATATGTCTTAACGAGTCTAGTTTTTGGAAGGACTAATTTGTCTTTATGTCGTGTATTATAATTGTGTATTTGCATTCTCTTTGGTATGTCATTGCTCTCATGAACTTCTAGAAGCGCCTTGTAAATATACAAAGATATTACTGTCATTATCTTTAACTTTTTGAAATATGCTCTTACTGATGTTAGTCGCTGTAGGCTATTTATAATTCTTATGGATCGTTTTTGACAGATAAGTACTCGGTTTACATGCACAGAGTTACCCCAAATTGTTATCGCATAGTTGATAATTGAATGACAGTAGGCATAATACACAGATATAAGAGTCGCTTTGTCAATTATAGATCTTAATTTAAAAAGTGCATAGTTTGCACTGGCTAGTTTTTTACATATATAATCAATGTGGCTTTCATAGGTAATTGTTGTGTCAAGTATACAGCCTAGAAATTTTACATCACTACTTATATCTACCTTATCACAAGTACTTTCAGCTTTTAAGTGCTTAGATCTATATCTAAGGATATTAGTTTTGTTTGCATTCATTATTATGCCGTTAGCTCTAAACCACTCCTCTAGCACGATTAAAATTTGATCTGCTTTATTTAATAGGCCTTCTTCTGATTTATCAGTTATACCGACATGAGTGTCGTCGGCGAATAGTGTGACTAAGGCCCATTTGGGAATACTGTTTGCTAAGTCATTTATGTAAACTAAGAACAGCAAAGGTCCTAAGATGGAGCCTTGCGGAACACCTATATCTACTTTTACTTCGTCGGAAATAGTATTGTTTATACTGACAACGTTTAATCGATCTTGCAGATAAGATTCTAGAATGCGGAGCTCTTTACCTGCAAACCCATAGAATATCAGTTTATCAATTAAAATGGTGTGTTGTAAGCAGTCAAACGCCTTCGATAAGTCACAGAAAATACTGATTACCTTCTGCAACCCATCCAAAGCTTCTAATACAAAATAAATTGTGTTCCTAATGGCCATTTCTGTGCATCTATTTTGTCTGAATCCATATTGACAGTCTGTTAACAAATTATTTGATTCAAAGTAAGCTAGTATTCTGGACTTTAAAGCTAGCTCCAATAGTTTAGATAAGACCGGTAACAAACATATAGGTCTATAATTATTGATATCAAGGTGGTCACCTTTCTTATACATAGGAAGGATTTTACCAATTTTAAGACAATTTGGAAAGACGCCTTGTAATATACACTCGTTTAAAACCATTAAAGTCAAGTCGAAAAAATTTTTATTTTTGGTTATTAACTCTTTCAATAACTTAGAATCAGTTCCATTAATATCTTTGGACGTCTTGGATTTAAGGACTTTTAGGATTTTTTGAAATTCAATATCCGTAATTGGTTCAAAAGAGATTTTCGTGTTAGGCTTGTCTAGATTATTTAAATAGTCCATAAAATTAAGTTCATTAAAATTAACATTTTTCGTCAAACTATGAGCTATGTTATTAAAATATATGTTGAAACTGTTAACAATGTCTTTCTCATGTGTAACCATTTGTCCATCTAAATTACGAATTTTATTAAATTTAAAATTATGCTTAACTACTTTATTTGTTTGTTCTTTAATAATTTGCCAAGTCATTTTTATTTTATTTTTTGATTTTTTGATCCTGTTTGCATTGTTAATTTTTTTTGAAGTTACTATGACCCTTTTAAATACTCGTTTGAATGTTTTTATTTTATTTTTTCTTTCTTCAGTTGGATATGTATTATAGATCATTTCTAGTTTGCGTAAATTCTCTTGAGAAACCTTTATTCCCTTTGTTGTAAGTTTTATTTTATTTTTTATGTTTACAGTACGTTTTTTTAAAGGAAAAGCAGTTTTAAAACAAAAAAGAAAATAATCAAGAGTAATTTTCATTTTTTCATTTACATCAGTTATATTTTTTACAGACCCAACAATTTTATCGAAGTCTCGGTTGTACAAATAGTGGAAATAGTCCTTATTTGCGTTAGACATTATTCTCGCAGTTGTTACTGATTTTGAATCTTTTATATTAGTCGCTTTACACATGCTAGTCTTATACGACAAAATTATTGCATTGTGATCAGAGAGTTTTGTGTCTAAAACTCTGCCGTTATGGTAAAAAGCGTTTTCATCGTCATTTATAATAAAGTTATCTATACATGTCGAGGATTTTTTGTGAATACGGGTGGGCTCTTTTAAAATGAGTTTACATCTAAATTGCTCTAATAGTTTAACGAAGTTTCTTGTTTTTTTGTCAATTTTTGGTTTAATTACGTTAAGATTAAAGTCACCTGCAATTACTATTTTTTTTCCTTCTCTAGAAATTTTCTCTAATATTTTTGTCAAGACGTCTTCAAATATTTTGTAATCGTAGTCAGGTCGATATAAACAGATCACAACGAGTTTACAATATTTGATTTCTATAGCTGCTAGTTCACAATGCATTTCGATGCTTAATTTTGAAATATCGTGTCTAATTTTAAAATCTATGTCATCCTTAATAAAAATGGCTGTACCACCATGCTCGAAAATAATCCTATTATAATAAGAAGCTAGAACAAAGCTGTCAAGTGTGATTGTTTCTAATTTAAGTTTATCAACCCATGTTTCTGATAAGCATAAAATGTCACAGTTAGTATTTTCCAACAATAGTTCAAGCTCAGAGTTTTTATTGCCTATACTTTGAATGTTTGCATGTACTATATCTATCCATTTATAGTCTTCAGACTGGGTGTTAATAAAAAATTATTCGCATCGACAGTTTTAACGAACTTAAGATTTGTTGATCCTTCGAAACGATTGTTATTACAGATTCTCACAATTTCATTTTCAATGAACGATTTTACATTATTAGATTTTTGCACATTATTAGTATCTAAGTATTTTACATTTTCCGTCATTGTTGCTAACCGCGCTATCTCTTCATTAATATTGTAAATGTTTTTGTTATTATATTTGTCGTAAGTCAAACCTCCTAATATAATATTAAATTTTCTATTATTACTGTTTAACAATTTTTTTAAGATATCTATATAAGGAGGACCAGGATTGTGGTCATTATAGTTTCCAATAAGTATTGTTACTACGTCGTTGTTTTTTAAATGCTTCGTATTTTTATCAAAATTCTCTAAAACCTGTTGGTACGAAGCTCCGGGCTTACAATGATTAATAACATCTTTAAAACTATTACTTTGCGACAATCTACTTCCTAAATCTTTTCCTAACCTATCTGAAAATATAACCATCCGTCCTTTTATTTTATGATTGTTATTACTAAATTTTGTTTCCTCGCGATGGTTGTTCCCCTTCATTTGTTGGTCTAAATTAATCTTCAGTTCTTCTATTCCGTGTAACAACTTATTTTTTTCTTTTTCTAGAATTCTTACTTGAGAGTCCAAACTGCTTATTATTCTATTTTGTTTCCTTATTTTTCTACATAAGTTACGGTTACTTTTAGTTTTCTTGTTTTTTATTATAAGTTTTGAATGTTTCTTAGTCTTCATCCTCCTATCTTTTATACAGAAGTCAAGTGTTTCAGCCTGAATGGCAACGTCACGAGTTGTGACAAAAGTGATTTTATTCCTCTCCGTCTGCGCAGCTTTAGGTGATTGGAAACGTATTTTATCAGGTTTAGGCGATTGTAGGGATCTGAGAGATTTTATTATTAGATTACATTTGGTGACTTCTTTCTTTAATGAAGAATTTTCTATAGAAAGAGAATCTATTTCGTCATTACCAGCGTGTAATAATTGTTTAAGATCTTCAATTTGCATTTCTAAACTGATAATTCTTGAATCATTGCACTGTGAGTTATCAGGAAGACTGCGCATAGATTCGTCTATGATTACACTATTGTTATTCAATGTACTGCTATGTAGATCATTCTCCGAATTGACTCGGCGCATTCTTCTTACAGTAATATTACTGGTGAAGTCCGTATTCATTTTTAAAATCTTTGTTTTCTTCTGGTCAACAACTATCGATGGCCAATAACTATAGCTAAAAAATTTGTACTTCAATTTCACTGCACGTTTTTGAACGTAGTTTCCTTTATATGTGTCAGCTGTCAACTGTCTTTGTTCAATCAGACAATTTAGGACGTCAAATCAAAACATAACAACAGCGGCTTAGTTTACAAAAACTACGGAGGTGTTTGATAAAAACTTTCTTTACTCTTATTGGAGAAAGTATTGCGTAAAATAGACTCTTTGTATGTGTGTGTTTTCAAAATTTGAATTTCTAACCATAATTTTGTAAATAATCAATGGTATTTGCGCAGAAAAACAGTTTTCGTACCGTAAACAGCCGGTGTCAACACGGGGCCGGACTCGGTGTATCACTTGCAATCGGATTACACAGATTTAGGTAGTTATTTAACTAGTTTTTGGTTTTTAAACACGGAGCAGTCAAAATATAGTGTTTACGATAACACGCACACACGCACACTTAAGTTGGCTAACATAAATTTTAGTATTTTTTTTTAAAGTATATTTTATAACATGACAGTAAATGGACTTCAAAACATTAAATGATTCTATTTAGCTCATTTGCATAAAGTTAAATGGAATTTAAATAAAAAATATGCTAATGTTACAGTTAATTTAAGCACACACTTAGGCCCAATTGCATGGAACGTTTTAACCTCGGGTTAGCTTCGGTTTATCTAACTCAGGTTTAAATGGCGCTACCATCGATTGTAACTGCTTCTTATTACAATCGATGGTGGCGCCATTTAAATCTGAGTTAGCTAACCCGAGGTTAAAACGTTCCCTGCAATTGGGCCTTAGAGTTTAGACTCACTCAAACTTGTCAAATTGAAAGAATACATATATATTATTATTAAGTTTTGAAGGAAACATATTGATAATGATTAATGAAGTTTTTTAACTTCAAAACGCTTAAACTATAAAACTACACAATTCCAAATTTTAAACTGAACGTGATAAAATCCAACCAAAAACATAAACAGAAACGCCCCGACGAAAAGAAATGCCATTACATTTAAAATCATTTTTCATTTCGCTGAAAAAATCCTCAAGTAAGCCATCCCGAGTCCATTAGGATTATCTAAAGAAATTGCCGCTGGAACTACCTAAAGCTTACATCGGGCTTAAAGCGTTTACAATCTTTTAAATGTGCATTTAAAGGAATATAAGTGTGTGATTATTTGTGCAGAAAATATGTTTTAATGTTATGTAAATGCTTAGAAATAATATTATAATGTCGTAATAATGTAAACGTTCGCGCCAATGCTAGCGCTTTAATATTTCCAAATACCTACCCTCTTAATTTTTATTTTTCGCTGAAAGCCGTTAAATTGATAAAGTATCGATCGAGTTGTGCTACCTGTCGGTCGGTTCTCATCGCACACCGCTGTAACTCATAAAAACGCTCATAATCGCTGGAGAATCATCACGCTGGTGATCTCCTACCACCGCTTACCCTCGCCGAGATTGGGATTGGTGCCTAGTGAAGTGTACCTGCTTACCAAGTGAATACGAGCTGGCCAGCAAGGACATAAGGACTGTGTCCAGTGAGTGAACCTAACGAGCTGGCTAACTGATCTTGCAGCCAGGGCCGCGCCGACCCTAAGCAGCGCCTGTGTGCGAAACCTATGAAGCGCCTGTGTGCGAAACCTATGAAGCGCCTTTTTTTAGTCGGTTTAGACAATTTTTTCTACTATGTTGTATTAAAAAACAACAATCCGGCGCCCCTCTTGCTTAGGCGCCTGTGTGCGCCGCACACATCGCACACATGGGCGGCTCGGCCCTGCTTGCAGCATCACCTTCTGTAAGTAGTCATCTGTCCCCATATACTAGGCATCTGTAGCGATCTTGTGTCACCCCCTGTGACATTTCTTTTTTTTAATTATATATTCCCAATTCACCGCTATATCCACCAGTAAAGTAAGTCAAATAAGGGCAGAAGTGTATTGGTTTCGTTGTCAGTTTATTGAGCGTAGGTACAAATAATATAAATATAAATTCAGTTTGTTTTTTTAGTAATTTAAAGTTTCTGCTAATGCGTCCAATTAGTTTGGGTAAAACAAGGGTACTAAAGAAGTCCAAGTTAATGGTGTAAATGCTAATTGAATATTGTTATTATTTAGTGATTTGATTTGTATTATCTTTGATCATAGAAAATAAATGTAAATCACATCAACCCCAAATACAGAAAATATAATAAACTTATTGCAAATCTAATCATAAAACACTTAGTTTAAAAGCATAAGCTGGCAACACTTATTTTTGGGCTGACTCATCTGTTTTGGCCCGGTCGGCCATCATTCGAGAACGAGCCGTCTGACTGAAAGGTGCGTAAGTAAGATCTGAATACTATATTGTAAAATAGGTGCATGTGATTGAATAAAAAGAACAATATTCCATGAATAGTTGTTTGAATTGATACCTTTCTTCTGAGGTGTTTTATAAAAGTGAAAGTTATGGTTGAAAACCCCACCAATAACTCCATACACTTAACAAATTTAGGAAAACTGTTTTGTTCAACACACTATTTCCAATTAATGAGTTGAATACTTAGTATAAGTCATCAATGTGTCAATAAAATGTGTTTTAATGTATTGAAAAGTTCAAGAAGATCTTCGGAAACTTTGTTTTTATTTTAAAAAAAAAACGTGTTTCAAACTTGTTTTTATTGAACATGTCCCCATGATTGACATATGACAGCTTTCCAAGTATTGTAATTTTTACGTACCCTACAATTTCATTTTGAGCACACTTATTCTATTTTACAAGAAAAAAAGTTGTGAAATTATAGCACACAATACCATAACATAGTGAAGAAAATAACTGGTTCACCGTACAAAAACCGTTTAGAATAGCCAATCAATGTCAGAATTGACAGCAAGTCTCGCACAATCGATTGCTACCTGTGCTATACTGTACCTAAACGTCTCTATTGAAAACTGCGCTTACATATCGTGAATTGGCTCCTGGCCAGGGGATTACCCGTGACTCCTCTGCAATATTTGTGCACATATACAGCAAGGAATGGAAAAACTTTTGTAATAATAGCAAACATAGGGAAGATTTGCTCGGTGATCTTAGAGAGTGGGTAAGTTGAACGATTTTAAGCATGGAGTGATTGAAAACTATTGAATTTTAATGACAAAGTGTTTGCGTAATGTTTACACTAACGAGGTTGTTAAAATCAATGAACCTCTGTCAGACAGTTATTGTACACAGCTAGGTCACTTTTCTTGCAAATATAAGTAATTAAAAAATAACATGATAATGGAGTTTTCGATAATCTAGCTGATGGAAACAAATATTTGACGACCTCTGTGGTGCAGATAATACTGGACTGCTAAGCGGATGGTCCGGGTTCGATCCCCGGGTCGGGCCAATTTCGTAAAAATGGTTTTTCGATATTGGCTTGTGTTTGGGTGTAACTAGGTTCTCCCCTAGTCCATTGTGTGTTACCTATAATACAAGCCTTGCTTAGTTTAGGGCCACACAGATGGTGTGTCAGTCTGGAGATTTTTATTTATATATTTTAAAGACGTACCTATCGTATTTCAATCCCGTTTGATACATGGTTTCTTTTTATGAATTTTTATTTGAACGCTAACTGCGTTTTCGAATTTTTTTAATTTGCGATTTCGGAAGTAAAATAAAGCTTCAATTAAAAATAGGACGCTTTTAGCTACCAAAACTAACAGTAATTTCCAGTAAGTTGACAAGCGCAGCTCAGCCCCAGTTAAGTAATAATTAAACCTAATCCCTTTATTAAGTACACGAACCGTGGATGTAATGATTAACGTCGGCAATTAGGGCTAGATTACGCATCGTTTATCAAACATCACCGCCGTGGACTGATTTCCAATGCAGCTATCAATGGGCGGGATTAATTCAAGATAATCGCATTTACCTGGTAATTAACTTTAATTGATGGGTGGAAGAATAGTTTGGGGGGTGGTGGGATGTAAGACAGTGATTCTTGGCGTTTCATTTACTTTCTTGGGACCCGCATGGTCGTTTGTTAGTTTATTTCATTAAAAAGAATAAGCAACCTTAATTTAAAAATAAAATAAAAGTCCGGGAAATTAGTCGTTTCGTTATATTCGCTTTAATATCAAAAAAATATCTATTTCGATGACTTAGTTTTATTTCTTACCTAATGTATCTTAGGAAATCTTTACTTTAATCAATCTGAATATCATATCACCCATTCAGGTAGTTCCCAGTATCATTTGCACCATACAATCTATATTCCATACGGATCACCTGCAGTATTCCTGTATGCCTAGTTGGCCCGATTGTCTGGGGGGACACAGTACACTGTCGCCGTATGTATTGCAGTATGTCCTAAGACGTTTGGGAGCAGTACAAGATGCATTCAGACTGATGTTCAATGATATGGTATTAATTATACGGTAGATGTAGTATTAAAATTGAGGATATTAAAGTTATATTCAGCTTTCTGGATGTATTTGTATATATCAGCCACATGGGTGTGTCACTTGTTTATGCAATTTTCATTATAAAAACAGGTATAGCAAATAGTAAATGTTTTCTTCGCCTTTTTTAACCATAATTACTTTATCTTGTAATTTAAGTAACGAATTTAATAAACTACACGACACTTATTCAAATACTATCCAAAATAAACAGTTGCTTGTAACATTGTGACAATGCACTATAAAAACGAATAGGCCAAGAAAGTGGCATGTGAATACTGATTTATCCATTCGCCCCAAATCGTATCTGAAAATATATTTATTTCTTATCGTTTGTTATTTAACATAAAAACTGTTAAAAATCAAAATGTATATCAAATTTGCTCACACACTCCAGTCATTTAATGTAGCTCGCCGTTTAACCGTGAAAAACTAAAACGCCCCGCTGCATCCCAAACAGGGCTAACTGGCCTTTCGTTGCTAGAATTCAAATTTTCCCCAGGACAGAGTAAAAAATTTAACCGCTAACCTGTTTGTGCGAGCACCCGCTTGGGCCCGAGCCACCCGTTCGTTTATTGGTACAATGGAATTAGCATATTAATGAAAAATATTGGCCAGTAGCTTTTGGGCCCATCCAATGGCCACCCAATTTGTCAGTGGTCCGTTTACAACAAAACTGTAGTTGCATGAGCATAGTTAATGCTGGATTTTGGTGAATTTCAGTAAATTGAGTGGTTCGTGAATATATTACTGTTTATAATTGTTTACGGTATTTACAGGTGCTCAACAGGGTAAGCGGGTAAATTGCGTTTGTGGAAAGCTGATAAATTTTAAACTCGTACAATACTGTCGGTAATTTACTTTTACTTGTGAATTTTTATTTTCTGCCAGTGACTGAGGAAAAATTCATTGCTCAAAGAGTTTTATATGCTTTAAATTTTGCTTTTCTATCTAATACTTAAAGAACTGGCTAATTACGTATGCAAAAAGAACTACAAGAATGAACTTGATTTACTTAGCTCCACCAACTCGTTTTAGTATTGCACTATTATTAAGCCCAAACCCAAGTCTATCTATTCCTATTCCTAACCTCCCCGTCTTACACGCTTTAATCTTTCACATGCAAAACACATATCCACCTGCGAACACCGAATCAGCTAATTATCTCTTAAAATGGCCACGTGTCTAAACTTCATACAAAACTGCGCTGTACCAACAAGACATTTGGCAACACTACAGCCTCGGATTCGACTAATTAAACCGAGATCAACTAGCGAACACTACATTTTGGTTTCCAGCCAAGGTTTGACTTGAAGTGATTCGCTTGTTTACTTTTATAGTTGTTTTGACTCCTGCCCTACTGCAAGCTGGTGACAGTAAGCGAGCTGTGAACTGTGGAGTTTTGGTTAGATTTAATTTAAGTAGCAGAATCAGCTTGGTTGGTATCGGAATGTGACTGTTTGATTCTCATGTGCTTAGTTTATTTTCTCATTAAGATAACTAGGAAAAAAATAAACAATAAAATGCAAATTGCAACATTTTTTAATCTTTAGGTTATTTGTAATTCAAAATACCTGGTTTACGATGAGCTTTTTTTATAAAAACATCTCTTAATACTTGAAACAATGGAAATACGTTTTCATTTTTCATAGTTCAATAACTTAGTAAGTACTTCAAAAGTATAAGATCTTTTATCAAAATGAACACAAAAATCTATTTTATTAATTTGATACATATTTTATTAAACGAACGTTGTTGTTTTGTTTCGAAGCGTTCCACAGATTCAAATATCTATAAGATATCAGCAAGCTTACAATTTAAAGCCAAGTCAACATCCCAGAGAACGCGGTCGTCTATAGGTAAGTCCGGAAGATTCTAGAAATTGCTAGTGGCAGCTCTAACCACTATTAATCACATATCAGGTAGAGTAACTCCGAGTTGCGAACTGAGAACTTCGAGTTGAAGTCGGCAACTTGAAGGGCAGTAGTTTGAACAACGCTGTGTTGAGAGTGAGGCTTTGTGTCCACTAAACTTAGGCGATTGTAAAGTTATGAGCTTTAGCAGAACCATCGCTATATCTTGTAAGATGGGATTAGATAGCGTTTAGCAAGTCCTTTGTGATTTAATAGGTACATTGGAAAAAAAATGGAATGCAAGTTTATTTTTAATTTATATATTTATGGTCATAAAAGTTAGCATATAGTTTGTGGTACTCTGAAACAAGTTGTGTGCTTAAGATAGAATCTAAAATACTTATCTCACAAAGATTAAAGTACCTATCTGCGATTATCTAATTGGTTATTGAAATGAAACAATTACTAAGACTTGAAAATAATAATATAATAAAATATATTATAAGCTAAGTATAACTATGGCTGCGTTCTTCAGTACAATTCTTAAATTTCTTCATTAAAATTAAACAACGATCTTAAATCCTACTAATATTATAAATGTGTAAGTTTGTACGTATGGATGGATGGATGTTTGTTACTCTTTCACGTAAAACATATTTTGATGAAAGTTTTCAGTACTATAGTTTATACATCAGAATGACACATAGGGTACCTTTACCGCGGAAAAACTTCTCACTCCCACGGGAAACCGACTTCCACGCGAACGGAGTCGCGGGCGGCCACTAGTACAATATATTTCACATTCGTAGGTACATTAACATACATACAAACATAAAATAAAAAAAATATCAGTACCACATGTTTTTTCGATCTCTGAGCTCGAAAGTGGACAACCACCCTTATCCTAAAGGTCAGCAAAGTGAGAAAACGTCAAAACCACGCATCAATATTACGCCATTAACTCAGGCCTGTTTACTGAAACCGTTACGAGATTCAGACGTTTACAAATGAATAATTTATATGAATTCTAACATTTGCGTAACAGCGGAGAAATTGAATAACGTTTGAAAATAGGCGTCAAAATGATTACTAATTTTGGTTGTCAATATAAGAATGTATGTCCTCGTGTGTAAAAACACCAGCCCCCCAAGTCAAGTGGCAAAGTGATTTTTGCGATAGCGAATGAATAGAAAAAATATGTATGTAACTGTCAAATTGCAAGCTTGACAAAAAAGACAGTTTCGTACATATTTTTTCTATTCACTCGCTATTGCAAATATCACTTGCCACTTGACTTGGGGGGCAGATGTTCCAAAAAAAGTAGGTATGACGAAAAAAGACAATAGAATTGATTTGGCATACATTTTGATGTATACGACAAAAGAACTCAAGACTTTTACTTACGTAAGGCGTTACGTTACCTAAATATTAAGTTAGCTAACAATTCCTAGCTTTTACGTATGTTTCTTAAAACCCCTGACAAACCTTTGTACACTATTATATGATTGAATATTTAATGTTTCACTAGAATAAGTTATTTTCCATACATGTATTCAAATGAGATTTACATCGAATGTATCATTAAAGCTACTGACACCGCGGCTGGGCCACGAATCGTGTGGGAAATTGAAAATAAATTCCCTTAAGCTTCCAATTATCTCATTCGAGAATATTGCGGTGACGTATTTACGTGCGATTGAAATATATCGAATTTATAAGAATGTTACTTAAGGTAAAACATAACTAAATGTGCTTTTAACGAGTTTAAGCGATCAAATTGTATTCAAGTTTATATGCAATCTGTTGCAGCAGAACACATGTTAGAGAAGTTTCTTCTTATAGTGACGTGAACTTTTAGTTTTTGAAATAACATTTAAAAATAGAGCCAATATACATATTAAAAACAGTAATATAAAAAATCTAATCATCTATCGTTAAATAGATAAGTTAACTATAAAAATTCACTTACTGTACTACTACACAATATTATATTTATTTAATTATCTTTAAATACAGTAAAACTGTAGATTTTCATTAATATTTTTCTCAATCCCCAACACAAGGTACAATGCACCGCACATATGAGTTCGTGGCTCGAATAATAATCATTTGCACAGTCGGGTAATGAGGTTTCCTTACGAAACCAAATGGGTGGAACACGAGTACCTATGTAGTAATAGCTATGGGTATTTGTCTCATCTTTGCGCGGGCCTATATTTCCAAGTCCAAGAAACTGTGCAGCTTTGTCATTATAACGGGTGTAAAAAGACCACTTCCGAAGCCTGACACCATGTATCTTTGAGCCTCAACAGTAACTAAATTCACTAACAGTATACCCAGGAAACTCAATTTAAAAAGTTATTACGGATTAAAAAGTCAGTCAAAGTTCGTTGCTTGAAATCATCGCTCATTTTTTATTCGCAATTACTTACATTGTGAATTAAATTAAAACACTATTTAATTTCAAATCATCGCAAAATCTGATAGTGTAAACACAATAATAATGTATTTTTTTTTCTTTGATTAATAAAACAAGTACCCCTCCAGCAATGTCCAGTTTTTGTTTTCGGAAGCAGTTTTTTTGCAGACCGTATCAAAACTAAAGTAAAAAATAATGAAAAGAGGATCAGCAATAGTATTATTAAATAAATCAAAATTGAAAATGAAGATTAATCTTAACATGAACATAATATAAAGTTTGAGAGTTTACCTATGTGTGTCTCTTACTCTTTCATGCAAAAAAAACTGAATAAATTTGGATTGAACTTGGTATAAAGATAGAATATATTATTCAATTACATATAGGATACCTTTCGCCGCGGGAAAATACTTCAATGAACGGGAAAAAAGGAAATGCTTGTTTTTACATACATAAGTTAAAATAGTTTAAAGCTAAAATATATGTATACAATTAAAACTAAAATATTACATAGACCCAAATTTTATAACAAGAGCTTAACTTACAAGCGGGACTTACCTTGTAAACATAGCTTTTAAGCAAATGAGTTTAAGTCGATCTAAGACCAAACTTACTCGATCTAGCTCTCTTTACGACTTAGGATGTGTACACACTGGGGTATTTAGAGCCAAATGAAAAAAAAGGGTATAATTATACAAGTGTGTGACCGGACAGTCGTTGTATCCTCATTAGGTATTTAATGTAGTATAAAATTTATAATAAATTGTGGGAAATTGTCACTAGGCGTTAAAAGTTGTTTTTTTTTGCAATTCGAATTGATTAATTATCGCTCAATTAAAAAAAAAATGTGTTTTCAATAACTACTAACGCAATCTCAGACCATACTTCTTGAATAGCAACTTTTTTATTGTCAGATAAATGCTATCCGACTCAAGAGAGATATGTAGTTCCCTTCAAAATCTCCATAAAATTAAAATCTGTAGAAAGATATTTTTTTACGAATATTAAGAAAAAAAACATTTCCATACAGGATTTTGGACTCATACCAAAGCTTTTTAGATCGAAAATCACTAAGGAACCATGTTGATAACTCTTACAACTTAATAAACCGTAATCATCACCCCAGTGCGTCGCCACCTCATTCCATAGCAATTAAAACTTCCACAGCTAAGGTTGTTAGCAAATTCGTACCTTTTTGTATTGTTTCGTTCACAATCACCAAGTAAACAAAGAAATCCGCTACAAAAGAGATTTCTACAAGTATTTAGTATCTATAGGTTCTCATTGGACTTTCTAAAACCTGCAAATACATTACTCGGGGACCGGTCTGAACCGGTTTAGTGCGGATAAAGTTGGTCCCGCAAACTGCTATGGGGGAAGAAGTTTCTGTGTTTTTTGGAATCCGTTTTACAAATACAATATCCCTAGCAAAGCATTGTAGCTTAATTTTTGACAACTCGAGCGAGTCGACGAAGAGTTACAACTACTTAATTAAATAACTAATTTTATTTGCATATTCATTTTGTTAAAATTCTAGAAATCTTCTAGGTATTAAGTATCTTTAGTCATAAGTATTTATTAGTTGCGTACCTCAAAAAAAGAAGAAGATTTATAATCTTAACTTTGATTGTTTTTTTTTATCATTATCAGTGAGCTTTTAAGATCTCTGCTAATTCACTTATGATTTTCTCCTCTGTATTACCGCCAATAATCTTCGCAATAGTTTGAAATTACGCTAACATGCAAAGTCCATTATCGCCTTATTATAAGCTTTAATTACCTCCATTAGATGTTAGTGTAGCTGCAGCATTAAAACAAGGAAATCAAATGTTTCATATTGAGGCAGGTAATGATAAGAATAGTGGAAACAATATTTATTTTAATGCTTTATTTTATATATCTTTGAGTTAAGGTGTCATACGAGAGCATAATTTTTGTAAAGGTTAAAGGTCGATTTATGTTGGAAAATGTAAAGCACTTTCAAAACGTCGATTGTTTATAAAACAAGCCGATGATAGTTTAGCTCTTTTCAATTTTAAACCGTATCGTAAGGCAGAAAAGTTTATAATATTGTAGTTCTATTAAAAATAGTAGGTACCTAATAGATATCCACCCGTGCCAATGGCCATCGAACACGACTTGCAATCAAACATTGAATTAGAACAAATTCTGCAATGGCGGGTAGTCAACATAAAACTAATGGCTTGAAAACGCGTCAACTGAAGCGAAAACGCGCGATAAAAGTAATCAAAGTGTCATTAAATTATTTAACCAGCCAACGTTTAGAAGAACAAATCCTATAGCAAATTATTTATTAGCTCCCCTTTGAGAGGGATTTCATTATTGTTTTATTCAATTAGGTTGGAAGTATCTACAGATGTAGCAAGGTTTTCTATCCAAAACAAAATTAAAATTGTTATTTTATGCACATTAAAATTTTAACAAAAAAATTATAATTGTTGAATTAAAATATTGTTTATAAACCTTAACGCTCAATGTAAATTATGAAAAACTTAAATTATACTTTTGAATGTAAATGCTAAAGCGATATAAAACTATTTCATTCGTGTTGAAGCTTTAGCCTCCGTCAGCTATACAATCCTATTGCAAAGATCGGCTCGAGCCCCCGTCAAATATTTGTTTCATTTTTTCGCCAACAGTTTTCAAATTTATGACACTCCACTCGTCTAGTGGGCCAGCCCGAGGGGTTTAACCTGAAATGGACGAGAGAAAATATATATCCAAGTTTACTGGACCATAAATAACTGTAGAGTGACAGCGCGATGATAAACTTACCAAAAAGAGTGCGCTGTACATTGCTTGCTGAATATTGCAAACCGTAATGTAATTTGCCAGCTGGTAAATTAAAGTGACAATGTACTGCAAAATAGATAGTTTCACTTTCGTATGGTGTACAACAAAGCGATAGCTGTTGTTTTATATAAGTTTGATGTTGTACGTATAACGTATATTGTTGAAGAGGGTACGTATTCATTGAGGTAGAATATGGAACAGGAATAGAAATTGTATTACAATAAAAGCTGTGTGAATGTTTATTTTACGAGGAATTAAGTCAATCTGAATTTAGCACTTGAGCGTTCATGTGAAAGGTGCTTTTGGGATTATCCTCGTAGGATTCAGGAAATTCTGATACATATTGAAGACATGTAAAAAAGCTGTAATTTTATCTTTTCACCTTACTTTTGTATTTATTTCTACCTGTTTTTAGGCTACTGGATTTACCACTATTTTGCGTTAAGTACAGATTCGCTTTTTAAATATATAAACTGTTAAGGTTTTATTTATATCCTCTTACTCCTATCATACTAAATATATATATTCTCAAACACACAAAATATATTACCTATATCAGATTTTTAACCACTTAAGGAATCCAAACTTTATAACAATACAACGAACTAAACCTGGCTTGGCTTGCACTATCTTCATTACTCACTGCACCCAACAATAGAACTTTGGCAACCGGAACCGGATACCGTGATAAATTGCTGTTATGACACTTCCGGTTCGTATTGATTGTTTCGATAAAAGTTCTCAATAAATCATTTTCATTCCACAGACTTGTTAGAAGAATTGATTAACACGCAGTTATCATGCGCAGGTACTAGTTAACTACTATACCTACTTTTTTTTAATCATATGCATACTTTTATTTTATGATAGTCCTACCATAATAAGAATGTTGTAATTTAGTAATTAATTTTGATAATTCCAAAATTATAATGTTGTTCATTTTACGTTTCTTATGAAATGCATTTTGGACCAAACGCTTAGTTAAAATATAAACACAAAATATTAGGCCCATAAAAATACCTAATAAAAATTGTTTATTATTACATCCAATAAAAGAAAGAAACATTCTACTACCATTAACCTCGATTCAGGCAACAACATCCATGTAACTCCCAACCAGCAATTTAACGCTTAATCTTATCTAAAATACGCGTTAAAGATTGCATCGCCCGACCAAATCAACAGTTAGGGCCAAAATGCGCTTATACGCCCATAAACGTCCTTTCACCGTGATATAGCTCCCTCTAACACTCTCAGACTTCGATTTATAGGAACAAAGAAATCTACTCTGCTTTGTGAGACATTCCAGATTCATTTCAAATTTAGAACCGCTTCGAAATGGAACGCCAATTATTTTATGGCAGCGAAAATTGGTGATGGGATTTTATTTTTGCGCGAAAGTTAGCGTAAAGATAATTTTTTATCGTTTTTTAATTTAATTATATTAGACACTCATAATTATTTAAAACTCATCAAACATTGAACAAACTGTAGTTTTTCAAACTATTTCTTTTTCTTGTCCGTCTTGATTTTAAACTAAACTTTTTAAACCACTTGTCTTATTAATGTTGCGTTAATAAATACAACCTATCAAATGTGAAAAAAGTCTACTTATACTATTACAAAAAAAAAGAATTTAATCAACGTAATTTTAATCGACTAAATAAAAAGTAATTTCCCTTAAAGTTTCAAAGTTTTCCCAAGTTTCAAATCTCATTGCAAAAAAACCACAATTACCCTTACAAATGAATATTTCAGTATTGACAGATTGCAAAGGTGTGGGTGCTCTCGTATTTGCTCAGACTTTGTAAGTTTTCCAATAAATATTATTACTTACATATGTGTGTGTCTGGATTCAATAGAATTGTCTCGACTCGGAGTAAAGTTTCCAGCTTTGAAACTTTGTATTCAACGACGTTTCAAATTATTAGTAGGCACTTACGGGGTTATTGTTTCCGAGATTTTATTGCCTGGGGCTATTAGTGTCTGTGGTTTTATGTCCTGGGGCTAAAAGAGCGGTGACGTTTTAACGCGCAATTTATGCTTCATGTTATAGTTTATCTTTAGTGAACTAAGTGCGAATGTTTATGAGTGTGTATGTATATGTGATTCATTTACTATATTATAATATAATAATAAATCTCCAGACTAACACATCAACTGTGTGTCCCTAAACTAAGCAAAGCTTGTACTATAGGTACCACACAATGGACTAGGGGAGAACCTAGTTACACCCAGAAACGAGCCAATTTCGAAAAACCATTTTGAAGAAATTGGCCCGACACGGGGATCGAACCTGGAACCATCCGCTTAGCAGTCCGGTACTTATACCGCTGCACCACAGAGGTCGTTTAATTTATTTACTGTACGCAATAACTAATGAACGGATTTGGACTATAACTAATGGGAAAAACCATTAAGCTGCGATTTTAACGAAAGGGTCGAAAGCTTGTTATCATGTTAAAGTTATATCCAAAATGGATAATCAACTTGTTTTAGACTCACGACAACACTTAATTTTATATAAAAAATTGAAAACCATACGCATATCTTATTTATCTCCAGTTCTTATTTATTTAGCGTCTTAAGTCGCATTTTTTCAACAGCAAACTGTGTTGAGACCTTTGCGTACATTTACTTTACTCACATTAGCTAAACGACTGACATTAGCACGCCGTCGTCTGAACAAGTTCTAGAAACGTCTAGATGAAGATGGATTACATACTTCCTAGAACTAATGACATTTTGCTGTTTTTATTCAAAAAAGACAAAACACAAGACATAAAAATTCCGTTATCTATCCTATTTAACACAAGAGTATTTTACAGTTATAACAACATTATTTCATGCTGTAAAGTTCATTCCGAATTGACTCTCACGACGCGCCACTATCCAATCTAACGAATATTTTTATGCAATTACCACAGCACTGCCAGCATTAATGTTTAACAAGTTAAATAGTTTCAGCAATTCAAGTTAAGACTTACGATTCCATTTGAATTTATCTTGTTAAGTGAACGAGCTTAGAACACAACTCATTGCAAAATATCACCATATATACAAACTTTTTATCTTTCCTTTAAAACCGAATGCACCGACTCTGCCTGTCATCACATTAATCCCCCATCCATTCTCTACACCCAAACAAATAAATCTATCCCTGCCCCGTCTCAATTAACTTTATCGCCAGACCAAAAATCTTAGCATACCAATCTCTTTATCTCGGACATTTATCAATCCTAAGGTATTAACGCTATGTCTAGATAGAGTCGCTCCGATCCCTGGAGACCGATTCCAATGCAGGTGCCTAATTACCCCCAAACGAGAGAGATAGCCTATAGGGAGATTACCTAAGTGTGAGAGAGAGAGAGGTATACTGAGAACTCAATCCGTCAATGTCGATTAGCGTAATCTTGTAGTGAGTGATAAATCCGATTGAAATGCTCCGAGATTTTTGGCTTCTGGGTGATGTTTTGGGAGCGGGTTTGTATGAGTTATAAGTAATTGACTGAGGGAAAGGATTGATATACAGGGTCTGTCGTAATGAATGGATAACCCGTTACCTACAGTTGATCCGGATGTGAGGCTATAAGAAAATGGTGTTTTCTTGCCAGGGTTGTCAACCATAAGAAAATGGCGTAGACTTTTAAACTTTTTTATAAATTTTGCTATTTTTTTCATTTATTCCGCTGCCATTTCTTCAAATTTTGATGTATTTGTATAAATATTTTAGTATTATACTGCTGAAGACGTGTATTATATAATTTAAATACAATTTTAGGTGTTATTCACGTTGAACATTATCAAAATTGTATAAGTAATGCGGTCTTTGTTCGATTTTTTAAATCCGTTTCAATTTTGAATAAACTTGTCGCAACATGTTTGTCGCATGTAACTATTAGAGCACAACAATTTTCATTTGTACATTTTCATTACATTATTATCGTGAAGTAATGTTATTTTTTTCCCAAAAACAACCGGGTTTTCTTCTGAATATCCTATTAGTGGCCCGATAGTGTTTGTGCAAAGTATCTTGATAGAATAAAATCATTATGACGAAGTTTTACAACCATTTATAACATAACATGAAAAATAAAAATTCCGACCTTGATTAGTGTTCTCGCTCCTGTAACTTAATGTTGCTTGTAAAGTACACATCGTTATACCTTTTTAGAATCTACACACACTATATAATTTATTGAGATCATGGGCAGCTATAACGTCATACTTTTTTTTTCCACAGGAGATGATCAAAAGTTGACAAAAAGAAAAAAAATTGGAAATATTTTTCTTAAAATGAGTATTTTGATAATGTTCAACGTGAATAACACCTAAAATTGTATTTAAATTACATTAAACACGTCTTCAGCAGTATAATACTAAAATAATTATACAAATACATCAAAATTTGAAGAAATGGCAGCGGAATAAATGAAAAAAATAGCGAAATTTATAAAAAAGTTTAAAAGTCTACGCCATTTTCTTATGGTTGACAACCCTGGCAAGAAGACACCATTTTCTTATAGCCTCACATCCGGATCAACTGTAGGTAACGGGTTATCCATTCATTACGACAGACCCTGTATATTAGATGTCTGCGACTATTTGTCTTTCTGCGAGGTTATAATATCAATTTCACCGCAAAGCAATGTTTTAAGTTGTTGGTTTACCTTTTCTAATTTTAAAAAACAGCTTTGATAAAAGTTATCATCAAAGCTTTAATGCCTTTATTTTATAAAATTCATAATACTCCAGCCGACCTGACGATCTTATCATAATTTGTATCAAAGAAGAAAATATTTCTACCTTATATGTATTGATATTAGCTAACTTCTTATAACCTATGTTTAGAATTCTATTTTTGTTTCCTTTATTAGATACTAGTGGCCGCCCGCGAGTCCGTGCGAGTTGCGAGTTCCGAAGTCGGTTTTCCGTTCGAATGCGAAGTTTTCCCGCGGTAAAAAGTACCCTATATGTTATTCTGATATATAACCTATATTACTGTAAAGTTTCATCAAAATCCGTTCAGTAGTTTTTACGTGAAAGAGTTACAAACATCCATACTTCCATTCATACATACTCACAAACTTTCACGTTTATAATATTAATAGGATATTTTTCGAAAAAAGATTTTTTTTGTTACGACTTGTCTCTAATTGCTCTGGGCAAAGCTAAGGTTTATTAATAACTACATTAAAAATATTTATAACACAATCAAGCCTATGATTCCTCCATTATTGCGCCTCCAAGTCTCGAGCAATCAATGAAAAAAAACCGCTTTCAAAATTGGAGTCACGTATAGTCGCGTCCACGGCACGATGCAAACATAAATAACACTAATGACGTCCGATTGTGTTCAGTTTGCTATAAAAATATAGAAAAATATAGTGTTTCATGGGGAGGTACGTTAGTATTATTGTTACCAGCCTTTTCATTATTATTATATCGAAAGGCAAGTCGGTGAAGTTCCGTCACGTATTCGTTCATGATGATTTCGTTTGGCGAACTTTCCAAATAAAGGCGGTTTAATGTGCTTTGTTGGCTCATTTTATTTATTTGTATTGGAGTGATTTGGATAGTACGTATTCGAAAAGCATCGCAATCATTATTGAGCTGATTAACTTGGGTAATTGTAAAGGATATTTAAGTCTGAAACTACGTTTAATAGAAACTTGTAGGTATATAATTGTTTGAAAACTTACGCGGAATTTATAGATAGATTAGGAAGTATTATTATATTTACTTACAATATTCTTATCCATTGTATTGAAAAAAATATGGGTGAAAGTGGCACCTTAACATTTAGTCATTTGAAAAAAACTTTTTTTTAAAGATTCAAATAATACGAAAAACTACATTATCTTCTAAATATACAAAATAAGTATAAACAAAGACAGTGATATTTCAAGCCTGCAGTTGCTTTTAATATATTCTAAAGCGTTTGAAAAATACGAATACCTGCGACCGGAAGCTTGGTTTTTACCATGAGAAATATTATTCTTTATAAAGTGAAAAATTCGAGGTAAAGTTGCCAGTTTCTTGTGGCACTATAAATTCATAGTTGTTTTCCTTTGGGCCTTTTTGCTCGGTGTTTCTTTTATAAGCGACCGTAGTTGAGTTATATTGCTTGGAGTTGGGCTCGAATGTTTTAGAGTTAGTAAAAAAGCCTAGAATATAATGACTTATGTAACTTATAGTACAAAAAAAATATGGTGTAAGCTTTTACGGTGTCCTAAAAAGAGACAGATGCGATTTTTACGGTAACAATTACAAATACTGGTTCACAAGTGTTCACAAATGTTCACAAGTAATGGCTTAGTTCTGAAATTGAAAAAGACAAACTTTATCCACTTCTGCTTATCAGGCCGTTCTGAAACACCCTTGACACTACTGGACTTCTTTAACTTTCTTGGGTTTTGGGATTGACATGGAGTAAACTCATAGTCAAATTATGCGACAGGCTGAGTCAAGCATGTTTTGCGTTGCACCGGGCGAGCGGCGGCGTGGTGCCGCGGGACGTTGCTCTTACTTGCTACTTCGCCACCGTGCAGTCCCTGCTGCAGTATGGTACCGAGCTATGGGGACACGCTGCTGACTGGCAGCGTGTGTTCCGATTGCAGAAAAGGGCTATTTTTGCGGTAGTTAGCATTAAAAGTGACGTATCTGCCGAACCGTACTTTCGTTCACTTCGGATTATGACTTTGTCTTCGCTTGAAATGAAATGAAGTTACTTTATTGTACGTAGGATTAAAATCTAATCCCTTATACATTGTCAAAAGCATATGCAAAGCTTGTATTGCGTCGTACAGTTGTACACCCATGTAAACCTCGAGTCGTTCCCAAAGCTCAAGGATAATAATTTTCAGACGGTGACTCGGCATAGAGAAAGATTAACAGCACGAAAATGTAGACTAGCTAAAACTCTAAAATTGACGAGTGTTATGGGTCCTTTAATTTATAACTAGCTCTCAGATTATATAAAACAGGGTGTAACAATTAATAGTTTTTTTACAACAAAATCTATATAATTATAATGACTTTCTTTAAATATGTTCTTTTCTTTAAACGTCGGGAAATACAGGTACATAGAATTAATGTATCTTAAACATAATGACCGCGTGTAAGACCCGAAATAATCAAAATATAATTTCTTTAAATATGTTTATGTATTTTACATAGATTGAGATTTTTAATTATTTATTACTAGTGGCCGCCCGCGACTCCGTTCGCATGGGAGTTGGTTTCCCGTGGGAATGAGAAGTTTTCCCGCGGTAAAAAGTACCCTTTGTTTTATTTGGTGTTTCTTTTTTTATGGAAGAGTTAATAGTGTTATAAAAGTAAGAGTAGACAAATATAATCAGAAAACTTCGAACAGCTAAGCTATCGGGAGTTACCCGTGTTATTGTGAGTCAACTATAAAAGATAGACATATGCTGTCCTGGGATATTTTTTTTGTTATTTTAAGGAGTCCCAGGAGTCATTTCCGTCATACATGATTTCTGTGTAGCTTTAACCATTAAGATTGCACACGCGACGGAAGCTTATAAAAAGGAGTAACTTCTTCCAGTTTCACTGCTTTGCTCCTTTTGATAGTAGGGTGTTGAATAGTATTCTATAACCAGCTCAGGAGTATGAAAAATAATTGTACCAAGTTTCGTTAAAATCCGTCGAGTAGTTTTTGTTTCTATAACGGTTATACAGACAGACAGACGGACAGACAGACAGAGAAATTTTATACTGATTGCATTTTTGGCATCAGTATCGATCCCTAATCACCACCTGATAGTTATTTTAAAAATATATTTCATTACAGAATTGACCTCTCTACAGATTTATTATAAGTATAGATTACTTTTTAATTATTATTTTGTTATTTTTTTTTTAATTCTAAGATTTTACCTAATTAACATTCCTACTCGTACAACGATTTTATTATTATGTCCAGTACCTACCTATATTAAAAGTCACTTGTATTTATCATTGTACTAATATTCAATTCTTGATTTTTTTTAAGGTGTCTCATTGTGCCTTAAACGAAACAAAACGATCACACCAAAAAAAAAAAATTTACCCATCTAAATACGAACAATATATTATCATAATAGCACTAATGGCTTTGTAATTTCGACCAATGGCAGCCACACATTGACATTTGATCAGCCAATCAGATCACGTCTCGCCGTATGTTGTGCAATTACACCAATACGTCATTGGTATTCAAAACCGTATGGCTGTACGTCATTACTTAATTCAAAATCAAGCCATTTCATAAAATATAATGCATCCGCCATGATTGAAATGGTAAACGCGGCGGTAAATATTTATTTTCACTTGCCGAATTAATTTCAGTGTGATTGATTGCCAGTTAAAAAAATATGATGATATTCGTTTAATAACGATTTAAAAACATGTTGTTAGTGGTTGTAATTGTGGCTAGTTTTTTTTTGATAACAGAACTTTTTTTTGTTTTTGAACCCGATTTTTATTAAGTTTTTACTTGATCTTTTTTGTATGGAAAATGTAGAGTTCACGGCAAGCATATTCTATTGTGCCATGAGTTTTAACAACAACCTTCAAGGTTTTGTCGAAGCCTGTGTATATTTTTAAGTACAAAATACACAAATAACTTGCTAGCGTTTAATATATAACTAAAACTCGAAAGGCTCAAATTGAGGGTTAATTTCTATAAGCGGCGTGACGTAAGCAATACTTGTTACTGTGAATAAAGAACACATTTTTATTGACTTTAATACCTAGAACATAGGTACCATGGCCTAATACCATAAATGTTCACAATTATTATATCCAAATACCATCTAGTTTCCAGAACCTTCTTTCCTGTATTTATATACCTTGCCCAGTCATATTAGGTAAAAAAAGGGGTCAACCTCGGAATGAAAGATAATAAGCTGCAAATTGGTATGAACCTTTGTTTTGTCATTCTAAATGTTGTCTCAAAAGTCACAATCGTTATCGTGTCCGCGTCTCAAGATATTCAAGGTCAAAGGTCACAAAAATCGGTTTTTTGCAAATATCTGGCTTCCTATCGATTAAATAAGATTTGCATTTATTATAAAAGTTGTAGGCTATAAAATTCCCTACAACTTTTGTTTAAACTTTTTTTTCATACGACCAACCGTTTTGAAGGTAGAGCGCGAAGAGTGCACATCGTACAGTCATATACGGCCTAATGCAAGGTCAAGCGTGAGTTATGGTTATCAGTACGTTATAAAGTCAATTATTTACTTGGAAATTATAATTATTAAACAATGCCCATTATTTATGTACTAACTATTAATTATTTATATTTAATTAAAGTAAGTAACTTGATTATTTATATATAATTATTCATATTTAACTATTTAAGTATAAAATATTATTAATTCTGGATTATATATTTTAGTTTTATTTTAAGTCAAAATGATAGTAAGAGTATATATTTTACACATATTTTTATTTATTATTAAATACGGCATAATATACATTTATCAAAATGTGAGTTCAAATATCAAAAGTATCTTTGTTGATTTTAATTGTAATGAAATTGGAAATGGAAGCTAATTATCTTCTTCTTCTTCGTCGTCTTCTTCTTCTTGTCGCTCAAAAATGTTCGATTCATTGTCATCATCCTCATTATCTGTCATGTTCATCTCCAAACCTTCCAGAATATCGGGATCATATGTATTTTCTTTATCGGGATTACTTGGATACAGTGAAGCGTTGAGGCAAGCTTGTCCGTTGCACTTGCCGCAAGCTAAAGAACATTGTAGCCCTGATTTTCTGCATCCACAGCGGGAACCACAACCATTTTTGCAATTAAAACTTACTTTAATTAAATATAAATAATTAATAGTTAGTACATAAATAATGGGCATTGTTTAATAATTATAATTTCCAAGTAAATAATTGACTTTATAACTTACTGATAACCATAACTCACGCTTGACCTTGCATTAGGCCGTATATGACTGTACGATGTGCACTCTTCGCGCTCTACCTTCAAAACGGTTGGTCGTATGAAAAAAAAGTTTAAACAAAAGTTGTAGGGAATTTTATAGCCTACAACTTTTATAATAAATGCAAATCTCATTTAATCGATAGGAAGCCAGATATTCGCGAAAAACCGATTTTTGTGGCCTTTGACCTTGAATATCTTGAGACGCGGACACGATAACGATTGTGACTTTTGAGACAACATTTAGAATGCAAAACAAAGGTTCATACCAATTTGCAGCTTATTATCTTTCATTCCGAGGTGAAAGCCCTAATATGACTGGGCTAACCCCCGCATACCCTGAAAGCGTGGCTCCAGTTATTACGGAGCGAGCGAGCATGTTTACGTAGCTCGTAGGTACGATATCGTGCCGTGCTGTGCGGTATCGTGGCCGTGTCGCCGCCGGGGCGCGGTGGTCACTGTCAAGGCCTTATCTAAACTTTGTAAATGGACACAGAGTAGCTAGAAATAAGAACCACTAAGTTTTTTTTACATGCGCAAAATCTGTGAATAAAAATTAGCTTTGATACAATAACAAGAAAAAAAAAATTAAAAATTTTTACTTAGCAAGATTTTTCAGTAATTGTTATTATAAAATAAAAAAATATTTTAATATAATTTATTATATCATATTTTACGCTGTAGGTAAACAAAATATTAAGCACAGTGCATAAAAAAATAACTCACATTACTTAACGGATAATTACGCGTTAATTAATTCGTGTTTTAAATTCCTACATTGTGGCATTTTTCAAGTACCGTGGTCACGGGGAAACGTCGGCAAATATAAATTAATTATCGCGTTATCATTCGCTAGTGACCGCCTGCGACTCCGTTCGCGTGGAAATCGTTTTCCCGTGGTTATGAGAAGTTTTCCCGCGGTAAAAAGTACCCTATGTGTTATTCTGATGTATAACTTATATCACTGTAAAGTTTCATCCAAATCCGTCCAGTAGTTTTTACGTGAAAGAGTAACAAACATCCATCCATTCATCCATACATACTCACAAACTTTTACGTTTTTAATATGAGTAGTATTAATAACAGTTTTTCATGTAACAATTGTGTTATTACCACGGTACACTTCTTCCATCTTGATCGAGTTATAAAATATGCCATAGGTTAGTCTAGAGTCAGGCTTTTGTGAATCACCTTAATTAAGCCTAATGGTTTCCACTGTCAGAAATTTGATAGCCTAGTGGGTAGCTTACTAATACAAAACTAACTGTCTATTACTACTCTGTGGCCCACTATACATTTGCACTAAAATTTCTCCACAATAGAACAGTTGATTTTACGCCCGAAATAATATGTTCCGTTTGTATGTTACAACCTTTTTGTTCAAAAACCTCATTAACTCTGACTGATCTTTAGATAAAATGCTTTTACATTTACGAGCTTACTTTTAAAATATATTTAAGCTACTGCCCCTAAATATCACTAATACGTTTAGTTATTTTTCATAAGTTTGTATGTTTTAAACCAGCTAATACTATCGAGAGCCATTCTAGAGTTGTGTAAACACACTTAGTAATAAGGTATATCAAGGTACCAAGTAAATGGAAGATATAGTCACGTCCTAAGTCCTCGTGTTGAAAAAACGTAACGTAAAAAGCGTGAATATACAAAAACGACACGTTCTCTGTGACACGTCGCAAGTAATCTACAGATTTATCGTAATGAATTGTGTGTTCATAAAAGCAATTTAGTTTATTGTAAACAAGGTAAGAATTCATTAGCCTTTGTCTCAGAATAGATGCTGTTTGGAAGTCGATAATGGTTTGGGAAATTGGGAATTAGATGCGGAAATTAAGACAGCCACACCTAATGCAGTGTTTAAGAAAATAAAGATTTATGAATTTATTAAGCTATATTTGTTCGGTAGGTAATATATAAAAAAGAAGTTTTTGTTGTTGACTGTGAAAATGTTAAGCTTAACTGAAATGTATTTATCTAAAAATAAAATAGTTCGATGTTCCTACTTTAAGAGTTTCTGGGCAGAGAATAATTTTTGGTATTAATTTCCACATTATATTAGTTATGTGTACTTAATGCTTAATTTTTTTATTCATAAATTAGCATTTAAAACTCGATAGATCTATATAAGAGTCTAATACTAACGCGTTAAGGATTCCAACAACCATGTACTCTAAGTACAAACCGGCGTAACAGCAAAGTACCTATTTTGTACGTGACTTTCAAGTGATAAAACGAGAGAAGATGCTGTTTAAGGACTGCTCTGACCTTAAATTTATTAAACGTAATTTTCAGTTAAGTGTGTTTCGTGTTTTGTATACTCAAGATTCACGGCAGGTGAAGAGAGGTCCCCGTTTTTAAATTTATCTGGATTTGAGACAGAATTTTGCGCAATTATCATTTCATAACTTAGGTAAGTACACAAATATGGCATTAGTTAAAAAAGTGTCTTTTGAGATACTTTTTGGGTCTTTTTTATGAGTCGTGGGACGAGATTGTATGAAGAGGGAAGCCGTAATTTTCACTTTTTTCAAGCGCTTTAATATTTTATAACATGGAATAAGATAATCTATTTTATGTTTGTTTTGTTATGCAGTTCAGTCAAGGGTATTGTAAATGAGGAAAAATGTAAAGGGAATAATAGAATTTATGAGTTGCAATGTAAATAAATGTGTAGTATAAACTTTTATCTGCATTTCTACTCACATATTTACTAGAATAATTTCGTTTTCCTTGAACAGTTTATTGTTCTAAGATCTCAGAGCCTCCAGACGTACTTTATTTTTTGCGGCCTAATATTTGGTATTATTTAATTTCATATTCAATAAAATGAATGCCTTTGCTAAATAGTCTGCTCATTTTGTCGTACAAAATTATGTACTAGATTAAAAATCTGACTATATAATCTGAACTGTAGAACACTCATATGGTCAAAATGACAAATACTTCCAACTGGTTATTTCTACAGAGACATTTTCTACTCAAATATGTTTAAATTGGCCTTGGACTAATTTTCAATTTGACACTCCCGGTGTTCAAAATAGATGCACAAACTATGCAGCCATACATATTTTATTCCTTCAAAAATAAGACATGTCTTGCAGCTCTGGGATCCCGGACTATTATTTCGTAAACACAAGACCGCAGTACGATGTCACCCTATATTGTTATATGGTGTATAGTTTATGATATTTTTGCAACTTCTCGTACACAATTCAAATGCAAATTCAACAGCCTGCCAAATAAACATTCCACGAACACAATTGTAATCCTTTCCGCTTCACTCAAATTGAATTTATAGTCAACAAAGCGGTTTCGTAGGGGACCGCGAAAAGATAAACTGAGATTTGCAAGAGACCAATTAAAACTTCACCTAGCGGTGTGGATCCATTAGCACACGATAAGTATTCAGATGCATAAAAATCGTGGGAGGCGTGGCAGAGAAGACGGGGGTATTAGAAACATCCTGTCTTATATTATTAATTTATTAATATTAGTAATTAGCAAACGTTACGTATACTTTTTGATGTCAAAAATGTTCTTATATGTTACGTACCGTTTATGTTAATTTGTCAATGTTATGAATTAATTGCAAGCATGTCTTAATTTGATAATCTATTGGCAAAAATGAAGTTCAAAAAAATATATTAAAAGTCTGCTATAAAAACCCAATTTCAATCAACGCCATCTGACATTTAATAGGACCATTAGACTGCCCTGCATTTTTTGAGACAAAAGAAGAAAAATAACAAATCTACGAAATGCGTTAACCCGTAAAGCGCCGCATCACATTTTCCTCCACAACTACCTACCCAAAGTCCCATGGACACTCCGACAACTAAGTTCGTTAGCAGCTAGTGTTTCTCCTTCAGGGATTATACACCCAGCGGAGAAATATGTTCCTGTTACTTCTCAAAAACACAACTACCCACACCTAAGAATTACAGTACTTATCCGTTACTTTAATTAGAATTTGCTCAAGTTAAATTAAAAAGATTTAGAGCCGCGTTCAGTGTGAGATGGATGGAAAGTAGGTTAGTGGGAGAGGTGAGTATGGATTTTAAATGAGGTTGAATTAATTATTGTGTGGGGATTTATGCCTTCGTATTGTTAATTTTCTCAATTTCAAAATAAAAAATATAGTTGACGTACCTACTCTTATTCTTGTTTTGGTCGCGTTATATTATTTTTTCAGGGTCATTTAAATAAATCTTCGTAAAAAAGATTCAGAAAACTCGCGTTAATTAAGTGCCCAGAAAAATAACATTTATGGGGTTTTGTCAAATTTGGGAAAATTAAATAATAGTTTTCAGAAGTATACCACACCTTTTTGAAGTATATCTGCAAATGTTGGTACGCGTCCTATTACGAGCGATTGACGCCATTGGCGTTTATAAAATAAAAAAAAATATATGTTAAAACGTAGCTTGTAATTTTTTTACTTTTCTAAATACATCGTAAACTAGCTAAACATTTTTTAATATTCTTTTTCAATAACACAATTGTCATTTCGGTCCACTTTTTGACGAAACTTAAAATTTTGGCTAACTTAAACAGAAACAGTTCGTAACTTTATAAACAAATAAAATAGGACGAAAATCCGTCACATTGTTAAGAATGACTCAGTGGACAAACAAATATTGATTTGCTGTACATTATTTTAGGATGATGAAAGACGTCCTTACAATATTGTTATAAGGACTACCAAAAATCATACTACCAAAAATCATTCTTCAATCTTTTTAACACAATTTCTTCACCTGCCCCCACCCTACCTTCGTAGCTCCGGTCTGCCAATTATTGGCACATGTTAGCTTCACAACTCAACACCTACCGGCGGGCATACCTTACACACGTTCCGGCTGGAGTTACTCTTGTAACTTACAAGGGATTTCATCGCTTCACGGATGTGGCTGTATTGTATTTGAAGGTGATGGTGCTAGGGGAAAAGAGACTTTGGGTGTATGGCGATTAGGGGTTAATTAGGTTGTGAATGTGAAAACAGTACCTTGACGGGTATAGGCTTTAACGTTTGCATGTATTTGCAGATTTTGCATTTTATTATGAAGTAGAATTAATTACATATCTTGGTATGTATTTAACATATACCTAGGTATACATTTTTATGGCAGACAATATCAAAAGAAAATGCTATCAAGATTCTATTTTTGTAGATATCTTTTATAAATGGAAATTTGCTTCGACGAACTGCAAAGAATATTGAGTGAATACCAATAATTTAATTGAAACAAGTCCATGAATTGTCCCCAGATATGCCAAACCTTGAGATAATTATTAAATACCTAAAGACCTTTAACATTGATAATACTATCTTTTCTCCACCGAGCTGTCGCAAATAATTTCATGAAAAATCCAAGATTAAAATCACCACAACACGGCGTTTGAATTTATTTCTCCTCGCGAAATTGCTAGCGGTTGCCCTTACTTCCTTCTTCCTCGAAGGTGCTTCTTGCAGTATAAATAATGTGAAATTTTCCACCACCAGGATTCATGAGCTCGCACCGTCATATTCTGCAACAAATAGGTATATGTGGCTTCCAAGAAATCTACTTTGAAGTGGTTATTTTATATTAAAGTAAGTTTTGAAGAGGATTGGAGTGGTAGAAATCTCTTTCGATATTATGTTAAATTCATGTTCCGAAAAATAAACAGATTAAAAATCTGGAGAAAGTTTATTAAGTTTACCATACCTATCACATGCTATGTCGGCAAGACGGGTTATAACTACTAACAGATTAAACATTAAAAAGAGACTTAGATTTAGAGTCGTCGTCGCTACTGCATCATATTGGTACAGATATGATTATGAGCAAAAAAAGATAATCTTGATCATCATTGCAAGGAGATCAATCCCATTGCAAGTTCACATATGCCTTCCCCAAAGTACTTCACAAGTCCCTCTTTCCCAGTCTAGGCTTATTTATTTTCAATCTATATAGGTATAAAGGTACGTGTAAAAGGCCACTTTATCCCAAAAAATCAACAGAATAACTGTTATGGTTAAAATAATATAGTGCCCAAATATCATCACAAATATGCCATTATGTAAGATCCGGAAATATCTAATAACCCAATCAAAGAACAGAGTGAAAAAGAAATGCACTTATTAAACGGTATCAGATTCAACTAGAGAGCTAAAAAGTAAATAGGAAAAATGAATGGCAAGGTTTTCCTTCTTTGAAAACTTAGTGCAGAAATATGCTAGAGTTTTTCTAGTATGTTTTATATGCGGAAAAGTATAGTTACTAATTTGTTGAAATATATTAAAGACCACATAATATTATTATTTAGTATTAGGCATAGGGCTACTTCCTTGATAGCGAGAAGTATTGAGCAATAATTCTGCGTGCAGATTACTAATAGGTAGATATTTTGGGAATACAGTAAAAAAACCAAAAAAAAAACGTTCGTAGGTAGAGGTAATTTTACTGTTCTAAACATGTTACCCCGGAAAATTATGTGAAAGTGTATGTGTAGCAAACAAGCCTTCAAATTTCGTTTACCCTTTTCCGTACACTAAATCATAATGGGTTGACCTGTACAAACAAAAACATAATTGCCTACTTCATCATTGTTTAAATTAACCACACACTTGATACGAGATAAATCCCAAATTTACCTTTGTAAATATTTACTTTATAATTTTAGAAAGACGACTTCTGCGGTGCAGCGGTATAAATACCGGACTGCTAAGCGGATGGTTCCAGGTTCGATCCCCGGTCGCGCTAATTTCGTCAAAATGGTTTTTCGAAATTGGCTTGTGTCTGGGTGTAACTAGGTTCTCCCCTAGTCCATTGTGTGGTACCTTTGCTTAGTCTAGGGCCACACAGTTGGTGTGTCAGTCTGGAGATTAAAAAAAAACTTTTGTAACTAATTTCACACTTTTTATGTTGAGATTAATGTTTATTTTAACCACCAATAAACAACATAAATTATTAGACATTATAATAATTTACAACGCTATGTTTAAAGATTGCCCCAGGGCCCAGTTTAACCCTAACAGTGGATTTTCAACACATATAAACTTTCATCAAAACGTGGGTAGTTCAACAATATCAAACGACCAAACTTTTAAACGGTTATGTTGTCGAGTTCTCCGTTCTGTATTTAAATGTTTTAATAAACAATACATCTACGATATAATAGTATTGAAGTTGTGTATTGTCTACGGATAAAATACGGCTGTTGGACACAAAATAATATTTTAGGTATGTATCCGATTTTGTTAGATAAAAGTTATATTAAACTTTTGATTATAAATCGGAAACCATGTCTGTACATCTATTGACTTTCTTTAGGATTCTAAGACGATTGTATCGTTAACTTTAATAAGAATAGGTAATTCTACGGTAGTAATGTAATTGCGAGTTTTATAATGTTCCTTTGTATTTAAATTGTGATAATGGCAGTGTGGAGTTTGTTCACCGGTTTCTTCTCCATACAATATGTCAGACAGATCGTAGTTGTCTTTATGAATCCGGTTAATTAAAACAAAGTTAAAGGTTAAACTGTTTCTTTACTATTCCAAATACCCTTGTAGTTCATTATGGTAGTGAGGCAGGTCATTTCAATACAGTTGCATTAGTTTTATCAGATCATTGAGCTAAAGTATTTAACAGATTGTTCCTATATTCTTTCATAATGCTTTAAGTTCTTGTTTGCTGCCTTCTACGCCTACTAAAACGTGATTTTAACATTCTGACATTAAGAAAAGACACCCGCACTGCCGACATAGGTATAATAGTATATAAAAAAGTAAGAAACGTAAACCAAACAGCATTAAACACAACCCTTAACCTAACCTCAAAAATCCGTCAAAACTTTGCTTATTTTCCCGCGTGCCGAGTAATGACGGCCAAGTCCATCGCGGCAGACAATAAAGGTAGCTACACAATATCCCTCTTCGCCGGCCGGACTATTGGGAAACTTTTTCGATCTACAGTATAGAGAAAGAACTATAGAGAACCCACGTGCAATACAAGTGTTCCATATGTGCGCTGGTTATTATTCAGCACAAAGCTCGAAACATTTTTGTGCGACCCGAAATTTTTGGGTGTTTTCGTGTTCCGAAGTTTATGTCGTAGTTTGTAACGTGATTTGGGGATAGCTTTGTAATAAGCTTAAATTGATTGGGGGAAGTGAAAATATTGTTTTAAACCAAAAAAGAAACCTACTTAATACTTGCCTTACCTACTTAATAACATTAAGACGTATTTATTTTAAAAAGTGTTGTAGTTAGTTTTCTTTAAATTATTATTTTTTGAACTCGTTTCTTTTTGTACCTTTATCTCTTTGGTTTTGAAGCAGTACAACTTTAGTTTAAACATATTATTCTCTTTCTCAAAAGCAGATAATTAAAAGTCAACTTCTTAGATTTAAGACTTAACTTATCCTTAGAAATCCATAGACTATCCCTCCTAAAAATCCATCTTTCGGAATCCGTTCAAAAACGCCATAAAACTAAGCATCATCCCAATGCTTACGTCATCTCCCTAAACGTGAATATCTGCACGTAAACTAATCCGAGCCGAATCACATTTCGCCGAGTATCGCTATTTAGGATTACGGGGGCAATTCTTAAGAATGCGCAACTTAGTACATCGACGTTTGGAAACCCACTGGCGCAAATAACATTAGCATAGTTATCGAACAAGCCCGGATGAGACCCCTGGTAAAGACTCCGCCGGGTATGGGACGGGCGGTGACGCAGACGGGGTATTACGGGAGCGAGTGGCAAGCAATTGTGAATTGGTTTTCAGGATTTGATGTTTATATTTGTAAATTTTAATTTTGTTTAAAAAATTATTTTTGTGTTATAAAATTATTGTAACTGTTAGTTGATGTATGAGATAAAGTTGTGTTGAGAAACTATCATGTGAATAAGGTCTACAAGTTTTTTGTAACACTATACCTACTAATCAAGGAACTAAGTGTTTGTGTTTAAAATAATAGACAAATTTGAAATAAAAAATTATACAGCTTCTTAAATAAATGACTCCAGATTCAGTGCAGAGGTTGCATTAAATTATTTTGAGGTATTGCATTGTCTTTAAGGTTTTTATCGTCAGATACTTATATTGCTACATACTTCTTTAAAACTAAATATTATTATTACTAGACAACAGCAAAGCCAAACGACAAAGTAAAGATTATATTAGTATGCTTAGAACAATCAGTTGCCAACCAATTGCTAGTTCGCTCATAATACCCTTGTAATAGGACCTTAGCGGTCTTAAACCCGCTTTCCCGATAATGACTATCGATGATTTCGACCCAAATGCGAGCACAATATTATTACGCGGTCCGGCCTCTGCGGCAAAGCGGTCTGTATAAGTCATGTTGAGGTTGTTCGGAATACCGATTTGGCCTGTTTTGGAGTTATTTTGAGCTGTCGAAACATTGCGAACACGTCAAGGAAACAAGGGGATTAATTTGATCGGAATAGCAACGGTTTTGGTGTACCGCAATTGTTTTGGGGAGGGATAGTTTGATTTTATTGAAACACACGTTGAATTTTCACAGACAGAATGTTTTATTTTAAACAACCTGATACAATGACATTTAGTACAATAGACAATAATAAGACGAGTTTAAAAATAGATGTCGCCACTATGTACTAAAAGTGTGATTTCGTTATAAATTTAACACACTCCCTTAACGAAATAACACAAAAGAAAAAATAAATCATATTGATATTACATAACATCAAACAAATTCAACCTACAATTCAGTGATGCCAAATTGCCTAATAAATTTATAATGCTTCTGAGAACTCAAACTCTTTGTCAAAATGTCCGCAGGCATATCATTAGTGTTTAAATAATCTATCTTTACAATATTATTTTCAACAGCGGTTCTGACAAAGTGAAACCTCACATCAATATGTTTACTTCTCTTATGGAAAACACAATTCTTAGTTAATTTTTGAGCACTTTGATTATCATTTAATAAACATACAGGTGACTCATCCCTACACTTTAACTCAGATAACAAATTTTTTAAATATATGGCTTCCTTAGTTGCCTCACAAATTGCCATATATTCTGCCTCTGTGCTAGACAAGGCTATTGTCAATTGTTTCTTACATTCAAAAGAGATTACACTACCAGACATCTTAAACATAAATCCAGTATATGATTTTCTATCTAAACTATCTGATGCCCAGTCAGCATCTACAAATCCTATTAAATCTAAATCATCTTTTACATATTTCAAGGCAAATTTTTTAGTTTTCTTTAGATACTTTAATATTCGTTTTACATGTTTCCAGTGAGTTTCACTGAAACAATTATTAAATTGACTAAGGTAACATACTGCATAAGATATATCTGGACGGGTGAGTATAGACAAATAAAGCAAACTTCCTATCAATTGCTGATAAGGATACTGATTTGAACAAACATTGTCCTTCTTAAGCTTCAAATTAACTTCCATAGGTGTACTTACAGGGTTACAATTATCCATATTAAATTTCTTTAACAATTGTACAACAAACTGTTCTTGATCTACAATTAATATATTATTTTCTTTTCTAACCCTCATACCTAAACATTGTTTAATTTCTCCTAAATCTTTCAACTTAAATTTTGAACTTAACTCGGTCTTTAGGCATTCTGTTTCATTTTTACAGTCAGAAAAAATAAAAAAATCATCAACAAATAGTGCAACAAATATTTTAACTTTATCATTCTGCTTGATAAACAAACAAGGCTCATACAGTGACTTTATAAACCCTAAGCTCTGTAAACTATCATCTACCCGCTTGTACCAAGCCCGAGCAGATTGCTTCAAGCCATAAATTGCTCTATTTAATTTTAGAACTTTATTTTCCCTATCATGACATACAAAATTTTCAGGTAGGTTCATATAAACAGTTTCATCTAAATGACCGTTTAAGAATGCTGTGGTAACATCAAGATGAGTTATATCTAAGTTATACTTAACACTTAATGCAAACAAAAGTCTGAGAGTTGAGTATCGGAGCACTGGAGAAAAAGTTTCATTGTAGTCTATACCTGCTTTTTGGGTGAAGCCCTTAGCCACCAGACGAGCACGATATCTCACTTTTTCACACTTGTCTAGTTTCTTTTTAAACACCCATTTGCACTTAACCACTGTAGCTTTATCAGGCATATCCACTACTTCCCATGCTTTATTTTCTTCAAAGGATCCCAGCTCCTCCTCCATAGCTTTACTCCATTCTTGTGATTCTGGACCATTTACAGCCTCTTCATATGTTATCTGGTCTGCATACAGATTAAAATCTTCCACACACATATTGCTGTAACCAAACCTTTCTGGCTTCTTGGTTATTCTCTTTTCTGTTGGTAGGTCAGACATCTCAGTAATATTTTTCAACTCTGCCAATGGTACAGCATCAAGAAACTCTTCTGAAGAATTGCTAGCATCTGCTTCTTCGTCTACATAGGTACTATCATGTTTTGATATTACTGTACTAGTAGATTGATCTAAGTCTGAGCTATCTAAGTCTCCATCTTGCTCTGTAGGACTTACTGGAGTTTCCGGATAGTCACAAACTACTGACTGCATCATTCCAGAGTTATCATTAGACTCCATGATGGTAACATCTCTGCTTGTAATCACCTTGTTGGTTACAGGGTTGTACAGCCTATAACCCTTCACATTATCAGCATATCCAACTAGATAATGTTTTTCAGCCTTTTTGTCCCATTTCAAACGTTTTTCCTTAGGGACATGTGCCATTACTGCACTCCCGAATACCCGTAAGTGACTGACATTGGGCTTTTTACCAGTCCATAGTTCAAAAGGTGTTTTCTGATTCAACCCCGAGGCCAGCGATCTATTCTTTAGATAAACAGCTGTGTGAACTGCCTCTGCCCAGAACTTTTTCTCTAGTTTAGCGTCGTACAGCAGACATCTTGCTTTCTCAACTATAGTTCGGTTGAACCGTTCACACATCCCATTTTGTTCCGGACTATAAGTGTTCGTTCTCTGATGAACTATGCCACATTGTTTCAAATAATTCTTCATTTCATTTGAACAAAATTCTGTGCCATTATCAGTCCTTAAAGTCTTAATACTGGAACTCATCTGCTTTTCAACCATATTCTTGAACTCTTTGAAACAAGTAAACACTTCACTTTTACTTTTCAAAAAATGGACAAATGACATCCTGCTAAAATCATCTACGAATAACAAGAAGTATCTGGATGAACCAATAGACCTGTTCTCCATAGGGCCACACACATCTGCATGTACAATTTCAAGAACCCTAGTACTTCTGTGACTGCTCCTTGGAAATGGTAGTCGACTCTGCTTACCCTCGCAGCACACTGTGCAATTGTATTTGCTGATATCGGCTTTGTTGTCATACACTAAACCTTCTACAGCACCATTCTTCATTGCATTCATATCTGCACTGTTAATGTGGCCTAGTCTTCTGTGCCACATCATATCTGAGGTTGTTCTAGCTGTAGCGGCTAACACACACACTGGCCTGGTGTTAAGTCTGTACACTCCATTCACCAACTCTGCTATGCCGATCAACTCATTCTGCCGATTTCTGATGTAACAATGTTCTTCTTGGAAACTCACTTTGTTACCGTGCTTTATCAGCTGGCTGACAGACAAAAGGTTAGTTGTAAGATCTGGTATACATAACACATCCTTTACCACAATATCGTGTTCTAAATCCTGAACAACAGTCGTAATCTGTGTATTTCCTGAGCACAACACAGGCATAGTTGTTTGATTTGCAACTATAATCTCCTTTGTTGTTAGGTTACGCGATGTATTCTTTACGTTTTCCTGGCGTATTATCATGTGATTGCTGGCTCCCGAGTCAATATACCACTCGTCTTTACTGAAACAGCCGTTAAGGAAGACTGCACTGAATGCATTAACTTGCTTTTCCTTTAATTGTGGGCACTGATTTTTATAGTGGCCGGTTTGTTTACATTTATAGCACTTGATAACTTTGACAGTGACAGGTCGATTTGACGTGTCTACAGTTTTGCCAATCTTGCTAAACTTTTTCCGCTGCCAACCTTTCGATAAAAATGCGCTTTCCGTTTCAGTACTGCCAACATTATCACTCATGTCCATTAGCTTTGTTTTTATGACGTCACTGGAAATGGCTATACCGGAGTGCTCGATAGCCATTATCATTGGCGAAAATTTTTCAGGTAGTCCCGCCAACAACAATGATCCAACCCATTCTTCGTTAATTTCGAAGCCGGTTCCTCTCAATTTATGCGCCGTATCTATGAGCTGAGTTATGTACGCCGTCATTGAATCACAATTATCCAGTCTAATTGAAATAAGACTCCGCAACAAACTGATTCTGCGTGTGAACCCGGCATCATCAAATAGCGATTTTAGCCTCGTCCAAACACCATGCACCGTTTTTTCACACTTTATATGCACGTACAAGGATGAATCGATGGTCATTACTAACTTCGCTTTTGCCTTCTGATCTTCGACGCTAGTTGCTGCTTTGTCGTCATCTTTCTTGTTTATATCGACACCTTCCAAAACCAAGAAATTTTCTACGGCGTACGCCCATTCGTCGTAATTCTCACGTCCCTTGAGCTTGGGAACATTTACAATGTAACTACTCGCCATTTCACAGCACAAAACTAATAACTTTTGATAAAATACGCGGGACTGGGCCCATAACCTATTGAAACACACGTTGAATTTTCACAGACAGAATGTTTTATTTTAAACAACCTGATACAATGACATTTAGTACAATAGACAATAATAAGACGAGTTTAAAAATAGATGTCGCCACTATGTACTAAAAGTGTGATTTCGTTATAAATTTAACAGATTTTAAAACGTGAAGGTAAAATAAGGGGTATTTTAAGTTTGTGTTTGTATGACGAAAGTTATTAGTGATACCTATCAACCAATTTTGGATTATGAGTAAGTTAAAAACTATTCTAGGACTACCTACTATTTTAAATAACATTAATAATAAAAAAAATACATAAAAAATAATAAAATAAAATCGGTACAATTTAAATTTAGAAATAGGTAAGGTTTGTGTTTTGCTTTAATCTTAATAATTATATATTTTTTTAAAAACTACAAGAGCCTGAATTGTTTAAAATAAAGCAATAAAATTAATAGATATTAATTACTTTGAGTTTAACATGACATTTCACAAAACACGACAAAAATAATATTAAAATAAATATGTTGAGAGATCGTGTACCATCTTGCGATATAAAAAAGTCTGCGAAAGCTAAATGTTATAAGCCACAATAATGCATTTTATGTCAAAATATTACAAATCTATACTTAAATTGGTTGATTATGTAGGTAGCTCTAGCCGAAGTGTTTTTTTTTTAAATAACTTCAACTTGCTTTAAGATAACCCATGCAAAACTGCGGGGAAAAAACTTAGTATCCTACTAATATTATAAACGTGAAAGTTTGTGAGTATGTGAGTATTTACAGTAACAAGCATCCATATGCTTGTTACTGTTTCACGTAAAAACTGCTGTATGGATTTGGATGAAACTTTACAGTAATATAGGTTATACATTAGGATAACACATAGGGTACTTTTTACCGCCATAAAACTTCTCATTCCCACCGGAAACCGATTTCCACGCGAACGGAGTCGCGGGCGGCCACTGGTATCATATATTTCCGTGACTCAAGACTTCTTCCAAAAATTAGCATGAACAACGAACCGTAGTTCAACTTGGTAAATTAGTTCAAATACGTTATAAAGGAAATTGGAGTTTGAAATGGTAATATATCACTTATGCATACACATTAGTATGGATACAAAATCCTATTTTATTCTATTTTTATGAATCTTATATATTTATTTTATTTTATAGCTACGATTTAAGCTAACCTGTAGGTTAGCATTAATCTCGGCAATCATTATATAAAATAAAAAAAATTGAAAGATTGGGTACTTTAAAAAAACGGATTGTCTTTCAAAGAGTTCAAAATGTTACTTAGGCTATTCAGTGCTTACAAACTTAAAAAAAAGCCACAAAAAAACAAACCCAAATTGTGCATTGAATTCTATTCCACCCCAGATGCCATACATAAGTTTAATTCAAAGCTAGTGAAAGAGCTCTTCAATGTTGCCAACGTTTAATTATTGCAACAAGACAAGAGTTTGCTAATTTGATAGCTCGGAAGCATCTTCTATATTGTGCCCAACGAACCGGTAAATTGCGGTAGGTGTGTTCCACAAAAGATCATATTAATTGCGTGGCAGAGCTTTGCGGAGCTTCGAAATCAAGGTTATGTGCAAGTTTGCGAGTTGGCATACATTTTTTTTCAATATGTCGTTAGGAATATTTTTTTACGTATTTTTTTTACTTTCTTTTGAGTTAAAAATTATTATTGGAAATTTTTAACCCGTTTAATAACCGAGTCTGTAATCCAAAAAGCATTTTTTAACGAAACTACGTAAAATTCACATATTTGTCTTTCGAACGCAGATCCTGAAATCGCCGACCATCGTCAGGGAAAACAAAAACGCCACCACGAAAAAATACGTGTTGAAAATATTAAGTAGAAATTTGAATACTTTATGATCAGTAAAACGAAAGATTTGAATCGCAAATGTGCTGTTTTAATCAAACTGGGAGTCACACGATTCGGTCCGTTTTTTAAAGGTAACCTAAATTTTGTTGTCAAATTGATGTAGGTACTTTTATTAAATTTAAACTTTCATGGCAAAATAATACTAAAAGCTTTTATGATTAAATGTACATGAAGATCGAAGTGGTATATGAATTTCGCACACACAAATAAATATCACAACGGTTTTATAGTGTAATTTATGACACATGCAATATTATTTTATGCTTATGCCTATAAAAGTGTAAATATGTGCCATCAAATAAACAGCAGTGTCATTGCAATGTCAATATATAAAATAGCTTGGTTGAAATGAAAGAATTTAAATTAAATCAAAGTGTAAATTTAAAGTAATTAAATTAAATTACTTAGCAACCAAGGGACAAATTGTATAAATAAGTTTTAATTTATATACCGAGATAATAGAGTTTTAACTGAAGTAAAACATAAAAATATAGATACCCGCAGCTTCCAAGCTTTCAACAATTGAATGAACGAACCGCCGGTTCCTCTAGAGAAAACAATTTAACTTGCTCATGAAACAAAATATTTCATTCATTTCATTCGTTCCCGGCTGGTACTGAAGGATTGTGACAAATTGGATCTACGAACCACCTCTGCGGTTAGTCTGTTCTTTATTTCAATAGTGACGGCCTTATTTATATACACATGAATATGAATAAAACATATAAGTAGTTATTTGAATTTAAACTCATTTTAACGGGTTTTACGCGTTTATTAAATGATTTTTATTTATCCGACGTTTCGGCTTTTTTACAAATGCCGTGGTCACGGGTAGACTGAGATATTTGACGTCTACATAGAGTATTTACTATAAAGCGATTTTCGAATTCACCGCCATCTGTTTCGTAATTTTCTCGCATAATTTGCCGGATTCACACAATAGGCGCATGAAAAAGCAATATAATTAAATAATAATGATCGCGTAAATCTTTACATATTAGTAGTAAAAAAAAATGTCCCAGTTAGGTTTAATGGCTATTATCGATACAGCCTGGAGACAGACTGACAGACAGACAGAAAGACAGACAGACAGCGGAGGCTTCGTAATAGAGTCCCGTTTTACCCTTTGGGCACGGAATCTTAAAAATATCGGTGCTTACTTACGGCCAAACTCATTTTGACGCCTAGTTATTTTGTGTAACTTATGGTAACCATTATCGATGTTTTTGCGTCTCATAAACTATGGTAGATAGCTGTTGATATGAAAATGACAGAAACACGTCAGAAAAAACAAAACTAGCAGTTTCCAATTACCAAGTTTTTAACTATAGTAGAATATTGAGATCTCGGTTAGTTAGTAAAAAAAACAAAATATAAAAAAAAATACTACTCAATGGAGTTTTTTACTTTCTTGTTCCTTATAGAATGAATGCAAAAGTTTGTGAGTATAAATATGTGTTAGTTACACTTTCACGCAAAATAGTTTCGATATTTAATCAACGAGTCTTACAAAAGGTGAATTCAATTAAATATCTAAATTCGATAAGACTAAGCACATAATCCGCTACATGTCCGCATTTAGGCCCTTTATAACTCAAAATCGTCAAATCCATTCGACATACAATTAGGAGGTAGCTATTAAACCAACGGAGTGGAACCGTTTCTCTAGTTCCAAATATTTCTGGATGAAATCCCGTCCACCAACCGAAGACTCTTTGACGACGTAGTATTAATCTAAATAAATCAAATTTTGTAACTCAAACTCGACCCTAGTGTAAGAGGTCGATGCTAAATGTAGTGAGAGCTTTGTACTGTTTAAAAACTTATTATTTTGCAATAGTTGCAGTCGTGGGTTGGTATAATTATCCGTACATCTTTTCGTTTTCCCGTTTCACCGTAAAGTAACAAACCACATATTTTTTTATTTGGACATTTTTATAGATAATGGTAACCCTTCGTGCGTGCACTTGGCTTGAATGAAGCTTTAGTTCGGCCGAGACGGCGTTACTGAAATATGAGTGTTTAGTAATGCTAAAATTGTTTATCTTTATAAATGAAAAGTTGTCGATGTTTCATAAAAATAAAATCGCTTTGCAACGATAGCTTTATATGTATATTAATTAAAAATTATTCGGCCTTGATATATTTTTAATAAAACTTATGAGGACATAAATAATGTAGTGTAAAAAAAACACTGTTAGAAAAATAAAGTACTTGATTAATACTTTAGTGTTGTTGATGCTTTTTTAAGTTGAACCCGTGGTGTTTATATGGAAATTTTAATCATTTTATTATTGCTAATGTAAAGATGACAGTTTAAATGCAAAATCATCAATTGTCGAACTGGTGTAAGGAAACTATACTTTCAGATCGTAGGTAACTTAATCAATACAGCAAAAATCCTTTTTCACAAATTTCATAATAGAATTAAAATATGTCAAAAAAAATAAAAAAAAAATCATGTAGCAATTTTATTGTAAAAAAAAAATAGTATATTACATGCAACCGGCTCTTGGACTAAATCGAACCCTGTCAAAATGTGTAACCAAAATATTAGGCCTCTAGTAATCTACATAATTCAGCTACAGTAGATTTGATTCGTGCGTCGAAGATCTTTGGTTTGTCTTCGGGTTGGAAGGTTCGCTATAACTTAGTTAGTTAGTTTTACTACTAATATCTACATTTGTACCAACCAAGTTTAATTGAGACTTGGTTTATTCGAAGTAGTGTTATGTGGTTGTGTTTATGTGGATGGAAAAAGGTTTTGAGTACGTTACATAGATAAAAGTATAAGATAAGCTTTCTGCTTAAACTTAACATGGTTTTGAAAATATTGAGAAACGTGTGCAACGTAAGTATTATTAAATTACTAGTGATCCTCCAACGCTTCGCAGTGGTGTAATTGCGCGACTTGTTCAAGATACGTTGAGTTTTGACTTACTTAAAATAACTTTTTCTGAATGTTCTTTATTTACACATTTAAATGAAAAAAACACCTAAAAGATGGCGAAATCCGCTAAGTGGTTTTGGAGGACTTAGCGGAAAAACATACAAACAGACAGAAATAGCGACTTGGATTAATACTATGTAATGATTTTCCAGTCAAAGACAATGTTTTTACAAAAATACTAGAATTGATATTCAATATTGTCAATAGTGTTATTTCATGGTGAAATAAAAAATACAACGAGTAAAAATTTTAACAATTTTATTAAAATTATTAAAGCATGTCTAAGAAAGATAAACAACTCAATCAAAATGAATCAAATGTGTTACAAAGATAAAAATTATTGAGTAGGCTTATGAGTCGGGTTAATGAACTTTACAACGGGGTCCACGTATGTTGGATTCGTCACAGAAAAGCCAGCCGCCTGCGCATCCCTCGTGAACTTTTCATATTCTTTGTTGTCGAAATAATCTACGGTGAACTTCCAAATGACAAGCATTATTAGTCCAGCCAATATTATAGATCCAACCAGAGCTCCTATTGTCACTGGAAAAAGTAAAATAATAGTATTATTTATTGAAATAATCCCTACAAATATTATAAATGCAAAAGTAACTTTTTACCGCGGGAAAACTTTTCATTCCCACGGGAAACCGACTTCTACGCGAACGGAGTCGCGGGCGGCCACTAGAAGTTTATAGAAAGAGGTTGTAAACTTGAAAATTTTTCATTTTACCAATAATATTTAAAGTTCTTTTTTTAGACTTTATTAACATTGTATAAATGTTACTTTATTATATTACTGTGTGGTATATGTATAGTATGTTATCCCTACTAATATTATAAATGCGAAAGTAACTCTGTCTGTCTGTCGGTCTGTCTGTCTTGTCTGTCTGTCTGTCTGTCTGTTACGCTTTCACGCCTAAACCACTGAACCGATTTTGAGGAAATTTGGTATGAAGAAAGAACTGAACTTGGGAAAGGACATAGGGTACTTTTTACCGCGGGAAAACTTCTCATTCCCACGGGAAATCGACTTTCACGCGAACGGAGTCGCGGGCGGCCACTAGTAATATTATAAATGCGAAAGTAACTCTGTCTGTCTGTCTGTCTGTTACGCTTTCACGCCTAAACCACAGAACCGATTTTGATTAAATTTGGTATGAAGAAAGAACTGAACTTGGGAAAGGACATAGGGTACTTTTTACCGCGGGAAAACCTTTCATTCCCTCGGAAAACCGACTTCCACGCGAACGGAGTCGCGGGCGGCCACTAGTAAGAAATTAGCTTACCCCATATATTAGCTTTTACTGGCACTTCAAGAGTATCCTGAACTGCAAGCACCCACTTTTTCCTATCGCTGTTGAGGCCATAGACACCAACGATAGAGCTGTCGTTTTCCAAAGTTATTTTACAAGTTATATGATAACTTAATAGATCCAATTCAGTCTCGTTTTTGGACATCACTGCTGAGTCAATTTCTCGTGGAAGGGTATTGTATCTTTCATCGCATTTGTTTTTTATATCGGAGTACAGGCATTTGATGTAGTCGTTCAACTCGTCGCAGGTTAGTTGTGTGCATGTATCACAAACTTCGCAGTACTTGCCCGTGTAATCCTTATGGCACTTACAACTGTTGCAGATACAATCGCCTTTGCCATCAGAGCAAACCTGTAAAAAAGTGGTTATAGACAGACTGACGGAACACAAAATGATCTTTAAAGGGTTCCTTCTTCGTTTTAAGTACGGAATCAAAACATTATAGGTTAGGGGAATAATGAATTGGAATGTAATCGGATAGAAGTTGATTATTTTTGTCCTGATACAGAGGAAACTAAAAATAAACAATTGTTAATAACTTGCACGAGGTTTCACGCAAGTGGAGACGTGAATTTTGTCTGTAACATGGTGAAGAATTTACGCTGAAGCTTGTTTTTTTTATTTTGCAAAAAGCTGTCAGAAATAAGTATACGTATTTTTTAAACCAACTTCTGTTCATTCAAGCCTCCAAGCCCAGTGAAGCTGTAAAAGCCTTTCCATAATCAAAAACAATCGTCAGCCTGTCACTGGTCATTCAAAATTCTTTTATTCATAATAGATATGTAACATATACTTAATAGTCATCACAAACCTCAGTACTTTCGGGAGCCACACACCCGGTTGTCACATTGTAGCAGCTGCAATCATCGTTGATATAATCAGTGTAACACGTACACTCGGACTTATGACAGACCCCGTTACCACCGCATGGCTGGCCTTTGTAGTTTTTACAAGACGTGTCGCGGACCTCACAGCTGTCTCCGGCGAAGCCTTCAAGGCATTCGCATATGCCGCACCTAAATATTGGAAGTCAATTAATTATAAATAAGTTTATTTCGGTTGATCAATGAAAATATAAACTAATAATTGCTCAGGATTGATGTTGTGATCAAACATTTTGGTTGAATCAACCAATGAATTCACAGATGTGTAAAAACTTGAATTAATTTTGACGACACCAATATCGTTACATTCATTAGTTAAATAAATTAACAACTGGTAATTAAGTAAGTGATATAAGTTCGCATTATGTTAATTGTCCTAAAGTCGCTTGTCATTCAACAATTAATATAACAACTAATCATCAAATAGCATAGCACTTTTTCTTTTATTTTATACATTTTTGGAAAGCTCACAGCTAGAAATGTGATAACAAATTAAAAGTATCTTCTGAAGGTTCTGATTTTCATTAATAAACTTACAAAGTTAAAAAATATTCACAAAAAACAAAAATAATGTCACTTATTTTTTCTTTTGCATAACTTTAAAGTGTTATAAAATTCTATAGACATGTTATTATTAAGCATAATGAATTAAATCTCATTTCAATTAGCATAATATAAGAAGTCCTAAAATGCTTAAGCATAATTCAATTTGCCATAACTAATAAAAAACCTAATTTATTTGGCATATTATTGTCTACATCGTCCTAATCATCAAACTTAAAATACAATTTTGGGTATGCGCTGTTAAAAAAAAATTGGTACGACGACAAGCGAAGCGAGGAAGAGTTTGAGGTTGAGTGATGCAGTGCGCAAGCCGAGCGAGCGAAGCGAGGGTGCCGCGGCATCGGCCAGCGAAGTGCCAAAATCCAGTGCTTTTTTATGCTTTAAAGAAAATATGCGTTTAGATATTATTCGTCATGATTACTATGCTAAGTATTTGTTATTCTATAGATTCTGCTTAAAGTGATTCTGTGCTTCAAATTTTAATGGCTATCTATGACAAACGATTAAAGCCTACACAAAATTATTAGTGACGAATTATGCATAGCAATATGATGATTATTGGTATTAAATTATGGAAGATAATATTATGGAAAAAATGTTATGCTTAGAATTAAAGAGCCAATGCATAAATATTTCCTTTTTCTTTTGTTAACGTATGTCTAAAGTGCTATTCCGTAATATGTCATTAAAGGGTAATCAAGCAAGGTTTCTTGTACCTTGCTTACTAATAAAACGTCTCAGTGAGCATTTTAATTGTGTAATGAATACAAAATTACCGTAACAAAAAATACTTCATAAAAATAAGGATAATAAGGGAATATAATTAGATAAAACGAATGAATGAACTACTAATTTCTCAAATGCATTAGAAATAACTTGTTAAACTCACTTGCATGTTCCACGGTCATTGCATTTTTCGTGCTTGCATCTTCCAATAATATTTTCATTTGCTTTATTGCACTCACATTTATGACCGCTCCTGTAGAGTTTAATAATATTTATTTTGTGTCAATATGGGAATAATAGATAGGAACTGTAATAAAAGGTTTCAGATTATGTTTATACTTTTATACAAGCGCGCTTTTCGTTTAAATAAATTGATGGAATCATGCGTTCCTAGCATTGAATATTAAGTAAATTAAGTTTCGTTTTCATGGAATTCTTTTTGATTTCATTAAATCTTATACGATATAATGTTCAAAATTTTACAAACTGCAGATTTTAATTACACTACCAAAAGCATAAAACCGAATATACCTACGTTTAATTTTAATATAATTTAATTATTTTATTTTAATAACTATTTGCAGAAACAAATTATTATTGTATGGCATTGCTTTACCTCTGATCATCACATTTGCATATCCCACACTGATACTTCCCGTGTCCATTGCATTCAGTTGCATTGTCTTTCCCTTCATTCTCACATTCACACGAACAGAAGCCCTCAAACTCAACTTTTAACTTTTCCTCCGATTTTAACCCAATTGGTCCAATTGTGAAGTTATTTGTGAAAACACCACCCTTTGGACACTTCCTCAAAGTGAGTGTAACATTAATTGTCTTATTTTTTCTAACTCCAATTTGACATTCATCTTGAATTTTATTCGATGTGCAATCGGGATCCAAGGAAAGATCAATGTTTGGTATTCTACTATTGAAGAAATACACATTAGATAATGATTTCTGAAACAAACGTGCAATAATGTTATTATACCATATATCATAATTACTGATAGATCATTTAGTTCCTAATATAGGTTACACTATACATTTACTATATTACCTAAGTAGAGGGGTCAATAAGCAAATAAGCAGTAACTCGACATTGTCTTATGACGGCAAAACAATAAAAATTACCTCGTATTCCGTTTTAATTCTATTAGAAAGGCCTAAAACTTCTTCCAAATGTAGAAGTTGTGCTCCGTGAACACCTTTTGTCAATTGCGCATACCACTTCAAGACTGAACTTTCTGATGATTGTATCGCGAAAATAATTATAAAGTCATTATCGTATGCTACTTTATTTATCTGCCCCACGGAGGGGTAATCGTATTTCAGGGATGTAGTATGAATATCATTTTCTAAGTGGCATTGCATATCGTTTGGTATGAAAGCTCCGACCATTTTCCCGTCGCCTGCAATGTGGGATCCTTGATCGGAACTTAGTATGATAATTTTGCGTGAGTCATTGCGCCAGCCTATTTCTTCTGTGCAGACCATCACTTGCATTAGGGCATCCAGGCCAGCTTCTTGGCGATCGCTGTTGTAGTGCGGTTCCATTTTGGTGACGACTTCGCTGAACTGTGTCATGTTTTTCGTCAATTTGAGATCGTTTTTGAAACTGTATGAAGACGACGATCTGAAAGTAAAATTTTCTTTTTGACTTTTTATATTAAAACAAGAGTATGTACCTTGATTTAGGTATAGACCTCCGATTTTAAATGTATTAGTGTACTAGCAGACTCAGCCACACGTTGATGTGACTTAGGTTTTAGTTATAATTTTACAATGAAATAATATTGCGACTATAAATTGAGATATACGCTATCCTAACTTTCTGATTTGATTTAAATCGATTAAGTAGTTTAGGAGTCCATTGCCTTCAAATAACGTGACAGGAAATTTATATATATTAAGATTACCTATTTTATATGGATTACTTACTTACTTTAAGACTAGTGGCTTAGGAACTGTTAGATAGCGGCTCAATACATCTTGCATCTAAGCACCCTGTATCCTAACTAATATTACGAATATGAAAACGTGTATGTCTGTCTGTTAGTCAATCTGTCTGTATGTTCCGCTTTCACGTCGAAACGGCTAAACCGTTATTAATTAATTTTGAAATAGACATAGTTCAACAGCCTGGACTGAAAAAGGCTACTTTTTACCGCGGAATAAATCTCATTCCCACAGGAAACCAACTTCTATCTCTAACGAAGTCAGGTTACGTAGAAGTATTTTAATAAAAAGGAAACACTTACATATCAAATGGTTTGGCAGGTTTCTCCTGAAAGCTGCCAACGCCCATCAGGACATTATTAGATATATTAGATAGGGTCGTATACAGGGTGTTTGCTACTTTGCTTATTTCTGTATTGTACATTATCATAGACCCCGTGTTGTCGACGAGAAAGTACAAATCAAGTGGTTTGTCTACTGCCGGCTTGTAGGTCATTGTGAATTGCACTGGCTGGTTCGGTCTTGCCTTTATTTTAACTGATCTCGGTGTGAGTTGCAAGGTCTTGTCTTCATCAGTTTTGAGAGATGATTGAGGATCGTATACGTCTATAGCACACCATTCTTTGTGGTCGTTTGCGTATGACCTTGATTGACATCGGGGTACTGACGTTGAATGATTGTCCTGTAAGATTTAAAATGAATTGTAAATGCTGTGTTTATGTGATCGTAGGGTTATAAGTGTTAGAATTATAACTCTAGTATTTATTTAGCTTAATTTAGTGCTTATATCTATTGCCATCAATATTGTTTTATTTTGACACAAATAATATTTAAAAGTAATACTACGATAGGTACGTTAATATGTTTTTTAAACCCAGCGTGATGTGACTAGATTACAAGCCGTAACTGTTTTCATAAGCCCTAACTGTGTCCGTAGGATTACAGTTCTTCAAAAGAATATTGTGTTGCTATTTTTTATTGAAATCAAATTGTCAAATAAAACCTCTGCTTTCAAGACTTACCGCAGAGCACCACACGCATTCTATCGATCCAATGCAATCTGCGCATGATTCGAATGACGCACAATTTAAGCCTAAAATTATTTTAACACACAGCAACAACACGACACTATACTTTAGCAACATTTTTTCGACTGATTTTAACAACTATTTGAACTGAAATAAGCAGTTAAAGTTATGCATACAGACTGATTCATATTGTGAAGCTAAAATTGTAACTGTGGGTGATAAGGATTTTAAAACAAGGAAAATGTGTATTGATTTTGTTACTTTGTTAAGGAAAATAAATGTTGTGGTATGGACTAATGGGTATACAAAGTTATATTTTATAATTCAGTATATTGATCATAATTGTACTGTACGTATGTCCGGCATCCATGATACATCTACAGCTTTGATCTTGCATTACAGAAACCACGATTCTAAAAATCTTTTTAAAGTAAAAAATAAAATATTGCTGTTTTAGTCCGTCACTTTGGAAATGTATCTAAAAATAGAGTACTTTTAGTAATAGGAGTATTTTAGATAATTATGAACCTTAATAATAAGCCAATATGATAATTAACACTATGAACGAATTCACATACAACTTAAGCACATCAATGGCTACATTCCAGCATATACAGCCTATCGAGCTAAGTGTAGTTAAGCGCTCTTTTGCTGAATAGATCTCTGGTTGATAGAGCACGCGGCAACCACAGCGGGTCTTAGACAATCGACCGAGATGGTATTCTGTTATGTGTTTCATTCGAGCCTTTGGGAAAAATGAGCGCGAAATGTGTGTACATAACCTTTTTTTGGAACTTTTATGCGTTTTGCTATGAAGGATTTTGTGTTTACTTTGTTGTAGGAAATTCAGTTTTCTTGTTTTCTAGTTAAAATGTAAACACAAAAAAATAAATGTTTTTTTGCGTTATTTTGTCTTTATATGGGCAAAAGCGTACAGTTTCGCTTGTATATTTACTGATTTTCGATATCCCTTTTAGTTCCTGGAATTTTTGCCTCCCGTTCAATACAATCTCAATGTTTTTCTACATTAAAAACCATTTTAATACATTATTCTAAGTATTTGAATAAATGTAGAAATTTTGTTTTTTACTTTTTTCATTACAAATTAATATTTGATTTTATTTATGTTGCTTTACTTTCATTAATATAATCGTTATAGTTACTTCCCATTATCTTTACGGGTTTTCCTGATTTTGTTTTTTGTCACAAAAACAAAAATTCCACAATTAACCTACGTTAACATTAACTAAAATCTTATAATAATACTTTATATACGTTTCACAAGCAAAGGATTTAGAGCCGTAATCCACCAAATTGGCTCAGTGCGGTAACCCATGACGAATATCATCTCATAATGATAATTTATACAATATAATAAAGCTTATTCTTAGGCACCGAATCGTATTAATTACAGTGCTATTGATAATAAATATCCCCAATTAATTTAATAGTTGTTATCTATGATTTATTAAGGACTAAGTGTTCCAGAGCGTTAGTTGTAGGTATCTGTAGCGGAGCCATGCTCAATCTCTGTGATCTAGGATTATTAATTTAAATATAGATGGCTTGCGACTAAGATTAAATAATTTGAAGGAAAATTAACAAATAAAGTTACATTATTAGTTTTTGTTGCAAGGGTTACGTCATTTTACATAAATCAATACCTATTATGAAGTTTATTACTAAAATTAAAGGTTAATCGTAAAGAATAACTTGCTAAATAGGTTTGGTGGACAATGAACAAAAATATATATGAAATGGATATAAAAAATAAATTTCTGATTTGCATGAAGGATATTAAATCTGAGAAAATTGAATTGCACATAATATCAACTTTGAATTAAGAAGTTCCAGAATTCTAAATATCAATATATGGAACTAAGTCAAAAAGAGCTATTCTCAAAGTATTTTTTTACATCTTCAATATTCTATTCTAAACTATCTTATTGTACCCATCCTAAACCATACAAGCAATGGTAAAACAATTACTAGTAAACCCGACCTGACAATACCAGGAATGCAGTTGAAACATTTAAACCGATCGTTGCCGGGTGACTGTGCTCGAAATCTCTTTGTGGGGCATACTACCCTGGCTTCTAGGAATTAAACCATCGAATATTCAAGCCACTGCAATGCATGTTGGCGGATTTGAAATTGATTATTTTCATACAGTACAGTAATTTTGCAGGGTACCTAGGTATAGACGACAAGGGTTTGATTTCCACTGTAAACCACAGGTATTTTTTTAAATCCTCCGTTTGCGTGGAAGTCGGTTTCCCGTGGGAATGATAAGTTTTCCCATAGCAAAAAGTACCCTATATGTTATTCTGATGTATAACCTATATTATCTACTGTAAAGTTTCATCAAAATCCATCCAGTATTTTTTTACGTGAAAGAGTAACAAACATCCTAGATCCATCCGTACATCCATACATACTCACAAACTTTCACATTTCTAATATTAGTAGGATTAGTAGGAAGAAGAATATAGTCAGTAAAAGAAGATTTGTAAATCATTATAAAAAAACTTTGTAACTTGTTGTTATTTTTTATACTCTTTTCTGTAGGTATTTTCATAAATTCAGGTTCAAATTACAAAAAAAAACTCTTGGCAGTCTTTTATACATTATTTTGTTTGCGTCAATCAAATGCATTTAGAGTTCGAATCGTCTATATTTTGTTAGTCGTTATTAAAACTTTTACTACACTTAAAAAACAATTTTTTCTTATTTTTATTTTGCACAAGTTTAAAAAATGCAGATCTGAAAAAACACCAATGCGGAACCTTCAATACGAATCCGTCGTGTTTTACAAAACGCGTTCAAATTCGCATCGTCAAAATCCCGTTTGTCAATTCATTTAAACCAATAAAACAAATCATATTTCACAAAATTTTCTCCCAAGATAGGTGGTGGAAAGCCGAGGTTTTCCGAGGATTGACGAGGTCGCCCGAGTCTCTCACCTTTGGAAAACACGCTCGAGCTTCAGTACCCGGTACGACGCCGTCGAGAGCGCACGTGTCGACGCGACCGCTCGCGCATTCAGATAATCATTTACGAAAATAACACACATTCTAATTAATTAAAACTGTATTGAAGTGACGTGATTGAAATTTAATTGACGTAACAAAAATGTTGTGATGGGAAACAGTGTTATAATAAATAGGTTTTTGCTGTAGTTGAAGAAACCCTTGTAAGAAAGCTTTGATGTAAGTATGGTAAATCAATTAATTTTTGAACTTCTAACTCGATTTTTTTTAATTTTCTTTGGCTTTTATTAATTTTATGTTATTAACGTAATAAGTGTTCCTTAAGCGAAAATATAAAACCTACTAATGAATTAAGATCTGGCCCACTTTAAAAAAATCAGTATAAAATAACCGCTTATTTATATTTTAACTATTTATTCTTATCACATGATAGGGTGCGATGCAACCTAAAGTACACTGATATACCTAAGGCTAAATATTAATCAAACGCAGCCAGCTCTATAATAACTCTACAACTGCCATTTGTTTTGACTATTAGAATAAAAGCTCTCCCAAATTATAGAAAAAATATTTTAAGCCAAGCCGTATTACATCGCGCTACAATTTCAAACATTTTTGCAAATCCTTCCTTTATAGAATGCGATAATTGCCCCGATGAAGTTGCGATCGGTTTTCTCTTAGTTAAGACAAGTATCCGAATGAAACGATTACCTTAGTTGAAATTGTAGAAAAGCAGTAGAACTAAGCTTTCAATATCTAAAACAAAACACTATACTTTGTAAAAGGTTGTTCTACTACTCCGTTCGCGTGGAAGTCGGTTTTCCGTGGGAATGAGATGTTTTCCCGCGGTAAAAAAGTACCCTATGTGTTATTCTGATAACCTATATTACTGTAAAGTTTCATCCAAATGCATCCAGTAGTTCTTACGTGAAAGAGTAACTAACATCCATACATTTATCCATTCTCACAAACATTCACGTTTTAGTAGGATATTATATGCGTTTAGGTTTTTTTCAAGATTTATGCTAGCAGTTTTAATTCACAATTCAATTTAGCTACAAGGGGTACTCCTTTATATAGTTCAAAGGGCGTTATTAGTCCGTAGTCTGAATATATATCTTTCAAGACCAATTGTTCACATATAATAATAATAGCAGCCTCTTTACGCTGTGCTAGTTATGCCATAAGCTTCCTTCTCACACAGCAGGAGGGTTTGAGCCGTAATCTACTATACTGGCTCAATGCGGGTTGGTGGTTCACAGGACGAATCACCCAAACTAGATCGCTATCTTGAAAATCACCCAACTATGTGAGATCCCTCACGATGTTTTCCCTCACCATAAGTGAATTGTGTGACAAATATGTACATAATTAAGTTGTTGTCCAAATTAGAGGTACACCCCAGTGGGGATTTAAGCCGGAACCTTTGGTATATTATCTCAGTTTAGTAACCAAAATGTTCTAGAACCAAATATTCGTATTATGTGACGTCTAAAGAGGAAAATACAAACGAAGAAAACACAGTCTATTAATACAACCTAATACACCGAAGACATGCAACCATATGGTATAATACTACAGTATTTCCAAGTGTCATATTACTTTTGCTAAGTAGTTTGTCTTTGCAATATTAGTTTATGCTGGGGCAACGTAATCTATATTTTCGTGGTGTAAATTGTTACAAACAAAATACGCTTGAAGCCTAAAAATTATTTCAAAACTAAAACAGTAGTTTTTTTTACTGAAAGGTTGTTGGAGAGCTGTATTTTTTAGCGCCATTATGTCTGCTATGCTTAAAATCTTTTAACGCTATACAATGGTAAAACTTTAGCTGCAGAAATGTAAACGGCTGCCATGCCGTGGTTGAGCATTGATATTTCACTTACAAACGGAAGACAAAATCCATTTAATATATGCAGCATTTATTTATAAATTTGGCGGGGTTAAGTAAGAATACAACGCAAATGGTCTATACTTGTTTAATAAACTACGGGGTGATTCTGTAACTCCAATTGTCATGACAGCTATGAGAATAAACGTTAAAATGTTTATTTTTTCTTACAAATAATGGAACTTTGACGTTTTTTGATTGTAGTTTATGTCATTGGAAAGTTACAGAATCACTCCGCAGGCGCAGTACCTACGATGCCATTTTTCTAAAGCAAACTTCAAACTTTGGAAACTTCAAACCTTGACATGGTAGGTTTGAAGTTTCCAAAACTATAAAAAATATTCTATTTTTGACATGGAATCCGTCTAACAGCAGGAACATCCATACTCCCTAAAGTCATTACACGTGACCACAACATTACTGAATACATAAAGAAACGTCAAAGTCATATTTCAATGATTTTTATGCGGACGACACAGTTAATACAAAGTCAATACTTTTTCTTTGCGGAACGCTGCAGGAATAATAATCCAGGATTTCCAAGACCTTTACATCCTTTGGGAAATAGCGATCGTGACCATGTGGTTACGTATTTATTTTGGCACCCTGTATTTTATGCGATTTGGAAAATACAATTGTAAATATAAGTGAATTATCTAACTTATGACTAAGTGTAAATAACGGGTGTAAAAAGACCACTTCCGAAGCCTGAAACCATTTATTCTTGAGCCTTAATAGTAACTAAATTCACTAACAGTATACCTACCCAGAAAAGTCTGTTTAAAAAAGTTTTTAAGGATTTATTATTTTCAAGTCATATTCGCCGCTTTAAATTATCGCTCACACAACAGTTCAACAGTTGGTTCAGGTGCGATTATTTACATTGCAAATTAAATTAAAACACTATTTAATTTGAAATAATCGCAAAACCTGATGGTATGAATGCAATTTTTTACAATAACAAAAAAAAAATTTTTACGACAAAAATTTTTTTTTTGCACAAAACGTAACCAGGACCCCTCTATCAATGCTCGGTTTTTGTTTTCGGAAGTGGTCTTTTTACACCCCGTATAGTGTAAACCTTAGATAGGGAAAAAGTAATTTGAGTTTTATAACTTCTGCACAAAGTGATCAGCGTTCTGCAGTAAGTTTGCAATTTGAACACTGGCAGATTATGAAATATGTTAACTAAATAAGTTCTTACTTTGAGAATTACCTTCTTTCCTTTAACAGTGGCTAACTTTAAAATTACTGCCTGAATTAAATAATACGCGCTTGGAGGTAAAATAAACAAGTATGTTTTAGATAAACGTCTTATACATTACCTATACTTATTATACTTCCTATTAATATTATAAACGTGAAACTTTGGATGTATGGATGTTTGTTACTTTTTCACGAAAATACTACTGGACGGATTTGGATGAAACTTTACAGTAATATAGGTTATGCATATACATCAGAATAACACATAGAGTACTTTTACCGCGAGAAAAACAAATTCTCACGGGAAACCGACTTTCACGCGAACGGAGTCGCGGGCGGCCACTAGTTTACCATACTTGGGTGAGATTTCAAAAACAAATGATGGCGCGACCTACACTTTGAAACGCACCCAGACGCAATTCATTATAAAAGTAAAATAGTACAGTGACCCAGCATGTTTTTTTAGTGCTGCGCCATGGGTACGGTTACTTTTGATAGTTTAGTGTGATTTTCCTTAAAACGTTCTTAAGAATTGAATAATATTTAGTTAAGAAAGACAACAGCAACTAGTGAAAACAATATTTTTCTTTAACATGAGCTGTTTTCCGATAAGAAAAGACCATTCCATTTCGTCTCAAAGGCATCGTAAAAGGCGACTAAAGGAATATCAAAAAATAAATAAAGAATAATAACAAAAGCACAGCAAACATCAACAGTCTATCTTTAAATTAAGAACCTAAGGCCTAGAAGTGGGTCAATTGGGGTCCACCGATGAAACAAAACACATTGACTAACAATTAGTTATCTCTTACTACTTCATTAGCGAATATTCATGTTATAACTTTCATTAATCAATCAGGACCAATTCTTTATCAGTATTTTCAATAAGCGTAAACTGTTTTATTTTTGTTTAAGGCATACATTATTAATTTAAATTCAATCAAAAAGCCAATCCTAATACAAAATGGTAAAAACCTCAAATACCTATTCAATAATAGGTAGAAACCTCTGAAAAGTCCTGAGTTGTTTTTAATGTAAACAAATGTAAATGGGCTACCACGTTCCCCCAATTCTATTTGTTTTTGCGTTGGACTTTTTCAAGGGGAAAAATAAATATTTGAAACCATTTGTTTAGGCTTTGCATGGGGGTTTAAAGGCATATGCGTTTAAAGGACTTCCAAAAGGAAACGGCTTGGAATTTCATTAGAAACAAATTTTGATAAGGTTCTAATCGGCTCATTATTTGTGTTGTAAACTTGTGCGATATTTTGAGTATTTTTTTATTTTATTTTAAGTGAATAGCAGTGTTGAACTTGGTTGTTTTGGTCATAAAAGCACTTTACGAACTTGTTTAATTAGTATTAACTTATTTTTTTATTCGTTGCATTTTTTAACCCAGTCCTTAATCTAAACTTAACTTGTAACCAATCACTTTACTTGAAAAATACTATTATTTACTAAATGATCTCAATTAAATTTCCCAATAAGTCCGTTCAATAGCCACTCAAATCTCAAGAAGAACTTAATAAATGCTAAAATAATTCAGAGCAATTATAATTAGACTTACTTCTATTGAAAACAAAACATAATAAAATCAATAATTCGGTCATTCTTACGGTAAATTTAAAAAAAGCGTTTTTACAAATTCCGACATAAATATAAGAATGTAACAGTTTCGCACAAAAATAAAAAGGTAACATGCCAGTCAACAGTTTTAAAATTCGTTGCGTCGCGTTTTTTGAAAGGTGGTTTACAGCTATACATAAAAACAGACGTAATTGCAACCCTAGTTTTTATTATTAAGAGATATAATCAAAGTATAAAACCATTTTTCCTCGATAAACCTTTTTGCGTTCGACTTTTTCAAGTGTCAAATATTGGATTAATTGAAAACGGCGCACCATTTTTTTTTATTCCGATTCTACGAAACTTGTTTGATGATTCATTCACCGTTTCCGAAGTTTATTTTGTGTTTTATTGTTTTTTCACAGTTTGGAACCAAAAAATGGTTAATAATACTGGTGAGTATGATTTTTGTGAGTGGTATATTTTCTTTTAAGATGTTCAATAAATCGTAGCTCTTAAACGGATAAACTTAACACCTAAATGAAAAATGTACTGTAACTTCCCATTTCTGAATACACAAATTGGGAACCCCGAATTAAAAAGTCAGTATTCCCGACAGTTACGAAATTGAAGGCATTGTTTGTTTGTGTCGGGAGTCGGTCGTAAAGAGAATTTCTTTCAATCCCAATTTCCCGATACTACGTTCGTGACTTTGTAGACAGCTTGCGGTTCCTAGACGAACCTTCGTATAAGGTCTATTCAGAATTATTAAAGAAATTTCAGAAAAGATGGAACACAAAATGTTTCATTTCATTTATGATTTTACCTTATGCCTTTGTATCTTTTTAAAATGTATGTACGTATGTATGTGTGTTTGTTAAATTTAATAATTCATTTGAACAACTTTAGCTATATTCGTTTTTTTTATATTAGAATAAAATACAAAAGTATGTTTTTGGTTTAACGTCTTTTACAAACTAATAATATAAAAATATTGTGGATTTTAAGAAACATATTGTTTTTATCAGAACAGACTCAAACTCAGTGGCGTGTCGGCTGATTGCTTAGACATGGACTTAGCTCGTTTTCTTCGTTTAAATGTTTAATGCAACGGATTAGGATCTGATATGCTGTTTTTTAGTTAGGTACTGACACTAATGTAACGTATTTAATTGATAAAGACATTCAATGATATGCTTTTAGTTGATAAGGGTTTTGTTTTACCTACGTGTATTTTTTGTAATATTATTTGACAAAAAAAATGAAAACCAGACATATATTATTCTGGGTAACAACGTTTACAATACCCTGTCTTGGTCCTAAATTCGCAAACTAAATGCAATAGTAGACGGTAATCACATAAAAAAGTAAGTGCCGAGTGAGTGTAACATTTGATTATGCTTACTGGGTCTGACGGTAAGTTTATGCTAGAGATTTATATCAGAAATGAGTATTGTAAGTAACTATTGCAATCTGTTTGCGAATTAAAAAAACTAGACAGTCAAAACACGAACCGAGGCATCTTAACCCCTAATCGCATGTCCCCCCAAGCCAATTCAAAAACAAGACTTCAACCCTAGTCAGCGATGGTAACAAGCCCTCAAGCTTAGCGTGTTGACTTATTGCGGGCCGGAGCTCCCCGCGTGTCGACAATCCAACTTGTACTGTACTTCAGTTAGTTTAGTTTATACCGGCGGAACAATCCACTAGATGTTACCATATTGTACATGAATCGGCAATGATTGGGGTACATGTGTAAAATATGTAGCACATGTGTAAAATATGTAGTGCATGTGTAAAATACGTAGTTCATTTGTAAAATATGTGGTCGGTAACTTTTGGTCGAAGGCGGGTTTTTAATCGTTTTAATTTCATGTATTTTTTGTAGAAGAGAAATTTTATTGGTAACGTTAGATCACATGCGTAATGTGCAGTCACTTTTCTTTGAAACTTGATTTAAAAACGAATATTTTTTTCCATTTTTTCATTTCGAAATACGTGTACAAAAATGTTATTTGCCCTTCAACTGTGGCGGCCATGTTTCGCGATTCGGCACATCTGTGTCGCTACTTCTAGGTGGTCTAGCGCGATATCGGCGCGTGTATTTAAAAGCGAAATTACTCCTAAGTTTTATATAAAAGCTATATAAAACCTTATGTTACTGAAATCTTTACTAACCTAGCTAACATAAAAAATATAAATCGGTCTAGTTTTATCTCGTAATGTATTTTAAATAAAATTATTAAATCAGATTGACCGATTTTTTCCAGATTCTTAAACAAAAGTCATGAAAATTAACAGAAATAATCCATTATTTTAAAAACTATATATTTTATTTACATAAATATAATTTATTACGCACCAAACAATAAAAAAACACACAAATTTAAAGATATTTTTAACCCTTGACCAGTTTTAAAAATTACTTTGTTTAGCCGACTCGAACATTCAGCCAACAAATTGGGCTTGTTTATAATTTAATTCCGAAAGCACTGTGAGGTCAAGTGGCTTATATTATTAACTAATACTGAAGTTTAGTCCACATTCCTTTCACAAACAAAAAATCTACTGTTACAAGTGTTAGGTTTATTAGAAATTGAGCAATAAACCCAACACTTAAAAATAAGGGCAAAAAACGTCCTCTCAATCTGTGGATCGTATGGTAAATTCTTGAGTATTATTTTAAATGTGAATTAGCTTTATACAATTTTATGGATTTAACGTATCGTTGAGCACAATAAAAAAAACATATTACCATACAAATATATTTCAAAAATCAAAAACTAAAGTCGACAATATCACTATCGATACCTATCTCCTAGAGATATATCCACAGACAGGGAAAATGTTCATGTGTTCCATAGTATGGATAAGGCTTGAACTATGAAAAAATACCTTATGAATTAAGCATTAAGAAATAAGTTTTAAAAAGGTAGAAAGAAATGCTGATTTATTAAAAAAAATATGTTTGATGATAATTTAATTAGTATATAATAATACCTAATGATTAATAAAAATAACTAAAACATAAAACTTAAAAACGCAAATTAAAAAAACCTAAATTTTTCGTATAAAACGTTGTTAAGAACTAGTTCGTCACCAAAGATATAATAAATTTCAATACGCAAAAGTGTTATCCATAGTAATCTATCTTCGAAACAAAACTTACAAAATGGCAGGTAATGTCCTAGTTACCTGTCTGTGGAATCAAGCTCCTGGAGATCGAATTGGGCTGCGTTTCTGTACAAACGAATATTACGCAAAATCGTTGCGAAAACTTGTATATTTAATGCTAAGTAACAATAATATGATAAATAATGATTTCTTGGTGTAAGTTAGTTTGCTATGTTTTGTGTTTTTATTATTCGTAATAAATTAAAATGAACAGGTATGGCGCCAGTTTGGCACTTAAAATGGCAAACTATGTCTTTTGAAAACCATTTTTCTGTACAAAACCTTTACCAAATACGCAATCTATGAATTAAAAACTGTTAAATAACGACTTGATCACTCATAATGCAACTCCGTTTCTACGTAATTAAACTCTTCTTAAAATTAAAACACTTGAAAAATTCTCCTACATGCGCGCGAAATGAAGTCTAAGGGACCACTTTTGAAACGCAAACTAATCGTTTTCGATGTGTTCTAGAGACTTATTTTGAAACTATTTGTCATCCTTGTTCTTTTCCCTACACTTTGTGCAAGTATGAGCAGGCAAGTTATAGGTTTACATACAATACAGGCATATATTCGACATCGAGTGATGGTCGAACTCTAGGAGCGTGCACCACAGATAAGCGATTTTTGTCGTCGACTCCTAGAGCGGGCTCCACAGATGAAGGGGTAGGTATATTACAAAGGTGGTCGTTTTAAAAGAAGCTTCTGATCGAGATTTTACTTTTAATTTTGCATTTAAAATGCTAATTTATTAATTTCGAAGTTATAGATAATGGAAAAAGGAACGCGGGTCTCCGAGCATTACGATCCCCAGTCGCGTAATGCTCGGAGACCCGCGTTTCTTTTTCCAGTATCTATAACTTCAAGCTACTGATCGTTAATAAATATGTTCATATTGTTTCTGCATTTCAATGTTTGCTTCCTTATTGCATATCTTCACAACTTAAATAAAAACCAAGTGATACTGTGGTTGATAAAAGAAAAAAAAATACGAACTTATACGGGGTGTAAAAGAACTGCTTCCGAAAACAAAAACTGGGCTTTCCTGGAGGGGTATTGGTTACGTTTTAAGCCAAAAAAAAAAAGTTTAGGTATATGAATTAACAGAAAAAAAATATTTTTACGTAATTCTACAAATTTGCGTTTATACTATCAGATTTTGCGATGATTTCAAATTAAATAGGGTTTTAATTTACTTTGCAATGTAAATAATCGCACCTGAGTCAACAGTTGATGTGTGAGCCATGATTTCAAGGGCCGATTATGACTTTTCAATCCTTAATAACTTTTTTAAATTGGGTTTTTGGGTATACTGTTAGTGAATTTAGTTACTATTGAGGCCCAAGAATACATGGTTTCCGGCTTCGGAAATGCTCTTTTTACACCCGTTATGTATTTTAATTGTATAAGAATTCCAAAGACCGACACACGGGTGGACAGCAAAAAAATCCTTTAAGAGTCCCTCTTTTCACGTTCGAAACAAAACCCTAAAAATACTTGAAACAAAAGTAAATGACGAAATATTAAAACCGCCTTTTTAAACATACCATTGACATAACCCGTAATTACTGTTTACACGAATTCATAATTCACATGTCAAATTATCAAGTTGACGATACCACCAACCCTTCCGTTTAAACGTCGTCCCTCAGGGACCTAATGTAACAATACGTTTTAGACCCTTCATAAAGGGAATAATTAGAGTAAAAGTGTCTTATAACTTTTACTTTATTACAGTTGTTATGTATACGCACTGATTACTGTGTGCTGTATTTGCCAGGTGTTTTTGGAATTTAAGTGCAAGAGATAAAGTTGAGTTTTGTATAAACTTGTGATGTTTGAACTTTAGAATGAAATAGCAAATTATTTAGATATAATATTTAATATTGCAGAAATATAAGAAAAAATATATTTGTCACAGCCTGTGTCTTGATTATTATTAATTTGGTATTGAAAGGTTAATTTGAGTAACATTATTAAAAAAAACATATATATTTTTTTATTTTAGATAATCGAATATCACTATTTGATAATTATTAGAAAATTCAGAATTTTCCAAGATTGAACAATCCAAAAAAGTACAATAAACCATCTTCTTATTTTCAGGTCAATGAATATCATTTGATTCTAATCGAACTTAAGTTATTCCTTATTGTTCAACTATGTGACAGTCGTTTAAACTCTGGATTATTTTTATTTCCTTTCCAAAGATTTATTTTTCCTTTTGGATTAGCATTCTGCTTATTTATGCTAATGTAATTTTAATGGTGCGCCGTTTTCAGCTAATTTCATCCGCGAAATACCCAAGGATTTAGTTAAAACCTTGGCTTATTAAGATGCCTCTGGTCAAGATGCTGATTCGAGTTGACGTAATTGGCCTTAACAAAGGAAAATATTTTCAAACAAAGAACTTGGCTCCGGCCTTTTTTGTAGGTAGAGTTTGTAAGCCAATTTAGAATAAAAACTTTTTGGTCGAGGGCACTGGCCGGTTAGAAAACATATTTCGAAGACATGATGGAATCTATTCACATGATTTAGTGAACGCTAGGCGAACTTGCAAAGGCCAGCGATTTTCTTTACGTCGTCGGTAGCTGAAGGTATTCATCTCAGATTAGTTAACTTCTAGAACACGCATTATTTTATGAAAAGATGAATGTTTACGTATTTAAATTATTTATTTCAATTCCGAACAAATAAAAATACTATTAAGTAATTAGCTAAATGCATTTTTTCATCAACCAATCATTCTATTGTCCATATGACCACAATACTTATAGGATGGTGAAAAAAGTTAACTTTATGAGATGTTCACCTTTGTAACTCAGACTGTGTTTTATCGTTTCTCCTTTACTCGTACTTTGAAAATCACAACTTTCTGTCGCTTGAACATTCTAACCAATCTCAATTCGTAATTTACCAACACGATTGTATATAGCAATTATAAAATAAACGAATGCGACGTCTAATTACTAAATAGTCGCGTCCCCGTGTACATATTGGGGATTCAATTCGGTCTCTTACTTATTCCACGTTCACAAAAATAGTCGATTCGGGTTTCGCCAGAAATCGATGTAAAGTGCTACCGGTGTACTTTCATTTTGGGCGCGTAAATATCCAAGGTCCATAAATAGTAGCATATAAATATACACCGAGATGGAAGAGTGATGGGTGATCTAAAATATTTTATTTAAAACAGGCTGTAGTTAAATACACAAGAAATATTTATGCATTAATTACCTCGATTTTTACATTTTTTTTTATATTTTGGCATTAAAATAATGATATACCAGGTATGAAGACGCACGTAGTGCCTCTCTGATGGAAGAGTGGATTTTTTAGGTTTCCCTGTCGAATTTATGATAATAAGTTGAAAGAAAGAACACAGACGATGTCCGTATACTTTACATAAATCACTATGTGGACATCGACTGCAAACTTGTTATTTTTGCGGTCAGTTTACGAGTTCTACACGATTTCAACCAAGCCAGTGCAAGCCGTTGAACCTCGGGACAAAATCGCGCCCACACGCCAGCCGCGGCCCAAATATAAAAACAAGAGCGAAACGGAAAAACAACAATTTATGTTGCACCCCATTTACTCGCTGAACTACACTCTCCAAATTTCGGTGATCCCTTCTGAAATATTATTAAAAAGGTCTATTCCGGGATCAAAGCTGGGTGGAAGACGGCGTAATATGGCAGCAGCTGTGGTAGACGGCCATGTCAACCGTCCATTCACTAAACTAATAAAAGATTCAGCATTGTCGTCCCGAACGAGGGCCCACTACCATTCCCACCCATTTTGGACGTTGTAAGCTATAAAGGATACTTTACACGCGACTAAATGCGGGCGTACCGGCGATTTAGCAAAAACTGGCGGGGATAAAACGTGCGTTCTTTTTTGTTTGGGCAACACGTGGCTGGTTTCGGCGTAATTCTACAAATGAACTATGTGCTTTTATCATTGGTCACTCAATAATTGATATACCTACACCTGCTTATTAAAACACTATTAGTTAGTTCTGGTTAAAACGGACATTCATCACACGAAATTATAATAATGATGATGAGTTCTGGAAATCATTACTGAAAGGTAATTGATTTTCAAAACCAATTTCAATTTAATAAATTTAAATCAAAACATTAAAAAAACAGACCGTACAATAAAACCAAATCCTTTCCCCACAGGTACCTAAATAACATTATTTTTTCTATAAAAGAAATCTTAAAGTAAATTAAAACTTCTTTTAAATAAAAACATCAGGTGTAAAAGTGCCCTGACACTTGGTTGGATCCTGGCCTGTCATTATTACAGGCGTATGAGGTCTTTAAAAGGGTTTACACAAGCTAAAAGCTTACTGAGGAATCTTTAAGTGGGCACGAGTTGGAAACGACCTTGTAAAGTGTTAAAACGAGGGTACTCTTGTTTTAAGTATCTATAAAAGAACGTACTGAGTACTAATGTATAGAATAAAAAACTATACTAGTTCTTACACTGCCATTTGTTGTCTTTGACCGACTTAAAAAAACCTAGGTATTTATTATTTACTGATATGCATATTACATATTAACTTAATTCTTGAGCTTTTCATGATTTTCCGTACCTCTATCAGGCTCTGAATGATAGCTCTATATACTTTTTACCTTGTAAAAATCTCTGCTTCTAAAAACAATACATTAACTTTTAAAAAACAACACATGAAGTCTTAAAAACTTGTTATATCACGTCTGAATAAATATGTTTCTACTTACTGTACGTGACTTCTTAAAAAATATAGAACAATATACTTATGAGTAGCTACCACTTGATAGTAATAAAAAGCAACCTATCTAAGGGTTCATTTTTCCCTTGCAACCCTTCATGTTATTTATAGGGTAAGTTTGTTTATTGCCCCACGTACGTCATAGGGCGATTGACTGCACGAACCTTTCTTTTGCGATCGGCAATTGGTTATGTTTGACCTATGGACTTAGAAAAGACAGGAAAACATAAGGAAAGTAATTTGGAATTAAAAGAAGTTTTCTTTATATTTCGTTGACGCTTCAATGTCAAAATGTTAAGTGTTAAAAAAACGTGAAAGATATGTTTTTAAGTTACGGCAATGGAATATAAAAAACTAAAACCTACTGCTGACATGTTCTGTATTTCAATCCATTTAAATAAAATACAGTTCCAAAAGAAACTGTCAGAAATAAATATTACTGACAGAAATAAATTTTGGTCCTTTAAAAACAAAGCCACAGTTATAGTTACTACCCACTAGAAATATACGCATAAAAGGAATCCAAACCTAAAATTATTAGATGTAACGTATATCTTAGTTTCTGCTTATCATAGACAATTTGTAGCGTCCGTACCAAGAATGTCTAAAATGTCTAAACCCTTTTGTACACGAGACATATAACATAATCGAAATATATTATTCTGGTAACCTTTTTTATAACTTTTTATTCTTTCGGATAAGGGTCCGTGCTTTTCTAGAGATTAAAAGACATTATTCTACCCTTGTACCTTCTGGAGGGAAACGTCAAACTTTTATATATTTGATGTGGGATAGAATGTTGACCTATACACGTGTTTTGGGGTTTTCTCGATGTTTGTGGAAGAAATAAATTTACAAAACCGTGTATTGGTTGCTAATTCCCCTTTGACCCTTTTCTGAATGAAATAAACGGGAGTTGATTTAATTTTACGCATTTGTACCGAAAGGTTTTTGTTTTTAATTGGGTATAGGTATATTTAATGTTTAAAGCAGAGTTGTGATTGCGTTTAACTTTTTTCAATTTAGCAATCGAATTTCAGTCCAACTTTATTTTTAAGCAATAATTAATAGCTTGTTTTAAACTGTCTTAAACAGAAGGTAGCCGCTTAAGACAAAATTAGATTTATTATTTAGTTCCTATCTATACTAATATTATAAAGCTGAAGAGTTTGTTTGTTTGTTTGTTTGTTTGTTTGTTTGAACGCGCTAATCTCAGGAACTACTGGTTCGAATTTAAAAATTCTTTTTGTGTTGAGTAGACCATTTATCGAGGCAGGCTTTAGGCTATATAACATCACGCTGCAACTATAAGGAGCGAAGAAATAATAGAAAGTATGAAAAAAACGGGGAAAATTATTCATCCTTGAGGGCTTCCGTTGCGTGCGCTGCGAAAACGGTTCTAGATACCAAAAATATATGTATGAAAGAATTAAGGGAACTTTTTACCGCGGGAAAACTTCGCATTCCCACGGGAAACCGACTTCTACGCGAACGGAGTCGCGGGCGGCCACTAGTGCTTAATAATTTCATTCCTATAAATAATTTAAAGATTATAACAAAACCTCGATAGCCGTTTTGCAATTAAAAGGTTAACTTGCACATGTTTCATTGAAAATACAAAAATGAGAAAGTGGAAATTAAATTATTTATAATTATATTTCGCTAAATTTTGTCATAAACACTCGTATAATGTACGGTGACATTTCAGACAAAAGATGACAAGGGGTTGAAACCGTAAATCCTAACACATTTTGTGTGAAAAATTAACACCATGTTTGCTATGAAATAAATTTACATAAAAAGTTACAAGAAGGTCTATTTATTTTATCTCATCGTAACCATACACTTGCACCTTAGCTGTTGTAAACTATAAAAGTTTTCTCTTCAAGTTAAATATAGACAACAGTTTATATTCCATAAATAGTGGACAGCTGGTACAATAAACAAAGCTAAATTTTCCTACGAATTTAAAGTCAAATATCTAAAGCTATAACAATTCATAGAAGAAAGCCAACTCTTCTATATAAGTTTATCTCCAGTTGAAAATGATATCCGTTACTCGAGTTATGACAAGGGACAAGAATGACAGTTCAGTTTGACAGTCATCCCCCCACCTGGGACTTACAACGCGTTTAATTTTACACTAGTATTTTGTTAAAGTCAGTTACATTTCCTGCTTCTTTGTTAATTGAATTAAATTTTGTAAGATTTGTATTTATTTTAGCCCACGCTTTGCAATGGTGTTATTATGAGCGACTTGTTCCCGGCCCGTTGAATTTTGGCTACTTTAAATATACTTTTTTCTAATGTTCTTTATCTACAAATTTAAATGAAAAAAATACCTAAAAGGTTCAAACCGCATTAAAATCCGTCAAGTGGTTTTGAAGGAGTTAGCAGCCAAATATACAAACAGACACAATTAGCGACTTGGATTTATACTATGTAATGATAAGGTTCCGCGACTTTTTTTTTGCATATTTCGGTGGTAAAATAAGCAGCCAAATAAATAGCCTACTTCCATTTCAGGCTGTTGAACTCTGGTTATTCCAAATTTCATTTAAGTATTAAGTTAGGATTGATCATTCATCGTATTCTAAGCATTCATTGCTAAGTTTGATTGTATTAAAAAAACCCGCAAAACATCTAACTCTGCTTAGAGCAATCAATCTCTAGAAGACCAACATTTTGATCATTTTTAAAAATCGAAGAAGTAATTTCACGTCTAAAAATAATGCTCATTTCGTTGTTTCAGATACCAGCTCTAGATGAGTGCCTCGCTATCTGCGCACTTATGACCGTTGTCGCGCCAACTAATTATATTGAACATATCTTGCACTATAGATGTGTAGAGTGAGACATCATGATGTGAGTGACAGAGAGGTAAGATGAGTGCTGTGAAGTGGGTGCGGCTTGTTGTGATGCTGGCCGCCTGCTGGGCTCAGGAAGGCGAGTGGAGTGAGGATGCTGAAGACTTAGGTAAGTTATAGTATATCATGAGCAATAGTCCAATATCACCAAATGTTTAGTAATGAGTCGTCCGATTGGTAGATATTTCAATGGCTATAGAACCAAATGCTGATATATATAATAATTTATTTTGGATTTCTTACCTGAACCAGCTTACATATTAAAATTTTCCAAGATTTTTCAAATAAATTTTTTATAAAAATATTATTATTATATTGAGTGATGTTACAGAAGCATTTAGGCGAATTTCCCTATTATACATTAAGTAGTTCTTTTTTTCCCTTAACCACTCTCTAATACTTTTAACATATTTATTAATTACTAAATACTTTTCTATACACTTAAGAAAACACAATTTGTAAACAATAAACTGTCGATTTTCCAACAAACCTAAAAAGACTACCGTTTCAACGCCATACATATAACCATATAAAGCCAAAGGTTTGAACATTAAACGCCCATCACCAGAAGCACCTTAGCCACAGAACTTAATCACACTAAAACCAAATAGCCGGTCGCCGCGTAACTCTAGTAAAAATCAACACAATCGCTCTCAATATCATATTTAGTAAAGCGTTCCGATGCCTTGGGCGAGCCCTTACAGCTTGTAGGCACAAAGGTACCACGAAATTTACAAAAAGGTCATTCAACCGTGACCTAAGGCAAACGATAACACTTTACTCAGTCCGATTCCAATTCGAGGGGGGAGATTTATATTTCCTGAAATTACTAATTTTGGACTGTGTTGGAGTATAACTCAATTTAGCTTTCTGTGTTATATTTAGTTTAGTAGGTTACGGTAATTTTTACCGTACTAAACGAATTTGAAGCAATCAACTTCTTGAGTTACGGTTATTTTGTTAGGCCTTTGATTTTTTAAACATCTTTTTATGAGCCTTTTCTAATAAACTAAATATAACACGAAAAAACGTAAACATTTTTGGTAAAATGCAATGGTAAAATGTAACCAACAGAAAACAAAATATCTTCTTAACTTTTTCTATACGTAGAAAAGGTAATATTTTTTTATAAAGATTGTAGGAATGTTAAAAGTCTTTTAATTTGATAACCTTAAGTACCCCCACCATATTACACTAAAACAAAAGCCAGTCCATCGCAATATCCGATCTCCCATACATCAAATGTTATTGATGACCCCAGTTATCAATGTCCCAATTTTTTGCCCCACAAACCGGTTTTTACCGGATCATCATCGCCGCACCTAGACCGATGTATTTCAGAAATAAATTCGAACAAACTCAAGAGGGATTTCAATTCAACCCATTTAACGCGATTGCTTGTTCCAAAAACGGGAATATATTTTCGTTTGTCTGACAAATCGTTACCTTTTTTCGTCTGATTTTTATGCAATTCCACGGGGAACTGCATTTTCGTGCAACAAATTACTCATTTTGATTGAAAGCTATCTACGTGGATAAATCTTTTTTTATTGCGTGTTGGGGTTCTCGGGTTACGTTCGCAAACCACTTTTTTATGCAGAACTGTTGGATTAAACGGCGGTGGGGTTCGAAACTGACTTAGGTTTAAGGGACGAGAGTGAAATAGAACCAAGTTAAGTAGCCTTCGAGCACGCGGCTTTACTTACGTAGGTATGCTAAAGAAAATACTTTGCTTCTCGTAGTATTATAAAATCTATTGATTAACTTCATAATACTAGTTCAAACTAACTAGAAAATCATGCAAGTAGGTATGCAAAAAAATAATGCGAATTTCAACAAATAAATCACCCCGTTTATTAAAACGTTACACAGATTTGCATACGTAATTTGCATAAAAAAACGTACCTACATGTTTACCCTTCCAGGGGTATTTTACAAGATATTTTCCTTGCAAGAACATGGCAAACAACTTTCAACCCTCGCGATTCGGTTTACACATAAATCAGCCATTGGCGCCGATTCAGCCAAGATTATCTAAACTAAACTAAAAATACTGCAAGCACTTTCTTATCTTTGTCTTAACTATAAAGCAAGGTTGACATCCATGTTCGTACGTTCTACGCTTAGTTTTTTTAAAGCTATGTCATATACTTATTTTCACTCAGATTTGATGGTTGTATATAAGTATAGTGCAATCTAAAATATATTTTTAACGAGCCAAAGTTTAATACTTCTATGATAAAGACTTACTTAGTAATGTAAAATTATACCCATGTGCAGCTTTTAGCGTTGTCATAAAAAAAAGATAAGTACGTTACTCTTACTAAATCTCACCATTCTGTTTCATTATAAATACTTACCTTTACCAATACCACTATTTTTATAGTATTGGTACGTAGAACCTTGTTATTAGTTTAATTAAGTAAGTTTTTTTTCAGAATCCGCGCCTTCAATTGGACGTCGTTAATTGAGAAGGATCCAATCCACAACAACCTAGTTTTGAGAAATTCAACTTTTTAGTTCAAAACGTAATTCTTCTTTTATTTTTAACTTTAGCGCATAAACTTTAATCATTATAATTGGCAATTTGTATTATATTTTAGTTGATGTACTTCTTATTTTGTCATGTATAATATTTGTTTAGATATTTACAAAATATGTGGATGGATCCTTTTCGATTAAATACCATTTCAATGCACCAAGGTGTTTGATGTATTCATCAAAAAAGATTCAAACCGGGAAATAGCAAAAAACATATATTATTTAATAACTAAATACTATATTAAACTAAGATTAAATTCAATTTTTCATAACTCCTCATTTGCTAATGAGTAAATACATCAAACATTAAAATCCACATATAAAATGTTTGAAAGTAACAAATTTAGGATATCTTCCAATATTTATTAAGTGTGTTTACATAATTCTTAGGGTATCAATTAAAAATATTATTTGTTATTCTCAGTCACATAAATTTACGGTAAATTTGCTAAAAAAGAACAATAATTGCTACATAAACATTATCAAAAAACCATCTTAACTAAAAATCTATTAAAAATCCTGAGCTTTATCATTAAAATAATCTCAAATCTTGAAATTAAACTCATTTTAACGGGTTTTACGCGATTATTTTATTATTTTTTATTTAACTGACGTTTAAAATAAACGCGTAAAACCCGTTAAAATGTGTTTAATTTTAAGTAATAGTGATCGCGTAAATCTAAGAAGTTAAATCTTGAATCTTTTAAAACGTTTAACCATCAACGTCTAATGGAAAATCCAATTCGCCATAGCCATCGACATCATCGCTAACATTTTTGTTTCCTTTTAATGTTTTATAAAAAGATAAGCAATCCTTTGGAATTAAATCAAATAACGATTTCAAGTCATCCAATTATGCTTGCGGAACTTCCTTCCCATCAGGCCACAATATATCTAAATCTTCTTCAAGTAATTCAAGGCATTGGCCCTTCATTATTTTCTCTATATTAAGCTCCAAAGGATTGATTATCTTTTTATAAAACATTAAAAGGAAACAAAAATATTAGCGATGATGTCGATGGCTATGGCGAATTGGATTGAGAGGTTGATGGTTAAACGTTTTAAAAGATTTAAGATTATTTTAATGAACCACTGGAGTTGCTTGCGAAGATGTGATACATGATCATACTTATTAAGATCAAAAATAAATCTGAAACAGAGATTTTGCAAGCGTTCCAGTTTGTTTAAGAGCTCCTCTGTGGCATCAAGGTAACAAGCATCCGCATAATCGATAATGGTTTGGATAAGAGTTAAGGAAAGGGAGATTTTAGTCACGAGCGGCAAATACGTTTGGAGACACTTCAGCGAATGGAAGGAGTAGTGGACCCTGCGACTGACCTCGCTGACATGCAGACCCCAGTTAAGATGAGAAACTAATGTAACGCCCAGGATCTTAGCAGATTCAGCGAAGGCGATCGGTGTACCATTAAGAGTAACGGAAGCTAAAGAAGATGGATCGATGCGACTGCGCATGGACCTGCTTCAAATAACTAAGGCTTGCGTTTTTTTAGGGTTAAGAGCCAGACCAAAGGACAGTTATGGATGCGTTCCAAATCTTCAATAATAGATGCTATGGCGGCAGAAATATCGGAAACAAGGCAATGACGGTATATTTGCAGATCGTCCGCATAAAGGTGGAATTTGGAAGAAATTACATGGGACACAGAGTTTATGAAAATGGAAAACTGTAAGAGAGAGAGGACACCACCCTGAGGCACACCCGCAGTAAGGTCAGACCATTCCGAGTAAGACTCATTAAGGCGAACACGCTGCGAGCGGCCAAGAAGGTAGGAGTCGAACCAGGATAAAGCAGAGAAAGGAAATATTCAAGGATTTAAGGATGCCAAGAAGGACGTCAAAATCGTCAGAGTTGAAGGCATTACTAAAGTCAAGCAAAACGAGTATTGTGAGGGATTTATTTTCTATGGCCAAGCGAATGTCATCAGTCATGTTAATGAGTGCTGACACGTTGCTGTGGCCAGGACGGAAGCCGGATTTTAAAGGAATGAGAAGATGGTGGGAAGAAATATGATGATAACTGGCCATGTACCAAAAGCTCGAGGACTTTGGAAAGAAACGGAAGAATGGAAATTGGTCGGAAATCAGCTGGCGTAGTTGGATTAGGTTATTTGCGCAAAGGAATAACGTCAGCGTTTTTCCAGGAGGAAGGAAATGTAGAAGAGGATAGAGAAAAAATAAATATGTGATTAAGGACAGAACCATTTGTGAGCATAGGCAATCATGACCTGCGGCAGTGGAGCTTATAGACAAAACTGCCTTTTTGACCTCCTCCTCTGACTGAGAATAACAAATTAATAATTTATGCAAATTGTAGGTATACAATAAATCTATAGAAATTAATTTGATACTATTTTTATATAATTAATACACTATATTCCTGTCTCGATATTTAATACTGCCTTTGATATTGCACAACTTATTTCATCACAATGATCTAAGTAGCATAGATCGTCTTCGATATTTAAATAATCATCATTTAAAACAAAAAAATAAATCACCGATAAGGATCCAAGTAGCATGGATTGTTTTCGATGAAACACTTAGATAGAGATTGTATTATACCATGTAGCTTGAAACGTTTTTAATATTTGTTTTTTCCCTAAATTGTAAAATAAGTCAAAATCAAGTGCTGTGGAACCTTATCATTGGAAAAAAAAAGTAGGGCGGCAAAGATGTGGGTTGGTAACATATAGTGATAAAAATAAGAAAAACTTAACTTTTAATATGGCTGTGTTCGTGACATGATAGAACGTACTGAGAGGAGTACTTCTGTATACTCAACTCATTTTTGACTAAGTTGTGGGTTGGATCCTTCTCAATTAACGACGTCCAATTTACCTATAATTGCTATAAGTAACATATTGACCAACCTTAAATGAAAATCAATTCAATCTAATCTCAACTTCCACACTAACCCACTTTGGAATCACAAATGAAATCAAACGTTTATTAAAAGAACGATTCTTTTAAAAAAACATCACTGCCCGAGTTCACCCGACACGAAACACGAGTCGATTTAGACAAATGTAATTGGATAAGTTGGAAACCAAGCAGTTATTCTTGTGAGTTCTATATTTAAAATGGGAAACGGAAACCCTAAGTTCGATTTCCCGTATGGCTGGCTGCAAAAGAAGCAAAAAGTGTGAACCAATTAAAAAGTGTTCATGCATGGGCGGCTCTATTCGACTGCGATTTTTATCGGAACGATTAATTTTATTTCGAAAATTTCCGGACAGAAACGAATGGGGCCGAGCGCGACGTGAGATCGACGAGGTTTCGTGGTTTTGTGAATTCGATCCCGCTTTGGTTTACGTAAAGGTTCTATTGGACAGTTTGAGGTATACATAAAAAAACTATATAAGTACTCGTAGATTTATTCCGTTTTTTTTAACTTTTATACGTGATTTTTACGATTCTATCTTATCGATTGATAAGCTTATTATCAAAAGACAAAAAATTACTTAGCAGGTAATAAAAAATCTTTCAGTATTCTTGTAAGTAATGATAAATTAAGCAGGTAGCCAGTCTATGACGTGATTAAAAAAAGTTTGTGGGTGTTAAAATTTGCGTAGGTAGGTGTTTTTTACTCAGTGATTTATTACTAGTTTTCGACCCGTAGTACAGCTATAAACAATAGGCAGAACTCGATTTTAGTAATAAAAGTGTGAATTTATTTAGCGTGTTAAAAATATATTCCATTACATAATTATTTGGTAAAGAATCTTTGAAACTTGCTGATTTTGCAGTTTACAAGCGCTGGCAGAGGCTTTAAGTCCCCATAAAAATGCTTTTTTTTTAAACACGTATGTTTTACTTATTAGAAGAAGTTTTCCGTAAGCTGGCAGCCAAATGGTTGTCCCATAACAGACTAAAGGTGTGATTATTGGAAAGCGAAGACTGACCAACTTACGTTTCGCTAATGATATTGTATTATTCTCCTCGTCACCTACAGAACTTAGCTCAATGTTAACTGAACTAAAGTTCGCAAGGTTGGTCTTGCGATGAACATGTCAAAGACCAAAGTTATGACGAACAGCGCCAAACGACCGATTAAAGTCGATGGGGAAGAAGTAACACATGTCCAAGAATACGTCTACTTGGGCCAAGTAGTTTCCTTCCAGCCCCCCAAGTCAAGTGGCAAGTGATATTTGCAATAGCGAGTGAATAGAAAAAATATGTATGAAACTGACAAATTGCAAGCTTGTCTAAAATGTCAATTTCATACATATTTCTTTCTATTCACTCGTTAGCGCAATTTTCTACTGCCACTTGACTTGGGGGGCAGGGCAGACAAGATATCGAAGTCGAAAGACGAATCAAAAATGCCTGGAGAAGCTTTTGGTCTCTAAAAGTTTTCTTAAAAGGGGACTTACCTCTAAAACACAAAAAGAAATTGATGGACATGTGCATTCTCCCCATTCTAACATATGGTGCCCAAATATGGTTGGTCTTTGACTGCAAACCAAACGACCAAACTCAAGTTTTGCCAGAGAGCAATGGAACGCAATATACTTGGAGTAAAGCTGATTGATCGTGTCAAAAACTCCACACTGCGCTCCAAAACCAACATCATCGATGTTGCCCAAAAGGCTGCTAAGCTTAAAGGGCAGGTCATGTGAACCGAATGACAGAAGATTTTTGGGCCAAAACTACCACCAGCTGGCACCCTGACACAAAACGACGACGTGGACGCCCACGACGTCAGTAGGGGGGACGATCTCGATGCCTTCGATCCATACTGGCCAACTTTGACTGATAACAGGAGCACATGGAAAGCACGGGGAGAGGCCTTTGCCCAAATGTTTTACTCAGAGTAAAAATCTCATCTTAGTGTACTCAGAGTAAAAATCCTATAACTTTTATTCACTACAATAACAAAAACTTTAAATAAATAATAACGTTCCCTTTAACTGTAACACTCATTATCAAACCTTTTGGGTCTTACTAACTACTAACTGTTTCTCGTTATAACTACAAAGTTACTTACCTAATCCTTAAGATCATGTCAGTTCCAACTTATTATAAAAGTGATATTTTTATCACAAATTCAAATGCAACGTTCAAGAGGTTTGAACTTTCTGGCAAAGGTTTTATCTCTCAGTAGTCACCGGCTTAAGGAAATGCGGCCTCGTCGACATATTATCTAGGTAAGCGGATTTATTTACAAAGCAGTTTAGGCTCTGTGTATTTTCTTAGCGAAATTTTAAGCAGCTATTTATATTGAAGCACTTGGAAGCAAAAATGTTGAGAGCTTGAAAAAACAATTGACAAACTAAAAAATATTGACTACTTACTTAAATTACTGAATCTTTTTTCTTACACAATTTTTTTCACTAGCAACTTAACCAATTAGTTTTTGTGATTCAAAATTTTACTTGACATAGCCATAACCCTAATGTCTTAAATATTTGGCAAAGTAACTCAAATTATCATGGACTGCTATGAGAATAAACGTCTAAATATACATTTTTCTATACACATACTGAAATGTTGACGTTATTTGATAGTAGTTTAGGTCACTCGAAAGTTACAGAATCACCCCGCCGATAAGAAAGAGGTCAATGACCTCTCCTCTTTTATAGTGCAGTATAAAGTTGGATAAATCCATAAATAGGTGAAATACAAATATTATAGCACCTCGTATTAGGTAGTTCGCTATCGTGAAGGCTGCCTGGGTCAGAATCTCAGGTCAGGCGATCGATATTGCGATACATGATTATAAGTTTTTTATTCTTTGATATATGTATAATAAACAGATGTTACCTACCATATGGTGGTAATGATTTTTGTTTGTGTGGAAATCTTTAACGACTTCTGAGAAAAATATTTAAAAATAATATGCAGGAATGTTCTGAGTAAAATAACATAAACTAAAAGGTCTATTGCAGGTCCCAAACGGAAAACTTATTTTTTATCAAAAAAAAATTAATAACTTTACTCTTAAGTGTTCTCTTTTTATAATAAACATTCCGTGATCATAATAAACAATATTTGAAATATGTATTTAAACACTTTAGACACAAACAATAACTTTTAATAAAAATCTTTTTTCCAGCGGTTACTTTATCAACAATTTTTTCCCAGTCTTTAATTAGTAGAGTACATGTATTTAAAGACATTAATTACATAACCATTATTTGTTTATTTTGACATTGTATATTTCAAATTCAAAGTTTTTGGTAAAAAACAGTGTCATCAGATGTTTTTTACACGACTGTTTTTTTTTAGTAAACAATAAGTGATAGTCTCATTAAAAAAAAGTTAGGATCGACACTAATACAATAGGTATATAATATATTGTTAGGAGCACTTACGTATGTAACAAAGTGTCGTTTCGCGCATGGCTGGTAAGTCCCCATTGCCGCGTTTTTCCCATCCATCTTTTTTTTCTGGAAAAGGCACAAGCGTCGTGTTCATACAGCCTCATGGTAATATTAATAAAATTATTGTGGCGACACGTACCAAACCCGTGATATACTGCGGCAGAGTCGTATTATGTCATATAATAAGGGATTATCAGTCATTGTGGGAGAAAGAAATTATTTTACGGTTGCGTTTTCCTTCTTTTTTGTTTCTTTAAAAAAACTATTCTTTAAAAAAACTATTCTATGTTGTGTTGTTTATTTACTTACATGTAATTGTATAACTTATGCAATATTGTACATATCCGCAGCATTATGTTTTAATTTCCTTTCATGTAATTGGTTTGTCAGGCAGAAATCGCTTAAAGCGATATGACCACATTTTGTATTAGTATAAGTTGATGCACTCTGTAATTCTTTTCACTTTTTGCAATAAAGAGTATTTATTATTTATTATTATTACTAAGAATGAGAAGTTATGAACCAGTATTTCTTAGTTTTTTTGTTCGAAAATTGATTTTAATAGCTACAGATATACTGTCTATACAGCTGGGTACCTACTCTTATATTTTTTAATCTAAATGTTTCACACCAAGTGCTTCCTAAAAGAGACTATTCCGCTGTAGCCACAATAAACCCAGACAAATAAATTTCACAAGTCAGGTGCCACGAACATTCATTCCATCAAATAAAATTCGCTATATGAGAGATTTTTTAAACACGCCGTCGGGTAAAAACATAAAAAAAATTAAAAGAGAAAACCAGACTTGAAACTAGATTCTTAATGTGTGTATAATTTAGCGCCAAAACGCATAAAAAAATATACTTAAATGGTTTCATAATAATAATAATCATCATTATCATTTCATCATTAGTATAAATCCAAGCCACTAATTGTGTCTGTTTATATGTTTATCCGCAAACTCCTCCTAAACTACTAAACCGATTTTAATGCATTTTCACCATCTTTTATGTATTTTATTTACATAAGTTTGTGAATAAAGAACAATCAGAGAAAGTTTTCGTAGATTGGCCAACATTTTATATCTCGTTAACATGTCGGCTAAAATTACACCATTGCGAAGCGTATTTGGGGCTAGTTCTGTCATAATTTAAAGATTACACATTAAAGAAAAAGACCTTATACTTTAAAAAAGAAACTTTAAAACATATATATTTTAATGATGTCATATGCAGTTTTATTTGTCTTTTCAGTAACGAGAAAAGTTCAAGAATTTTAAAAAACGAAGAGAAATCACGTCTAGTAAATTTCTTCGAAATCTCAAGTTGACTTTTTCTCTGCCATTCCTTTTTCTATAAAATAGATATCTCTTTGTGATAAAGCAATATCTTTTTAAGCTGGATTGATAGGTGATGTTATCGCAAATGGTTGAAATATTTTCAAATTGAAACTTCTAGTATATCAGACGAAGATAAAGGTTTTCTATTTCTAGATTATTTTTGTAATTTTTCATCTCATATAGTTTTCTTAGAAACTCAATCGGTGTGAGTAATTTACGTTTTATGTTTACAGTTTCCTAGCTACTAGTGCCACGCGGCTTCACTCCCTATGATTGGAGAAAGTACCTTTATAGCAGCTGTTGGTAGAAAAGTTCTTAAAAATGTTTTCGGTTTTGGCATTATTTTTCTAGCCGCTCCGCTCTTATTAGTCGTATCATAATGTTAAATAATCTTCCTCAATAATCAAATCATTTAATGTAAAAAACCAGTAACCGGTAATTTAGCATGTTCAAACAAACCAACGAACAAAAAATCCCTTCAGCTTTATAAAAATAGTGTAGATAAAATGATACGAAAACTATTTCAAGTATTTCTGACTACAAAAACATACCTACGTATCACATTTTCATCTAAGTATCAAGTTACCAAATCCTTAAATAAAAATCGAGTTTTGAACAATCTTGTTTTTCATAAATCTTATGAAACCAAAATTATATTCTTTATAATGACGTTCTTTTACTTTAAAGAATGCTGCCACCCACTAAACGTTACCATAAAATCCAAAGTTTACGCTTCTCCATAACGGGACGTATAAAATTTTTACGCGCGAATATAATCCTGTCATTAGGAAAACTTTTAATGAATTTCGCGTTGAAACTTAAAATAACAAGCTCGTTTTTATAACAATTATAATTGTTATACTTTGTGAGAAATTACTAAACGGAAAGTGTTATAAAATATGTTTCTTTCAAAAGTGGGTTTTGTGATGTTGGGGTTGGTTAAAATTTAATTAATTACCATCTGTACATTATTAAAAAGTAATTACATAACTTACCTAAGATGAGGGAAGCATAAAGTGAACATCCACTTTTTGATATTTTATTGTTTTATAATCCTTTACAAACCACCAAGCTGCACCGAGCTATCTTAGAAGTACCTACAAATAAATTTGTTACCTTAATTTTCATTAAAAGAATAAAAATTTCTGTATTTAACAAAAAAAATTTACCTATATCAAAATGTAGAAGATACATTCTTATTTTAAGAGGTGATTTGGCTAATGTAAATATAATTTTAGGTTTATAAAAGAGTAAATTCCATCTGAAAATTACGTTACGTGAAGCTTTATTTAGAAAAATCTTTAACGCTAGTAAGTTACACAACACAATTTATCGAAACATTTTTTGAAAGAATTATCTTATTTTGCAAGAAGATTTTACCTCTTCTTTATATTTTTATATTATTGTATAAATTTTGTTTTAAAACATCTTCGGAAATCTAAATGTTAATAGGCTATTTTTTACGTATCGATTGAACAAAAATAAACTGTATTTTACCGCGAAGAGATTTATTTCTAAACTAGTGGCCGCCCGCGACTCCGTTCGCGTGGAAGTCGGTTTCCCGTGGTAATGAGAAGTTTTCCCACGGTAAAAAGTACACTATGTGTTATTCTGATGTAAAACCTATATTACTGCAAAGATTCATCCAAATCCGTCCAGTAGTTTTTACGTGAAAGAGTAACAAACATCCGTACATCCATACATCCTCACATCCTCACATCCTCACATCATCACATACTCACATCCTCACATCCTCACATACTCACATCCTCACATACTCACAAACTTTCACATTTATAATATTAGTAGGACTAGCGACCCTCCCACGCTTCGCAATGGTGTGATTTTGGCCGACTTGTTCCCGAAACATAGTTTTTTTCGCTAACTTGAAATAACCTTTCTAAATGTTCTTTATTTACAAATTTTTATGAGAAAATATATAGAAGTTAAGGAGAAGTTAGCCGACAAACATACAAACAGACAGAATTAACGACTTGGATTTATACTATGTAATGATAATGTTGACACTCACGAGTATTGTGGAGGTTGTTACTAAGTTTAGTTCAATAAACTTTTTATTTAGAGCTTATGAAACAAATTTAAGTTTTTTATGGTAAAAGTATAATTGTAGAGTAATAGTAGCCGCCCGCGACTCCGTTTGCGTGGAAGTTGGTATCCTGAATTAGAAGTTTTTCCGCGGTAAAAAGTATCCTATATGTTATAACCCTATATGTTACTGCAAAGTTTCATCCAAATCCGTTTAGTAGTTTTTACGTGAAAGAGTAACAAACACGTTTATAATATAAGTAGGATATAAGATGGCTTTAATGACTTACTCTTTTTGGTCGCTTTTTGAACTGATTCGTACATTCCTAGTTTTATTTTTGCGCATCGCTTGAATTTTTAACTTACGGCACCTACTTAAACAGCACACTCCGGACCAAAAATAACAAATTCTCATTAAAATATATAATACTTATTCGTTTACTCAGTTGCAAAGATCCATGTTCTAAAAGATAGATCAGAGGAATAATCATCTAATGTTAAAGTTAACATCTAGTGTTAAAGTTACGATTATCATAAATGTGTTTTTTTAGTTAACTATTTAATAAAGTCTCGCCTCCAACTTCTATAGGGTTATTTTTAATTAGCGCATCTCCTCTTGCAGGCGGCTTCCCTACATCAATCCCAATAACATTTGTTCTACGACTTTTTGCAAAACTTGACTTACGTGCGCGTAGAGTATTCGACCGTTCAGAGGCATCTAATAAATTTGTATGAAAAAATTAATTAAAAAAAATATTGATTTTAATTAGTCGTTGGTTAAATGTTGTTGGGATCGATGTAGAAAAGCTGCATAGAAGAGGAGATGCGCTAATTAAAATTAACCCTGTATAGTAAAAAACATTTATGTTTCATTTTTTTATGTTCGATAACATTTGTAATTTTTTTTTTGTCTTTTGTACTCTGCAGTGATTCATTGATTGAATTAAAACGGTTGATTTTGCATATAGCAACCTGATTTTAAGTTTCCCGGAGGTTTAATTATCATTAACAAATATTGTCAACAATCAAGTTTTCAAAATATGGCGTTAAGTATTCAAACCATAATAACTACTGCATATGCTTAACCTACGAACTCTCTTCATATGTCCTTGATTGATTTTATCGTTAAAGCTATACATTTTTACAATATTACAATTTAAAAATCACCTAACAAATTGACACGTCTCCTTCATCTATCTTGATTTACCTTCTCTGTGCGGGTAGATTGAAATTTTCCCTAAGTATGAATGATTGTTAACGTTACGTATCCAGCAGTGACAACTTTCCTTAAAGAAAATAGGATTATGTTGCCACACACAACGCTGAATGCTTTAATATAACACGGACATATAATTTATATTCATGCTTCCATATATAAAAACACGTATATGCGGGGAAAAGGAAGCCAAAGAGCTATAATGCTGAGGAAAACAGTCGTGCGCGTTTATTTTTTCCTTTTCGTAAGAAGGGTCTCATTCGTCACAATAACCGGTTTGATGTGGTTATGAATACTACAAACATGAAGTAATGTTAGGGATTATGTTACGTAATGGTATTGATATAGAGATGGAATCACTTTGAAACACAATAGGATAAAACATTTATTAACACTTTTTTTTGTTATAATATTATTTGACAAACTATCTCACCTTAGTTGTAATTGTTTGAATCAATATTTAATACAGGCAGTATATATTATTTTTTAAAATTGTGGAACTGTATTGGTGTACATATTCGTTGATTTAAAGTGATCCTATATAAATGCGTCGCTTTTTGTGTTCAAGATTGAAAATAAACCAGATTGATTTCATTTTATATATTTTTATTTAAGCGAGTTGATTATATATGCTAAATTACGACACTAAATTAAGGATTCTACGATAAGTTTTTTAGTTATTAAGTTCCGTCTATATAGACCAATTCCATACGCTTCGGTATTCTGAAACCGTATCCTGTGTATGATAGCGATTTCAAAGACGTTTAGCTTAAAAAATATCATTCCAAACACAAACCAATTAAAACTCAACCTTACCTTCTTATTTTAAAGTATATTTTCCCTTATTCCAGTGTCAACAGTGGACGTCGACGCCGTCCTAGGCCGGACTGCTTCGCTGCCCTGTGACGTCACGCCCGAAGTAAATGAAGATCGCGTGTACATGGTGCTGTGGTTCCGCGCGGGGAAGGCGACGGGGGGGAAGCCTATATACAGGTAAATGGCTAGAACTGTCTAGAAGGTTCTAGAATATCTGTACTGTGACGTCAAAAGTAAATGAAGATCGCGTGTACATGGTGCTCTGGTTCCGCGCGGGGAAGGCGACGGGGGGGAAGCCTATATACAGGTAAATGGCTAGAACTGTCTAGAAGGTTCTAGAATATCTGTACTGTGACGTCAAAAGTAAATGAAGATCGCGTGTACATGGTGCTCTGGTTCCGCGCGGGGAAGGCGACGGGGGGGAAGCCTATATACAGGTAAATGGAAGGTGCTAGTATTATCTAGAAAGTTCTAGAATATCTGCACTGTGACGTCACGCCCGAAGTAAATGAAGATCGCGTGTACATTCGCGCGCGAGGAAGGCGACGGGGGGAAGCCTATATGCAGGTAAATAGAAGACTCTAGAACTATATAGAAGGTTCTAGAATAGCATCATCGTCATCTTTTAGAAATTTTCATGGAAAAAGCAATTTTGCTGCGGGGCTAGTATTCGATTAATGTCTGCTGACTGCAAATATGCAACCTACTATAACATAAACCTACGTCCAAAGATTTAAATTCTGAGTTTGAAAAAAAAACTAGCCGTAATTATAATTAAAAAGGACTAAAAATAAGTCATAGCTGGTGAAATACATGTCAGAAAGAATAAATTATGTTAAAACAAACATAATCTAAATGTAATTACGTCGGCAGAACTAGTTTTTGTTATAACTCACATAGAATTCAATTAAAATGTTCGTAATGAGTTTCACTTTAGATCTGCTATTTTGTACTAAAATAAAGTTATTACGAATACCAGGGGTTGTCAACCTTACGTAATATTATTGCTACGATAATTCCGTAGTCGCTTTGTCGTAGCGTATTGTGTGCTACGCTGCTACGGCGTAGACAATGCGCGTCTGTTCATTGATAACATAGTGCATTGTCGTTTAACGTTATATTCACGTGCATGGCTTTGTGCTTGTAAAACTGTGTTTTAATAACCTTTGGGATTTTAATGAAAATTTGGTTATAGTTTTTTATTTTTTCTTATTTTGATTATACATTTTATTGAGTTTACATGCTGAACATTAGTAAAAAAGAACTTTTAGTTTTTTCTTATTACTTGACTTAATTAGTTATTATTTCTTTAAAAGAAACGAATCGTTCAAACTTTAAAATTTGATTGCCATTAAGTACTTGCTAAAAAAAATATCAAAATAATTTTAACAATTCTGAAAATCATCAAAGGAATATACTTATATGCTAATACTGTTATAACGGGTGTAAAAAGACCACTTCCGAAGCCTGAAACCACGTATTTTCGAGCCTGAAATAATGCTGAAATAATGCGGATATTAGATAGTTTAAATATCTAATTTCCGCATAAAATTATTCTTTTTTGCTTTAACGTAACGAGTACCCCTCCAGCAATGCCCAGTTTTCATTTTCGGAAGCAGATCTTTTACACGCTGTATAAAGACAAGAAATCTTTACCCCTGTGATCTGTTTGCAGACAAATACATATTATATTGTAATTTTAAACAATTAAGATAAAATATTAACTTTCATAAAGCCAATTAATTCGTACAAAATATATTCACTTACATTGTATTTAAATTAATTTGTGAAAGACATGTTGCATTTTAAAGTTTGTAGCTAATGAATGAAATTTTATGTTTTCGGCTGTAGTTTTTTCCCATTATTCCATAATAAATAACAGGAAAAAAAATCACTGAAATGTAATAAAACATAATTTTGGACCGACTATTATATTTTGTATTTTTTAATTTAAATTGTAAATTCTATACAAATATTAAAATTAGATTTGAGTTTGAATGTAATGTGTTCTATCTAGAACTAAAGAATCCATTTGGTTTTTTTCCACAGTGTAACTGTGATCAGTAGGCTTGTTATTTATAAATATGATAGTAAAAATATAATTAAATAAGTATTTATTGTTCTAGAATGTAGTTTAAACCTTTAAGTAGTGACTTGCTCTGCAAATTGTAAATTCAGATTTCAATATCAGTATTTCAACAAAATAATATTTTGGAAATAAAAACTTATTCTTTTCAAGTTCAGTGAAGTTGCGAAGACGTTTCTTGAAATCATTCCATTTAAACAAGCTAAATATATTAACTATAATAAATGTTTACAACCCCTGTTTCCCATCCCATATAATCAATGTTATTGAATACATCGCCTACGAAGCACACAGCCTAATTAATCCTTGTATCTAATCTTTATGTGTGACGTCATATGCCTGGAGCAATATCTGTCTTATAATAGGCGCACGCGACGCGAATATCAAGAAGGGGTATTATGAAAGAATATTAGAAGTTTAGGTATAATTATTGGGCAGAGGTTTTATTTGAAGGGAGTTAGTTTAGTTGTAAAAATGTTTGATCTTCCAAGGTAAAAAGTGCAATATGTGTTATTCTAGGTTGAAGCGTATAAATATAATGCGTACATAAATAAATATATAAATATACGGGGTGTAAAAGAACTGCTTCCGAAAACAAAAACTGGGCATTGCTGGAGGGGTACTGGTTACGTTTTGAGCAAAATTGTTTTTGTTATTAACAGAAAAAAAATGTTTCGTAATTATACAAAACTAGTGGCCGCCCGCGACTCCGTTCGCGTGGAAGTCGGTTTCCCGTGGGAATGAGAAGTTTTCCCGCGGTAAAAAGTACCCTATGTCCTTTCCCAAGTTCAGTTCTTTCTCCATACCAAATTTCATCACAATCGGTTCAGTGGTTTAGGCGTGAAAGCGTAACAGACAGACAGACAGACAGACAGACCGACAGACAGACAGAGTTACTTTCGCATTTATAATATTAGTAGGGATTGCATTTATACTATCAGATTTTGGGATGATTTCAAATTAGATAGGGTTTTAATTTAATTTGCAATATAAATAATCGTACCTGAAACAATAGTTGATGTGTGAGCGATGATTTCAAGCGCCGAATATGACTTTTCAATCCTAAATAACTTTTTTAAATTGGGTTTTCTGGGTATACAGTTAGTGAATTTAGTTACTATTGAGGCTCCAGGATACATGGTTTCAGGCTTCGAAAGTGGTCTTTTTACACCCGTTATATATACGTTTTTGCTTTATGTGTGTGAGTTGCATGTAAATAACCTTTTGATTGCTTTAAAGAAATACGAAGTGTTTGTAAATAATAATTACTTTAAAAAGCCGGCAAAAAAATATTTTTTTTCCATTTAACAACAGAAATTATATGAAACTGTATCTCTACTATTCTAACCGAGCACATAATAAAAACAACATCGTTTACAAAATCGAACATGAGAAAATGAATAGACTATAGTTATTTGTATTGCTGGGAGCTGCGCTAACTAACTTTGCCCGGAGGTAACAAGTCGGGCTGTTAGGTAATATGAGGGTAGTCGGAGAAATAAATAGATAGAACTTAAATGTTAAAATTTAGTGAAGCTTTTCATTGGCTTTACGGAGTTAATATTTTTGTTGTTGGACGCTATTGAGGTATTAAATAATTAGCCTTTAAATTTTGATTAAATGTTTATTTGTCAATTTTATGCTAGTAATACAAATATTTTACATATTTGACGTGATTAGCGTGAATAGCTTAATGCTATTCAGTAAAAAAATAGTGTAAAATAAATAACAATAAAACAAAATTGTATAATATTGCAACAAAAAAGGTTCTCGACCCCCGAATAGAAAACGCCCAAAAAGCGACAGTGCAAAAACAAACGCCTGTTCTTTTCCAGGTAACATCCCTACGAATAAAACCCTAATACAAAGCCAAATATGAAATATGAGAGCGGATTTGTAGATAAAAATATCGGATTGATTTACCTGTATCTGCAAGATCCGAATATCGAAATACATAGCAACTGAATCCGCATCCAGTGACCCGTTTGATAGGCTTCACTTAGACAAAGGAATTCTAACTCTATCCCTTAAGGTACAAAGTCCATAATAGCGTGTGAGGAAGCCAGGAAATCATTTGGTAGCAGTTGAGTTTTTGAATTTAGGTAGGTGTGAATTTTGGCACGCTCTTCCGATGGTAATAGTGTTAAGTTAGGATTTCAGATCAGAACTTTGGATATGTAACTTCGTAGGCTTTGAGAACTCAATGCAGAGGGAAACTGGAAATTTTGATACGATACTGTAATGTATATTCTGCTTATTAAATACTAAATTTCCTGCAGTTTTATTCGCGAAGATTTTGTTTTTTTGGAAATGTTTATTTCTTGTTTTTTATTTTAGGTTATACTTTGAATATCCACATACAAAGTTTTATCCAAAACTGTTTAGCAGTTTTTATGTAAAAAATTAGTTATTATACAGTATTAACCTATCACCACATACTTTAGCTTACAAAATTAAGTGGTGTGATGTTTGTTTATGATATGATGACCTTAGTTACTGTTTGTGCTTATCGAATAACATATTAATAACTTTTGTGTCTACTGACATGAAATAAACCTTAAATTAACTCCCGCTCACGCTTCGCAATGGTGTAATTTTGGCCGACTTGCTCACTAAACATTGATATTTGGCTAACTTAAAAAAACTTTTTCCGATTGTTCTTTATTTACAAATTTTAATGAAAAAAAAAACCTACAGAAAGGTCAAAACCGTATTAAAATCCCTTAACTGGTTTAGGAGGAGCTAGCGGCCAAACATACGAACAGAAAGAATTAGCGACTTGGATTAATACTATGAAATGAAAGCACACAAATTGAAATACACACCGTCGTATGTCTGAAAATGATTTGTCTTTTACAACACTAATTAGCTTGACGTGTTAACTCAACGCGGAAGTCGGCTCTCTGCCTACTTGAAACATTTACACACTTTACCTACTAGCAGGGACGAGACACCATAATAAATTAAAACTTTATTCATACCTTAAAACATGAAAAGTTGTTTTTTTTAATGATGTAGTGTTCGGGAAGAGAAACAATATAGGTATAATTCTTAGCAGTATATTAAGAAATATCGTTTTTTATGTCACCGTTTGATAATAATGCTATTGGGATAAAAAGCCAAAGGTAATAATCAGTTAGGTTTTGATACAAAGGTTTTATGTGCACCTTATAATGTAACGTTATGCTTCACTGCACTTTAACTTTAATATTCTTTTTAGTTAGGTCATTTTCTCCTTTTTTTTCTTAGCCTTTTAAAAATGTCTCATTTTTCTTTTAATTCTTAAATACACGTCACATCCCTACATTATAACCAAGATATGCATATACCCACATGAATAAATATGTGTAGGTAGCACCCACCTCCGTACTATGTAGGTAAATATCGTGCAAGTTATGGCTTCCGAATCACGCAAGTCGTTAACACGGATTGATAATGTATCTAACGTTAAACATGTATAAATCATAAACACTATACAGGCTGCTTCTTAAGTAGCTATCGACCATAACAACATACATATAGCCAAAAATAAGCGGGATTAATGTGATTTAGAATTTGTCTAAGCAAAAACTCTTTGACAATATCATAACATTTTCCAATTACATGAAAACTAGATAAAAAATGGTATTAATGTGATGTGAAATATTAAAAAAATAACATCATCAATATATTTTGGTTTATTCATAGCGTTTATTATTGTTAAGACATTTAAAATACTACTAAAGTGGATTACCTACAGATCATCCATACAAACATATAACCTAATTTTTATGCCTACACACCTACCGCCCGCGACTCTGTTCGCGTGGAAGTCGGTTTCCCGTGGGAACGACAAATTTTCTCGCGGTAAAAAGTACCCTATGTGTTATGCTGATGTACAACCTGTATTACTGTAAAGTTTCATCAAAATCCGTCTATTAGTTTTAACGTAAAAGAGTAACAAACATCTATACATCCATACATACTTACAAACTTTCACGTTTATAATATTAAGTAAGACTTCACAATAGATAGACCCATCAATCTAACATGCCCTCATGCCTCATCAACATGAGTGACCTATTGTCTTTCCTTTAATCATTCAAGTCCAATTCTAAAATCACAATAATCATAATCATAATGTAAATGCACATTAAACGTAACATTTTAAGCTAAACACGTTTTGATTATTAAACCGTTTAACGCTTGATGTATGGCTTTTTATTTATCACTTCCATTTATCACGTGGAATACATCTAAATAATGTGTTGCGTAAAATGGAATCCATTCGGTTTGACTCATCAATCCTTGATCATTAGTTTCTAATAACCTAAATGTATGATCGTTTATAATCATTGTATGGAACGTGATTTACCTTTATATGAATGAATACTTCAAACGGGTATTAAGTTATTGGAAAATTTGTGACGAATGATAATTAGGTTAATTTTGTTTGGGCAATTCCTGAACAAAATTAAAGAAATGAATTTAAATACTTGTAAAGGTTAGTAGCGTGTTATAAGAAAGACTGTTAAGAACGATCTTAGTAAATTCGTTATTCAGTGTGCAAAATTTTGGGGACTTAATGTCAATTTGTGTGCAAAGACGTTTTAAGGCTATAGCTTTGCGATTCTGTTGTCGAAGCATGTCGTGGTGATCGTTAACTTTGTTATTTCGATAGTTTTCATAGTCATTGTTCATAAAAATTATCGAAACAAATGTTAGATTAACTAAATTAACGATGGTAAAAAGTTATGTGCTTGCAGCACTGGGTTGCTTTTTATATGAATAGGTGGCTTGAATCCTCATGAAAAATGCATAAAGCCGTACTTAAAATCATTAAGAATTGAACTAGGGTTCTGAGACCTCAATTCGTCTGCTGAGTATTGAAAATTTCTGTGTTACTGTCATTTTCAAACTCAATCAAATATCACTAAATAAATATTTTTTCATTAAATATAAATAATTCATCCAGTCCGGTGTGATGCGCGCTTGGTAACAGACGTGCATTGCGCTCGAATTGAATTTTTATTCGCGTACTGCGCGCGGCCTCGCCGCCGCTGCCGATATCGTTAAGTATGAGTTCCGAAAAACTCATAGACAACGAGCTGTTGGCGTTTATTCAACACGCCATCGACACAATGGACGAGGTCAGCATCATGCGGATCTGCAAATCCAACTTCAAAGTGGAAGAGATTTGCAAGAGCAAGGTACTGCTGTACGAGACCCTCGGACAGTCCCACCGAATGCCAACCCGCAGAATAGATGAGAAGGGGGAGAGAAGTCTTCAGGACATCATCAATCTCCTGAAGACAACCGATCCTGACGACGTGCCCGCATTCGTGGCGAAGCAGTTGCACAAGCTGCCTCCCGTCACGTTCGATCACGTCGACGTCACCAGGCTGCTCAAGGACATCACGTCTTTGAAAGCTGGCTTGGCTGAGGTGCAGTTTAAGTTGGAGATTTCCGAATCTACAATAAGTGAACTTCGTACCGAATTATCATCACTAAAACGTGGTAATTCGGTAAGTAGGTCACCGGAAATCGCCAACGTAAACACACGTCGCGGCGCACAAAATGCCTCCATCAGCAGTTTGTCGTCGCCGCCAACCGCTGCCGAGTCGTGCACTTCGCGCGAGTCAGCTCGGCCCGCCGCCGCCCGCGCCCCCGCCCCGCAGATGACGTCGAGTGCGGGAGAGGTGACGGCCCCGCCGCGTGCATACGCTGCAGCCGCCGCCTCGCCCGCCCGCGCCCCTGCAACCGCCCCGCCTAGCAACAAGAGGCGGAACAAGAAGACTCGGAGCAAGCCTACTGCACCGCAGGTGCCAATGTCGTCGAATAAACAGCAGATCGACGACGAGGGCTTCACCAAAGTGGAGAGGAAGAAGAGGCCCTCCTGCCGCAACCTGTGTGGCACCGCTCCAGCCTGCGACCACACGCTGCGTCCTGCCGTACCATCGACGCTGCTGTATGTGTCCCGAGTGCACTGATCTACGAAGGTCGTAGACTACGTCCAGAAGAAGTTCAACTTTATACTGCGGGTAGAGCAGTTGGTTTCTCGCCATAAAACGAGTTTCAACTCATTTGTGGTTAGAGTGCCGACCCACCATATGCCCACATTCATGAAGGAGGACTTCTGGCCGCAGGGCGTCGTGTTTCGCAAGTTTCGAGGCCGGTTGCCTGCCGATTCAGCACTACCGAGACTGTTAGTGTAGTGTTAGTTTTAAGTATATAATATCTATGTTAGTCTGTAAGGTATATATGATATGGGCCTCTGTTTACATATTTAAGATCTTTTATGTAAATATTGCCTGAAATAAATGAATAAATAAAATAAAAATAAATAAATATCAGATACAGTTCAAAAAGAAATGAAATGCGTAGGTAGACGGATGAATTATAATGCGCAGTGCACAAAAAAGAGTTACACCGATACTCATAATTATACTCAAGAGGTGTTCCTATTACTAAGGTATATAGTACCTACCTACTTAGGGATGTTAATGATTAAATATTCTAATGGGTCTAATGACCTTTTGTATTAAGGCTGAATTCTCCGTAATTTCTTTATCCAATCTTAACACGTCACACCTAAGGCTTACCTGCAATTACAATTTATGTGATTACCCTAAAATTTATTATTGTAATCCTTCATTTAAAATACAAAAAGTTCTTTCAATGGTTCTAATTTGACTCATAAACAAGGTTTCAACGCATCTACATTAATCACACGTCACCTAATAATGGCGGGCTGTCATCGCGTTTCAACTGTTTGTGTACGGTCGGCAGTGTAAAGGATTAAATTGTGTACGGTTAGAACAAAGGGCGGGATATTAAGACAAATCTGTTTGTTATTGCGTTTAATTAGGCATATTGTTTTGGATGAGTTTGAGTACGTTAAAAAATAATTTATATTATCATAACAGGGATACTGGTCAGTAGTTAGTTATACTAAAAATCCCAAAAATGTATACGAGTTAAGAAAAAAAATGGTATATAAATGGCCCTTAACCTGGAATAAATCATAGGGTTCTTTTTACTACGATGAAGTTCCCCATTCCTACTGGAAAAGTCATTTAGCGGCGGTTGAAACCGCAAGCTGGTTTTATCAATTTAAACAAGAATCGATTCAGGAAACTAACACAAAAAAGTCATAACCCTCAACCAATACCCAGCACGTCGTCAACTTAATTTAACCTTTCCAAAACAAATGAAAAATCGCCGTCTGACGCAACCCATAGCGCGCCTACAAATTGCGTTCGCGAGTTAGTCCGAGAGGCGTTTTAAAAAATCGCTTTTTGAATACGGAATCCCATTCAGTCGGTCCACTCTTTCCGTTGAGCTCTAATTCAGTGTTGCAAGCACTGCTAACAAATTTCGACAATTTCAAAATTTCTAACGCAGCTTTTTGACAAAGGTGCCTTTTTGGAGTTGTGAACACTTTCTGTGTACACTCGCATTCGAAACGGTTGGAGGTTCTGTGCTGTCTGTTTATAAACAGACTCTGGTTTCAAGTTTGTCTCTAATTATTTTATATACATAGCTAGCTTTTTAAATAAAATATAGAGTTCTTGGATGAAAGCTCTACTTCAATATTTACTTTCTTTTAATTATATTGAAAGATGATATACAACTTATTAATCTGTGAAAAAATTAAGCGTCTACCTTTTACTGTTATTAATATTGAGCAAAAAAATACGAAAAGAAACTTTTATTGTCCCCGCTTAATATTTTCACGATTTTAATTTTTAGTATTTGCTATTATAGCGGCAACGGAAATACATAATTTCAGCTTTCTTGACATCACGGTCTATGAGATACATCTTGGTGTCAGATAGGCAGACAAATAGACTGACAGACAGCAGAGACTTTGTAATAGGCAAAAACAAATAAATACGTCATAAAATTGACGTATTTATTTGTTTTTGCCTATTACAAAGTCTCGATGATTATTTATACACCGTGATTCATTAAGAGTTTTAATTTTTTTATAAATCTATTATCTTACGACAATAGTTCAACGTACAATTACACATAATTAATGAATTCTTACACCATCCTCCCAAACGTTGTAAACTAAACCTTATCCCCACAACATTACAATCGAAAATCGCTCAACACCATTTCTCCCACAGTTTCGACGTGCGCGGGCGATCCTTCAACAAAGCGCTGCAATGGTCCGACCCCAACGCGTTCGGCCCCCGCGCATACTTTCCTACCGTCGCCATTAATAAACTAAACCTTATCCCCACAACATTACAGTCGAAAATCGCTCAACGCCATTTCTCCCACAGTTTCGACGTGCGCGGGCGATCCTTCAACAAAGCGCTGCAATGGTCCGACCCCAACGCGTTCGGCCCCCGCGCATACTTTCCTACCGTCGCCATTAATAAACTAAACCTTATCCCCACAACATTACAGTCGAAAATCGCTCAACGCCATTTCTCCCACAGTTTCGACGTGCGCGGGCGATCCTTCAACAAAGCGCTGCAATGGTCCGATCCCAACGCGTTCGGCCCCCGCGCATACTTCGCTACCATCGCGCGCCCGGCTTCGCTCACTCTGGAGACGGTCCAGCTGGATGATGAGGGGGTGTATAGGTGCAGGGTGGATTTTAAGAACTCGCCGACGAGGAACTTCCAAATACGACTGTCGGTTATAGGTAAGTGTGAGAGATTTATTATTATTGAAAATTAAAGGTTATTTTAAAAATGCTCCAATTGGGATAAAATACTCTAATGGCTATTTGAAAAGTTACTTACTTTCACTAGATAATTGTAATGTACATATAGTTAAAAAATTATAAGTAGTGCGTAGAAAGGTAAAACCAAATGAGATATCCTATGGAAGAGCTTAATTTGTTCGTTCCAGCACCAGCAAACAAAAAAGTTGTATTCGAAAAACTCAATTTTATGCTTTAAGCGATTGTAGTAAAATCCACGTCACAATACTATACTACGAGTACATGCCTTTACCATTTTTCTAAACTGATATCAATAACTTCCTATATTCTATTATACAATAAAGTCTGTGTAAAACCATTAGTTATGAAAAAGTAAATCTCGATTTCTAGCAGAAAAGTTCATGTTCCAACTTCGCCGGAAGTCATTAAAACGCTAATTGAAAGTAAAACACAAACTGCTACGATAAAACTCCTTCCCAGCCTTAATTAGATTGCTGCAGTTACACATTACTCACAATACTCCGAATTCTAAATCCTCCCATACACGTGTTTCCTTTTTTTACATTCAAACACACAAAAACATCGTAAATCATGCTGCAAATTAATGCTTACCGCGCGAAACGTAATAAAACTCGCATTTTCAACATAAAAACGGCGCTGAAACTAATTTGTGAACGTCACTTAAACCTCGATGAATAAAAAACTGAACCCTTTAAATTACGAATAATTCCGTCGAACTAGAATAGGAGTGGCATCTGCCGCGTTCCCACGCTGAAAAACTTTAGTCTTCCTCAAATTTATAAGGGCGCGTTATCTTAAAAGCCAGCTTTTCAGGCTCTCGCTGGTGGAGCGATGAAAACAAAGCTTTGTTGGAGCTCCTTTGAATTTTGGTAGGGAAAATGAGAGGTTACACACGAGGCGAGTCCTCAAAGAAGCCGGAGTGCCGTTATTACAATAATGTACTGCGATATCACGTTTGGAGAGCCGCTCAGTCTAGGCAGAGAGCTCACGATCAGTATTGATGCGCCATGCATTTTTATATGCACAAAGTCAGTTTAAGGGCTATCTTTTTATGTCAAAAAAATACCGGTAAAATGGATTAAATATCTATCACCTACCTTTTCTTTTAGGTATGTAAGTTTACAAAAAAATCACTTAAATCTTGAATTTTATTTTTAGATCCTAAATTACAAAGGCAATCCTATTATAACTTAGAACAGAGTATATTGTTAGTGATTTATGTATCTGTTTTCACAACAATAATAATGACTGGCATCTCCCACACTATTTCTTAAGGAGCGACTACTAGTCGTGAATGATGATGGCAAAATGAACCTGCATTAACGAAAATGTGTTTTGTTCCGAAACTAAATCCATTATTGTTACATCACGTTACGTCGATGAAAGGGTAGTTCGTATTTAATCTATTCTCGATTTTACCACGCATTTGATAAATTAACGCGCAATCGTATCAATCAGAAAAGAAATGTTTCAAACAAAAGTTTCTTACCGGCCAGTATTTATTTTATCTTTATTTTCTTTCAGGCTAAAAAGCTAATTCAAATTTTCGAACGCGATTGTTTTACACACGGCCTGTGTTGCCAGCGCCATAATTTATAAACCCCTCAACTTATCTACATATGTTTATCGTGGAATTTTAAATTGTAAACGAGCCCCACTTGATATAGGTGCTCCGATCTAAGGCACAGTTTACACAGTGATATACAGCTACAATTTTCACAAAATTGCATGGTGTAATTCGTATTTTGTTGATGGGAAATTGTGATAGCAACGTTTGCACACTCATTGCGTAAGTGCTAGAGAAAAAGTTTTAATATATTTCGGAAGTTCACGATACGTTCATGAATATGTGAGCGTGTTTTATGAAGTTTAAATTGTTAGAAGTTGGTTATTAGATTTTTTTCATTAATATTTGCGGTATAAAATTATGCGACGATGTTAAAAAAAAACACGATTCCTGGTAGAACAAATGAAATCGTTAGTTCTAATTTTCCTTACACCTCAACACATAAAAATACCCTTCAATTTTCGCTGCCTCAAGAAAAAACTTTGACCCAAATTAAGGTTCATTTAGTCCGAGCGCTGAACTCATTTTTCCACTTCTCGATTCGGCACACAGCATATTTATTTGCATGCAACAACACTTTATTAGTTCACGTTTACTAACCTACCTAATTTATCACGTTAACCCGGTAATGTGTTAATGTTCGTGGACTAGAAAGGCAGAAATCAATCTTGGATATAAAAACTTGAAATTGGCAACACTGCGTCAAGATTAAAAAAAAAACACTGCGGTCTGTTATTTGCTTTCTCGCCCCCTATCCATAACTCTTTCGTTGTGTTTTAAGTAAAGCAATATGTAGCGGTTAAGTGCGGGTTGCACCGCCGCCGTACGTCATCGCCGACGTTGACCAAGCCGGGTGGAGCACGGGCAACCTAATACATCACATTGTTTAAACAAGTTTTCTTTACAGCCAATGGTGGAAGAGCTAAGTGCTCGCTACACGTTTCAAAATGTATTAAGTAATTTGGTTATTAGTTGCAGACTATGTTTTGTATTTCGTAGATTAAATTTAAGCTTATTTAGCAGCAAAATTATTTACTTTCCTAATTGGTTATTGAAATTTAAATAGCAAATAAAATTCCTAGCAAATTTGGCAATCAAAATTTAATGTCAACTACATTATTTTGTTATAACTGCTAAACTGTTAGACACTAAATGTTTAACTCACACGTAATAACACCCAGATATAAACAATATAATATGAAATATCCACGAGCCAATATAGCTCTAAAATATTTACAGAGTCACAAGCATCCAGCTCTTGCACTAACATTCGAACGCAAGAACCGTGTAAAGAAGAAAGTTTATGAGTAAATACTTAGAGTCAGTGTACGAAGCCAAGTTTATTTTCCGATAGCTTTAATTTATAAATTATGAGAATATACGCGCGGCGATATCAAAGTTATGCTGTTAGTAACTGTCGTGGGGCGGTAAAGTTTAAAATATAGTTAGTTGAACAGATTGTTACGTTTTATTATAATAAAGTAGATAACAAAGCAGAAATGTATTAATTACCTTTGCGAGATAGTTAAGAAACACAAATATAGAGAGAGATATATCAGAAAGGTGCTTTTTCTAATGAAGGCAAACTTTCTGAATAATAAATAACTAAAAAGATCAACTTGGGACATAATTTGCCATAGCACTAATTTAAGACCAAGCTGAAAAGCAAATTCAAAAATCAAACTTATTGTTTTATGAAATTCAAATAATATTCAACTGTAAAGTTAAAAATACACAATAATATTTTTTGCCTACCTACAACTACCAAAATGAAATAAGTAAGAAATTTTTCGTCGCTATTCAATAGTCCAGTAATTTATCAAGGTAACCATCCTACTTCCTACTATCCTACTAATATTAAAAATGTGAAAGTTTGTGAGATGTGAGGATGTATGGATGTATGGATGTTTGTTACTCTTTCACGTTAAAACTACTGGACAGATTTGGATGAAACTTTGCAGTAATATAGGTTATACATCAGAATAACATATAGGGTACTTTTTACCGCGGTAAAACTTCTCATTCCCACGGGAAACCGACTCCCACGCGGCCACTAGTAAGAAAAAGCTTAAAACCATTTCCTGGAAATCGAAGATAAAAGTTAACTCTACAAAACTTTTCCTCCATCTCATACATGGTACCAAAAATGACATACGTACCTACATAAATCATGTAATTTTCCTTTATATCGACTAGCTACGATCTCCGAACTAGTCATCTAAAAAGCTCGGATTCTCACATCTCTGTTAACACGAGCTCTGCGCATAACCAAGAAACTAAGTGAATCGCTCGCCAAGAACTTCCTAACTTAATTGTTCTAAAATAAACGACTTAGACCAAACTTTGATATCACAATATAGAATGTATGATGAACTTGGAATCCCTTTGATGTATGGGTAAATGTGTTTTGGATGTTCAAACAACTTGGGCGGGACAATCAGGCTCTTGACATGCGGGCCTGGAGGTAATTAAGAAAAAGTTTTAAGCTTGTTGTTCTTACAGAGAATATTATAATTATTTGTAGGGTAACTAGTCATTTACAGGGTTTTCTGTCTTATAGACTTTTGTATGAATATAATAACAATTATAATATTTTTATCTTTTTAGGCAATAGGCAATGTTTAATGCTTCACCCAAAAATGGGATAGGCACTTCTAAAGGATTGATATAAATAATATATATTTCTAAGGCAACACAACTCCTAAACGATTGAATCATTTTTTGTGTCACTCTTAAGAGTGTTCTTAGAAATTATTCCAAAGTGCCGGAGGTTCATTTGACTGTTAAATTGTAGGTGATTACCTTCTAAAGCGACTATGAAAGGAAAATCACAACGTTGCAACTAACAATTTAGTATTGTACGTTGACTATGGAAATTATAAAACATTATTGTATGATTTAGTAAAGCTCTAAATTGAAACCAATATCAAAACTTGGGGCATTAAATCTCAACTTAGTTTCATCCTAACTGGCACACTGCCTAACAGGCACCTGTATCGTAAACCAAATCATACTGCAGCTTAAGAAACAATTAACCGCGTTTATAATTAAAACGATAATTCCCAACTCCGGCCGGGTAGAAATATTTTAATGACACAAAACATCGTAAAACTCATTGTATGAATACGAATTTTCATGAAAATCGCGCTCTTCATAAACGCACGAACACGTTGGGACCGCTCAATTTTAGCAATCGTATTAACAAACTTGCGAGACTTGAGTGCTTGTGCCGTATTCCAATCAAACTGCTGTGAAATGTAAATATACTTTTTTATTATCACAATTTGAAACGGTACTATGTGCTGACAATTATTGGCTTAGTTCTTGATTCAAAGTTGTTTTTTAAACGTTTTCTTCACTATATTTTCTGAATACAACTACATTTTTAAATCTAATGTCCTTTACATTACATTTTTCTCTTCAAATTCTAGAAAAATAAATCACTTGAGTTGCGATCCCAGCGGTGAAGTTACTGCAGTTGAACTTAGAAGGTAAATAAGTGTACGTCCCAAAAAATTTTGCTTCAACAAACACCTCTTAAATAAAATATACTCGTACCTACTAAGTCTAAGTCTTTTTTTATGTTTTCCTTTTTTACTTATTCTTACAAACATACTTTGTTAGTAATATTACAAATAAATCAACCACTCTAAAAAGAAATTACAAAAAATTACATTTCTCTAATTTAGAATGAAATCCATAAAATCAGTTTACAATTTGCGTCACCCAGCATTGAGCACGCCACACCGCGTCCTACATTTTGACGTAGAAACGCGGGGAATATAAAAAGCACCCGTTTCAAATAAAGACGTGCAGTGAAGTCTGAATTAATAAGTACAACACGAAATTTGAATTTAATGAAACAAGTTGCCAGCAACGTTGAGTTTGTATCGATTCGCGATCAACACAGCTATAAATACACAATGTTTACGAACTTAGTTACTGCGAACGGAGCGACTTAAAATGTTAGTATATAGATATTTTCAACGTTTTACGTGTGATTTTGAACGTGTGTGTTTATTTTTGATCGAAAAGTTATAAGCTAATGAATTAGGAGTTATTGAGAGTGCCAAGTTAAAGTATTCAAAGGTGATAAAGACTGTAACTAAATTTGATTTGTTATAATGTAGTTATGGTAAAAGAGTAATGTTAGAACACATTTTTTACTATTCAGAAATGCTTAGGTAAAAATATCAAATGGATGAATATAGTTTTCTCGTAAAATAAGTATCACTTTAGGATAAAACCGAGCGTATGTATGGCGTCAATTTCTGAACGCATTGAGACGCTTCTACAGAATCATAAAACTCGTTCGTAAATGTGAATTTGCAGTAAAGTTCGAAATAAATTGGCAAAAAAGTACAGTAAACTTTTTGGGACACATTTTCTGCAGCATTATTTAGGTGTTTTTTATTTTATAGGCCATACTTACACATAGTCTATCCCTGAGAAATTCTAAACCTTGATTAAGAATTAAGGTTTAATATATTATATTTAATACAACGCGATAATTTCCCATATGAAAGATTAAACATCATCCGTTTTGCTTTATTACAAAACCCACTTTTATTTTTACCAAATTCGGATACAATCAACTATTATTTGATGACAGCAACCAATTCCCAATTTAAAACGTCTAATCAAAACCATCTTCTTTTATTATCCGCTTCATTTCTTTTTTGTCACTGGCAGGTAACAAAGAAGGTTGCAAATAGAGCGAACCTCATTTTACAATCTAGCCCGTCTGTACACGTGGTTGCTGCATAATTCAAGAGTCATAATTTCAGGCGCGCTCCCTCCGTGCTTCGCGATCTATTCTGTTTTATCAAATCAAATGTTTCTTTAAAATATTTGCCTTTCTAGAAAATTCCGAGTGCATTTTTGTGGTTGGCATCACTGGAACGACTTAAGTTTTAAATTGGTTTGGCTACGTAGACGGGTCGTGAATTTTCATAGCTCGGGCGGGTTAATTAAATAAATAAACTTTGTATTGCACATTCTGCGTTACACTTGAATTATAGTGTTTTTGTAAGTAGGTATTAGTAAATTGAAAATGTTAGACAAAAAGTAAAAAGTTCAACTAAATAAAATTAAATTGTTCTAATAATTTATTAAATCAACTAAAACTAAAAACAAACAAAAAGATAATTTAAAAATACACTATGTATGTGTTTTAATACTACCTAAATTTAAAATTAAAATATTCCGTTTAAAATTAAGAAATTTGATTTTTCCTTTAAACTGTAATTATCGTATTTTCACTTGACATTGGGTACAACAGGAATGTGGGGTAAATTGGTCAATCCATAAAAAATACATACAGAATTAAAGCAACATTATTTTAGTACTTTTTTTTTACTAAATGTCTACCAATGCTTTTAGGGCGAAGCCTGTGCAGTTTACGATGGTTAGTCAAAACTATAACTTTCATCCCTTTCAAACATTTGCCCCCTAGACAAAACGCACGCTCTAGTAAAATTAGTTTTCCAATCAGAAGTACACAGCTTTAGTTTGTAAATCATCCAATTATGGCGCGAGCAACAATTCATCGGCCGCCATTACCAGTCAAACACCAATTTGACCTCGCACAAAACATCACGACAAACCGTTTAATTGACGATGGTTGTACAAACTACGACTTGTTCATACGAGTTGTTTTCAACGTTTTTAAATACGAATATGTTTTAAATATGGAATAGGATTTTGTTTTTGTGTTTTGATCTGATGTTGGTCTTAGATTTTTTGTCATGTTGTAGGTGCCCTAGGTAACTATTTATATTTTTAAGCAAATTCCACGTTGTAACTAACTTTATAATAATTTAACACCCACTTTTTAAATCTCAAACGCACCACTTCCTAAAAGCAATTAATACAGCCTACCTCCACCACACAAAGCAACACATTGAACAAAGCGAACCAATTAAAACTCCGCAATAAAAATCAATTGGATTCAATTACTCAAACCGCTCGTATACGCTGTCATCTTTCACCCTTCGACTATGAAATTCCCTTTAAATTGGATGTTGTGCAGTCGGCCGCCGATTCCGCTATCGTGGGCAAAGTTACCGAATTGGCGACCCTGTAATGACTACTAACTAGTCCAACGGGCAAGGCCATTTGTGGACGCGCAATGGCGTTCACGAGCCAATACCGAATAGGGTTGAACACGTAATTCGGTTTGCGGCCGCCCTTTGCTACGTGCTGTACAACTATTGTTTTGTTTGTTCATCCCTAATTAACGTTTGACATTTTGTGACACGTGCGTTAGTTGGGGTGTTTACGCGTGAAGTTTTGCTGTAGGGGTCACACGCAAATTGGTAGGGTTGAAGATGTACAATATTTAGCTGGATGTGAGATTGTATCAACTACTATGTTAAATAATTTAAAGTTAAAAAAAAAAAAGTAAAATAAGTATCGAACTGAATCAAATACAGTATATTTGCAGTTCAATTCCAAACTTAATTCACATGATTTCTTCTCCGATGCTCAAACTTTCTTTGTTTTAAAACTTACGCTATCACTCCTATCTATTAAGCTTCGTTATCTATCAAAAGTACGAAAGTTCGATACAAGTTAGAAGTATCTAAGTGCACCGCAGTTTGGAGGTCCCGGAGTTAGCCTTAACTTGGCGAAGTCTAAGATTTGCGGTGCATTGTCAAGTTGTAGCAAAGTTTCTCTGTCTAGTTTAGTATTGTTAGTGAGTTTTAACGAACACTTTTATTGTAACTTCTAAGTCAATTGAAGTAACTAGTAGAAGACACTCTAGAAGTTAGATGCGTAGTTTTTAAGAATACGAAATGTTATCACTGTGTTTTATTATACTCCAGACATGACAAATTGAATTCTACTAAATACACATCAATCTTAAAATAAACCCAATAAAATGTTAATCACCTTCAACAACTCCGAAACATGAGCCAACGCCATTAAACTATACATAGAACATGGTTATAAATATCCAATTATTTCCCCAATTATTTTGCAACACCAAAAATAGTGTCTCCAATATCGCGTTTCCTCATAACAAGTTCCGCCGAACACGTCGCCCCACATTTGCATATCACAAACGGGTTTAACGTCAATCCTTAATAACGCGGTCGAAATGAAAAACCGTAAAGGACCGTCAAGACCAGCCACTTCCCAAATTGCAGCGATATCAATAGGGAATCTCATAACCCGAAATTCCTTTGATAATAGCGATCCCATGTTTTTTGCGACGACGTTTAGGGCCTTGCCTTAATGTGGGTTTCCATTGACAACAGTTTTTTGTGTGGTCATGATTTATGTTCACTGCTCTGTTGGGGAAATATTTGAAAGTATTATATTGGTTACTACAGTGAAGCCAAGATTTGTAGTATACACAAGCATGAATGACAGTCTTCAGTTCGCTTTCAAAATTTTACTTGACTCGGTTTGCCTTAGTCCGCCTTTTTATTGCCGACTACTGTTTTGTTTAATGTTAAAAATCTATGATTTCTCCGAATCTTTCTAGTTTTTTTAACCAATCGTGTTTTTTTATCCTTATCATTTGTCCGTAGTCGTGAACAAGCTCCAAAATCTTCTACAGTTCTCTCATAAACTCATTCACATCAAAAAGTCGTATCGCCCCAACAATGGGCACACGCCAAGGGACAGGACGTTAAGAAAAGCCTCCATTGTGTCGACACATAATACTGCATTATTCAATTGCTACTAGTATATTGTTGGTCGGCAACGGGAACTATTGCTGCCATGTCCTTCCTATACGGACGTGGTATGTGTAATACAAAACATTTACAAGTGATAGCAACCCGTGAACACTGTTTATCATTAGGGTCACCAACTTTTAGGGCTGCCCGTTGCGATAAATCTAAGGACGGGAGGAAAGAAATTACCATAAAGTACTTTCAGCTCAAGGAAAGCTAAGAAAACGGTTTTTTGTCTAGATGACTGAAGAGATCTTAAGGGTTTCCTTGCTTTTAAAATGAGATAGAAGCTGTAGTGCTTGGAAAAGCCAACCAAATGTGAAATTACCTTTATTGATTTCTACCTTTGAAAACCAATTTATATACTTTTTGTATCATACATGTTTTCACTAACTTATACGAATTTTTAAACGGTTATAACAGTAAAGAACATTTAGAATAGATACATTAATCACCCAAAATTCTATGCTTCGTAAAGCAGTCCGCCAAAATTATACAATACCAATTCGTACGCGGGTTACTAGCATTAGTTTAAAATGTAAAGCTTAGCTTTCTCTTGTTGACGTATGACCAACACTTAACTTTATCAACTGTATCTTCGCACAGCCCTACTGTCATACCTATAGCAAATTATGTAGGTCTCCGCCCCCGACTTGACACCACATTCATACCAAGTACCTGTTTGTTTTCAACTCTCCATTAACATCCCCACAATGAATATTGTGCTGCTTTGTCCTCTAATGTAGGAACTTCACCCGTTTCTAGACATTCTTATACTAATTAGAACGGTGATAAAAGTCGGAGGAAGAAACTTGCAAACATTGCGCTTGAGTCGGGGTTGAGATGTAAAGAAAGTAGTTCAAGAGCTTTAGTGGATTTTGTTACTGTAGTAATAACTTTTTTAGTTCTGAGAGAGGTGGAAGAAAGAAGAAAAACTCAGTATTTTTTGTTTTTTTGTTGTTTACTTTTAACCTGCGATGATAAATCAAATTCCCTTTCAAGATAGTTCTTCGTTGATACTAATAATTGTATGCATGTTTATTATTATTTTACTTGAACTTAACTGGGAAAATTATCTGGTACCTATTCTTTGTTGTATTATCATATTATCTGACAAAAAATGTTTCCCAGTACTTTTCCGTTTAAAAAAAACATACCACTTACCCTTTATCGATATTGAATCTGACTTCACTTCTTCTACTACTTTTTTGTATAGTTGTAAACTGTCATTGTTTACATTAAAACCTTGTTCCAGTACCACCACACCAGCTGATCCTATACGACAAGTCCGGTCGCGATGTGTCCGGTGTGGTCGGACCTCTGGAGGAGGGCAATGAACTTGTGCTCATCTGCGAAGTAAGGGGAGGTAAGATCATTGAGTATTGGCTTTTATTGTTGTTTGATTATAGTGTAATTTTAATAGGTATAATCATTTCATTATCATTTTAGTTTCATTATTATTATTATTACATAATATAAATGAAATTAGATATTCGTGTGTAATTGAAGTTTTGTCCGCTGTCTCACCTAATCCACGTAATAGAATTTGATGCGGTTTCCGCCATCTTTTTGGTATTTATTTAACTTAAATTTGTAAACAAAGAACTTTCAGAAACAGTTTTTAAAGTTAGCCGAAATGTTGTGTTTCGTGAACAAGTTGGCTCAAATTTCACCATTACGAAGCGTGTGGTCGGGTCACTAGCTTTATACGTCTTCTCTGCAGAACTAAATCAAAACAATTAACTACTTTTGACTGCCGTAAAAATTCCCTACCAGTTAGACTAAAAATAGAACAAACACCTTCTAATTTTAGCACTTTGAAACCACTTTAAAACTTCGCTACCTTACCAGCTACAACAACTAATTACCCCCCTCGTAATAAATTGTCATCTATCCCCACCACATAAATCTCTGCTCTTAATCTACACACAGAGCCAATTAAGACACCTTTTCAAGCCAACGTACACTTGCCGATCAGTTTCCAGTAAACATAACCTAACTGTAACACTATCTACTAACTAACATAAATCGAGCTAAAGTAGAAGATGAGAAATTAAACCGATTACTTTGATATATAGTTGTTAAACTGTACGATAAGTCACTTGGGGTGGGGCGCCTTGAAATGGTGTAAGTTACCCTTTTAGAGGTGGAACGCGCTCAATCTTAAGATAGAACTAGTTTTGAGGTAGTGCAGGTGGAAGAAATTTGATGATCGCAATTAGGAATTGAAGTGGAGTTATGGATTTATCAAACACTTTAAAATTGTACTTTACCATTTTGGGTTTGAATTGAAATAAGAAAATTAAAACAATTGGACTAGGTAATACAAACAAACAGAATAAGCAAGGCCAATTGTTTGTTTAGGATCTACTTAAATTAAGGAGTAAGATAACCGGTGCATAGTACTTACATCGGCCCGGTTTATTTTAAGCATCTTTGACATTATTGTCAAGAAAGTAAAAAATAAAAAATATAGGCTAGGCCATCGCCCCTAGTGCTATAGCGTCAAATTTAGAAACTCTATTTTTGAAGAGTGCTAGATTGATATACCTTCGTATTGCAGACTTGATATTTATGAATTCATTAGCTGCACTTGCTGTTGTCTTGGCATAAACCTCAAATGGTTTACTTTCTTTATCCCTTTATTCCTTTGAATATGTTCAAGAAATTTAATAATGTGAAGCCAAGATTGTAAATGCATAAGCTTTGCAGTAACGTTTGCAACAATGAATGACTATAGAATGAATACCAATCACAATCATTAGTTTAGGTGAGAAATAAAAAGAAGAATTGCCGACAAAATGTGTATAAAATAGCGCGCCTGAAACCTCAAAACCTGCTGCTATAAATAGCGTCAAACATCAGGCTATGAAGTCAGCGATTCTTGCCAAACAGTGTATAATCCTATCCTGGTTAGAATTATACCGAAGCTTAAAGGATTAGCAGGTTGTCAGGGTAGGAGCTCGTGGTTGACTTAAGGGATCGCTGCCAGCGTCTTTGGTATAAGAAAACTGGTGTAAACTTGGTTAGGCGATTGTAAAAAAGGGTTTGAACAATTTTAAATGGTTCTGGGTTTTCTAACTCTTTGGTTTTTTGTAATTCTTTGGTTATATATAATAATATACAGGAATGTAGGTATAAGACATTCATGTAAATTATTATACATTCATCATTAATTAGGTTCTTACCTAGTCCATTGTATGATACCTATAAAACAAGTTTACAATTAGCTTAGAGCCACGCAGTGTTTGTCAGTCTGGACATTTATTTGTTTTTTTATTAATATTTTCAAAGTGAATAAAGTTTTTATTGAAAAATAATTATAAATAAATAAGAAATAGTTTTGCATATTACATGAAATATAATCCGTTTAAGTAACTTACTAATATTATAAACGTGAAAGTTTGTAAGTATGGATATATGTTTGTTGCTCTTTCACGTAAAAAGGATTTTGATGTGCTTAAACAATAATATAGCTTACACATCAAAATAATACATAAGCTACAATTTAAAAAGATATGGTTGGAAATGTCTTAAATATCAAAAAAGTAAGAAAAAATATTAGTTAAAATCTACCACCTGCGAGCTATTATGGCGTGCGCTGCCGAAACCGCTGGAGTTACATATATGTAATGAATGATGGAAATGTTTATCTTAAATAGTCCTCCAAATTGCTACGTTGTGATAAAAGGTTTCCATGCGGGCGAAGTCGCGTGCGGTCACTAGTATGTAAATATTTTCTATGGTATAAAATATTTTTGTACATTTTTAAAGAAAACATCCCATTCTGTCAATACTCTGTTAAAAAAAATTCAACACAATTCGTTTAGGGCCTCCTTTAATCTAAGTACCCAAAACATTATTAGAAAATTAAATTAAATTTCCAAAATAATCACAACCCTCTTCACATACAAAAGAGCAACATCGCCCCTCCAACTTTTGTTTTGTTATTATTTCCATATTAATTAATTAAATTTAAATTAACACATGTTTATCTCGAGAAAAACTTTATGCCTCCGTGTTTATGTTAAAATAACAAAATTTTACTAATTATGTAAAAACCACACCCGCTAAATGCTTGCGATGGGGTTTTAACTCGAATGAAACTCGACATTTCTTACGTCAACATTGTCTGAGTAACATTATTTTGTTTACACTTTGTTATTCGAGCTTAATAAAGATTTATAAGCTTTGTAACAAACAGATTATCTTGAAGTTAGATTATGTAAACGGAAAATAGGAGTTGCACGTAAAAATTTTTGGCGAGATTTAAAGATTATTACAATTTAAATGAATTCTTACGAGTATCTTAATTTCTGTTTAGTTTTTCTAATTGATCGGCAATATTTCATGAAAAAGTTGCCTGAATGCCATTAATAAGAAACGGCGAAAAAAGTTTTGTTCATGTTCATAAAAACAGCCTATCGACCGACAGACGGACAGCGAAGTTCTAGTAAAAGAGTCCCACTTTTACCCTTTCGATACAGAAACCTACAAAAATTACCAAAGGACATGAGCTAGTTTTTGTACCTACTTTAAGCAAGTTGATCGTAATAGAGATGTGAATTTCCATGATTACATTGCCTGCCACCGTTTCATAAATGTAAAACAAATGAATGATTATGCTTACACTTACGGCCAAAATCTATACCGGGTGTCCAGGAAACAATGGATAAGCTCTGAAGGGCTAATAGTAGAACTAAAGGCAAGCCTAAAAAATAATTGATAAAAAGTTTAACCCTTACACTGCTAGAAATATGGCGCTTTAAAAAAAAACTTCATATTTTTTTGACTGTGTTCATATTTTTACTCGTAACGAGGTCAAATCACTTAATAACATCATTATTTCTGTGCTAAAATAATTAATATTAACCGCATCAGCGAATAACTATCAAATAAAATAGCTAACTAAAGTATTTTTCTCAAAAAATAATGTTAAACTTTTGATTTGTGTAAAATTTCTGAAGAAATATTTTTGATGCGAAACTTTGAACAGCTCTGGTGTAAAAAAATAATATGAAAGCAACAGTGACCAATGATTTCAAAATATTCCTGGTTAAATAACGTTTTTAAAAAGATGTAATATGTCGTTATTGTAATGAAAAAATATTGAACTAATGGTATTAGTGTGTAAAATGGGAAAATTATTTAGTTCTAGCAAAATTAAAAAAATACAATAAAACTAAAGAAATATGATTTTCAATTGATATTAATGGCAAACACATTGGAATAATTGAGAGCAACTGTTCAAATTGTCTGTCCCCATCCTGATGCAGGCCCTACAACTACGAATAAAGGATCTTCAAAAAAATCGCAAGTGTCGTCGATCATTGATTGCAGCGGCCTGAACACGAGCTCGTAGATCTTCTAATGAAGTTACTGGTTGCCGGTAAAACTCTTCCTTAAAATACCCCCAGTAAAAAAGTCCAAAGCGTTTAGGTTTAGGCGGCCTACCTACCTGTTAGGGTAGGTTTCGTCAATTATGCACATAATGCAACAGCATAGTGTGCTAGACAGCCTTCATTTTGCCAATATGTGTCGCGAAGCTCTTCGGACACGTCTATCAATAAATTGGGTAAGTCATCTTGAAGAAAATTTGGATCACTTTCTCCTGTTAAGTTGATTTCTTTGAAGATCCTTCATTCATAGATGTAGGGCCTGCATCAGGATGGGGACAGACAATTTGAACAGTTGCTCTCAATTATTCCAATGTGTTTGCCATTAATATCAATTGAAAATCATATTTCTTTAGTTTTATTGTATTTTTTTAATTTTGCTAGAACTAAATAATTTTCCCATTTTACACACTAATACCATTAGTTCAATATTTTTTAATTACAATAACGACATATTACATCTTTTTAAAAACGTTATTAAACCAGGAATATTTTGAAATCATTGGTCACTGTTGCTTTCATATTATTTTTTTACACCAGAGCTGTTCAAAGTTTCGCATCAAAAATATTTCTTCAGAAATTTTACACAAATCAAAAGTTTAACATTATTTTTTGAGAAAAATACTTTAGTTAGCTATTTTATTTGATAGTTATTCGCTGATGCGGTTAATATTAATTATTTTAGCACAGAAATAATGATGTTATTAAGTGATTTGACCTCATTACGAGTAAAAATATGAACACAGTCAAAAAAATATGAAGTTTTTTTTTAAAGCGCCATATTTCTAACAGTGTAAGGGTTATTCTTTTTATCAATTATTTTTTAGGCTTGCCTTTAGTTCTACTATTAGCCCTTCAGAGCTTATCCATTGTTTCCTGGACACCCTGTATAATCTTTGACGCCTTGTTATTTGTGTAACAACGGTAACTAATATCTATGTTTTTGCGTCTCAATAAACTATGGTACCTAGATAGCTGTTGATATGGAAATGACAGAAACACGTCACAAAAAACAAACTAGCAGTTTCCAATTACCAAGGTTTTAACTATAGTAGAATATTGAGATTGGCAGTAAGGGATTCCGTTTCCTACATTCATTGACAATGATCTATTTCGTGTAATTTCACTTTTGGACACTGAGCCGACACTCTTGGTTTGTTAGATTCTGGTTAGATTCTATCTTACAAAAACGAATTCTAGCTAAAAAATTGACGTAACTAATATCGAATATATTAACTAAAATGTAGTAAAGCAAAGGTATCCGAACATACTCGTAGATATGAAACAAAAAGTTCCACTACGAGTAAGTTGATGTTAATTTATGCACGAAGATACTTTGAGTTAATAAACTTAAGTAGTCGAACAGAAAAACTAAGTTAGTCAAAACTTTGAGTTTAATTAATGTTGATTAAGTTAATTTGGACAAGTTTTCGACAGTTATTTACACAGATGAATGTGCTATTCAGGTTATGTTAATAAATCATTTTTGGTAAGTAAGCATTTTTGACGTTAGTTAAACAACTTCCAATAAACTAAACCTAAATACTTTTTAAATATTACTTATATTCTATATAGCACTCTAGATTAAGTTTAGCATTTTGCTATTAGTGACTAAATGACTAACAAAAAAACGCTCCCTTGTCGCTGGTCGAACGTTTGAAAAACGCTTACGCTCATAAAGCTAAATAATACCTAATAATAATTAATCTCCAGACTGACACACCAATTATGTGGCCCTAAAGTAATTTGCAGTAAGAACTTGAGTTATAGGCACCACATAATGGACTAGGGGAGAATCAAGTTACACCCAGACATGAGTTAATATCGAAAAACCATTTTTACGAAATTGGCCCGACCCGGGGATCGAACCCGGAACCATCCGCTTAGCAGTCCGGTATATATATCGCTGCACCACAGATAAATCTCAAAGCAATGTGTGTAACTGTGTAACCTTCATAGTTAATTCAAACAACGTTTGTATAAAAGCTATTTTAACAAGTAATTTATATGAGACACAACCTACTTAGTATTTTCAGCGTAATTAGAGCATGAAAGTGAAAATACTTTAATACCAACCTAATTGAACTAAATCAAAAACGTAATAAACCAACAGAATCAAGAATAACAATATCAACCTGTCTTATTGAATTAATAAATATTAAAACAATGAAAAACTCATTTAATAAAGTCAGTCTTAACTCTTAAACATAAATTACTCTGTCAGGCTTGATTTAATATTTCGTGAATAGTAATATTACAAAATTATGCGGAATATATTTAAAGATTCATTTAAACAAAGTTGCGGAAGCATGCCGCTCGGTTTGTAAATCTGAAAAGTCAGCTTCCTGAGTTTAAAATACGAACGGTGTTATTTCAAAAAGTGAACTTTTTTACTTTATTTTTATTTCAAATATTTTATTAAAGGTGCTAAAGTATTATCTTAGATTTTTGCCGCCGGTTTTTGAATTGTGAGTTGAGGTTTAGCACCATTTAAGTACGATATTTGAGTAATTGAGTTAATACTTAGTACTGCAACTTAACATATGCCGGGTTCTTTGCCGGAAAGTTCCAAGTTTGATATCCGAAACCTACCAAATTAGGACATGATGACAAAAGCAACGCGTATGCGTGGAGTCATACTCTAGTCCATTTTGCGTTACAAATAATACTTTTTAAGTATTACTAATATTCTCTTAGCTATTAAGGTAGTGGCCAACATAATGTTATCATTTAAATAACCTTAGGTACTTAAGAAGCTTAGCAGGTGAAATAAGCGTTTAGCAAGACGCTCCTGCCCGTCCCTTGATTAGAACTTTCTGTAGCGCCTCTTACAATATACACTGGTCTAAATTAACTACATTTCAATATCGGAATCCCCACCATATTCTCCTCCTTATATTTATTGTACACCAGAAATATATACAGAAATGGTAAATTATAAAAATAAAAGTACAATTAGGCGGCCTTATCACCAGTAAGCGAACCTTATCCTTATAATTCACTAGCGACCCGCCCACGCTTCGCAATGGTGTAATTTTGGCCGACTTGCTCACAAACAACGAATTTTAGCTAATTAAAAAAAACTTTTTGTGATTATTCTTTATTTACAAATTGAAATCATAAAATTACTTACATGATGGTGAAACCCACATTCAAATCCGCCTACTGGTTTAGAAGGAGATAGCTGACAAACAAACAAACAGACACATGAGCGGCTTAGATTTATACTATGTAATGAATCATCACCTACACACATAAGCTAGTCATATTAAGTCATAGTTACAAAACAAAAAACCATCATCTTTCTACCCCAGGTCGCCCAGCCCCCACGGTAGTGTGGGTGATCGACGGGACCCCCGCGTCCCAATACATCGGAGAGAAGACTGACACGCACGTGGTGGTGAACCGGCTGGAACTGCCCCACGTGAAGAGGAGCCACTTGAACACAACCTTCAAATGCAGGGCGTCGAACACCAACCTCGTCAGCCCGCAGGAGAAGACTGTTAGGCTTGAGATGAATCGTAAGTGATTTGGGATTTTCTTTTTGCATGAAAAATTTTCCAGCTAAATTGCTTTTCCCGTGGACAAGTCTCATGAAAATCCATTCAAACGTTCTTGCTTTCAACTTCTTCAACTGTGCTTGAAGAAGTAAGAAAAATACACGATATTAGTAAAACTTACTTTTAAGCCTTTATATTAATAATTCTAACAACTGATCAGTGTCTTTGAATATTTTACAACGAGATTAGACAAGATATATAAGAATAGATATTAATTCAACCTTCAAACCTTAATAAAATTAAAAATCTAGAGATCTTTATTATACAGGGTCTGTCGTAATGAATGGATAACCCGTTACCTACAGTTGATCCGGATGTGAGGCTATAAGAAAATTGTGTTTTCTTGCCAGGGTTGTCAACCATAAGAAAATGGCGTAGACTTTTAAACTTTTTTATAAATTTCGCTATTTTTTTCATTTATTCCGCTGCCATTTCTTCAAATTTGATGTATTTGTATAATTATTTTAGTATTATACTGCTGAAGACGTGTATTATGTAATTTAAATACATTTTAGGTGTTATTCACGTTGAACATTATAAAAATACTCACTTTAAGAAAAATATTTCCAATTTTTTTTCTTTATGTCAACTTTTGATCATCTCCTGTGGAAAAAAAAAGTATGACGTTATAGCTGCCCATGATCTCAATAAATTGTCTAGTATGTGTAGATTCTAAAAAGGTATAACGATGTGTACTTTACAAGCAACATTAAGTTACAGGAGCGAGAACACTAATCAAGGTCGGAATTTTTATTTTTCATGTTATGTTATAAATGGTTGTAAAACTTCGTCATAATGATTTTATTCTATCAAGATACTTTGCACAAACACTATCGGGCCACTAATAGGATATTCAGAAGAAAACCCGGTTGTTTTTGGGAAAAAAATAACATTACTTCACGATAATAATGTAATGAATTTGTACAAATGAAAATTGTGCTCTAATAGTTACATGCGACAAACATGTTGCGACAAGTTTATTCGAAATTGAAACGGATTTAAAAAATCGAACAAAGACCGCATTAACAAGAAAACTGGAAAAAATTAGAAGGAAATCGTCCTTCCATAAATGCATTGTGCACTTTAATGAACACACGGTAATCAGGATGTCGCACATTTGGATATCTTACACGATAAACACTAGAAGCTCTATTGGTGCTGCCATTACATACACCGTAAATGTAATGCATGTTCGCGTATTAGGCCGGCGTATACTGTTGCGGCATGATACAAAAACTTTTCCAAAACAACAAGTTCAATCGATAGCACAACACAATGTCCGTAAATGTGAGCAAAGTCATCAGTATCACCACGTTATCAAGTCCAAATCACAAGGAAAATCATAGTCAAATATTAGAAAGCAGTAACAAATTGACGAAAATAGTGGCCCCGATTCTCAAAACACTCTCTAAAACTAAATTAAAAATATCGCTGTCACTTTCTCATGCTTCGTATTAGAACAAGACAGGTACATTGGTCTCACTAAATTTAGTCCACATCATTGTGGAATTGAACGAAATGCGCTGAGGACTAGCCTAAAATTGCCTTCGCCGTGTCATATTGCACGTACATTTTAGTTTGACAGGACTAAAATGATTACCTGTCTCTGTCTTATTGATGTGTAAGTGACAGCGATAGTTTTAGTTTAGTTTAGAGAGTGTTTTCAGAATCGGGGCCAATGTGAACAAAAGGACATGCGATGGTCAAAATCACACTGATGTGATGAGTACCCTTTTCTTTGTAATGCGGTCTTGTTCGATTTTTAAAATCCGTTTCAATTTCGAATAAACTTGTCGAAACATGTTTGTCGCATGTAACTATTAGAGCACAACAATTTTCATTTGTACATTTTCATTACATTATTATCGTGAAGTAATGTTATTTTTTTCCCAAAAACAACCGGGTTTTCTTCTGAATATCCTATTAGTGGCCCGATAGTGTTTGTGCAAAGTATCTTGATAGAATAAAATCATTATGACGAAGTTTTACAACCATTTATAACATAACATGAAAAATAAAAATTCCGACCTTGATTAGTGTTCTCGCTCCTGTAACTTAATGTTGCTTGTAAAGTACACATCGTTATACCTTTTTAGAATCTACACATACTAGACAATTTATTGAGATCATGGGCAGCTATAACGTCATACTTTTTTTTTCCACAGGAGATGATCAAAAGTTGACATAAAGAAAAAAAATTGGAAATATTTTTCTTAAAATGAGTATTTTGATAATGTTCAAAGTGAATAACACCTAAAACTGTATTTAAATTACATAATACACGTCTTCAGCAGTATAATACTAAAAGAATTATACAAATACATCAAAATTTGAAGAAATGGCAGCGGAATAAATGAAAAAAATAGCGAAATTTATAAAAAAGTTTAAAAGTCTACGCCATTTTCTTATGGTTGACAACCCAGGCAAGAAGACACCATTTTCTTATAGCCTCACATCCGGATCAACTGTAGGTAACGGGTTATCCATTCATTACGACAGACCCTGTATACAAATCATTTCACTGCCCCGAAAATCTCACACCAAAAACTGCCTTATTTGCAGTAAACGCTTCCGTTTTGAGTATTCTCTTTAATTTACTTCGCAATTTCCCAAGTCGCACCTTGCAACGGTCGTTGGGTACGGAACACCTCCTCTCCGTATTTGGTACACTGGACACTTGCTGCTTTAATTTAACTGAACTTAAGTACCAAAAATCCTCAAGCTTTAAAAACATTAACAACTTCTTTAGAAACTTTAAAATTTTTACTAAAAATTAAACTCATTTTAATGGGTTTTACGCGTTTATTATTTTTGATAATCCGACGTTGTTTCGACATTTTTGCAAATGCCGTGGTCACGGGTAGACTGAGATGTTTGATGTCTACATAGGGTATAGTAAAAAACGATTTTCGAATTCACCGTCATCTGTTCCGCAATTATCTCGCATAATTTCCCGGGTTTATACAATAGGCACTGACGGAGTCTTGATTTTTCTGCTTTTTTATATAAATTTTACTCCAAAAATAGGTGACGTTCATTTAATTTTGATACAGACATAAAGTTAAGATAACGTATAGAAATAAAATGTTTATTATCATATCAATCGAATATTAATTAAAACGTTTTATCAGAAAATACAAGTTAAAATATAATAGAATTTGAAGCATAGTAATATTTGATGCGTAAAATATTAATAATTTTATTAAAACTGCTTTGGAGATCTTTAAAATTTCAATGGTATTAAATAATTTCGTATTATATTTAAATAATTTCGTATCTCAATCTTTAAGTCTAGATTGTTTATCAGTTTATTCTACAATAACAAATTCGAAATATAATTATGAAAATGTTTCTTCAAGGAATATTACGTTAATTTATACAAATAGGCTTTGTATTAAAAAAGTCATTTTGGGATAAGACACTATTCTATCTCAAAACAGTTTCTTTTATCAATTATAAGATTTCGACAATTCGTAACGTAAGATGTTTTAATAGAATTCTTCATTGAAATTCTAAAAATAATCAAGTTACTACCACTGACGTCTTATCTCTTTAATTCCACTTATTTATATTGTTATTGTTAGAGTCATCGGAAGGTCTTTAAAAAAACATTTTTTCTGAGTTTTTCCCATATCCTTATTGTTCCTTCGGCAGTTCGAATATGTATTTTAACCACTTTTTCAGTGCGTCCAAACCACGTGGAGATCCTGAACAAGCCTTCGTCTCTGTCTTCGGAGCGGTATATAAACCTGACGTGCGTGGCCGAGGGAAGCCGGCCGCCGGCGCAGCTTACCTGGTACAACGATAACAGGAAGTTCACCAGGGGAAAGGTCAGTGACCCCACCTATACATGTAATAATAACAATAACCTGGTTAACTACCAAGCTAAGTTTGCACATCGTTGGAATGTGGCGTAGTCGACGCGAGGTGCAGTTATACAGGGTTATTTCTAATTAGCGCATCACCTCTTGTAGGCAGCTTTTCTACATCAAACCCAACAACATTTAACCAACGAATAATTAAAATTAATATTAAAAAAAAAATAGTTTTTCCATACAAATTAATTAGGTGCATCTAAACGGTACAATACTCTACGCGCGCGCAACTGGCGTGGCAGGCGCGCGGGCGACGGGGGGGGGCGACCGGTTTAGGAACATCTTACAAAATACAGAGTTATAAATAACAGAGCGCGCAAATTTATTTTATTTTTTTTGTTTTTGTGTTAATTATCAAGTTTTGCAAAAAGTCGTAGAACAAATGTTATTGGGATTGATGTAAGGAAGCCGCCTGCAAGAGGTGATGCGCTAATTAAAAATAACCCTGTATATACACCCTACTAATTAAGCAGGCGTCTTTCTCAAAAAGCAACAGTGATGTGATAAAACAAAGAAGCATCGAATGCGGCTACACTAAAGTTGCTTTTGCCGAAAGTGCTTTTAAAAAAATTTTGGTGTTGGAGAATACTTCAACGTAATAAGAATCTTCTTAATTCTAACACCTAGTGTTTTTTTTCTGTTAGAGTTCAGCAAAAAAAAAGCCTAACAATATTTTTATGAGTTTTTACTCACGCTATTCATTGATCAGAATATTCCCTTCTAACAACAATACCACAGTTTTCCTCGAAAATTTGTCTACAGTCATGGTTTCCTTATCCCGAATTCCTTATTACCTAGATATCAGAGTCAATGAACGAGACCTGGGTGAGCAGCAGCGTGCAGTTCCTGCCCAGGCCTGAAGATGACGGAGTCCAGCTGAAGTGTGTCGCAGATAATAGTGCTTTACCTGGTCACACTTTGGAAGACTCTATCAAACTTGATGTCGTATGTAAGTCCTCTTCTGACAAATGACTAAGTTATTGTTTATGGTGAAAAGTGCTAATTGGTAGTGGTAGTAAAGTAAGAGAATAAGATTTATAGGTCTGGTGTTTGTGTGATCTACGATCAACAGAACTGCCTGATGATAACTTGACCCGAAGAGTGGGTATCACTAGATGTAATACAAAAAGTGATGATTGAAATTGCCTTCTAAAGAACGTAGGAGTTCGGAATAATCTATTTCTAGCTAGATTGACCACTGCCAATATCATTGCCTAGAAAAGGGTTTATAAATGTAAAAAATGGTAAAATACGTCTGTAAAGAAAGGTTTACTATAAATTGTTTTGATTACATCGCATATTAAAAACAGGCCCTATATATCATACTCAGATGTGTCGTTACTTAGCTTTAACAAACTTCGCATTCTTACCAATTTATGCATGCAGATGGCAACCAAAACATCTAATAAATAACACAATACTTAACATAGTAATCTAAATCCTATTAGTTTGTAATAAGGTCTGCATTTCAATGCACCCAACCTCAATATGCACGGTACATAGATACCCTCTAATTATGCAAGTTAAATACTCAGTACCTGTAAAAGCATTCCAAAGTAGGCAGCCAGTTAATAAATAAAACATGACGCCAGGCCTACTTACACAAACAAAATACTTAAGAAGTTTCCAACACAAATTATAACTTGGAAAATTTGACGAAGAAAAAGTGATGGAAAATGGAGAGGGAAAAATGAAAGATATATTTAGGCTGTTGCTAATTATTGTGAACGTGTGTTATTGATTCGTAATTAGCGATGGAAAGGAAGGAACCGTGTCAATTATCTTTTATTAGTAGGTATTAATATCTTAAGTATAGAGTAGGTGGTAATTCCATCGCTGTAAACATATTTTTTTAAATTTACTTTTAATTTCACCTAAAAAAAAAGCTATATATATTGTGCAAAAAAGTGTTCCAACAAGAATATTTGAGTAAAAATAGTTTTTAAACACCAACATAAATTTATGCCTTCATAAAAATGACTGTGAATCGTGTCTTACACTGGTTTTATTTACCTTAATAAAACAAGGGGTTTCTCCTAAAAAGGTGGTCTATGTCAGTGCATAGTAACACACAAAGTCATTTCATTATTGGACTGTTAGTTAACGAGGTACGCTTTATCGTATATTTATTCAAAGCTTAGGTCCTGACAAACGTAAAAATAATGAAGATAAATATAAGACGTCACTTTTGATCACTTCATCATTACAGAAGAAAACCCACCTATTAAGTGAACGAAACAAACAGAATCTTCCGAAACCTCTTAAAATTACCAAAATCAAGTGATAACAAACAGCGAGAGAAGTAATTTAACCAAACAGTCTAAGATAAACGTCTTGAGCGACTCATTTCGCACTTGTTCATTCACTAAGAACCATTAGGTAAACGAATATTGTTACAAAATAAGCAATAAAGGAGCTTGGCAACACCAGTTTGCGATAAAGACGATTGTTCACTTATCTTACAGGGTCTCGTATCTTACAGACTCTCGTCAGTTTATCTAACAGAGACTCGACAATTCGCAAACACGTTTCGACGAGTCAGCTGTTTTATTCGAAGCGGTATAATTTATTCAAGGTCAAATCCTTGTTTCTCTTTCTCGTCTGTTTCTTGGCTTTGGATTGAAATCGTAGTAAAATAAGCAAAATCTGAAGCTGCGGAAATTCTTTTCGCAAATTCAGAACTTGAAAACACTTGTTAGATTGTTGAGTAATTAAATTTGTTAAAATGTAGTTGTTTTTTTTTTGTCTCGTTTTATTTGTCTTGCGTATAGTGTAAACGAGCTTTACATCGTTCAACTTAATTGTCATTGCTTCTTAAACACCCTGTGTGTATGTATACGGCTTAACGTAAAATGTTCCCAACAATCTTGGGAACGCTGATAAAATAAAATTAACCTAATGTGTTCTATATTTTCTTATGAGAACCAAATTTTAATATTCATAAAGAGGAAGAACCAAAGTTCGTTATATTTCTTGATCAAATATGACATTGTATAATAAATATGCAAATATTAGTTTTTCTAGTAGGTACGACACGTTTTTAGATATTGCAAAAACCCAATTTATGGTTAGTATTTAGAATTAATATAAAGATTAGAAAATTTGTGTGATCAATTAAAAACTGAATTTAAAACGTTTTCTTACTATGATGCCTCGACTTACGGGAGGCACCGTAAAATTAAACGTCATTTCCTAAAATGACCTCTGATAGGTATTTTTGGAGAATATCGTAATTCTGCACCTTAGTAACTTTTTTTTTTTTTTTTTTTCATTTATTTGCTTAAAAGTGTACTAATTACATGATTTATTTGGTAATGTCTACAAAGCTCATATGAACTTGTCGGAGACATTGATTTTAAAAGATAACTTAACTTAACTTAACTAAATTAAATTATAACACATTTCTTAAATATTTAAATATACAAATCAATAAAACACAACGCAGGTATCAAACAAAGTGTAGGTATAACTACTTATAATTTTGACAAGACAACTTAAGTGTATACATTTAAGTTGACCAACTATTTTTGCTCGCCTCATTAGGTACATGAAAAGTAAATGTGAAACCGTCTGTACCTAGAGAGTGTACATTCATAACCTTTTGCAACAGAACTCGAAACGTCGTCACTGTTGCTTTAATTCATTTATTTTATTCTCTCTCGTTTTCTTGAAAGTGTATTTTCTTTAAAGCATTCGTTAGCAGCGAAGTTCTATAGCCTCGAGTTGATTACACGTTGCCGTACCGTATCGTACCGTATCGTGCTATATCGTACCGAGTCGTACGGTATCGTTCCGTATTGTACAGTCGGCCAAAAAAGTTGATGAACAATTAAAAAGTACAAAACACCTCAAAACCAGTTAGCAACCTATTAAACGCTTGTTATGAACGTTATTAATTAAGTTTTCTTTTACACTGTTGTCACAAAGATTTGTGATTCCCTAGCTGATCTTCTAAACTTTTAATTCTGTTCAGCGACTATTGCGGCTGAATGTACCTATAGCTTTGTACCGTAACCTGGAAATCTTTGAGGCAAAGACATGCTACTTTCTGGAGACAGTTTAACCTGGTGGCTTAGAAGGATGGGAAGCCTTAGACAATAGTGCAAAGTAGTCTAGACAAAGATATTTCAAAATATCAACTATTTATATAAACTATTCTATAGATTAACGTTAAATATGTGTATTTGAGTTGTAAGGAAAACACCATATTTACCTGTAAAATAAAATGCATTTATATTTTGTTATTTGGTATATAGCATTAAAGTTAATTAATTCAAGCGATTAAAACATGCTTTTACATCTTAACAAGCTTTGTTCTTCTACACATAACGTTTTTTTGTAATGTCTTTTTTACTTATATTTGTATAATTGTCATTAATTTATCAATTTCGGTTACCTACGGCATCTGCATCATATTTGTTCGGCGACCTCAGTCGACTTGTTTCCAACTAATTCCGTCTAATTTAGTCTGCGGCGAGAAGCTAATGTCGGAGCTTTCGGCCCTGTGATGCTCCGTGTCTGAAGGATTATTGCGGCTTCTAATATCTTAAGGCTTCTGTGTACTACTTGGTTTACGCTGCGGTTTCAAAGTGGGATATTGAAGTTTCTTTGATGATTTTTAGACATAATTTTGTTTTAACAAATTAAATACTATGAAATGTAGACTTTAAAGAGAGTCTTCGTTTTGTGGTTAATTGGCGACTAGTGGCCACCCGCGACTCCGTTCGCGTGGAATTCGGTTTCCCGTGGGAATGATATAACTTTGGTGTTTCTATAACGGTTATACAGACAGACAGACAGACTGACAGCCAGACAGACAGACAGATAGATTGCATTGATTTGCATTTTTGGCATCAGTATCGATCCCTAATCACTCCCTGATAGTTATTTTGGAAATATTTTTCATGTACAGAATTGACCTCTCTACAGATTTATTATAAGTACAGATATTGTATTGGCGTCAAAAGAATACTGCTGTCAGATTTACATTTTACTCTACACTGTCTGATAGTTCACTTATAACCCACGGGGTAATAGCCCACGATTAATACCAATTAAGGTTATTTGAATCTGAGTATAACATAATTATTTTTCTCGTGAGATGAGTATGCCATTGCAGCATAGTGCACCATTAAATAGCATGCTCATAAGGTACGTTTATGTATATCCTGGATAGCTATAAAGCATGACATATCCTCACGTATATTATGTTCTAAGAGCATTCAGAAGACGGGCTGTTTTAAAGCACCAAATAACTTCGCATGCAATTAAATAAAATATTGGCTAATGCACGGTTTTTGAGGTAGGATTTTCCCCAGTATAAGATTAGAAGGATGTTTAAAATTGAAGCTACGTGTCCAATAAATGCCTGCTCAATAATTATACAAAAAGTGTTTACATTTGCACTTTAGGAAATCTCCTCAGAAAAAACATGCCTTGCAGATTTGTTGAATCAGTGGTTTTTAATGTTGTGTACTGTTTATTCGTTGTCTTACTTTATAAATTTCAGAAAAAAAGCAATAAAAATACAAAAGACATCTTTTCACAAAAAAGTACTTCTGGATCATATGATAAAACTAAAAAAATAAGATTTTTATTTGATTTTTTCTGTGTTTTGGTATTTTGCATTGCTCTTTCTTGCCCTTATCATCCTCAGCCTGCATTCGATTTGGTGTGTTCTGGATAACATTTTTGATGTCGACTTGCATCCCATGCTATCCGTGCTTCGTTCTTCTGTTACGCAAGACTCCATGCAAGCTCACAGTTTGTGTTATGTTGTTGGATAAATACTGTTCCTCTCGTCTCTCCACGCTTATCACGCTTCAGCTCCTAATAGATTCTACACTCACCTGTAAACAAAACATTGGCCCATTGTTCATGGGTAAAGATGGGTCACCTCCGCCAAATCGAATGTCAATTGTTCAAAATCTCGAATAGTTATAAAATCGAAAGCTCAATACATCGAATGGTTGATTTTTCAAAATGTATTTTTTTTACAATTTTTGTCTGGCTGTCTGTTCCGGCCAATCTTTGGAACGGCTGAACCGATTTTGACGGGACTTTCACTGGCAGGTAGCTGATGTAATAAGGAGTAACTAAGGCTATAAAAATACATTTCAAATCAACCATTCGATGTATTGAGCTTTCGATTTTATAACTATTCGAGATTTTGAACGTTCTACCATTTAAAAATTAGATATTTTGAACGTTCAAGCATTTGTAAATTCGACATTTTGAACGTTCGATGTGTTGACTTTTCGGTTAATAGTGTTCGACCATTTGATATTCGATCAATTGACATTCTATTTGGCGGAGGTGACCCGGTAAAAGATACCATATTCTCGTGCGAATTGAAGCCGACATACTCTATGCTGGATGAGAAGTTCAGGACCTCGTGCAGGTCTACAAGCTCTGAGATACGCTTCTTGCATGTGTCGTCTTATCGTGTACTCACTCACGTTGACAATTCTTACGATTTGAAGTCGCTGCCTGATCTCAACTGTGGTTGTGGGGTACCGACTTCGTAAGATTCCCAGTACAATAAATCGGTCGTCGCGAGCTGCTTTGATCTTTTACCTCCACTTCTGAACTGCGAGAATTGCGATCAGTCTCTTGGAACCATCGAAGGGCATACAGCGATGATGAACAACGGTATATGAAGCATATTAGCAACTTCAAGTTGACCCATCCATAGTATAACAACTTCCGTACGTAAATTAGGATCTTTTCTCTTGTTGCAATTGGTAATTATTGAGATAAATAAACGAGGCACATTAAAATAACAACGAAAATCAGTCTGCATACTGCGTATAATTTTGTTTCTCTTAAAATGGCCGACAAAATAAATCAATCAATCAATGCCCATAGTTTGACATTACAATACTAACGTTGACATTTGACATTGACATACCCGATATTTAACATATAGAGCGGTCATAGCCACGACTTTTGCAAGTTGTTCTGGAGTCAAGGTCATGTTTATTAACACAATAAACTACCAAAAACTAACCGCCACCAAATAAAACAAACGGAACCATAATTTAAACAAGAAAAATAACATTTTAGAGAAAAAATACGAGAGTGCGTCAATGACGCATAATGCGATTGATAGGTAAATCTCATAACTACTGTCAGAACTAACATTGAAATGACCAACTATCCACAAAATTATGAGAAAACTATATTTGGAATTTACCGACATAAACGTTGAAACTAGAAAATAGCGCAAAATTAACTTATTCCCTTTTAAGTGCCTGGCCAAGTTTCCGTGCCGCTCAGTGTAGTTATTATAGGTGTTATGGTAAAAATATTCGTCTTCGCCGCTGTGTTGTTAAATAAATGTACCTAATACAAAAAATATGCAAAACATTCATTTTGACAAACCAAAGGTTTCAAATCAAAATAAACCAACTTTCCACTACATAATCTCACATGATTAAATATTCTATACAAACCTTAATTCTCATGCCTTAGACCAGGTTACGTAAGTTTACCCGAAAATCAAGCCCCGTAGTCAGGAGGAAGCAAAGTTGTCGTCAATCGATCGACTACCTAAAACCAAACTAAGCTCCAACTAGTTACTTATGTACGACACACTCTGCTTATGACGCCAAATGTGGCAAGGATCGTGCCCTCGTCAGCGAATTGGGCCAAATCTCCACATGTTTTGGCCCAAATCTTCCCAATTTGCTAGCAAATCTACCTTCGATAAACAAAATGGTTTGACACAAAACCTTGCCCGTTCCACTTTCGAATCACGTCGCCTGATGGAATAAAATCTTTTTTTTAATCAACTGCCAGTGGCCTCAAAGGACCAAATTAGTCTCTCAACTGACCGGACGTTAACAGCTCAAGCGCAACAAACACTAAGTTTGAATTAGCTTTAGTTCTCCGGCGGCCATCATGTACTTTTCCTAGGAAAGTACGGAACGGGTAATGTCTTCTGTTAGGAAACTGTTAGACGAGCTCCAGTGTTGCTAAATATTGGAACATAATGTCTAGAATGATTAAGACATACTGGAATGTTCCTGATGGTTATTTAATTACAAAGCTATAAGGCTAATAAAAGCTCCTTGGGTTATTTCCAGAAAGGTAGTTTTATGATGGCAAGAATCGAAAGCGAAGGTAATTGATTGCTTTTCATAGATTTCAATTTCGAACATTGAATTTAACTACAATATCCTCCGTCATATATTTCGCATAAAGCAATAACGGTTTCGCAACATGCCGCGAAATAACCAATAGCAGAAAATCACCTATTGGCGTGCGAAACAGCTATATTGGTTATTTACCGGTATTTTGTATTTCGTTTTCAATCAGACTTGCCGTTGTTGAAGCGAAAAGAAAGACGCTGACTCTATTACGGAGAAGGAAATTAATTTCCAAATATAATATATAAAATAACGTTATTTAGTTACGCCCAGTGGAGCGATTCGTATTTAAGGAATTCGTTGCTTCTGCAAATGATTTAAATGGAGATTCGAAATGCTTATTTAGGAGTGACTGATACGACGGATCAAACAACGGGGTTGAGTTCGTGTTTTAAATAATTGACAATTAATAAATTGAATGAAGAGAAAATGTTGTTTATTATGGTATGTGAAATAGGTATTTCAATTCACTTTAGCCTTTTGGTATTTTCAATAATTTTGTGACCGCAGCAGTTTTTGTGAATAATTTATCGCATTCATTAATTTTGTGATTGATTTTAAATAACAAATTTTATTAAATGGCCATGGAATAATAAATGGTTAAAAATGAGCCTTTGGATTGTTTTCATTTAGAATTAAGACACATAAATGTCACAAATTGAATATTGACTATAATTTAACGATTTTACTAACCCTGCATAGATTTCATTTTAAATCTAATTATTATAATAATTACTTTTTCAGATTTTTTATAGAAAACTTAGTACCACAATTGTCCATACATACAACAAAAAGTTAAATCAAGGTCTGTATTTAGAAGATCAATAGTAAAAAGTAATCTTGAAGTGATTCCAAGGCATTTCGGAATTCATCCCTTTGTTTCAACTTCTGATTGGTATATATAAAATGGATTTCCAGAAGGGTGCGACCAGAAACTTGAGTTATTTTACTAAATAAAGTCGTAATTTTAAACCCTCACAGTTGCGGCGGCGAAATTGTAATTGTGTGCTCGAAGTAATGGCATTTTAATTTGTACGCATTGTTTTGGAAACGGCTGATTCAAATATCAGTTTTGGTTTTTTATTTATGACGATTCTTGTTCCCAGTCAGGTAATGGACAGTAACGAAAGCTGTTACGCAGATTTAAAGAGAAAATGTGGATTTCAACAAACTTTTTTTAAATACCTTATTATTAACGGCTTTAACAATATATTTATGAAGAATAATTCACTGATGATCAAAAAATCAAATTTTACCACTGGTATCAAAGAATCATCATGTTAACAAGGTACCATAATAAACAATATTGTCTAAAGAAAACCCTAGATCCTTCAGAGGTCAAAGTTGTAATCTAGTGGATATCCAACGTAGCGTAACGCAGACCAAAGTTTAAACTTGTTTGAAGGGCAGTTGGCCAGCTTTAAACTAGTACGAACCGGATCAATAGTGCTTTTACCTGACTTTAGCAGATATACACGAGTTTGGAAACTACCCAAATTACTGGAAAAGCTGTACAAAATGAGGGATAAACATGTAAAAATGAGTTGGCGGGCAGATACAGGAAAGTTGGATGAGTTGGATGTAATTGCTGTATTTTGTTAAATTGCTGAGATAAAGGTGAACGTGATTTGAAGTTTATTCCGGCTTTGGCTGGTTTGAGGTAGGACTGACATGATTATGTTAACAAAGGGAGCGTATCAATTTATTTCAAAAAAGCCGTGCTGTACCTTTTACTCATTAAAGAAAGTTTTGTTAATATGAAACAGCAATGAGCCGAACTAGCGTCCTAATTACATAAGTTCTCACAGAAGAATGTTTTAATTTGTATATTTAAATAGATCCTCTCAAAGCTATGCAAAACTCATTATAATGTATTCAGAAGTTACATCATGATAAATCTTGTTTCATTTATTTTATCTTTAAGAATTCTTATTACATAATTCCTGTATCCTAGAGAACAAAATTGACAATCGACTGTATATTTTTTTCCTTGTTCGAATTAAAAAAAAACATACTCTCGACAAAGAACTGTCTACCTTTTTTGTTGCGATCAATATCTTATAGGGGGATGTAAAATATTATATCTGATCCGACATAAGCATCTCATGAATGGTGTAAAATATAATAACTATAACTTGTTTATGTTATAGGGTGCTTACACTATCATGTTTATAGGATCATATATCTTGACGTCAAGTTATGGGGCAGTGAAATTTAAACGTTTAACCAGTTGACGTAGATAGTAACTTATATTGTAATTTACAAGGAACTCAATTTGCCAAATAAGGTTTTTTAAACGTCTTGTCAGCTGTCAACTTCTTTGGCGTGGCGGGTAGGTATTTGGTTCCCGGATCGTGTCAAATTAGTTATCATTACTCTTGTCTGTGTGTAACTAAATTTACCCCTAGTTCTTTGTGAGGTTCCTCCGAACCTATAACATAATCGCTTAGGTATTGCGCTTACGTCAGAGCCACGTAGTTCGTATGGTAATCTGGATATATTTATTCATTTAAGACCATAATCACAAGCTCTGTTTTCTTTGAAAACCATTTCATAAATGCATTTTGTTGTCCTCAGACCCTCCCGTAGTTTCGCTCTCACTGGGCAGCACTCTCAATCCACACGACATTAAAGAAGGAGATGACGTTTACTTCGAGTGCTCTGTGAAGGCGAATCCAAGGGAACACAGGATATCGTGGTACCATAATGTAAGTACTTTTCAACTATATTATATTGGTAGGTAAAAGAGTTGTTCGTTTAAGTCGTGTTAAAAGATTTAATAAAAACGGAGTCTGCCAATCTAAGAATGTAAGTTAGCAATAATTTGACAAAACCTTAGCAGAAACTGGCATTTTCTTAAATTGACCTTGGAAGTAATAAAGCTTGCCCTGAAGCTTTAAAGTGTATCCTCATCACCCAGGACAAGCCAGTTCTCCACAACCTGGTGGCCGGCGTCATCGTCAGCACCAAGTCGCTGGTCCTTCAGAAGATCACTCGCGACCAGGGGGGGAACTACTCCTGCAGGGCTACCAACTCCCTCGGCGAGACCGCCAGCCTGACCACAAGACTGAGTATTTTGTGTAAGTACGGACAAGACAAAAATAAGGACAGAATTGTTGGATAGAACCAAAATTTCGAGACCGTGAACTCTTCTTGGAATACGGGTAACTGAGGATATTAATAAAAATCTGTAGTCTTACATTTTTATACCATTTAACCAAGGTTTCTTCAAAAATATGTTGATCCCTAAATTATTCATTCCTTTTACCACAGCCAAACCCCCATTATATTTCATAGTACAAGACCTTTCCATTATCACTTTCTTGCTTCAGACCAGCTAATTTCATTACAGCTGCTCGCCAGCACTAAAAGCCTCCATTTCTTTCTGTCCGTCGCAACTAAAGATAAAATACTTGAGTCTGCAAAAACGTACAATACTTAGAATGTCCTGGGTAAATGCGGACGCGACGTCGCTTTAAGAATCCACATAAGTGCGTTAAGGAACCTAGGGATTACTATCAAAATGGATGCAGTCTTTCAAGCGGCTTATAGAAAATATTTCAAACTACTAAACATACTGACGGGGTTCCTATTATTTTATTTTGTAGATGATGGTCAAGTCAGAATATAGTTCTAGTTATCTGATCTGTAACAATAAGGAAGGTAGAAACTAATGATTGGATTATATTTTTTAAACATTTATTATTATTATCTAGGATACAATAATAAATATTAACGTCGCACGAATCAAACAGTCCTAGAACGCAAATTTTGCTTATTTTTTTGTATTTTTTGAATACTTAACTTAATTGTTCTATCTCGTTTGAAAGTTATTTAAATATATACTTTGAGCAGTATGAGACTTTGAGAGCAGACTTTGTTTATTTAACAAAAGGCCCCTCCAGCGAATTGAAATAAAAATATAAAGTCATTACTAAAAGTTACTGTTAGTCTAGGTTGTTTAGTTCTCGTAACTTGGTTTCATTATTTTTAGTTACTATTTATACTAACTTTTAATATTTATGAAGTTCTTTTTTACCTTTCTATGAATGTACCAACTTTCATATACAAGACTTATCTAACAAAAATCAATTGATCCCTTGCTACCTTTTCGTTATCGCCTTCTACTATATTAATCTAATCAATATTAATAGATTCCACTATATTCTTACTCTCATTACCAATTCTGGTTATACACCGCCTCGATCAATTAAAACTGTATTAGTTTGATGCCATCAATAGTTCAGAAGTTTGCCCATCAACGAATATTTCAAGTTATCAATAACTTTCAGTCTTGGATGTAATAAAACAATAATTAAAGTACAAACATCATCAATCAATAAGGCAGCTCGTCGATATCCCGAAGGATTAATTTACCACTGATGAGTAGAGTAACTTTAGACGTAGAATTTTACCTAAGTATTTCCTGGCGGTAGGAGTCCATCAATCAATTTGGCAACACTCGCTTCCTTAGTGTCGCCGACGACTGATTGTCGACAAATGTACGACTTGATCGCTGTTTGTGGCGCTACTTTCTTGAGACGTTTAAATGCATTTTAAAAAGGGGTGCTACAGAATTGTCAGATATTTTACTTAGTTACAAATGTTAAAGATAGTAGAATTATTTTTGGGCCATAAATTTAAATGAATAAGCATTATTGAAAATCTGAATTTTTGAAAGTGTATGAAAATGACCGCCTACTGCTTTTATGGGACTAATATGTCTCTGTAGTACATATTTGGCCCGTGTCAGAGTTCTGGGAAAGCGCTATTTTAAGCCTTAGTTTTTTCAAGCTGCCTAATTGGCACCTTACTTGGCTAGACTTGACAAACTGTTTTTCAAAGGCAGTGAACTAGCACGTGATCCATGCTATGACTTTATTCATTTTCGACTACCGGAAATTCTATTTGGTACGCTATTTGATAAATTCAAAGAATATTCTTCTTTTTCATAAAACTTCGAAGAATCAATCTAGAATCAAAGCGATAACAATTCCATTTTTCCACAATCCCCCTCCACAGTCCAATTAAAATGTACCTCATAGATTGATCAAATTTAATTTAATTCCCAAACGTTGTTCTGTTGACATTAATATTTTCATAGCCGACGTTAATCCTTCTCTGTGGGAGGGACGCTTAACGAAAACAAATATTTGGAAGTTAAATGAAAATCTAAGACGACACCCGGTAGCGTCGTTTTAAACCTAAATGAATCACCAGGCGTTCCCTCGGAAACACTTTGACTATAAAATTTATATATTGTAAAACTTTTGCAATGTTTTAACGAAGTGCGCTCCAAGTGTTTTTAGCTTCACGAAATTTGATTATTATGTCTTTGTGATTTGATATATGAATTCTGTTCGGAGTGGAATGTTTGTGTCGAAAGGTTGTATGAGACATTAAAAGTTTTGTGCTCGGGTTTCATTCATGAATTAGTTTAGTCAATTAGAGGAAGTTATGACGTAATGCATTGTGGAATGATGATTAATTTGTAATAGGTGCTTTCGAACTCTTGTCTAATACAAAGTATAAAATTATTTTATTTATCTTTCATACATAAAGAAATTATAATTAAACAATAAACATAAACAATGTTAAAACAATAGTCTAATTATTCTTTAAAAAATATATAGAGACACTTAACCAAAACCCTTAACTTTCGTAAACAATATGAACCCAAAACTATTGAAAATTAAGGTTTCATAAGTCTCTTTAAATATTGTAGTATTCTTACAATATTTTCTTTTTTATTCGTACCTAATACTTTATTGCTTCGTCCTTACAGTCTACTTATAACTGTCTCTAGTCTGAATCATAAAAAATTGAAACTACAATCTGAAAATACTATAGCAACTTTTTACTTGACGTTACAGCTAGAGTAAGTGCTTAGATTAAAAAAAAACAAAATAAAGTAAGCTAACTTATCTATCCACCAGATGCGCCAGTATGCGCCCAATCCACCCCGATGGTTGTGGGCGCTCAGGTGGATGAAACCTTACACATTCGCTGCTCAGTCACAGCCAATCCACCAGACGTCACATTCTTCTGGCAGTTCAACAACAGCGGCGAAAGCCTGGACGTATCGCCAACTAAATACGGTAAGTAGAATTCCACCAAGTTAAGTTTGCACCTCGCGTAGAGTACGCCGCATACGAGTGAGGTGCATACTTAGCTTGGTAGAGTTATAATGTACAGCATTGTCTTTAGCATTAGACCACTGTGCTTGTTAACTTTACTTTAATTTCTAACAAGTTATAATTTAAGATCTATTAATCTAGATTCTAGACTATCGTCCATCTATTGTTGAATTTATGAGTTAAGAAGAGCTCTTTTGTTTGATTTTTTGTTTCTTTAGCGAGGATATCGCAAAAAATTATTAATATAACCTTTTGAAATTTATAAATCATCGAATTATTTTATATTTTTTTTGTAACAATTTTTATTATTTATATTAAAACAAAAGCATTAGCCAACATTTTAACAATTCAATAATGACATTACGTAAGGACATAATTTTCTGTTATACGCCTTTAATCTATTTATATTCAGATTTATCAAGAAGAAGACACGTGTAACCTTTTGAAAGGATTCTTAAATATCAAAGAATAAAGTCTACAACTTTTGTTAAAGAAATACATTCAAGTATTTCCTATAGGTTCCTAGGTCTCACGTGAATTCTATATACAGGATGTTAAAGGACTCCTTTCGAGAACTTTTTTTTCTTCATATTTTGCTACATGCAATCTTAAGAGCTGATATCAGATTTGAGATTTATTTAAATTAACTTAATTTACAAAGAAGACCTTCCTTTGACCTTACCTTCGCCATCAACTGATGTGAGAACGTTATCCTGAAGCGGAGGACATTCATTTATAATATTAATTACTTAGGTGTATTTTTTTAATTTTAGGTATTTTGTATTATTTATTTTAAGGCGACTATTAACATGGTTTCGGGCTTCGGAAATGATTTACTTACATCCTGTATTAACTGTATTCATAAAACATTTAAGCATGTACTTAGCTTACAATCTAACAGGAATTTAACAGGAATAAAAAAAATGCATTTTTTTTATTTCCATACCTCTTAAGGTCCGTTCCGTCTTTTACCGATACAAGATGTTCCAAATAGAAAAAAACATAACCTATTTAATTAATCATGCGCCTAATACAAAATACTAATGAAGAATTACAACCCTACTCAGCATTTCGACTCTACTACAACAAAACCTCACTAGAATGTCCGATCCTTTGATCTCATTCACTCCCAAAATAGGACCTTTACCCCAAGGTCATAAAGACCACTTTCGTCTGTAGTATCACCACAAAAGCTTTCGTCAACCCGTCTTACTTTGACCGTCTGAGGAAACGTCCAATGATGTTATAATTGGCCGATGCCTTCCGTTCCCTTCAAATTAGAACTGACATTACAATGAGAGCTCCGCACTGAGGGTTTTATGTCGGCGGGTTTTATTGAAATAAGTTTTAGGAAACTCCTTAAAAAGCTGTAAAAATGGCTGTAGTTACGAGTCGATAGTATTTAATTAATTTAGATACTGGTTTGCTGATGTGGGTGGATGTGGGCCGTCAAGAACTGGGATAGTTAGTGCTCTTTGGGGAAGGCTTTCGTTCTGCACAATTGATTGATTAATATACTAGCTGTGACAAAATAAATTTACGAACTCCCAAATAAGTTGTACGTTTGTTCTAGACATAATGTTTTATTATATGTTTGTTGTTAAGTGTGAAAATTTACATAAATTATTAAATAAATAAATAAGCTGCAGATACGTGGTTTTCAAAATCTTACTAGCATATTTATATGATTAATTTAGAAATCATCAGCAAAGTCCATAATAAATCTAGATTAATTAGTTATAAATAACTTTTCAAACTCTACCGGAGTTTCTAAAAGTTACGTTGCCTAAGTGTCTATTGCAATTTGACAGAAAAACTATAGTTAAAGTACTTAAATATTACCACAAAATAAAATGTAATCTATTTTAAAAACCGAAGCTTGATTTCATTTTTTGTTGACGTTGAATAGGTATGCCTTTCAACTTTGTGATAGAGTAATATTAGGTCTTTCTCTTTTCTCCATTAGCGTTAAAAGCACATTGATTGCAAGATAACTGTGTTTTAATAAACAAATAATATATAACAATTTTAATGATGGTTCAGAGCAAACCTAAATAATTTTGGAGGCCAAGGAACTCGTATTTAAAAAATCTTTAACTACCGTGTTTCCGTATTCTTCACACTAAGTACATATTAGAGATGTGAACTTGAGAGTAATGGCGGTTGAAAATTTTTCGTCCTCCGCTAACATACCAAGTAACCTTCACTTTCACATAACTTACTTCTATCTTAAACCAGGTACAGCAAACGGCAGCAGCAGTGAGCTGAGCTACCAGCCCCAGAGCGAGCGGGACTACGGCGCGCTGAGCTGCCGCGGCGCCAACGCGGTGGGCCGGCAGGCTGAGCCGTGCGTCTTCCAGATAGTCCCTGCTGGTAAGATGAGTAGTTAGACAGGAAAGCCTAGTTAGGGAACTAGGTCGGATATAGCCAGCCCCAGAGCTAGCGAGACTACGGCGCGCTGAGCTGCCGCGGCGCCAACGCGGTGGGCCGGCAGGCTGAGCCGTGCGTCTTCCAGATAGTCCCTGCTGGTAAGATGAGTAGTTAGACAGGAAAGCCTAGTTAGGGAACTAGGTCGGATATAGCCAGCCCCAGAGCGAGCGAGACTACGGCGCGCTGAGCTGCCGCGGCGCCAACGCGGTGGGCCGGCAGGCTGAGCCGTGCGTCTTCCAGATAGTCCCTGCTGGTAAGATGAGTAGTTAGACAGGAAAGCCTAGTTAGGGAACTAGGTCGGATATAGCCAGCCCCAGAGCGAGCGAGACTACGGCGCGCTGAGCTGCCGCGGCGCCAACGCGGTGGGCCGGCAGGCTGAGCCGTGCGTCTTCCAGATAGTCCCTGCTGGTAAGATGAGTAGTTAGACAGGAAAGCCTAGTTAGGGAACTAGGTCGGATATAGCCAGCCCCAGAGCGAGCGAGACTACGGCGCGCTGAGCTGCCGCGGCGCCAACGCGGTGGGCCGGCAGGCTGAGCCGTGCGTCTTCCAGATAGTCCCTGCTGGTAAGATGAGTAGTTAGACAGGAAAGCCTAGTTAGGGAACTAGGTCGGATATAGCCAGCCCCAGAGCGAGCGAGACTACGGCGCGCTGAGCTGCCGCGGCGCCAACGCGGTGGGCCGGCAGGCTGAGCCGTGCGTCTTCCAGATAGTCCCTGCTGGTAAGATGAGTAGTTAGACAGGAAAGCCTAGTTAGGGAACTAGGTCGGATATAGCCAGCCCCAGAGCGAGCGAGACTACGGCGCGCTGAGCTGCCGCGGCGCCAACGCGGTGGGCCGGCAGGCTGAGCCGTGCGTCTTCCAGATAGTCCCTGCTGGTAAGATGAGTAGTTAGACAGGAAAGCCTAGTTAGGGAACTAGGTCGGATATAGCCAGCCCCAGAGCGAGCGAGACTACGGCGCGCTGAGCTGCCGCGGCGCCAACGCGGTGGGCCGGCAGGCTGAGCCGTGCGTCTTCCAGATTGTCCCCGCTGGTAAGGAAGAGTAGTTGGGTCAGGAAAGCCTAGTTAGAAAGCTAGGCTGGATATAAGTAAAAGTACTGTAGATTAGGAAAGTTTCAGAATATGTAGTAAGCAAGACATGTTTCAACATGATAAGTAAAATTGGTGTCAGAACTTTGGAGAAATCTATTTATTCGGTGTTGTTATCGTATCACAGCAATCACGGTTAATGAGATACAGCCTTATGACAAACGGACAACCAAACGGACAGAGGCGTCTTAGTAATAGACCCCCCTTTCCACCATTTGGGTATGGTACCCTAAAAAGAATAATAGATACTCAAAAAATAGAAAATGTGATCGCTTTATAACTCAAATTATTGAAATGAAAGAAAGAAAAGAAGTAAATGATGTTAATATAATATAATAGATAAAAAAAAATAAAGTATATTTATTTCGACTGAACTGGCTTTTAAGGAACATTTAAGTCAAGATTTTCAGCTCATTAGTATAAGAAACATATTGAGACTCTGTTAAGATCGTCTTGCAGAGGTTATTCATATTACATAGAAATTTTATATTGCGGGATACGATTTAAATGTTAATAACTACTTTAAAATTGCAATTATGCACAAAGTAATGGGAATGTTGCATACTTTATAACTTCGTTAATAGAATAGAATAAATTAAAACAAATTTGTACCACTTTCAGCGGCTTTTACCTCGATTATAATGTAAAAAAACTGAAAAATCAGATATAAATTATTAATTTAGATCGGGAAATGAACAATACGAAGGCGACATTAATTAAAATTTATCTCAATAACAAGATAATTTTTACATTAAGGGATAGGTAAACCTGTCATTCCATTTTAAACCATCGTACCCTTATTGTTCTGAATAACATAATTAACATCACAACAAGCCACTAAAGTGGTCCAATGATTGGACACAGTAATGCAAGCCAAATGTTTACTTGCAACTTCTCATAACGTGGAGTTAACAATGTGTTCTAAATGTGCGAGTAAGTGGCCAGTGACTCGCCCGGTCGTGGCTGGCTTCCAAAAACAACAAGACGACATGCTTCAGTTATTTTATCAACGAAATGTCTCAACATTTTAGGTTTCAAATGGAAAAAGGAGTTATGAGTGTTGGCTGCCATTAATATAATATTATATAAAATAAACTTGGCTTAGGGTTTAGATATAATATAGACTCGCGTGGAAGTCGGTTTCCCGTGGGAATGAGAAGTTTTCCTGCGGTTAAAAGTAGACTATATGTTATTCTAATAACTGTAAAGTTTCATCAAAATCCGTCCAGTAGTTTTTACGTGAAAGAGTAACAAACATCCATACATCCATAAATATTCACAATTTTTCACGTTTATAATATTAGTAGGATTAACGTTTTGTACCTAGTCTTTTTTGTATAATAAAGTAAGCTTATGCCACAGAGACTGATAATAGTTTTTGTCCTGCTAATCTCATGGTTTTTGGTTTAGTAGTCTTTAGCGCATTTCGTCCATTGCCCAAAGATTTAAATGAACTCATTTAGTCCGAACATACCTTCAATTCTCATACTTATAATAGTACTTACCTATTTTTAGTTTGGTTTAGACAGAATTTCCAGAATCGGGGCCATTATAGCAAAATACAGAAAGAGCCATTTTACTTTTGTAACACCATTTCTGGAAATCGAAATCCGAACATTCACCGCAGCAACATAGCCTGTCAACCAAATCAACAAATACTCAAACTCGGTTATTTCCAAGCTCAAAACCGTAAAATTTCGTGTAGAAATTTTATTTAGTATATACTATTCTTCTCAGTTAGTCAATCAATTTGTTTAACCGAATTCAAGCTAATTTTGTTTTAAAATCATTAAGAAAGTATTATTATTAGTCAATGTCCAAGTGCGTTTGAACAACTATTCCTCGCTGTAGCCTTGAAACTTATGAGAGGTCCTACTTTAAGCACTAGTATACAAAAAGTCATTTACTCGTCGATCAGTTGAATTAATTTTTAACATTATTTATAATTTAATGAGTTATAATTAAATTAAAGGATTGAACCAGTATCTTAAGTAAGAAGTTGGGTTTAACGAATATCTCAAAGATTTTCATAGATTGCTATCAGTTATTTTTAACCGGATACTATCTTTTCTGACCAAAAATACCTGATGACAAGCTAATAGCCTGAATCGCGGGTTGCAGACGGGTTTGCTAATAACTCCAAAATTAGCTAACTTTATTCAGAAAATTAATGCATTATGTACGATGAACTCGTCGTTGATCGACATCTACATCGTCCGCAGAGTACCAGTCAACTTTGGAGTTAATATTTATGAAATCTTCGAAATTTCGTATACGTTTGTGTGTATTTTTGGAACTTTCTAGAGATTATGACGGCTACACGTGTTTACAAAGTATTTTTGAAGGTTCAAAATAAAAAGGCCTTTAGCTAGAGCTGTTCGATGTGGGTTGTTTGTCTTTCCATAAAGACCTTTATTCTCAGAAGACACAAAATTTTCAAGTTCAATTGATTCTCGGGTTTTATTAATCATATGAATTTCTTGCCTACGCAATCAAAATATATGTTCAGTAAGGTCACATATTCAAATTTTAAGTACTTACATCAGAGCAAACTTTGATCAATAGTACAAAAAACTAATCCACTAAAAAACAAAAATTTTCTTTAAATTCCAATTAACAAAGCACTCTCATTAAAATATCGAAAATCCTTTTAAATTTTAGCTTTTAGAATCGCAAAAGCAAATTCAGACTCGTACATTTAAAAAGCTTTTAAAAATAAACTACATCTGCTGGGATGCGCTCAGCACCAGAAATATGAGAGGCTGGCAAGTGCAAGGGAAATTCTACTAACCCGCAAGTTTAATATTGCGTCTCCTTGTTAAAATATAACACGTTGGATTGTCAACCCACCTCCGTATATTAGGTGTTGCCGGATATGAAACATGAACAGAAGAGCGATATACAAAATATAAATTTAAAATGAAACGTAAAAATATTTTCTTGGAAACAGAAATGTTATTAAATACTCTTCTAAATGGTATTTAATCAAGCCCGTTTATATTTTCACGTTATTTTTCCAAACGGCATATAGGTACATTCATTCCTTGGAAAACTCAGGTCCTTGAGAAAAACCTTTTATTTACCCTCGGCTGGCAAGACAATACATAGATAAAATAATATACAAAATGACTTGTTTATTGCTTTATATTACTCAAGTTGATCTTTAAGTTAAAAAAAAAGTTTTAATTGATACAAGTCAACCTACTGTTCCCATTCACATTACGCGAAGTCAAGATGAAATTAGTAGCTCGGTACTCAATTTTCATTCCTCGACACGCACCAACCATGAAATAATTCGTTGGCACGTGGTTGCGCTGTGAGATTTACTGTCCAAAAATGGAGTAATAAGATTTTTGTTCATTTGTTGGAGGTAACAAATGAACATGGAGGAAAAATTGCTCCCTTTTTGAGTAACGGTTTAGAATTGTACGTGAAAGTTGGATTTTTTTAAGCGTTTAGAGACTTTGGTGTATTAATGAGATTAGTAATTACAGGAGAGCTGGTTCAGTTTCGAACAGTTACAAATAACGTTAGCAAAATTATTGCTATATATTTGTGTAATTAAATACCTTTTAACTATAGGTCCTTATACTTTTGTCAATTGACGAAAGATACATACATACATACATGATTCCTGATCTTCCTGCACTAAAAGCATCTCATGCAAAATTACTATTCTGCTCATAATAATATTTATACTAGAATAAAACCAATAATAATATATTTTTATCCCACCAGCTCGACCTACAGCTCCTCGGAACTGCTCCCTGCAGACCTCCAACAACAGCATCGCGGGCTCCAGCAGCTGGCTGCGAGTGCGCTGCGTCGCGGGCTACGACGGCGGACTGCCGCAGACGTTCACGCTGGAGGCCATTGACCCGGGCACGGGGAAGACTCGGTTTCATGACAGCGTTAATGAGACAGGTGATATATTAAATAAATATGTATATTTTTTTTCTGGAATTAGTTATCCAATGTAACTTGGTAACTGATGAATATAAAAATGGAATAAAGACGGCAACTTTTATTAAAGACACTCATTTAAAGCTTAAGTAACAAAAATAGAATTTCAATGAAATTATTATTTAATACAATTTAAGTATTAACACAAACTACTTAGTTTTTTTCAATAACTTCTTCAAGGATATTTAAACATCGTTGAGCAATATCTAAAATCATAAAATTAAATTAAACTTAAAGTTTAGGAGAGAAGAAAGAAAGGAATAAATATTTTTACAGCAGTTTTCTTACCATATTTATTGTATCTACAGATGGTCTGGTCCAGTTTAAACTGGATCTTAGCCAGATGTCTTCAGGAGCTGGTGATGGTGCTACTTTCAATCTGCTTCTCTATTCCAAGAATGTAAAAGGAGAGTCAGAGAAAACTCTTTTAGAAAACATAGCCTTCAATGATGCAGCTAAAAGAACCGGTAAGAAGTGGTCTTTACTCCATTTTGTTTTTATTTACGTGCAATTTGTTTCGTTGCTTGAATCACTAGATAAATTATTTTTATTTTAATAAATTGTGATGAGGTCAATCACAAAAAGTCTCTTCTATCTTATTTTTATTAAATTTAACTTGTAATTTTCATTTTATAAAGTTTCCATATTAAAATACCAAATTCCCGGAATTTTCTCGTTAAACCCACAGAGGCTTCCAAATCGACGGTATTCCCAAAATTGATTAATTATTAATCCAATGAAAGAATTCAATTTATTACTACTTACATTCCGGCTTAAAACCTATTATAAAATATTCATAAAGTATTCCCCAAACAACGAATCAATGCATTTAAAATTGGTTACCAAATTATAGTTTGGAGCAACTTTGTAATATCCCTGGTTCATTGATTTAAGTAAAAGTTTTGAATATTGATTTTATAATTACAAACTAAACCGTTTGAAAGTCAAAATTGTATTAACTATTTAGCCTTTGAACTGTGTTTTCTTAGAAAATTGTTTGGTTTCCTTTAATGATAAAATCCCTTTATTAGAATGAAGACATATTGGTATTATGAATAACTTAACGTCTTTAAATTAAAGACATTTATATTTAATTTTATAGTAAGTTTCTTTAAAACTGTTTTGTATCTCGTATTTCGAAATTCTATCAATGTAGAGATAAATCAGTAAATCCCTAGTTTAGTTTTACAGCAAATTATATTTACAATTAAAGCATTTTTAACCTTATTTAGATAAATTCGAAGAGTTTCTATTTCAGATGGGAAAAGTTCAATAGGCGGCGTCACTCTTGGAGTGGTAGTAGCGGCAGCCTTGGCAGCCTCCATCATAGCTGGTGGAATAGCTTTCGCAGCTCTTTGTGCGAAACGAAGAAGATCCCAGCTTCCTCACAAGCATCCACCTGGAGACATGCTAGAACTGAGTGATGGAGGACGAAGATACGTCGTGGCTTACACCATAAAGCCATCACCAGATCAGAAGACTCCGGATCCTCAACCTGATATATTGAATGCTCCAGGTAACATTTAGCAAGTCTGGATTGGGAAATTAGATTGAAATGGTTTATTTGTATTTTTCATGATGTTATTTCTTCTAGAAGTTGATGTCCAGAATTATCCGTTGAATACGGAAGAAGCCGAGGAATGGCCGAGCATAAAAGATGTTAGAGGTAATATTCACAATTTATTTTTTGTGTGATACTCTGCTGCAGATCCACTACCATGGAAATCGATTATTTATATCTTAAAAGAATGTACGTCAAACGTATTATAATCCAAGAGCCAATTACATTTTTTTGTGTTTTTAGGAGAATGGAGTAAAAAAGGCGCCGTGTTTTCTGCCGAAGACTTAGCTTTACTAGATTCAGCTGGAAGACCTCAACAGGTAACCAGCATTATGAATTAACCTCGTCCACATTTTTTTAAACTTTTGGAAAGGCTATAACTTTGTTTGTTTTCCGCAGCATACACCTGTCAACGACTTAATTCCCAGCAGTAGGCCTGAAGAGATCATTAGCCCTGTGTCGCAACCAGTGATAGTTAATAATTATAGGCCTACGTATATAGCCAATCACAGTCCAACGTTAGGGAGCCCTAATTTCGTGTGTCCCAATGGGGACTTGGGTTCACCGTTCGGCAGCCAAACTTTGTCGGGGCCGACTCTGAGCTCGGGGAGTCTGGCAACTTCAACATTACATAGGACCAAAGGAAAAAACACCGTTAGGAGAAGGGAGCATGTGCTGGCCGAAAATTTACCTGGACCCGAAAGCTGTGTCTGAAATTATATGGACTTTTTGCAACCAGTGACGTAAAGGGTTGAGTATATCTTTTGTAAAAAAAGGAAATGTTTCCTGTATTTAATTCGTTTCAAGTTATCTAAGGAAAATAGTTAATAAATTTAAGGAGTTCCTAACTTTCATGGTCCTAATGAACAACTGCCTAATTCATTTTTGTGAAATTTGCTCAAATATTTCATACAATTTAGTTCTCGAATCTCGTTTGACCAACTTTCCATCTTTTATAATTCTTCTTATTAAATATTAAAGTCAAATGTAAATTGTATTGGTTTGTTAATTAAAATATGAATTGTGAGTAATTATTTAAATGTTTGCTTTTATACTTATTGTTGAATTGCAAAATTTATAAAACGGTTAGCTTAATAATTTAGGTAAAATATATCGACTTGACTATAAGACTAAACTGTTTTGGGCCTAAGTTATTTTTTACTATATAACGTTATTTATAAATAAATAGTAATTTCTTATTCAATAAATTGGTTGTGTGTAAATATACATGATAAGTCTAACTAGAGTATGAAATTAAGATGTGTTTGTTTATAAATATATAATATTTAAGTCTTGTAAATATTTAGAAGCATTATATAAAGCAAAGCTTTTCTTGTTCTTATTTTTGTCAGTGTCAGACTTGTAAATAATATTAAATCAAATGATTAGTGCCATTTTGTAAATGTAACATGTTCGTTTATGTGTTAATTCTATTATATAGAGTTTAAATTATTATATAAACTATATTTTAGCTGCGGAAATAAGTAATTGTGGTCTTCGGTTACAAATTGTTTTGATAATAAAGAAAACGATGATGAGGTTAATAAAGTGGTTTATAGATATTTATTGGGTTTTATTCAATACTAGCGACCCACCCGCCCACGCTTCATAATGGTGTAATTTTGGCCGACTTGCTCACGATATATAGAATTTTGCCTAACTTAAATAATTTTTTTCTGAATATTTTTTATTTACAAATTTTAATCAAAAAACTACCTAAAAATGATGGCGAAAACCGCATTTAAATCCGTCTTCTGGTTTAGGGAAGATAGCGGCAAAGCATACAAACAGACACAATTAGTGACTTGGATTTATAATATGTAATAATGATAATGATAAAAGCAAAATTGCATAATATTATGAGAACATTTTCGTATGAAACTTCTTTCAAACTTCCCAATAGTCACCTGATTTATATTGAAAGTTTTGGGTGCTAATATTTCAATCTAGTTGCTATTTTTTTTCATTAAATTCAAGGAAAATTAAATATTTATGCAAATTGGTGACACCATAAAAACTTTATTGCGGGCCCAACATTAAAGTATGAAATATTTTCTACTTCTTTAACATCAAGATTTCAAACTCCATTTAAAATGCTATAAGACACTAAATTCTATATGACTTTACTAGATTACTTTTTTTACAGGAACCAGTACTACAACTCATTTAAAAAATATATTTTAAGAGCAGTACTTTTTAGAGGATTTTTTGCATCGACTACTACCACCCAACCACCCGGACCTCGACAAAGAGTAAATGTGTGGAACCTGTGTGAAAACAATTAATGTTTATTTTAAACTAATTTGAATTAAATAAAAGTGTTTAAGAAAATAAGAGTGTATCAATGTGCAAGAAATGTGCTACGTCATTAAGACAGCTTCGGCGGGCGGGCGCAACTTGAACATCTCGGCGGTAATGTAATCCTGGTACTAGCTGTTTCTTTCGCCTGTGCCCACAGACGTCAACAATAAATAAAGTTGCTGCAATAAACAAACAACAAATACTCCGTTTTGACTCTGCGTTCCTGGTATTTCAAGTCAGTACTCGCCTTAAAACTTACGTGTTGCTTGCTTGCCCGGCAGCCACTGTGTTGACCATCTACAACAAATGGGCTCCTGGTACTACTGTCATTTAAAATTTGCAGAAGAGCTTCTACAGCCGCAATAACTGCGGTACCTACCGAACCTTCCACAACTTACGTCATAAAGGCAGCGCCGCCAGTGGTCGTCATACGGGTCATATACAACTTGAACATCTCTGCGTTAATGTAATCCTGGTGTATGCTGTTTTTTCCACCTGTGCCCAGACGACAATGCTGCAATAAATAAACAACAAATACGCCCTTGTGATTCTGCGTTCCTGGTACTTTTTTTTTTATTTATTTATTTATTTACAACTTACAAAATACAAGCATTGGTGACAATGTCTGAAAGCCTTAATTAGGTTTGTCTAGACATATAAGTTCTCATTACATTACATATTTGTATCTTACTTATTTCGAAATTAAATTTTGTTTACACTATTTTCCAACGATTTACATGAGTTTACAATTCGGTCATTCAAAGAAAGGTTTTGAAAAACGACGTCACCTCCATCTATCTATATTGTGTGAGCGAGAGACAAACAGAAAAGAACAAAAACTAGAAGTTAGTACTCACCTTAAAATTATCATGTTACTTATGTGTATCTTGCTTGCCCGACAGCCACTGTGTCGACCTTCTACAACATCTGCGCTCCTGGTACTACTAAAACTATTTCGCAGAAACATTTATAATTATTTGGTCTATTTTTTTTATTACTGCGACGCTATATCCATACTACTTCACATCGTCACTGAAGTCCTAGTAGCCCCATCCATTTTCGGACCTACCTCAACTTAACGGACGTGGTCAGATACACAGACAGGATAGTACGTTGAATATAATTTCTCTCTTTCGTACAAGTCGCCGACCTCCTCTCCATCGCTATATTCCTGGTAGCTATTACTCCACCATCTGCCCTTAATACCGTTAAAAACCGAAAGAGAAATCAGGCAGACGCAATATTTCCATCCTTCACTTGCAAACTTCTCATTCTTACTTACTTACTGCCCCTCGCCGTGACAGCGTGGCTGGACCTACCTCTACACAGACGCTGTGATCCTAGTTACTACTGACAACTGTCGGCCACTTTTGCCTCTCCACATAATGCCGCTACAACGTTCACCACCAGTTACGCTATCACCACCACCGGCATCTCAGTTAACACTACCCCTCTGAACCTAATATTTCCAAGCGGGCTAGATCAGAAATTGTACATCAAGAGGGTCTCTGCTGCAAAAGGAAGAGGAGTGGAAGTGATGTGAGGATAACTCTTTGGAACTCAAGCGAATGGTAGAGAGATGTTTAATAGTTTTCAATCGTAACAGGAGTTCGTTCACTAAGGGCTTGTCCACATCATTTATTTTTGTCCATACATTTTTGTTTAAAATAAAAACGTTAGAGAGAGAAAAGAAAGAGGACCGTCAGCTAATTGAACAGCTGGAGGCAAGAGTGGAATACTACGATAAACAAATGCGCAATTCTAGTCTAGAGCTGAAAAATGTACCAAAAACGAAAGGAGAAAACAAAGATGATCTTCTATATCATTTAAAAAAAATAGGGGAAACAATAAAGGCACACATACAAACAACAGAAATAAGGAATATAACTCGTATCAATACTAAGTTACCCCTGGCGCCAGTTATTATTAACTTTTACTCAGTATTAATAAATACTAAATACGCAACATTTAAACATCATTGTATGTCCGAAACAGCCTGTTTATCTAACAGAGTCTCTTACTCCTAAAATCGGCATTTGTACGGGATTGTACGCGATTTTGCGCGTTGCAATAATAACAAGTATTGCTGGACTTCGGGAGGTGAAGTGTTTCATTATTTATTTATTATTAATAAACTTCAATAAAAGCCTTACATAGTTGCTTTATTAAACACATGAATGTTCAACAACATACGTATTTACTTCATTTACACTGAATCGTCTGCCAATCTCTCACAATATTACCTATTGTTAATTTACTCATAAGTACCTTTTTCAAGCCTCAATCTCACTCTACAACAGACGCTGATGTTCTGAACATTTCACAAAGTTACTTATAGTTAGTTACAGACGCCAACTTAACTCTATCGATCTCTCAATAAGCTGCCAAACTTAGCTAGCGTAAACTATTGTGTGTTTTATACGTAACCCCACTTTGAGTAAGCCTTTGCTTGGCTTTGAAGCATTTTCATGCATGGCATATGAAGCTGTGTGCCTTTTGTCATTTTTAATTAAAGCCTAGCGACATAGTTGTATGAGCAAACTAAGCTGAGAAATTAATTTTCGAAGAAGCTTTCCGGGTTAGGAACTTACAAGGGTTTTATGGGAAATTTTTTGAGAGGAATAGTTTAATTTTTATTAAACGTGGAAATTGGATTTTCGCTTCGTGCTACGATGTTGTTATTTTGATACTTTGCTTTCGATAAAGTAAGGTGCTTAAAGAGTTCTTTTATGATGAAAAAATTTAATGAAATTTATAGTTTTTTTTCAACAATCAATTACAATAATTAATTTGGTTTTAGAGACGCGTCAGTATATTTGTTTATAATGATGTAAAAATTGGTATCCAGTCTTGTTTCTCAAACAAAAGCAACTTTAATTGAGTCCATACCAAGGCAAATTAAATCACTGCTCATTAAAATCCAACAAATCAAATATTTACCTATGCTTTTCTTACCTTAAAAAACAAGGCCATCAATTCCTTATATTTTTCCTTATATTTCCCGGAAGTGAATTACTACCAAATAAGAGGTACAATTAAATGCTAGGGAGCATAAGAATTAGAGTCGTAAGAACGTATAATCCCCCTCATACTGAATAATGATCGCACTTGATGGTTCTTTAGCTTGCAAAATGAGTGAAAATTAACTGAAGAGTCTGAAGAGACAATAAACGTAATCAGAACTAATTATTCTTGCATAATGTGCTGACAACTCGAGCTTAACGCTCCGAGATGAATATTAAGGTTATTTAAAACCAGGTTTTGTTCAAGCTCCAACTAGAACGGTGTCACTTACTCTTGCTTAGTTCTACTGCTAAATATTTTACTGTATTCTCTCTGTGCAGGAGAAGTATAGACACCACTGATACAGAGATAAAAAACTAAAGTATCTAAGGTTGATAGTATATCTCTATATTAATAATATTTTCATCTCCATGTTACAATAATTACGACACTGGTTAAGAGCAAGAGAGAGTAGTCGCAAGATATTAAACAAATATGTTTTCCATAATAAATTCCTTGTGGTGCAGTAAATTAAATCTGGGATGATAATAGCAAACGCTACACATTAGTTAATCTAGTCAGGAATTGTAGTAGTTATTAATAATATTAAATGACAAGTTTTTTCTTGAAAAACCAAAGATAATCAAACCAATTTAATCCTATAAACCTGTAAAGCAGGTTCACTAACATCATACAATTACCGGGCTGCATTAATTGAATAAAAAATAAATGCAAACGTCGAGAACAAAATTAAATTAGTTGAAAATCCCGTTCGCCAGCTGCACTTGTTAAAGCCGTTTCAAAATGAAACCACAGCTTAAAATAGGGGCAGTATTTCGACGGAGAAAAACTTGGGAATCCTTCTACGGTTCTTAATTTTCTTTCCAGATATAACATGAGTGTAAAGTGGCTATACTGTGGCAACGTTCCAGTTAGTTTTCTTTTGGTCAAGATTGTTTTTGGAAGCTCTACTGGTGTTAAGTATAGCGAATTATTCGAAGTGACAGGTCTCTTGCTTCGATAAAGGATGGGAAATGGGAAGGCGGCCATTAAAATGGTGGTTGTCTGTTGAAGCGGAGTAGAGCGGAGTACGGGCATTTGACAAGTATAGCGGAATTGGCGGAGTAACTAAAGTCTGACGAACTTTTTGGACGTATAGAACTCCGCTTTACCCAATAGACTCCTTCCAAGTAGAAAGTATTATTTTTAAATCCTAGTGCCTAATTGTAACGGTTTTTTTATATTTTTTATATATTTGAAAATACCCCGATTAGCAGAGCCGCTCACTCCGCTCCACTCGTCTCCGCTTTGGTGTAAGCACATGTATGAAAATCATCGTTGCGAGTACAGCGGAGTCCGTAATGGGTCCGTTCCGCAGTGGCATGAAGCCAGTATATGAGCGGTGAAATTAACCTAGTTATAATTGTTAAAAAGGTGTATGAGAGATTAAAAATGTTTGCCGTTTTCAATTATACTTTTAATGGTCCTCATTTCTATTTTAACAATTTTATTCTAACTTCAATAACATGCAATGCATCTAATGCAATGGTTGGGATTATTTTCAATTAATTAAGCATAATTTGATGTTTATATGTTTGTTAAGCTAACAAGCATAAGAACTGATTGACATGGATTTTTGTGTAGTACGACTACAAGTGCTGATGACTATAAAAACATACTTAGAACGGAAATATTGCAAGAGGCAAATGAACTTATAAGTTATAGTAAACTGTTATCTCTAAACTTTTAGTAAAGTTGATATTTTTTGGAAAAATATCCCAAAATATACATTCAACGTTAATATCGCCCCAATGTGGACCTGCTCTTATTGCGACTATGTTCAGGTCAAATAAGCCGAGGTGTACGTATCGGGCGGCACACAAAAGACTCGTATTCTAATCGTGTAATTAGATTTCCAGCGTCCAAGCTTGCATATTCACCGTCATACGAGTAAATATCCCGTATCATCTAATTATCTTGGTCTCTGTGCTTTACCATATTCATCTTTATTCATACACGCCAAAATAAAAATCTGAAATGAACACAGAATTAAACAGGTTATATTTTTGAAACGTCAGTCCCAAATCACGAATAATTTGGCAACCCTGTTTAATGAAGCGCGTCACAATAATCTTTATTATTCATACGGCCGATTCTGGAGAGTTTCCCGTAACTGTGCATACGGGACCTTTCTCTCGTGTGAATATTTAAGACCGTTTTGAGGGTCATTTAATGTGAAACGCTCATTGCATACAAATTACTTCAAAGGATTTTAAGGGTGCGAATCTTCCATGCGATTATGTTAATAAAAATACGTCTGCGCGACTGAATGATTAAGTATTTGCCTTTTCATTTGCATGATAGAGTAATAAATACTGTGGACTATGCTATTTTTTTATTCAGTTATTTTAGGGTTAAAGTAAACTATAAAGTTTAAACGAGACCCTTATAATAATACTCTGCTCAAGGGCGGATCTAGCTTAGGCGCCATTAATAGTGTTCAATCCACAATACATTATGTTTAACCATTTTAATTAGTGGTCCATATAGGTCCTGTGCCCAGCCCAGGGTGGACTTGACTCCCATGACCCCACCCTGGTTGCGCCCTTGACTTCACTGTCTGTCCGTCTGTCTGTCACCGTCTGTGCTGGCTAGACTGTTAAAAATGTAACAGATGATTTATTTCTGTTGCCCTTATTTTGTCAGTCCAACTAGCACTTGGCCAGTTTTTCATTTTATACTACAAAACAGATTTTTAAATGTATTATTCAATACTGACACATAATCTTCAAAGCGTGTTACGCTTTTGAAAAGAACCTGCAGTAATTTACATATTAGAAATTAAAAGCGTCAACTATTAACAACCTTTGCAAAATTCATCCCGAATATCAACTTCAAAACAAATTTAATCTGACCTTTCAATTCGTTTCAAATGCACTTTCTAACTCGCTCCCCGATCTCACCGAACAGGAAGCGTCTCTAACAAATGGTTAAAAGCAAAAAATGTGCAAAGACACAAATAAAGAGCACTAGAATTAAAAAAATAGACCACTCGAATCGAGGGCGCTGCAAACATCCTTTATACACAGAGTGTCCCGAATTGAATAGCTACAAACATTTTGCCAGCTTCCATTTTACAGTTTCAGTTTCCAGGAAATACCTTTTTTCACTTCTCGATGGCGTTGAGTGAGATTTTTTATTATGACAAACAGAAAACAGGGTGATCGGTGCCAAAACTGTCGAATGAGAATCAATACGAAACATACGACTGTTATTCAGTTTTTCATAAGTGTTTTTTGCAATATTATTTATGATGGTTACCCTATTATTATTAGGTACAAACTAGAATATATTTTCAAAAAAAAACTATTTATCAAGATAAGAATAACATATGCACAAAACAATTGACAAAGTCGCCGCGACCTGCGTTTCTAAGATTGCTCGCCAAAATCACACACAAAATTACAAGTTTATACATTTTTTATCTAATTAAGTGCAGGTTGTATAACAGCAAATGGTTGATTTCCTCCTGTATTTGGTCTGAGCTGGAAAATCAAAGGATGGGATAAACGCAGCTGGCTCTGTGTAGACACTTGTTTGATTTCCTCACTCTGACGATGGTTCGAACTCACTGCAAAAAGTTTATTGGAACACTTGAAGTGTTATCGTACTATCTACTAAAGCAATAATTGTAAAAGCGTTTATAATTGAATACGTGTATGATGGATGTATTTTGAATGGAATTTTACAGTAATATAGATTATCACATAAGCTACTTTTTAGGCGGGAAAACTTTCCATTCCCACGGGAAACTAACTTCCACGCGAACGAAGTCGCAGGCGGCCACTAGTTTACTATAAATATTTTTATAACTCTTCTTTGATAGCTGCCTTTTTTAAGAAATCAAACAAAAACATTGGCTGCAAGGCTATGCGTAGCGTAACAGCTTAACAATCTCACAAAATCTTGCTACACTTATAGAAAAGTGAGTCTAAACTATAACCAATAAGGTAACTTATGCATTACTATCAGTCCGGTTTAACTTGACTGAACTTCACCAATAAGATGTGCCTGTGGTTGACTTCAACTAGAAGCAAATGCGTCTTTGTGTTGAAGTTGTACTCCTGCGCATGCATATTAAACTACGTTGGACGTAAGGCTTTAAAATAGATAAAAAAACAGTTGTATTTATTCAAATTTCGAGAAACACAAGGATGATTGGTTCTTATACTTAGACCAGGTTAAAACATTTTATGACAACTTTATTAATATATTTTTTATTATTTATGGGGTGTTCCTCTATATACGTAAGACTGTAATAACTATTTAATTTACATAATTAATTAATTTGCGAAACAATTAAAAAAACAAAACTCCTTAACAAACCACCACCATTCCCTCGTTCAAAAATCCGCAAAAACGAATAAGTTTGTAAATTAGTCAATCAATTAAACTTCGCGAAACAAAAACAAAAACTCCAAATAAACGCCATCAAACATTCACCGTCTTAAAAACAGTCACTCAATTATGATAATTGCGAACAATTCGTGGTTATGAAAGAATATAAAAAGTTGAATTAACGAAGTTCATTAAGTAAATAAGCAATTCGCGTAAAAGGCGGCTGGGAGGTAGAAAGCAATTATTTAGCTGAGTGGTCTTTGCAATCGCTTTCACGTCTTAGACTTAGACCAAATTTATGAAGTGAATGTGGCGTTCGAGTCGAGAACCTTTATTGAGATCGAGAAAACGAATGTTTAATTACTATTTTGAGTAATGTCAGGCGAGACGGTCATTGACATTTATACATTCAAATTATCAGTATATGAAAAATATGTATATTAATGTGCTTTGGAATTCATTATACGACTAATGGTTACAAAGGGCAATTATTTGCTAAAACATATGATAATTTAAATTTTATAAAGAGACTAGTTATATTTACACGGTCGCAGAGATGAGAGTTTAAAACCATAACTTACCTACGAGTAGTATTCATATTAATAATAAATCTTTTTAAAAATCTCTAGACTAACACAGCAATTATGTGGCCCAAAAGTAAGTTGCAGTAAGCACTTGTGTTATAGGTACCACATAATGCACATAATGGACTAGGGGAGAACCTAGTTACACCTAGACACGAGCCAATATCGAAAACCATTTTTACGAATTTGGCCCGACCTGGTGTATATGTTACGGCTAATACCCGAAGTGCGGCTACACCTAGTTTTAGCCGGTTAGGAGTCTTTTTAATATGGGGAATGTAACAAATATATATATACCTATATATATATAAAAACTGGCTTCAATCATGAGTTGACGGAGTCCCGCTACGCGGGACTCCTTTTTTTGGGCGGTATCAAAGAAGTAACCTAACTAACCTAACCTATTGATGTTTCCAACCGGCTAAAACTAGGTGCAGCCGCGCTTCGGGTTTAAGCCGTAACATATATACTGTTACACCACAGAGGTTCGTCATAATTCTATAACCATAGAATTTGGTTCATAATAAGATTTTATGTTAGTAGAATTCAGTCTCAGATGATATTTGATCAGTGTCGTATACATTGCGCGCGACAAACGCATATGTTGTGTAAATAGAAAGTTGAATCCGTAATGAACAACGAACTACACTTACGGAAAGCGATGTACATTGTAATTTATAAAGTCATAATACTACCTAGTAGTTAGGTGACTAATAAAATTTTACGTGGGTGGAGTTCTGAGGGTAAGCAAGAAAATTCAATTTTGCAACTATGACATTAAGGAATAGTAGCTATAAGTAATATATTTTAGGTCTATTCTTGAATCGGAAGAATAATTGAAATCAATAAAAACATAAAGTCTCATACATACATAAGTATAGATCGTTTCTGGCAAAAAAATAAAATAAACAGTAAAGTTATTTGTATTTGTTTTATAAAAATAATTCATAATTTATACCCTTTTTTAAAATACAACAATTACAAAAACCAACATCTAAAATCATCATCAGCACTCACAGCCATCCAGCGATTGGTAAAGTTATTCTGATGTATAATATTACTGTAAAGTTTCATCCAAATCCGTCCAGTAGTTCTACGTGAAAGAGTTACAAACATCCATACATACTAACAAACTTTCTCGTTTATAACATAGAGTTTACATTTACGTAAAAACAACGTGAAAATCCCAGTAAAATGATTGTAATTAAAGCGAAATTAATAAAAAATTGAGGAAGCCGAGGCTAAAATAACACCCGCTCATTTCCTTTGCCCCGTTTGCATTAGTAAATGAATGTTAAGATCCGCCCGTGACTCCAATTAAAAATTGAGCTTGCGGTGACTGAGCTTGCATTTGAGTCAATGTTAGTGAACATTGATTAGGAACACTCTTGGAATACTTAATTGAAGTTTTATGTACCAACTATCCTTTGAGAGCAGTTTTAAGGCTTGGAAGTTTTTGGGAATTAAAACTGGCAGGTTGAAAGATTTGGGAGAGTGATATTTTTGTTCCGGTCTAGACTTCAAAGTGGGTAGCTCTTGTCTTTGCTTGCAGTGATTAAGATGAGATTAGATACACAAATTGCTTACACGGTTATTTCCGTTACATATCCTCTTCACGAGACGTAATAAAACTGCTTTTGTAATGAGATTTAAAAAATATTTTTGTGTTTTTCATACTTTTGAAGTGTTCACATATTTAACATTGCTTTCCGTCCTTTGAATTTATTATTTTCATTTATTCCAGCAGAACAATTTAGGTATTTGTAAAATCCGAAATTTGAGGCCAGTCAGTTATTTAGTTAATGCCGATTTTACAATTAAATTATTATATTTTAAATAGCAACTCGGTACAGTGTGTATAACCCTATCTTTTACACACAGAGTAGTTTTATACATTTTTGTGTAGTCGGCATTTTACAAAAAATATATCCAATTACTTTAGAACCAAATGGCTCTATGGGTTCCTATTTACCCCACTTTACTCTACGTTAACCCCAAGTTGTCAGCTGCAACATCATGTTTAGTTACGTACAAAGATGTGGACCTTTTTCCTTTTTAATTAAACCACAGAAACCGCACCAAACAAACCCGCGACAACAAATCAATTTCACTCCAGGAAATTACACTGAAAAGTTGAAAGGGTACACGATACCGACCTAAATTGGAATTCTTTTGTGTAAAACGCCTTTATACATCAAATTTCACCTTCACAGTGTAAAACAAGCCTAAAATGAAAAACTGTTCGCGGACGAAATTCAAATGAAACGCATAAATAAATACAGAAATGACGATGTTCATAAGCAACGGGAGAAAACCTGCGCGATCAATTCAAAAAACAAATACAAAAAATACGTATATTCAAACAATGAACTTATTTTGAAGAAAGAAATCATAAAATATGAAACAAGTTCTTCAAAAACAAAGTTATATTCGTATTAAAGAAGTCAACTAACGAATTTCGTCAAATGAACAAACATTGTGTAGAAAATGTGACTTTGGTACATGAAAACTTTTGGTCAATGGTTATGAAACGTTAAAATTAGTGTGGGCGAAGAAAAAAACTGAAATTGGAGTGAAAGTCACGAAACTTATTTGTAACTTTGATTTGATTTCACATTTACTTTAACAACTACATAGACTTAACATGGTAGAATGGAAAAAAAACCTGTAGGTGTCTAATAAAATATTTTTTCTTTTTAATATACAGGGTGTAAAAGACTGCTTCCGAAAACGAAAACTGAGCATTGCTGAAGGGGTACTCGTTACGTTAAAAGCAAAAAATACTTTATGATTTTATTAATTTTTTATTTTTTACCAAATTGTACCAAATTGCATAAAACCTATTAAATTTCCGCATTATTTCAAATGAAATTGTGTTTTAGTTTTGTATGCTATGTAAACCATCGCTCTTAAACCATAAGCTTATGTGTTAGTGTTGATCTTAAGCGGGGAGTATCACTTTTCAATCCTTAATCCAGTTAGTGAATTTGGTTACTATTTAGGCTCAAGAATACGTGGTTTCAGGCTTCGGAAATGGTCTTTTTACACCCGTTATATTCAAGTTAAGAAATAGTGAACATGTATTGTAAAATAAGTTTATAAGACTTTTATTATGTTCAAAATTTATGTATTTCAATTCTAGCCTTTGTAAGCTCCCAACACTTTTTTTCCGCTCCTATTGGTGGTGACATTTGTTTGTTATTCAGCAATATCTTCAAAAATCTTAAATGAATGGACTATATAACACAAAAAAATCAATTCCTATTACATTAGCGCGTTTAAACAAACAAATTATTTTTAATAAAATTTAAAATAATATTAGGGTTCATAGTGTGCACTATACAATCTTGAGCTGTATAGAATGAGCTACCAGCTATTCCTCTCATAAGTGCCATTTACCTAATAGTCAAATTATTGAATAGCCAACTATATATTACCTACTACCTACTCGCATGTGTGCCAAGAGCGGCGAATATTGACTAACATTTAGTAAACTGATCATCGAATCCAATCCGGCGGCGAATATTGACTAACATTTAGTAAACTGATCATCGAATCCAATCCTTTAAGTGGTTAAACGCTTAATTTCCCAAAAAAATATTTTAAATCTACAATTGTTACTGACTCTATTTGATTTGATGCTATTTTTTATTTGATTGCAAGAAAATGCTGTCTTCCAATCGAATAAAAAAATAGCATCAAGATCAACATAATAAACTGATAACGTCATCTTAAATACCGATTTCCCTCCAAACAGTTGTAATACGATTCCGCCAATCACCGTCTCTGTATCAATTCCTGGTTCTCAAGAGTACGTCGCGAGTAATTTAATATGTCGACGCGGAAATTTGCCGCTGGGACGTTAATATGACAAATAATTTACAAAGCTTGTGCTTTTGGAAGCGAGGTATGATGGGTTAATTAATGTGGTAATTTTTGTATTGGTTAAGACTACGGAAGGGCTACGCTGTAACGTTTGGGTATGCCGTAGTGTTTCAATACGTAGCGTATATGAATGATCAATAGTAAAAGTGAAAGTCGCTAGCTGTTTTCGTTTAGGTATATTGTTAACTCTTACTCAATTATACAAAGATATTGAAATGGTTTTCATTGCCATTTTGATTAAATTTTAGAGTGCTTATAACCGGGGTGTCCCATAACTTGCATGAAAAATCTACACCGCGACCGCCCCTGTTGAATTTCGCCGTCTCGCAATAATAATCCAGACTGAAGCTGAAAGATTACAGCGAGATGCCCACTGAAACTGTTCCCTGCTCTGAGGGATACAAGTATCCCAGAGAACAGGATAGAAGATGAACACTCGAGGAGGTATTTCACGCGCACCCCTCTAGACTTTGGAACCTGGATGATCATAGGCTTCATTTAAGTTGTAATTTTTGTTTTCTTTGAACTCCTGCCGAAAAAAAAACACCTGAGTGACTTTATCTTAACAAGAACTGCAAGTATTATGGCTGAAAAAGTCCAAGTCACAGTCGAAGTTAAGTTGACGTTAAGTTGAAGTTAAGTTAAAGTTAAGTTGAATTTAAGTTGAAGTTAAGTTGAAGTTAAGTTGAAGTTAAGTTGAATTTAAGTTGAAGTTAAGTTGAAGTTAAGTTGAAGTTAAGTTAAAGTTAAGTTGAAGTTAAGTTGAAGTTAAGTTGAAGGTGAGTTGAAGGTGAGTTGAAGGTAAGTTGAAGTTAAGTGGAAGTTAAGTTGAATTTAAGTTTCAGTTAAGTTGAAGTTAAGTTGAAGTTAAGTTGAAGTTAAGTTGAAGTTAAGTTGAAGTTAAGTTGAAGTTCAGTTGAAGTTAAGTTGAAGTTAAGTTGGAGTTAAGTTGTAGAGAAATTTAAATTAATGAAAATAAGTTAAAGTTTGAACAGTTTATAAATTATGGTATGGAACCCTTCGTGCGTGAGCCACTCATACTTTTAACATTTAAATTGGTTTCTTCCGGGTAATAACGAGTCATCACATTACACAGCGATCGATGGCAATTCCAATTTACAAGAATCCGCTGCTGTCTTTTGTCGTTACCATATCAACCATCTAATAACCTAACAATCAAGCTAATTTTCCCATCACAGCACCTTGTCCCAAATCAGCTTATACCACTATCTGAAGTAGATCTGCATATTACAAAGTATTCGTTTAACCGAGGATTTCTACCATTGCCTGGAATATTCTGAGGAAGCCATAACTAAAGATTAGACGGTTTCGGAGGCCTTTGGAAGGGAAGCAATTTCGTTGTGAGTAGAAGTGACTTTGAGAGTTAGGTTCAGTTGATTGTAATAGTTTATTTGAGAATGGATTGAATGGTCCCTTTTTGATATTTTAAGTCTAAAAAGTCTTTGCTCGCAGCTTCGCTCTTTCGTGATTGTTAACAAATTTTATTTCATATTATGTTTTTACTCTTTTCAAACGCTGCATCAACCTAATTTAAAAATTCTTTCCATAAAACGGCAAAACATAAAACCCAGATTTCTCTATAACACAATATCGTACTGCATTTAAACTAATCCGTTTAACATTTCACGTCCACTTAAGCGGCATTGCACTACTCTACCGCTGTGTAAACTCAACAAACAAACGTACTAACATTACCATCCCGGAACAATAACCATTTCGATATGCTTAATCTCGATTTGACGACATTTTAATACAAGACAAGATTATTTCAAACGACTTAGAAAGTCTGTGTGCATCTGAAACATTTACCGGCTCAATAATACACTCGTTTGTCGCTGATTGCGTTATGTTTAGGCGAAATTGGAGCTTGCGGTGAAGAGAATAAGGTAGGTTTTGGGGTGGTAACGTGGTAGAAAGACAAAAGGGTAATGCCGCTCGGAAGCAAGACCATCTGTTGGCCTCCGTAGACATTACGGACGCGTTCTTGTAGAGTTAGGATGTGGGTACACGGAGTGGGTTTTAAACATTTTTTTGTTGAAACTTGGCAAATGAAGCGTGCTTATTTTTGAGAGTTACTTTATAAAGCATGCAAAATTCTTTATTTTTAAATAAAGTGTTGAAACCATTTAACTAAAATTACTTATAATCCTTCAACAAAATGTAACCAAAAATTGAACTTGACAAACAGTAAGTACATTTTCCATTAAACTATTTTGTTGCAGATCATATTGTTCAATCTTAGAATAATCATTCACCCTAACTGAACCTTTTTCTACAATTACAAAAGCTTGATGCAAAAAATCAAATACATTTCTAATAAAAAAACGAACACCTAAAAAGTTACTTCCAGTGTGCCCGTATCTTACCCGACCACAATGTCAGTTATTATATCTGTTATCTCCCCCAGTTCATTACATGAGAGATGATGTTACGCACGCCTTGCCTCAGACCTCTGAATTTCATGACCGAATTCTCTTCATACTACGAACGGGTATCTTACAACTGTATTTTATGTTCCTGTTTATTTATTGAAGAATGCTATTTTGGAAGATGATGGCCTTTTGTTTTTATTTGTATTTGTGTTTATTGAGGTTCGGAGTGTTGGCTGATTGGCAATTGTTTTGGAATAGTAGGTAAAGTAATAGTGGCCTTTTCTAAAGGGACTTGAAAGGAGTGTAGATAGTAAGTATATTTGAACTATAGAACTTCACTTAAGTTTAAGATTATGCGTGTATATGTAGGTGCCCCATGTGTGTAAGTAGATATATGCATATTAACTATTAACAATGCTTAACTATTCTACAATCTTTAAAACAACAGTTTTCTGTAAAAGGACTAGATGGAACTTACTATACTTAAAAATGCAGTTAAGTAGCCTAATCGTTAAGTTGTAAATGTTAATTCGTTGACTATTATATGAAATAAAAATGTATACATCAAACTATTTCATAGACTTCCCACAGTATGCCTACTTATATCATCTTAGACAGAAACTCGTTACTGCATTCGCCAGCGTTAGCCTCTCACAGATAAGGTTATACTTCTGAGACAATACTTGAGAACGCACGGGCACTCAGTAGCTTCTTACCCGACTGCAGGAAAGAGGGCTATGTTTGTCTCGAGCAGACTCTTGACGGTCCGAGGACGGGCACAGTTGGAATTTATATTATTCAAAAAGATAAAGGTTGGTTAGAGTAAAAGAAAAAAACATTAAAATATGTGCATGATTTTCTAATACATTTCTGATGCCAACTAACAAGAAACATTAGAGTTAGTTTAAGCCAAGTGTGTGTAAACATAAATCTTTTAATTATTATTCGGCATTATTTAGACCAGCGGTCGGCAACCTTTTAGCAGGCAAGGGCCGCATGGTGAAAAAATCGACCAAAGGCGGGCCACACTTGTGATAATGATATTAGAAAAAAAATTCAATGGTTTAAAATTTAATAAACATTTAACATTTTATTTTATATATTTTTTTTTTAATATTCTCGCAATAATATTCTTTCAGAATAATTAAAATAACACTATTGTTCCACTTCAAGAATACCAATTTAGCCTTTCCTGTATTGAAAATACGTATATCAATTCTTATGATTATTCAACCTGAAAAAAATACAATACGCTTCCTAATATGCCTATTCACTACCTGTATTACTAGCAGATTTATAAGAAGATATCTAAAAAACAAATAAAGAAATCCTTCCTTTTTCTTTCAAGTAACTCAAAAATGTTTATCCGACTTAATTAAGTAAATATGGAACACCAATTTTTCATCCAGAACTTTGCAGAAGTCACTTAGGATCCTTTCTTTCAACTGTTCTCGCCTAAATACCTTACTTTCCTAAGATTGATCGCAGCCAAGTTTCACAAACTCCTGAAGATAAAGCCTTATTCCTGACGACACTGACAATGAAAAGCTAATCTTTTGTTTGTAAACTTCCTTCGAAGCCTTAAAATGAGTTTTAATGTTTTGTTAGGAGATACCTTTAGGAGACCTGGATAAGTGAAGTCTGGAAAGTTATTGTAAACAATATAAGATTTTTAGAACAATAGAAGATGGTAAGTGTAAGGTATTTTTAATTTAATTGCTTTAGTATTCGTTCAGGGCCAATCACATATTTATTAAAGCAAAATTGTACGTTTACAGGACTAACATAAAACCGTGAAAAGATCTTAATCCTCTCTTGTCTTGATCTAATTAAGCTATTTGTTAATGAAACTTATTTAAAGGTAGCAAATGTTAGTTAAAATAAAAAAAACATGTTCATGAAACTGAAAGTGTTTTAGCTAATAATATACATAAAAACGATCAGTAAAATATTATAATTGTCGCGCTTTAACCGTATAGAATACAACGCACACAATATTTTGACAACTAAATGCTAAGGTTTTATCGTTCGTATCGTCTTCTTGGAATGAAGGAGAAGGTGGAACACAATGTCAGATAAGATAATATAAAGGTGGAAACTTTAACGCATCAGCTTAGCAAAATTCCCGATAGTTTTTTTTTAATCTCGAAAAAGAACAACAGTAACTTAAATTCAGAATTAAAGTTAAGCTTTATTACATTAACAACTTTACCCTGGGCTGCCAGACTAAAATAAGTCTTTTGTTTAAACCAACGCTTACAAATAAAACTTTGCAGTGTTGCCATGGTTTAGTTGTAATTAATATTTTATAGTTTAAACCACGAAGTTTCAAGCTTTTGTCGTGAAGACTTCTAAAAGTTTTAGGTTGAATACCTTAAGCACTTTAAAATATTACTGTAATTTATTATGGCGTCCTTATTTTGTCATTTAGATGTACCTAATTATGCTTATTTTCTAACTAAAATAAACTGTGGATTTATTTATCTATTAATATTTTTTTGGTATTTATTATAACCCTATAGGCATACCCACCTATAATTAATTTCTTATCATTCAAAGAGTTAATGTAATAAATATCTTACCAGTAAGCGGCTTTAAAAATCGATTTTCCTGCCTTAATGCTTGACATGACCAGCAGAGTGATTCTGTTAATCAAATTGCGCTAACTTCTAGGAGAATAAACCTTAATAATCAAGATGTACATTTTTCCATACAAAAAATGGAATTTTGACGTTTTTTGATAGCAGTTTATGTCACTCGAAAGTTACAGAATCGATTCGTAGTAGGGTATCAACGAAAAGTTTAACACCTTTATAATATAGACAAAAACAAGACATTGGCCAAATAGCCTCGCAATCACAATCTCTTTAAAAATGTTAATAAATCCTCAAAAACGGGCCGCTTCCTTTATGTCATTGCGCAAAATTAAGTAGGTATTGTCGAAAAAGTAGGTATTGTTGATGATGACCTTCGCGACATGTTTAAAACTTTTCAATCTGAGGTGTTGGAGACGCTGAATACTTGGAAGGCGGAGATGCAAGATGATATTATTGCAATAAAAAGTAACCTGGATACTGTTTTAACCAAGGACCTTGCACAGATAAACCAAACGTTTCATGACATTAAATCAGAAATCACCAGCATCCGCAACGAGTATCAGGATATAAAGACTAGCGTTCAGACCATAAACCGAAAACATGAGGAAATTAAACGTGAGTTGGCAGATTTGCAGTCATCAGTCCAATATAACAGCGATGAATACGATAGCATCAACAAGAAAATCCAGGAAATTAGTAACAAAAATAAAGATATTAATACCATCTCTAATAGGCTGGAAGCTCTAGAAATCAGTCAAAGAGCACTCTTTTTGGATGTTAACGGTAACAGTCAACGTGATCGTATGTTGAATTTGGAAATCGTCGGCATTCCTGAGTCAAAAGACGAAAATCTACATAATATCGGCATCCATATTGCGAACCGCGCTGGAATAAATGTTTCCACAGATGTTATTCTCGATGCGCAACGTGTAACTCCAAGAACAAAACTTCAGGGACGTCCTAGAAATATTATTCTCAAGTTGAGGTCTCGATTGTTAAAGGATAATATTATAGCAGGGGCACGTAAATGTCGCTTAACTACAACGGATATAAATCTGCCAGGTACCTCGAAACCAATCTTTATCAACGAGCATCTCACTTCTTATAACAAATTACTTTTTAAAAAAACGAAAGAACTTGCTAAAATTAAGCTTTATCAATTTGTTTGGACAAAAAATGGCAGAATATTTGTTCGAAAAAACGACACATCTCCTGCAATTCAAGTCACAGAAGAACGCAATTTAGTAAAAATCTTTTCATAATTTTTTATAAGTTTCATATCATTTTATTACGTTATTTACATTTAATTATGATTTTCACTACAACATTTTTAAACTCACTTGTGCATATTATTAATCCAATAATATCGGTATGCAATGCCGCATCTAAATGTTTAAAGTCTGTTCAGTTGTTATGGAGCAAAATATCCATACGGATAATTCTGGTGCGTCCTAAAATAAATAACGTATTACATTTTGTTATTTGTATGTATAGTAAAACAGAGTTTATGTCTTCATATAGCATGTTAATTTATTTAAATTATTTAATAGTATGTGTTATATTTGTTTGTTATATTATGTATTATATTTTATTAAAATATTTCATAAAATATGTTCGTAAAAAAATAATTATTAATAACATCATAAAAAGAATAACTTTAGTAATAATATATTTTTATAACATAAGATCATTTAGTCGTTTTGGTACCAGTATTTTACTTGACAGCTGCCGCGCACATCATTTGGGCGTGCGTCTGCTTGTTACAAACGGGCTTCTTACAACACAATCAATAGAAATATTTTTAAGATACCCTCTGGTTTGTATTTTTATTTTTTTGTGCGAATGTGTTTGGTATTACGTAGTAAGTTACCCTCATCTTTTTAATTTTTACTATTTTATGTTTTTATGCAAAAACCATTCTAACATACATTTCTGTATTGTACTATTTTGCGTACTACTCACCCTTATATGTTTTGGCGTGAGATTATCAATTTGTTGTATTTATTTTCGAAGCAACTTAACACATTTGATGTTTATACAATTTAACCTAATACTCGTACGAATAGCACTTTTTACACTATGGTTATGTATGTTAATGTTTATTTTTGGAGCTCTCTCGCACGATGGTGGATAGTACCTTAAGTATTTTCTATCAAAATGTCCGCGGACTTCGTACAAAGTGTCTTGAGTTGCGCCTTAACATTCTGTGTAGTAATTACGATATAATTATAATTACTGAAACCTGGTTACATGACGGAATATTCGATAGTGAGTTGTGTGATGATAGGTATGATGTGTTCCGAGCAGATCGCGATTTGACAGAAGCCGATAAATATACCGGAGGAGGTGCAATGATATTAACGCGACGCACACTCGGCGCTACCCGCGTCGAACTCGGGCCCTGCTCACCTGCCACCTCTGAGCTGCTGTGGGTCTCAATACCTGCGCGCGCGTGTTCAGCTATGAGGGACCTGTATCTGTGCGCTTTCTATGTTCCTCCCGACCCTCGAATTATTCCGCGAGGTATTGATGTATGTATTCAGTCTTTAAAAAATATAATGGAGACATACTCAAACTCAAACATTATTTTATGTGGTGACTTCAACTTATCTTGCATTCTGTGGAATAACAATAATCACGTATTTTTAAGAAAGGGTTCTGTAGAGGTGCAGAATGCCGGCGTCACTTTACTAGAAGTATTAGGGTACTATGGGCTAGATCAGTTTAATTTCATTAAAAATTATGCAGGAAATACCTTAGATTTGATATTTTCAAATATGACTTTAATAATTGCGCCTTCCAGTTTACCTCTCATTAAACAAGATCGAGCGCATCCATCCTTAATAATAAATGTACCTGATTTAAATATGCGACCTTTCAATGAATCTACATCGCCTAGACCAAACTTCAATAAAGCTGACTATGAGAGTATTAAAGCCTACCTGAACACTATTGACTGGCGTTCTCTTTTGAGTTCGGGCTCTGTGGATACAGCTGTTGATAACTTTTATAGCACTATTCAGTATTGTTTAGATAATTATGTACCTCTTATGCAAAAACCTGCTCGTTCGTACCCAAAATGGTATTCTCGTGCTTTAATTAACACAATAAAATTAAAAAGTAAAGCACATTCGCGGTGGAAAAAATATAAAAACTATTTAGATTATGCAGAATTTTCTTTACTCCGTGCAAGAGAACGCCGTCTACAAAAAATTTGTTATCAAAATTTTACTTATAAGTGCGAAGAAAATATTAAATCTAATCCAAAGGCCTTCTGGTCATTGGTTAAAGCACTTCGCGGAGGCTCAAGCTATCCAAAAACCTTCAGTCTAGGTAATAATAAACTAACCAATGGCAAAGACATCTGTGACGGTTTTAATAACTTTTTCTTCAATGCTTTTGGTGCACAAACTAGCAATAATGGAGTAGCCCAAACAAATGATCAAGGTTCCGATGTTTTGTCAAGCATTAGTATCACACCTCGGGCTGTTCAGACATTACTAAAAAACCTTGACCACGGCAAAGGAGCAGGATGTGATGGAATCCCACCAAAATTTTGGTCTCTGTGCGCCGAAGCTTTAGCACTGCCGGTATCTATTTTGTTTAGTCGTTCGCTTAAGGAGGGCATATTTCCACATCGCTGGAAATTGGCACACATCATACCTATTCATAAAAAGGGATCTCGATCAGATATAGAAAACTACAGGGGTATTTCTATTTTGTGTACCATTGCTAAGGTATTTGAGGTTGTCGTTTACAAAGAAGTTTATCCACTATTAGCTAGGTCAATTCCATACCAACAACATGGATTTCTAAAAAATAGGTCTGCTGTAACTAATTTGGCTTCCTTTAGTAACTTTCTTTTTGAAAATATGGAACGGGGAGGGGAGGTTCACGTGATCTACACCGACTTTGAAAAAGCATTCGATCGCGTGGATCATGTGGTACTCCTCAACAAGTTACAAACCCTTGGAATTCATGGCGACTTGCTGAGATGGTTTCAATCATACCTTTCCAATCGCTCACAGGCTGTTGTCATAGGTGGATATAGGTCTGATTTCGTAAAAATTCCTTCTGGTGTTCCTCAGGGATCCCATCTGGGACCACTTCTGTACAATGCTTATCTTTATGATATTGGCTCCTGCTTTAAACATACTGAGTATCTTATGTATGCCGACGACAAGAAAGTATTTTGTAGAATAAAATCAGAAAAAGACTGCCAACTGCTTCAAGAAGATTTAGACGGTTTATTTCAGTATTACGTAGCTAACAAAATTAATGTGAATATTAAAAAGTGCAAATGCGTTATATTTACCCGAAAAAAAAAACCTACAGATTACAACTACAGATTTAGTGGCACTTTAATAAACAAGTCTGAAACTATCCGTGATCTAGGAGTGTATTTTGATCACAAAATGGTACTTGCTGATCATATTGACTACGTTACAAAAAAAGCTTACCAAAATCTTGGCTTTGTCTTACGTACTTGCAAGTCATTTTCCAATATAGAAGCAATAAAACTAGTTTATTTTTCGTACGTTAGAAGTGTTTTGGAATACGCGAGCTCAATCTGGTGCCCTCAGTATATTATTTACAACGATCGCTTAGAGAGAATACAGAAAAAGTTCGCCAAGTTCCTTAACTATCGTACTCATAAATGTCCTGTGTCCTATGAGAATAGCTGTCAGGTTCATGGCCTATTGACTTTAGAACAAAGACGCAAAGTACTTGACATGTGCTTCCTACATGACATTATTCACAGTCGTGTAGATAGTCCCGAACTAGTATCGCGGATCTCGTATAAAACACCCACATCTCGTACACGACACACATCTTTACTTTACGAAAAATTGCACCATACTAATTACGCGAAAAATTCTGTTATATCTCGTATCTCACACACATATAATAGCTATTTTGATGACATAGACATTTTCGCTTATTCAAAATCATCTTTTAAAAACAAAATTGTTCAGCATCTTATGGGTTAAAGACAAAATTATTATATTGTATTTATTTGTATTTTTATATTTGTATTATTTGTATACAATTCTTCTCCTTATGTATATGTATGTAGGTATATATAAGTATATCTATAGTGTATGTATGTTATACACCCCTTTTATATAATAGAAGTACCATGGTAACAATGACATAAACTTAAAAAAAAAAATGTAATGTAATTCCAACAACACTTTGTTTTAATGTAATTTAAGGGAAACCTGTTATTGGCCATACTATAAGTAAACATTGTTAACTGTTTTTTTTCTGTAATCGCTGTTGGTTTTCTTACTAAATAAATAAATAAATAAATAAATAAAAGTTTTTCTTCATACAATGGCTCTCGTTTCGGCTCATTTGTAAAACAAAAGTCGACTTAGCATGAATACATTGTGGTACAAATTATCATATCCGGATGAAGAGAGTTAACGCTTTTGCGGGAATTTTAAAATGGTTTTAGAATGTTGATTTTTTAAATTAATGGGGAGTTTTTTCGCTACTATTAAAGTAGTAAACACACTAAATAATGCCATGACCTACAAATAAAATAAAACTGTGAAATAAAATAAGAAAGACCTCTTAAAGCAAATAACTAGAATTTGATCTGTCATCACAACATAATATAAATCAAAGTCGCTATTCGATCTGTCAAAATCAAAATTCTTTTATTCATCATAGATATGTAACATATACTTGGTTGGTTAACGTATTACCGTACGTAACTTTTTGACGTTTACATCAGATGTTTAACGTACGTCAAATACAAAGCGTTGTTGACATTGTACGTCAAAAACAACCCGTTTTCTAGCTTGACAGGTGGTTAACGCCATTTTTAACGTTTACAGACACGTTAAGTAGTTGTGATACAACCCGCCCTTAATGAACGTCAATGTTACAAACTTCGACTTTACGTTAGTTAGTATATCTGCTTTCACCTCCTTAACTAAGTAACAAATTTTGATGCGATTTTAAAAACATTGCGTTTTATATAATCACTAGTGGCCGCCCGCGACTCCGTTCGCGTGGAAGTCGGTTTCCCGTGGGAATAAGAAGTTTTCCCGGGGTAAAAAGTACCCTATGTCCTTTCCCAAGTTCAGTTCTTTCTTCATACCAAATTTCATCAAAATTGGTTCAGTGGTTTAGGCGTGAAAGCGTAACAGACAGACAGACAGACAGACAGACAGACCGACAGACAGACAGAGTTACTTTCGCATTTATAATATTAGTAGGGAAGTAGGGATTACGGTCAAGTACATTCAGATAAAAAATTATAAATGTATCCAATTTTTTTAGTTAACGTTTCATGAGCTAGTCGTCAACATGCGAAACTGGTATTCTTATCCTACTAATATTATAAATGTGTAAGTTTGTGAGGATGTATGGATGGATGGATGGATGTTTGTAACTCTTTCACGTAAAAACTACTCGATGGATTTGGATAAAACTTTGCAGTAATTAATATAGGTTATACATCAGAATAACACATAGGATACTTTTTACCGCGGGAAAACATCTCATTCCCACGGGAAACCGACTTCCACGCGAACGGAGTCGCGGGCGGCCACTAGTAAATTATAAATTATCTTATTCTGTTGCTTTAAACCGTTCGTAGAAATATCATTAAGCCTTAAAACTTGTGTCAAGCTTACTTAAAACTCTCACCTTCATAAACTTTACCAACATTTTACCCCATTTTATTCCGCGAAGCGATTACAAAAGAATCACTCATATCCTTCCTGCTTTTAACTGTCGACTTTGTGTTAGTCGATCGAACACAATGTGTTTAATGGTCTTTGCAAATGGACATCTATTGGATGTTGACCGCTCACTGGGTCCTTTACCCTTAGAGTCACGCTTCAGTACACTATTCTTGTTGGGAAAAAACACGATGTTGTATCGATAGCGATTGTTGGTTACAGTGCTTATAGTTATGGGAAGTTTTTAAGAGCATTGTTTTTGATAGTTAGTTTTGTACTTGGCACGAAGACGTTTTGATAATGTTATAAAATATACAAAAAGTTATGTCTTTTTAATTGTCAACTTCTGTGAAGTCGAAGTAGATTGCCTAAAACCTAAAAAGCCAACACTGACCCAACGATTCCTATTAACAATTCGATCATGTATAATCGATTCGAATATCTATAAATCGGCAACATAAGCTAAAATCGCTCTCGGATCGGCAATTTACAGATCAAATGTGGGCCGATGTTTACCTACCCGCAGGGAAACCTCCATCGCATTAAAAGATTCAATAGGAAATTTTATCGCTGATTTCGCTTCCAAGTTTGAAATTTTTTAAATGCTTTCAGACAACTTTTGGAATTCTCGGCAGTGGGTAAACAAATGTTTTTGTTACCTTTCGATTTTGCTGCGGTCGGTACTTTTAATGGATAAATTATAATTTGTTTTGCATACGAATTTAGTAGAAGCCCATTTAAAAAGATGATATGTTATAAATATATAAGACAGTTTTTTTTATTTACGTATGACATAAACTTCCGACATTTATTGATAGTTTTTAAATGTGCGTGCTCGGAATCGAAGTTCTAAATTCCAGTATCACTAATCATAATGCAGAGTAAATATCGTATATAGGATGTACGGTGAGGAAAATCATCTATAGGAAACCGACTTATCTGAATAATAATGCATAGCTGCTAACCTATTGTGATAGCTGGCCTAAAACTAGGTATAAATAAATTGAATCGAGACGCCTGTACTCCGCTACTAGAAAATTTACTAGTATTTATAATAGTTCAACTCTTATTTTTGCAGTTCAATGATTATTATTATTTTTTATAAAGGTTATAAATAGGTAGGTATCTAAAGTATGATTATCGTGAAGTTTTGATTAGAGGATGCTGCTACAGCACGTAAAAGCAAAGAACGACTTCTTCCAGCTAGGTATACAACAGCAAAATGAAACATAAGTTAACACATAACCCTCGGTATTACCAGGTATTTGTGTCATGTACATGCCAGAAATAGAGGCAAATGTCCAAGGTTCAATACCCGTAAATACCAGAAGGGATTTGAGGTATCTTTATGAATGTGTCGATACGAAGCATCGTAAACCTTGCTTGGATGTACCTTTCATTAGGTTCTCACGAGGATGGAGATATTTTAGGTATGAGATACGATGAAAACATCGATCGAAATTCACAGGAGGGCAATGCAAACATCCTACTAATATTATAAACGTGAAAGTTTGTGAGTATGGATGTATGGATGTTTGTTACTCTTTCACGTAAAACTACTGGACGGATTTGGATGAAACTTTACAGTTATATAGGTTATCATCAGAATAACACATAGGGTACTTTTTACTGTGGGAAAACATCTCATTCCCACGGGAAACCGACTTCCAAGCGAACGGAGTCACGGGTGGCCACTAGTATCACATATTTTAGATAATTATAGAGACCTAGTGTTCGCAATAATTTTTGAAAACATTAGATGAATGTTGCTACGCTTTTTTTACTCTTTTTAATGCAAAATAATAATGTGTATAGGTGTTTGTTATTCTTTCACGCAAAAAATATAGTACCTATAGTAAATAGAAAGCTGGAATAACACATAGGGAAATGTTTACCAGACCATTAAAAAACCATTAAGCTGCGAGTGAGACCGCAGAGCAGACAGCTAGTCAGAAATATTTGTTAGAACGATGTCTCTGTTGGGATATCCCAATCATTATTATTATGAAGTTAAGATTTTTGGCTTGGCAACCCAAATTGTACTTTTGCGTCGCAATAAACTATTTTAAATGGCTGATAACATGAAAATTACAGTAGCAGATATATCAAACTGTTTTAATAAGGTATATTGTATTAATTATTTATAGTATACAAAAACATAAGGAAGCCTTTTATAAAACATTTCACTAAAATCCTCATTCCAAGTAAAATCCCAGTAATTAACTTCAAAACTCAGCAAAAGCGTTCGAATGAACATTCGCCATTTCTAAGGCCGGTGTGCCTCCTAGAAACTCTTAGAATAAGATAAGCAAGTTCCTCGCGAACTCCACGAGTTCTGTTTAACCTCATTATGAAAAGTGAATGAAGTGATTCTTGTATGAGAAGTGGGAGTTATAAGTACCTGAAGATAATCGTTGAAACTTCATCGAACAAACTTGCTAGGCTTGTGATAAGACTCTGTGATAAATCACCAGCAACTCTCACCCGATTCTGACGCTTATTTTTAAAAGGTTTAAGGGTACAATCGGGTGGGGCGATGTAGTTTCTTGGTATCAAAGTTTTCATTGTTGTTTTGTGTATTGTGTGAAGTTAGATCGTGTTTAGCAAACGTTTCGGAATTATTTTTCGGTTGGAGTTCGCGAATTGGCTTCGTGGTTTGCATTTAAATAGTTGCAGTTCATAGACAAGTTTATAAGATTATGTTGGAACTTCGGGAACATGATAGTAGGGTGGACTTTTGTAAAGCTTACCTGCAGAGAAGATAATGTGGTATGTGGTGTGAAGAAAACATCTCAGTCTACCCGTGACCACCATTTGTAAAAACGTCGGAAAATCACAAATTAAATAATAAACGCGTAAAAACCCGATAAATTAGGTTAATTAAAGGAATTATGATTGCGTAAATCTAAAAAGTAACATGGAGATAACTTTTTTATATTTTTACTTTTTAAACTAGGTAACACATCCTACTAATCCTACTAATATTATAAATGTGAAAGTTTGTGAGGATGTATGGATGGATCGATGGATGGATGGATGGATGGATGGATGGATGGATGGATGGATGGATGGATGTTTGTTACTCTTTCACGTAAAAACTACTCGATGGATTTGGATGAAACTTTGCAGTAATATAGGTTATACATCAGAATAACACAAAGGATACTTTTTATCACGGGAAAACCTCTCATTCCCACGGGAAACCGACTTCCACGCGAACGGAGTCGCGGGCGGCCACTAGTAGAATTAAAATTGGTGGTTTACACAAGCCGTAAATATTTACTCAAAGTTCTCCAACGTTTTTATATCACAAGTCCTAAAAATAGCTCTTCAAACAAATCAAACGACCGTGAAATCTATTAACAAAAAAATATACAAAAGTGTGTTTCATACTTGAAATTTATTACAAACGACGAAGAGAAATCACGTTCGCAGTAACGAGTATTTGATTGCTCTACCTGCCCACATACTCTACAGCCATACATATACTGTACAGTGATGTCCTAATTTCATTAATACAGGGGGCGCGGGAGGTGTGTTTTTTCGAATTTTTACAAGGATTAATTGTTTTTTTTTTTTAATAATAACTAATGAACATGCCTAATGGCTAACACACCAATTGTATTTCAGTAAAGTTAGTCCAGTAAGTGCTTATTTTTGGGTTCCACAATATGGACTAGAGGATAACCTAGTTACAGCCAGACATGAACTAACTATGAAATCGGATCCGGGAATTGAACCCGGGACCTTCCGGTCCGGTTAAAAGTATCATCTTTCATGAGTCTGTTAATAAATTACCATGAGGAAACGTAATCATGTTTCAGCTATTTACGCAATAAATATATGTACCCTTATTCATAAAATAATTAAATCAGACACTTAAGATGGACAGTGACAAATCCTATTTCTTGTACTATTTTTTTTATCGTCAATAAGTAAAGCAGATAAATAGTAAATGGTGTATTAGCTATATTTTATACAAGGATTTATTTTTATAGCACATTAAAATACGAGACGAAATTCTTTTTGTTATTGTACACGCTGTATTTTACTTTCGGTATAATGTGCAGACATGGGTTAAGAATTTTCTATTTTGAACAGCCAATGTAGCGTTCGCAAAGTAAATATTGTTTCACACAATAACATACTTTTGATTTAGATTGCCTTGATAACATATTGAGTTTGTATGTTGAAACGCATGGTATTTTTTCACTTTTTTACATAGTTTTTTACAACCTGTTTTTTTTTAACAAACTACATACCTAGTTCATGTGGCCTGTAGTCGCTTTTGTAATAGTAAATGCATTTCGAAAATATGACTTGGTTTTAAAATTTGCTAAGGCACACCTTACCTGGAGCACACTGTGTAGTTTGATTGATTGATTTGACGATCTCTGTGGCGCAGTAGATATGACTACCGGACTGTTACGCGATTGAACCCTAGTACCATTTCCAGGTATTCTGTATTCAATGCCTGGTTTATCTCTGGTTGTAGCTTGGTTCTCTCCTAGTCAATTGTGTGGTAACTATAATACAAGCTTTTGCTTAGATTAGAGCCACATAGTGTTAGTCTATGTGTTAGTGTTTGTGTGTTAGTCTACAGTTTCAGCTCACAAAAACAGACACGCTTATGTCCCGCTGTTCACTTTTGTGCACTTTGTTTTTCTGTCCAACTCAGCTCACACGATAGACATTCTACTGTACAGTAGAAAAACATTGCACACTTTTTTCAAGTCCGGGCCAGTCTGCCTCGTATGATACTACAAATATTTTCATACGTCGCACATTCGCAGTCAATTTGCCTAGTCTGACAATTTCGTAGTTTATTCTACACTGAACATTAGAAATACAATACAAAAGTGAATAATTTTGATATTAACAGTAATTACGTTTCTCAGTTACTAATTTGCAACTATCAGATAGCAGCTAGCCATGAAGTGGTTGACCAAGATTGGCCAAGAGTATGTAACTGACTCGGTCGGACCACAGATTAGCTGGGCCGGATTGGGCCAATAATACAAATCTTCGACTATGCATCCATACAATTACTATCTGCATCTTTTGAAAGTATGTATTCGTAGATTTTAATTTACATATTTATTTATGGATTCTTAAACAATTAACGAAATGAGAGTAGAGAGTATATTTAATACTAATAAGTATTGATATCAGTTTTAACATAAATGAAATAAAACTGTTTTTTTTGTTTAAGGCCTTAATAATAATTACTTATAAAAGTCACACACAAAATTATCAAACCACTAAACCCCACCGTCCTAAATACGACTGCAAAGTGGTCAAAACGTCCGTCTTTTTGCCGCCAGTGAAAAACATTCAACATCGCTTGATTAAACCTCTCAAGCCTCCGCCGGTCGAAATGACCCAAGCTTGTTGACACGCTAATACTCGACCGCAAACATCGAGGGTTCGCACCGACCCCCACTTACAATCTATTAACCACACGGTCAAACTGTCAAGCTTGGCTACCGTAAAATCAATTAGTTTTCGACTAATCACTCGAAAGGGGGCGCCTGTCGCAGGTCATCGCATGAATAATTTGCTAAGAACAATTTCGGGCCTTTTGGACCCGCGTGTGGAGTTTTGGGCTTTGAGATTGAGGTAGGAGTTTAATTATTTATGTAAGTAGGTATTAGTTTCGATCTGCGTTACAAAATGCCAGGAGTTCAAACGTCAAGGGGCCAAGCAGGCCGTTGCTTCATCACAAAAAATAGGGCTGTACGAACTCGGAAGACCTAACAGACCGAACAGGGAAGAGTAGCGTACAATTATACCGAAGGCCCCCTTCTGGTCGCTTAACCGGCGTAGCTAGTAAGTAATTATATCATTATCATCACCATTATCATTATTATTATTATCATTTTCATCATCATCATCACCATAATCATCATTAACATTACCATACATTTACTATGGTCCGAATTTCATATTCCAGAAAACGTTTGGTCATTTTTTCATAATCCCGTTTTTTAGAATTTCGAAGTTTTGTTTGCCATATAATCGCAACTCCGAATTTCAATTGCCCATTTATTCATTTGCACGACGTTTTAAAATCCAGACGAATGAGTTCCAGACACACGAAATCTAAATGCGCGAAATCTAGATGACCGATATCCATATGCACGAAAGCCACATTTTTAAAACACAATTTTTTGAAATACAGTTAATTGATATCCAGACGCACAATATCTAGATTTTCAAAATCAAGATTTTTTAAATTCAAATTTTAATAATTCGATATCTAGAACAGCTAAATCCTTGTATTTTAAATGGCTCTATACTTTTAGAAAAGAACTTCGGTTTTGGCTGTTCTTGAACGAGACTTGGCATATCGTTTTGTACAAAGATGTGATATCTCAGTCCAGTTAAGGTTCCACTGTAAAAACATGGCCCAATGATCAATAATCAATATCATATCACAAATAATTATAAAACGATAAGGGTTAAATGAGTTGATACTATTTGCCCTTAAAATAAGAAAACTAAAATCTCTACTATCTCATACTAAATGTATGGGAGAGTTTCATGTAAAGTTTTTGGATATTTCTCGTTTTATTTTTAAAAATTTTTTAGTGTCATTTTACTCATTAGGTCAAGTTCTTTCAATATCAGTTTAAAGTTTTTTGATATCTGTAATAGTTACGGAATAATCGCCTGTGCACACTTAACGATTACACCCTGTATAGAGTAGTCAATAAGGTATGAAACTTGTAGTAGTCAGGCCTAGATGTCGTTTAAAGATTTCGAGGCTGATCAATTTTATTGCCAAAACGATAAAAAAAACCTTCATGCAGCTGCATTATTTCCCTTTTGTCAAGATTGTAAATTTTTACGTATTATTTGTTGCTCAGTGAAGCTAATGAGTAATAAATAGGTTTAAACATATGCGACATCTTGATATGTCTCTGAGTACTAACTCCGACAACATGGCATGGTCTACTCAAAAGCTTTTCGATGTGTGTACCTAATATTTGACAGACGACCTGCCACGACAATAAAAAGTAGCCGCAAAAACAAAGCTATGCAGTGCTCTATCTAGTAAGAGCGAGAGCGAAGACCAATCATAAATCTATGAACATTACATTATTATTACATCGAATAAAGCAAAGTGGTTAATTGTGTCTGTTTGTATGCCTAACTCCTCCTAAGCCACACCTGATTTTATTGCGGTTTTTTTGCCATCTTTTCTACTTATACCTATTTCTATTTTTACTTAAACTCTTAATTGAATATCATTCAGAGTAAGATTTATTTAAGTTAAGCAAAATTCAATGTGAATTATTCGGCCTAAATTATACCATTGCGTAACAAGTAAAAATAGGTCCCTATAGTATATATATATCATTGTGCTAGAACACCTTATCGTAAGCTTTTCCAACCACATCGTCAGGTTATACAATACAGGTCTATTTAGCCCGAAGCCTGAAGGCAATGGAATCATATTCAAATGTATTATGTGCCTCAGGAATGAACTGATTTGGACAGGCAGAATCTGACAGGCTTTGGTTTACGTTTTCGAAAGCAGTCCATAAACACACTGGTTATGCTCATGAATAAGGTTCGTATAGAGGTTACTATATAGCTTACAAGACCAAGGTTTTTCAAAATTTAAGTGGCGAAGCTGAAATTTGAAAAGAGAATTCTAAATGGAGAAACTTTGTCAAGCGTCAAAATTATCAAGTTTGACTCGTAGCACTTCTAACCTACAATTTAACGGTTAGTATATCATTTTCAATTGTCCCCAGAAAATACTTATGCAAATAAGTAAACAAACCGATGTAACCAAAGTTAAACAGCATCATTTATTATAAATCCACCGCTATATCTCGTTTTAATGATTGTTTGGGACTTCATGGGTCCAAAAGACCCAAATAACTTGGAGCATAATCAAATATGTATCTTTGCACCGCGAAACTTTTTTGTATAGTTTATTAGGGCAAAAGTCAGGAATGAAAAAGGTGTTTTAAAATGTTTAATAATTAAAGTTAGTAAAATAGTAATGGGAGTTTGGACTTTAGTCTGATCCCTAGGGTAGACTATTTTGGTTGTGGATATAATTTGCTGTGAGGTAGGGTACTGTTAATGAAATCTGTCAATATTAATTAACAAACGACAGTCGGTTAAAAAGTAATCAGGTTTTCGGCAGCTAGAAAGTCTAATATCCGCTTTTACAAAGAATGTTTTTGTGTATCTGGAGATTTATAATGTTTTGAAGGCGCTTAAAGAAAGCAGGTTTTTTTTAAAACTGCTTTTCAGTAAATATAAGATTTTTAAGATATAAATTTATTAATTTTAATCTTCAGGTCTAGTTTCATTGCCCAGGTATAAAATAACAATTGCATCTAATATTGCCAACTATAATTAAATTAATTAAACTATAAACCTGTTCTAAACCAAGGCACTAGCTGAGCATAAAACATATTTAATACATATATGTATAAACATATTTATAAAGTGCTTAAATGCTCGTCAAGATTCAACCACGCCTGGCTGCTCATAATTGTTTTACCATTTCCTTGGGGTGGCGACACACTGAATAATGGGGTCGGTGACATTTCGGACCAAAAAAACTCGGACACCTTCGCCAATGTATGGATTTTCAATTTTAATATTATTTTTTTCCATACATTGGCGAAGGTGTCCGAGTTTTTTTGGTCCGAAATGTCACCGACCCGAATAATGAGAAAAACAATGAAACAATGTTTGATAGTGTTTAAATAAATTATTGGGGTTTTATTTTGTGTTGATCTTTTTGTTTTTTATCGGAGTTGATGTACTGATATAAATCAGTTTTACGTGTTACAAATAATTCATGGAAAGGCAGGTCACTCGTTGTATCTACACTGGTAACTAGTTGGTCAATCTACGCATCGCTCATAAATCTTTGCCAAAACAATTAAATAACAGCAAGTGCCCTGAAAAAAACATAGTTTTTCAGTGACGATTATCATAAAGGGCTTAAGTTTAAACCACAGCTCCATGATAATGTTATAAATATAATTATAAAATAATCTAGAAACAAAAAACTCACCTCCAGTGAGTATCCACCACCAGTTTGAAGTTGTCCAAACTTGGCACAATTCATGAATTTATTCCTCAGCGGGCACTGTACAACTAATTCTGCGGGCTGCTACCAAACTTTTCTGTGGTCTGTACACTAGGTATATATGTTATATAACTTTACTAGAGCGAACTATGAGAAAGCAAAGATAGCCTGCTTATAGGGATGAGGCGGTATATAGTTGGGTTTACGAAATGTACAAACAATTAATTCACGGTATACCCACGTGATGTCAAGAAAAAAATAGAAGTGGCGTTTCTTACATTTGCTCTTTCTTTTCAAGTTAACCATACTAATATTTACTTCATTTTAAATGTCATAAGGGCACCTAAACTAAACATATAACTAAGTTGAACATTTCACTAGTTTTAGGTGAGATAATTCATGCTTAACTCGAAAGTATCTAATCCGTTTTGTGTATTTGTTACGGCTAATACCCGAAGTGCGGCTACACCTAGTTTTAGCCGGTTAGAAGTGTATTTTATATGGAAAAAAAAAAATTTACCTACGTACATAAAAACTGGCTTCAATCATGAGTCACTCCTTTTTCTGGGTGGTATCAAAAAAGTAACCTAACTAACCTAACCTATTGATGTTCTAACCGGCTAAAACTAGGTGTAGCCGCACTTCGGGTATTAGCCGTAACATATTCATATCCGGTAATAACCCCTAAATAGGGAATCAAAATAACCAAAGCCCAATATCACAAAAATAAAATAAGCATACTTTTTCCAAGACATAGATAATCGTGCAACTCTGTGGTGTTTACGCCCTTGGCGATGACAATATGAAAATGACCCCCGCAGCCTCTCAGCGGGGGGCAGCTATATCTCACCCTAGAATCACGAATAGAGATAAAATATACCGACTTGTCGTCAGAAACGTCAAAATGGAAGAAAAGGACGCGTTTCTACTTAGAATATCATAACTACTTTTGATTAAGCGTATTGAACTGTTTGAACTGTTAACAGAAATAATCTCTAACATTTTTTTCATTTATGTCTCAATTTCGAATTAATTCTTGTAATAAAATATAATAAAAATATACATATCATAATGAGACCTTAGCCAGTTAAATGGCTACAAGTCCGGTGGGAAAATATCCATAGAATTACGTCACAGATACGTAAGTATATTAAGGGCCGATTTTTCAATAGATAGTTAAAACGCCAGATATTGAACAGCCAGATAGCTTTAACTGAGACGAATAATAAAGTTTCAATTTTTCAATGGTCAGATAACCCTCTGCTAGCTATCCTAATGATATTTGTGCAAGAAAGAGACATTCTTATATATTTTACAGTTGTTAGAAAAGGACTGTAAACTTTCAACGCATTGACAGCGGGTGTCCCAATTGACAAAAAATTTAGGTATGACATCAAGACTTGCCGTCAACGATAATACATAGATATACCGAAAACTAGATGGAGCCCACCGAAAAAAAAATACAAATAAAAGTTACAAATACAATATATTTTAACATGTGTCTGTAAACTTTGAGAAAGTATTTCTATCTTATTATATTGATTGCAAAGAATATTTTTGATGCTTTTTTAAAAAATCGATTTGGTATTTCATTTACTCAGAGATACTTTATGTTACTGTATGTCTTAATAACTACTTAGTATTTTAATATATATCTCAAAAAATCCTCATTTTGATATAGCGTATCTTTAGCAGTGTGTTATTTGTGACACGCACACATCAAACGTATTACTCCATCTAGAAATGTATACATCTGTGATGTCAACAATAGCTTATTGCACAGATATTCAAAATTAAACCTCTTGTGATATATATTTTTGTCCCGTTTTGATAACTATACATTATTGTCTTCAAATAAAGTAAAATATCCATGGTTTTACAAAAAATAAGCAAAACACAAATAAATTATCCTATATTTACATACGCATGATGACAGAAACGTCAAATAATCTGTTATATAACTGCTTAACTGAGGCAAAAAGAGGCAGCTAAGTTTTTCAGTCAGTTATCGAGTTTAACCTTCTGTTAGAGCTTATCCGCTAATTGAAAAATTCACAATCTTGCTATCCATAGAATAAGTCCTATCTGAAGGCTTAACTGACTATTGAAAAATTATTGGCCTAAGGGCCGGTTTTTCAATAGTCAGATAAATTCTATCTGACAGAAAATCTGTATGATTTTGTTGAACGTCGAACATAAATACTTGAAATATGTATGAAGTGACAATGAAAACATACCTCTTATCAGTCAGTTAGCATTTATCTGCCTATTGAAAAATCAGCCCTAATTCAATCGTATGATAATTTTTCCACTGCCTTTGTAAGTCGTTCATGCCGAATATGGAGTAAGTGAGTTGGACCCTAAAGTCGAACCGACCATGGTGGCGTTAATATCCATATACTTACAAAATCAGTTTTACTGGTTTTATCTTTATAAGGACTAGTCCTGTTTTAAAGAAAACAGAAGGACTTTCTTTCTTCTTCTTTAGAAGGACCAACTTGTTTAGTCAAACAAATATTAGAATAGTAAAAGTTTTTGAATGTGTACGTGTATTTCTTTCACCCTAAAAACTACTTAACGTCTTTGGATGGAACTTGGTATATGGTACTTTTCACCACAGGGAAAACGCAGGGCGGATAGCTACTTAAAACATTATTTTAGAAAAAATAAACTCAAATCAACAAATAAAGGTAAAGTAAAAGAAGCGAAATTAATTTTCGAATCAATCGTATTTGCATTCCGAAATATCTTTCGATGCTAATTTAAAAACTCTTTATTGACGGAAAAAATATTTGCGAGCGGGTCTTTATCGTCGCTCCTTGTATTTACTGAAGCAAATTTTTCAAAATGTTTCTCTGTTTACAGTCAATGTGGGTTCCTTCAAGCGAATATAATATCGAACGAAAGCCAAACAAATAATGCAGGAAACAAATCAGCCAAAGGGAAAATGTAAGCCGTTTTTTTATTTTGACTCTGTAGATGATTTTGGATACAATTGATAAGTTGTTTTGGTCTGTATTAGGTTCTGCTAGAGCAATATGAAGGCTAGTTGAGAATAGGCTAGTAACGATATCATTAATAGTGTCTTAGGGAATTACTAACTATAATAGACAACGGCTAATAGTGTCATATTTTACGAGTAAATAAAAACTCTTTCTACAACTATTATTGTAATCAACCTAGCTTTAAACTAGAGGTAGGTGTACCTTCATAGCAGCGGTAAATGTTGATCCCAAATATAGGATACATGCTTCCTTATTAATTCAACATCATCATGATGAACTGCCATAAGACGTCTATTGCTGGACTGGTCTGGAAATCTATGGTGAAGGCCCTACTGCTGAACATAGGCCTCTATAGATTTCAAAGTAATCTTCTTGATAAGTAATCTCATCGTAACCCACCATACTAGCTTAGATAAAAAACATTTCTCTGTACGTTTCCTACGATATTATTCCCATTGTAAGTAATGAAAATTAACTTTTTTAACTTCAAGTAAGAGGTAAAGAGGGTATCGGATCCAAATTCGTAATGTTAAGTCATTTCCTTTCAACCAACTCATATTTATAAGCTCGTCCAATTATACCTAAATTAATATTCTTTATTTTCTGTGACGTAAATAATCTTAGTTTAATTCCATCCAATAGGCCAAAATTCTAGAAAGTTTCCATTCCTTCGCACTTTGTAATAACTTGACGATAATATTATTTAATAGAACAAGCACATTCTTTATTTTATAGAAACTAACTGAGAGTTGGAAATAATTTTGTTTCGATTGTTGTTTTGCTCAATTTAATATTAGGGTAGCATGTTGTCTACTAACACACATACCTTAATATGCCTTTAATGAGCATAGCATCTCAGTAGGTATATTAATGAATCCAAATATAGTATATCAAAAGTATATATTTATATACAATTTATTCAGTACCACATCAATGGAAACCGGCCTAAGATTTGCTAATATTAAATAGATCTTGCATACATACCCTACATAATAGAGCAATATTAATTACTAAGACATGGGACAATGGTTGATAATCACACACAATGTATAAGATCTGGTTACCCAGATAATTATCCGGCTGACCAGGTGATATTTGGTTTGATTAATCGGACCATCTTAATAGCAGTTATAGTGCATTAATAACAGTCAGGGAAGATTTGGTGGGTTTAGTCATAACATGCTTTGGGTGTGTATCACTTTGTGGACTATTCAATTGTGGAGCTGTGCTATGCATGTTTTTAAGACTCCATACATTAAAAGGAAAAGTAAAACAATACTGTAGGATGAATAGGGAAATGGCTGACTCACTGAAAACTTCAAGGTAGGTACAGAGCAGAGTTTGCAGAGACTTGCTGCAGAAGTTCAGATTCTCTTGCTACATTCAATGTGATTGAGATTGTTACCGATGCTAGGTTAGGAATTTCAATTTTGGCTAAGCTGCATGTTAACGTAAAACAAATAACCTGTAACCGGTAACTTTTTAGATTTAAATCAGCATATTTCCTATTTAATTATATAGAAACTAAAATCTATTAATGTAAATGCATAAAAAATAACATAATTTTAATACCTAAATATCGCTTCACGTTGTCACCAGGTACCAGGGTACCATAAGCCCTAGAGAGTTTGTTGCGTGTTCGTCATTATGCTCTGGATGTAAAATTGTGAATGTTGTGATTAATTTCACAGTTTTCATTACACTAAGTACAGTGCGAATTCACAATTAATGAATGAAAATGTGATTAAAAAAATAAAGTGTAACTTTGCCTGGATTTGTTAATGGCATTGCTTTTCGTGTGACCTAAATTTGTTCGTTTTAAAACTACCTTTTGCTTAGATTTTTTATGAATTTCAGAACTAAATTTCCATGTTAAAAAACATTTTTAGTGGCTTCTAAAAATGTTGAGGTGAAGCAAAATCTGAAGTAGATTTTGAAAGAGAAGTGATCTGTTTTCGAAGTACTAATAAAATACAGTGTGTTTCAATACGCAATGAATTTTATGTAACACTGGAACAAACGCCTGAATGTAACTCTTCACAAAGGCTTCGGCGGAGACATCACACTGGCTATAACTCTGACTGTACAGTATGCTCCTTTACTTAATACTGCAAGAAACAGGACGAAGCTGAAAAGTTTTTTTTCTAAAACTTAGCAATGTTAGAGCGGAGAATGCAAATTAAATGAAAATGCACAATGACAAAAAAATAAAATGATAGAAAAATACATTTATAAAATAACCAAAGTACAATTTTTTCTTTTAACTTAAGCTAAGCCTACCTAATAAACAGTTTCTAATGAATTATTAAGTTACGTTGCACTTCGTATTAATTTTTATTTTTATAGAAAAACAACATAATTGATGAATAACACCTCTTTTACTCATTACTACTATTTCTAATCGACCGCGTTTTGCTTTTCATGTACCTACATTTTGAAATTCATGTTTTTGCCAAAAACGACTAGTTATAACGATGTGAGACTCACTGTACAGCCTTTTACTGTTACAGCGATTGTTTCGATGAGCCCGTTTTACGTTTATGTTCAATGATCATTTGAAACTGCTCATAATACCGACTGTAATTACTCTCGAAGACTGCTTTCTTGTTTCTATTTTAGGAAGGTATTAACCAACTAAAAGAAGATATTGTTGAAGGCTTTTTAGGATGTCTTGAGCCAGTTCGTGGGAATCGTTTCTAAATATTTTATTAAAATGATGGGTTTTAAAATATCTAAAATTTTAATTATTTTTATTGTTTCTAATAAGACTAAAAAGATCAAAGTTAGAATTTAGAGAGTACCTAATTATAGATGCGTAGGAAGTGCTGCTCTTATTTTTAACAAAACTAGCGAATAAACTTTTAAGTTTTTTTGTTTATTTGCCTTAGTTATTAATTACAACGGACCTCATTAAATACGTCCTTTTTCGTATTGGAGTTCCGCATGCGGGAAACAAAAACCTGATACACAGGCAGTCCAGGCGTGAAGGTAGACAAAAATTCGTATAAAATATTTGCAAGCTAAGAAAAAATGTTACTTAAAAAAGGGAGCGCCTAAGTTTCCCAAAATTTTTAACTCCGATTATTAGAACTCCGAAAATGATCTTCCTAAAATTTTTTATCCTAACAATTACAATTCCTAACTACTCTGTTTCTAATGTTCATAGAGCTGAATCATTCAACTTCATAATTTCAGTAGCAATAAACATCATTGTACTACTATATGTTTTCTTACATTTTCTCAACATAACCGTCTTTTAGGTATACTATTATTTAGTTTCATTCATAATGATCGACATAACGTAAATTGCAGGCAAATTCTATAATTTGGACTTTTACAAACTGCACAGTCCGTTTACAAACGCTCGTCAAATTGAAATAGTTTTACTTTGGGTGAAATTATAGAGGGACAAATTTACTCAAATTGAATAAATAGAATATGTTAGTAATAAAACAAGAAGGATAAGTTAGCGAGGAGCGCAGCGACAAGCGTGTTAGGATGACTTTTTCACCGCATGTGCGAACCGAGCGAGCGTAGCGAGCTAATTTGGTAACATAAGAATTGGCTTCGTACTATAAAAAAGACAGTATTGGGATCAGTAAAAAATGCAAAGTGTTTACATTATTTACATTCTTCGAAGCAAAAGTAGATACTAACCGTTTTTCATAAATTTGTTTGTACACACATACAATTACTTTGATATAACACCCAACTCTCTTTACGTTTTTTTTTTAATTAGGTAGATCAACTAATTTATGCATTATTGTAATTTAGGCATTTTAATTTTTGATGTTGATTATGAGTTATACATTACATTATATTAAATTAGGTTCAGGAATAACTGCGTTATGAAAAACAAAAGTAGGAGTTCAAATGTGATATTATGAATGTCAATTTTCTGAAACATGAGTGTTATGAACATCGTGGGTTGTGCTTCAAATTGTATAAATGAAAACTTTAGGACGAGTGATCATTCGGATTACAAATCGGTAGTAAGAACATTTTTAGGTAATAGTTTTAACAATGTTTAACTTTTAATAAGGCCAATAACAGGTTTCCCTTTTATTACATAAAAACACTATTAAGAAGTCCAGGCTTCTTAAAGATTTTATTAGTAACATAAAAATATCAGTGTATAGTAACACAAAATTTATACTTTCTTTCATTTTTTCTTATTATAATTTAAGCTTCTGTAAATGTCATACCAAATTATGTTGATTTATATTCAATAACGTAGTGTTAGTAAATTCCATTCTTCTTTGTTTTTGCGGAACCCTCAATTTGTAAGTCCGACTTACATTCAACTGTTTTTTTTTCATTTCAATCTACGACCACGTCACTAGCTGGAATAAAAAACTGGACGGAACAAGCCCGGTTAAGTTTAAGTGTGTTTGCGGTTCTGCTCACTGAGTTTATCTCAAATTAACCCGGGTATATACCGTCCAGGGAGAAATGATTTATATTCTTAGTTGTGAGGCTGAAAGACGGCGATTTAATTGTACTAAACTGCAACTAAATTTAGCTGCAATTAAGTTTAGTTTGTTACAGAATTCAGTTTTAAAATCCTCGTTTCTAACAAAGATGTATACGTATTATGGAGGAAAATACAATTTTTCAGAGTCCATTATTATCTAGATCTCTGAACAAAATGTATACACAAAGCGAGAGATTCGCTCCCGTTGGAAATGACATGAAAATTAAACGTTTTTGTTTCAAAGAGCGTTTCGTTTCACAAACAAAAAGCCTAAAAAACTGGAATCAAGTAACAGTCCATTTCTGGTTAGAACAGATTCTCGTAAAGCATTGCATCGTGGTTTCTCGTAATTAAAACGTAGTCTATTTATCATGCCTTATCCGTGGATCTGTGTTCCGTTTGTAGGGTAGAATTAAATCGAACGATGTTAACGGTAATGTTCCAATTCGTCAGTGCCTGGTTTAAATCCACTGTGGAAGGGTACATCCGGTTGCAATTCTTTTAGCGAACAGGCCAATAAGTAACGCTTAGCGAGGAACGGAGCGGATTCGAAAAAAGAACGACAAAGCGAGTTGTTGAGTGTGGTTGTAGTTTTTCAATCCGTGTTCGAAATTCGATTTGAATTCTCTTTTGTTTATAATAAGGTTGGGTCTAAATAATTTTGATAGCAAATTAAATATTGAATACGAATTACGAGTCGGGGAAGTCCCAAATTCTAATTTGTTTTACAAAATTAGCCGAATTGTTCGGAAATTATTCTAATTGTACCTAAGACAATTTAAAATCGTTTTAACACTTTTTACTCATTCAAACTTTGGAAACACTGAATAATTAACACTTTGGATTTGAAAATGGAATGCTTTTCGAGGTCGAAGCTCAACTTGTACGAGGAACTTTTAGAAAGTGCTTCCAAGTTTACAATTTACTTATGAATGTTTCAAAGGGTCTTAGTTTTACCGCGAAATTACTCGACTTTAAACAATCAAACCATGAATTAGATATTTTATTTTGCCCAAAAGTTTAAGATATCCGAAAACAACTATCTTAAACCGGCTACTTTTATCTAACTCATAAAATTAACTTCTCTTAAGAGATTAAAAATAATCTATTTTATCCCTAGTATTTTTTTGAAAGTCTTTTCAAAAATCTTCAAATTGCAATACCATTTCAAAAATATGTGTTTGTCAGGTGAACTCTTGAGTGTGTTCGTACAGAGGGGTTGACGGGGTGGCGACGGGGCTAAAGAGGGGAAGGGAAGGCCACAGATAAATCATCGAAGCTCGGAACACCCCCTCGTTAGCACCCCTCCACCTAGGGCAACTTTATAGTAACTATTTGTCAAAATTGACACTTCAAGTTGGATTTGACGTTTTTACTGCACTGCATTATGCGTCTATGTTTGAATGGTATCTTGTTGGGGTTATTTACTTTGTTTGTATTGAAATAAAGATGTTGAGATTTGATTCATTTTATAACAAAAGTTGTAAAAGTTTAATTGACGTTTTTATTACCATGCCTATATCTCTTACGTTTTAAATTTACTGACGTATATTCCGACCGACATATATTCTTAATTGTATTAGTTATAATGAGACAAAAGCAAAAGTAAACACATAACTAAAACGCATTAGAAAATTTCACCTTTTATTCGCCTGTAAGGTGCTTCCACCCGCAGCTAAAGGACCTTTTCCCGTAGGAGTAAGGTATGTTTTTGCGACAGCCAATGAGTTATTCAAGATTATACCTATATCACTTTTAGTTTTTGAAATAGTAACAAACACACATACAATCATTCGCATTTACAATATGAGTAAGGTTAATATCAGATTTTTCAATTGTGAGTTAAATTATATTCGCCTGGTAAGTAGTTTTATTTTTTTCAATTAACCTTCATAAATATTTTAATGTTTATATTCGACGCAACGAGATCATACTAAGAATATATCTGACAATAGTAAAATCAGTAATCATATCTACTTTATTATATTACTGGAATATTAAATGTGTACATAATTTTATTGAATTGTCCAATAAAAGCTGGTTGGCCTATAAGCCCATTAATTGTTTAGAAATAAATCCATTGATGCCACCAACACGGCCTCGATTCAAATTTAGTGAAAACAATGAGGAATATCGTGAATACATGCCATTTAGTTGTTTACAGTTATTTTATATGCTGAGGAAATATACTGATTATATTGATTTAAAAAGCAATAAATATACAGGGTGATTGGTAATGCGATAAATTCCTTCTAAGTGGTTAAAGTAGAGCTTCTCCTTCTTCTCTTCTTCAGCAGCATGTCTTAGCCCACTGCAGGGCATATGCCTCTCCAATAATCCTCCACTCAGTCCTATCACCGGCTTTTCTTGTCCACGCTGTCCCGGCGTGTGATCGAGTGTCATCGGACCATCTGACTGGTGGTCTACCTGGGTTTCTATTTCAAACTCTAGGTCTTCATTCAAGTACGGATTTGCTCCAGCGATCGTCCCCTCTTCGGCAAACATGTCCAGCCCATGCCCATTTCAGTTTTAAGTAGAGCTTATTAGCAGTCAATTAAGTCTGAATATGTAGAGATTTCTTCTAGGCATCGCGACAAGCTTTTATTATAATTTCAATTCTGTAAAGTCATAAATGAATGTGGTTAATGTGATTTAAAATTTTATTTTGATATTTTAGGGCACTTAAATAAAAGCTTGTTTTAATTTTTTTTTATCATTATTTTATTTTTAATTTAACATTTTAATAAATTGAAATATCGACCAGGAAATATCAACAAATATGACTTTTATAGTCTTTTAAAGGCACCCAGAAATTGAATGATATAAATAAACGTACCTACCTCCTGAATGCCTCTCAGAGGATTTCATTTGAGTGTTATAAAAACCGTTCGTTTTATGCCCCTGCGCATGCTTGTAATAATCCAAAATTTGACGAAGCCTGCTGTTTACGACTTCAAAGTCAACAACACGAGAACTTTACGAAAACGATTTATTTTCTATAAAGACATCACTGAGGAGAAAAAAAGAGTGAGTTTCTTTTAAAACTGTGAATCAGCTTAAATTTTTAAAAAAGTAGGTAGATAACAAAATATTTTTTCAGTGACCGTCAGTATTTTCTAATCGTGCAAACATTTTAACCTGTCGCGTCGCCTGACACATTTCAATCAGAGCGTTCGAATTCGAAAATGATTTGTACCGGTCCCTTCGAATAAGTGAGAAATAAATCTCTGATGACGAATTTATTGAACTTAATATATTTTACGGCCACGGGCGGCTATAAGAAAACGAAAACATGTATGAAACGATGCATAAATGTATGAAGAAAGATTTAAAAAGGCTATACGCCGAGATTAAGAGGAAATGGGGTAGTATTTACGTAATGCGATGACGTAGACGCTTCAGGGTTTTATATGCTTAATAACATTTCAAATTACACAAAGTTGGCGCGAAATGGAGTGTGATTCTTAATTTGAAATATCAGGAAGCAATCAAGTTTACATGTAGAAGCTAATAGGAAGAGATGTTAAATTCGAAATGCATCAATGAAATGGTATTTGCTTTAAGTTTAGTTTCTGAAAAGAATTACGTTTTTAGGTAAAGGTGCTAAGAATATATTACTAAAGTGTAGTATTATAAAAAGGAAATTGACATCTTTATTGCATTTCAATTTGTATTGAATCTTTCAATCTAATATTAACCATTGTATTATACCTAAGTGATATTAATTATTTTAGTGCCTCCATAGTATTACTAGTTAACCCTATAACTGATTTTTTATTCCTCTATGACGACTAAAGCCCTCTCTAACGGTTAAAAAAGCCAATCGTACTATACAAATTCTGTCAATACAAAACCCATGGCGCGGCAATAACGCCATTATATTTATACAGGGTGTAACAATCTTATACAGGGTGGTAAGTTGTAAGTGTTCTCATAAATAGAGCAAGGAGCGAACACTTTACAGCTCATATGATACTTTGTGAAGTGCTACGAGCTGCGTGCTTGTGTATAGTTAAGCCTCTTTTACATGGGAATGTTTTGTATCCTATTAACAGTGGTATAAAAAGCGTGGTAAAAATGTATCAACGCGAAAAAATATGATCGTAGATTTTTAAGCATTTTTTTTTTATTTATTAATTTTTAGACCATCGGTCCTCCTTGATACGTACTCGATTAACAATGGAAAGTTTATCCCCTACAAGATGTTTCCTACCTTCGACAAATATTTATATCTTGTCAAAAAAATTAACACTGTCCAAACAATGCTTAACTCAACGCAAACTCACCTTCCGTTTTAGGAACTAACTTGCCACAAATAAAAAAAAAGTCTCACGTCATAAACCACTTCAGTGTTCACCACAGATTAAAAAGAAAAATAATTAATCTTACAACACACTCGACGTCAAAATGAAAGTAACCGATGTTTCTCACACATGTAAAATCATCTTGAAAGCGGGTAGCTCGTAGAAGCCGGCAGAGTCTAGGGACCTCATTACACGCGTTAAACCTTACTCACAACGTGTCTGTACACTTTAGTTATATTGTTTATGTACATCTCAGGTGTTGCCAGTTAATAACGGTATAAAATAACGGTATAAAATACCGGTATATAAGTCAAGTTTTTTTTTAATACTGTCAATCATCACACAAATGATGTAGCCCTAAACTAAATGTGAGTTTTTATTTGAAAAGCACTACGCAATGGATTAGAAGGGAACTTAGTTAAACCTCGCCTCGAGCTAAAATTTAATATTAACTTTATTTGACTATCCCTGGAATCGAACACGGGACCTTTCGCTGAGCATTCCGGTGTACGCCTATTCTCATCTATACTTTGTATAAATAAAATATGACAATGATTAACTTTTTTTACAAATTTTGTCCACAAAACAGAGCTAGGTCTAGTATTATATTGAAACTAATGGCCGCCCGCGACTCCGTTCGTGTAGAAGTCGGTTTCCCGTGGGAATGAGCAGTTTTCCCGCGGTAAAAAGTACCCTATGTCCTTTCCCAAGTTCAGTGCTTTCTTCATACCAAATTTCATCAAAATCGGTTCAGTGGTTTAGGTGTGAAAGCGTAACAGACAGACAGATAGAGTTACTTTCGCATTTATAATATTAAGTAGGGATTAAACTTAAAACGCATTTATCATAAAACCAATCCCCGAACGACTAAACCTTTATCACTTTCCGAAACTGCCTAAAATGTTCCTTGTATAGGAAATTTTCGCGAATTTCGGGGTACAGGTGTGTCGGCGAATTTTTAATTGTCTCCCATAATGTTATCGCGGATTAGAAGAGCTTTTTACACAAAGTACTGGCGGGGTAAGTAAGCTTTACTGTTAAAAGTTCGCTGTGTCTGGAAAACGAGGGGATGTTTTGCACGTGGTATGGAAAAATAAGGGATGAAGCGACTAGCACCCTTATTAATAATCGCTGTGCCCTGCAATTGTAAATAGCCGGTAGTTTAGTTATAGTTTCTTCTGCGTACATTAAAGAATAAATTATCGCATAGATAGTTTTGGATCATCATGCTATGATTAGTAAGAGTCGCAAAGAAATAGTTTTTACCCATTTTGCAGCTATAAAAGCCTAAAAGTGGTTGAGATAATAGTATTTATATTTCTTTGAAAATGCTCTTCACAAAATTTTGCAACAATGCGTCTGTGCAGAAAAAATATTTGAAATCCGAATGGCCGGCCGCGCGCCGTCGAACTGACGTCTGTACAGTTATCGATACCAAACGAATATCGATATTATATCGATAACTGTTTGAAGATTTTATTAAAAGTAATCAAAATACTTATCTTTAATTTGTCAACGTAAATATTAAGTAAATCTAGTAAACGTAACACAACATTTTTAATAACTACTCCGCTCCTTTTATTTGTAACGTGATGTTAAAAAACCTTCCTCAATGAAAAGATCCAAGTATTCAATTAAAACAAAACAAATCATTCGTTTTCAAGATTAGCGCTCTCAAAGAAACAAACAAGCAAATTCTTTAATATTAGTTTAAGTTTATAAAAAAACTTTTATTTAATAGCAATATCAGTTTGGTAAAAAGACTTAGATATGCCTTATTTCTTATCATCATCATCATCATTACATAGTATAAATCCAAGTCGCTAATTCTGTCTGTTTGTATGTTTGGCCGCTAACTCCTCCTAAACCAGTTGAGGGATTTTAATGCGATTTTCACCGTCTTTTAGGTAATTTTTTGATTTAAATTTGTAAATAAAGAACATTCAGAAAAAAAAACTTTAATTTAACTAAAATTCAAAGTTTCGGAAACAATTCGCCTTAAATTACACCATTGCGAAGCGTGGGCAGGTCACTAGTACTTAAATAAAATAATGTTATTGTAGTGTGAATATCCAACATATACCTACCTATATTCCACTGAAGTTAAATTAAATTCTTACTCTCTCGTTTGATATTTTGATAAAAAAAACGCGAGATTAGCAAATACTACCTATGTTTTTCGTGTTTTCAAATGATCTCTATAAAAAAAAGTTATTTTGTGTTTCCAAAAACAGATTTTGTTACATCAAAGCTTTACAATGCCGCGTTGCTTTGTATGTGGGTAGTCAGCAAATAAATAAATAAAAGTAATAAAATCAAAGCGTTTACCTTCCACGCGGTCGTCGTTACTGTCAAATACATGTGCCCTCTCGCAGAACACATAGTGTGTAGAATACTAGCTTAAATACTTAGAAAAATATGTTGAAACTAGTGGCTGCTGGCGACTCCGTTCGCGTAGAAGTCGGTTTCCCGTGGGAATGCAAAGTTTTCCCGCGGTAAAAAGTTCCCTTAATTCTTGTATACATATATATTTTTGGTATCTAGAACCATTTTCGCAGCGCACGCAAAGGAAGCCTTCAAGGATAAATATTTTCCCCCGTTTTTTTCACATTTTCCATTATTTCTTCGCTCTTTATAGTTGCAGCGTGATGTTATATAGCCTAAAGCCTGCCTTGATAAATGGTCTATTCAACACAAAAATAATTTTTAAATTCGAACCAGTAGTTCCTGAGATTAGAGCGTTCAAACAAACAAACAAACAAACAAACAAACAAACAAACAAACAAACAAACTAACTCTTCAGCTTTATTATATTAGTATAGATTAGAGTTGATGGGATTACTATGAAAAACAAATAGTATTCAAATTTTTGACGTTTTATCTTAACCTGCAAAGTTTTCAGCAGCTTTTAACTATATTTACTATCCCCAAATATTTATACTTTCTCAAGTAAAGCAACATATTAACTTTCTTTTTTCAAAAACGTGTTTAATAAATCCGAATTTACTCCGTAACTAATGATAAAAATCATAAATCCATTTTGTAAACATCAGCAAAGCATTGGTATCATTATGTTTTGCATCATTTATACTGCCTAAAGCAAATTCATGAACCATCTTCAAAGTTTGTAGCCAATGCAGACAATAAGACTTTTATCCTTTTATTTTTTACTAGTGGCCGCCCGCGACTCCGTTCGCGTGGAAGTCGGTTTCCCGTGGGAATGAGAAGTTATCCGCGGTAAAAAGTACCCTATATGTTATTCTGATGTATAACCAATATTACTGTAAAGTTTCATCAAAATCCGTCCAGTAGTTTTTACGTGAAAGAGTAACAAACATCCATACATACATCCATACTCACAAACTTTCCCGTTTATAATATTAGTAGGATTAGTAGGTTGGTTGGCACTGGTTAACAAAACCTTTAATGAAATTAGCTTCTTTTGTATTTCACAGGCGTCCACTTACGCAAGTGTTCGCAAAAAGCTGACAAAACAGAATGTGACACGGTAGCTTTTGATGTGACGCCGCGCAAAATTACACACGCCGGGACTCAAACCCGAACGAAATTCTGTTACGTATTAATTCTATTACGAATTACCAATTACGAAATAAAATTTGCCCGATGTTTGCTTTAAAATTAAACAAATTATTTTTTGAAATGACATTAATTTTTGATTTATTTAATTTAAAATTGCAAATATTGGTGATGTTTTTTTAAAAAACTTTGTTACTATCGAATTACAGAATTGGAAATTTTGTCTTATGCATTAAATATACATATTCCGACAGAAAAACCTTAAAGTAGTTGCTTGAAAATTGTCTATTACGCTTTGAACAGATGATTCTTTATCTTATTATTTCTAAGCAGCTTACACAATAAAAGTAGGTAAGACATATATTTTTATCGCCCACATAGTACTTGTTCTTTTCTGAATTTCGTACAAAAAATGACTCTGTTCACCTCTAATTAAACATAATATTCGATGTAAAGATGCCAATCTATACTAATATTATAAAGTTGAAGAGTTTGTTTGTTTGTTTGTTTGAACGCGCTAATCTCAGGAACTACTGGTTCGAATTTAAAAAATCTTTTTGTGTTGAATAGACCATTTATCGAGGCAGGCTTAAGGTTATAACATCACGCTGCAACTATTAGGAGCATAGAAATAATGGAAAATATGAAAAAACGGGGAAAATTATTCATCCTTGAGGGCTTCCGTTGCGTGCGCTGCGAAAACGGTTCTAGATGCCAAAAATATATTCTTCGCATTCCCACGGGAAACCGACTTCTACGCGAACGGAGTCGCGAGCGGTCACTAGTCACCAATAAAATAACATCGAAACATTTCTGTATTAAAATTTAACAGTTTTTTATTGATTTCGCGTATTTATTACTAGCTTACCGGCTACCACCATGTGGTTTTACCTGCGGCTAGATGCGTTTTACTGTAGGGATTTTATTTGAGAATGTAGACATTTATTAAACAAATTGTGTTTTTTTGTGTAAACTTGTGTTACAAACTCTAGTAAACTATATTGAAATTAATCCGCTGGCTATCTTATTTTTATAAGTTAAAATTTTGCAATTAAAAAAATATATTTTTGTATACAAATTCAACAAAACGTCATCCCTACACAAGAGCCAAACACAATCTTACCCTTATAAAAACCACTTAACTATCACCAGAGCAAAATAATCGACACATGAACTCTAATCTAAAGGAAAACGTTTCAATAGAACCATCTAAGTGATTAAGTAACATCTGGCCGGTTACGGGTCAATGAGCCTCGTGGAAAGTTCATAAAATAGAGAATTTACATTTCTGTAAGTTGGCAGCACTGAAGCGTAAATTAAATCAACGCAGAGGCTTAATAAGATTGCAAGCAAGAATGAAATCTGTCAACTGGAATAAAAATGTATCAGTTCACTCGTAATAATTTAGTTGGGACATCAAAAAGAGGTTTACTAAACTGCTTAATTGAATTTGGAACACAATCTTTTTAAATTAATTAATCCCAATCTTTTTAATTACTTAATTGCAAAAACTTAATTATTTGCAATATTTTAGATTTTTAAACAGATTCTAACTCTCGGATAACTACTGTTCTACTGTCATATAAGTAAAATACACACATCAACATCGTCTAGGGATATTTTATATAAAGTTCTTAAACTCAAATAATACTGAACAGTTTAAATTTTTTTTGAAGATAGCTTATTTTGGACACCTTGTTGAACGATTCTAAATTTGAATTTGAAAAAAAAATAATTAAAAACAAAAGATTAACGCTGCATAATGTGTAGCCAAGTCTGAAGGTTACATTTACCTACAGTAACTTTTGTCAATTTTTTGTGCCAAATTTAAGTTTTATAGCAAGTTATCGGTAAATTTTCAATTAATGTTATTGTGTGCATCATGGAGCGGGGCTATTGAACGAGGAAAGAAATGTTAAGGGCAGTAGGCATGCTCCAAGCTGGGGCTACTCAACGGAATATTGCTGAGGAGATGGGAACAAGACAAAACGTGATATGAAGGTTATGGTCATGTTATCGTGCTACTCGTGAAATGGCTGAAAGATACCCAGGCGGGAAACACTTAACAACTCAACGACAAGACCGATATTTGCAAGTTGCCGCGAGAAGACAACCAAATGTTACGGCCGTGCAGTTGGTTCAGAGGCTCCAGTCAGAGCACCAGTTACTTGTGAGAGATGAAACTGTGAGGAGAAGGCTGCATGAAGCTAATCTTCATGTTCGCAGACCGCTTCGTACTCCAGCACTACGCCGAGGAAATCGGGGACGACGGCTAGAGTGGGTTCGTGAACATTTGCTCTGGGAAGATAACCAGTGGTTCATATTGCTGTTAACCGATGGCTCACGGTTCGGTTTCCATCCTGATACACGTAGAGTACGTGTTTAGCGAGTTCCTGGTGGTGAGTGCCGTCTGCGACACCCTCAGGAAGTCCTTCCATACCACGGCGGGACAATTTAGGTTTGGGCAAAAATTCGTGTTGGTGGAAGGACAGACCTCGTTTGGATCAGAAACACCATGTCAGCTGAAAAATATTGTAACGAGGTGCTAGAACCAATAATCTACCCCGACCAACTGCAAATGGGCCAAGAATTCACGCTGATGAACGACAAAGCAAGTTCGCACACAGCGAGAGTGGTGACGAGCTGGTTGCAGGAGCACGACGTATCGGTTCTAGGCTGGCCCACTCAGTCGCCTGACCTAAACCCCATTAAATACGCGTAGGATATGCTCCAAAACTTCGCTACAAACATTGCGACGAAAGAATATCTTTTTTTGCCACTTAGCCGGACCTGGGAAAATTTACCGCAGCCTGACTTGGATAACTTAATCCAAAGCATAAAAAACGTTGTAGGACCGTTTTTAACGTCATGGATGGTTTTACTGACTACTGATTTTTCGCAATACCGTTCAAAACTGAATAATTTTTGATTATTTTTCACTTTTCCTTGAGAAACACATTCATTGTTACTTTTACATTTTTTTTCACTTTTTTCTTTATTTAAAAAAAGAACACTTTTGCGCAAAAAAAAAGATTTATTTTATTTTGTTAATGTAGTCTGATAAATGAGCTTTATAAAAATATATACATGTTGTATGTTGTTTTAAATAAATTTTGAGTAAACTAAGTAAATTCAAAATATCCCTAGACGATGTTGATGTGTGTACAAATATTTAATTTAATGGTTGAAAACCAAGTCGAAATCTTATTAGATTGTACAAATATTTATTTACGGCCGAAACCAATATTCTACTATAGTTAATACCTTGGTAATTGGAAACTGCTAGTTTTGTTTTTGTGACGTGTTTTCGTCATTTCCATATCAACAGCTATCTACCATAGTTTATTGCGACGCAAAAACATAGATAATGGTTACCATAGTTACACAAATAACAAGGCGTCAAAGGTTAGTAAAATATTGTTATCGGCCGTTAGATATCGAAACGATAATTTTCCTTATACCGTGTATTTACAGTACCTACAAAGGAAAAGCCTGTTTTATTGAATAGTAATTTATTTTTACCCGATTTGGTCAAACGGTGTGTATCCTAAATACATAATCGTGTTTATTTTTTCGTTCCTCAAAGGGCTTTTGTAGGCTACAAGGTTGCCAGATAGGGTTACCAAAAGGGTAAGGTTTTAATTTAAAAATAACAAGGCAGTAATTATTATAGTACCCGTTAGAAAAAGCTCGTTTAGGAAAAGGAAATATAATTATAATTAAATAAGATTATTTCTATTTTTCTTGAAGGTTTCAAAATTAGTTTAAACATTTATGATATCATTATCATTTCATAGTATAAATCCAAGTCGCTAATTGTGTCTGTTTGCATGTTTGTCCGCTAACTCCTCCTAAACCAGTTGAGGGATTTTAATGCGGCTTACACCATTCTTTAGGTATTTTTTTCATTTAAATTTGTAAATAAAGAACTATTGTAAAAAAAAATTTAAGTTAGCCAAAATTCAACGTTTTGTGTACAAGTCGCCCAAAATTACCCCATTACCCATTGCAAAGCGTGGGCGAGTCGCTTGTGGTATTATAAGTTTTAATTATAAGTGTCCTTCGGAACAATAATGAATAAAATCTATTGATAACAAAGAAAAACATCAAATTGAATTTGGCAAAAGTGGCCACTGCAGTTTAAGTTTTTTCTTCAGAACTCTCATCAAAATAAACAAATCATCAAAACACAATATGTTGTAAATCGGTAACCCTGTAATGGCTGTCGAGGGTCTGTTTATCTTATCAAAAGGATACACTTTCATCCATGAAGCGAGGCAGTTTTATCCATTTGCTTAATAAGGACATTTTATATCCCCAATTAAAGATTAAACGACGGTTTGCTCATTCTTTGGTTTAGGATTTCCATCATGTTACTTTGTTTGCTAAGCTCATTAGGGTTCATGATGCGAAATGTAACATCTTAATTATAAAGTTATTCTGAATTTTATGTGGTCTAGATAGTAAATACCAGTATTACTATCTACCTCACGGTTAGTCACGGGGCGGCATGTGCCATGGCGGGCACTCCGCCATGGTACTTTGAGGCCGAGGTGCTGGCCGCCGTCTACCACTGGACGGCGGACAAGCGGGCTCAGGGGGAGCCCGCAGCACCGGAAGAGAGGGTCGCCGTCTGGCGAAGGGCCCGCGAGGTCATGTTCCGCCGGTGGACGGCGGAGATGGCCAACGCGGACGACGGGCGGTGGACCCTGGACGCCGTCGGTCCAGTCATTGAGGGATGGATCGACAGGAGGCATGGGTTCCTTACCTACCGTCTGGTGCAGGTCTTGTCCGGGCATGGCAGCTTTGGACATTTCCTGTGCCGGATTCAAAGGGAGGAATCCACGGCGTGCCACCACTGTGGCGTGCCGGACGACACAGCGTGGCACACCCTGGCCGAATGTCCGGCCTGGGATGTGCCACGTCGTCGCCTCCAGGCGTCCGCTGGCCCGGACCTCTCGCTGCCCGGCTTGGTGTACGCCATGCTGGGCTCCGAGGCGGTCTGGGTCGCGGTGGCCTCTTTCTGCGAGGACGTCATGTCGCAGAAGGAGGCTGCGGAGCGGGTGCGTGAGAACGATCCTCTCGCGCCCCCGCACCGCAGACGTCGAAGGGGCCGGACGAGGCGCGATCGCGCCCAAGTCCAGCCTGGTGGTGGCCAGTGGGCGGGGGACGTGGGAATCCACCTGCCCGCATTGCACGGTCCACCACCGTCGACGGGTGGGAACAATCGGGCGCTCCCGGTTGTTCCCACAGGCCCCCCTTCACCGCGGGGGGGTCAAAATGGGCCCGTCGTGCAGTAGACGGGCCCATCGCCGGTGAAGTCGTGGCGTAGGGCCGCCGGTCCGGGCCCCACAGCTTCACCACCAAGGCGAAGACGGAGCGCCGCGGTGTTTTAGTGGGTAGTCCCCTGGGCGACGTGTCAGTTGCTCAGGCGGGAGTCCCACACACGCCCCCCGCCACCCAGGTGGGGGGTACGGTGCGTAAATGCATTTCACCGCGAGAACAAAAAAAAAAAAAAAGTATTACTATCTACCTACATGATTTTATTATAAGAAGCTTTTTTGCACTAGTATTTTAATCTCAGAATGTTAAATGGTTGTGACCAAGCTATGACATTATTTACAACAGTTTGAATGGGATATTTACCATAATAGTCTTTTGTTACGGTCCGTCAGATACTCCGTAACTTACGGAGTATCTGACTTAGCGTGTGGGTAGTTATTGACAGGTGTAGTGTAGCGATCTACCCTCTTCCCTAGTCTTTTACTACGATTACTTGAATTGTGCCGAAATATCAGAAAATAACAGAATACTATTATAATCGTGGTAAATATCCCTTTAAAGGTGTTGTAAATATTAAAAACCATGATAGTTTTAAAACTTATAAGCTATGACATTGTTATAACTTCATGTTGATTTTGACTCTCTATTTAAATTTCCTTTTTTGCCCGGAAAAAGATTAGAAAAGACCCCTGATCACCTGTCCACATTCGATTTCTGCTAGAATATCAAGCGCTATATGCAATACTTTTGTAGCGTAGGTTTTAATATACTATTATTACTTTTATTACCGTAATATCGACAATCGATAAAACGCATTAATATGCACTCTCCGAATTCTTAACGACCAATATTTTACCTTTTTGGTACGATGTTACTTAAAGTAACGGTGTCGTTGGCTTTACTACTTTTATTTTAATAAATATGAAATCGAATTTAAAGTACTCATTTTCCGTTTCCTTAAAATATAACTCAAATGAGATAAGTTAATAATTGTGAATTAAAACGAAGCTCCTGATATGCTAATGCTTTTGATTTACTCCTTGTTTAGGTCATTTTTGCAGCAGTCGTAATTATCAGCTACTGAATATAAGCCTTGCTAATAAAAGAAAAAGTTTGCCTATGAATATAGACGCACCAAGAAATTTTAGCAAGTGAAATTTGCTAGAGCATATTGCATTATTCTCTGATTACCATTTTGTACTGTTCTCACAAAGCGGCAATCGATGACCTATCCTAACAGTTTTCAGTGAATCCACAAAGTCCTCTTCATTTAATCCTTACAAAATAAACAGCTGAGCTTAGCCATATTTATGCCTAATCCCGCTGCAATAAAAGGCAACAAATTAGCATGAAAACAATAGCATTACCTGTATTACGGTCACGGAATCTGTAACTACCCTCATTAGAGAATGAAATGAACTGCAATTGACTCGCAAATCGACTCGGTTCCGGGTCGTTGTAAAATTTCTTCATTTTGTTATACATCTGCTGGAGTCACGAGAATTTCACCGAGCAATTGCTGGTTTTGTGGATTTATTTGCATAATTATGTAACTTTTGTTGTTACAAAAAAGGTATTGGAAAGGTTTGATTAATTTGTCGTGTCCTATGACAATAAATCTATGTTTTTGTATTTTTTATAAGTCATCATTTGTTAAGTTAAAAATGCTGTAAAATGGATGCTCTTTTGTGTACATGTTTTTTAATTTCTAAACTGGGCGTAAGATCTAGCGTTAAGTACGTTTCTACCAGAAACTTAAAAAAAAATCTAATATTATCATTTTGAACTATTTCATTCACCTAAATTTTACTCTCTTGGGTACAATATTAGGATCACACTAATCGAAATTCTTCTGCTATAAAAAAACTTTCAGCTATAGACCTTCTTACTTTTCTCAGTTTCTACTCGCTAGACAAATTCCGGGATCTTAACGCATTAGCTGCGTACGAGCACACAGCCTACAAGGCACCCGTATTTCAACGGCGGCTTCGCCAGACAAAAACAAATGGAAGTATTACAGAACACAATCTACATTTAAATGGATCTTTTTCCTCAATTCGGCAGAGAGTTCCGCCGATAGGTATCTCAGCCAACGATTTATTTTGGGGAATTTGCATTTAGCGGGTGTCGACTCGGTGGCTTTTTGCTGTAGTGTCAACTCTTTTCGGAAATAGTTCGGATTGCGGAGCGCTTTTGCGGATGAAGTAGCTCAGGTATGAGGTAGGTACGCATTTGTGGAATCGACTTCCCGAAGTCTTTTATTAACTTCGAATGTTGATCTATTTCTCTGAACAAAGAAATGTACTTTGCTTCTTGAGCAGTTCATAAAAAACTACTGAGCCAAACTGAATTATTATTTTTGTAAGACCAAATGGCAACTTTACCGTATAGAACTTAAAAATATCACGTAAATTCGATCACAAACCTCGGTGTTGTACATACATCTGTAATTTTTCATATTCCTTAGTCGGATATAGTATACTTTTCACCACGCTACAATCAATAGGAGCAGAGCAGTGAAGGGCAATGTTGGGAAAACGGGAGAAGATACTTCATGTTTTAAGCTTCCGTCACGTGTGCAACCTTCATGGTTAAAGCTACACAGAAATCATATATGACGGAAATGTTCTCATTAAAATTATATAAAAATATCCCACGACAGGAAACGTCTATCTTTTATGGCTGACTCACAATAACACGAGTAACTCCCGATAGCTCAGCAGTTCGAAGGTTTCTGCTTATACAGGGTGACTTGTAATGTCACGTATTCCTGCTAAGGGATGATAGATTAGGTCAAAGGCAACCGATTTCATTCCATAATGTCCTTTCCAAAAGTTAACCGTTTTTGATTAGATAATTTTTTTTTTTATTCCGATTTCAGACGGTTAAAATTTAAATAAAAAAATGCTAGATTTAGAGTTTTTTGTTATCGTCGCATAGCGGATATTCAAATAGTTCATAATAAGTAACAAAATGTTGAAAAGCTACAAACGTTTTAAAATTACGCGTTAAAAAAGTAACATTTTCTTATTTTTTTACTTATTTATTCGATAAAAAACCATTTTTAATAAGAGATAACTAAAAAAGTACATTATTAACTATTCCATAAAAACGAATCATAGAAATTGGTATAGAAACACCAAAGCTGTACATGAAATACGCTAGTAATAATCACGTTTATACTAAAACCTACCTATTATAAACGTGAAAATTTGTACTCGTAAGTATGTATGGATGTTTAGATGTTTGTTACCCTTCACGTTAAAACTACTGGACGTATTTATATGAAACTTTACAGTAATATAGGTAATTTATTTATTTATTTATTTCATAGGAAAAACAACAGCTTTTAGTAAATAAAGACAGTAAACAAGTGTTTCTATACAAAAGCCAATAACAGTTTTTCACAATTAAACATACATCAGAATAACACATAGGGTATTATTTACCGCGGGAAAACTTCTCATTCCCAAAGGAAACCGACTTCCACGCGGACGGAGTCGCGGGCGGCCACTAGTAAGTAATATAATCTAACCGAATTGACGACCTCCTCCTTTTAGTTGGTTAAAAATCGCTCTACTGCTCTACCTCCTTGGTTTGAAAGAAAACTTATTTAAAAATGGCGACAGACTTTAAAAATGGAATGTAATAAAGAGTGCAGAGCTATAAATATCTAGTATTGATTCTCGTGAATCAAATGAGGCATTGTTCGTTGTCCATTGTAGCGCTCGAGCATCGCGCCTTCGCCATCGCTGCCTTCTTTATGCTCCGTACTATTCAAAATAAAGGAATAAAACTGTTTATAGTCTGGCCACCGAGAGATTGCGTTTGTGACACATGCCATTAGTGTTGGGGTAAAAAACAACATTGATAAATCATTTTTCAATCAACAGAAAAAAAACTTGCTTATCTTATTTATATTTTATTTATAATATAAAAATAGTTTTATGTTGTTACGAGTTAAAATCTAGGTAAAATAATAAAAAACAAAATCGAAACAGTATTGTTTTACTGTAGGAACGTAAATAATTAGATTAAAGACTAGTGGCCGCTCGCGACTCCGTTCGCGTAGAAGTCGGTTTCCCGTGGGAATGCGAAGTTTTCCCGCGGTAAAAAGGTCCCTTTATTCTTTCATACATATATTTTTGGTTCCTAGAACCGCTTTCGCAGCGCACGCAACGGAAGCCCTCAAGGATGAATAATTTTCCCCGTTTTTTTTTTCCATTTTCCATTATTTCTTCGCTCCTAATAGTTGCAGCGTTATATAGCCTAAAGCCTGCCTCGATAAATGGTCTATCCAACACAAAAAGAATTTTTAAATTCGAACCAGTAGTTCCTGAGCTTCAGCTTTATAATATTAGTATAGATACTTGTATAACGTTAATTTTGAAGCTAAGCCCAAGGTCGAAAAGAACTAGCAAGAAAATCCAACTGCTGCCTTTTTACAAACGAAACTCAAAAGCATTGTATTGGCAATAATATGGTATAAGTCTCAGCACCCGATGACCGTACTGCAGAGCCAATTCATCTATTTCATATCGAACATTTGCCGATTTATTTTCTTTCACTAACCGCAATAGTTATGCTTCAAGCATATCCATATTTACGTCGATATCATGTTTTTATAATCAAGCTACTTATTCTGCTTTTTTATTAGAAATTGATTGATAACTTTAAAATTGACTGATATTTTTAGCACATCCCTACGAAAATATGATGTTGTTTACATTTTTAAAAATACATATTTTATCAGTAATTATTACCCTTACAGTAAGCCATCAGTTATAAAATTTAAAATCAGTGTGTTTTAATATCATTTTATTGCTTATTATTTGTTTGTAGGGTCAAAACAGACGACTTTTTTTTTGTTTGTTTTCGTAGACGGCCTTTCAAAGTTACCTCGTTATGTCAAACACAATGTGTCAGGAACGCATTCTCTCGGTGGCCGGACAATAGTGTTTATCTTTAGGCGTTAATACATCTATGCATTTTAAATTTGGAAGTCGCAATTATGGAATGCTATATTTCATCATTGCGACTTCCAAATTTCAATATTTACAACCAAAATTTGCAGACAGCTATTTTTAAAAATGAGTTTGAAATAACTGTAAACATAACCTAAAATACTTGTTTCTAACATGACCAAGGTAAGTTGGTTATAGACAAAAAAAAGGAATATTCTAAGAAAATACATATTTAAAAAATGGCTACGGATGACTTAAAAACAGCATACTTTAACCAAGTCAAGTTTCGGTTTGTCTAGACAAAAATACATTTTAAAACATACCGCGAGTGAAACAGGGCCCCCACACTTAGCACTTTTCATACAACCCTCTGCTCTCTATCGTCAAATCTTTCCAGACATTGCATTTTGTTTCAGCTTTCACGTCCATAAAAGGAAACTTGAGAACCGTTTCTCTTTAGAACACTCTTATCTTATTGATGTTCACTGTGTCTGAAATATTTTTATTTAATTTACTCCGCCATTGCTGTTGTTATTTACAAAGAGATGCCCGATGCTGATTTGGTTTGTAAGTGGTTTTTGCTTCCTTAAGTGTTTATTATTACCAAACAATACTGACCAAATCATTTGCTAAAGAAAAAAATGTATAATCTCCAGATAAACGCGCTAACTGTGTAACCACTAGACAAATTTGTTAAAAAATCAAATTCCGAACTCCATAAATTCAAAATATCTTTCTAGGCCAGCGTAAAGTAAATCTTTCTTATTTTTCTCTGCTCCCCGAGCCATTAATATCATAATCGACACTAGGAATCGCCGCGATCGTTTGTCGGCTTGCCACTGGCAATTCTCGAGTTATTAATTACTCCAATATGAATGGGGGGATGAATGGAGGATGACAAAAGGCATTAGCCGTGCAGATAATGGCGTCTTCAGACGGTGCCGCATCCGGCTTGTGCGAGCGCATCAGTCATTGATACCAGGGCGGCAGAAACCGCAAGGAGCTCGATTAGACGGTCTGGCGTTATTGTAATATACCATGTGGTTATACTGCAGGTTACTTGTAGCAACTTTTGTTGGGAGAAAATAAGGTTTAGTTTTAAGAGGTTATGTGTGTGGGCATTAAGATGGCGCTTATTGTTATAGATGTGAAAATCTATTTTTACCTATATAAAAATAGATTTTTTACATCTTCTAAAAGAAATATTTGTGGGATTTGATAAATAATACCAATTTAAGTCAGTGTTATTTACTAAGAACTTCAAAAGAACTTTCAGATAAAAACAAAATCGTATAAAAATAGCCCATTTGTTAAATAGAAGTAGATAAGCCAGTTCGTAAACTTTAGCAAAATAATTTTGTTGAATTAATTCAATTAATGTTCCAAAGATCCCTTCAAGAGCTGAATGAAACAAGACCACAGTAGACCCAGACAATGGAGAAGGCCTTTCATTAGAAATATTGTTTTATAACCAACGAGCGACCCGCCCACGCTTCGCAATGGTGTTATTTTGCCGACTTGCTCGCGAAACCTTGCAATATAGCTATCTTAAAAAAACTTTTACAAAACGTTCTTTATTTACAAATTTAAATGAAAAAAATACCTTTAAGATAGCGAAAAGCGCATTATAATCCGTTGAGCAGTTTAGGAGGAGATAGCGGACAAACATACGAACGGACAGAATTAGCGACTTGGATTTATACTATGTAACGATATTTCAACAAGATAATACTTAGCAAGTTATCTTTACGATTATCTAGGCTTTGAAATTGTTTGACCTATTTTAATTGGGTATACTAAGGACTTGAAAATTAATGAGTAGTTAATCTTTTGTTTTGCTAAGAGTAGGGTATACAGCACGTAATTTTGACACGTACGATTTTGGTTCTAACGTTTTAACACTATCCGATACGATATCGTAAGCCGATGTTAGAAACCGTGTAGTGTCATGTAATATTTCCTATATCTCGATGGCTTTGTTTGGGTGTCCGACCATGCTGCCTACATATTCGATATAAGCGGGACAACGGGTTATCAGCCGATTATTGATATCGGACCGGATAGTGTGAATGAACTATGCTACGTAGATAGTTGATAGTAGCACACTTTTATTAGCTTGACCTTGATTTATGTAAGTTTTAAGATTTTGCACAAAAGTCAAAGGAGACGAAATGATAATACAATATTTCAAAAAAATAAAAGGATATCAATTCAACGTTTCTACGTACTTTTTAGGTATTAAGAGACAGGAAATTGATACAATAAGATTTTTAGGTAAAAAAAAGTTTTTAGAATTTAATTCGTAAGAGACACAGTTCTGCTTATGTTGGCCATGGCATCCCTCCAGAGTATCTTTCAAGTGAGATTTGTCAATACAATTTGGATCCCTGCTTTTATATCTTCTGATTGATCTTTTTCTAGCAGACTTTGAAAGTCACCCTATTTGTACGTATTTTTATACAACCTAGCGTCAGGGCAGTTTTGTAAATATGAACGTACCAAGTGGTGACGTGCATGTCGCATGTCAGTAGTTTTTGTGTGACAGTTTGCACAAATATTGCCAAAACTTCACAAATTTTGTCGACAGTATAAAAACAGTCGTTTTGTTTAAAAAGTTACAGAATCGGGACCCTGTATGCAATTCATAGTTTTTTTTTTCGTCCCTACTTCACGTCTGTTTTCTGTGTGACGGTGGTATTTCACCGGGCGAGTCAGCCCAGTAATCGCTGCAGACAGAGCCTACAGCTAGACTCTACCACTTTCGTATTAAAAAGAGTTGAAGGGCATACCCTTGAACCATAGGTACTAACATACCATATAACTTGCTGCATTTGTTTCTCATAGTGGTCTCACCATTCTAAAACTAAATTTACATCAAAAGCAACACTTTGTATTCATTTCGTCTGCAAACCAGAATTAATACAATATTAAAGTGTGTACATAAACCATGAATAATGAATTGATGTTTGTTTTATACGATGCCATCGCATGAATAATCCGCAGCATTCTTTACCAAAGACTTTATATTATTGTTATAGCAAATGAGAATTTATCTGTTCCTGGCGAGTTCCGCACATTTTCAGTACCTCGTATTGTATCAATGTATGTAGGTAGTTACGTACATTTTACCCAGGGGCCACAGATCATTGAACTTAAGGATATTTCTTGAAAAAGTTATACACTGCATTGTAGGGGCAATATGAACAAAGGACGACAAAAGAAAATGAATTAAATCAGAAACATCGCATTGCTTTTAATTTTTAACCGACTTCCAAAAAAGGAGGAGGTTTTCAATTCGGCCGGTATGATTTTTTTTAATGTATGTACACCGATTACATCGAGGTCTCTGAACCGATTTTCGTGATTTTTTTTTGTTTGACGGGGAATAGTTTCGAATTGGTCCCATAAAAATTTGATTTAGGTAGGCCCAGTAATTTTTATTTTGTAACCATTTACTTTTACCGATCCCGATGTCGAAAATCGAAAATCGCAAGTAATCCACTTCCCGGTTACCGATTGAGCTGTAATTTTGTATACGTATGTAAATTGGATGACAATGAAAAAATATTATGTCATGAAACTGAACTGATGATGGAATCGGAAGGTGGCCATAGGAACTCAGTAACAAAATCTATCGAGTTTGGTAAATAGCACCTATAAATAATAGGCAGTATTATTTAATATTTAATCATTATTTTTAACTTTTTAGTTTTGATGTCTGTATTTTTAACGTAGTTATTTTTATAAAGTTGAAAAGTTTTACAATAAATTTAAAATAAATTCCTTAAAAAAATCTGTGTTTTTATCGTAAAAAGTTCAGGAAAGTGTTAGTTTGTTTTAATATAGCGAAATATAAATAATTCTCATAAGTTGACACTATTTAACATGGAGTAGGTCTTCTATATCTCATTACCAAAAACGCGTTTTGATTACACATTCATTTATACCTAGAAATCCCTGATAAGTTTTTTTTAAGTTTGTGTAACCTTTTTTACACCATGTTATTTTTCAAGTTATCGTATTATAAAAAAAACATTATTATAATATTTAGACACATATGTAGGTACCCCTGTAAGGATGTGCGGCCCATTAGAAACAACAAACCTACACTGTTGCCGGTTGTCTTCACGTGACGCAAACGAAAAGTAAAACCAGCCTCATAAACTAAATGTACGGCTATAAACTGAACGTTCATATTATTATTTGAAATAATGTTGCAAAAGTCATACGGACGCTGCGGTGTAAAATATGGACGCGACTCGGGGTTAAAGGCACGTATCGTACTTGTAATGTGGATTTGTCTTCGGATTTTGTGTGGGACAGTTTGGTATACAATGTAGGTTTTCAAACGCATTGAATATAACGGGTGTAAAAAGACCAATTCCGAAGCCTGAAACTATGTATTCTGAAGCCTCAATAGTAACTAAATTCACTAACAGTATACCCAGAAAATCCAATTTAAAAAAGTAATTAAGGATTGAAAAATACACATCAACTGTTGGTTCATGTGCGATTATTTACATTGCAAATAAAATTAAAACCCTATTTAATTTGAAAGCATCGCAAAATCTGATAGTATAAATGCAATTTTGTACTATTACCTACGTGAAAACATTTTTTTTTCTGTTAATCGTAAATACTTTTTTTTGCTCAAAACGTAACTAGTACCCCTACCTACAGCAATGCACAGTTTTTGTTTTCGGAAGCAGTTCTTTTACACCCCGCATATCTACATCGAATTTGAAGTAGGTAAACGAAAGAAATATATAATTAATAGCATACTTGCCCATCCAACATTAATCTCAAAAATTAAGCAACAAAATATTTTTGCAAGAAACTGTAAATAAACCAATTTAATTTTTTAACACTATTTACTGCGCAGTTTTGATAGTTCAAATTATCTGCGCATGCGTGGTCATAAAAAGGAGTTCTTAAAACAAGTTGCAATACCTATAATGCGTTTCGAGCCTAGTGGCTAGAAACGGCTACCATACCGGAGGTTCAATTCCAACTTTATGTTCCTAACTAGTGGCCGCCCGCGACTCCGTTCGCGTGGAAGTCGGTTTCTCGTGGGAATGAGAAGTTTTCCCGCGGTAAAAAGTACCCTTTGTGTTATTCTGATGTATAACCTATAGGTATTACTGTAATGGTTAGGTGTTATCCATCATTTGAATCCACTAATTTACCTTGAGCCCCCGTGAAGGATTACGACTCAGCTTCTCTTACTATCCGAGAAAGGGACCTAGGTCTATTTAGGCTGTTTTTATAATTAACATTATTACAATCTTTCGACTTTTATACAACAAAAGCCAAATATAAAAACTAATTACCGCAAAATGAACGATTACACCGCCGTCCGAAATCGAACTTTATCCTGATTCAGTAAGAACTATTATTAATTAACCTAGTTTTAGTTCTCAGTCAAAGTATTATGAAGTTGCGCAACTCTATTAAAGACTATTGAATTGGAGTTGGAAAGAAACTGGTTTCTTCAATCTGTAGCCAATTAGACTGTAGGTGTTTAATCAGATGTATAGGTAAATCCTACTAATATTATAAATGTGAAAGTTTGTGAGTATGTGAGGATGTATGGATGTTTGTAACCCTTTCACATAAAAACTACTGGGCGGATTTGGATGAAACTTTACAGTAATATAGGTTATACATCAGAATAACACATAGGGTACATTTTACCGCGGGAAAACTTATCATTCTCACGGGAAATCGACTTCCACGAGAACGGAGTCGCGGGCAGCCACTATTAGTAAAATAATTAAAAGATTAATTAGGTAGGACTTGTGATTTCTGGGTAATGGCATTTATTTTCGCTGAGTTTGTTATTTTGGTGCTGGTTTTTAGCTAAGTAAAACAAAGAAATACCAAAGAAACATTTAAAAAAATAAGAAAAACTAATAATGTTTAAGCCATGAATGCTTTTTACTAACATGATATGGAATATTAAGAATTTATTAATGCAATAAACATTACAGTTTTCAAAAATAATTTTCTTTCACGTTTACGTCCCCAGTTAGCAGGTATATAAATAAATACATATCTATTAAACTTCTGCAAAATAACGACGCAACACCCTGAGTGGGTAACAAAAATATAACGATTAACTTATCAAGTGTAATTCAGCTATTTAACTACCCATCGACTTTATGATGCAAGTAAATTATATTTCAAGTTGATGTCTGTTGAAGTAATAAGCCTTCGATTTGTGGCTTCGGTAAACTTAACGACGTACTCATTCTTAACCGAGAGCCAATCAAACTTTAATGCACCCTCTTTAGCTTTCTTTATAACTTAGGTAAAGTTAGTAAAGGTGTTCGAGCTGATAGCTTTGTGTTATAATTAGTTGGGAACTTGCGGAGTTGTGAGCAGAAGACGTCTTTTGTTTTTGTGTTATGGAAAGATTTATAAAATAGTTCCGATGTCGCTTCTGAAATTTTGCAATGGTTACTTGAAGTTAAAGTCTAAGTTTGTGGCACGTTTATTTATTGACTAGTGGCCGCCCGCGAATCCGTTCGCGTGGAAGTCGGTTTCCCGTGGGAATGAGAAGTTTTCCCGCGGTAAAAAGTACCCTATGTGTTATTCTGATGTATAACCTATATTACTGCAAAGTTTCATCCAAATCCGTCCTGAAGTTTTTACGTGAAAGAGTAACAAACATCCATACATCCATACTTACAAACTTTCACGTTTATAATATTAGTAGGATATTATCTATAAACTAAAGTTAAAGCATTTTTTAAAAACGTTAAAGGGCTTCAGAAACGGAGTAGGTATGAGTTTAATTTCCAAAATTGGTACTGGTATGAAAGTAACCAAAAGAATAATAAATAAAAATTAAAACAACAAGACTAGTCCTAATGAGCACAGTAACTATATGGCTTCTTTATTAATAGCCATCAACGTCTGAGTCCAAAATTAAACGCCTTCTTAGCCACGCAACGGATTCTTATAAAGTTTTTCATAAAATGCACCCACGCGAAGCCCAAGCTTGCTCAAGTAGGCTTTAAAGAGTGGTCATAAGTATTTTTGCACGCAGTTTCACATGCGGTTACTTTTATAAAAAAATCAGTCTCATTTTTATAAGGATGTATTTAACGACTACCGGATCAACAAATAGTCTACGAATTTTAAGTGTTCAATAAATGATTACATGTCGTTAAATTTGTTGTTCATTTAATTCCTTGCAACGGTTTGTAAGTACATAATTATCAAAACAGCAAAATCGACGCGTACTACTTATATGACCACTTCTTCAAAATCCACGTTAAAATAACGGAGGTTTCCAGAACTCTGACACTAGATGATTTTTATTACTCGATAGGTAGATGAACTTTTTATGAAAGAGCAATAATCTTACATAAAAAACGGCACCGAACTATTATAGTTTTAATTTAATAGGAGTTCCAACACATTAACCTATTAGTTACTAAGTCACTTAAACACTCTACAAAGTAAACGTAAAATCATATTAGTTAATGGAAGCTGCATTTTTCCCTAAGCCAGTGCAGTACTAACTCAGTTACGTCGATGCAAAAAACTGCTGAAAAATGTTCCACGGCCTCGATTCAATGCTTTCACCGAAATTAAATTAAGTTGTTCCTAGTTTGTTGTTTACAGGCTAGTTGTTTGTTAAATCGCTCGACTGGTCGGCTAAATAGTTTAACTTTAGTAATAGATGTTGAGGTTAAGAAATAGGGTGATTGAGTTAGTTTGTGGCACGTTATAAAAGTATGTTGTAGACGTTATTATTTAATTTCAAACATGGTGAAGTGGCGTATTTCATAATTTTGCTATTAAAATAACTAATTAATATGTCACCAATTCTACGAGTTTAATATAGGTAATATTTACGAAAAATTTTGGTATGTTTGTACATTTAGGTTGACATTGTTAATACTTTGCGATTAAATAACTGTTTCTTTTTTTAATAGCACTAAAGCGTTGGATTTTAAAACTGCTACTATACCCGAACTTCTTAACACCTACTGAGGTATAATTACTACTTCTGGCAACGAATTGATTCTCACCTCTATTCTAATAAAAATAAAACCTAAAATCCAGTTTTAAAACAGTTTTTCTTCTTCATTTTACGTCGTAACTCAGCCGTGGGGACACTCCACGTAAATCACGCCTCACAGTGAACATTTCCCTATCTCTTCATACAATTATTCACTCACCTAGTCTGAAGCATTCATTTGTGCTTCTAAAGTTGTTACATAGAATAGGACGCGTTTAGCTATTCACATCTTAGCGTAACTGGTTGTTGAGAGGTTTAGTGTTTGGCGGGTTACAAACGAAAGAGGAAAGTTAAATCCGTTAGATAACATATTGAAGGAAGTTAATGTGGTTTATGCGAAGATAACGTTTTTTTTTCGACTTTTCATGTTGGAAAGCAACAAAATTTTGTTATTTTCATTTCTAAAACCTTTAGGTAAATGTTTAAGTTTGGTATGAAAGAAAACAACGATTAGGAAAAACACAAAAGACTTTTTTTACCTACTCTTATGCTTCTCTTCAAAATTTTACCTTTTTTCCAAAACCCCAAAACTGTACCCCAATAGTAATGTTGTCAGTATTCACGCTAGTCTCGATGTATATCGTGTACACTCAGCCCCACAATAGTGCAGCCCGCTCCTTTGCTCTGTGCCATATAATTAATGGCACTCGCCATTGTGGGCAGGACAGAGGCGGCCCTTTGTCTTCAGATTATGTCAAGAGAACATTTAAACTTGAACAAAACCAAACAAACCGCGATGCAGCTCGCATTTGTAAAAGCTTAAACGGGGAGTTTTCTTTACGTGCTGTGTTTACTTTTGGACTAGGATGAAATGTAATGTTTGTGGGTGGATTTGATGGGTCATTTCACACCCGATTTTAAATTTTCTCTCACCAGTAGAAAGCTTCCTTATCAGGTAGGTGTCATAGGCATACTTTTTTACATTTTATGAATAGAGATAAATTCTTTTTGGTTAATTTGAATCAGAAAGGAACGCATTGAGAGCATTACATTAATCGATCATCATATATTGTAGAAGCAAATGTATTTCTGCTTTGAAAGATTACGTATAAGCAAAAGGTCTTTAATCCTACATTTATTTTAAGAAAACGAATAAAAATACCTACATACTCAACCAAAAGCATTCAAGTAACACCCTATTTACTTCTTTCAATGAAACATCACACAAAAACTTCAAAAGCCAATTCTATATTTTCCTTCTTATCTTCAGAATGTTTACTCGACGATAAAAGGCAATAGGTGTAATTCGAAGCAAAAGCCCGCGAAAACGAATCATAAGAGGAATAACATAATATTTATGAACTGAAAAATAACAGTGGGTAAGATATACGTAGATACGACACTACCTCCCACGTATGTTTACATTGAGAGCCATCGAAGCGATGTTGCTAGTAATTTTTATAAAAAACGTGGGTAGTCGTGAAAAGCATAACTCAAGTAAAGCGAAGTGCTTCACAAGATGAACGTACTGTATGATAATGGGGCTTCGTACGATTTTGACGGCTTTGTATAATTCTTGTTTAAAATATACAGGTACTTTGTCGAGACTTGGGGCTGAATATATTTCGTATTTCTGCGTACCTACACTATGTGCAACTTTTTTTTACTTTTTATTTAAACTGAACAGGGGAACTTGAATTTTAAAATACTTCCTAAATTATACACAAGTCTTCTCAAATAACGTAAATACTTATAGGTTCGACTGAGTAAACGCATGCGCAGCAATGTCTTATTTTTAACATCAGTTTTCTATAATATAATTAACTAGAGGCCGACCGCGACTCTATTCGCGTGGAAGTCGGTTTCCCGTAGGAATGAGAAGTTTTCCCGCGGTAAAAAGTACCCTATGTGTTTTTCTGATGTATAACCTATATTACTGTAAAGTTTCATCAAAATCCGTCCAGTAGCTTTTACGTGAAAGAGTAACGAACATCCATACATAGGTACATCCATACTTCTATTCATACATCCATACTCACAAACTTTCACGTTTATAATACTAGTAGGATTGTGTGAAGCATACATATGATACACACGTTTAATACAGCATGTTCTTGAATTTGATGATAATATCTCTTAAATTCAATAAAATAAAAGAAAATGCTGTGCAATAGAACGTGACGTGAACTCTAGCATTTTAACACAAATAAGGAATCAATTAAAGAATAAACAAATAAAACATCAAATAAAGGATCGACATCAACATTGCTGGCCTGTTTCCTTGGAACAATTTTTTTAGTTTCTTAATCGTATCAGTTTTAACCAGACCGTTTATAGCAACGTGCATAATATATCCATAGTAGATTTGCAAGGCATTTATTAATTATTTTAACCTGTGAGGCAAACATAATATGTCTAATATGTTGTTTTATTTTTATGAATAGAGAGAATTATGAGTTTTACTCGAACGTAATTATTTTAAATTGAGTTCGAGGCAATTTATTTAACTATAATCTATTCCGTTTTTCTTTTTAACATTAACTGTACATCCAAATAAGATCCCCCGCGTAAAACGCCTGCAATCGTTAGGTGCTCGCATCACTTCCGCATCATTTGGCCGTCGCCCGCTACGTTTACACATGCCACTTGACTGGAGCGCGGCGTTTGTCACTAGATGTCGTTAGCTGGTGTTGCCAGGGTGGAGGGTTTTGACGGGTTTTGGGGGGTTTTAGGGCGTGCAACGATTTGTTGTTTGACCGATTGTTTAAAATTTTACTAGGCTTTTTATACATAATTACCACATAAAATTATTAAATTATGTTCAATTTCTAAAGAAACTACATTTTTTTCTTTGTTGTCATGTCCATTAAGCGCGTCTCTACCTTAATATTGCTCTTACGGATAAACCAACATCTAATGACAGGGATTTTAGCTAACAGTATGTTTAAGCTACATCTTTAGCTACACGTTGTAACTATAATAACTTTGTTTGTACACTACTTTTTGCGTGTGACAAAAATACCGAAATAATTCGATTAAATATGTATGTTTCACATTTTTTTAATATAGACAGATAGTTTAATCATTCAAATATCAATTTTAATGCATGTCTTAAGTATTACACGATTTAATACCCTGGCAACACAGTTCTAGCTCATCCCGTGTGTCGCGACTTATTGGCAAGAAAATTGTGCTGACTGTAGGGCTGCCTCTTTATCTGCTCCTCGTTACGGGTTCCAGGGCTGAGCTGTTAGCGAAGTCAGTTGACCGAGAATGTTTGGGTAAACGACGCTTACGTACAAAGGATCTAATAACAATGTATGACCTAGGTGGTAGGCAAGGCATTAGTTTTTATTCAAATGCTTTTGGTGAATAAAAGACTGTTATGGTAAGGTTGGAATTTATCGATTTTGAGAGTGGTAGAGTCTAGCTGTAGGCTCTGTCTGCAGCGATTGGTGGGCTGACTCGACCGGTGAAATACCACCGTCACACAGAAAACCGACGTGAAGTAGGGACGATGTTCCTGCGTTTCGTTCGGTGAGTGCGGTATCCGGTGCCCAATTTTCTCAAAGGCCAGCAACGCACCCCCAACACCCACAGCGTTGCGGGTAGTCATGGGCGGCGGTGATCACTTACCATCAGGTGACCCGCATGCTCGTTTGCTACCTATATAATAAATAAAAAAAAAAAACTTTTACCACCTTTGGCAGGCTTTGTTCTTAATATTAAATTATTTTCGTAAATATCACACGCACATTTTTATAGCATAAAGAAACACGTGTAAAACTCAACCAAGGCATTCCAGTGATTCGAGTAAGCAATTATAACCCATTTTTCAGCGTGCCGCAAAAATGTTGAATTACATAAAGTATTTCGATAAGAAAAAGCGTCGCGGGCAAAAATTGGGCGTCCTCCAACGGGGGCATTAACTCTGCCACGTAATGTAGGGGACGAGCTGAATACCCGCGGGTTAAGGCTGCCTCACAGTGCTGGCTGGAGAGAAAAATATAAAACCTTATTATGAAAAAAAAAAACGAAGACGGTTTTTTTTTGTGTACGGCCAGTAGCTTTGTGTTCATCAGACTTTGTTAGAATATATGTTCGAATTTGGAATAGTTGTGAATTTGCATTATTGATCTCGGTACTTTTTTCAAAGCAAGTTTCATAGGAAATGAAAATGAGAATGCTGTGTGTTTATCATAAAAACTACTCGATATTCAAAGCCCAAAACGATCCTTTCCAAATCAGCCCTGTGCACACAATCCCTAAATCTATTCCTCTTCCCATCGCCTTAAACCGTTCGAACATCGGAATAAAGCATAAAACTGAAAATTCCCTAACCCGACTCTGATCTGAAACTATTTTGTCATAACCCTACATTGTAAGTCGGACGAAACGTCGACACTCGTAAAAAATCGCTCTCCCTTGCAAACAAAAGTTGATGTACAATTTTACATTGTGTACCCGCCCTTAATCTGGTATGTGAGGAAGCGTGTGTATGCGGGGTCTGGGAAATGAGTCGGAAAAGATGCTTGATCGCGAATAGCGTTCGTGTTGATAACCGGAGACGGCCGAGAGCGAACGACTAGCCCGGGGCGATGCGAGGTTACAGCGAGCGTAGTTGTGTTAATGAGCATTCGAGAACTCTTGATCTTTTTGCATTATAGGTATTCTATGTATGTGATGACTATGGCTCGAGTTAGAGTAAAAACCGCCATTAAAAACTTCTTACGAAAGTTCCTGTAGGGTAGTAGCTTCTATCAGACCACCTTCATTTAACACCACAGTTCTTGTAAGAATACTAACAATAGTATATTTCAATACAAGTGTGGAAAGGCTGTCATTACAACGAGTTCCGACCAATGTCTACCCGAGCCGAGGCACAGCCGAAGGCGAGGGTTGACAGGCGGGACGAGTTGCAATGACGGTTCCGCACGTGTAATGAACGACTATTTTTAATACAGTTGCGAAAAAATAAAGCAATTTAATAAAATATAAAATTAGGATCGTAAATGTCGAAATAACTCAGTTTGAAAATGGCGCCATTTTTTCTTCACCCATTTGGTAGGCAAAGGTTACTATGCCCATACAGCCAAATCGTCAGTAGAATTTTTTTATAGAATTGAAATGAAAATGAAATTTAATGAGATAAAATGAAATGAAATAATTCAATCAAATCATTAAATCTGATATCGAAACAAACTAGTAGCTTTTTTTAGAAAAATACCTACGCTACGTAAGTATTAACATGAATCATAAAAACTTCTTTGTTTTTTTTTATAGAAAAAACTTCATGGTTGGTTAATTTTTCTTTTTAATAGACATTATTTTGACAGTTGGGAAAGAGAACGCACGAGTGCGGGAAAGGTAAAAAAAAAGCACGCGTGTGTAATAGCCCACATCCCGAACGCTATACGTCCCTGCAATACGCGACTTTTTGAGCAACTGTATTAAAAATAAACTTTTTTGTGTTTATACAAATATAACTATTTGTTCCTAATATCGTTTCTAATTTTCAAAACAAAACAATCAAAATGGAACTCATAGTTTTTAACTGAGTTTCATGAAAAAAAAAACGTTATATTTTCAAAAGAGTTGCGTACCAACAAAACTCGACCCCTCAAGCTATAGCTCGACAAATATTGCTCGGTCGTCTATTAACCCTGCAGAGTTGAGCTAGTAAAACCTTCGCAGACAAATAAAAAGTTTCTAGACTATAGCCAAGGAAGATTGTCTCATATTAGAGAGCATGGCCATTCCCGCAATTACTTTTAGAATGAAGTGGAAATGACTTCTTCCAGGAGCACTATTTTTAAGGCTTAGGTTGGACGACTCGAATGAACTAGGCTCGGGTTGCCTGACGCAGTTAAATATTAAAGTATGAAATATTATTAATTTTCTAACTTTAAGTCAGAAAATATATTATTTTTAGACAGATATGAATTTGATTTTTTTAAATATAGAAAGTTAGGAACAAATTAGTGTATTATTTTATATTTATGTCCAAACACAAAATATATATATTGCCATGTAAAAATATTTTAAAAACAGTAAGTACATTGATTTAAAAAAAATCCCAATTATGCATATTTCTACAGTCTGTCATCCGCTATTACGAGTGTTGAAAATCTCAAAAATAACCGTCTTAACTCGAAGAATCTCAAGCTGCGAATAAAATTTCCTAAGAACAATAATCCCTTTTTTACACAATAAACACCGAACACAACGAAGTAAAACGCCTTAAACCGAGTTACATCCGACGTTATTTCACCAAATTGAATATACAGACAGATCAAGCATCTTCTCGAGTTTATTTTCTTCCCCTGCTGGGCATTTATTATATTAATAAGTCGTTTAGTAAGCCCGGGCACCGTTATCTTTAAGAAAACAGACTTCCCGCCGACTCGAGATTGCCGCCACCGGAACCGGAAGGGGACGGTAATGATCAATAAAGAATTATTACTTCTTAATCATTTGTTGCGGAAATAACAGTTACTGTCTATTGCCTTTTATTGCGCTATTCATGAATTCAGTATTCATTGTATGGGTAGAACTAGCTAATACAAAAACAAACGAAACACGATATAAACGCAGTTTACAAATAAAGTTCTTTTTTTGAAAATTCATCAATAGTTTAAACGCTGTGTTCAAAGTTGGAGGGAATTTTATTTACTCGGATTTTTAGTCGAAATGAACACGATTTAACCATTCCTGAAACAAAGTGTGTTGCCTCGTAAATGTAGGTAAGTATGTTTGTATGTCATTAAAAAACGCAGCGCCAAAAATATAGGCCGTTTACACAATGTTAACGCGAAATTCTTCAAGCTCGTTTCTTTGGTATTTGGCAGGAATTTCGTTCGGTATGGTAAAGGATTTTTAGCTGCGTCGCTAAGTGGAGTTTATGATTTGGAAATTGTTGGAATAGTAACCAAATTTTATTAAGTTTCTATTTTTAAAACGAATAATTGAATACTATTTTTAATTCGGTTAGTTTCAGTCTTAAACAATTTTAACTCCAGTCTTTCTCCTGCCAATTATGCCTCACCCTACAAACCAAAGCGACATTACTCAGCGAATCTAATCAGCAAATCCCAAGAAGAACCTTCATAAGAAAAGGCTTCTTTAAGGCGCCGCATCCAATCATACAGTCAAATCCCACACGCACATAAATAGCTCTACACAAATTGAATAGGAGATATAAATCTAGTGTACTAATAATGTGCGGATTTCTCTGTGGGCCTTTTTATTTTACCAGCACAAAGCTGGGGCCCGGGCGGGCTTCGTAAATCCGGGGATATCGAGAGATGCGACAGCGGCACTGCCGCGGGCGTTCGCGGGACGCACTTTAAATTTCGACGGATGGCAAAATTTAAAATGGCGGCGCGGCCCCTGTGGAAACAAAAGCGCGGGAAACGGCAGAAACGCGGTCTGTTCCGGAGGCGGACGTGGCGAAAAAGTTCGTATGTGGAATTAGTAATGCGGTGTTCTGAATTGTAAGTGGAGGAGTTTGGTAACTGCTGAATTATACACTTGGCCTGCTGTTAGTTAAAACTGGTGTTGGATACACCTGCAGAGTGGTAAAAAAGGATGTATGATGTAAATTTAATACATAATGTACTAAAATTAAACTATGTAACATGTTCATAAAATATTTGTTCCTTGACCATTATAGGTATTGCTTCTTAACCAAGTAAACTTTATTTTTGGGATGAAAATTAAATGATAACTTTTATATAACTTCCTTTCCTTACCTAAACAAAGGTTAATATAGAATAGACCATCAAAATATGTAAACCCCTCAACACACACCGCTGAGATTACGTCAGTCAGTTAGTTTATCCTTGCAAATACAAATAGGCACAGCACACACAGCCCAGATGCATGTCAGTGTAACGACCTGATTTCGTCGCAGAGTGAAACCACAGTCTAAATCGTAACAGCTCCCCAGTTGGCACCCAGTGAAATCGTCTCATACAGAGACAGCGCTTCAAGCTTTGCATAATGCTGCCACTTAGCGTATTCCCCCCACTCAGCGCTGTGCAATAAAACGATGTGTGGAATTGATTATAAACACTCAGTAGAACGGAACGTAATTCAGCGCTGGATTTGCTAAGATATGGTAATCAGCTGTATAGTTGCTACAGCTGTGAGCGCTGGGGAAAAGTCAGCTTCTGGAAAAAGCGGTGTGTTATGTTTTTCTTCATCGATATAACCTATATTATTATTCAAACACATTTTTGGTTTGTTATTGTGTGGTTCGGTTTCCATTAACATTATTGGTTTGATCATCATCATCATAGGTTATTGGTTCATTGGTTTAGTAGATAAAAATGGATATTACAGAAATAATCCTAACCAATTCGTAAAGTTTATTACTAGTATTCCATATGTTAAAACGGGTCCGCTATGTAGTTTCGAATGCCGTTTGTGCGACACACGCTGGTGCGAATTTTTTCTCCGCTGCCTCATAGGTTCGAAAGCTTATGGACTCGAATAACGTAGTCGCGAACGACGTTGTTTCGAAAAACGTTTTGACTGTCTCATATGCTCGAATGCCTGTGATTTCGACTAATTAAATAATAATGTTTAAATATAAACGATACTGTACTTCAGTATTGTGCGAAACATGCTTAAAAAGATAATTGTCTCCTTCAAATTTAAATTGTCTCCTTTGAATAAATCGTTTTTTAATTTATAATAAAATAAACAGTGGTCGTTTGATGGAAAAAGTCAGTTTTGAAGTATTTTCAAAGTGGTTTTTATAGCTCAAATGAGAGGTTAGAATCTTTCGGAGTCCCTACATAGAAAAAAAATGGCAGGTATTTAAAATTAAAGAACACAAATCAATCTTTCCAGTTTCCAAAACATTTTCGTAATCGCAAGCCAGTTATTTCCAGTGACAGTCAGAATCTTGTATATCTTTTGAATCAAGCAATATTTCGAGATGTCTTTTTTTATACTAGGTACATCAAAGGTACATTTATTTGGAATAGTTAAAATAAGTCACCAAAATTTCTATAACCGAAAACTGAATATACACCCGCCATTTTGTCGCACTTGGTTATATCTTTGCTCTGAAGGAGGTAGGTACACTTTTCTTATGATTGGTTCATAGTACATGCTAGGTACATTTGTTTGATATATGACTCGTCCAAATCTGTTTAGGTACACCCGCCATTCTGACTCTCACTATTTCCAGCCAGTATTTTTGATTCGACAACTAAGTCCATAAATATTTAAAAACTTTTGAACCCCACGATTAAATTTCCCAAAAAAATACCTTGAAAATGAAATTCCATTTTATATTTTTAACTTCTTACCTACTGTTTATAGCCAGAGTAAACCGTATTTTTAATTACTTCCAGTTTAATAACGTCTTTCTTCCATCTTTAACTTTGCATCCTCGTTTTATTATCAAGTTAAAATCCTGATACAATGTAATATTTTCTCTGGTTGTATTGCGTTCAGAAATTGTAGATCATTCCACGCACCTGCCTGTACTTTGACTGTAATAGCGCATTTTGGTGGCCGTCAACAATTTTGTAATAAATAACTAGTTGCAATTTTGACTTCTAATTCGGAGCAAAATTATTGAATCACGATAAAAAAATACAAAGAGGGAGAAAATTATATTTGATTAGGTACGTTTTTTTTCAAATAAATTAATTATATTACCTTTAAATAATGATCATACATACCTTTTTGTCGAATTGCCCTTAAGCTAAAACGTCTACATTGCTAATTAGTTAAAGATTTTCAGAGAATACGTAATACTATCTTAAGGATTTATAATCCAAATAAAACATTACTCTCTTAACGAGTCAGCCCCAGCCTAATCATTAAGAAACAGTTTGACAAGTCATAATTTTTCACAAATTTCCCGAACACTTTGTTTCTTTAAAAACTTTGATAAAAATTTGCAAATCATGAACTCTCAGACGCCCGTAGACAAATGAGATGAAAAATTAATGACAACCAACAGACAGGGGCTCGTTGACAAATCGTTCATTCATTCACTCATTCGTTCCGTGAACGACTGCAAATGCATGTTCGACATTTAAAGATCGCGAATTTGCATTGATAGATGTTCCATCGCAGATATAAATAGGGGGAGAGTGAATGATTGATGTGCTGTCGTTCAATCATTCAATACTTTTGATGAAATGTGATATACGTAGTTCGTCGTGTGGTGCATTAACAGGACAGCAACGCTGAGTCACGGGAGTGAATGGAATTCGAGGAATGACAATGAAGATTTCTACTCCACTACCTATATATCTATATATTTTTGCGGTGCAGTCCGAATGTATTATATCAAGCTTTTCGGTGGAAAGTTTGCCGCCGTGAAAGTATGTGTTATTGTAGGCAAACAACTAAAATACATTCATATTCGTTTCCGCGTTAAATAAAACATTCTCAGTCACCTTTAATATTGAATTTCCTCCATTAAGAGATAAACACTACAAAAACAAACAATACAAATAACACGCTAACTTACATAATAAATATTACCACAAAATATACCAATAAAAGACAAAGTCCGGATTGCAAACTAGTAAAAAACTTTAAAACTTGGGACTTACCAACGACACTTCCTGCAAATAAAATAAAAGGACTTCTCGACTCAATTCCGCTGGAATTCAAAAAAATAAACTTCAAAACTTGGTCGGAATTACGTGCCGTGTTTTGTGAAATAATTTGCTTGGAAAAGTTACTATGGCGCTCAATTAGTAAGTTTTGTTATGTTAACTCTATATAATACACCATAATTCTGACGTGTTCTTTCTACCTGAAATGTATGTTCCTAACATATTTTGAAAGAGTTAAATGAAATGTAAAAAAAAACAGGAATCAAGTTTGGCTTTCTCAAAAAACTTCTACAAACGCAATAGAAGTGTTTTACCTGAAAATAAAACACATATTAAATACTTACCTTATTTGAAGCTTACTAAGATTGAGATAGGCTGTCGTTCTTTTCCGCCTTAGTTTACCTCTCTTTTACTCTTGCCTGCATTGATCATGCTACCTCTTTCTCACACCCGAGCTCCCACCAGCGCTACCTAGGACGACTTTAGTGTGCGGCCATATTGTATTCATTGAGTTTCAATCTTCACCAGGCAGAATTTAAAATGTAAGCTTCAAATAAGGTAAGTATTTAATATGTGTTTTATTTTCAGGTAAAACACTTCTATTAAAGACTTGACCGTTATTTGAAGCTTACTAAGATTGAGACGTGTTTGTTATCGCCTGGTGGGAGCAGACGCCAATGTGATTGACGTAGGTAGGTATTATGGATAATACAAGGTAGATGTAATTCTTTTGGTGAGTTAAAGGGATTAAAATATCTGCGTACCTAGAATAGTCGAACTTACGAGTAAAACTGCGCAGATGTGTAAGTATAAGAAATATATTAATAAAAAAAAATAATTAACAGAATTATCACTTCAACATCAAACATCAGAACTTTAACCCAAAATTTATTTATTATAAATCTCATATTACATGATAAAAGTTTTATTTGATATTGCTACTAATCTCATTACACAAATAAATTCGCTATAAGTTCATAAAATGAAAGTCAAACTAGTCTGATTATTATTTTTATCATTAAATCAAAACTTTTCAACTGTGCAATACACATTTAGGATTTTTTTTTTTTTTTTTTTTTTTTTTTTTTTTTTTTTTTTTTTTTTTTTTTTTTTTTTTTTTTTTTTTTTTTTTTTTTTTTTGTGAATAGTCATTGAATTATAAATAAGATGAAATCTATGATTATTCAATCAATTGTATACAAATTATCACTTTCTTCAGTTAACAGAATTAAACAAACTAGTTATTCCACAACTGGTATTATTTGGCAACACTTCTCTACAATAAAAACGAGAAAAGGTATTTTGTGACCTCCAATTACCTCGGGCCAGAATTTCATCCAATGGGCAATTTTCTGTCCAATTTCTGGATGCCACAGCAGACCTGAGACTTCCAGGTGAGGCTATAATATCTGCTTCAAGCAATAGAGTTTTAACCCATCCCGCGATTATAGTACGTGAGGCAGCCTTTGGTTTCCCTCTTATATTGAGAAACAGGTTTTTAATCGATGCTGCCCTACGTCTCTCATTAAATAGAGCAATGGTTTGTTTTACCCAAAATACTGGATCCAATTTTTTATTGCTAGTATTAGGTAGCAGTTTCCAGCCCGACTGTCTATAGGTAGCCGAATCTGTTTTTGATCCGAACTGAGGCCAAAATATTAAATAATCTTCATTTTCAGACATGTGTTTCGAATCAACTGCTAATAAGGTCAAGTCATGGACTCTTCTGCCAGAACAAAGAAGTAATAGTGTCGCAGTGTGTCTGCATGTATGAAATATATTATTTTCATCTATGGTATAAGTACTCAAGTAAGAGGCTAATTTATCTATGTTCCATATAGTAGGTTTTTTAGTCACAGGTCTTTTTAAAGCTATAGATTTAAGAACGTGAGTAACTAAAAAGTTAGAACCTAACTTTTGATTATTGTTAGCATTGCAAAATGACGAAACAACAGATTTGTGGAGTAAAATAGTATTATAAGATAACCCATCTATAATATATAAATCTGCCAAGAATCGCGCTAGAATTGGGCCTGTCACTACTAAAGGATCTACTTTATGTTTGCTAGACCATTTAAGCCATCTATTCCATGCCACTTTGTACGTTTTTTTAGTAGATGGACGCCATGATGATTGTATAAGCTCTAATTGGGCCGCATTCCAGTCTGTGAGGTTTTGTGTCCACCCCCACATATCCATACTTCCAGTGTCATTTCTTGTACCTTCGCTGGTGGAAGGCTGGTCACAGCATCTATCAGATGTAATTGAAGATTGTTGATTGTGAACGGGGGAGCTAATGCTCTGGCTTTGAGGTCTGGTCTCCAAAAGACTCTGTCCCACCTCGGGACTATTAAAATATACACACCCGTCGCTGAGTTGAGGTGTTGTAAAACTTTCGGGATTAGGTAAGGTGGAGGAAACACCCAAGCTCGGGCATAATTCCAGTTCCGGGAGAATGCATCGTAGAATATCGCTTGAGAATCGTTTTGATCCAATGTTACATAATTCTCTACAACTTTTGCTCTCTCTGATGCAAACAAGTCTATCATGGGTACTCCAAACCTTTTGAATATTTTCTCCGTGCACTGAGGAAGCAGATGCCACTCTGGTGTCCGACGGAGTCGAGAGGCGTGATCTGCATGGCTGTTGTATATTCCCGGAATATGTTGTATTTTTATATTGATCTGGTACCTTTCCAACCAACAAAATATCTTTTTTGTTATTTGCAACAGAGGTAAAGACCTGGTTCCTCCTTCGTTTCGAAGGAATGCTACAACTGTCTTGTTGTCGCATTGTATTAGGATTGTTGAATGGTACAGGTATGGGCCGAATATTTCTATGACCTTCAGAATCGTAAGCATCTCCTTCTGGTTGCAATGAAGGTTTGTTTCGTTTTCCGTCCATCTCCCTGACAATGGCCAATTGTCTAAATTTGCTCCCCATGCCACATCTGAAGCGTCCGTGGTCAGAAAATGAGTTGGTGGTGGATAATGGATCGGTGACGTGCAATGGCAATTCATCACCCACCACTTTAATTCCTCCCGAACTTCTAGGGGTAGCATGTAAGCTTTTGTGAGATCTTCTTTTAATTTTTTGTTTAGAAACATCAATGTATCCCGAAAGTGCAGTCTGCCTTTGGGTACAGCAAAACTTGCAAAGTTTAATGTGCCTACTACACTTTGTAAAGATTTCAATGTTGTTGTTCTGCTGTCCAAAAGCACCTTTAACTTTTGTTTCAGGTTTAAGATCTTTTCGAGGGGCAGACTTCTCGTGTTCAACCACGGATCCCACTGAATCCCTAGAAATACCAAGTTTTTGCATGGTTTTATGACCGATTTCTTCAGGTTTGTTGTCCATCCTAAGTAACGAAGACGACTTAGTACTATGCGAATGTGAGTTTTTAGTATTTGTAGATCTTGGTGGGCAATCAGAAAATCGTCTAGATACACAATTATCCGAATACCGACTTGTCTTAACGTTTGTGCAACCCAGTTGGTTAGTGTGGCGAACACTTTCGGAGCTGTGCTTAGGCCAAAAGGTAGGCAAGTCATTTGTAACAGCTTTCCTTTGTACATTAATCGCAGAAATCTCCTGTGCGATAGGAAAATCGGAACGTTGAAATAGGCCTGAGAGAGGTCTACTTTGCATAGCCAGTCGTTTGGTTGGAGAAAATGTGGGACACGAAATATATTTATTAGTTTGAATGGTTCCGTGAGAACAAATTTGTTTAGATTTCTGAGGTTGAATATGGGCCGATTGCTGCCGTCGCCCTTGGGCACTAGAAACATTGTCGATAGGAAACTTGGGGAGTAGGCGACCGTTTCCAAGACTCCTTGTGTAATCATTTGCAAAACAATGGCCGTCATAGTTTCGGATTCTTTTGTGCAGAATTGGCTTTGTAAGCTGGGTGGAAGAAGCGGAGGCTTTTTGCGAAACGGTATGCGATACCCACTGATTATGCGAAGAATAGTGTTTGGTGCACCCAGATTTTTCCAGCGATTGACAAAATGCATTAATTGACCCGCCCTGAATGAGTCATGATCTTCCTCGTCTACTTCCTGTATTATATTCATTGGTTGCAGTGTACCTTCTGCCATTTCTGGTTGGTTCTTGTCTATTTCCACGTTGACTGCCTCCACGTTGGCGAAAAAAACCACGTGAGTTAGGATTTGGTCCCCTCACATTACGGTTATTATAATTTCCAGCTCCCTGCGAGGGGCGGTTTGAGGCATAGCTTTGTGAAAAACGATTATTTCCATAGCCCTGCGAGGGCTGGGCAGAGTACATGGCTGGTGCAGTAAAAGCGACTGATTGTAAACCCTGCGAGGGTACGACATGATTTGCTAATCTCTGCGAAGGGTAGCGGGAGCCTTTCCTTATAGTCGCCTGCGAGGCGTTTTTATAGTTGCTGGAATTAATTGGGGGTAGAAAAACCTTTCTTACCCCTCCAGCTTTTTCTAAAACAGATGTGAGCTGTTCAGCATTAAAAATGTGCTGGTTAGATGGAGGAATTTTTCGTAACGTAGTTTTTACTAAAGGGTCACGTACAAAGTTGATTATGCCGTCTCTACGCATCTGAATAGTCTCAGCTCGATGGCCACAAACGAGTTGCAGAATGTCCGAAGACACTTTGTGATACTCACCTTCCGAAAATAATTCAACAATTTTTGCTCGCAATTGGTCAGGTGATAAATTGTTATTATTGTGAGCCCAAGAGATCAGATCGTTCATGCTGGTTTGTAACACCTCTCGTTGCTTAAGTACGCAAAAAGTCAAAGCACTATATGATTTATCAGCATATGCTAAAAACTTATGTGAATCGTAAGCTTTAATTTCCTCGTTTATTTCCAGGTCTGTAAAACCAGGACTATGATTATATAATTTTTGAGTTTCAGAATACCTTACCTCGCACCACTCGCTTTTATCAAATCGTTGAGCATCTTGTAACACCTTAAGGTAACTTTCTGGGGCCCTAGGTATTGTGGGATCTTTTAATTTAACTTGAATATCAAAATTTAAATCATGGGGGTTAATTGTTTTATCAACGTGTTGTTCATCATTACATAATAACCTATAGTCTTGATTGTCAATTAAAGAGATTTCGTCATCATTATTTGACATATGTACATCTGCGGTGGGTTCGCAATAAGGGGTTTCAAACTGCGGGTTTGAAAACTCCGTTCTTTCATCAAAAATATGTTTGCGTAATTCACTTACTTCACACGATAATTTATGTAATATATCATCCTTACGAATTCGTTTGCCCCCCCCTTTTTTGTGGTGGCGGCGGTGATGACGTTTCTTTTTACGAATCGAACCACTAGATGATGAATTTGAGGAACTAGAACTTCTGTCACTAGACGAGGACGAGCTAGACCTTGATCTTTTTGATCCTTTCCTATGCAAACCGGACGAACCCGGGACTGGTTCCACTACACTATTATTAATGTCATCCATCTTAAATAAAATAGAAAATTACGACTTTATTGCTCACGAAAAATAAAAGTTGAATATAGGGTACTTAGAAAAAATTTGTAAAATTCGATATTATTTAAATTCAATTATTAATATCAAGGTAAAAGAGAAGATAGAAAACATATTTATAAACCACTTAAAGTTTTACCAGTATGGTAAAAAGTGTAACTAAAAACAGGTAAAGACGAACGGTAAAACCGTTAGAAAAAATATCTTTACCCAAAAACTATTTACTGATTTACAGGTAACAAGAAACTTTCCACTTACTGCTTTTCCGATGAGAAGAACTGACTCTAAATTGAATTTAAATAAAGTTTTTTTATTTTTTGTTAAAATAAAATTTAAAATTTACGGTTGGTCTGTCTAGACAACGAGACTACGTGCTCGGCGGAAATTTTGACGCCAATGAATACAATATGGCCGCACACTAAAGTCGTCCTAGGTAGCGCTGGTGGGAGCTCGGGTGTGAGAAAGAGGTAGCATGATCAATGCAGGCAAGAGTAAAAGAGAGGTAAACTAAGGCGGAAAAGAACGACAGCCTATCTCAATCTTAGTAAGCTTCAAATAACGGTCAAGTCTTTAATTGAATGATTTATGTCTTAAAAAATTTCAACTGAACGAAAAGTAGTTTATTTCTTTTACAAAATAAAGACCATAATCACGATATGCACATAGTATTGACTCGGCCTCACATTTTACTTTTTAGGTAGAAATACACTTATGTATCACGGTGTATACATAGTACCTACTTATACATACATACGGGTTTTTACAAAGACTGCTTACAAAAACAAAAACTGTGCATTGCTGCTTAAGTTGTGTGTACAATATTGAATTGATACTAATCAGATTTTGCGATGATTTCAAATTAAATAGTGTTTAAATTTTATTTGCAATGTAAATAATCGCACCTGAACCAACAGTTGATGTGTGAGCGATGATTTAAATTTTTTTAAATTGAGTTTTCTGGGTATACTGTTAGTGAATTTAGCTATATTGAGGCTCAAGAATACGTGGTTTCAGGCTTCGGAATTGGTCTTTTTACACCCGTTATATACCTACGTATGAGCTCTCAATATAACTACAAGGAAGCGCTGTCTTATTCCGATATTGATTGACATGTTTTGATTTAATTCATTATTATAATTCTAGCATTATTTATATGTAAGCAGCTGTAAGAACCCAAAAAAACATAAATAAATAAATTATATTTTACTAGCGACCCGCCCACGCTTCGGAACGGTGTTATTTTGGCCGACTTGTTCCCGAAACATTATTTTTATAGCTAACTTAAAACAATTTTTTTCTAAATGTTCTTTATTTACAAAATAAAAAAAATACCCTAAAAGTTCAAAATCCGTTTAGTGGTTTAGGAGGAGATAGCGGACAAACATACAAACAGACACAATTAGCGACTTGGAATTATATTAGGTAATGATGATGATGATGTAATGATTAATTAACTGAACTAAGTCGTAGCAAGCTATAGAATTGAGTAGTGTGTAAAGATTATCACTACATAGTTTAAAACAAAGTCGCTTTACGCCGTCTGTGTGACTATTATGCTTATATCTTTAAAAATACGAAAAGATTTTGAATTATTTTTTAATAGATCTTCTTTCGTGTGATGTATATGCACTTTTGCAGCACGTATTCATCTAGTTTCTTGGAACCGAGTTTTTGGGAACCGCTTTGAATTGACGAGTACTAGGTGGAAAAGTACCCGGGACCAACGGCTTAACGGGCCTTCCGCCGCACGGAGAAACTCGGGATATAATGCCACTAGCGGTCACCCATCCTTGGACTGACCGCGGCCGGCGTTGCTTAACCTCAACTATCGAGTAGATAGACGAGATCGCAACGGGCCACCGAGCTCCTTTTAATAAAAATGAGGAAGGTTTTTATGTATAGTTACATAGTAAAGGGAATGGAGTTTTACTCCGAATTTAACGCGTGCAGTGTCGCGGGCAGGGCAATCCAACTAATATTATAAACGTGAAAGTTTGTGAGTATGGATGGATGTAGCCGCCCGCGAATCCGTTCGCGTGGAAGTCGGTTTACCGTGGGAATGAATATACTGATGCATAAACATTATTACTGTAAAGTTTCATCAAAATCCGTCCAGTCGTTTTTACGTCAAAGAGTAACAAACATCCATACATCCATACATAAACTTTCACGTTCAGAATATTAGTCGGATACACTACACATTTCAAAGAACTCCAACGTAATTCCGAAAACAAGCTTGTTTTTAATTCATAAATCAACCGTTTATATCACAAATGCATTCTTGCAGCTAAATTACCAATTTAATGCAATAACACCGATGTATTATCGGCTTTCGCGTCAAACAACGTTTGGTATTCACAAAAGGTTTATTAAACCGGTATTTTAGACCTCCATTGAGAAAATAAACCGGTATTTTAGAACTTTATTGTGAAAATAAACCGGTAAATTCTAACATGGAGGACTATCGAGAACTGTTGGTTACTGGGAATATCCATTATATAGAGGAGGTCAGGGATACTTTGAAGGTCAAGAAATTGTCTTTGAACGTTTATTTAACACTGTTAGGTTAAAGTTATTAGTTATATAGTGTTATACTGATGTTTTCATAGATAGGTTCACTTTTTGCAACAAAACCCTAAGATAATTCGCATATTTTTTGACAGACACGAAACGTATCTAGCGTTGTAATTGCACGTCAATGCCAAGTTTATCTTTACTAGTGGCCGCCCGCGACAACGTTCGCGTGAACGTCGGTTTCCCGTGGGAATGAGATGTTTTCCCGCGGTAAAAAGTACCCTATGTGTTATTCTGATGTATACTGATTACTGTAAAGTTTCATCAAAATCCGTCCAGAAGTTTTTACGTGAAAGAGTAACAAACATCCATACATTCATACTCACAAACTAGTAGGATGATATGATATTATCTATCTTGCATGTTAAGAAGATTAAGGAATTACATATCCCCTAGAGAAGCAATGAGCATTTACAGTAATTTGTAGAAAAAATCGAAATACTTAGTAAGTTTTATAATCCTAGTAGCTTTATAGGTGCATTTCATCTATATCAATCAGGTTTCTGTAATATCCTACAATCAAGAGATTATGTTATATAATACATTATGTGGGGGAGTGTATCAAATTGCCACTGAGACGCACCGTATTAAAATATAGGTTGAAGTTTGGTGACAGCGACGCGATAAATTTTATCTCTAAGTTAAATAAAGCTAAACACAATGACTCTTTATTGGCTGTGGACCCGAAAACTATGTTATGAACAACTGTAAGGGCCGGTTTGGTCGGTTAATTAAATAGGGAAACGTTGTACATTTTTATGAAAAAAAATACAAAATAATACTTGTTGAAAACGATAGTTCCCACTAAAAGTAATTACATTTGACCAGTTAGCTTGCGCCCAGTTGTAACATGGTTCTTACTACAATACAGGTGACTTTTTTGAGCTTTGGACGTTTGCAAACTTTGACCATTACAAACAAATGGAATTTCTGCCCTTTAGCCTATTTTCAATTACAAACCTCGGCGAAAGTAAAACCGCCTTAAATACCGTTCGCCATCAAGAAGAAGGCCTATGTAATAATAAGTAAGATTAAAATTACCTACTAATGGCCGCCCGCGACTCCGTTCGTCGGTTTTCCGTGGGAATGCGAAGTTTATTTCTGTAAAGTTCATCCAAATCCGTTCGATAGTTTTTAAGTGAAAGAGTAACAAACATCCATACAACCATACATACTCACAAAATTTCACGTTTATAATATTAGTAGGATTTGTAAGCTCGCCTATCTTCCACCTTGCCCCAGTCTTACCTCCCGAAATGGGTTCCCGTGATGACTGCGACAGGTGCATCCGTCGTTTGAATACGAACGAGCCCCCCCGCTCCCCGCAGACCCCCTGCCAACCCCCCCCCCGGCCATAATGCCTATCCCGACAATTTGAGATTCATTAGTCCTAGAGCACTCTGCGCCATTTCATTACTAAATGTAAGGATATCGTAACATCCTTTAGCATGAGCACGGGTAATTGCATTAGGTTTTGAAGTTGGGTTGGGTTCTTATTTGGTCAAGCTGTCGCAATATTTATGCAATTCTATTATCTTCCATATAATTAAGTACTTACACGTTTTTTTTTCAGTAATTGCTTTTCTGAACTTAAATCTTGGAAACTTTATATTTGAACTGTAAGGATGAGAACAGTAACAGGATTTTATGTAACTTTTAAACTTTTTCAACTCTAAGAAGCACTCAAGGTAAGCAGCAATTAGTTATTATTAGTAATTATATTTGAAAAAACAAATATAATTACTAATAATAACTTTATGTTATTAAAAGTAATTATATTTAAAAAAACAAAATTTATGTATTATGCTTTATATTCTCGATTAGCCAGTACAATTTCAAACCACAGAAATGGTCTCGTGCCAACTATTGGGTAATTTACCCTAATATTCATAGCTATGGCGTCTTTTATTCGAAATGAATAAATCCAATTGAAAAGCAGTAAATATTATATCACCCGCAGTCAAGGTTCAGTTTCCAACCAAAGCAAAAAAAAAAAGTTCACAGTAGTCTCGTAAAGTTTCAGTATTTTCAAGATTCAAACCGACCTATTGTTTGCCAAATAAAACAAACTTGATTAACTTAACACTTTGCATATTCCAGTAATTTCGACGGCAAATATTGAGAACAAATATTTTGGCGAATAATGAAAACGGCGGTTTGCATGTGTTCATCTGGCGAATGCGATAATAATGATACATTTCATATGTTTTGTTTGTTGTGAACTCATTTCAATATTTATGCGTTTCGGTTCACAATAAAAACCTGACTGATGAACGTATTGTTCCGAATTATATGCAGCGAGTTTCATTTGTTTTTGCATTACTAAAACATCTGTTGCATTACGTAGTTTAGTTTGAGAATTCTTTCTCATTTCATATCTGAGATGTCCTCTGAAGCGCAGCGGTGTGTATACATTACACAAGACTTTCAAGCTAAAGGTCCTGAGTTCAATTTCTTGGTTCGTGCCAATTCCAAGGTGTTACTAGGTTCTCTCCTAATCCTCCTATTATTGTGTGCAGCCGCGAGACTGCAAATAGCAAGCGTTTACTGCGCTTAATTTAGGGACACATATTTCGTGCGTTATTCTAAAAGATATTTGTAAATTTATTTTAAAAAAAAGTAGTTTAAGTAAAATATGTGGAAAACTTGATCAACCGTTCAAATTTTCTTAACCCATGTCAACTATCCAACCTTTCAACCCTGCATCTTACGGTCCAAACACCGCAATAAGGCCAGCAATATTCGCAACACTACTCCGACTGTATTAAAAGTTATTTGAGCAGGTTAACGCGGAAGGTGCGGCGATTGTGGCTAGGTGCGGGTAGAACGAAAACACCGAGCGTCGTGGGAAACGCAGTTACGTACACAAGTGACGGCGGGGACAGGGTTGGCAGTCGGCAAAAGTAATAATAGGAAATGCTTTTTATTGTAGATAGCTTTTGAAACGTTACATAATTTAGAGTGCAGGTTATTGATGCAGCATTTCTTAATTGCCGAACATAAAATCCTTTTCGAATACCAACTTTTATCTTAACTTAATGCAAGTGACGTTGAAACAGAATCAATAGTGTTGGTAAAAAAAGTTAAAAACAAACAGCAACACGCGAATGGTGACTAAAGTGGCAATTCAAATTTTTGCACCAGCAAAAGGATTCATGATGTAAGATTGACATTTGTTAAAGTTGAAAAAGTGTTTGTGAGATTCCAGATGATCCTTCTTTCACACAGCTTTCATTTGCTTTTCGTCTCCAAAACTCGCAACCGCCACCCCTACTTCGCACCCCAATTTTTGTAGATCGTAAAGCAGCAAGATTTACTGGACGGCCGGAGTTTTAACGAGAGCCGTGTCGTCCGCTGCATTCGGCTTCACTTCCCCGGCTATAACTACACGAGCTGCCTTACATTCGTTCTCGTTTGTATTGTGGTAGGGGTTATTGAGTATTGCCTGTTTTTTTGGGTTTGTGAAGAAAGTTTTGGTTTTGTATGGGTTTGCTTTGCTTATTAAAAAAAAAATTGTTCATTCGCTTGAAAACCATGAGCCCCTCTACTCGCTTCTTGTTCATTACGTTAGCAGTACCTACCGCAAACAGTAAGTTCAGCTTTTCTTGTTAGTTTCATTCATAAAAATCTTCCTAACATAAAAGGCTATTGATCACACACTTTGACCATCCGAAGCGACAATTAGTATCGTCTCTAAACCTATTCGCACTGCGACTGAAACTCCTCCTTACCTCGAGACAATAACCGCTGATCGCAAAACGACGCAATCGCGACTCAACACCAACTAGTCGCAAAATAGCTATGAACCCTGAAACGACAATACTCTTTGTGTCATTCCAATTTCTAAAGGATATCCGAATGTATTGAACCGAGGAGAATTCTTCTCACACAGAGTGGAATCTGGCGGAAATACCAAGTGGAAATTTCAAATAATATTATGAAGCTGCATCAGGGGGGATCAGAAGGGCATTGTTTAGAAAAATACGGATTTTTAAGAGTATGAACTCTTTATTCCGTTTTTCAATGTGAACGGTTTAATTTCAGAATTCCATGGTTCTCCATTTTTTGATTTGAATCCGGAAATTATGAAATAGATAAAAAATATAAAGAAATTGACTGAACCTATCTTATCTACGTACAAAAATACAGGATGGCGCTATATAAATCTTTACGAAGAGATAAAATTATTCCAAAATATTAGCAAAGTAAACGAAACTGGAAATGCAACAAACTAGTTTCGTAAAACAATAAGACAAGTATACAGCGTGTTATTGTTACAAAATTTTCATATAATAATAATAGAACTTTAGAAATATGTATCACACATTACCCACAACAAACAGCCTGTATGTATACTCAGTTTCGAGAGTTTCCATGCACTCTGTACACACACCATGTTACCACTAAGTGTGTACAAACACACACCGACACTGTTTGCCGAGATAACTTTACCACTTACCTTAATACGAATTAACAGGGACGCTGTGAAACAATGGACGAAAATGCGTATACATTGTTTACAAAATGATATGATGTTTGGAAGTAGTTCACTTTCAGCACCCAGTTATTCAGCACCTGCTCGTTCAGCACCTGGCCTAGTTCACTTTCAGCACCTATCAATATTTTTGGCAGGTGCTGAAAGTGAACACAAATGTATTTTTACATTTTAGTCTACTTTCAGCACCTACAGTATAGCAGCCTAGTGCTGGCTGCCGTATATCGATAAAAAACACATTATTTAAATTTCAATATACTAAAATCTCTTTATTTTCAATGTATCAGTCTTCTCTTTCTGACAACATGTATTAGAAAATCAGCTTTAATCGATACTTAAGATACAATAACTCACTATAGGTGTGTCCATAAATTGTTATCTCTATTAATTAGGATTTTGTGTTTTTGGTTCTTCAGACCTAATATTACATTAACTGCAAAACTTGAAGGTATTTTATTACCAATAAAACTAAGTTCAAACTGTTTTTATACTTGTAAAAAAAATAGCTTTTTTATTACAGACATATGTATTCTGGATTCGCAAAACAAAGTTAAAGTATCACCTCGTAACACATGAATAAAAAAACTAAGACACTGGTAAAAATGTACCAATACATACGAGTCTTTGAGTGTAGCTGCCAGTGACAGAGCCTTTAAATTGTATTTTTGTGTATACCAAGAGTTTAGGATATTTTTACTAACACTGTAAGTATTAGTAGATAATAAACATTTCAAACAATATTAAATTTTTTTATGTCCAAAAAGTATAGATATTTAATAACACTTTTTATTAGAAGTGCCAACTATCGCAAATTGTTTGTCTTTGATAATACCTTACTTTTAAAGCAATAAGATTTTTGTAGGAAAAATATAAATATATGTTTAAGTGATTTTTAACAATATCTTTTATTTAATATCGTCTTGTCTAACCATTAGGCAGCCAGCACTAGGCTGCTATACTGTAGGTGCTGAAAGTGAACTAAAATGTAAAAATACATTTGTGTTCACTTTCAGCACCTGACGAAAATATTGATAGGTGCTGAAAGTGAACTAGGCCAGGTGCTGAACGAGCAGGTGCTGAAAAACTGGGTGCTGAAAGTGAACAACTTCGATGTTTGTGCCCGAATGTTTAAAACAATTGACGATGACAAAAGTAAAGTTAACGAATCACTGGACAGAACCTTTCTCATGAACTAAAACAAAATGACGATATAGGTCCACCCTACCATTTGGAATGATTCAAGGATGTCTTGCAAAATGGGTGGTATTTGAAGAGTTGAAAAAATATTAATTTGAACACACGCGGTGTCTTAATTTTGTATCAGAAACAACAAGTTGATAATTTTTTCTGTAAATTAACTTATTATTAAATATTTCTAAAAAATATAACATTATACTTACTAATAAAGAATAGGAAGTACTTAAAATGTACTTAATAATTAATTAATAATAGCCTATATAATGTCCCAAAACAATGTCCTAATATGTATCAAAAAGTATGTGCAATGTCTTATTTAGTTTAAGGTTTGTACACTTTGTAGGAAGTATTCTGAGCAGAGATCGCTATTTTTTGAAATATAACAAAAATAATTTTAAAAATACTATTGCTAATGTATGTTGCATGTGTTTTAAAGTTTTATCAGGAAAGAGAACTCGTACAGCTTTATTTAATGAGTTGTCTCAAAGCCAGTGATATACGAGTATTTAAATAAACATTTTTGTAACCTTTAAGCCTTTAACCTCGAATATGACTAATAATAATAATAATAATAAGACGCAGACATGAAATTTTCTGAGACCTTTGAGACAGCGCTTTAAATACCGCGTTAATTATTTCATCAAATTTACAGCTTATTCAAAACATTTTAAATGACTGAACGACTGAACTGAATAAAACCATTGAATTACCTTTTGAGTTTAAAAAATCTGATCACTGGAAACTGGTGAATTGAGAATAGAAACCTTCAGCAACTAGAACTTGCCAGGCAAAAATATTCATACGCTTAGCTTTAATGGTGTTAGGTTATAACTGCATTGAAATAGTCGGTTTGCCGTTTTTTTTAAATCGTGTTATTTTTTTTAACTTATTTGGACACCGCTTTTCAGTGACATTGTTTTTTAATTTCATGTCCTTTAACAATTAAACTCATTCTTTTACACTTGGAAGCTCGACGTAGTTTAAGCTATTGACCTTTGTTACCTATAAATAATTAACAACATATTCACTTTGTGCTTGAGACCAAAATTGATTTATATTTTTCCAAAGCGGCAAAATACAAAATATCAGAGGTCAAAGTGCGGAGGTTGCCACCAAAGAAGCCAAATGAAAATGTCAAGTATATAGGTAATACAAAGGCATCGAATTTTCAAATCACGAATAAACAATAGAACCAGTGTTTGCAGGTTATCGCTCTTTTATTGGGAGTAAATATTATTTTCCTTTAGATATGGATTGTGTATGGAGACGGGTAAAGTGGGACCTCGTTTTGGGAAAACGTAGTGTGGACGCCTGCAGCAAGATAGACCGACGACCTCAAAGAAGGTGACAGGTAGTGGATGGATGCGGGCTGCCCAAGACCGGGGTATTTGGCGGTTAGCAGGGAAGGCTTTGTCCATTATTGGATGGAGCTTAGCTGATTAAATTGGGATTTATCTGATGCATTACATTCCTTATTGGACTACATAGTCTTTTTTTCTTATTAAATTTGAAAGACTAATTTGAAAATCTTGCAGTTGACAAGCGCAAGTTGTAGATTGTTGTTCACCACAAAAAAAAACATATTAATTTGATAATCAATATTTTTTTTACAAAATAAAATTGATTTCTGTATACCCAACTCTGTAGTAATCCTACCGGATACATACCATTCCTTTCGGTTAAATTCGACTGAAGATAACGTTGCGTTTGACAGTCCGCCAATTATTATTTATCCCTGCATCAAACTATACCACAACATATATTTTTTCTTTTAAAATGTTCCTTACAAAGTATCCACGTTTAAATAAAGTAACATAACATTGTTCGAAAGATACCTGCCATCTGTACAAATACAGAGGCAGTCTTCGTCTTCAAATCCTATATAAAAATATATCCGAGGAAAGTGGCGCAGATCGGATTTGTGGAAAAGACATTGGCTTCGGTATCCAATTGATTCGAACCTTCCAATTCTATGGGAAATTGACAATATGCTTCAAATGTACCTGCCTGTTGCGCGGCACTACATTTTTGATGTACGATTTTTTCCTATTAATATGTAATACATTATTATTTTATTGGATTTACAAACATTTGGTGCAATATCCGTGGAACAATGCGCTTTTAAGTTAATTATACAATCTAGTTACTAATATTAAACTTGTAAATATTGTAATGCTCCTAAAAATCTGCTGTAGATGAAACATCTTTTCTTTAAACCATTTTTATATCTTTATTTTTAGAATGCATGGCTATATTTGGCTATAGGTATTACGCGCATAATAGTTATTAAATTAAATCAACGCCCTTATTTCATAGAAAGTATCCCTATTAATAAAGATTTTTCAAATATGCAACTTTGGTACAACAAAAACAATAAATAATCCTTCTGAAACGTTTACTATCCCTAGAATGTATGTCATCTGAATACAAAAGCGATTGATTAATATTCCACCAGTATTGACCGATAAACCATGGTATTGCACTGATTCAAGCATATTGGATGCAGCCGAACACTATCTAGGAACGTATGTTATATTCAATTAATATTTAATAGTAAACAAGATATGTAAGTAAGATTTGTAATTGTAAGATAGGCACGGATTACTTATATTAAGTAGCAAGCTATGCATAGCAAAAGTTTTTTTATAATACGCTTGGCTTATAAGAAACGTTTGGAGTTGAAGAAATGAAGACAGTTAATGGTTAACATGCTAACGGAGTTCGTAAACTTGAAATTTAGAATATTGACAATAAACTAATATGTTAAGAGTTTTGCGAGCTTTTAGTATCGGTACCAGAATAATAAAATTCTAATAATAATAATAATTCGCGTATTTTATTGTAGATTGATTAATACTCTAAGGTATTTGCTTAATAGCGAACTAAAATATTTGGTATAGCTGCGTATAATTTCTTTCCCGCAGAGAAATATTCATAGTCTAAAGGTAAATTGAATCATCAACTTGTAACCAATTGGTTGCTCATCGTAAAATATGCACAACTCTTAATTCTTTTACAAATGTAATTTAAATAGATAAAAATTTCTTATATCTCTGTCAGTAACAAAAGCCGTTGCATAAGATAGACAAAGGCGAAACACGTGGTCTTCTTCTTCTTCTTTTGGGTGATGAGTATGCACTTTGCAGCACATATTCATACTGACAGTATTTTTCAAGCCACCTACCTAATAGGCACCTGACTTGGCTTGACGAGTACGAGGTCGAATAGTACCTGGGACCAACGACTTAACGTGCCTTCCGAAGCACGGAGAAACTCAGGATATAGTGCCACTATAGCGGTCACCCATCCTTGGACTGACACATGGTACATTAAATTTATTCGCCGTTAGTACTGATACATCCAAATGGACCATGCGGACGGTCACCTCACTTATTTGGGGATGTGACCACAGACTATGCAAATTCACTGCTCGCAGATCGATTACATTCGAATCCAATAATGCTGGCAGTAATTTCGTTTACCTGAACCTACTAGAATGGTCGTGGTTTTACATTTGAGACTCAGCAAAATGTTTTAAAACTTACAAACTTATTGATATTTATTTGTTACAGACGATTTTAAATCTAAATCCGAACGTTTGCGTAAACGAGGAAAACTAACGCAAATGTTATTCAAAGTTAATTTGAGTAATTGCAATAGTCTATATCAAAACCAGTAACTTATCTTTAGATAAACATAAAAATAGTTAGATAAACGCACGTTTGCCCACCCACTTACAAAATTAATAATAGACGTATTCAATCGAAGGGTTACAAACAACGCGGACAAACACTCGACGAATAAATAGTACAGAAAATAGCGAAGATGGGTGGAGGAGCGAAGTGTGGTACCTTTGCTGGGCTGTTTATTATGTAAGCCAATGGGAATCGGATGTCAATTTTTTGATATGTTTTGTCACACTTCCGATTTACAAGTGATTTGCAACTTTGAAACTGAAGCAAACGCGCAATTGGCTTTGGTTACGACTTTATTTGCATGTGTGCTATGTTTGACCGACCTATTTTTTATGAAACTTATTGCTTTGTACTGATATGCTTTCAGTAATTTTGGGTTTAAAATCATAGTCCGCACATCCATATGACACGACTTATGATTACGATATGTCAAGGGGAAGTCATCAACAAATGATGCGTGAAAATCTCCACCGTCTGGCTTTCACGGTTCATAAAATACAGCCGTGACAGACAGACGGACGTACTGACGGACAGCAAAGCCTTTGTAATAGGGTTCCGTTTACCATTCGGGTACGAAACCCTAAAACCATATATACATAGATTCTTACCAAATTTTTAAGTAACTTATTAGTAGGATAGATAGGCTTTATCCTAATCAATATTATTAGGATAAAGTAGAATACCCCTGAAGATTTTAACTGGATCAAAACGACAGGAGATACTATAACAGCTCCGCCATACATCTTTATAACTAAACTAAACTTATTTACACATGCTTCCTTACAAAGTTTGGTAAGAGCATTAAACTGTCGTCATAGCAACCTGTCATGCTCAGAGAGGAAGCAAGTCACCAGCTATGTCGAACTTGAGTCTAGAACTAATTGTTATATGCGTGACTCAAGATGTAGTTTGAGACAATCAAAACAAAGTTGGATTCACTTACTTGGGTTAAAATTATGTTGGTCTAAGTATCCTTCCATTAAAATTATTTTTACTAATTTTAAAAATGTGAAAATCAATTTAGTTAAATAATACAGTAAACCTCGAAATTCCAGCTTAAATTCTTGTCTTACATCTGTTTAACCTAAATTCTTAAATGGAATTATTGAGGTACAAGTTTTAGAGCTTTTTAATTGCTACAACTTTTTATAGATGCAAATAGACCAATCCCCAGAAGAAGCAAGATCTTTAGAAAAAAACATTGAATGATGTTGAATATCTTAATGAGTTTTTTTTGGGACTAAGAGAACGTCCAAATACAGCTTCTTAGTTGAAATACCGTTATTTTGTTGGGCTATTAATCTAAAATGTATAGGTACGTATATATCTTACTAATATTATAAATGTGAAAGTTTGTGAGGATGGATGGATGGATGGATGGATGGATGTTTGTTACTCTTTCACGTAAAAACTACTGGATGGATTTGGATGAAACTTTGCAGTAATATAGGTTATACATCAGAATAACACATAGGATACTTTTTACCGCGGGAAAACATCTCATTCCCACGGGAAACCGACATCCACGCGAACGGAGTCGCGGGCGGCCACTAGTACACATATAAAACTTACACCTCTCTTTTACGTTAACACCCTCCGTTTTGCGGACGATCAAAAATATGTGCCTATTACTGCCAGGCCAAAAATAACCGATTAAACTCTGAAAGTAACCCTTTTCAATTAAAAACTACCAGTAATTAAAACAAAATAATACAAACAGTTAGCATTATTCAAAACAAACTCACCCATTTCACAATTCCAGAAATTAGAAAGAAATACTTCATCAAAGTATAAACGGACTTAATTACGCGTTCGTTTGAATAAAGAACGCCAAATTTCCGTACGTAAAGAATGGGTTGGTGATTTATATTAGGCTGTATTTGTTTGAAACGTTTTTTATTTAGGTTGTTTTTTTTATAAAGGGTGTTTGCAAAATGAGCGTGGCTACGATTGTCACTGGACTGTCGGGGTATCTGCATGACAAAGGTTCTGTTTTTAATTACTTGACTATTCAAGTGGGTTCCGCATACAAATGAGCGGTGATTAGCCGGATCTTAACGGCGATTTTTGCTTTGAGGCAACTTTAATTTTGAGCTTTTGATAGTGTAGCAAGGTACTTTGATGAACTAAGAGTTCATTTAAAACATATAGTGATCAACGACTTTTATATTGACAATTAGACTTTGAAACTTACCGTGAACTTAATAAAATACCAACACACACATGGTTTTGTAAATCAAATGGTATTCAAATTTTGATATCATAACTAAAGCTTTTTGTAAATCTTAATCAAACTACCTTTCAACATACTTTTGCTAGCTTGAAACTAGAAAATAATTATAAGTACATACCTATACTTATCATTTCCTATTTCCAAAGTAATAATGAAACCTAAATGAATTGCCATTCACCGGTAACTGGGTCCATAGTTTACATGTTTGGCTCTCAGTCTGTGTGCATGTCATGCTATAAATTGATACCAAACATTTTCAACAAACAAACATCCTGAACCAATAAGACAAGAACTAATGTCAAAGATTAATAGGGAACAAAGCTCTACAATATCTCTCCCGGTAATTTCCGCATTAATTTGAAGAGAGTACAAAAACAAAGTTTGTTGGAAAACCGGTAAAATAAGATAAATAAAACAATGTACAAATTTTATCAACATATAATTTACTAGTGGCCACTCGCGACTCCGTCCGCGTGGAAGTCGGTTTCCCGTGGGAATGAGAAGTTTTCCCGCGGTAAAAAGGACCCTATGTTTTATTCTGATGTATAACCTATATTACTGTAAAATTTCATCCAATTCCGTCCAGTAGATTTTACGTGAAAGAGTAACAAACATACATCCACACATCCATACTCACAAACTTTCACATTTATAATATTAGTAGGATTAGGTTCAATAACGTTGTTCGAACGACATTATATGATTGTACCTACCGAAGGCTTGTAGTTAAAGGTAAAAAAAAAGTATAAGCAATAATGCAGCAAAGCAAATATACGAATGTGTAAGTTTATTTCAAAAAATAGATGCAGTATAATATAAGCTTTCTAATATTCTTTCGAAATCTAGTGGTCTGGTTACTTCGGCAAAGTAACACGAGTCCTTCGTAGATGAATTTTTCACCGACATTTGATATACTGAGTAGTTTTTCCTTTTCTAGCAATTTTATTTTAGTATTGGAAACACACATCATGTTAGAAGAATGAGAAATTCTATCGATTGCACTTAGAATTAAAAGAATTAGATTTAAAAAGTCGTCTAGAGTTCAACAAAGTACCTATACACATCATTATCAAAGATTAAATGATACTAAAATATGTCGGAAGGAACCCCTTACCATGCGCGTGTTTCTGACGTTACATAATAATAATTATTATTGCCATATCAACAAATATTTCACAAAAACATTTCTTATCGTATCAAACAAAAAAAAAATATTATTTTCAACTGTTTCTTCTTTACAACAATTATTGTAATTTTAGCCCTACTCATACCAGTTTTATGCAAACGACTCGGATTTTCCATTTTAGTCTGCAACAAGGACATTCCTATTTAAACTCCTTCTTAAGGTTCTCACTACACAGACTTGATAGTTCACAGAATCAGTGGGAACATATTGCTAGGTTCACAGCTGTTCTCTTGATGGACAATATCTGCTATAATCTCATTCAAGTACCTCCAGGTACCTACATAACATTGTCAATAGCAACTAAACACACAATAACACGGATTTAGGACCAATTACAATAGATTACGCATAATAACATACATATTATTTCTCAGAAATATAGGCTATTATCGAAATAAACTAAGTTTTTTTTTGTTGATGGCAATCTGAGACGTAATCCTTCATTTTTTTTGTAGTCGGGTACAAACTAAAAGACTGGTCCATATACTTATTAAAAATACTATCTGTATTTTTACAAAGCTTTCAACTTTTTGAAACCTTTTTTTCGCTGGTTAAAATTCTTTAACTTTAAAAGTATCCAAAACAATGATAATAATTTTATAAATAAGGAAGAGCATCTTCATGACGATTCAAGCGAATAAAATAAACCAAAAGATTTTCTTAAACTACGTTTAAAGCCCGGGAATAAAGCTTGAATGTCTCTACACGAAGTAATTCCTGTGCAATAAATTACAAAAGCAATAGCATTGCTATTTCTTATAATCTACGCTGCATTTCCATCACACTAAGATAAATAATTGCTTCCGACCGCAGAATCGTCTGAAGATATTTATTGGTTTGTTTGTGAAGAAATGTGGCGCCATCTAGCACCTGCCCCCACCTGCAAAACTACATCAATTCGCAAAAATATTAAATTCATCCCTTGACGTTAATATCGACCTATTTTCCCTACTGAATGGCTATGAACTAAAGCAATTTTATCTTTTTATGGTTAGTAGTTTCCGAGCGTAAAGGAAAACTTTTTATTTCCCAAAATTACCTACTTTCGTAATCGAGGCTCGGATAATTCGACAACTTTTTTTATTTCGCTGACAGAGACGATTGTGAAACAGATGAAAGCAGTTTTAGTGTCGGAACTGCAAACATTTTGTAGTAAAAAGTTCTATCAAAGGAATCAAGAGTTGACATTGTAGTTAGATAGTATATCTTTTGTTTTACGTTTTTCGTCTGGACATTCAATTATAGTCTTAAATAACAAACTACACAGGGGCGTGAAAACCGAGCTAACCTCGTAGATAAAGGGAAAGGGCCACAACAACAAACTAATATATCAACGTACATCTGACACCACCTTTGTTACAGAAGGACAAGCCAGACAAACATCCTTAATAAGTCCACCGCAGAAAACGCACCGTCGGGAAAGAAGTTAAATAAAATACGTTTTCCTGAAAACGCGTCCAGAAAGTTTGGCAGGTTTACGATAAATACCAATTTATGTGGTTCGCTCGTTTGTGACCCCCTAAAGGGGAACCCCCTTTCTTACCTTACTGCATAACAACACGGGGGGAGAGCAATGCTCTTTCTTTGCATTTAGTTCAGGTTACATTTTTTCACTGTTTGCCAAGTTTTTCCGTTTGTTTGGCAAACTGCGAAAGTCGTTATTTTAACTGATGCAGGGTTAGTTTGTAACCGAATAACAAGTCGTTGTTCAAATAAAGTATGTTGTTGATAATTTAAAGAAGAAAGAAAAATAATAAATCGTAAGAAAAAATCTTGTTTATTGGAAATATATTTACGTAACGTTGCAAGAATGGTGATTTGACATTACATTAATATATTATTAATTTTATATTTTTTGCACAAATTGACCTGAATAAAGTTTTTTTGTTTAATAAATGTATTTCTTTTTGTAAATACACGATGACTCATTCGTGGCTTTTGACCTGAAACAAGTATATTCTAGCTAGGTACAGTATAAAGGCTACACAATCGGCAGAATCAATTTTGAATAGTCAATGTTAAAAACAATATTTCGTACAATTAAAAATTTCTATAATAAAAACCTAGTTATCATAGTACAGCTACTACTTAATGTTATGTAGCTTGCAATAAAAATAACATTTTATCACCATTCATTGCGTAATTCAAAATAACACTGTAAAACAACATATTTACCTAAATTATTATTTTAACAACCAAATCAGACAGATTTTTCAATTCAATTTGGTTATTTGCTTTTATCATGCAAGCGTGTTTGAACAAACATTTTCATAAATTTATCTGGACAATTGATAACAACTAAGGCCTAATTGCAAGGAACGTTTTAACCTCGGGTTAGCTAACTCAGACTTAAATAGCGCCACCATCGATTGTAATAAGAAGTAGTTGCAATCGATGGTGGCGCCATTTAAGCCTGAGTTAGCTAACCCGAAGCTAACCCGAGGTTAAAACGTTCCCTGCAATTGGGCCTAATGAATATATCCGTATATAGTAAAAAATATATCCTACTAATATTATAAACGTGAAAGTTTGCGAGTATGGATGTATGGATGGATGTATAGGTATGTATGGATGTATGGATGGATGTATAGATGTTTGTTACTCTTTCACGTAAAAACTACTGGACGGATTTGGATGAAACTTGACAGTAATATAAGTTATACATCAGAATAACACATAGGGTACTTTTTACCGCGGGAAAACTTCTCATTTACACGGGAAACCGACATTCACACGAACGAAGTCGCGGGCGGCCACTAGAAATGTAATAAAAACAAACTGAAATCAACAAGTTATCTAAAATCTGTTTTAATTAAGTTCTACTAATTAAAATGCAGGGACATAAAGCTTGTTGTAGGTAGACATTTTTGTAGGTTTCAAACTTTAATGACTGGCCGAAGATCCTCTTGATATCTAAACCTTCTCCGTAGCTGATTAAATGATATGTATGTTGAAAATCCGTACGTGGCTAAATTAAATATGAATTTAGCTAAAACCTCCCGAATCTAGGAATAACAAAATAGAAAAGCTGGGATTAGCTCGGTTATGAGCATTCATTAGTCTCCTTTCATGTACTCGTATTTAAGTACTAGTGGCCGCTCGCGACTCCGTTCGCGTAGAAGTCGGTTTCCCGTGGGAATGCGAAGTTTTCCCGCGGTTAAAAAGTTCCCTTAATTCTTTCATAGAACCGTTTTCGCAGCGCACGCAACGGAAGCCCTCAAGGATGAATAATTTTCCCCGTTTTTTTACCATTTTCCATTATTTCTTCGCTCCTCATAGTTGCAGCCTGATGTTATATAGCCTAAAGTCTGCCTCGATAAATGGTCTATCCAACACAAAAATAATTTTTAAATTCGAACCAGGAGTTCCTGAGATTAGCACGTTCAAACAAACAAACAAACAAACAAACAAACAAACTCTTCAGCTTTATAATATTAGTATAGATATTAAAATCATACCTTATCATTTAAATTATAATTGAATTTTAAATCCCATAATCTTGAAGCATCAGTTTTTGTAATTGCTATCTCTAAACGATTAAAAAAGTTCAGTGAACTTAAGAGCAGGGACACTAGATGCCTATGAATATTTTACTTTGTGTTTCATAGAGCAGGTTTTAGTCGCACTACCAAATTTAATCAACTAAGTATCTGCGAACGTTGAAAAATTTGCCGTCAGTTTCGTTAGCAAAAAGCTTTTATTGTTTTTTGTTTAAATTAAGTGTATTGTTACGCTAAAAGTTTTTTCGTACCCAAAGTGTAAAACGGGACCCTATTACTAAGCCCCCACTGTCTGTCTGTCTGTCTGTCTGTCTCCAGGCTGTATCTCATAAACCGTGATAGCTAAAAAGCTGAAATTTTCACAAATGATGTATTTCTGTTGCCGCTATAACAACAAATACTAAAAATTTAAAAAATATATATTTTAGTGGTATACAATAAACATGTTTTTTTAGTATTTTTACATAATATTAAAAACGGTAACAGGTAGACGCTTCAAATTTTCACAGAATATTTACTTGTAGATGATCGTAAATGATGATCGGAACCCTTCGTGCGCGAGTCCAACTCGCACTTGGCCGGTTTTTATTTATAGGAAGTAAATAAAAACAATTTTGCAATTTAAATATTTAGTGTAGATTAATCGAGTTGTGAATTAAAAAAAACGTAGAAATAAACATCCTAAGTTCCCAGTTTTCGCCAGGACCTTTTTTATATTGCAAAATAAACCGTGAAAAAGTGTATAAGAGTCTTTAATACGATTTGCTATAAAAAATACAGCCGCCGGAACGAAATGTTGTCTTTCTGGTCTCTGCCTGGAAATTTTCAGAGCAGTATTTGCCTTTCAGATCTGAATGTTCTTGATTGCTTGTTTGTATTATAGCACCAAAGCTTTTTAAATTTTATCTCAATTTGTAACGTTTTGAAGGCTGTGGAAACTGGGGCGGATAAGTAATTGATTATCGAAATGTTTCCCGGGAAGCATGTTGACATAGTCTTGCCGGAATTCGGGGAAAATTGGAGATGTTATTTTATTTATTTAGGTGTATTTGATTAGGCTTGTTAAGTTAGAATTTTGAAGCATATATGTGTACTAGGGGCCGCGCGCGACTCCGTTCGCGTAGAAGTCGGTTTCCCGTGGCAATACGAAGTTTTCCCGCGGTAAAAAGTTCCCTAAATTCTTTCATACATATATTTTTGGTATCTAGAACCTTTTTTGGCAGCGCACGCAACGGAAGCTCTCAAGGATGAATAATTTTCCCCGTTTTTTTCACATTTTCCAGTATTTCTTCGCTCTTTATAGTTGCAACGTGATGTTATATAGCCTAAAGCCTGCCTCGATAAATGGTCTATTCAACACAAAAAGAATTTTTAAATTCGAACCAGTAGTTCCTGAGATTAGAGCGTTCAAACAAACAAACAAACAAACAAACAAACAAACAAACAAACAAACTCTTCAGCTTTATAATATTAGTATAGATAAATACGTAAATAAGAAAGAGAGTTATTTCAAGCTATTCATAGAATTCGTAGTTTTTTTAAGAGAATGGATTTCAGGAAAGCAAATTCAGTCTTCCTAATCTAAAATTAAATAAGAGTAATTATCAACTTATATTTCCAAAAACCTCAAAACTAGCACTCTTGTTTTATAATTCAAAAGACAAATATTATTCAGACCATTATAACCAATTCTGGCAACTCTTTAATATATTTTTATATTGTTTCTTACCAAGAAGCAAACCTTTATTTAATGTTCAAGTCTAATGATTAATCAGGGAGGTAATACACTATACTAGTGCCTACTGATATCGTTATATCGTCTTCCACTACCTAAACTACATCGCCAATGTACTGTGACTACTCTATGCACTAGCTATATACAAGTAATAGCATCCTAAATCCTACAATTTACCCAGTACTTAGTACATAACTATTTGAAATTCATAACACGCGCTCCGCTGAGTACCGTTTCGCAAAATAGGAATGCAATAAAGTATGTCTGACTGAAATTTTATATCAGAAATAGACTAGAACGCTGGCAATTTTTCATCGGAACTACTACCTTTTGATAACAATGTAAGGTTGGACTGTATTCGATTATTTGTATTCATTCTCGTAGCAATTCGTTATGTGAATCGTTTCTGCTTAAAACAGTTTTTTATTTAATTCCCGATGCAGTTTAAACTTCAAAGTTTATTTCAATCTTTGAACAACACTGGAACTAGAGAAGACATGTAGCTAAAATTAACTAACTAACTAGCTAAACTTGGTCATGTCTTGTTTTGCAATCAAATTTTCATTTCAATTCACAATCTATATCATTTTATGGAACATCCGAAAATCGTTTAGAAACCGAAATGTAAACACACGTGTAAGCAGATCCTTCCTATATTACAACTGTACCACGATACGTTTCAATTTGAAGTAAGCCGCTTGTCGAACGTAAGTTTGCTTCGGAATATTTTCTTGTTTCTACTGGATTTGCTCCGGCGAACTAAATAAACGAGATGGATAAGCAAAAATAGTGTACGTTTCTTACTTACTTCTGAGCTTTAAGGGTCATTTTCGAATGGGCTGAATCAATAGAATGGCGAATGAATGGTGTATAATAAACGGACCTTACAGTTCTAAAAGTAAAGCATCATTATTTTAAGCATCTACTTATTCTGTTCAGATACTCAGATATAAGTGACCTTTGACTGGAAATGTGAAGCTATACGAGTTATTTTTAATCTTTTGAATCTTTCAAATGAATACATCACCACTGGACCGTCTGACGTGAAAAGGGCGTATCGAATTTCATCGATGCGACATCAAAGGTATCACGAATCACCCTCCAGGTCACAGTGTAAATATCCTGCAATAAATATCACAAAAGGACAAAGGTATGCCCTACAGAGTCAGAAATGAATCGAAAGGGTCTCTCATACATAAAACAACGGCTGTAACGTTCCCTTCTTTTAGTTCTCGTGTTTCAGATTCACACATTCATTACAATAAACCTAAATACATGAAACCGAAATATTCAGTGACTGCGGGATAATGTTTTTTTAGGGTTTTCGAGAAATTTGGGAAGCGGTGAGACCTTGGTCAATATACTTTAGGTATTAATATGAAACAACAAGGATTATAGTAAAGTTAGGTACTTTTAGCATGAAAATTGTGAATGCGAAATATTTGCAATTTTTATCCTAATAATAATCAAAGTGGCTAGTAGCATCAAAAGACAAATATTATTATGAAACCTCACACATAATGATCAAATTTCATCTATTTACTAATTCTTTAGTGCCATTTATTTAAATCTAAAAACTACGGCTACAACCTTAAACTAAATAAAGCGCAAAGCTAAATACCAATACACTTCCACGATACTACGAAATAGCTCCACCGCTTGTAAGCAATACGAGTATATTTAACAAACAGACTTACGTACATAACTAGTCTACCCGCAGTCAGTTTCGAGGCAACCTGCCTACTAAAGGCCTAGCTCTATAGAGGTGGTAATTTCCTGCTGTCCCGACACGATTAGCAATGCGACTCACTCTAGGAAGCACACAGATATGCGACTGCACCGGATATCTGCAGGCGATTGACCGTGTCGACGGAAGTAGACGCTCGTATGACTAATTTTGGGATTTTGAAAATGGATACAAATTTTTGTAAGGTGAAGTTTGCGAGTTTGGAGGTTTGTAAAAACTGGGAAGTGTTGTAACGTTTTTTAAATTTTCTATATAAAGTTATTTAAAGGTACTTTTATTAGGAATATATTTTTTTAGATAATGTAGCCGTGTATGAGAAATATAATATATGTTACCTACTGGTAATCTTAATAATTCAGGTATTCTATACATTACCTAGTAAAACAAAGTTTTGTTTATGTTCTAAAAGTCATAGTACATAATTAGTAGTGCGACTGAAAGTTTTAAAGGTAGTAAAGACGGGTTTATTGTTGAATTTTAAACTTAAAGTCAAAGATACAAGGTTGATTACTTATTGATAAGTTATATTTAGTGGTACAATGCAACAATCAAATACTATTCTCTTTTATTAAAACTTTGTATTCTCTTTTACCTAAAAACATTCCAAAAACCCGCACTCGCTCCCTGTGTTATAAAATCACCGGAAAATTCGATTAGAAAAAGAAAAGCTCCCAATTAGGGAGCGAAATTTTAATTAAACGCATTCAAAAACGAACGTTCTGGTAATAAGCTTAAAGTTTTAATTGGCCAATCCGGCGCCGGCCAAGTTAAAAATATAAATCCACCGGTAATTATGTCTTGAGTTAATTGAAATTATTTGGAATGAACTTAAGTTTGTGAGATTTGAGTGATTATCATGATGATGGGTAGCTGGAAATTATCAGAGGGTTTGCTTATTATGATAAACTAATTAAAAAATATGTATGTTACGGCTTTTTGGGATCCACGGGGTTTATAAATGGTCAATTAGTTCTATGGAACAAAAATTTGAAGGTTTATATTAAGTACAGTTCAAAGTTTGTTTTAGAATTGAGATTAAAACTTTGTAGTTTTTTTTAATAGTCATATGTCACGAAAATGAATCTGATATAGCTAGGCATCTCTTATTGAAAAGGCTTTAAAGGAACCTCTTTTTAAAAAGGCTTTAGTTATTAATTGTATTTTGGCTAATCTGCATTAAGACTATATAAGGTCAATTTTCCAATGATAACCAAGTTGTATCCTCCAGGGGAACAAGTTTACTCATTTGTATCATTTTTGACGTAAGAACAGCCGTGCGATTTGCAGGTAACTTTCGAATGACATAAACTATCATGGAACGTGAAAATTCTATTATTCTATGGCCAAATGTTGCAACATATTGACGTTTATTCTCATAGCAGTCATGACAATTTGAGTTACAGAATCACCCTGCAGATTAATGACAGTAACTTCAAATGTCTAATTCTCTTAGTCTCATTTCATCACTCGCGCATCACACACAATATCACGCAATCACCCTCGATTACTATCATAAATTAGTTTCGAATGTATAAACAAGTGAACAGGATTTACTACTCCAATTACCCAGGATCGTGTACACACAATGATTTCATTAAACATGCAAATTTGAGCCCATAGTCACGTAGACACCATAGTAATCCGCAGATCGTGGGTATTGGTTAATAAACAATTATGTACAGACAAGTGTTAAATTATGGTTGTATTAGTGGAGGTAAGAAAACAAAGGTGAGTTATTAGGCACGGGGCGTAGCGAGCGGTGGGAGCTTCAAAGCAAAGTCGTAGTAAAAACATATTTTTTGGAATTTACTTCTTTATCAATCATTATCTTTTAACTTAATAGACTTACCTTAAAAGTTTTTTTTATGTAAAATACTGTAAAACTTTTTATATTATTTAAACATAGGAAATCAAACGCAATCTTCCCACCATCTGCCAAAACCCATCTTACTAACCCAACTCTATACATGCCCTTGCCCCCGCGGGTCAATCGCGTCTTCCTTGAAGCTCGGTCTTCTGGAAGGTTCTATAAAGCGTCATATTTCCGAGAGCGGGGATGTCATCGCGTAATGGACCTCGACGATCACTGGCCACTCGACGCCACGTGTAACTACTCGAATGAGCTCATTGAACGGCTGTTTTGGCCTTTTGAACATACTATTAGAGTCGCTGTGATTGTGTATTTTTTATTAATAAGCTTGGCTTTTTCAAAATTTGATAGATTACCTTTTTTTGATAATTAACATTTTAAGTTGTTCAATCAATAAGTTGTAAAACAAAAAGCGGAGCGGAGGTCATTTAAGAAAGCGGCGGCAAAAGACTGCGTCGCTGGTGTATATGTTACGGCTAATACCCAAAGTGCGGCTACACCTAGTTTAAGCCGGTTAGAAGTGTTCTTAATATGGAAAACTGTAAAAAAAATGTATACCTATGTATACAGGGTTATTTCTAATTAGCGCATCACCTCTTGTAGGCAGCATTTCTACATCAATCCCAACTTTGATGTTCTAACCGGCCGCACTTCGGGTATTAGCCGTAACATATACAATCATTGCCTTATTTTTACTTAGCTCAAAATCAGGATCTCCAAAATTGGTTAAGTACCGTTTGTTAAGAAGTTAAATTAATTTAAATCCTAATATCTGAAGACAAAAAAATTGATTTCGTGCAAATTTTAGATTAATACCGAAAACACCAACACCAGCATATTTTTTTCTTTAATAATCAAAGATATTCACAACAGATAAACGCCGTTTAAAATTACTCATTTCTCAAAAAGTTCTTATTAGCGGAAAGGTCACAAACCGAAAACCGTGTCTGCCTTTAATAGCGGACTTTTACTCGTTGAGACCCTAAAATTCCGAAAGTTCCAGAACTGATAAGAGCGACAGAGCGTATGGCGACCTCCACTAAACCCTGAAATAATCGGCCACCGCGTACCCTCATCCGAAAAATATCTTGACAAATGTCCTAATAAAAACGGTCCAAAACGTTTGAAAAACCATTTACAAAGGTTTATCGGCGCCATGGAAATAATAACTCGAGCAGTTATCGTGCCGAATTGATCTAATTTAAAATTATTGTTATCGAAAACGTTTTTATTTTTATTAGGGTGGATCATAATATTTTATCAGCGGCCACGGGAACGACTGCTGCAGGTCTGAGGGCGGTAGAAGATGTTCTTTGAAGTTAAATTATAAACCTTCATTTTTTTACTAGCAACGTACTTAGTTTGTATTTGTTTCATATTTTTCTTTGCGTTAAACATTTTCATATGACGTATTTAATTATAATTTGTGTGCATACACTCATTACGATGACGACTTTTAAAACCATTTTATTTAACACAATTTTTAAAACCTATACCTTACAACAGTAGCACATTTCATTACCTACATCCCTTTCTTCACATTAACCCCACACCCCATCTCACAAGAACAGGGTCTATTCATCCCGCTACTTCAGCAGATAATAAATCATATCTTCTGCCATTACATACGTGGAAATTACTTGTTGCCCATTGTTCGATTTTGATGAACTCCGCTATCGACTGATCTCGCTTCAGTCGAGGATATATAGGTGGGGTATTCTGAAGCGTAGTAATAGAATTTTGAATTAGCAGTAAAGTGTTGATCAGTAAATTTGAGAAAACTTAACAATAAGACAGGTCCGTAGAAAATTTTTATGGTCAGTTAATTGACGAAAATAGTTTTTATACGGTTTAAATTCAGACGTAAGTGTAGGTTTTTAATTTACTAATTGAAAAGTTAAAAAAAAATAGTTAAGTATAGGTACAAATAGCCACAGGTTCTAGTTGATAAGAAATTATGCAGTAGTTATTGTTACAATCAATAGGTCAGTAAATGTTATAGGTAAAACAATGTAGTTTGCTTGCAAGTATTTGCAAGCAAACTAACTTTCTAGCATTTAGCAGTCTCTTTTCTCAAGAAAACTGTGATAGTCTTTAAGTAACTATTCCACAAAAATAAAAATATTCTCAAAAAAGAATCCTCAAACACAAGAATCCTCCTAAAAGAGAGTTCTTGATTTTGACCATGTATTTTAAAAATGTGTTGTATTTTAGAAACACATTTAAAATTAAAACATGACCTAATAAAAGTAATAGTTATTTTTATAAGGACACGGCCACTATGGATACACAGTCGTAAACACAGTTGTCAACTTATAACTTCCTATTTCTGCAGGGTGATTCTGTAACTCAAATTGTCATGACTGCTATAAGAATAAACTTCAAAACGTACATATTTCCATACAAATAATGGAATTTTGACGTTCTTTGAGTTTATGTCATTCGAAAGTTACAGAATCACTCCACTGGTCAGTTATATAAAGTATCGAAAAAAAAGCACTCTTCAAAAGAGACCTTTGAAATAGAGGCCATGAAAACTGACTTTACTACCTTCAAAACACATCAACTGACTCAGTATTCAATGTTTATGTTGGACATGAAAACTCCAGTACATTTCTTCATCGGCTAGTGTTTGTCGAGTTAATTTATTTGCCATCCCGCTGCCATTACAACTTGACTGACGTCACACACTTGAATGTGGACCATAATTGCCTTCCCGGAAGAAAACAGCTCACACGATAAATATAATTTGTACGTGGCAGGCTTTGTGTGAAGGCTATATCTCAAAGACACCCGTTGTAATTAAATAGACAATGAGACCTCATCCTTCTTGGGAGCTGGCTGGATGGAATTCTGCTCACACCCAAAATAAGAGAAAGAATAAATGTATTCTATTTACAAATAAAGAAATGAGTAAAGAGATATTAGTTGTAATTAATAGTGACTTCAATCTATAAGAAACAAGCTATTTACCAAAGTGGCTAAAATGCTAAGCCAATTTTGATTCTGAATCGTAGTGTGAAGAACATCAAAGTTATGAAACCAGAAGTTGGTATCTTTAAAATTATATAAGAAGTTACCAGACTAACAATCATCTTACCGCCACTACTTCTACTGAAAACTAATTAGTTTTTTTTAAACTCGCTTAGAAAGTTACTTGGTGTATATCTGTTTTCTTAAAAAATTCTTGTAATGAATTTATTTATCCTCTTAATCTATTGATTCCTATAAGACTTATAACGTAAAAATCCTAGCAGAGTAATCTGCAGTCTCCTCGCGCCATAATCATACTTGCGATGGGTGGGACTGTGGCTATTGTACTCCGCCGTTATCTGCACTCCCGCCTTTTTAACTTTACAACAGTCACTCCAACCGTTACTGTTTATTTGGAACGAATGCTCACTTCAAAAAAGGAACCTGCCCGATTGTATTTTGTTCCGACCGCTGTTTGTTTATAAACTTTTTGGTGGGATTTCCACCTGCTTTTAAAATTAGAACGCACAGGATGGAATATCGCAAATTCTTCGCGTTTTTGGGATTAATAGAAAATTTTAAAAGGTTAAATAGGTTCGGCTGCTATTTCAAAATGTTATTAATATTGTTGCAAACATTTGGAAATCCTCCCAGAAATAGTTATCGAACGTTTCAGGGAATGCCAAAATTGGCGTCATCCCTTCCCAATTGGCAATATAAACTTTCACTGGTTTACCGCACACGGACGGTTTAATCTCGCAGATAACAAACCTTTGGTTGATTTTGGGAGGAAATAAAAAACTTAATTCCTTTCATAAAATTGATACAAAGGGCGAGATTATCCGGTTTTGGGTGAGATTGATTCAGCGGAGAGGAAGGCAAACAATTCTCTTTTGTGCTGTGGGGCTATTGAAGATCGGTAATTAATTATGGAAGGAAGGAATTATCCGTCATTGAAGAGGGTGTGGCTGGAGCCACAAGATGAATGGCCGTCGACGACTTTGTCACGCCAATGTGTGATCACTATATGGCCTTTTAATTGACGACCTTGAGAAGCGATCGCTATAGAAAACTACACGTACATGGATAAAATGTTTAGTTACTAGAGCCACAAGATTAAAAAAAAGTAAGAATGAAAAACTGTTTTTGTACATTGTATTGTAAAGACAACTTAAATACCAGTGTGCAGCAGCCATAAATCTAGTTTCATAGAAATGTTATCCATTTAATAATAAAATACTTGAGGAAAACAATGGAAATGCTAAAAGAAAAGAAAGAATTAAAGTTACAGTCCTGGAGGTATACGTCCACCAGTTTTTCACCTTCAATCTAGAACGGAGCAATCAATTATGGGAAAAATTGCAGGAATAAAACTAAACCCGGTTACAAAGAGAAAAGCAATGGAAATGGATAACATTTATTATACTGATAAATACAGATTTTTATTATGAAATTTATATTGAATGTCTGTAAATAAGAAGCATTTCGTATTAAAAAAAGAAATATATTTTATGTTAAAGTATGAATAGGTACCTACTCTACTAGTTGCCTTATAATTTAATAGACGCGTTTTACCTGAAATAAAACGCATATTAAACATACTTACCTTATTAGAAGCTTATTAATATTGAGATAGGCACATCCGTTTCCCGTCGTATCTTACCTCCCTTTCTACCTTTAGCTTACGTTATATATATCCTTCTCCCTCACTCATTTGTTCGTTAGTTCGTTTTGAATCAGGCAGGGGGCTCAGGCGAGCCTGAATAGGTCTACATTGCGTCGAAATATGAACCAGGCAGGGTTTAAAACCTAAGCTTCTAATAAGGTAAGTATGTTTAATATGCGTTTTATTTCAGGTAAAACGCGTCTATTAAACCACTTGACCGTTATTAGAAGCTTATTAATATTGAGACCTGTTTGTTATCGCCTGGTGATAAAACTTAAACGCCAATGTGATATTAATACCTTTATCATAGAAGTAGGTAGACAAGAAGATATCTACTTACATACGAAGTTCATTGATTTAAAATTATTCTAAATGGAACGAAGGATATGTAACCAAAATTGAAAACATGATAATCAATCTTCATAATTAAATTACAAATAAAAATCTAGGTATCTCACTGATCAAGAAAGTTTTATTAGAAAATAGGGTAGGTACCCCTCTGTATCTAACCACAAATGTAAAAGTATTTACATACCTATTAGATACTGATCCTTATTTCATGAAATAACATTAGATACAACAAAAACAGTAGGTACATATTTAATTGCTTTATCAAAACAAACAATCATTTAGTCTTCATTTTATGTAGTCAGGTTAAATTACATGCAAAAGGTACATGTTATTAAGATGGTACAAATGTTTTCAGATAGGTACGTTTTATTCCCAATATGTTTGGATAACAAAAATTTTAAGTTTTTGAATCTATTGTAAGAGTTAAATGAACCTACATAAAAATGTAGGTTAGTAAGTAATCATAATAAATCAGGTAATGTTAGGCATTAGGTAATCAACAAATTAAATTAGCTTAACATCAAAAGTTCGAATCATACTGGATTAAAGAAAGTAACAACCGAAGTTTCATTTGCTGATGGATTAATTACCTCGCGGTTATAAAATTTATGGAAGGTCTCAGCAGATTGCCAATTACCCCTGGCCAATATATCATCGAGTGGGACATTGTCTATCCAGTTTCTGGAAGCCACGGCAGAGCGTACACTTTCAGGAGTCGCCGCTATACCAGCGTCCTTCATGAGAGACTTTATCCAACCCGCAATTATTGTGCGGGAAGCTGGTACTGGAGAACCCCGCAGGGTTATGAATAAATTAGAGGAGTTTGAATTAGTGCGACGATCATTCAGGAGCGTTATGGTTCTCTGGATCCAAAATACGGGATCCAGGTTCTGGTTTTGATGGTTGCGGGAAAGTTTCCAACCTGATTGTATGTATGCCGAGGAGTCGGTTTTCGATCCATATTTAGGCCAAAGAACTATACTATCATCGTTAACAATAAGATGTTTGTTATCAACACATAGGAGTGTCAGATCATGGATCCTGCGGCCCGAACAAAGAGCGAGGAGTGTTGCAGTATGGCGTAGCGTTTGAAATTTACTATTAAGATCGGCCGTATAATCCCTAATAAAAGATGTTAAGATGGAAGTGTCCCAAACTGGTGGTTTAGTAGGCTTTGGATTTTTAACCGAAATAGATTTTAGTACATGTTTAACCAAAACATCTTCACTTAGCTTACCAGACAACTCTACATTACAGAGCGTGGAAACAACTGACTTGTGTAGTAACACTGTACTGTAAGACATTTTCATTACCAAAAACAAATCGGCTAGAAATTGTGCTAGGTCTGCCCCTTGAGGCTTACAGGGATCGATGTTATGTTGTTTCGTCCATTCTAACCATCTGTTCCAGGCTGATTTATAAGTTTTCAATGTTGAAGGTCTCCAGGATGATTTGAGTAAAGACAGTTGATTGGGGTTCCATGAAGTTAATTTCTGCGACCACCCCCACATTTCCAAATTTCTAGAATCATGTCCTGAACTTTGGGCGGTGGACGTCCGGTCGTGGTGTCTATCAGGAATCGTTTCAGATTCATCAGTGTGAAGGGGGGTCCGATGGCCCGCGACTTGAGATCCGCCCTCCAAAATACCTTCTCCCATCGAGGGACTACGACTAGATACACTCCTGATGATTGGTTGAGATGTGTCAGAACACGGGGAATGAGGAATGGTGGTGGAAATATCCATCCCAGATGAAAGTTCCAAACTTGACTGAATGCATCGTGGATCATCGCGTCTCGATCGTTGGGATCTATTGTCGCATAATTGGCTACTACCCGTGCTGTTTTGGAGGCGAATAAGTCGATCACCGGGGTCCCCATCTTCGCAAATATCATTTCCGTGCATTCTGGAAGTAAATGCCATTCCGGAGGAAGTCGAAGTCTCGAGAGGGAATCTGCGTGACTGTTGAACCTCCCCGGGAGGTGGTATACTTTGAACTGTATCTGAAACTGATCCATCATTTGTAGAATCTGAGTCGTCAAAGCCAGAAGAACCTGAGATTTTGTTCCCCCTTCGTTGCGAAGATATGCCACAGCAGACCGATTGTCTGACTGAATGATCATGGTTGCTTGAGCTAGGGTTGGAGCATATAATTCGAGAACCTTGTAAATTGTTAGCAGCTCCTTTACATTGCTGTGTGAATATTTTTCTTCGCTGCTCCATCGGCCAGAAATCATTTCGTTGTTCAGTAACGCACCCCACGCTGTGTCCGAGGCATCGGTGGCTAGATAGTGGGTTGGTGATGGCAGATGCAATGGTTTCATTTTGTGGCAATTTTGGAGCCACCACTTCATTTCCTCTTGTACAGTGTCCGGAAGAGGCCATTTCGCTGTGGCATGATCTGGTAAGGTGTTCAGGAAACTCAAGGTATGCCGATGGTATAATCGGCCCCGTGGAATTACGTAACTGGCAAAATTCAGGAGGCCCACCAGACTTTGCATCTCTTTTAGTGAGGATCGACCTTCTTTCAATATCCGAGAGACCTTTGTGACTATCAATGCCGACTTTTCTATGGGCAGCAGTTTCAGATTCAACCAAGGATCCCAAACAATCCCTAGGTAACTTAACCTTTTTTGAGGAAGAATAATTGACTTCTCGTAATTTATGAGGAAGCCCAAGTATTCCAACGTCTCTAACAACATTTTTACGTGATCTTGCAGCAACTTCGGGTCTTGATGTGCAACAAGAAAATCGTCGAGGTACACTATCAATCTTACTCCGCGTTCGCGTAAGTATTGCGCTATCCAGTTTGTCAGACAGGCAAACACCTTTGGGGCAGAACTTAGGCCGAATGGCAGACAAGTCATTTCGTAAATGTTTTTTTGTACATTAGTCGTAAGAAGCGCCGGTGCGCCTGGGCAATAGGTACGTTGAAGTAGGCCTGTGATAGGTCCACCTTGCACATCCAGTCTTGAGGTTGGAGGAAGTCCGGGATACGAAACATGTTTATGAGTCGAAAGTGGTCTATCTGGACAAATTCGTTTAGATGCCTCAGGTTGAAGATGGGCCTTTGGCTCCCGTCTGACTTTGGGATCAGAAACAGTGGCGATATAAAGCTTGGTGATCTCTTTACTCTTTTTAACACGCCTTGGTGTATCATTTGGCGTATTATCTTTGACATTTCTGGGGACACAGGGGTTTGATGAGTGGTTTCTGGAGTCGGAAGTTTTAGTGGGGGTTTGCGTACGAATGGTATGCGATACCCGTTTATTACTTTTAAAAGAAATGTGGGGGCATTTAGTTCTTCCCATTGTTTGACATAGTACTTCAAACCCCCCGCTTGGAAATGATTGTAGTCATTGCCTATGTCGTGTTTGGCCAGATGGCGAGTAAGAACGGCCTTGTCTTGTAGGGTATCTTGACCTTGATCCACGAGATCGAAAGAAATTACTGCCTCTGTTATTATTTTGAGTGCGAGTTTCTTGTCTAGGAGCAATAGGCCTTCGAGATTGATAATTACCCCGCGAGGGTACAAAATTATTATGCTGGCTTTGATTGTAAGCAGCAGATGTGTGATGATGAAATCCACTGTCATGAAACTGACCACGCGATGGTCCAACTTGGCGGCTATTACCCCGCGAGGGCTGCCGTGGTAAGTGAGAGACTTTTTGGCTCGTATTTATATTATTTAGTGGCCAGAATGATTTTCTTATACCACCAGCCTTTTCCAGCGCGACTGTGAAGGCTTCTGGGTTAAAAATATGGGTATTGGATGGAGGTATTTTATTAAGGGTTGTTCTAATAAGTGGGTCGCGAGTCATCTTTAGAACACCATCTCTCCTCATCTCAATAACTTCTGATCTGTGGCCGCAAACCAGCTGAATAAGGTCAGCTGACACTTTTTGAAATTCGCCTTTACTAAAAATTTCATCAATCTTAACACCTAGGTCAACCATCCTTGCGTCAGAGGAACGAGACCATGAAACTAATTGATTCAAACTAGTAAGGAAAGCTTCCTTTTGTTTTAATATACAATACGTTATTGCGGCATATGATTTATCAGAATGGGTTAGATGACGAACATTGTCATACGCTTTTATCTCTTCATTGGTTTCAAGATCAGAAAAACCAGGTGAAAGATTGTAAAGTTTTTGAGTATCGTAATAACGCACACTTGACCAATCATTACTATCAAACCGTTGAACTTCTTCCAACTTTTTAAGATACTCAGGAGGGGTACGAGGCACTGCCGGGTCTTTTAATTTCGTGACAATATCGAACGATAACTGAGTAGAAATCTCGGCATTCGAGTGATAAGATGATGCCTGCGAGGCACAAAAGTTATTATCGTAACACTCTGAGTTAATGTCTAACACACCTGATTCATTATCGTTATCGTAGGTAGGTTGATATTGAATATTTTTCCTTAATTCTGACACCTCCTTTGACAATTTTTCTAAAACATCGTTACGTTTATACTTTTTAGATTTACGGCGATGCGATCGCTTCTTTTTCTTTCTAGAATCTCGCGAAGATTCCGACGAAGTAGATGTACTTGAGGTCGAACTGCTGCTACTAGTACTTCTCATACGATTACGTTTGCGCGATTGCGGTTGATTATTTTGTGAAATTACACCGACACCAGAAGGCCCAGCAGTGGCCAAATCATAATTTTCGTCATTATCCATAATCAAAACTAAGTCAATTAGTTTTATGCCTAAAATATTTCAATTTCTTACAATATGAACGAATATTAAAAAATTGTAGGTAGAAAGAGAAAATACAAAACTAAGATGACTTACCAGGAATCACCTTGTTTCACTATACACTTTTAACGAACGGTAATACCGTTAGAATATAACACTTGTGCAATTCTTTAAAATGTTATAAATCTTAGGTATAACTGAAATATGTAAAAGATTTATGTTCGACTATGTTAGTGAGCACAAGTGACCGTTCACGACGGAAAATTTTACGCCAATGAAGACCTATTCAGGCTCGCCTGAGCCCCCTGCCTGATTCAAAACGAACTAACGAACAAATGAGTGAGGGAGAAGGATATATATAACGTAAGCTAAAGGTAGAAAGGGAGGTAAGATACGACGGGAAACGGATGTGCCTATCTCAATATTAATAAGCTTCTAATAACGGTCAAGTGGTTTAATAAGTCTTGCCGCCAAAATACCACCCCTGAACCTGTCAAACAATTCGACACCAAAGTTGCCACTTCTGAAATATGAGACAGTTTAATATTTCAATATTTGAAATACAACGCATCGAATAAAGAGATTTATTGAAACTCCACACCGAAGTAAACAACAAACAAACACCATTGTTCACACACGTTATACAAAATGATGAAATACCAACCACAGAATACAGATATACCTAGTGTATTTTAAAAATTAATTAAAATCTTGTCTTCTTCATCAAAGCCAAAAACCCAAAATTCTCTGTATCAAAAACGGAAAAAGGTCACTAAATCTTCAAAGTCAGATTATTTTTAGATCCGCCAAATTGCAAGCTGAGTCTGCGTGGGTGTTTAATTCCCTTTAGCCTTTTAAATACATACCTTTGAAAATTAAATAAAACACATTGTTCTGTCCAGTCTTTACCTGTACTCTCATTCACCTATTCAGGCTCAACTTATGGCTCACTTAGCAGGACAATTAATTCATTAGGCCCCTAATTGCAGACAGTGTTCCACTTAGAAATTACTTATCTGTACCGCCGTCAGCTGTTCCCGTTGAATCGCAAGTTAAAATTCATCCAGCTACGCGGTATTGCGGAAAACCTACTTTACGGTGGCCATTTTGATTTTAGAACGAATGAAGTCCTTAAGGGAAATCGTGGTTGGGGACTTTTTTAATTTTGACATTTAATGGATGAATGGGAAAAGTGATCATCGCTTTTACAGATAAAAATTGCACGGTATAAGATTTTAGATCTATCATACCAAAAGCCTTGACGAAATTGTTAACATGGTTATTTAACTTTCCAACAGAGTAGGTATATGAATGTGCCTACTTTTATATGTAAAGTAACTTTAAGTATGGTAAGAAACCATTTTTGACAATATCAGCGCTATTTCAAAATTTCCTCAATTTTTTTTCCAGATTATGCATACTTCAGCTACAGTCAGTATGTAAAACAAATCTTGGGCATACCTTCATATACGACTCTACAAAATACCTTCTTCTTTGAGTGTATTTTCAAAGAACCTCCAGAATTGTATTATTTTTTTATTTCCCCACTGGAAACATTTTTTCTAAAATATGAAAAGCCCATCAAGGAAACTGAAGAGAAGGTAAAATAGGTAGCGCGAAACGCTTCTAAGATAACGGTTCTTCAAAAGGAGTAAATTTTAAAACAAGATTCCAAAGGCAAAGTACATTCAAATAGAAAGTAAATTATAAAAATGAAAACCTCTTTGTGAGCTCCTTGAAGCGATGATTTGCTAGTCTTGTGTTTTTTTCCGTTATAATATTAAAAAGGAGCAGTGGAAGCTCGTTCCTTGTTTAAACATTGTAATAATTCACGGTTGACTTCTATTTAGAGTGAAAAGTGCAATCTGTATTCATCCAACGAGACATTTGAAAAGACCGCCATTTTGGAAGCCATTTTTTTAAATAAAGGTTTACACGGTACTGCCTCACTAAGTGTCTGCCAGGTATAAAAACTTTTTCCAGATATATTAAGACTATCGTATTTTTATATTAGTTGCAGACAGTGCAGCGCAAAGTTTAAAATATATATCGATACTTTGCCACTTTAGGAAAGTTCATTGAGAAGTTTCTTCTCTGCACAAGTTCAGCTATAACTGAGGGAGACAAAATTTACAATTTACAAGATTTCGAAATTGAAACGAGCAGCGGTACTACCGAGCAGACGACCTCATACATACTTTATTACATCGACTAGGTACCTATACGTATTTATGAAGTGCAGTTTTCTATTCGACGGGACGTAGCACTAATTTGAAGTTGTTACCTTTGCTGCATAAATAATCTGAAACCTAAATACATGTAAGTATAATCTAAATTAATAATCTTCATTATTCATTTTGCATCCATTATATTAATTATTGACTAGCTTTTCATGTTCACTTAAGATAAACGTCTTAACTTACCTACTTTAAACTATATAAATTGAATGGGAGCTTCTGCATTCTCCTTAACAATATGTTTAAAAAAAACTTACTTGGAGTTATCTTCTTAAAAACGTTTTGATTAATTTATTATTCTTGGTAATATGTGCTTTAGTTATATCAAATAGAGGATGAAATGGTGATCACCGTTCCCATTTTTCGTCACCTACAAAATGTCGCACTGAGACCAGAATCCGTGGTCATTAAGAATGTAGGGACCACGGAGGTACCAACGACCCAACGTTTTGTGCCGCACATTTTATTCGAAACATTCCTCACACAGCATTTAGCAGATATAAACTGTAAACAGTAAGGAAGAAAGTTTAATTTTTAAAATTCAAAGTCCCGTATTATTTAGTTATTAAGTTCACGATAGGTAAAGTGGAGACCTCTTTACAAGGTCAACAAGGGATCAAAACGCTATTGAATCTTTCTTTGGGATCGAACGCAGGGGATAACGCTCGTCAAAGGTTATCACGGACACCCAATGCTTTTCAGTATTTTACTTAACTTTTGAAATTAAATAAGAATCTATATAAATGCACTGACTCCATACGTTTATCTTGTCATTGGAGAAGATGCCTCCAATTTTTCCCATGTAACGTTAGTTACATTTATTATTGTTTCACTTCAACTTACTGTTTTTCGATGTATTGTGTATCGCGTTTGCACTGTAATGACGGCTCGCATGAGCTCAACTAACCGTCGAATATATTCTAGAATGCAGCTTCCACGCCATTCGAATGTTTTGGGTGTTTTAATATCCGCGCCCATCTTGCTTTCTGCCGTTGAAAGGCTTTTGATGTTCCATTTTTAAATTTCAGAACTGCATGCATGTGTAGTGATGGGTTTGTAGATATTTATTTTTGATGGATAACGATCTTCGTTTTTAAAAACTTTTTTTTGCTTTTTTTAGTAAGAACTGTATCCCGTAATATGCAGTTGCGAAACCTACAATAACCATTAGTAAAGCAATCCCAGTCTTCTGTCATACGTGTCTACGCTCTGATTTATTCAATAACACCGATTTGTGTTTTATACCTGCCGTTTATTTGAACCGTCGGAGAAGTTGTGAAAATTTACATTCGACGTCACACGAAAACGTGCTCTATTTCCCTATATACAGGGTGTGAAATTCCGAAAATCCGCAAACGCCGTAGAGACCAAGGCTGTACATAGTTATGTAATTTATGTTATGTTATTCAAAACGCTATTGGTATCAGGATATTACCTATGCAGTGGCATTGAGATGTAATACCGGAATAAATTCCCAACTACTTTTTGGAATTGCTTACTTGAATAGCGTAATGTATTTGAGAATAACGAGGGAGGAGATATCCGAAGCAATTTTATTTCAATACGAGAAATATCCTCCGCATAATGTTGTGGATTTAGAATGTAATTTTCTTAAAATATATTTCAAATACGTACTTAGTGTTTATATATATGATATAGTAGAGAATATTTAACTCTAAAGATACCCTCGTAGAAACTGATATGTTACATTGTTACCTCTATCATTATACGGGAAATAATTTACGCTGCAACTTTAAATAAACTGCACCTACATGTTTTATTCTGGAAGCTTAGATATTTCATATGATACGTTTATCTATTTAAATAAAAAGTAAAACGATAAAGCATTGTTGAGCATGAGTAGTGCTTTTATATTTAATAGCAAAACGTCGTTTACATATTGTGTGTATAGTTAACATATAACTTTAACATCGTAAACTTAGTTAACAAGTTGTCTAAATGAGACAAATAGTTAACATGTGTTAACAAGAAACATATTCAATCATGATCAAAGCAGCAACTGCATTTCTCATTAGTAGAACATGCCGAAAACTCAAGAATCGCGTCCCGTGGCGCCGCCGAGCTGGTGTGGCATTTGTACAAGCGCTAATTAATTCGTCCGCAAGTCTACGCGACACGGTTTGATAAATGAGAACACCCTGTATGAGCACTTTGTAACTTGTACCTGATCGCTGTCACGACGGCAGCTTGTTTGTTGACAATGGATCGCAAAGGGTCCGTACTGTATTTTTTACGTGTTAGAACTTACTTAGTACAACAATAAAAAGGTCATACGAGGACATTTTAAAACCTACGCAAAAAAAACGGATAATAGAACATGGATAGATAAGTACATTTAATTAGAAACCAAAGCGAAGATTTAAACGAACATCTAATAAATTACCTAACTTAATAGATTTTTTCAGGTATTTTTACAATAAAAAATATTTATAGGTAAGGTAATACGTAAAAATAAATAATTCCTAACAAACAAGCCTTATTGTCTGTAAATGTTTAAACATTGACGATATCGAGAAGTAGACAAGTAAACACTTATCTTAAAAAGTCGAACGTTTTTCCAAACAAACAAATAACATTCCCAACGACTCTTAAAACCTTAGAAAAGAGGCTTTGGGGAAATTCATAAATATTTGCAATTTTCTCCGAGCCGATTATATTTTGGGACCACCTGGGACCAGTTTTGGGACCATCTAGCCCTAAATTGAACTATCCCAAACCTCTATTATCTCGACCTATCTATTTAAACATTAAAATTATTATGATAGAAAAACGATACGGGTAGAATACAGAATAATATTCGTACCTAAACTTAGATACGAGTTCATTAAGTTCCAATTTTATAGACAGTTTCTACTGATAATAATAATTGGTAAGAGTGGGTTAATAATACTTGGGATTAAATTGGGTTACCGTGCACAGATTTTACCAATATGCTTTAGAAACATTTTGAGATTAGTTCCTATAGTTTACCGTCGTCTATTTAGGAATTTGTCGTTTACCATGGTTAAGTCCCTGTGAGTTATATTAGTTTTTTGAACAAAAACCATATAATAGGAAGAGCTTTAGTATTTTTTTTTAATAATATAGGTAGCAAACGAGCATGCGGGTCACCTGATGGTAAGTGATCACCGCCGCCCATGACTACCCGCAACACTGTGGGTGTTGGGGGGGTGTTGCTGACCCTTTGAGAAAATTGGGCACCGGATACCAAAATTTAGTCGCAATGTAATCACCGAACGTTTCGCGTTTATAGAAAATCCTCACCCCAAGAGAGTGTTTAGCAATAACACTTTCTTCTTAACATAATCTAAGAAAACCTTTTCAATACACAATTTTGCGGGAAACATTCTGAAACTAATAAATACCAAGTCGGAGGCAAACGAAGACTTCCGCATCCTCTACACTATAAAGTCAATTTGAAAGCCTCCGACATATAAAACTTACTGTGAGGTTAATACTACTTTACTACCTTTAACACAAATACCAATTTCCTTTGAGAAATAAAGATAGCGATAAAGATACGTATACATCTGTCTCGCTCGGTGAGGTAAGTTTTCATACACGTGGAAGAAGATTTCTTAAGAGGGGACTTTAGCGACGGGATTTTAAATAAATAATTATTAATTTGGTAAGTTATCTATAAGAAAAATGAGGTGACTGTGCATCAGCCTAACGTTAAGATTATTTATAAAATGTATTGTTTTGTCCAGGCGATCACCTTGCTTTAATGTGACTTCTTCTTGCCCGGATTCTAAATCCAAGTGATTTAAAAAAACATGTAATGAATATAAACAAACGTAACTTTTTCATCACATTTCAATCGTATAATATTATTAAATTTGCTCCTATACAATAGCATTAGACTGAACCACAAAAAAGGACAACGTTTGTAAAGAGTCTAATGGTACTATAACGAAATATCTGTGAAGTTCCCTCTTAACCTGAGGATGTAGGAAGGAAGCCTCCGAAGTAAGTTGTTCTTGCATCTTTAATGCAGCAGTTTAGTTTTTACTCCTGCAGTCGTTACGCCAGGAATCTGAACACATATTTTATTACAACAGTTCAGTAGTAATGACGGTGCTAGTAGTTTACTGGGGTAAATATTTAAATTATTGATCGGGTGGGTGAGAAGTTTGCTCACATTTACATGAAAGAACCTACGTTTTGAGCTTCACGATTTTATTCTTTATTTGACCGCTTTATAGTAGGTAGAACAACGTCGTCAAAGAAAAAAAGGCAGGACCTAATTAGTGTTACAGATTGACAAACCCCAAAGCTTTCAGGAAAAGCAGTCTTCTAAACTACAGGAAAAAATCTTTAACAAGCTCTTACAACAGCTTTCTTTTGAGAAACAAAATAGCTCGCCAGCCAGCTACATTGAGGTTGTTACATAAAACAACGAATTCGACAAAGCGAGCAACAGATCCTGTCTAGAATTTGCGTTTCTATCTGTTCTAGAACCCGGTCACGTGGTTTAAGAACTCGTATCGATACTAGTGGTGTCGTTGTCGATAATTCGACTAAAAAAATAGTGAAAAATTCAATGAGTTGAAAGAATTCAAGCGTACTTACCTAAATAAAAACGGTATGAATGAAACTTCTTAAACTTTTGAGACGACGATATTAATTCCCTTTTCGAATTTATTTAGGTAGGTACTGTTACTATGTCGTTCTGTTTCATCAATAATAAAACTCAATTCATATTTGATTCAATTTCTTATTGAATCGTCATCTACTTCTACAGGATACTATCCTTTTTTTGGGAAAACCTGAAAATCTTTTCTTGGTGATTGAAAATCTTTCTTGAAAAAAACAAAGTGACGAAAAAGAACTTTCAATGTCCTGTCTAGTTAATCTCATAACTACGCAAGTATCTATTTACGCGTAGTAGGTATTAGAAATAAAAAAAACTAAATGAGACTTCTTAATTATTCATACAAATAATGTGTAGGTATGTCTAATACTAAAATTAAAATGTGTTTTATGACAAAAAAGAAATTTTTGGCATCACTAAATTGTTACGAAATTCTAACAGCGTATGGCGAAGGAACTGCGTTAAGCAAGCCTTCCTCAGATATTCTGTATTGTTGCACATGTTGCAGTTGAAAAGTAGCAAATCATATTCCACAAACGATGATAGGAGCTGGTTTAGTTATGACTAGACTTCATGTCAGTTTTATTTAATATTTTGGTCAGTAGGAACCATGTGAGTATCTAAAAATTGGAAAGAGTAGGTAAACGTAAGTTGTAATTTATAGGGAGGTAAGAATCGGTGCGTCAAATTTGGTGCCGCCATTTTAGAAAAGCGCGTGACGTCTTTCAGAACGGGTCACATTGCGACCGACCAAATTACTATCATTACATTAGCGTTTGTTTATTAACGTTCTAAACAAGACGATTTCAAGGTTGTGAACTCTATTATCAAACCAAAATCATACCTTTCATAGAAGCCTCTTATCTTTCCCTCACATACACAGGCCTCGACAAAACACCAATCAAGAAATGACAGCATTGAGAAGCGGCTTAGATTAGCACATCGGGGCAGGCTGGCAAGGAAGGCAGGTGTCAGGCATTGATAACAATCGTTGTTTGTGTGGGTAGAACCCAACCGTTACAATATCTACGCCTACTCAAAGGGATGCCATGCAGGCTTGCAGTCCACTGAAGAAAGGGCATCGACGACACACACTGCATTTAAGAAAATTGTGAAAACTGATGCTTTGGATAGAAATAAATCATTTGTGTCACATCTTCCTAGGTTGTAAGTCTTCAAAAGGTAGGGTTGGTACAACTACGGGTGACAATACCTAGGTAAGAATAACTTTTTTTTAAGACACAGACATTTGCAGGCGAAGCTTTTTTGTTCATCAAATTTTCAAATGGTTTGTAAAAAGCATACGGGCCATTTTAATTTGAGAACTAAATTTAGACTAATATGTGTTCACGATCCTCTGCATTGCCTCATACTTTACCCTTTTTATTTAATTTTCAAGTAAAATTCTTAGTTGCAGTGAGTTCGTACGCATCGATCGTTTGGTAAGTAAATTGTGTTTACCTGCAATAAGGTAGCAAGCCTGTTGGTACCTACTCTAGAACCTATTCATACAGTAGGCAAAGAGTTTTACTATGTATGGTGCCTGCAGGCAGTAGGTGACTATGTTACATATGTACCAATAGTGTGGCCCTAAACTAAGCGCGAACTTGTACCGATTTTTATCAAATAATGTAACGTAAAGCTAAGTAGGTAAGTGTCAATATTCTACTTAACTTGCCACTTCGGTCCTACGTCCCTAGTTTCTGTCCTATAGTTTGAGTTGTCTGTGCCCCCAAGGGGCCGGAATTACCTACGGACTTCGAATGAAAACGGGCTGCTAATGAGCTAAAGTTAATTGCCGCCAGGGGGCGCCATTCAGAACATGTTGATAACAGCACAATGGAAACGCAACCGACCTCGAAGTGAAAGAAACTTCCAGTTAAATGGGGGCTTTATATTTTTTGTAACCTTTGCTCAGTGCTACAAAAAGACCCATAGTCGTTTGTGAGGGCGGTGAAGAACGGCTTTTGACTCCAAGCAAACTGTACTCACCTATTTCTTTCTTTACGCAAATAAATAGATCTTAATTGGACTTGTTTACACTACAAAAACTACTTTGTTTTTTTAAGTTTCCTATTCCAGTGATTATTAAGGTATATTATTGTTTCTTTTTACAGGCTCTCCTACGAGTTACCTTCTCTTACATTAAGGTCAGTTTACACGGGTGACAAATGGATGTCGAGATGAAACATCTCAGTCACGGGACCGCACGCCTGCCCTTACATGTTTCACCTTATGTCCGCAATACGTCCACGTCCCGAAATCACCCACATTGAACCGGAAACGTGATTATTGTCACCCGCCATTTTGAGAGCTACGTGCACACCGCACTTTTTCAATTCCGGCGCTCCATAATTGAATTAAGGCGGTTTTTCGGTTTAGTAAATTCGATTTAAACAATAAAAGCGGTTTGGTAGAATTAGAATAGTAGTAAAGCTATTTGTATCCAACCAACCACGGGCTTGGGTCCTGGCACTTTAATTGAAGGTTAGGAGCGCAATTTACTGATTCTAGGAACAATGTTTGGTGAAAACATTAAGGATATATAGAGAAGACACCCGTCATCACTACTGTGTCCCATTCAAGTGCGGCTAGCTGGCTACTTGCTAGTTTTTAAGCACCTCACTCGTTTGTTTTTAAATGAAAACCCGCGAAGGAATAAATTTTCAAAAATAAGTACTTAAATAAATTAGCACATTTGAACGGGACATAAGTACCTACTAGTAGTTGTAACGGCTGTCTTCTCTATAGGTACGCTCTTGGTAATAAATAATATAACACCAAAAAATGGTTTAGTGGGTGTACCTAATTTTGTTGGATGCCTTTGGAATATTGTTTTTGTTTGATTTTAACAGTACTTAAACAATTATTAAAAAAGAAATATCGATACCAATATATGAATACTAGTGGCCGCCCGGTTTCCCGTGGGAATGAGATGTTTTCCCGCGGTAAAAAGTATCCTATGTGTTATTCTGATGTACAGGGCCGAGCCGCCTAAGCAAAAGGGCGGAGCGCCTAAGCAAAAGGGGCGCCGGATTGTTTTTTTTTAATACAACATAGTTGAAAAAATTTTCTAAACAGTTCGCACCCAGGCGCTTCATAGGTGTCGCACACAGGCGCTGCTTAGGGTCGGCGCGGCCCTGCTGATGTATAACCTATTTTACTGCAAAGTTTCATCCAAATCCATCCAGTAGTTTTTACGTGAAAGAGTAACAAACATCCATTCATCCATCCATCCATCCATACATCCTCACAAACTTTCACATTTATAATATTAGTAAGATTAGTAGGATTAGTAGGATTTGTATGTTTGGCCGCTAACTCCTCCTTAAGTACGTAACGGATTTAAATGCGGTTTTCTCCATATTTTAGGGTATTTATTCGTAAGTTAGCAAAAATGCAAGGGTTCGCGAGCAAGTCGGCAAAATTACACCATTGCGAAGCGTGGGCGGGTTGCTCGTACTACATAAAATATATAAAGAAAATCACGAAAATCAATTTTGACGCTTTCAAATTTTAAACCATTATAACTTTAATACATGTAGGTAGGGCCATCTAGCGAAACTGAGTTACAATCTAACAACATCTGTGTAAAACAAAAAATAAAAGTTGTCATATAAAATAACTAGATGTCATCTGTGACAAAGTCAAAAGAAAGAGTAAAATATACTGAGGATTTGCCTATGTGTGAAAGAGAAAAAAAGTGTTTGACAACGAATGACAGATTGAAAATAAAGTGAGCCGATTCGATCGTTCGTTCGTATGTTTTTGACATTTCTTTCCGTCGTCAACCTAAAGAGGCTCTATCTTTAATTTTTCATTGATTTTAATATTATGGCTAACGCAACTTATGATGAAAATTGTGATGTTTGTGCTATATTTTTTGACTTAGATAATACACTAATTCAAACAAGAAAAGGCGACAGCAGAGCCTGCAATAAGGTTTGTACAATTCCCTTGTAATTTTGACGTGACGTCGTTCGGGATTCAGGGTCACAGCTCGGTCGAAGCGAAGTGCGCGCGCTGTCATCGCGAAGCCTAAATTACGTCGTTAGCTGCTTTTCCTCGCTGCAGCCCCCCGTGTTTCTCCGTTCCTCGTTCACGTTCCAGTGTGTTTATAAATAGAACTTTCATAGTTGGAGAACGTGAGCCCGACGTCCAGATTTAGATATTTTAGAAGAGAACACGCTCTAATTATAAACGTGATGTAGATCCGACTCGATACGATTCAAACTCACAGTGTAGCGCGAGCTGCAGCGCTTTGTAATCATATCCAGTGCTTATTAAGATGGGGGACATGTCGGAACCGATTAAAAAATGCATACTTATTCTAAAAACGGCAAAAAGCGACACGGAGAAGTTCGCCGCGCTCTTTATGGTTACCAAACTGGTGAAGAGTAAGGACTGCAACTCCGCGGCTAAGAAGGCGTTATTTGAAGCTATCGGCTTCAAATTCCTGAAGAAACTACTTACCGGCGACAGTGTGGAAGATGACTGCCCTCCATCTGTCTACAAATCAGTGGCTCTCTCAATTCTTACAACTTTCTGCAATGACCCCGAACTATCAATTCATCCAGAAATGCTTGCAAATATACCAGTGTTCCTTGAAATAGTGCAGACTTCAGATAATGATGACTATGATGATAACCTTATTATTATCAGTGAAGCATACACCTGCTTGCAATGTATTGCTCAACATGAAGCTGGACAAAAAGCCCTTATCGAAGTGGGAGCTATCACCAAAATGTCTGAAATCTACTCGCATCAAAGCTTCCAAACTGATGAAGCTCTGAATATCCTGGTGAAGTTGGTGAGTCGCTATGGCCCTACAGCTTGGGGAACAGATCCAAAGCCTTTCCATGCTCTTATGAATAAAATTGCTCTGGACTTTGCCACAGATCAATCTGAAAGGAAATTTGAACTTGCAACAATTTTGAGCGCATTACTATACAGCTGCAATAAATGCACAGTGCTACCAGGAGCAGCAGATGAAACATGGTCTCAAAGTATTTACCGAGCTCTTCATGATATCCTGACTAGCAAAATTGGAAAGAACCAAAGAGACCCAGCATTGAAGTTGGCCGCTAATGTGGTTGATCTGTTGGGTATTGAGTGGACTTTCAATGATGAAGAGAACCCAAAGAAGTTCTTCTTGTTGCTCCTACAACTGTGTGCAATTGAAGTAAGAATGCAGCTAGAAGACAGGAGTTTCAAGCAAGCATTCGCTAATGCTGAGTTAGTCACTGCTTGTTTCATAGTACTGGAGCTCTCTATCAACTACATGGCTACAGATCAACTAGATTTGGAGCAGAGAGAGAAGCAGTCTGTGTACACTAGTTTAAAAGGGGCTTTTAATGCTGTTGTCTCTCAGATGACCAAAGTCAACAATGACAAAAACAAAGATAAATTACCTGATGCTGAGAAAGTGTTTATATGTGCCATGATAAGAGTGTTAGTTGCTTGGATCGCTCAAGAAACCACCGCTATGAGAGACCAAATCTATTCTCTTTTACCTTTCATGTTCACTTTAGCCAATGATTCCTTCCATGCATACAGGGCCAGAAAACTGGCTGAAAAGAACAAGTCTGAGGGTGAACCAATGGATACTGGATCTTCCTTGATGGGCCAAATGGACTTGCTGCGTTTGATGCTGCCAGCTCTTTGCCACTTGGTGGTTGAGGACAAAGCTAGAGATATTGTTCTGAACCTCAAGCAAGAAGATATCCTATATGAAGCTGTGAACTTCCACTGGTCCATAGTACACTACAAGAAACCACTTATCCCTAAATCTGAGAGGGGAAAAGCAAGAACTCAGCCTGAACCAGAACTAGACCCTCAACTACTTGAAGACATGAAAGATTCAAGAGCTGCCATGGTTAGCCTATGCAACATTTTCATGAATCTGACAGTATTGGCCCCTAAAATAGTAGAAAACAGTATGTTATTCAATACACTTTTGAAATTTATATTCAACAACCTACCAGAGCTTAAGGACATCCCTGAGAACCTAGTATTACATGGGCACATGGCTGTGTTGGGTTTGTTGCTCCTCAAGCAACAGGCAGGTAAAGTGAAGAAGAATGACTTCTCAATATGCAGATACATCACCTCCACCATCAGATTCCTTTGGGATGCTTACATGGTTGATGAGTCAAACGACCCCAATGCTTTAGTGGTATCTATGTCTTACAAGCAAGACTGGAATGAGATTGCGGATTTATGGTTCCTGGGAATGCAAACCATGAGTGGGGTGCTAACAATTGTGCCTTGGATTTCAGAGTTTGCCATTGAGAGTGGCTGGGCTGGCGGTATTATAGAAATGCTTGTCAAGGTGAAAGTTGGCTCTTTGCAACCCAACATTAAATCAGCCTTTGAAGATTTCCTATGTAGATTAGTAGATTCAAATGAAAGTGTTATTGCTGTACTAAAGAAAGCAGGAGCATTGAAAATGTGCAGAAACCATAGGTTCATGGATCTGGGCAAAAAATTGTTTGGAGATTAAACTTTATTTTAATAAATTAAGCTACATAGATATCAAACTAAATGCTATGTCATATTTTTGTAACTATAAATATTGTACTTAACAAAAAATGTTACCTCTCAGAATCTATAGATTGTCAAAGTATGTATTACTGATGTTTGTGAAATTTACTGCAAAATATTACTCAATTGTCTTGATGTTTCATTAAATATATTTTGAAAGTACATACTCAAATAGTATTTTTATTATTAGCAATCCAAGGTCAGATATATAATAAAAATTATCCAACAAAGTAAATGTGAAGTAAACAATTAATTTAATCTGTTATTGCTTTTGACCTGTAATTGGTATGGTCCATTAATTGATTAAGTTTGAAGTTGATAACACTGCTATATTTTTATAAAAAAAAAGAGTTATATGGTTATCAGTAAGGAAAATAAATTGAAGAAATAAATCTTTGCACTCTAGAAATTTATTCAAATTTAGCGATGCTGATTTATACTTTATTTTTATTTTATATTACCATATTATGGGAGGTATTAGTTTTAAAACATTTATGTAACCCCAGCTAAACTACACACTACAACTAAAGAACAAAAGTTCCTCTAACTTCTACAAATATTTATAAAAAGGTTTCATTAAAAAAACATGTGTTAATAAGTTCTGATTGTCCTACCTAGTCCTGTTTTCGTTTTATCTAAGTACATAGAGAAAAAAAAGATAGTTAATATTTATTTTACAAAAACATTTGGTAAAATAATGAAGTGTCAGCTTACAAACTGAAAGTGTTGCCAAGCCTCAGGTGAGTGAACTGCCGATCACAAAAGAGCGTTGACCTTTGGCTATTCCTGGATCCACTTCCTTATATTCACATAACTGACAGGCTGAATTTAATTTGGTCCCGATGCGGTGAGAATTGCAACACTGGGGCAAATAATAGCGGGAGAGGCGTTACGTTTCGACACCTTGTTTACAGTGGAGAGAAATAGGACGTTGAGGAAAAGAACAAGTTACGAACTGTTACGTAAATATACAAAAAATACTAGCCGCATACAAGCTAGGTGTTGTGTGAATTTAAAAATTACGGAGGCACGCGCATTTTTACGGGGAGCATTATCTACAGAGGTCTTGAACGACGATCCTAATAACTCTTAACACTGCATGAACATGTGCCCTGCAAAGCCAAAAAAAGTCCAACTAAGCTGACGTTTGAAAGAGCAATTACAGTTGCAGTTTTGTCCTTAACCAATATTTAAAATTCGATTTTGTTACCGACCTTTGCTTTCCACATTATTAATTGTCACACTAAATCTGTTTCTACTCGTTAAACCTAAGCACTTTCTTGGAAATCGCCCAGATTTTATATTTCTAATTTCTCGTGGTTCTGGAGCACGAAAGTCTGGAAGATTCCACAAATGATAATATCAACGCTAATGAGTTTTGAGTAGAGCGGTTTTACAGTTACTTTGTGTAAATGACACACTAAGTTCGAAACTGAAAATATTCCTTAGTTCAGCTTTTATACCTAGGTACTAGTTTTATATCTACTAGAAAGAACTATTTGATGAAACGTTAATTTCCGATAAATCTACAACAGATTAAACCCAAACAATCCCTTTTTTTGTAAATATATTATTCCAAAATTAGCTAAGCTAAAGTTTTTGCTTTTAAATGTGACGACACTGAATTTAATATCTCTTCCACCCTTGTGCAGTAATTCCACTATTTGCAGACTCCTTATTTACCTATCGTTTTGGATCTTGTTTTTTTGTTTGTTTTAATATTTCACTAGAATTATTGTGTCGTGAAATCAAAATGAATTAAGGAAACATGTAAACATCGATTTCTTAGCGGGGCCGAAGTTTCCATTATGCAATAGAGAGTTTATACATACGAGTACATAATGATTTTGACATCGATCTTTTCTAAAATTAGAAGTAATACGTTCGCTATTGTCTGTGTCTTTACCTTTTGTTCTAAGTGTCTGTAACTTGCCAAGATATTTTATGAGTTTTTTTGAATCGCCATTGGTAACTTAGGTACCTAATGCCCGTTTGCACCAACCTCAACTTAGGCTTGTCTTAGTTAGGAAACACCTAAGCTTAGGTTCAACCTATCTTAACAAACGGTTTGCACCAACAGCCCGGTCGTAACCGTGTCTTAAATTAGGCATTGCCTAGCAAAGTGAATGATTGAACGAATGAAAGATTGATTGCCAATGGTTTTTAATGTTTTTTTTTAGGAATGTGAGGCAGATGAAGAAAATTTTACTGAAAAGTCATAGGGGCCCACTTAAGGTGCCCGGAATTAGGTATTACAAATAAAAGAAGTAGAATCAAAACTAAGCTTAAACCAGCAAATAGACTTGCAGCAATGAGAATAAGGGCAGAGCAAGAAAAAGTCCCTTATAAATCAACAAAAGGCACAAAATGCATTTGCATATTATAAAAATGGAAAAGAAAAAAATAAAAACCATATTGGAAATTTTAATAAAAACAGCTTCAGGTTAATATTTTTAAATAAAGATACATTATTTATTTACACAGTAAAACAGTATTGTGCACAGTAAAACAGACTTCTCCCATCTAAGGCATTTGGTAGTATCCCAATGTTAGTAATTTCGTTTTCAATATGACCAGCCTGAATCCAATAGTTGAGAGACTCTTCACACAATTCTTCTGGGGCAGCGGGCATATCACAAATGTTATGCAGGATGCAGAAAGCTATTCAGCAGTTTGATCCAAAACCCACAAAACCGTGCTTTTGCACATCCGGTATCTTTTCAAAGTCCACGTCGTCGTAATTTTCACAAGGATTTGGTCGTGATCTTACGATACGAGGCATGCTGATCATGATGCTGTTCATTATGAAAGTCCACTTCTTCTAAAAATCAAGGACATCTAATACCTACTTCCTCTGTCATGATGCAAAAAGCACTACAGCACTTATTAAACTCCTCAAATTACAAATTACACAACAGTTCTCAACACAACAGACAGAAACTACTCGGCATAACCTCAAAACCAGCTCAAAACAAACATTTATTTGACAGATATGTCAATGTTTTACGAAAAAAAAAACTTAGGCGTTTCTTAACTCCTTAGGCATGTCATAAACGGGCTCCTAAAGTTAGGAAATGCCTAAGTGAGTTTAGGAATGACCTAAGGTTAGTGCAAACCAATTTTTCGTTAGGAATTGCTTAAACAAGTTAGGCAAAGACTTAGGATGTTATTAAGTTTGGTGCAAACGGGCATAAGTGTAACAATACACCTAATTAGATCAAAATAGCTATTCCTGCGTATTTCACAAGTTCTCATCATAAAGCCTTCTCTAATATGCTCCCTACTTCGTAAAATTCGTGAATGTTTCTTCATTTATATTTATTTTTTGTATCCAGCTTATAGAAGTAATGATCCAAGACTTCGGAATACCCAGCAATGTGGCTGCGGAGAGCAGTACCATGTTTCTGCGAGCATTCCGCGCCCGACCTGATGATGACTCCTTCGGTATCGACGAATGGCCAGCGCATTTATGGCGTAACTGCCTGCCTAAGAATTATAGGCACCTTGCCAGTAAGTAAAAATAATTAACACTCATTCGTTACCGTTGCCCGGATGGATTTATGATGATTAGGTTCAGAAAAATATAGGTTGGCTCTCCTTTTTTGGGTGCGAAAGCTTAAGGAAAGTGTAGCAAACACGTGCGGCCAGTGACAAAGTGAACCGGTAGGTACACTATTTGGAGAGCTGCCCAAATGTCAACGGCGCAGTAGCAGTAATTACCTCCGCAATTACAATGCAGTAGCTACACTTACAGCAATACTTACAGTATTAAACAACGCTAATATTAGAACGACAAGCTGTCCAATGTTTGTGTTGAAGTAATCATATAAACATCGCGTAAATAGGCGTGGGAGATCCAAAACTACGAGTAGATGAAGGACGGATATGACGGGGTGTTTTATAAACAAAATGAGAAGTCATTCTTTTAAAATTAGATCACATAATTCCTTTATATTAGCACTGTAAAAAAGTTCAGCCTCTAAAGAGGCCACTGCCTTGACCTCTACGCACAGATCTGTATTCTTCTGGGTTGAACACTAAAATCTTCTCAACCACACAATGAGTTTTGATTTGCTTCTAGAAGGTTTACGAATATTTGTTTTAGAAAATCCATTTAAAGAAGCCATAATTCAATGTTTATGACCATGTATTAAATATCAAACCTTGCTCAAAATATGCATAACTCGGTTTTCTTGATGATTTTGAATCTCCATCAACAATTTTACTTTATTCTTTTCCAGAAAGCATATCAGCGGAATGGTTAAAATTGAGATTTCAATATTTAACGCTCACGCCAGATGTAATCCACCTGTTAGAGACACTAAGGTATGTTGGTTCCTTTCTCAGAACATGCAGAAATATTTATGTATCACATTGGTACTTATATTTCTTCATGACCTAATTTAAAATTCTATTTCATTTTTAACATTGCACTCTGCGAGATTATACTTTTCCTTGGCAAAGTGGTGATAAATTTCTAACGAGTTTTTAATGTGACCGTTTTAATTGACACTTGTTTTGAGAAAATTATAGTCTCGCAACAAGAAACGTGGATTGATTGAAGTTAGTTTATTACAGAAATGTAACTTCATTTAGTCTTCGGATTTCTTGCATGGTGTTATGTGGAGGTTTCGTTTTAATCATCGTGTTTTCCACAGCTCATCGGTATTACTCATTTGTCTCTCATTAAGTTAATACATGTCATTTCACGACACCTTGTGTTTTGTGAATATCGCATGCCACATAATGCCATGCCAGTACGTTAGGTACTGGTTTTCAAATGTTTTCATGTCAAAGTCAGCTCCAATCTTTTTGAGACCATCTGTGCTTTTATTTTGGGGTCATTAAACCTGGGGGTTTGAGGGTTCCGTATATTCTTTCATACAAGAAAAAAAGTTCTCGTGGTTATTTTTGGTTGACTGACAAACAAACTGACTTACAAACAAACAAAAGTTATACGATTTGTTGATTAATTCGGTGATTTTAATAAAGTAATTAAAGCATATGTCTCCACAAATGCATTGGGCTGGCTTACCGCGCATGTTGCTAATTTAATTACTTGTTTTTCAACAGCTCAGTTGTTGCTCAATCAACGAGTGACTAAAACTCGGGGCGCCGCGTGCGTCTTAGGTATTGAATTGTATTTGTAAAAAATGTGAGGGAGTCCGTCAAGGAAAAGGTAAACTTGTTACCTAAAGAAATTAAGTGTAACTGCGGATATCTTTCGCAAACAAGCTACAACTAGCTTGATATCGTGTATAATGCAGATTTGACAAAGGAAAAGGTTTTCGCGGTTACACACGTGTGCAAATTTACGTTTCGTCTCAGACACGACCAATATTAAGCCAAAGTTAGTTTCAATGGTTTCTTATAATGACCGATGTCTGAGACGTAACTAAGTTTTAATTTTAAGCCGTTGCATATATAATTTATAGAGTAAATTGTATATGGAACAATAATATGTGGTCATTTCAGCTTCATTTGTAATGCTCTTGCACGAAAGGCTAAACACAAATAACGGTTCTGTTTGAATTGTGTCACGGGGCCCTAACTTGTCAGAGTGACGTTTGCGTGTGTGCAAGATCATTTCCTTGATTGTGTGCTGAGTTTCAGCATTAAAGAGGCAAGGTCTAACGAAAGAGTGGTGAATGAATGTGGCACAGGGAGGATTACCTACTCGGTCTGATCACGAATGGGCCCTCGAGGGCGCAGTGGCAGAAGATCGAGAAGCTGGCGCTGAGACAGTACTTCCACTGTGTGCTGGTCTCCGGAGACCTGCCCTGGGAGAAGCCGGACCAGCACATCTTCCTGGAGGCCTGCAAGCTGCTCGACGTCGAGCCGCGCAGGTGCTTCATGGTGGGCGACAAACTCGAAACTGATATTAAGGTAAGTTGACGATAGACTACTTAATAAGTACCATCATACATATCATCCGATACCATCAAACTGTCATAAATAAATACCTTTTTTATTAAATTAACGCGGACCTTATAAGTTTTTAAAAAAACACTAATCATTCTGCAAGCTTCGTAGTTCATTCTTCTCATCACCTTCCGAACATTTATCTGACCCAACTTCGAAATAAAAAAACACTTTATTATTATTTTACAGGGTGGCAAAGAAGCCGAATTTGGCGGCACCGTATGGATTCCGCTGCAGAAAGATGAAGAGTCTTCGGACCTGCCAGACTTCACTATTGACAAGGTCACTGAACTCCCCGAGGTTCTACCGAATTCACCGAGGTTCAAACGCAATAGGCGTGCATCGCAGATATGCTGATGTCCTACGGTCATTGTACAAAACAGTATCTTGTTACCTACTCTGGAGAGTCTATTTTTGATTTCCACTGTTTTGTACAAGTAATTCGTACAAATTAATATTTTAAAGGGGTAATACTAACCACCGCATATTTTTTCTATTTGCGGTTTAATTAAACTTGACTTAACATGGGGTAATAGATAACTTAGTGCCAAATTTGACGCTTTGTTCGTCAGATGGCGAGCATTAAGTTTTTTAGCAAAGGGATTTTAATTGGTTAGATAGAACTTACAAAAAGTAGGTATATTTAATGAATCTTTCATCTATTTATCTTCATGACTACACAAGAATACATTTATTAATATTAGAATAGTAAACAGCACAAACTACTCCGAGCTTTCCAAGATTCAATAATAGCTTAAGCTGAACATTAAAAACAATTTAATAATACGTTCCTTGTAGATTTAGATTTAGTAAGATTGACAAATCCGTACCTGGTGGTATGTAATACATTGATACTATAGGTCTGGACAGTATTGAAGTACAATATTTTATTACATAGTCAGTAGATTTTAGTCTAATATTCCTCAGGTAATCCATTCCTTAAAAATATTATAAAAGTACCTATCTTTGTTAAATGTAGGTATTTTCCTTTTTATAAAACCAGATTTTTTATTACCAAAATATTGTTGCATTCTTTAAATATTAACCACTTACTCCACTCTAACCTAAAGGTTGTAAAAATCATCTCAATATATCTATATATATATTTTTATAATAAAAAACAGATAACTTCTTAGATTTAGGCCATAATACTAAGCATAGATTGAGTGTTATAGATGTACTATAAAGAAACTTCTAGACTGTTTTCGTGTGATAAAACACAATGTCCATATAATTATATTTTTGTACAAACGAATTACCATATTGTTATATGACATTGTGTTTCTATGTTAAATATTTCTTAAAAAATTATGTAACAGATTAGAGGCTATATTAAGGATTTTATTTTCTTTTGTTATTGTTTTCAGTGATGGTCTGTTACACTGTAAATAAAGGCACAAAAATACAGCGAAAAATATGTTTCAAGCTGTGGAAAGCATGTCACTGTTTAGCAGATTGTCCGATATGTGGTTATGTAAATGTACTTTTGTAATGGATCTCTGAGGTTTAAGTTTTAGCTTGTGAAAGAACTTTAGTTTTGCAGATCGACACCGGCAAGTTCATCACACTGACATACCTGAAAGTTGCCAAAGATGTAAGAACACTATGGAGTTGTTTATATGTATTTATAATATAAAATTTAACACTGTTACAATGTTTAAGATAGCTCCATATTTTCTTAGGTCCTTGTTATATTTGAAGGTCATCAGGTAGAGAAAATAAGCCTACTGGTTACCATGAATAAAAATTTTTATTTTTAAATGTTTTATTTTTTCTATGAACATTCCTCCTAAATAATAATTGGTAATCTAAACTATTTACAGCGTCTAAAATAAAATTAACTAGGCAGTTCTTAACATCTTTGCTTCTCTCTTTTCTTGTAGCATTTTCTTTTGGTCTTCTACTGCCTGTTTTCTTTCTTCTAAGAATTCTGCATAATCCTGTAACAGTTAAAGTTGAGTTTAATTACTTTAATAATAATTAAAATTTCTTACTATCTATATCTATACTAATATTATAAAGTGGAAAGACATGATTGTTCAATGGTTCAATTTGAAAAACTTCACTATAATCAAGTAAACTTAAGTGCAGGGTTAGAAAATATCAAAATGTTGCATATTTATACATATGTATATATGAAAGCCATATTATTTATGGATATTTTGTGTTATTTAAAAAAAAATGTGATAAGGCAATGAAAATCAGATAAAGCAAATCAAAAAAAAAACTTCACCTAGATTGAGTAAAATCAGAAAACATAAAATCTTATAATTCAATCTTACTATCAGGTAGGTAATATTCTTTGAAGGGTACATTTGGGAAGTAGTAATAAAGCTACAAAAGTATTGATTTGTAAACAGTGATAGTTTCTAAATTTTTATGTAAAAGTACCTTTGCATCCAAATTATTGACAATCTCAATACCACATGTTCTAGCTGTAGCTATGAGCATCTTACAAATGTCTTTCAAAGACCTCCACTCAAGGGGAGGGTCTTGGGATTTTATCAAGGCTATTTCATACAGATGCTTAAGGGTTATTTTGCCAGATGTTTCCCTGACTGTAAAAAAAACATTCTCAGTAAATATTTTATTACTTCTTTGACACAGGGTGCTGGTAAAATAGATAAAATTGACTGCATAATGCATACATTCCATATTTTCTTCATAAATGAATTTGAACTTTTTAGCATATAAGCAAAGTAATGAAATAAAAGTTCAAGATTAAAAAGTTGGCAAATGCTACTTTCTTACAGATTACAAAATTATTTCATTTAGGTAAATATGAAACAAAAATTATGACTATACCTGGAGTCATAGCACCGCGATTTATCCCAGCAGCTTGCATCAAAAAGTAGGATGCGGGTGGTTGATGGATAATCAACTGGTATGATCGATCGGAATTGACTTTCACTCGAGTTGGTAAAGGAATCCCTTTTTTTATATTTGATGTTTTATCATTGAAGTCTTTGCAAAAAGCTGCAATGTTGATGTTGCGCTGGAACCGAAGTTAGGTTATGTGAACATTTTTTTATCAAATGAAAAAAAGTATTAAGTTAGCTGGCTTGAGTATATTTTTGTAACAAACCTGTCCCAGCATAGGACCTAGTGGAGGACCAGCGGCAGCCATACCAGCAGGAATATTCGTTCGAAGTTTGGATGAATGATCGATCTTATCAGCTACTTTTTTCATAGATTTTAATCGAGCTACAGATTTAGACATGATTGTGTTATATTAGAGCGGCGAAAGAGTAGCAGATTTTAGTTAAAAGATCAAAGGGAAATAATAAATTCTAACTAAAGAATGGTAAACAAATCCCAAAATTCGAATAACACATGACACTTGACATTGGCACTTTGGTAGTGACATTTTGTATTTTTTTTAAATAGAAGCTTAGGTCCCCTTACGTTTAGATTTTTAACATTTATTTCCTGTGCATTTTTAAGAGTATTTGACCATAATGTTTGCTTAGACAAGGTTTTTGAATGACTGTGGGGCTTAAGCTAACCACGTAAAGTTCTGATGCTTGTCTTCGTTTTAGCTATTTGCAACAACGTAACTCCCTCTCAATCACGAAAACATTTCGAAACTTTGTTTTTCCCAGTAACTTAGGCAAAAATATTAAAGGCTTATTTGCTAGTAGAAAAAAAGAGTCTGACAGTGACAACACCCGACTGTCAGTATGACAATCAGTCGATCGGACATTGACAAAAGTAAGTTTTGTGCCCGTGGTGTATCGCGATTTGTAGTGCGAAATAAAATATTTTATTTTCTCTCCGCAACATGTTACAGTTATATAGCTAGAGTATACATTATTAGCAAATATGTATAGGTATTAAGAATTTGTAGAAGTAAACTAGATTCATTATGTGGTCGTTTTTCTCCCGTGATCCTACAAAGGACTTCCCATATGAAGTGGGAGAACCAATAAGAGGTTTAGAAGACAAGACTGTGTGGTCCCTACACAAAGGAAAGAAGCGAGGAACCCAAGATGAAGTTTCTATATTTATCTTCGACGTGCAGAAGAATTCAGAAACTCTATTTGACATAGCAAAGGCCTCTCTCAAAAGACTTAAAACAATGAGACACCCAAGCCTTTTACATTATTTAGATAGCTGTGAAACTGATAAATTTTTGTATGTAGCTACAGAGTATGTAGATCCTTTAGCAACACAAATAGAAGATATGAAACTTGAGGGCCAACAAAAGGATTTGTTCCTAGCATGGGGCATATTTCAAATAACTGTGAGTAAAAAACTAGTCACACTCTAACTAATATCATGTTTAAGTTTTGTAAATCAATGACACATAATTGCAGAGAGCATTATCATTTCTCAACAATGATGGAAACCTCAGACACAATAATGTGTGTCTGTATTCTGTTTTTGTCACTCTCGCTGGTGAGTGGAAACTTGGAGGGTTTGAATTCCTGACAACTGTGACGCAGGATACTTCCAATCCTTTGCCTTTGAAAATACTACCTGCTCTTGAAATATATGATCCACCTGAGAAGAAAGATCCTACTAAACTAAAAGCTGTTACAAAATGGTAAGGAAATATAAAGCTGTTTTCAAATTTTTTCTTATGTATAGATATTCAATTGTTTATCTTTTAAATTACTTTCAGCTCATCAGATATGTGGGGTTTGGGCTGTCTGATATGGGAAGCGTTTAATGGTCCATTGCGGAACCAACCAGCTCTCAAAAGTGTGGACTATATACCAAAGCAACTTTGTACCTTGTACTGTGAACTGGTCAGTGCAAACCCTGCATCAAGACCTAATCCTGCTGATATTATAACAAGGTTTGTTTTATATCAAAATAAGGGTAGGATGAAAACTTAGTAACTTCTGGTTACAGGAAGTTTGTTATCAATATTCTCAATAAATTTGTTATCTTTTTGTACAGTAGTAAAAATAGTACCTAATTATTGTATAATGTTGCCATCAGAACTTTAATAACAATATTATTACAGATGTCGTAAAATGGGAGGGTACTTTAAAAACGACCTAATAGATACAATGTTGTTTTTGGAAGAGATTCAAATTAAAGATAAAGCAGAAAGAGGCAGGTTTTTCTCGACGCTCAGCTCGCACCTGGATAGTTTTCCTGATGCTGTTTGTATAAACAAAATTCTGCCTCAATTAATGACTGCCTTTCACTACGGTGATGCTGGCTCTGCTGTTCTGGCACCAATGTTTAAGGTGTGTGTCTATCATTAACCTAGTTGTTTTAATGACGTCATATAGTTACAATTTAGTGACAGGATTGCTTTGTTTTTATGTCAACAACCTGACCCAATTCATTTGTTTAGCAATTTAAGAGTAATTGGATGTTTTAACAAATCTCCATGAGAAGTACATACTTATGACCATCTTTCCTTTTGCATGTGTTTTGTTTTTCTTCAGCTGTAGCACAAAGCAAGTAAATATTTATGTAGCTGTTGAAATATTTCTGCTAATAGCTACTACTGAGCAATGTAGATAAAAATTTTCACCAGCAATTACTTTTTACTCTTTTATTATTATTTAAAGTATGGTAAAATGAAATGTTTTTTTTTCAGCTAGGAAAATTGCTAGAAGAAGCAGAGTACCAAAAGCAGATAGTGCCATGTGTAGTGAAGCTGTTTGCATCAAATGACAGGACAACACGTTCCCGATTACTGCAACAGCTAGATCAGTTCATAATGCACCTGCAAAACTCTACTGTAAGTGAACCATATAAACTACATAGCAATCGCATTATAAACTATACAGGGCGTAATAAAAGCGCTTCCGACAAAGTATTATGTTAGTCAAAACGAGCCTCACTTAGCCAGCGTGGAAGATTACGGCTCAGTAAAAAAAAGTTTTAGAAGTCGACTTGAGACAGGCAAAAAAAAAATTTGGTACATCTACTGTTCTTATGAATAAACCAAAATAATCTACTACGTGTCCATACAAGTCAGTACGACGTGTAATAAAAAGAACGTTCAATCTTTAATTAAGGCCTATCAGTGCCGTCCAATTGGGTTGTTTACTGGCCTGACCCAATTTAATTGTAGATTCGCATGTGATGTTTTCGTAGATTCATAGAATGACGTGTGGCTGATGACCTTTTATTCGTATTGTCTGACGTCATTATGATATTTATTATTTTATGGCAGCACCTGAAAATAGAGTTTTTAAATTTTGTATGTTAGATGCTACCTTGTAACTTTTACTATCGTGTTTCTATAATAAAAAATGTACTTAGGTATTTTTATGATGCTTGTTCTTAACTTATCGAACTATAGTTATATTTTTCATCAAAGTCAAATTTTATATAGAATCTTTTCTTTTACCTACTTTTTAACCATTTTAAACTGCTCAAGAAGTAGTCTGAGGAACCGTAATCAGTTTTCCAATATCTTGGAAATAGTTCACATAGCGTTTCTATGTATATGTTACGGCTAATACCCGAAGTGCGGCTACACCTAGTTTTAGCCGGTTAGAAACATCAATAGGTTAGGTTAGTTAGGTTACTTTTTTGATACCACCCAGAAAAAGGAGTCCCGCATAGCGGGACTCCGTCGACTCATGATTCAAGCCAGTTTTTATATACATAGGTATATTTTTTTTTTCCAGTTTTCCATATAAAAAACACTTCTAACCGGCTAAAACTAGGTGTAGCCGCACTTCGGGTATTAGCCGTAACATATACATTTTAACAGATTAGGTAAGTGGTTATAAAATCTATACTTTCTTAATATCATTGCAGGTAAATGACCAAATATTTCCGCAAGTAGTTCACGGTTTCCTAGACACAAACCCCGTGATTCGAGAGCAAACGGTCAAGTCTATAGTTCACTTAGCTGCCAAGTTGAACTATAACAATTTGAATGTGGAAGTTTTGCGGCACTTCGCCAGATTACAGTCAAAGGATGATCAAGGTGGAATAAGGTAAGACTTACTACGTTTTTATTAATGGTCTAATTTTAAAAGTATATTAGCCAATATGTTAATTGGCTCTTCAATCATACACATTACACTAGCGCTTAATCTTAATTCGAACACCGATCTAAGTACGGTGCAAAGTGAAGCCTTGAAAGAACCTTTGAACCGCCTTCTAAATAATGAATGTGTTCAACACAGAACGAACACCACGGTCTGCCTCGGCAAGATCGCGGCGCACCTGCACCCGCAGATCCGCCAGAAGGTGCTAGTATCTATGAACCTCTTCTAAACAATGAATGTGTTCAACACAGAACGAACACCACGGTCTGCCTCGGCAAGATCGCGGCGCACCTGCACCCGCAGATCCGCCAGAAGGTTCTAGTATCTATGAACCTCTTCTAAACAATGAATGTGTTCAACACAGAACGAACACCACGGTCTGCCTCGGCAAGATCGCGGCGCACCTGCACCCGCAGATCCGCCAGAAGGTTCTAGTATCTATGAACCTCTTCTAAACAATGAATGTGTTCAACACAGAACGAACACCACGGTCTGCCTCGGCAAGATCGCGGCGCACCTGCACCCGCAGATCCGCCAGAAGGTTCTAGTATCTATGAACCTCTTCTAAACAATGAATGTGTTCAACGCAGAACGAACACCACGGTCTGCCTCGGCAAGATCGCGGCGCACCTGCACCCGCAGATCCGCCAGAAGGTTCTAGTATCTATGAACCTCTTCTAAACAATGAATGTGTTCAGCGCAGAACGAACACCACGGTCTGCCTCGGCAAGATCGCGGCGCACCTGCACCCGCAGATCCGCCAGAAGGTTCTAGTATCTATGAACCTCTTCTAAACAATGAATGTGTTCAACACAGAACGAACACCACGGTCTGCCTCGGCAAGATCGCGGCGCACCTGCACCCGCAGATCCGCCAGAAGGTTCTAGTATCTATGAACCTCTTCTAAACAATAAATGTGTTCGATACAGAACGAACACCACGGTGTGTCTCGGTAAGATCGCGGCGCACCTGCACCCGCAGATCCGCCAGAAGGTTCTAGTATCTATGAACCTCTTCTAAACAATGAATGTGTTCAACACAGAACGAACACCACGGTCTGCCTCGGCAAGATCGCGGCGCACCTGCACCCGCAGATCCGCCAGAAGGTGCTAGTATCTATGAACCTCTTCTAAACAATGAATGTGTTCAACACAGAACGAACACCACGGTCTGCCTCGGCAAGATCGCGGCGCACCTGCACCCGCAGATCCGCCAGAAGGTTCTAGTATCTATGAACCTCTTCTAAACAATGAATGTGTTCAACACAGAACGAACACCACGGTCTGCCTCGGCAAGATCGCGGCGCACCTGCACCCGCAGATCCGCCAGAAGGTTCTAGTATCTATGAACCTCTTCTAAACAATGAATGTGTTCAACACAGAACGAACACCACGGTCTGCCTCGGCAAGATCGCGGCGCACCTGCACCCGCAGATCCGCCAGAAGGTTCTAGTATCTATGAACCTCTTCTAAACAATGAATGTGTTCAACGCAGAACGAACACCACGGTCTGCCTCGGCAAGATCGCGGCGCACCTGCACCCGCAGATCCGCCAGAAGGTTCTAGTATCTATGAACCTCTTCTAAACAATGAATGTGTTCAGCGCAGAACGAACACCACGGTCTGCCTCGGCAAGATCGCGGCGCACCTGCACCCGCAGATCCGCCAGAAGGTTCTAGTATCTATGAACCTCTTCTAAACAATGAATGTGTTCAACGCAGAACGAACACCACGGTCTGCCTCGGCAAGATCGCGGCGCACCTGCACCCGCAGATCCGCCAGAAGGTTCTAGTATCTATGAACCTCTTCTAAACAATAAATGTGTTCGATACAGAACGAACACCACGGTGTGTCTCGGTAAGATCGCGGCGCACCTGCACCCGCAGATCCGCCAGAAGGTTCTAGTATCTATGAACCTCTTCTAAACAATGAATGTGTTCAACACAGAACGAACACCACGGTCTGCCTCGGCAAGATCGCGGCGCACCTGCACCCGCAGATCCGCCAGAAGGTGCTAGTATCTATGAACCTCTTCTAAACAATAAATGTGTTCGATACAGAACGAACACCACGGTGTGTCTCGGTAAGATCGCGGCGCACCTGCACCCGCAGATCCGCCAGAAGGTTCTAGTATCTATGAACCTCTTCTAAACAATGAATGTGTTCAACACAGAACGAACACCACGGTCTGCCTCGGCAAGATCGCGGCGCACCTGCACCCGCAGATCCGCCAGAAGGTTCTAGTATCTATGAACCTCTTCTAAACAATGAATGTGTTCAACACAGAACGAACACCACGGTCTGCCTCGGCAAGATCGCGGCGCACCTGCACCCGCAGATCCGCCAGAAGGTTCTAGTATCTATGAACCTCTTCTAAACAATGAATGTGTTCAACACAGAACGAACACCACGGTCTGCCTCGGCAAGATCGCGGCGCACCTGCACCCGCAGATCCGCCAGAAGGTTCTAGTATCTATGAACCTCTTCTAAACAATGAATGTGTTCAACACAGAACGAACACCACGGTCTGCCTCGGCAAGATCGCGGCGCACCTGCACCCGCAGATCCGCCAGAAGGTTCTAGTATCTATGAACCTCTTCTAAACAATGAATGTGTTCAACACAGAACGAACACCACGGTCTGCCTCGGCAAGATCGCGGCGCACCTGCACCCGCAGATCCGCCAGAAGGTTCTAGTATCTATGAACCTCTTCTAAACAATGAATGTGTTCAACACAGAACGAACACCACGGTCTGCCTCGGCAAGATCGCGGCGCACCTGCACCCGCAGATCCGCCAGAAGGTTCTAGTATCTATGAACCTCTTCTAAACAATGAATGTGTTCAACACAGAACGAACACCACGGTCTGCCTCGGCAAGATCGCGGCGCACCTGCACCCGCAGATCCGCCAGAAGGTGCTAGTATCTATGAACCTCTTCTAAACAATGAATGTGTTCAACACAGAACGAACACCACGGTCTGCCTCGGCAAGATCGTGGCGCACCTGCACCCGCAGATCCGCCAGAAGGTTCTAGTATCTATGAACCTCTTCTAAACAATGAATGTGTTCAACACAGAACGAACACCACGGTCTGCCTCGGCAAGATCGCGGCGCACCTGCACCCGCAGATCCGCCAGAAGGTTCTAGTATCTATGAACCTCTTCTAAACAATGAATGTGTTCAACACAGAACGAACACCACGGTCTGCCTCGGCAAGATCGCGGCGCACCTGCACCCGCAGATCCGCCAGAAGGTTCTAGTATCTATGAACCTCTTCTAAACAATGAATGTGTTCAACACAGAACGAACACCACGGTCTGCCTCGGCAAGATCGCGGCGCACCTGCACCCGCAGATCCGCCAGAAGGTTCTAGTATCTATGAACCTCTTCTAAACAATGAATGTGTTCAACACAGAACGAACACCACGGTCTGCCTCGGCAAGATCGCGGCGCACCTGCACCCGCAGATCCGCCAGAAGGTTCTAGTATCTATGAACCTCTTCTAAACAATGAATGTGTTCAACACAGAACGAACACCACGGTCTGCCTCGGCAAGATCGCGGCGCACCTGCACCCGCAGATCCGCCAGAAGGTGCTAGTATCTATGAACCTCTTCTAAACAATGAATGTGTTCAACACAGAACGAACACCACGGTCTGCCTCGGCAAGATCGCGGCGCACCTGCACCCGCAGATCCGCCAGAAGGTTCTAGTATCTATGAACCTCTTCTAAACAATGAATGTGTTCAACACAGAACGAACACCACGGTCTGCCTCGGCAAGATCGCGGCGCACCTGCACCCGCAGATCCGCCAGAAGGTTCTAGTATCTATGAACCTCTTCTAAACAATGAATGTGTTCAACACAGAACGAACACCACGGTCTGCCTCGGCAAGATCGCGGCGCACCTGCACCCGCAGATCCGCCAGAAGGTTCTAGTGTCTATGAACCTCTTCTAAACAATGAATGTGTTCAACACAGAACGAACACCACGGTCTGCCTCGGCAAGATCGCGGCGCACCTGCACCCGCAGATCCGCCAGAAGGTTCTAGTATCTATGAACCTCTTCTAAACAATGAATGTGTTCAACACAGAACGAACACCACGGTCTGCCTCGGCAAGATCGCGGCGCACCTGCACCCGCAGATCCGCCAGAAGGTTCTAGTATCTATGAACCTCTTCTAAACAATGAATGTGTTCAACACAGAACGAACACCACGGTCTGCCTCGGCAAGATCGCGGCGCACCTGCACCCGCAGATCCGCCAGAAGGTTCTAGTATCTATGAACCTCTTCTAAACAATGAATGTGTTCAACACAGAACGAACACCACGGTCTGCCTCGGCAAGATCGCGGCGCACCTGCACCCGCAGATCCGCCAGAAGGTTCTAGTGTCTATGAACCTCTTCTAAACAATGAATGTGTTCAACACAGAACGAACACCACGGTCTGCCTCGGCAAGATCGCGGCGCACCTGCACCCGCAGATCCGCCAGAAGGTTCTAGTGTCTATGAACCTCTTCTAAACAATGAATGTGTTCAACACAGAACGAACACCACGGTCTGCCTCGGCAAGATCGCGGCGCACCTGCACCCGCAGATCCGCCAGAAGGTTCTAGTATCTATGAACCTCTTCTAAACAATGAATGTGTTCAACACAGAACGAACACCACGGTCTGCCTCGGCAAGATCGCGGCGCACCTGCACCCGCAGATCCGCCAGAAGGTTCTAGTATCTATGAACCTCTTCTAAACAATGAATGTGTTCAACACAGAACGAACACCACGGTCTGCCTCGGCAAGATCGCGGCGCACCTGCACCCGCAGATCCGCCAGAAGGTTCTAGTATCTATGAACCTCTTCTAAACAATGAATGTGTTCAACACAGAACGAACACCACGGTCTGCCTCGGCAAGATCGCGGCGCACCTGCACCCGCAGATCCGCCAGAAGGTTCTAGTATCTATGAACCTCTTCTAAACAATGAATGTGTTCAACACAGAACGAACACCACGGTCTGCCTCGGCAAGATCGCGGCGCACCTGCACCCGCAGATCCGCCAGAAGGTTCTAGTATCTATGAACCTCTTCTAAACAATGAATGTGTTCAACACAGAACGAACACCACGGTCTGCCTCGGCAAGATCGCGGCGCACCTGCACCCGCAGATCCGCCAGAAGGTTCTAGTATCTATGAACCTCTTCTAAACAATGAATGTGTTCAACACAGAACGAACACCACGGTCTGCCTCGGCAAGATCGCGGCGCACCTGCACCCGCAGATCCGCCAGAAGGTTCTAGTATCTATGAACCTCTTCTAAACAATGAATGTGTTCAACACAGAACGAACACCACGGTCTGCCTCGGCAAGATCGCGGCGCACCTGCACCCGCAGATCCGCCAGAAGGTTCTAGTATCTATGAACCTCTTCTAAACAATGAATGTGTTCGACACAGAACGAACACCACGGTCTGCCTCGGCAAGATCGCGGCGCACCTGCACCCGCAGATCCGCCAGAAGGTTCTAGTATCTATGAACCTCTTCTAAACAATGAATGTGTTCAACACAGAACGAACACCACGGTCTGCCTCGGCAAGATCGCGGCGCACCTGCACCCGCAGATCCGCCAGAAGGTTCTAGTATCTATGAACCTCTTCTAAACAATGAATGTGTTCAACACAGAACGAACACCACGGTCTGCCTCGGCAAGATCGCGGCGCACCTGCACCCGCAGATCCGCCAGAAGGTGCTAGTATCTATGAACCTCTTCTAAACAATGAATGTGTTCAACACAGAACGAACACCACGGTCTGCCTCGGCAAGATCGCGGCGCACCTGCACCCGCAGATCCGCCAGAAGGTTCTAGTATCTATGAACCTCTTCTAAACAATGAATGTGTTCAACACAGAACGAACACCACGGTCTGCCTCGGCAAGATCGCGGCGCACCTGCACCCGCAGATCCGCCAGAAGGTGCTAGTATCTATGAACCTCTTCTAAACAATGAATGTGTTCAACACAGAACGAACACCACGGTCTGCCTCGGCAAGATCGCGGCGCACCTGCACCCGCAGATCCGCCAGAAGGTGCTAGTATCTATGAACCTCTTCTAAACAATGAATGTGTTCAACACAGAACGAACACCACGGTCTGCCTCGGCAAGATCGCGGCGCACCTGCACCCGCAGTTCCGCCAGAAGGTGCTAGTATCTATGAACCTCTTCTAAACAATGAATGTGTTCAACACAGAACGAACACCACGGTCTGCCTCGGCAAGATCGTGGCGCACCTGCACCCGCAGATCCGCCAGAAGGTTCTAGTATCTATGAACCTCTTCTAAACAATGAATGTGTTCAACACAGAACGAACACCACGGTCTGCCTCGGCAAGATCGCGGCGCACCTGCACCCGCAGATCCGCCAGAAGGTTCTAGTATCTATGAACCTCTTCTAAACAATGAATGTGTTCAACACAGAACGAACACCACGGTCTGCCTCGGCAAGATCGCGGCGCACCTGCACCCGCAGATCCGCCAGAAGGTTCTAGTATCTATGAACCTCTTCTAAACAATGAATGTGTTCAACACAGAACGAACACCACGGTCTGCCTCGGCAAGATCGCGGCGCACCTGCACCCGCAGATCCGCCAGAAGGTGCTAGTATCTATGAACCTCTTCTAAACAATGAATGTGTTCAACACAGAACGAACACCACGGTCTGCCTCGGCAAGATCGCGGCGCACCTGCACCCGCAGATCCGCCAGAAGGTTCTAGTATCTATGAACCTCTTCTAAACAATGAATGTGTTCAACACAGAACGAACACCACGGTCTGCCTCGGCAAGATCGCGGCGCACCTGCACCCGCAGATCCGCCAGAAGGTTCTAGTATCGGCGTTCGTGCGCGCCACCCGCGACGCGTTCCCGCCGGCGCGGCAGGCCGGGGTACTTGCCCTGGCGGCCACGCAGCAGTACTTCTTGTTGGCGGAGGTCGCGAATAGGGTGCTGCCGGCGCTGTGCCCGCTTACGAATGATCCGGAAAAACAGGTAAGGAACCATAAGGATATCAACTTACGAATATATAGTATGCTAATTACAAATTTGAGTAACTTTCTAAAAATACATTTAAATATTGTGCTCAATATGTATTACTAGAGATTTAGTCGTTAAGAAAAAGACCGCTCGACGATGTAATTTTTTCTTTTACATATTTTGTCTTTTTGGTTTACGTTGACGTGTAGTAGCAAGTCACAAGCTTGACATTAACATTGTTACTTTCCACCAGGGGTTCCTTCTGGTTTTTTTATTTGATGTAAATTAAAAAAAAGGTTTTATTTACATTATAAATCAATATCATCATGCCGCAGATAAAAGAGCAGTCCCTTAAACGGTTTCCCGCAGCGTTATTCTTTCGTTAAATTACAGTATAAAATATTTAATAGAGTACTGTTATTTACAGTAAAATAAAATAACAGATGTAGGGAGGTTCTTAATTATTGCTTATTTTATTTGATAAGGTTCGAGATGCTGCGTTTAGAACGATTAAGGGCTTCCTTGGGAAATTGGAAAAGGTATCCGAAGATCCTAGTCTAAAAGAAGGAATGGGTAAGTTATATTTAACTATAGAACATTAACAATTTCTTTCAGATTATGTAACACCGGTGATCCGGTGAAAGAGTTTATCTTTAGTTTAATTATGTTTGTTATACAAAAAAAGAAGCATCATGATTTTTTGTGACGGTCTTAAGACGTAAGATGTCTAGCGCATATTATGTTTGTTTTGGGTATTTGTGCAAAATTTCGCGCGCTATAGGATCGCACCGGACTAACACATAGCTTCCAAATCTTTAACACACCAAAGGTGTTACACCAATTTTGTGCATCTTTCATTATTTTAATCATCAGGTTCTACCCTAGTACATTCTGTAGTATTTATAACACAAGCGCTTCCTTAATAGACAAACAAGCGACCCGCCCACGCTTCGCAATGGTGTAATTCTGGCCGACTTACTCACGAAATATTGAATTTTGGCTAACGTAAAAAAACCTTTTCTAATTGTTCTTTATTTATAAATTTAAATGAATAAATTTCCTAAAAGATGGCGAAAACCGTATTAAAATCCGTTGTGTGGTTTTGGAGGAGTTAGCGGCCAAACATACAATGTAATGATGATGATATAAAAACTGACACGAAAAATGACTGCTTTATACTATGTAATGTAATAATGATGTTCAAACAGGCGGTCCCACAGTGTGTAAACCGTATCACCCACACATCGGCGGTTGAAATAAATTCTCTTTTAGCTTCAAAACACCAACCGTTGACGACCTCTGTGGCGCAGCGGTAACTATACCGGACTGTAAAGCGGATGGTTCCGGGTTCGATTCCCGGGTCGGGCCAATTTCGTAAAAATGGTTTTTCGACATTAACTCGTGTCTGGGTGTAACTAGGTTCTCCCCTAGTCCATTGTGTTGTACCTATAACCCAAATGCTTACTGCAACTTAACTTAGACCCACATAATTGGTGTGTTAGTCTGGCGATTTATTATTATTATTATTTTAGGCCTACTTGCAGAAAACGTTTTAACCTCGGGTTAGCTAACTCAGATTTAAATGGCGCCACCGTCGATTGTAATAAGAAGTAGTTACAATCGATGGTGGCGCCATTTAAACCTGAGTTAGTTAACCTAAGGTTAACGTGGAAGTGGGCCTTAATGGTGTAACAGTTACTTGGCTCGATACTACACTGCAGGAGCAGGTCACATCACTATGAAGATAAGACTGACAGACGTCAAATGTTACCGATTAAAATGACTCCACTGTACGTATATGTCGTTTGCGTCCAGAGGCGGACGTCCACACGGCCACGCCGTCGCTCAGCAACGCGGCGGCGACGTGGGCGGGCTGGGCCGTCACCGCCGTCACCGCCAAGTTCTACCGCTCGCACTCCGACACCGCGCGGCTGCCGGCCAAGTGCGCGCTGTCCAAGCCCGGCTCGCTAGGTAGGTAATCAATTGACGAACAACATTCAGATTACCATATACACAGTTCTAAAACGTATACCTTTTTATATCCGAAGTGGATTCAATCCATTACTCCTTACGCATCCAGCAACATGATTTTAAAGCAAGACATCCAAACGTCAAACTTCACACACCTCCTGCAAACCATAATCATATCCGAAGTAGATTCACTCCTATCCCCAGTTATCAGATGATAGATATTGTCCCCACATTTCATATGTGATTGATGTTATTCGTGACGAAATGAAAAAAACAAATACTTTTATTCTAATATTTGTCTCGACTATTAACCCCATATCCCAACTCTCTTTTAATTTTCTCCAAATATCGGGCAACGTCTTCTCCCGCCCCAATCTTTTAACCCAAAATAACCTTATAATATTCCACCAGAGCAACCGTCGTCGAGCAGTATGTCAACCACCACGTCATCAGTGACCTCGATGACGTCACTGGAGCACAGTGAATCTGCTTCGGACTACGACCCCGAGCACTGGGACCTGGCCGCGTGGGGAGAGATCGACTCCAGCGCAGGTAGGAACACACTACATTATGTTATACCACTCACGAATAAAAAAAAATGAATATTTATACCTTAGTTGACATAACACACAAATAAGTTACTAGCCATACTGCTGGATGCACAAAACACTACCTTCTTCTTCTTTCGTGTGATGAATATGCACTTTTGCAGCACATATTCATCTAGTGTCAGAGTTTTTGGGGACCGCCTTGTTAGGGCTCCTGACGGGGTTCCTGTAGGGTAGTGGCCACCCTGCTGTCAGTATTTTGGCTGACTTGGCTTGACGAGCACAAGGTGGAAAAGTACCCTTCCGAAGCACGGAGACAAAACACTACCAAAAACATACTATTTTCTTCATAAACGGAGGGATTTAGGTCTATGAACAGACAATATGAAAAATCTACTTACCTAGTTCTAAACTTTATCCACCTTATTAATAAACACAGATTAAACCAGTATTAGTTATATCTTGTTTCGTCTTTGTCAGTTACATAGGATTGGCCGAGACTTACGGATAATAACCGGGCTGCCATACCGAATGTTCCGGGTTCGAATCCCACCGGCAAAGACCCAAATTAACAAATCATTTTCAAATTTATCACAAACTTATCGTATATAACGGGTGTAAAAAGACCACTTCCAAAGCCTGAAACCATGTATTCTATTCTGGAGCCTAAATAGTAATTTAATTCACTAACCCAGAAAACTCAATTTAAAAAAGTTATTAAGGACTGAAAAGTCATATTCGGCGCTCGCTCACACATCAACTGTTGGTTCAGGAGCGATTATTTACATCGCAGATTAAATTAAAATACTATTTAATTTGGAATTATTGTAAAATCTGATAGTATAAACGCAATTTTGTACAACTACGTAAAAACATTTTTTTTTCTGTTAATCATAAAAACAATTTTTTTTGCTCAAAACGTAACCAGTACGCCTCCAGCAATGTCCAGTTTTTGTTTTCGGAAGCAGTTCCTTTACACCTCGTATAGGATGTCATTATGATCGTACAAGTGACCCTTCGGTGGCATTTGTCTTATATGTACACGAAACATTTTTTTTGTCAACACAATTTTTGTTAACTTTACATATACACTTTTAACAAAGATAAACCTAAAGTATCGTGATAGCCGTAACGATGTTTATGAGGAGTAAGTGGACAAGCATTCAAACAGATATTTACTAGCTACTTTTTCAGTGATGGATTTACCACTTGGCTGAGTAGGCTGGAGCCTAGGACGGCAGATTTAGTTTTGCATTTTTTTTAAAAGCATACGTAGGGAAAAATTGTCATAAGATTTTTCAAAAATAATTATTTATTATACAGTTAGGTATGTTTAATATCAGTTCCTAATGACTTAACCATGTGAACGGTGGTAAGACTCGCACCGGAAAACAATATTTGACCGATTCAAAGGGGCGGCAAATCTGTAAATCCGCCACTGTACTTTTCTTTAGGTATGCCATGTAATGATTATGTACGTTGTTGTATACAGCTACCGGCGCCAGTATAAAGTCGGGGGTAAGCAGCGTGTCGGCGGCGGCCGCCATGCCCGCGCTGTGCGAGGACGACTGGGACAACGACGAGTGGGGCGAGCTGCAGGAACAGCCGGTAATGTTAACTCATACTATCATCTTATTGGCATCGTTCCTAATATATTTTATTAGAGCGGGTTGACTATATACACAACATAATGACAAAGTGATATGAATACTGACATTAACGTTTCTACGATTAATAGTTTTGTAGTTATTAAGGTCAGACGATATAGACCAATTCGTTACGGTAAGGTTAATATACCATAACCAAGACTGTTTAAAGAAACACTAGGATAATGACTGAACGAATTATACTTATGATCAGCGACTAAAGTATTTTTCCTTTTTATCCAGGCTGCGGAATCCGAGCTGGCGAGTCCATCCGAAACCTGGAACAACAGTTCCTGGGCCGACCCCGCAGTCAACAACGCGAATGCCACGTTCGTGCGACACGCGAAACTAGAACACAAACCCGCGGCGCACCAGAACAGCAACGACTCCATGGCGGGCTGGGAGGACACGGAGTTCGAACCGATCGAGGAGAATGTTGACGGTAACTTGTGTGTCTGTATGTATGTATGAATGTAGCTCCACGGGAGTAGAACACAAACCCGCGGCGCACCAGAACAGCAACGACTCCATGGCGGGCTGGGAGGACACGGAGTTCGAACCGATCGAGGAGAATGTTGACGGTAACTTGTGTGTCTGTATGTATGTATGAATGTAGCTCCACGGGAGTAGAACACAAACCCGCGGCGCACCAGAACAGCAACGACTCCATGGCGGGCTGGGAGGACACGGAGTTCGAACCGATCGAGGAGAATGTTGACGGTAACTTGTGTGTCTGTATGTATGTATGAATGTAGCTCCACGGGAGTAGAACACAAACCCGCGGCGCACCAGAACAGCAACGACTCCATGGCGGGCTGGGAGGACACGGAGTTCGAACCGATCGAGGAGAATGTTGACGGTAACTTGTGTGTCTGTATGTATGTATGAATGTAGCTCCACGGGAGTAGAACACAAACCCGCGGCGCACCAGAACAGCAACGACTCCATGGCGGGCTGGGAGGACACGGAGTTCGAACCGATCGAGGAGAATGTTGACGGTAACTTGTGTGTCTGTATGTATGTATGAATGTAGCTCCACGGGAGTAGAACACAAACCCGCGGCGCACCAGAACAGCAACGACTCCATGGCGGGCTGGGAGGACACGGAGTTCGAACCGATCGAGGAGAATGTTGACGGTAACTTGTGTGTCTGTATGTATGTATGAATGTAGCTCCACGGGAGTAGAACACAAACCCGCGGCGCACCAGAACAGCAACGACTCCATGGCGGGCTGGGAGGACACGGAGTTCGAACCGATCGAGGAGAATGTTGACGGTAACTTGTGTGTCTGTATGTATGTATGAATGTAGCTCCACGGGAGTAGAACACAAACCCGCGGCGCACCAGAACAGCAACGACTCCATGGCGGGCTGGGAGGACACGGAGTTCGAACCGATCGAGGAGAATGTTGACGGTAACTTGTGTGTCTGTATGTATGTATGAATGTAGCTCCACGGGAGTAGAACACAAACCCGCGGCGCACCAGAACAGCAACGACTCCATGGCGGGCTGGGAGGACACGGAGTTCGAACCGATCGAGGAGAATGTTGACGGTAACTTGTGTGTCTGTATGTATGTATGAATGTAGCTCCACGGGAGTAGAACACAAACCCGCGGCGCACCAGAACAGCAACGACTCCATGGCGGGCTGGGAGGACACGGAGTTCGAACCGATCGAGGAGAATGTTGACGGTAACTTGTGTGTCTGTATGTATGTATGAATGTAGCTCCACGGGAGTAGAACACAAACCCGCGGCGCACCAGAACAGCAACGACTCCATGGCGGGCTGGGAGGACACGGAGTTCGAACCGATCGAGGAGAATGTTGACGGTAACTTGTGTGTCTGTATGTATGTATGAATGTAGCTCCACGGGAGTAGAACACAAACCCGCGGCGCACCAGAACAGCAACGACTCCATGGCGGGCTGGGAGGACACGGAGTTCGAACCGATCGAGGAGAATGTTGACGGTAACTTGTGTGTCTGTATGTATGTATGAATGTAGCTCCACGGGAGTAGAACACAAACCCGCGGCGCACCAGAACAGCAACGACTCCATGGCGGGCTGGGAGGACACGGAGTTCGAACCGATCGAGGAGAATGTTGACGGTAACTTGTGTGTCTGTATGTATGTATGAATGTAGCTCCACGGGAGTAGAACACAAACCCGCGGCGCACCAGAACAGCAACGACTCCATGGCGGGCTGGGAGGACACGGAGTTCGAACCGATCGAGGAGAATGTTGACGGTAACTTGTGTGTCTGTATGTATGTATGAATGTAGCTCCACGGGAGTAGAACACAAACCCGCGGCGCACCAGAACAGCAACGACTCCATGGCGGGCTGGGAGGACACGGAGTTCGAACCGATCGAGGAGAATGTTGACGGTAACTTGTGTGTCTGTATGTATGTATGAATGTAGCTCCACGGGAGTAGAACACAAACCCGCGGCGCACCAGAACAGCAACGACTCCATGGCGGGCTGGGAGGACACGGAGTTCGAACCGATCGAGGAGAATGTTGACGGTAACTTGTGTGTCTGTATGTATGTATGAATGTAGCTCCACGGGAGTAGAACACAAACCCGCGGCGCACCAGAACAGCAACGACTCCATGGCGGGCTGGGAGGACACGGAGTTCGAACCGATCGAGGAGAATGTTGACGGTAACTTGTGTGTCTGTATGAATGTAGCTCCACGGGAGTAGAACACAAACCCGCGGCGCACCAGAACAGCAACGACTCCATGGCGGGCTGGGAGGACACGGAGTTCGAACCGATCGAGGAGAATGTTGACGGTAACTTGTGTGTCTGTATGTATGTATGAATGTAGCTCCACGGGAGTAGAACACAAACCCGCGGCGCACCAGAACAGCAACGACTCCATGGCGGGCTGGGAGGACACGGAGTTCGAGCCGATCGAGGAGAATGTTGACGGTAACTTGTGTGTCTGTATGTATGTATGAATGTAGCTCCACGGGAGTAGAACACAAACCCGCGGCGCACCAGAACAGCAACGACTCCATGGCGGGCTGGGAGGACACGGAGTTCGAACCGATCGAGGAGAATGTTGACGGTAACTTGTGTGTCTGTATGTATGTATGAATGTAGCTCCACGGGAGTAGAACACAAACCCGCGGCGCAACAGAACAGCAACGACTCCATGGCGGGCTGGGAGGACACGGAGTTCGAACCGATCGAGGAGAATGTTGACGGTAACTTGTGTGTCTGTATGTATGTATGAATGTAGCTCCACGGGAGTAGAACACAAACCCGCGGCGCACCAGAAGAGCAACGACTCCATGGCGGGCTGGGAGGACACGGAGTTCGAACCGATCGATGAGAATGTTGACGGTAACTTGTGTGTCTGTATGTATGTATGAATGTAGCTCCACGGGAGTAGAACACAAACCCGCGGCGCACCAGAAGAGCAACGACTCCATGGCGGGCTGGGAGGACACGGAGTTCGAACCGATCGATGAGAATGTTGACGGTAACTTGTGTGTCTGTATGTATGTATGAATGTAGCTCCACGGGAGTAGAACACAAACCCGCGGCGCACCAGAACAGCAACGACTCCATGGCGGGCTGGGAGGACACGGAGTTCGAACCGATCGAGGAGAATGTTGACGGTAACTTGTGTGTCTGTATGTATGTATGAATGTAGCTCCACGGGAGTAGAACACAAACCCGCGGCGCACCAGAACAGCAACGACTCCATGGCGGGCTGGGAGGACACGGAGTTCGAACCGATCGAGGAGAATGTTGACGGTAACTTGTGTGTCTGTATGTATGTATGAATGTAGCTCCACGGGAGTAGAACACAAACCCGCGGCGCACCAGAACAGCAACGACTCCATGGCGGGCTGGGAGGACACGGAGTTCGAACCGATCGAGGAGAATGTTGACGGTAACTTGTGTGTCTGTATGTATGTATGAATGTAGCTCCACGGGAGTAGAACACAAACCCGCGGCGCACCAGAACAGCAACGACTCCATGGCGGGCTGGGAGGACACGGAGTTCGAACCGATCGAGGAGAATGTTGACGGTAACTTGTGTGTCTGTATGTATGTATGAATGTAGCTCCACGGGAGTAGAACACAAACCCGCGGCGCACCAGAACAGCAACGACTCCATGGCGGGCTGGGAGGACACGGAGTTCGAACCGATCGAGGAGAATGTTGACGGTAACTTGTGTGTCTGTATGTATGTATGAATGTAGCTCCACGGGAGTAGAACACAAACCCGCGGCGCACCAGAACAGCAACGACTCCATGGCGGGCTGGGAGGACACGGACTTCGAACCGATCGAGGAGAATGTTGACGGTAACTTGTGTGTCTGTATGTATGTATGAATGTAGCTCCACGGGAGTAGAACACAAACCCGCGGCGCACCAGAACAGCAACGACTCCATGGCGGGCTGGGAGGACACGGAGTTCGAACCGATCGAGGAGAATGTTGACGGTAACTTGTGTGTCTTTATGTATGTATGAATGTAGCTCCACGGGAGTAGAACACAAACCCGCGGCGCACCAGAACAGCAACGACTCCATGGCGGGCTGGGAGGACACGGAGTTCGAACCGATCGAGGAGAATGTTGACGGTAACTTGTGTGTCTGTATGTATGTATGAATGTAGCTCCACGGGAGTAGAACACAAACCCGCGGCGCACCAGAACAGCAACGACTCCATGGCGGGCTGGGAGGACACGGAGTTCGAACCGATCGAGGAGAATGTTGACGGTAACTTGTGTGTCTGTATGTATGTATGAATGTAGCTCCACGGGAGTAGAACACAAACCCGCGGCGCACCAGAACAGCAACGACTCCATGGCGGGCTGGGAGGACACGGAGTTCGAACCGATCGAGGAGAATGTTGACGGTAACTTGTGTGTCTGTATGTATGTATGAATGTAGCTCCACGGGAGTAGAACACAAACCCGCGGCGCACCAGAACAGCAACGACTCCATGGCGGGCTGGGAGGACACGGACTTCGAACCGATCGAGGAGAATGTTGACGGTAACTTGTGTGTCTGTATGTATGTATGAATGTAGCTCCACGGGAGTAGAACACAAACCCGCGGCGCACCAGAACAGCAACGACTCCATGGCGGGCTGGGAGGACACGGAGTTCGAACCGATCGAGGAGAATGTTGACGGTAACTTGTGTGTCTGTATGTATGTATGAATGTAGCTCCACGGGAGTAGAACACAAACCCGCGGCGCACCAGAACAGCAACGACTCCATGGCGGGCTGGGAGGACACGGACTTCGAACCGATCGAGGAGAATGTTGACGGTAACTTATATATTGTTAGCTGTAAAACAAAAGTAATCGATAACTGGACATCCCTAGCATTCGGATTTAGATTGAATCTAATGGCGGCTACGTGTTGTATTTTCTACTAATTCATATTTAATTAAAGAGATGATTAAGGTCTCTACCCATTACACCGTATCATACCATGACCGTGCTATGAACGTGTCAGACACGAAAATAATACGACACGGTCTACCTTGCCCACTGAACGGATCGACGGCGTTCTGTACGCGTATGATGACCGCATACAACCCGTACGATGTCCGTGTGTAACGTAGTTGATTCGGAATCCGTCATTTTCATGTGCATATCAGACTGTAGCGGACGTGTGCTTTTATGTCACTAAATAAGTAGGTATGGCTATTAGAAGAACCGCTAGACAGTTGGCAATGATTGCCTTAATATTGGATGAAGAAGAAGAACATGCAACAAGAACTCGACGCTACTGGATTCACGATTCAATAAAAGAACGAAAAACCAAAGGGGAATATTGGACATTATTTAGGCATTTAGTTGATGACGAAGAAAAGTTTTTCCAGTATTTCCGAATGTCTCAATTCCAATTTAATATGTTATTGAAAAACATTCACAATTGTATTTTGAGAAGAAACACTAATTTTAGAGAATGTCTATCAACTAAGGAAAAGCTTTATGTTTACTTACCGTAAACACACAGCAGTTTCGCAACGTCGCGTGTCATGCACGGAGCGTCAGCACCGGCAAAATATTCTCATCGAGAATAGTTGCCGGTCCGTGCATGACACGCGACGGTGTTGAGTGGTGACGGAACGGTCTAGTGAGCATAGTCCCATACTTTTCAATACAACGAATACTTTTTTGCCTGACACGTTCATAGCACGGTCATGGTATGATACGGTGTAATGGGTAGAGACCTTTAATCTAAAGGCCGATAAATATTGTTACCTTATATTATGTATGAATGAAGCACAAGCGGGAGTCTAGTTCAGACCCGCGCAAAAAAAGTATGAATGTGGATGTGGAATAATCTGGAATTGCATGATATAGTAACTTTAGCCCTTTTTTTGACCAAAAAGTTACTTACATATTGAATTAAAATTAATTCTTAAAAAAAATATTTGAATAAATGTTACTGTATCTTCTTATTCGCATTAAATAAAGTTATCATATACATAACAACAAAACGTATTCTACAGAGAACAACGCATCGAAAATGGACGAAATGCGCCGAAAGCGAGAAGAGCGCAAACTACAGAGGCAGAGAGAGATGGAAGCTCGCAGGAACGCGCGCGGGCAGGGACCCATGAAATTAGGCACCAAGATAACTACCGCGCCGCCACCATTCTAAATTTAAAAGAAAAAAAAAACACGAGAGAGATTGACGAAAATACTGCTGGTGAAAAAAAAAAGTTTATGAACGTTGGAGTAAATAATGTGAAGAAACGATTGGGGCGAGATGATGCAAGAAAATAACAGTCTTTTTGAAAACACGTTTTTGAACGGTTACTTAAAAATTTAAAAAAAGTTTTAGAATTTTAGAACGTCAAACCGTTTGTTTACATTATTTATAATTTTAACTAAGATAATATATGAATTTTGATGGGAATCGTGTCGTTTGAATCTCCGAACGTATTTTGGAGTGTTCGAAAACTGGTCATATGTATGACAGCTTTCGATTAGGAAACACCAATGACGTGAGACAGGTATACTCATAAAAATCTTTCCAGAATACAATTCCTTACTTTGTGATCCCTTTAGCGAATTTTTAAGCATATTGTATAGTTTACTGTGAAATAAAGTGCATTTTAAGATAGTAATATTTATTTGTATTTATTTAAGAACGTAATATATTTTAAATAATTTTCGAATACTTTTTTGCAGCAGTTTCAACACGAATAATACTTTTCTGTTTAAGTTTTCTTACTGATCCAAGATTCTTCACACTGCTTGCATTTTATCTAAATAAATCGATAGTATGTAAAACTGAGATATTCGTCCCCTATCAGTATTTTTATTGTGATTTGACTACATTGATTATAAAGGCGTTTAGTTCTATTAATTTTCTGAAAAACACAGTTAAATAACTATAGCAAAATAGTAAATATGTAACTTATAATAACATTATCCTACAAATAAACATAGTGATCTTCTTAACGCCTATAAAATCATTGTAGCCAACTCATTTCAAATTTCCGATATAAAATGTTGTTTATAAAACGACCAATAAAAATAATACTTTGTCGACTTTGCCATTAAATATCGCACATAACATTTTATTTGATTAACACGTCTGTAATTGAAGGTAAATAAATGTACTTATTCTATGTAAATAGTGCTCGGAAAACTATGGGTTCAGAAAAGTAAAAATGATATGTGACCAGAAACAAGATTCGTTTTGGAGTCCATAATTATCACACGTCTGAAGTATTTTTAAATATACAATTAACGCATGATTATGAATGTACTGATAAAGTTCGCTTTTGCATATCTTCTAGCTAGACTATCTTATTTATATATTTTAAAATTACAGCAAGGATTTTTAAGTCGTTTATGCACAAAAATAAGTCGTTTGTTAAAAGATTTTGTGGGGCTGCGTTCTAAAGCAGGTGTGAATCAATGTTGAGATCAACTCTTCTGTAACTTGTAATATTATGTACAAAGTTGCTTCATTGAAAATTGCAAAAAATGATTGAAAGGAAGTTTGTGCCAGTCTATATAATAAAAAATATTTAAACACGCGGTAAAATTCACTCAGTTAATATAAATAATTTTCTGTTTTGGAACATAACCCTACCGGTCACATTTTATACCATCTAGCACCTAGAAGATATGCAATAAGTTATAGTTAAAGGACCTAAATGAATGACGAGGCTGGTAACTGTAAAGTTTGCTGTTATGCTTATCGGTGGTGTGCTATCGGCAAAATGAGGGTGTCAATTTGATGTAATTGCTCGTGTGTTCGTTCTGCGTTCTTATTGCATTGGAAATGTATAATTTTATACGAAACTGCAAATTTTAAATCAATGGATGGATTTTTATCTTAATAAAGCTTGAGATTATCAAGATTTTAAATGAAGACATTTCGTGACAGTGTTATAAAGCTAGCGAAAATCTGCTTTAGTCCATCAAAACCTAAGTCAATGGCACAAGTTATTATACATTTCCAAGCATCAAGCTATTTGTATGTAAAATTTTAAGGGACGTGTTATCAATTTTATATATTATATAATGTACCTATTTCTAATGCGATTAAATCTATCAGACTGATATTATCTTTTACTTGGCTATACTTACTTTTACTACAAATTATATGCAAAACTTATTTTTTTAACAAAATAATGTAAATGCAACTTTTAAGTTTAAATTAATTTTTATTGCTGTCAATTTTAAATACATTTTCAGAGTATGTGTTATATACTTTCACCTAATGGTATTACTGCATAGTTCCTATTTAATTACGTTTCAAAACGTTTTCACTCCAACTGCGTATTTACACATCTGTAAATAAAGATATGTATGCATTATTTAATTAGGTATATTCAAATTACGTAAATGTACGGTTCAAAAAATCTAGTAAACTGCCCGAGTTTCGATAGGATATATTTTTTTAAAACATGGATTAACAACGATTCTGCAAACACGTAACTTAACTTGAAAATATTACTATAATTTTCTCACACATACTTACAAATAGAAAAAAAACGATGTTTCTATCTTCGTTAATCTTATTTAATTTACTTCTCAAAACTCATAGTAAATTTTATGAAAATCATCTCTTCTTTCTTATACTATTGCTCAGTGATTGCAATATTTTTAGCTTAGGAAATTTTAACTTGAAAAAGGCACTAAAAGTTATTGTTAACTTTATTAAAACAAAACATCTTAATAATCGTTTTAAAATCTGTAGTTAGTGCCTTAAAAACACACGGATAGCAACTTCGCTTTATACTACTAAGAAAAGACATAAATAAAATACCTACTCAATCCGTCTGTTGGATTTTAAAAGTAGGAAGTATAAAATGACAACGTAAAATAAAACAACACATAAAGCAAAATAAACTTTATTAAGGAAAACGAGGAAATGTTAGTAACATAGTATCACAATTTTAAGTACAAAAAATTAAGATGCAGTTGTGATTAATAGATGAATAAATGACTAACTATTCAAATTAAGAAAGTTTTACTTTTTTAATCGAATACGCACAATATATACATACAATGGACTTCACACAACTCTAAATTATGTGCTAAGACGTCCTGTACCAATTGAAAACCCCATCAAATATAATAATTCACAAACACAAAATAAATCTACGCAACATACACGTTTCTAAATGACTTTTTTGGTATATGAAGTACTACTTTTGATGGATAAGTCGATTGGCCCTGCAACTGTAAGCTATCAACCAAGCAGATTGTTACCATGAATAATAAATGAACAAAAACAATAGGTATTTGAATACATTAAATAGTCCTAAATAACAATACTTTAAAGTTCACTCTAACAAGACAAAAACAATTCATTCTTAAATCAAAATCATTCACAGATAAGTTGACAAAAATGCAAATTATAGACAAACATAAAACAAAATGGCGAATTTAATACAAATGAATGAAAGTCTAGTAAAGTCTGCTTGGTTGTATGACTGACTTACAGTTTAGATCGCAGGTCGGGCGCCCCAGCGGCTAATTGTCAAGATGGATCATCGAATCTGGAACAAAATATACTACTTTATAATGCGAAATCGTCAAACTTATAAACAAATTCAATAGCAAATTATTATTAATCTCAAATACTAAAAGGGATGTTTTTAGCTTAACGCTGCGTTGTCGAAGTTCAATAATTGACATTTACTTTTTTTAATTTTAATTTACAACTGTTACAGGTGGCTGAGTCAAAACCGCCAACGTGTTAAATGTGACCGTTTAATTAACTTAAAGTAAGCAATTTTTCGATTAAGGTCAGATAATATAGAGTTACTCTGTACTGGCACTTATAAAAATATGTATAGACTTTGTCAAACTAATTTGACAGCTTTTCTGTAACTGACAGAGACAAAGCATATTTTAGCCAAAGTAGAGTTAAATTGCTTTTATGTATAAGTCTCTCTCTCTTTTTACAATGAGTCCAAAAACGTTGGCTACCACTATTTCGTAATTATTATTTACGAGCGACCCGCCCACGCTTCGCAATGGTGTAATTTTGCCGACTTGCTCGCGAATTGCATTTTTGCTAACTTAAAAAAACTTTTTCTAAACGTTAATTATTTACAAATTTAAATGAATAAATAACCTAAAATATGGAGAAACCCGCATTTAAATCCGTTACGTACTTTAGGAGGAGTTAGCGGCCAAACATACAAACAGACAGAATTAGCGACTTGGATTTATACTATGTAATGATTTGTTACATTAAAAAATATCCTTTTCTCAGATTTCCTATGTAAGTCTTCAAGCTAACACTTACCTCATGTTCATAGCATTAGAGTTGCCAGGCTCGAGCTTGTACCCCAATGTCTCGTAGAACTTGATGAGTTTGTCCTTGCAGTCTAATGACATCTTGTAGCAACCCAACTCCTTAGCTAGCAGGGACACGGTTACCACGATCCTGGGTGAAATTTGAGATAAATGACGTGATATTAGGAAACATGTCGAAAACATGATAAGTTAGTAAGTCATACCAACTACTCTACATGATTTATGTGTAGGTACAATAGGTAGGAAGTGAGAAAATTTTGATATCATTGCTATGGTCTCAAACCTTTGTTGAACCTTAGTGGAAAAAATCATATGAATCGCCTAATAATTGGAAATGCGAAATCACAATTTGTATGGAAATTAAGGATACAACTGTCTAAGTAACGATATTTACGTCCGTTTAGAGTTCCACGCTTCGACTACTGTGTTGACGTACCCGCTTTTGAAACGTCTAATTTAGAATACATAATTGTGATCTATTTTGTATGGGAAAAATCAAGAACTGTGCTGAAATGTAGTGTGGTCACATTTTTCTTCTTTATACCTATATTGTTATCTTCAAGCAAAAACCGGCTAAAACTAGGTGTAGCCGCACTTCGGGTATTAGCCGTAACATATAGATAGACTGTTATAGTTTATTCTAATATAGCCCGAAAATTTATTTATCGGTAGTGTAAAGTGAAAATTCAAAGTAGTGTGTGGGACATAGTGACATAAGTTAGGATTACTTACAGTTTTCCTAGTTGCTTCCCTCTGTATGTGTCGTTGACCACCACGTCTTCTAAACGACCGCGCTGAAAACATTCAAACATTATACCTAGACATCCTCAAAAAAAATTAACTGGCACTTCGTAGTTCAAAATCAATTTTAGATTTTTAAGAAGTTATTTTAAATGTCAAGTTAGCAAACGACAAATGATTAAAGTTGTGTTAAGTTCATCTATTCTAATTAAAAAGTTTGGAAGTTCTGGATAATCTGTGGAACTTTTAAACCGATTTCAAAAATCGTTCACCGGAAGAAAGCTTCGTTATCAGTACTATCTGATCCACGGGAGTGAAGCTGCGGACTTAAGGCTAGTTTAAGAATAAATAGATAATCAAGTTTTTAAGAGTGGTAGAGTCTAGCTGTAGGCTCTGTCTGCAGCGATTACTGGGCTGACTCGACCGGTGGAATATCGCACAGAGAACCAACGAAGTAGGGACGATGTTCCTGCGTGTCGTTCGGTCAGTGCGATATCCGATGCCTAATATCCACAGATCACCCCCTAATAGATTCCGCATGTTCGTACATTTGCGTTGCATCATGGTCACCAAAAGTTGAAGTGCGGGGGAGGAAGTAATGACATTCTGATTGGCTAGTTCAAAAACGTTCTAAGATGCACCCGTCAAATAGTGATGAAATAGTGATTTAAGTATTCGATAAAAGTATCGATAAATTATAAATATCGTTTAATAAAAATATCGACAGATTTACATTTACCTGGTTGATTGGCCTTCAATTTTTGTATTATAATAAATGAGACTATTAATGTTGAGCCCAAATTAGAAAAGTACCGACCAACAAAAATTTTTTTGCACTACTAATTTTTGGCTCAAGTTTCCTTTCTTATTTATAAATGTTAGATTCAAAGTAAATATGTTTTACCTAATTAGAGGGTGCTACACGATATCTAGTTTAAAATTTGGTTAAAAAGTTAAGCAACCTCTTTTTACGAAAAATATCGAATATCGACAGCGTTGATGTATAACTTTCAAACTCTAATATTACTCGGGTAAATTCGTGCGTCTTTAAGAAAATGAGATGACCGTATACACATTTGTACTGACAGAAAGAGATATCCTTAGTTTGTTTACAATAAATAAACCAACGCAAGTTGAACTCCACAAAAACTAATTTTCGATGCACAAATACGCAGTGACACGGATGCGTACGTGTCTGACGGTTGGTCATGACTAAATCAAAAAATGTAGGCGTGGCTTGCACTATGATTTAAATCGCATAGTGGCGAAACATAGGTCGTCGCCTCTAATGCGGAATCTATTAGGGGGTGATCTGTGCTCAAAGGCCAGCAACGCACCCTCAATGCATATGTAATTGTGGGTGTATATGGGCGGCGGTGATCACTTACCATCACGTGACCAGCTTGCTCGTTTGCTAGCATCTCTCAAAAAAAAAAAAAGTGTTACCACTGAGCAGTTGTGGATGAACTTCTGTTCTATGGTGAGCGTGGCTGCTCCAATCAGTTTGGAGATGCGGGTGTCTTCGATGACGGTCACGTAGTAGCCGCCCGACTGCTTCATCTTGGTGAAGCGGTCTGGAATATTATTTACATTTTAGTTGAAGATCCACTTAAAAAGAGATGTAACAGTTTTGAGGAATTGTTATTTAATCGTTGATTTTTTCCGTTGCTAAAAAACGCAACGTTTAGTATAAATATTTACAATATTTTAAGCGCACTCCTATGTGTAAATTATTGGTTTTTATTATAGCATTGTTTTAATTGGTGATCAATTAGGAAAAAATAATATGGCAATTAAAAATAAAACTGAAAACGAACTGAAAAATCTATCTAAAAGATAAGCCGAAGTAAAGAGGAAGTATGTAGGTACCTCCTCAAGTAATATAGTTTATGCACGAACTAGCTAACAGTTTAATTACCTACCTATCATATTAATAAATAAAATATTATAAAGAGGAAACTATATTGCATGAAAATACAATACTTTTTTTTCGTCATTAAAGTAATGAAACTTGATTTAGTCATTAGATCTTTTTTAAACATAAATTCAACTGATTTTATAATATTAAAAATTTTGTTATAATATTTATAAAATATTATAACGCATTTATGGTGTTAATAATAGGTCTATATAATCTTTAAAATGGAAATGCCCTCACAAAAATCAGGAAATGCTACAAGGTCATTAGAAAGGTTGTATTTGCCGGCATCCAGGCAGCTTATAATTTCGCCAAGGTCAACCACATGCTTGTGATAATGTCAAACATACAATTATAAACATGATTTAGCTGTTGGAGGCTTATATCCATATTTTCAAAGTTTTACTGTAACTATGTCTGTCAGTATGTTAGTTATGATTTTAAGGTGGAAAACAGCTAGACAAAATTAAATGAAATATGAGTATGAGATAGAGAGGTATAACGTCACAGAATAATGGAAGTAAGAAATGGCACTAGTTAGGTACCTATATAAAGATTCATGATATTATTTTTTGTTACAGTTTTGACTAAGGTTTTTTAAAACCTTCCCTTAATTAAGACTTCTTAAACATCTTGTTATATGTATTTAACTTGTTAAAAGGTTAAGACAAGAAAGCAAAACAGTCAAAACATATTTATCAAAATGTAACTATGTAAGTATACTAAATAAAATACCTTCTCATAAATAATTCAAAACATATTGGCCACTTCATTTTTTTCATTTTGTTTTAAATGAAAACTGTATGTAATTAAATATTCAACAAAATGTGTTGCAGTTATCTTCATGATACCTACTCATATGTATATCTATTTTTTTTTGGTTTATGTAGCATATGGTCATTAAAACTCAAATAAAAAAATACTATTAAAAAAGTGCCTAGTAAAGCAGTAGGTAATTTATATTGATGTGTTTTATCTTGAAGTGTTATTATAAAGTAAATTATACATTATATGTAATTTTAAAAAGATCTATTGAAAATTGTGGTTTCTCCCTTCTTTCTGTACATCTTCATTTTACCAATGGAATTAAAATCAACAAATAATAATAATTACCATCAAACTGTTTCCTAGAGATGTCCCCCACACTAGTCAGTTGACTGAGGAGCTGCAGGAACCCCTTGTCATAGTCTGACCGTTGCAGCGGCCGCACCACCATCCATGGCTCTCCGGGCTCCGCTGCACTGATCTTAGGCTTGAACGTCGCAGGACTCTTGTCAAAGTTCAAACGCTGCAGTATCTCAGGAGGATAGAGATACTCTGAAGGTTTCCCTTCCTGTAAATGAAACTAGGTTTATCTTCACATTCATCGATATTGCTTACATAAAGCACAAAAATTAAAAGAAACTAATTACCGAAGACCATATTGAACTTATACATGTTAAACACATTTTCTTTCAAACACAATGTCTTTCAAAACACACAGTACAAACTGAATTATCATTGATGTTTTAAATCAGAAGTTTTTATCTTATTTAATCTTAGATTAATTATTGGTGATAGAATCTTATCAAAAATATCTAGAATTTAACTTATCAGATATTCGAATTATTAATTAATGCATAGGTATTTTGTCAGTTTGTTTAAAATGTCAAGAAAATTACCTAAGAATATAGCCTTTATGTATTGTTTTATAATAAATATATATGTAACAAGTATGTATAGTCAAATGTAAAAAAAACTGATTCCAATTTGATAAAAGGTTATGAAAATGTAGAAATAACGTACCGCATTTTTGGAATTGTATTCCATTCCCATGGTTTTGATTTAGTTTTATACTGAGACCAAAATTACATTATATTTGGCCTAGCACTTGATTGTGTCAAACACGTCTACTCGTCACGGTCGTACAAAATTGTACAGCGTGGCTATTTGACCTATTGGTATCGAAAAGTGAAAGCAACTCAGCTTGATTCCGGCCGCATAATACAAACAACACAGCAGTGAACGAAACAGAAAGGCGAAATAGTGCCTAGGAATTTTGAAAAGCAATGTTGCCGCGCCGATTTTTCTCTTTCTTTTCTGGGTGCGTTCCTATTATAACTACAACAGCTAGCCAGTGCTGGCACAGTCACAGCTGTATGCTCTACAATAGGGGATATTCATGTTTTTTTTTCTTGTCTTAAATTAATAGCTTACAACTTTAAAACATAGAAAAAAATATTAAAAGGCTTCAAAACCCTCTAGATATTTTTAAAAACGAAATTTAAAACATTGCAAAAATGAGAGCAGTTGAAACGCCGCCATTTTGCGCGCGCTTTGCGTGACGTCACACGACACGTCCAGTGGGACTTTACTATGAACTTTTCAGTTACTTCGTACATATCAACAGTTTTAATAACTTTAAAACCATGGAAGACGCCAAAAAATTATCTTATAAGTACTGCATAGTACCGGAGTGCACAAATACTACTTGAAAAACACCCGACAAAGTATTTTTTCATATTTCAAGTGATGCGAAAATACGAAAACAGTGGTGTAAGGTGATGAGAAGGGATAATATATCTCCTAAATCTTGTTCATATTGTTGTGAAGATCATTTTAACGTAAGTGTACTTTATTTATATATAGCTTATTGTGAATTAGTAAAAAATAAGTTTTGCATTAGCTATTGAACATTAGAAAATTCGGTTTAAAATTAATGTTTTATAAGAAAAATCCTTTGTGGTTTTACGATTTGTTTTATGGTTGTTGATTTATTCCAGGTTAAGGAAGATACAAAAATTTATTATTGAATACCATTTAATGAAAGAGCAAGGAAAAAAATGTACTCTACGGTTGAAGAAAGGAGTTTTGCCTCATATATTTTTGTGTCAATATCAAAATGTTTTGGTGTATAATAAGTAAACTGCTGGGTGCATTTATGAATAAAAATCTAGGTATATTATGGTCTTAAATATATTATAAAACATAATAATTAGCTTTCACTCCTCTGATCTCTGCGCTCGTAAAATCAAGGGTTTTGTTGCAAAAATTAAATATGCTGTCATCATAAATGCATCTGTTCTCGATAGATTGTCCTATTGTGCTATGACAGAACCAGCTTCAGTCATCGTTAAAGATTCACTACCAATCTAAACTTCATTACAATCAGCACAACAATATAGATTAGAACTATTTATTTTTTTCACAAAAAACTTGAAAAACATGAGTTACGACGCCGATGAATGCAATGTCGTGTCAGATGACGTCACATTACGTTCGACCAATGGTGGCGCGTTTTGGTAGTTTGAATTTCGCTCCCTTATTTTGCACTTTTTGAATATTGTTTTAGGGGTTTAAATAATAAATAAATTTAATAAAAACCTTTTCATTATAATATAAGGATAATAAGTATTCGAGAAAAAAATATTTTAGCCTATTTCAAATTTTATGCGTATTCCCTATCTACAACCCTACATAATATTTCGTGCAACGATCTACAATGCGTCTGAATCTCAAGCCCAGAGGCCAATGTTGTCTTTTTATCTGTGATATTAATATAAAGAACCTGTTATAAGTATCTTAAAAAGTGAAACTAAGTTTACTTTCTTTATATTATTATAATTTTTATTGGAAACATAGGTTTTTTTAGCTATAATATGGCTGAATAAAGGATAATTACATTTTTTTTTTTCGTTCTGTTGGCGGCACTTTCAAGAATATCACGCAGGGAAAAAACATCACAAATGTTGTTAAACATACGCTCTACTACTTTTACAGACTTGATTATTTCTTCAATCCCATTTTTTTTAGTTTTCATGACGTTACTTGCTAAGCTAACAAACAGTAGTGTGTGAATCATACATATCATAAACGGAATGCAGCCTGTAGTTTCATATCCGTCACTGTCATTACCGCCATTGAACGTCTGTCAACCTCGATCGATTCATTCGATTGAGCCCTATTTTTTAAATGAAAGATCGTAAGTTTAGTCTGTGAAAGATCTGCAATGGAAACAAAAATAATATATGTTTCTGTTTTATGATAAGTACGATAAATACTAGAAAATGGAATTTTTGTTATGTATAATATTTTATTTGGTGGAGATATAAAATTAAAAAATATATAAAACAGCTGTTTTTGACATAATATTTTGTAGGTTATATTGTGACTTTTGCTTAAATATTTGGTTATTTTGGTTGTTACATATTAGGATAACCAATCTAGTCGCACCAAAAACATGAAAAATGGCCCTTTTAAGTTATCGCATTGCGACAAAACTGCTTAAAGTTAATTTGCGTAATTACTCTGTGTTCACTAAGAATTTAGATAAAACACTGCAATTAAGTGTTACACCAGCACAGCTAACCTTGCAACGGTTCTTGTTTTGGGAAAAAGACCGAAAGGCTGGTTATGGTACGAAAGACAGAACACCTACATGGCAGCATTTAAAGGATGGAGTTAAAGAATTGAAATCGGAAGTCAAGTTATGGCTCCAGGAACAAAAAGAGCTTCTAGAAACTGATCCTCTATTAGTGGCCAGGCCAGGTAAGATTTTGATAAATAATATATTTACCCTATTACCAATAAAATCATAAAACTTGCAGAGAAAGCAGAAACCAATATTTAGAAGTTGTAGTTTTATACATATACATATTTACACACAATTATATAGTCTTTACATACCTCGTCTATCTTGACAACTTCTGTGGTGCAGGGGTTTTGTTGAAGTTGTCTGGAGAGCCCACAATACACAGTGGTGTAATTTTTGCCAATTTTCTCAAAAAACTTTGAATTTCGGCTAACTTAAAAAATTTTTTTCAATGTTCTTTATATTATGAATTTAAGTGAAACAATTTGCTATAAGATGATGAAAACTGCATTAAAATCCGTTTGCAGACAATTTTACAAACAGACATTATTAACGACTTGAATTTATACTAGGTATGTGCTAAAATAATGATGCTAATGATAGTAACAGCATTCAGTAATAAAGAATTGAAACATTTAAAATTTTTACTAGGTAATCCAAAGACAAAAATTTATTTTACTAATGAATAACTTAAAGTTCAGGTAGCTAACAGCTAAAAAAGCAAAGCTAGGTCTTATGTATATATATGTAGTCATAAACTCATTACTGACATACTAGCTTTAACTATTGAAATCGTTTATATGTATATGTATTTGTTTTTATTTAAAATTAATCTCTCATTGGTCTACCAAAATTAATGAAAATATTAATGATTATTATAATTATCATCATCATTACATAATTTTACATTAATCATAGCCACTAATAGGCTATTTCACATTTTTTTGAAAACTGTTTTAAATCAATCTTGAAGTTGTACTGTACCTCTAGAATTTTTATTTTTATTTTAAACAAGCGACCCGCCCACGCTTCGCAGTGGTGTAATTTTGGCTGACTTGCTCACGAAATATTAAATTTTGGCTAACTCAAAATAACCTTTTCTAATTGTTCTTTATTTACAAACTAGTGACCGCTCGCGACTCCGTTTGCGTAGAAGTCGGTTTCCCGTGGGAATGCGAAGTTTTCCCGCGGTAAAAAGTTCCCTTAATTCTTTCATACATATATTTTTGGTATCTAGAACTGTTTAACCCGTTTTTTTCATATTTACCTTTATTTCTTCGCTCCTTATAGTTGCATTGTGATGTTATATAGCTTAAGCCTGCCTCGATAAATAGTCTATGCAACGCAAAAAGATTTTTTAAATTCGAACCAGTAGTTCCTGAGATTAGCGCGTTCAAACAAACAAACAAACTCTTCAGCTTTATAATATTAGTATAGATTTAAATGAATAAATTCCCTAAAAGATGGCAAAAACCGCATCAAAACTCGTGTGGTTTAGGAGGAGATAGAAGACAAACATACAAACAGACACAAAAAGCGACTTGGATTTATACTATGTAATGATGATTACTGAAAAAGGCCATAAAAGATACTTTTTATTTATGATTTTAAAATTGCGCGCGGAAACATGCTGTTTCGACTGGTGACGTCACTCCGATAGTAAACAATAAATTTTGTTGAAGAGCAAGTGAAAATATTTTCCGAAATATGAGTTTTAACCCTTATCATTGGATAAAACAATGGATAAACGTTCACAAACTTAATAACTTGACAATAGGCATGATGACAGATTTTGAAAAACTGTTGTATCATATTCAGAAATATATACTTATTGTAAAAAATATCATATTTCGGAAAAAAAAGCATGATTTATATGAAAAAAATCAATTTAAAATTTTATGTTTAAAATTCCCACCAAAACGCTCCAAAGTGTCATGGCGTCAATTTTGACGTCACTCTTGAGCAGTGTTACCAACTCGAATTTTTATAAATCCTTCCGTACGACTCTAAAAGTTGGTATTTTCTGACCAAACTCAATTCGAAAAGTAGGTAGATCTACCAACTTCTTTTTTTCAAGATTTAGAAGGAATCTGCACGGTCGTATAATATCTATAACCGATTATTTTAGTAAAAATAAATTATTTTTCTGACTATTTTTAAAAAAGCAATAAGAAAAAACTAAATTGTTAATTTTTAGAATAAAAACAAAATAAAAAAAAATCCCATCCCACTAATTTACCCCCTAAATTTGGGGGGAAAAACCCTAAGTTGGGAACCATGCTCAATAGCGACGTCATTCGCTCTGATTGGCGTTCAGAATATCATGGCGGACTGTAGTATTTTGTAGATTTATTTTTTAAAAATATTAATTAATCTCGCTTTAATTATAATAATACCTTGTTATTTTTTAATATTTTATTTACGTTTCATTAGATGGTAGCATAATTTTTGTGTATTTTATTCACAGTCATCATGCCTATTTCTACAAATCTTCTCAAAGCACGACAATGTGTTTACTATCGGAGTGACGTCACGTCGGAACCCAATATGGCGAACAGCGTTTATGACATTTCAAAAACACATTATAAAAGTCGATTTTAAAATTGGATATATACAATTTATAATACATTTCTATGAATTAATAGCACGTTTCTGTTCATAATTTACGAAATCTATTATTAACATTCACTTTCATATTTTTCTTGCATGGTGTAAAATACCCTATTGTGTTGTTTGTATGATTGTCTGCTAACTCCTCTTAAACCACTTAACGGATTTTAATGCAGTTTTCGCCATCTTAAAGGTAGTTTTTCATTTTAATTTGCAAATTAAGAACATTCAGAAAAAGTTATTTTAAATTATCTAAAATTCAACGTGTCGTGAACAAGTCGCGCAAATTACACCATTGCGAAGCGTGGACGGGTCGCTAGTTACATTTTAAGTTAAATCAAACGAATACTTTTCATTACATAGTTGTACCTTTTTTTTATTAAAACAAAATGCTCATTATACCCTTACATTTTAACAATGGTTAGCGAGAATTACTCAATGCTTTGTCACGAATTAATAAAAATAAAAGTGAATCGTAAATTGTAAAAGTGAATTTTAAACATATTAAGAATTAAGTTAAATTTTGTTATAACATTTTCGGAATATGTAAAATTGAATAATACTTTTCTAAATAATTCAGAAGTTTTTAATGGCCAATAACTATAAACAAAAAAAGTTGAAGGCAGTCTGTATAGCTGTTACCCTTTGCCTTTACCTTCTGAAATCACTGTCTCTGATCTGTCAGATATTCAAAAATAAATTCCGTCCGTTGCTTGTGAATTGAATTGAGATTTTTTACTTCCATTTCTATTCCGAAAATAGTTCTGCTTTTTCATTATACTATTTAGGGGTATTGAGAACGCCACGAGTTGTGTTATTTATACATTGCCGTGTCGAAACCAAATCTATCACGAATGTTATCTAGTATAGTAAATAACTATTCTTCGCCGTCGCCAAACAGCAAGAAAAACTTCACAAATATTTACCAGAAGTTTCAAAATTTAATCGGGCGTAAGGATAACGGTAATACTAGTGGCATTAAATCTCCTATGCTGTCGTCAAGAAGTGCAGCGGTGTCAGAAGACAAGTATATAACACCCGTGTCGTCTGTCGGTGACTTGATGGCTTTGTCTCCTAAAGATTCAAGAGAAGCCTTTGATCAGGCTGAAGTAACGAGTGACTTCCTCACAGGAACCGACTTTGACAGTATATGTGATGTGACTATGCAGGAAATACCAGCTCGTGACGAGGTGTTCATTGACTCCAGTAGTTTGGATTTCCTTGTTAAATGTGCCGAATCGAAGCGAGGCAGTAATTTTATAGACAGAGGTAAAGAAAGCTTATTTGTCAAGTTTGATCCATTGTATGCTGAAAAGGTAGACTCATATCAGCAATCTACCAACAACTGCCCAGACAAAATAGAGTTTGATGGAGGATATGAAACTGGCAGTGCCATGTCTGTATGTGTTGAAAATCAAATCTCGACACCTAAGCATTCCCTCTCTACTGGATCAATAATGTCAAGCTGCAGTAAGGAAAAGCCTACACAAGTTGTGCCACCCACTGTCAATGAGATTTCAAAACCTGAATTGAGCAAGACTAGGCCTACACCAGCATTGATACGAAGTGTCTCCGCGATACTCACACCAACACAGGCAACAACAGAAAGACTCATTAGTATATCAGGGGAGACTCCACCACCACAGGCTCACAGTCCACGTGTAAATCAGTATAGAATGCAAGAAGTAGACAGACTGCAATCACTCCGGGTTATCCTACAGAAACAAGATCAGGAAATGTTGCAGCTCCGTCAAGAAAACAGAGAACTCAGATCCTCCATGCAGGATATGGAACACAAACACTTGAGAGAAACTAGAGATTACGAGGAAAAAATAAAGAAGTTCCTAGATGAAAAAGAAAACTACATCGAAAAAGAAAATAAACTTTTACAGCAAGTGCATGAAAAAAGCATTAACAATAAACAAATGTGTGTTGTGATGGAGGAATATGAGAAAACTATTTCGTCACTGATTGGAGACCAACAGAAAGACAAAATACAAACATTAGAAATGCAGGAAAAGCTCACAGCTGAAAGAGATGAAGCTCTAGCGCACCTAGCAACTATGGAAACATGTTTTAATGACCTTTTGTCCAAGTATGAGAAATGTAAGGGCCTTGTCTTTGAAGCCAAAGAAAGAGAAAAGGTATTTGAACAAAAAATGGCTGAGTATGAGGCCAACATTAAAAGTTATGAGGAGTTGTACAATGAACTGAAGCAAATGACATCTGAGAAACTGACGAAAGCCAATGAAACCCTAGAGAATACCCAGAAGAGTCACAGTATGGAAATTACAAAATTGACAGCTAGCTTAAAACGACATGAAATCACTATATCATCTCTGCAAGATTCATTTAATCAAAAGTGTAGAGAAGTAGAAGAGCTGACTACTTTATGTGATCAACTCATGAAATAATTTTATATCTTGTGTTATGATAGATTGGCAAGTTAAATTATGTTAACATTACATATTCTTACAGCTCAATCACTTTAAATTATGTATTAATATTTTGGTGCTTTTTCTTGTCAGATAAATGTCTAAAATTGACTGTGATCATGATTAATAATTAAACTATTACTGTGCTCATTGTGACCTAATACTTTGTGGGCTTGACTTTGATTATAATACAAAAATTGTTTCACTATGTTTAGACTTATATTTTCAGTGAAATAACTTGATGCTTACTTAAAACTTGATTTTAATAACAAATCATATTTTTAGGACTTTTTGAATTAACTTTATTATGTTAAAATTATTAGGTTTTTAGAAATCTTTAAGTTGGTATTAGTATTAGTTTCTTTACTTACAGTATTTCTGTTTATATCTGGCATTAGACAATAAAGGAGTTGGGTAAGGAATATTAACTTAGTTCTTAATGTTTTTTCATTGTTAACACATTGCTGCTGCTTAAAATAAATCTTGTACAAAACTATGCGATTTTATTAACTCCCAACAACATTAATCATGAACTCATTTTCATGATAAAAAAATAGAATGGCTTTCCAAAGTATACTTATACACCTTCATACCTACCATAATCACTAGGTAGGTACTTTCCATTAGATGAGAAAAAAACTTTTACAGCAGTAATAAGTGCCTTGATGTGAAATGTGTTTGAAGTTATTTGCAAATCCATTTAGCCATTTTAAACTATTAAAACTTTCTATATTAATTAGAATTAGAAAAAGTCGTCTGCAATTCTTTGTTTTTAACAACTAAAATATGTAATTATTAACATTTCTTATAAAATATTTTATTACAGGTGAAACAGATCTTCTATGGTGCTTCAATGATCAAAAAGTCATCGATAAATTCGTGACAACATGTGACAGTGATCATAAGCAGGGTTACAGCACTTGCAAACTTGAGATGAGCAAAGCTGGCAGAGCAAGGTTCCATGGTTATCTCGACGTCAGGGTTCCAAAAGACGGAAGAATTAAAAAAGCTGGCTATTGTTCTATGAGGTCTAAACGAGTTCGGGTAGGTAACGATTTCGATCCGCGTCATTTTACGAAATTCCCGACCCAGGAATTAAACACAGAACATAGCGGTTAATATTTCGGTATCATTACTGATACGCTGGAGCTTTCAAACTTACTTTACTTCGCAAATGACGTTAAAAGTTTAAATTAAAGTTATAGTTTATAGCATGTCTTCCCTATCTTGTCTGTTGTATTTTTCTAATAAATTCAAAAAACTTCTTACTTGCTGACATATTTTTACAGAAATCATTTAAGCGGGAAACCACTTTCAACTGGAATCTTTACAACACCCTCGTGTTGAAAGTACGCGGTGACGGCCGCTCCTATATGTTGAATATATCTTGCGAAGGATTCTATGATATTATGTGGAATGATATCTTCCACTATGTGCTGTATACTAGAGGGGGACCGTATTGGCAAGTCGCAAGGGTAATAACCGATTTAAAATATAAAGACTTATGAACTGTGGTGCTAGTGCCTTATAGTTAAATCTGCAAAAGATTAGAACTTAGTTGCATAGGAGAGTAGGTACTACCAAAATGAGTACCTACATGGTCGAGATTGGAGGGAAGGCTACGGATAAGGTTAAGTTAATAAACGAAAAAATCTTTACGTAATTGTAAACAATAATTAACAGTTGAGATTTTAATTTTAATTTTGCATTATAAATGCTAATTTATTAATTTTGAAGTTATAAATACTGGAAAAAGGAACGCGGGCCTCCGAGCAAATTAACAGTGTCGTCCGTCATTCTAAACTTGGGAACGAGCGTTACACAAAACCTTGTAGAAAAAGTTAAGAAGTAGAAATCTATTTCATGGTTTATGAGGATTTTGCGAATTATTTTAATTTAATAATTTTATACCTACAAATAGAAAAAGCAAGTGACGAGTTAGCCTTACACTTTTAAGATATAGACCATATACAGCGTGTCCCAAAAGGTTACGTAGCTGGGAAGGGGGGTGGTAGGGATGGTCACAAGGGTCCCCAGAAAAATAATAAAAAAATTCCCCTCTGGATATTTCATTAAAAAAAAAACATTTTTTTTAAATCTAAAAATTTTACACCTTGTTACCCTATATTGCTTACTGTACCTACAGATATTGCTTTATTTGAAAAAAAAAACCTGTTATGTAATCGTCAATAACCCTTTATCAAATTGAAATAAAAAAAACTACATATCTAACCAAGTTTTAAAGAAAATTAAGTTCTTGTCCAGTCAAGGACTTAGTAATTACGACTTCACTCAACTTCTTGCAAGCGTACTGAAAAAAAAATGTACTACGCAACTCCGGCGAGTAAGTTAAAAAAATAGGTAATTTTATTGCAATTCCAAAATGGTATAACACTTATTTGAAAAAATCATACTAGGACATTTAAAAATATTTTTCGGGAACGATACTCCTGCAAAAATAAAAATATCAAAAAACAATAGTCTCAAATTCGTACGCAAATACATTTTTAAATGTCTATTCTGTTGCTTTGATGTTACTGCCCGGTATAATTCTCAAGATTGGAGTACAGACATACCTCAAACATTCGAATAAGGCTAGATTAAGTTTTTTCATATGCCAGGGAAAATAATCTTTACTGCATTTACTCAAGTAAACGAAAGATGTAAAGGATCAAGCTTCACCTTGTCTGGTCTGTACAAAAGCAAAGGTTGATAGATTTGATTAGCTTATCTAACTGGTCTCTTACCTAAAAGTGGCTTATTAACTAATACTTTCAGCTCATCCCTAAAATAGTTTTGGTAATATTCATCATAATTTCAGTATAGGCCATAGACATCTATTACCCTGTCTAAGACTAGGTAAGCTGTGATAACAAATAAAAAGCGTGGTAAAAATAAATCCTATTTCCATACAAAAAAAGTTCGGTTAGTTAGTTTCAAAACGGCCACAGCTTACTCGACATTACAGTTGCGATTTTAAATGAAACTCGAAAGAAAACAAAATTATAATTTATTATTTTAATAAAATGCTCGAAATGTCTACCACCAACATAAATATTTGCCCTGCGTCGTTTTAAAAATGAGCATCATAAATGAACTCAAGTCAACCAAGCCCTTGATGGGTTTTTCATAAACTTTTTTATTTTTTACTCGTTTAAACCCGAGCGGTAGGGGGCTACCGCTGTCAAAAACGTCAAACTTTCCCTCAAACCCCGAGCGGTAGCCCCCTTCCGCGGTCTAATGCGTTCATTGTGAGTCTTATTTTACAACAATAGAGTCTTTTTTTCTATAAAGAAGTTATGAGTTACGTTCTTAGATAGACGTTTTACTCTGTGGACGAATAATAAAAAAAAAAAAAGCGCATGTTTAGTCCTTTTTTTAGAGGTTGAATTTCATGTTTTTTTGTGCGTGTCAAAGTTAATTGAGGGTACTTTTTTTATGTTTTTCCGGATTCAGAGAAAGTAATTGGTGTTTTTTATAAAAATACTATTGATTCTGATCATTCTAAGAATATTGTGATACTCGATTGTGAAAAATACACGGTAATAATTTCAAGATAAGGCCCGAAATAGTTCCACTTCAATAGTTACCGTTGACAGATTTCAAAGTGTTTTATTACTATATTAGTTCCTGAAAATAGTGCTACTCTAATAAAAATCAGTTATAGCTCATTTACACAACCATTTATCAACGCGTAATTGTTAGTTTAGATAAACAAAAAGGTGATTCATTAGGTACAACCCACGCAAAATGGCGGAAGTCAATCAGTGTTAGGTGATTTTGATCTCTATTTGTATGGCGCTAAGGTCCTAGTTCGCCTGTGGATGACGTAAACTATTGTTTTTATAGTCCTGGGGTCGGGTTTCAAGTGGGGTCTGTTGTAAAAACATCGAAGTTCTTTTGTATATGTTTTGTTGATAAGAAGTCAGCATAGGCCCTTGTTATAAAGATTTTATTAGATTATATTGTTTATTTCACGTAATTCAACTTGCAACATAGTCTTCAAAGTAAACATTTGTGAAACAAATTTCGTATTTTACTAAACACTACATTTTTATGCCTCACAGATAGGAAATATAACAATAAGTGCATTGTTTTTTACAGAATGATAAAACATGCTTAGGTTGCAGAGATATAAGTTATTTACAACAATGTAGTAATTACGCCGCCATTTTGCCAATTTGCAGGGTTGCTGAGGTCAGCATGTTGATAATTAATTTCGTGAGGGAATGGGTTAAACGAGCAAACGAGCATGCGAGGCACCTGATGGTAAGTGATCACCGCCGCCCATAACTACCCGCAACACTGTGGGTGTTGGGGGTGTGTTGCTGAGCCTTCAAGGTGGGAATACACTCTCGACTTGAAGAGCCGCATGTTGTAGGTAGCCAGGAATACCGCTGCAGGAAGTTCATTCCACATCTGCGTAGTGCGCGGCAAAAAATTCCGCCTGACACTCACGGTGGTACGCACAAATGATGCGCAAATCAAGCTCCATATTTTTACAACTTACCCGTTGATCTAGCCTAGACTGTACTTGAATGTTTGAAGTATGTTTGTACACCAATCTTGAGAATTATACCGGGCAGTAACATCAAAGCAACAGAATAGACATTTAAAAATGTATTTGCGTACGAATTTGAGACTATTATTTTTTGATATTTTTATTTTTGCAGGAGTATTGTTCCCGAAAAATATTTTTAAATGTCCTCGTATGAATTTTTCAAATAAGTGTTATACCATTTTGGAATCGCAATAAAATTACCTATTTTTTTAACTTACTCGCCGGAGTTGCGTAGTACGTTTTTTTTTCAGTACACTTGGAAGAAGTTGAGTGAAGTCGTAATTACTAAGTCCTTGACTGGACAAGAACTTAATTTTCTTTAAAACTTGGTTAGATATGTATAGTTTTTTTTATTTCAATTTGATAAAGGGTTATTGACGATTACATAACAGGTTTTTTTTTTCAAATACAGCTATATCTGTAGGTACAATAAGCAAAATAGGGTAACAAGGTGTAAAATTTTTAGTTTTAAAAAAAAAATATTTTTTTTATTGAAATATCCAGAGGGGAATTTTTTTATTATTTTTCTGGTGACCCTTGTGACCACCCCTACCACCCCCCTTCCCAGCTACGTAACCTTTTGGGACACCCTGTATAGACATTATGGCGAGTGCCCGAGCGTCTATAAGTAACTATTTAAAAAATGTTCTCCTTCACATTTTCAGATTCCATTTTCCAAGTTCGTGCTAGGCTCAAAGGGACGATTGCAAGACAAACAAAGCAGAATAGTATTGGACAGAGTAACACACTTCGGAATAGCCTGTGGTGACAAAATACCAGGGCCATACGACTTAGAAATAGAATATATAGGTAACTTTTGGCATAAAATTATTAAATCTCAATTAATATTTTCATTTATTACGTTTATATTTTTGTTACAGGTTTAGAATTTGATCCAACTCATGAAGAAGAGTTTGCTTACGAATTATATAAAACTGAAAAGTATATTGTTAATGTATAGTTAAGCACAACATAAATAAAGTTACTGCCTACATAGTAATTTTTTTTTGTTTTTATTTATGATACTTTGATTTTTGTAATGATTATGTCTTAAACTCTACAAAGAAAACGATGTTAGACGTTTGATGTGTCTTAAGGGGCTTTAATGTTAGTATCATCGAATCTTATCTAAACATTGATTAAAAGCTGTCGTATTTAAGATTCCATGACATTTTAAATTGAACTTCATTGTTTTTGTTATTTCATACCCTAAGCTGTTAACCAATTGTATTGTATTTTGTCAAACAAAAATAACTAAGTAGTTAAGAAAGTTAAAACTTTATTTGAGGAATAATGGAAAATAGTTATAATTAACAAGAAACATTTTTCTAAATCTTGACTCTTATTTAAAAAACTATAAGTACAAATCGCTAAAAAGATATAATAATAACTTCCTTACACTACAACTCATGCATGTATTTGGAATACAGCCTTAATTTTTGTTTAAATTAGAACGTTTCCTAAACTGGTTTCTGTCAGTGTCATATTTGTCATTGTCAATTAAAAATAATTCCGTGACTGATGTCATCCACTGTCTTGTCTTGTAGCAAGTGTTTCTCCTTTTCGTAATTTCCTTTCAAGGTTTATTTTTGATATTAATTGGATTACGCGGAATAAAAGCAAGTTTTATATCATATTACTGATATTGAACATCTTTGTATTTTGATAGTCACAAGTGTTACCTTTGTTTTTCTGCGGTAAGTAGTAATTTTTACTTATTTACGAAAGCAACGCAATTTTAAATGAAATACTTCGCGTGGGATGTAGCGTAGGCCCACAATAAGAGAAACAAACTATATGAATTGATTCTAAAGATCCCCAGTGCTTTTAATGTAACTTGTATAACTTCTTTGTCTGTTGGTAGTCTATATTATTATGGCTGTAATTTCACTCAAGCCCATTACTTTTGCGTCAATCAAGACTCTGACTCACGCCAGCAACCTTGAAGACACATAAATTAATGTTATTTATTTTGGTTTCAGACATGAACATGTATGTTTGTAAGTTTGCAGCACATTAATAAGGTTTTGTAATCTGTATAATATTGCATGCCATACCATGTCAAGTACAGAGCAAAATTTACTGAACTCTATGCAACAATTGTCTGTGCAACCAAGCAACAGCTTACCTCCTGAGAAGCCAACACAAGTTGTCACTCCAGCTGTTAACAGAAGCCAACAGAAGGTTACACCAGTTAAGAACACAACTGTGTCACCAGCTATTGCTACAATTGACAGACTACTAAGCCTTGGGGCAACAAACCTACCTCCCCCACCTCCTGTTATCAGCAGAGCTTCAGATATGGATCCACACACGGTTGAACAGTTGCGAGCTGTCAAAGAATTACTTACAACTCAGGAAGAAGAAGCACAGAACTTAAGAGAACTAAATAAAGAGCTAAAAGAAAGACTTGACAACTATGAAAATAAAATTAAGAAGCTCACAGAACAAAATGAAGAATACACTGAAAAAGAGAAATCTCTTTCTCAAAGAGTTGCTGAAAAGGTACGCAATAATAAACAAATGAGTGTTGTTATGGAGGAGTATGAACGTACAATATCTTCTCTTATTGGGGAACGTGAAACTGAGTCAAAGAGATGGGCAGAAGAAAGAAGTACCCTTGTCAGAGAGAGGGATGAGGCTGCAGCCCACCTGGCGTCAATGGAACATGCCTTTAATGATGTACACACCAAATATGAAAGGTGTAAGGTCATTATACAAGGATACAAAAGTAATGAAGAAACTTTAAAAAGGACTCTCGAAGAAAATCATGATGCAATACAAAAACTGGAAGCTAGATACGAAACATTGAGGCAACATGCAATGCTACAACTTAACAAAGCGAATGCTGAAATTGATACAGTCAAAAAAGCACACCAAGCAGAAATGCTGAAACTGAATGCAATGCTTAAGAAGAGTGAAGTGCACGCATCCTCGCTGCAAGAATCGTTAGCCCAGAAAATTAAAGATAATGAAGAACTCACAGCTATTTGTGATGAGTTAATTAATAAAGTTGGTTAATACCAATTTATTTGCCTAATCACACCCGTACATAACATGGTTTAATGTGCATTTTTGTATAAGAATTCTAGTAGCATTACTAATTTTATGAGATTGCTATCTTTTCAAGCATTAACATTATGTTATAAGTAAAATAATTTCTCAATTTATATTAAGATTAATGCTGTAACTAATTAGATTGGATGTGTGTTAAGAATTAAGCCAGCAAAGAATTGGCTTCTCAAGATTTTTGCTATTATCATTTTGTTTAAATAATTTAGTAGTTGTTACCAATTCCCAAAATGAGTGTTTTGTTATTGTAAATAATTTTATTTGTGCAATCATATGTTTTTTTACGATTTTAGAATTGTAAGGATTTTTTTTATACCAAGTGACATTATTTTATACCATACCTAAATAAAGAAAACTCAAAACATAACATCAAAGGTAAAGTTTAATTGTTAGAAAAATATTATAAACTGCAGTTTATTATTAGTCATTACAGCATCTTAATATTTATATGGTTATAGTCTAGCTGCCATATTTGTGTTGAAGTTTGTAACTTTAGCATTATTTATGTTAACATTCTAGATGTGTAAAGTACCATTGTAAATAAGTGTCAGTTATTATAAGTGAATGTAATCTATGTTAATAATCAATATGGTTTTAAGAAGAAAATGCTTCAATTAGCTATGCCTGCAAATCTGCACTAACAGCTTCTCTGGCCCTCCTAACATTGCATGCATAGCTTTTACTCATAAAATATTTAAACAGTTTCACCGCAATAAAATTGCAAAAACTTTAAAAAACAAAAAATAATAAAATAGTGATGCAAGAACATTGATCAATTATGTGTCTGAATTTATATTTTATTTCTTGTTTGCTTGCAGGCTTTAGATAAAACAGCCAGGAATAAACCAAATGTAATTTTAAAACATAGAATAATCTGGCAGTATGTGCATTCTGAAAATGTCTTTGCAAAAGTTTAATGGTCAATTGTATTATCACTAAGTATTCATTTCTTGTATTTTAATCACTATTATTCAGTTAGAAATAAAAGTAATCTATTAATTTCGACCTAACATTTTGCTAATCAAAAAGATAACGACATTCCGTTGGTTTTCAATTTAATACAATTAACATGATTGAATTTAAATGGCATAGTGACATAACATTTCCGTTCCAATTTAAGATTCGAAAATAATGTATCTTTATGATTATCTTATTTTTATAACTATGTATGTAATTGAATATATACAGCAATGTATAGCATTTCATAAGATTATAAAAAAATCTTTATTAATACTGTATATTGCTGTTTATATAAATTGTGAATAAAGCTATAGTTTATTCCATTTTTCTAATTATTCGTTTTATTATCTTTAATACTTTTATCTTAATGTATGTCATCATGGATGAAGGAGTAAAATGTCATGAAACTTGTTACTTAAGAATACTTTGGCATAGTTACAATTACAACTAGTATTCACAGATTAGAATATAATTGATTTCACATAATGAAACAACATTATTACAATAATTTACTTATATTACAACTCATTTGGAAGACACAGTTGGTGATCTTTACAAGCTAAGTGAAAAGCAAGACTTTCATTTAAAAAGCAATTTTATTCCATAATAAAATTTATTTCTTTCTTTTTAAATATTTGTATGTGTCCTTACTAACTAAATAACTGAGGGCTGAGGCTATTGTGGTGGCAGCTGTCAATCCACACAGAGCTTGAAACGCAGGGTGGTCAACAAAACCAAACACGGGAGATGCTAAGGCTGTACCCACCTAGAATTTATATATCAGTTTAGTACATAAAATTACAGCCAAGTCAAGAATAGATAATTTGTGCTGAGAGATCTGATTCCTATATTGACAACAAGACTGTTAAAGCTGCCAACAATCATTCAAGTAAAAAGGGCAACTAATCACAAGCATTTGGTAAATTAGATATGACTTACAAGGGTTAACTGGATAGCGGTATTCACTTTACTAATAAATGTAGGTGCAAGCTGTGCTGTTGCATGTGTTGGATCAAAATATCTGCTTAGTGTTCTCTGAAATTTGAAAATTTAAATTATGTAGTTCCTTATTGTTTTGCATGAAGATATAATAGATTTTAATATTACAAACAAATTAAACTTACAGGTGGTGGTAAACTTCTAAATCTGATGACAAAGCCGGCACCAACTAGAATTGCATCTCGACTTATGATCAGCATGGTTAACGCTAGAGGTATTAGGTTCTGCCATGTCAAAGTTACAAATAATGTCGCTATAAGCACTTTGTCTGCCATGGGGTCCAAGAATGAACCCATTTTTGAGGACTGACTCTTCCATTTTCTTGCTATCCACCCATCTAGCTGTTTAATTGATTAATGAAATGTTTCTTATATTTCAAGTGATTAAATTAACAAATAACAATAAATTTAAAGAATTGTATGTACCCACCAAATCTGTAATTCCTGCAAAGACTAGCAATCCAAGGGCTAAATTATAATTTTCTTGCAGAATAACATAGCCCAGGTATGGTGACATGGCCATTCTGGTTATACATAGTATATTAGGTATAGTAAAAACATTTTCCCTCTGAAATTTGAAAAAGTTTATCACAGAGATTTTTATTAACTAAATTGTTCATTTTATTTAATGTATGATAATAGATATAATTACTTCAATAACTTCTTCTAATCTCCCTCGAACTTTAGCTTTGGTTTCCATTAAATCCTGTATGATGTGTTCTCGTTTATCTCTTATTTTTTTACCTGTAATTTCTTTTTGATGTTTGATGTCCTTAACAAATTCTACACCTTTTAGTCTAAGCATATGCTCTGTGTGTTTAAGTTGTTCTTTTCTTTGTTCAATTACATCCTTAAGCACATCAGTTTTCTTTTCTATTTTTATAAAATGCTTTTTGTTATCAGATGAGTATACACATACTTGCGATAGGATTTTAATGGGGTGTCGATGGGTTTTTTTTGGTAGAAATACATTGTATTGACGGAATAAGGATTTAGAAGTCCCGTTATTTCCTAAAATTCCATTGCTTATTCGGAGAGACAAGTTTACTGTAGTGGCGACAGTAAATAACCTCATATTCATAATTTCAATAATTTCACGCCAAGGTGACTAAGTACAATCTTGGTCAGTGTCTTAGCCTTTATTTTATACAAGACATTCAATTTACTTCGTAGCAATTTAGAAAATCATTTTAATTTGCAATTTTGGTTTGTTTGCAAAAACTCGTGAAACCAATTTCAGTCATTAGATTGACAGTGACATGTAAATAAATTTGATTGATAGGTGCATTTTTTTATTGAACTGGTAACTCTAGTCATGGCTATCTTTATACTTTCTTTATGAACCGATTATTTGCACGAAAATTAACCCCTACATTTTTATCTTCTTGGAATGAATGTTGCTATTAATTTTATGTGTCTTTAGTCAAATTTTGACTTTGACAACTCTGACATTGGCATATTTGTTCTGTTTTATTGGTATTGTTTTTGTTTCCAGTTTTGTGCAATTATTCTTCTAATAAAAGTATAAAATGCATGTTTACTGGCATTAAACTTATACAGGACACATTTTTTGGTTTTGAATGTAGTTTGAGTAAGTTTAAAATTCTTATTTATGTTTTGGAAACTTGTAATTGCATATTTTTGTAGGCAAGTATTTGCTGTGTTACAGCTTCCTACCTGAATTTATTGGAATTATCAATGTTTTTATTTTCTAAAACACATAGACTTGTTTTTTTGTTTTTTTTTTGCAAGCAACCATAGAAAAGTTTAAATAGATATGCAAAATCCTTAATATTATTATAATACTGCATCCACACAAAGCTTTATTTAGTAATTATTCCTATTACCTACTTTCTGTTATGATTTTTTGTACCATTATACAGAATAGTCTTAAGTTTCAAAAAAATCTTAAAATCGTACAGTCAGAACAATAATAATTAGTTACATTAATCACATTGTAGGTAATTTAACTAACTTATAGAATAAGTCAATGATAAGAAGCAATTATTTATATTTATCATCATAATTGATTTTGTTTGCCTGTCAACAACTGACGACCCAGTAACAGATTTGCTGTAAATATATTAATCAGGAAGTGTTCAAATGAAGATAAAGAAACAAGTCTGAGCTAAAACCGATAAAATAAAGTGATTTTTTATTTTGTTTAGAAATTAAACTATTAAAGATGAAGGAAGATGAGCTGAAATACATGCTTCGGCTGCTGGACAGTTTAACTGTTGAAATTTATGATGTAAGTGTTACTTATAGTATTGTCTATTAGTGAGGATTATGAGGCATAGAGTTGCTTACAAAAAATATAGTTCTCATTACTAAAATGTTTAAGTTCCGAAAATATTATTTTAATAATTCATTCTTAGGTATGTTATGTAATTATAGGTAAAACTAGTGGCTGCCCACGACTCCGCTCGCGTGGAAGTCGTTTTCTTGTGGGAATAATAGGTTTTCCCACAGTAAAATGTACTCTATGTGTTATTCTAATGTATAACCTATATTACTGTAAAGTTTCATCCAAATCCATCCAGTAGTTTTTACATGAAAGAGTAACACACATCCATCCATACATACTCACAAACTTTTATGTTTATAATATTAGTTAATTTAATTAATTTTATAAAAAGTACTTACTTACACAATATTCCTTCTTGTTTCCAAATGTTTTAGCTATGAGTTTGTCTGGTGAATCAGTTCATTTTGTTTTTCCATTAAACTATGAATATATAATTTGTTTGTTCACATGAATTGCCGTTCTATTTTTTAATGGTTTGGTTACACATATGTTTCTCTGATTTATTATTGTGTTTGTTATATATTCAGTATTAGCCCACTACCTCCGTCCAACCATTTAACCTACATTTAAATAACAAATAAACAAATTTTCCACAGTCAAAAGCTCTTTGTTTCTAGATGGTATTATTTTATACACCAAATTTCATACAAATCTTTTCAGGCGTTTTTGCGTGATTGCATTATAAAAATACAATAATACAAAGAGCCAAACATTGAAATTTATATAAGGAAAGAGGATATAATACCCTCTTTTTTTACATTTTTACAGGAAATTCTCCAGTTTTACTATGAAACAGAAGATTCGAAAATTCATAAAGGTTTTTCCGACGAAACTTTAGCCTTTATAAGGACAAACATGCAAAACCATCCAGTCACCACATCAAAAGTTTTGTCGTACATACAAAAGCACATCACAAAAAACGATGAAGATTACTGCAAAATTCAAGAACTATTTTTAGAAGTTTTAAAAAAGGAGTTATCTGACACCAATACACCAGACAAATTGATAACACTCATATCAATAGTCAGATTCGATGATAAACATGTGCAGCGGTTTATTGAAGAAGTTTTAAAAAATATCTCAACCGAAGCATTCAGACAATATAGGAAACAAATACTAATAAGTTTAATAGTCCATGACAAGCCGGAACTCTTGAGTTTAGCGACAGAGTTCATGCAACAGAATGAGCCAAAGAAGGAATTCAAATTGACACCTGAATATATGCTTGAACTATGTTACCAGGACAAGATACACTGGCTGCTTAAAGCCGCGCAGGTGTACAAACACCAACTACATGATCTCAAGACTGTAACGTTTAAAATTAATAACTTCACCAAACAAATACTCATAATGGTACTGATAGATCTGAATAACAGTCCGGAGACATACGATCTACCTTCCCTGGTTAATCAATTAAGCAACGTCTTCTCTATTCTCGACACTTACACCACCACAGATGAGCAACTACAGTTTTATATGACGGAAGTGAAAAGAGAGTTGACTATTATCAAGTTTTGCTTAGAAAACAATTGCAAAATCTTATCTACTTCTATATTCAAACAAATTCTTAGCAATAGTACACTGGCTGTGATATCGCAAGTTTGCAGACTCTCTAAGGTCGATAGATACAAAGTATCGCGGCTTTTAAACACAAACAACGAATGCATCGCTGAATTGATGAGTTTGAGTAATAAAGGACAAAAAAGTAAAGAAAACCCCGAGGTCAATTGGGATGTGATGACGTATAACAGTTACTGCGCTATTACCAAAATTATAGACACGATAGTGAGTTCTGCTGAAGACCTTGAAGAGAATATCGACAACTCCTTCAGCTTGGACGAAATCCGAAGGCTAGTGCTGACGATTCAACCTTTGCAATGCTGCATAGAAGTTATCGAGAACATATTTTCATGCCTCTTCCTCAGATACGAGTACTTTTCTTGCCAAGAAGAGAATAAAGAGTCACCTTGCGGGACACATTCAGAATGCTCCTACTTCTATTCAAAGAGGCAGGCGAAAGCATCCAAAATCTTTAACAGCTCGAATGCCGGGTTCATGTGTAACGCTATGACGACACAGATGATCCTAAACACTTTGAAGTCTTGCGTTGAGTCTCTGGAGAAGAGATGTGACGATACCGAAGTAGACCCTGCTGATGCTGCCAGGTTAAAAGCGTTGGTTAAAGTCGTAGACCATTCTATATGGAAATTGCAGCTTGTTTCTACATTATCACCGAACATAAGCCCTTTGCAGCTAAAATTGTGTTTTGATTACGTTGAAGTAGACGACAGTAGTGAAGACGACGAACGGGAGGTAGATACGAAAGCTACTCGTAAGAAGTTAAGGAGTCGACGAAGGCATACGCGACAAGATTTCGATCAAGTCATGTTGTCTTCTACTGTATCAGCTATGGATGAAGGTATTTTCAATTAACATTAAATTTGTCTTTATGTTTTTTTTATAAAATACTGACAATGATTTGTTTTTATTTCAGTTCCTATAACCACGAAAGGAAATACAATAGACTTCGTGTCAATAATGTTGGCGAAACCAAATTGTCTCGTCGCTTTGGCGCTGTACAATAATGACTTTGCAAAAGCCAACCAAATTCTTGAAGTAAGTAATTTTTTTTTTGTAATTAGTAATTTTATTGACACATTTAATTTTAAATGGTTCTTAGTAAGTGTTTAAGTTCTTCATACTTCTCAATCTCTTTTTCCGATGGTAGATAATGGGTTTCTCCGTATTTGTCCTTGTATACCCCCGGTGGATTCGTCAGTAGATAGTTTTTAGCTTCTCGTATCGTTTTATGAGGTTTGAAGACTTTGCAGAACAGACAGCAGCAACACCAACCTGCAAGATCAGTCGACTCCAAAAGGGCAAAGAACGGAATTTTGAATTGATAACTTTTAGACGAATACACGTATTGGTGGTGTTGCCCGTTTTAGATGGTAGACTGTTTAAGTGAATGGTGAAAACAATGAATATTAGGCCGTAAATAAAGTAATATACGAGATTATACATACCGCTTGTGAACCAAACAGGCAGGGCAACTAAGAAGTAGAGGAAGAACCATATTTTGATGATACCCCAAAGCCGCTCAATGGTCACATCCAGAGGTTGACGTTTTTTTCTGAAGTCTTGCATGATGCACTTCATAGCTGTAACCCCAAAGCCCTTGACTGCATCGTCTGTGCAGTTACTAGTTAAATCACTCAGCCTGAGTATTCTTTGGATATGATGTACAACATTTTGTTTTGTATCTAAAATTTTGCATAATTTTCTTTGACGTAAATATAGAAATAGACTAAACACATACGTACTCCCAAACTTTTGCGTTTACTGTAGAAGTAAGATTTACCAGTATTTTTAGTGTGAAAATCAATTTTGGTTCGGTCGTCTTCAGCTACCTGCAAATAGTATTCTTCGACGAGGTCGTTGTAATTTTCTGTTTTGTTTTCGTTTTTTTCTGTATCTCGCTTTTGAGGATTAATTATTTTCTACAAAAAAAGAAAATAATGTTTTTTGATCTCTTATCAAGTGCTAGATTTAACGAAATATATATGTAGTTTTAAAAATCATCTCAACTTTTACCGTCAATAATTGGCGTTGTTTTGTGTTACTTTCCGTCTCTTTATCAGTTGCATTATGTTCTCTATCTTTTGGTCTGTAAATAATTAAGAACGGTTTTATTACTACAATGAAGTTGGAAGGAATCGCAAGATATTATATCAAACTCTTTCTTACAATATTTCCGAATTGGCAGTTAAAGTCTTCTGTTTTGCACTAACAACTTCATAGTCACTTAAATCACCATTCAACCTGTATTGTATATTCTTCAAAGTAGCATTATTTTGGTTTAAGATAACAAAACAATTCCCTATGTTTATACATAAAAATAAAATCTGTAATTTGGTGAGCTGCATGTTGCTAACGGATTCATGACGTGACTGTTGACAAGTGTCTGCTGTGACTTGACAGGAACTGACAGCTTTTATACTTCTTTGAAAAAAGTTTTGGTTTTAGAACCTGGCAATAAGTGCGCTGGTTTTAAATACTTTTCGGCGGATTTAATAATATATTTGTGGGTGCAGACCGTTAAAGATTGTATTTGTTATTTGCCAGTTCATAACTTGTATGATGTATATGTCATTTTCAGATGTTCGATCTAGCTGATTCCGAGATTGCAACTGAAGTCGGTTTTACGGAGCAGCTAAAAAAACTAGTCGCCAAGATAAAAAACATAATTTACTACCGAGACGATACTCGATATCCTACAAAAGAACTTTCCGCGCTTTCTGTGGTCTCCACTGAGGTTATGAGTCTGGTTGAAAGTTTTTTAGCAGTCAATCGAGCACCAAATTCGTATGATATCATTGAGTTGGGATCAAGGCATCCGCACTTGCAGCTATACAGTCATCAAAACGCTCCTTTTATCAATGCTGTAGATATACTTTTAAGCAGTGGACTCAACAGAGAAATAACCTACGGCCTGATCAACGTTGTAGAACGAAAACTGGCAGAAGTCAGAAGTGGGACTGATGTATCGGCAGTCAAGAAAACTAATTATATCCGCTTTGTGGAAGATATCGCGAGCGTTATCTTCGAAATATTCGGAAACACGGATAAATCATTCAATTTTGTTGAAAATGCATGCGGATTGATCACAGACTGTCGCGTTCCAATAAAGCATAAGGACTTCTGCAAGCTCAATCAGCTAGCCAAGGAATTAAGGCAAGCTTGCGAAGATCTTACCGACGTGGTTTGTGTGTCAGAGCCGAAACCGGTTGATGCGAATTTATTGCAGAAATATCATCAAATATTCATGAACGTAGTCGCTGCGTCCGATAAAGATATTTGCAATTTGGGTGAAGTAACGCGCAGTGGTAACAAGAAGACGCGTGCCCCGTTCTTGCGCATGTGTTATATGTACTGCAGAACAGTCTCTCAACTGGAACAAGACGACAACAAGTCCACAGAGTCTACCGCCGAGGCGCCGTACTTCGCTGTCTTAGAAAAACCCCTTCACGACATATTTGGAAACATGATCAATAACAAAGACATTCCGATCTCAGTTCTGGAGCCAATATGCAAAAAACTAAACGTCAACCTTATACCAAAGTTAATCCTGAACTTCTGTCCTTCGATTCCTTTAGTGAATCCCTATAAAGAGGCTTCTGAAGCGAACTTCAATAATTTGCTGTCTGCAGTATATGATTTCAAAAACACAGAAGAAAACTTATTTTTGGACCCTGTCGCCGATTTTGCTCCTTTGCCGTGTTCACCCGATCCCCAATGCCTTACTTATATCATATTGCATAACTGGGTATTAGCGCATATCATCAAAAAAATGCATATATCATCGGGAGAGAATAATCTACAAAACAGTATGGACGCGAGAACTAAATGTCTCAACAATTATATGGAGCTGGAACGTTTCGATAGCACGAAAGTCCTTTTTGACAATAATAAGTATCTCGCTTCTTTGCATAGTTCTGTAGACTTGGATAAACTGTTTATTTACATGATGCAGTTAGTTGAAGCGGGAAAGATAAAGCAATGTCTAAATATAATAGACTCTTTGCTAGAACGTCAGTTGATGTGCAGTGCGAATTTGAATAACTTGCGCGACTTGATTCTCTTCAAACTGGCCACAAATGACAACGTCAGCTCGAACTGGAAATATTGCCAGTATTTAAAGTGGGCGGAACTAAAAATGGACCTAATTTTGAACAATTTAAGTCGCTGGCCTGCCGACGGTGCATTGAAAGTTCTAGACTATTTGCGCTTCCTACTTGATCAATCCACTTTAGAAGAAGGGCTATATGAAAAATGCAGCGATTGGATGGTCAAAATACCATTGTACGATGAGGTATGTATTATTCAGCTTCCGCAAAGCTTGTTTTTAACTTAATTGTAATTTTAATTTGTACTTATTTCAGATTGCTGTAATCATGAGTAAAAATAATTGGTATAGCGTCTACGAACAATCAATGGAAAGCCCTGAGACTATCATCGAAACGCTAATGGAAAGTCAACAATTTAAATTGTGCCTCGAGTGGGCAGACGTACATAACGTATCAGAGAATATGAAGAATCTCATTGTTATGAATTTACTTCGTCAGCTATACGAGTACACCAACCAAGCCACTCCAGAGCTAGTGCGGGAACTATTAGCACGACTACCCTCTTCGCAAGCGATGGACCTCATCCAAGAAAACATATGTAAAGTCAAAAACGTAGAAATCCTTCAAGTGTGCATGGACTTTATTTCAGATCACTCGTACGATTGGAGGACATTCGAGAACATTCGTATTGGCCTTCAGATCATGTTGGAAATCGAGCCTAACGTTCGATACATGTTTTGGGACCTCATAGACAGGCCGTTGTTAATGATAGAGCAATTTCTGATGAACGCAAAGTTAGAGGAACTGACGAACATTATAAACAAGATATCGCCTAACTTGAAAAAGGATCCGAGTGGCGATAACTTGTACTACTACATAAAGTCGATTGAAAACATGATTATTTCTCTAAACGCGGTGAATGCTTTGCTTCGTTTTTATGCTGAGAGAGCTCTCGATTTGACAAACCCGCGTTTGAATTGTCCGCCGCCGCCGAAATTGACCGAAGATTCGTTGATGCAGTCTATAGATTCGATAAATATTGAAGCGGCTTCATTACCCTTTGTTATGCCGGAGCAAGTGCCCTCTAAGGAAGACTGGGTGAAAGATTACTCGACGGATCGATGCATGTTGTGTCATACGTCGATTTTCTCGATGATTATACGGAGGCATCATTGTAGGAGGTGCGGCAGACTTGTCTGTCATGCTTGTTCGCGACACAGGATGGAGGTAAGTTTAATATAAACTGCTTGATTTAACTAAAATATGTGAATGGTTTTCTTAACTGAACATTTTGAAGTTAACAAAACTGAAACATACATTAAAATATTCTGCATTCAAGCAAGTTTAAATTCTTCAAAGAAAATGATATTGTCTGACTCTCGACTTGTTAAATCCATTGCCACTTTTCACCTGCTTAAAGGTAATTTATACGAGCTAAATTCTCTAGTAAATAAACCTAAGTTTACCCTCAGGTGCCAACTTACCCAACCGGCGTGAAACTCCGCGTTTGCGACGACTGCCACACCCAGTCTGCCAAAACCAAATCTGCCAAAGAGAGTGATAATCTATTCCTAAGCAGTCATTCGGGGTCCGGAGGCAGCGCAGTCACCTGTATGGATTGGTGTCTGTCAACAAGCTCGGATAAAAACGAATTGATTAGAGCAGAATTCAGTTACGAGTTCACACCGAATGTCACGCTGTGCCTGTCGATTATGAAGATGCATTCAATCAATTTGGATTATCCGAGGTATTTATTTTATAGTGGTGTATGAATGTACTAATGAGTGTTTATAGATGGTTAATGGGAAATAAATAATGTTTGTTATTTATAGCACGTAGCAGCTTTCCCCGCAAACCGAAAGTCTTATTTTTTAAACATTTAGCGATATATTTTATATTCTTTTCTAACAGATTTTTATTTCTTTTAATGTGCTCTTAATCCCTTCACAAATAGGGTGTACAACTAATTAGGTATTTTCAAAATGTTTAACATACTTTTTAATACAGTTGCTCAAAAAGTGGCGTATTGCAGGGATGTATAGCGTTCGGGATGTGGGCTATTACACACTCGTGCTTTTTTTTACCTTTCCCGCACTCGTGCGTTCTCTTTCTCAACTGTCAAAATAATATTTATTAAAAAGAAAAACCAACCATGAAGTTTTTACAAAAAAAATAAAGAAGTACTTTCGTAGCGTAGGTATATTTCTAAAAAAAAACAACTAGTTTGTTTCGATCAGATTTAATGTTTTGATTGAATTAGTGAGGTTAGGTTTCGTTTCATTTTATCTCATTAAAATTTAATTTAATTTCATATCAATAAAAAAAAACTACTGAGGACTTGGCTGTATGGGCATAGTTCCCTTTGCCTACCAGAATGGGTGAAGAAAAAATGGCGCCACTTTCCAGAATGTATATGTGAATTATCACTTTTATAATAAATAAATGATTGGTTAGTCGAGTTTATTGTGTTTTTATTATTTTATTAAATTGATTCATTATTTCGCAAATGTATTAAAAATAGTCGTTCAGTACACGTGCGGAACCGTCATTGCAACTCGTTCCGCCTGTCAACCTTCGCCTTCGGCTGTGCCTCGGCTCGGGTAGACATTTGTCGGAACTCGTTGCAATGACAACCTTTCCACACTTGTAATGAAATATGTCCCGCACGAGTGCGGGAAAGGTAAAAAAAAGCACGAGTGTGTAATAGCCCAAATCCCGAACGCTATACGTCCCTGCAATACGCCACTTTTTGAGCAACTGTATTAAAAACACACTATCGACATTTTATCCTAGGTTCCTGCTAGACCGCAGCGACGAGGTGGCGCGCCAGTTGTCGTGCGGCGGCGACGCGCGTCTGCTGATTCGAGCGCGCCGCATGCTGCTGCTGGCCGCCGCCGAGCTGTACTCGCGAGTGCCACACGATGGGTGAGGAATTACAGGGAAAGCAATGTGGAAACTGAGGAAATAGAGGGTCATGACAGTGAAAGAATTTTTGAAATCGGTTCAGTAGTTCTAGAGATAAGCGCGTTTAAACATACCGACAAACTGTTCGGTTGTATAATATGAGACTTTGTAAAATAAGTCTTTTTTTGGGTAGTTAGGTAGGTTTAAATGTAAATACTTGGCAAAAGGTCGTTTTATCCCAATGAGTGTCTTTATCAGAATCACTTTAACTAAGTGAAACATAAGGGCGCCGAATCTAGAAAGAAGCGTATATAGAAAGCCCTCATATTAACTGAATTTAATTAATCTTTGCTAAAAGGAGAATGGGCAAAAATTTATGCAACCTGGGACCTTATTTTTTTTTCATTAGTTATAAAATGTCACATAACTCAAAACGGACAAAAAAAAGACCGATCCAACGACATACATCTTAATGCTGGTGAAACGGGTGGTCCCAATTTGCCCATTGTCCTTTTAGTAGAGCCTATTTGTCAGTATATAGTATGTAATACGTCGCCATTGGTGGGCAGCGCTAGCGGCGGCGTGGCGGAGGCGGGCGCTGCGCACGCGGCGCGCTGCCTGGCGCACACGGACGCCATCGCCACGCTCGTGCGGCACCAGGCGCACCACCTCATGCCGAGGAACGTGCCGCATCCCAGTCAGTATACCGGTTTATAGTGGGTCTGATGTTGTAGCTTTTACACGGCGTCCCAAGACTACGGTACACCAAGGGAAAGTACCTCAAATATCGTAGATCGAATCCACTTAAATATGAAAAAAAAGACACCCGTATTTTTATGATGCCAATCGAAAGAATATACAAAAAGTTATAATTTTTCTTAAGTAACATAGTATCTTAAAAGAAAGGAACAACGTGAAGTCAATCATTTTAATCAAATTAAAAAATACGTGAAACTTTCGAAGTAAATAAAGTGTTCTTTAAGCAAAATATCCTATCTACGATATTTAAGGTACCTTCCCTTGATGTACCGTAATCTTGGGACGCCCTGTATATAGTAGACTAGTTGAATACACTTCTTTGGTAATTTCTTCAATGTTGCAGCTAATATATACAGCAGCCTGTGCAGTATACCCCTTTACAGAACTTTATTTAATGTGTCAAGAAACTAAAACTGTTTTTTTGTCTTTTAAACTTAACTAGTTTTGTATCAAAAACAGTTGATTGCTTTAGGAGTTAGCAGCTACACATGCTACAGAAGCTAAAAATAAATGCATTTAGGAATCTTGTAAACACACATGCATATTGCAGAATTTTGTATATTCTAGAACGTCAACACAACTTTTTAAATTAATCTGATCACACATAAAGAATAAAGGAAATAACGCTCTAAATAAGCCTCCTCAAACCATCCCATCATAACGTGTTTTTAAATTTTCAGGTCAAATCGTCCGCTCGCTTCTCGAAGCCGAGAAATGGGAGCTAGCCCTCGAGATCGCCACCAAATCCGGAATACCGCGAGTCAGCGTCCTCGCCGCTTGGGGCAAGGCTTGTCTCAAAGCTGGCTGCTTCAAACAAGCTCGCGAGAAGTTCGCTCTCTGCTTCAAGAACTCTGTCAACACCTACACAGACGCCGGAGAAGAATGCGAATACGGGAAGGAAGCTTCTGAGGGTTACGTTCATAGGAGGGTGCAAAGTGTTAGGAGTTCGGAAAGGACGACTTCGGTGTGTAGTAACCAGTCGGATGGCAGGCCGAGAAGCAATCCGCCGTTGTTGAACGAAATTGTGTGTTTGTTGGAGGATATTAATTATCCGGTGAAACAGACGCTGCTGGCTAAAGCTGAGTCTATGAAGGTGAGGTTTTAGTCTTAAATAGCTTGGACTTTTCTTTGTAGTTCTTTGTGGTGTTTGATACCTTAAAATACTAATGAACGACGGCTCTCTCGCGCCTGTTTTTAGTAAACTTTCAAAAGTAAACATTCAATGAACATATAGGTGTTTAATGTGCTCGGCATTTCAAACAAGGATGCATGGTTAAAAAATGTGTAAGCCAATGTAAACTTCTATTTTAATATTAGGACCTATTTCGATTGTAGCAGACAAGTCTTATAAAATAATGTTCTATTCCAGAGTTCGAACGAGAAACTCTCAATAATGAACTCAGGCAAGAAGCGCATCCCGCTAGCCGAGCCCGCATTGAACATAATGCACACACTTGCCAGCGTCAAAAACATCAAACAAGGCGATTACAAGGACTTCCAGACCGGCCCCGTGCCACAGAAGAAGTCCCTCGCCCAAGGACTATTCCGTATGAACAACAATCAAGAACCTAAAATCGACTATTCCCAAACTCGTCTCGACCCATTCTTCTACAAAGAATGCGTTTATTATCTCAGCAACTACGGATCCCATTCGGCGAATATAGCCTTCTATATAAAGCACAGCAATTTGAATGAGGTTGTTAAGTATTGTTATGACAATATGGTGGATAAGGAAACGTTCACCGAAGCGGTATATATGGACTGTTTGAAGAAGGATAAAGTTAATGAGTTGCTGAAGGCGATGGGAGATATGGACGCCACGCTGGATATGTGGGCGGTAAGATGAATACTTATTTTTATTGGACTCGAGTTTGGTTTAAAAGTTATACATGACAGAAAAAAACAGCATGTCTAAACTCGATTTTTCGAAAGTCGCTTAAAAGCGGTAATCAGTTAAATAACTCGTCTCGTCTTTCAAAAATAGAGAGCAGCGAATTAGATTTATATTTTTTCAACACACTTGCTCAGAAAGTGAGCCTTTAAACACCGTTTTGAGGGCCATAAACCGACCTATTACACACGATCCCTACAAAGTTAAGGCGGTGCCTTACTGCAAATAATATGCTAGTAAACAGAGCAATTTTCAATTTGATAGGATAATACAGTTTTTTTTTGTAACAACAAAGAGGTTTTATGCCACTGAAAATAATTTTTCTACACAGCGACAAATGCAATGTAAACAAAATATAATGAATTCGGGAAATGACGCGCAACTTTTTTTTGCACACGCCGATCAGCCGTCGTACAGCGTCTTTCAAAATATACTTTGAAAAAGTTATTTATTGATGATTTAGTTTCAATTAAGTGAGACATGTACTTTCTTACACTAAGAACAGCAATCGCCTGGATTTTTAGTTTGGTTTAAAGAGCGTTTTCAGAACTACCGGCTCTACCAGAAATCGCTGCCTACGATCCGACTACTTTATTTCGTTGTATCTATTCACTTGGTGCAATAAAGAATGCATCCATCCATCGGCAGGAGTACATCCTGCACGTGTGCCGCGGTCTGGAGGCGCGGCGGCGGCTGGACGCGCTGTACGCGCTGCAGTGCCTGTCGCACCAGCACGCGCGGGCCTCCGCCACCTGCGCGCTGCTGTACTCCAGGTAGGTACAGTAATGCTGGTCACAACATGAAGGATCTTGATATACCTCTATATAACTAACTTGTCACGCTGTACGCGCTGCAGTGCCTGTCGCACCAGCACGCGCGGGCCTCCGCCACCTGCGCGCTGCTGTACTCCAGGTAGGTACAGTAATGCTGGTCACAACATGAAGGATCTTGATATACCTCTATATAACTAACTTGTCACGCTGTACGCGCTGCAGTGCCTGTCGCACCAGCACGCGCGGGCCTCCGCCACCTGCGCGCTGCTGTACTCCAGGTAGGTACAGTAATGCTGGTCACAACATGAAGGATCTTGATATACCTCTATATAACTAACTTGTCACGCTGTACGCGCTGCAGTGCCTGTCGCACCAGCACGCGCGGGCCTCCGCCACCTGCGCGCTGCTGTACTCCAGGTAGGTACAGTAATGCTGGTCACAACATGAAGGATCTTGATATACCTCTATATAACTAACTTGTCACGCTGTACGCGCTGCAGTGCCTGTCGCACCAGCACGCGCGGGCCTCCGCCACCTGCGCGCTGCTGTACTCCAGGTAGGTACAGTAATGCTGGTCACAACATGAAGGATCTTGATATACCTCTATATAACTAACTTGTCACGCTGTACGCGCTGCAGTGCCTGTCGCACCAGCACGCGCGGGCCTCCGCCACCTGCGCGCTGCTGTACTCCAGGTAGGTACAGTAATGCTGGTCACAACATGAAGGATCTTGATATACCTCTATATAACTAACTTGTCACGCTGTACGCGCTGCAGTGCCTGTCGCACCAGCACGCGCGGGCCTCCGCCACCTGCGCGCTGCTGTACTCCAGGTAGGTACAGTAATGCTGGTCACAACATGAAGGATCTTGATATACCTCTATATAACTAACTTGTCACGCTGTACGCGCTGCAGTGCCTGTCGCACCAGCACGCGCGGGCCTCCGCCACCTGCGCGCTGCTGTACTCCAGGTAGGTACAGTAATGCTGGTCATAACATGAAGGATCTTGATATACCTCTATATAACTAACTTGTCACGCTGTACGCGCTGCAGTGCCTGTCGCACCAGCACGCGCGGGCCTCCGCCACCTGCGCGCTGCTGTACTCCAGGTAGGTACAGTAATGCTGGTCACAACATGAAGGATCTTGATATACCTCTATATAACTAACTTGTCACGCTGTACGCGCTGCAGTGCCTGTCGCACCAGCACGCGCGGGCCTCCGCCACCTGCGCGCTGCTGTACTCCAGGTAGGTACAGTAATGCTGGTCACAACATGAAGGATCTTGATATACCTCTATATAACTAACTTGTCACGCTGTACGCGCTGCAGTGCCTGTCGCACCAGCACGCGCGGGCCTCCGCCACCTGCGCGCTGCTGTACTCCAGGTAGGTACAGTAATGCTGGTCATAACATGAAGGATCTTGATATACCTCTATATAACTAACTTGTCACGCTGTACGCGCTGCAGTGCCTGTCGCACCAGCACGCGCGGGCCTCCGCCACCTGCGCGCTGCTGTACTCCAGGTAGGTACAGTAATGCTGGTCACAACATGAAGGATCTTGATATACCTCTATATAACTAACTTGTCACGCTGTACGCGCTGCAGTGCCTGTCGCACCAGCACGCGCGGGCCTCCGCCACCTGCGCGCTGCTGTACTCCAGGTAGGTACAGTAATGCTGGTCACAACATGAAGGATCTTGATATACCTCTATATAACTAACTTGTCACGCTGTACGCGCTGCAGTGCCTGTCGCACCAGCACGCGCGGGCCTCCGCCACCTGCGCGCTGCTGTACTCCAGGTAGGTACAGTAATGCTGGTCACAACATGAAGGATCTTGATATACCTCTATATAACTAACTTGTCACGCTGTACGCGCTGCAGTGCCTGTCGCACCAGCACGCGCGGGCCTCCGCCACCTGCGCGCTGCTGTACTCCAGGTAGGTACAGTAATGCTGGTCATAACATGAAGGATCTTGATATACCTCTATATAACTAACTTGTCACGCTGTACGCGCTGCAGTGCCTGTCGCACCAGCACGCGCGGGCCTCCGCCACCTGCGCGCTGCTGTACTCCAGGTAGGTACAGTAATGCTGGTCACAACATGAAGGATCTTGATATACCTCTATATAACTAACTTGTCACGCTGTACGCGCTGCAGTGCCTGTCGCACCAGCACGCGCGGGCCTCCGCCACCTGCGCGCTGCTGTACTCCAGGTAGGTACAGTAATGCTGGTCACAACATGAAGGATCTTGATATACCTCTATATAACTAACTTGTCACGCTGTACGCGCTGCAGTGCCTGTCGCACCAGCACGCGCGGGCCTCCGCCACCTGCGCGCTGCTGTACTCCAGGTAGGTACAGTAATGCTGGTCACAACATGAAGGATCTTGATATACCTCTATATAACTAACTTGTCACGCTGTACGCGCTGCAGTGCCTGTCGCACCAGCACGCGCGGGCCTCCGCCACCTGCGCGCTGCTGTACTCCAGGTAGGTACAGTAATGCTGGTCACAACATGAAGGATCTTGATATACCTCTATATAACTAACTTGTCACGCTGTACGCGCTGCAGTGCCTGTCGCACCAGCACGCGCGGGCCTCCGCCACCTGCGCGCTGCTGTACTCCAGGTAGGTACAGTAATGCTGGTCACAACATGAAGGATCTTGATATACCTCTATATAACTAACTTGTCACGCTGTACGCGCTGCAGTGCCTGTCGCACCAGCACGCGCGGGCCTCCGCCACCTGCGCGCTGCTGTACTCCAGGTAGGTACAGTAATGCTGGTCACAACATGAAGGATCTTGATATACCTCTATATAACTAACTTGTCACGCTGTACGCGCTGCAGTGCCTGTCGCACCAGCACGCGCGGGCCTCCGCCACCTGCGCGCTGCTGTACTCCAGGTAGGTACAGTAATGCTGGTCACAACATGAAGGATCTTGATATACCTCTATATAACTAACTTGTCACGCTGTACGCGCTGCAGTGCCTGTCGCACCAGCACGCGCGGGCCTCCGCCACCTGCGCGCTGCTGTACTCCAGGTAGGTACAGTAATGCTGGTCACAACATGAAGGATCTTGATATACCTCTATATAACTAACTTGTCACGCTGTACGCGCTGCAGTGCCTGTCGCACCAGCACGCGCGGGCCTCCGCCACCTGCGCGCTGCTGTACTCCAGGTAGGTACAGTAATGCTGGTCACAACATGAAGGATCTTGATATACCTCTATATAACTAACTTGTCACGCTGTACGCGCTGCAGTGCCTGTCGCACCAGCACGCGCGGGCCTCCGCCACCTGCGCGCTGCTGTACTCCAGGTAAACAGTTCTTTATGATATACGAGCGACCCGCCCACGCTTCGCAATGGTGTAATTTTGCCTGACTTGCTCACAAAACATTGATTTTTTGCTAACTTAAAAAAAAAAATCCGATTGTTCTTGATTTACAAATTTAAATGAAAAAAATACCTAAAAGATGGTGAAAACCGCATTAAAATCCCTCAACTGGTTTAGGAGGAGTTAGCAGCCAAACATACAAACAGATAAAATTAGCGACTTAGATTTATACTATGTAATGAGGTAGCAAACGAGCATGCGGGTCACCGGGCTTCTGCCACCTGCGCGCTGCTGTACTCCAGGTAAACTATACTAATAATAGAGAGGGGTGGTTCGTGGGATGCATCACTGGATTCAAGGTAAACTATAATACTGCGGGGTGATTCGAGGTAGATATTTCAAATGTGTTTTTGAAAGTTAAATGTCCTTTTAATCATAAATGAAATGACGTCGCTAAATTTCGCTGAAGTTGGTTAACTGCTTATAAATCATGAAGGAGAAATACAGCTAACCACTGTGGAGAATGTTGTATGTTATTGTTATGATGTAATAATAAAAGCATTCCAGTCTCAAAAATTTAGTGTTAAAGAAATAGCCGATACTTGTATACAAAGCTTTGAAATCCATAATTCCGACATGCAATACAAAAAGAATAACCTCAGTCAACTGATTTTAAAGCAGACTCAACCTTATACTTAAAAAAATCGAAAAAAAGGGTTTACAAATAATCTCAATCAAAAACCAATACGACCCCTAGATGTTAAATCAATCGCAGATAAAATTTATTATTCAATCAATAATTTAATAAATGTAAGTATAAAAAATCGGCCTATACATAAAAACCAAGGTAAAAAATCTGTTTGCAATAACTATCGCCCCATACATATACTTTCCATAAAAAACAAAATTATTCAAAAAGTAATTTGCGAACAAATGAAAACTTTTTACCAAAGCACCAAGTTTTTATCCGATTGAGAGCCAATTTGGTTTAATGTCTGTTTGATTTCGGCTCGTGTCTGAGTTTAACTTAAATCTTCAGTCCGTTTTGTGGTTTCTATAATACAAGCTTTCTAGCGCCTCCCAGTTTTTTAAATTATTATTATTAATTTTATTTTAACGAGAGTTCTTCTAAGTGTAGTATTACTTCCAGGCCTATCCTGAACCAGCCCAAGCCGTTCGCCGTGCAGCAGTTCCGGCAGAGCCACCTGGCGGCCGCGCTGCACCACCTGGACCAGTGCGTGCCCGCCGCTAGCAGTATGGACACATTTATTAATAATCCTTGTTTATTTATAGTAAACTAGTGGCCGCCCGCGACTCCGTTCGCGTAGAAGTCAGTTTCCCGTGGGAATGAGAAGTTTTCCCGCGGTAAAAAGTACCCTATGTCCTTTCCCAAGTTCAGTTCTTTCTTCATACCAAATTTCATCAAAATCGGTTCAGTGGTTTAGGCGTGAAAGCGTAACAGACTGACAGACAGGCTGACAGACAGACAGAGTTACTTTCGCATTTATAATATTAGTAAGGAAGTAAGGATAATAGGGATGAGAAAATGTGTATTTTCGTCTATATGTTCCGTTTTGACGTGATAACGGATAAACCGATTTTAATAAATTTTGGATTTAGTTTAACACTCTGAAAAAAAGTTAAAAATAAAGTTAAGGTTCTTTGTCTGGTAACAAACGTTTTGATGTACGGTATATTTAAAACAGTCACTTTTACAGTTGTAACTTAAAGCACACTATCTATTAAACAATCTAGATTATTAAACTAGTCTATTTGTCCCATATTAAATAAGTCATTTTGATAGGAAATATTTACTACTTTTGTCAAAATCGAAACTTGAAAGCATTTCGTATCTTTTTTCATCCCCACGCATAGATGTGTTTAGTGTCTGTAATCGAATATAATTAAGCTTACATTTTGATCTATAATTTTTTTTATAACCCGCAGAAGTAAGTGACACAAAGTCCCTCCAACTGAACCTAGACAAGACGACCATAGACAATCTAATGAAGACTGTCACCCGTCAAATGGAACTCGGAGATTATCTCGCGGCCGCCGAAGCCAGCGGTCGATTACAAAAGAAGGTGCTAAACGAAATTATACCTTTACAAGATGGTAATAAGAGAGATAATGCCAATGACTTCAGGCCACTGACGCTGTTCGGGTCTAACACGGATAAGTTAAAGTTGGTAGCGGTCGTGTTGGCGACGGGGCCGAGTGTTGAGAGCGGGTTCGAGCTGGCTTTCAAGTGAGTTGTTAATTTTGCTTATTTTGACATACATTCACTGTCAAATTCCTACTAGTATTATAAATGTGAAAGTTTGTGAGTATGTGAGGATGTATGGATGTTTGTTACTCTTTCACGTAAAAACTATTGGACGGATTTGGATGAAACTTTGCAGTAATATAGGTTATACATCAGAATAACACGTAAGGTACTTTTTACCGTGGGAAAACTTCTCATTCCCACGGGAAACCGACTTCCACGCGAACGGAGTCGCAGGCGGCCACTAGTCCTACATAATACTAATTATATATTTTTTCACATAATCCAGGATAATAACAGAGCACAAGTTAGACTCGATGCACGTCTATACGCACGTGGCCAAATACTTGGTGAATACAGACCGGTTTATGGAGGTGAAGACGCTCGCTAACTGTATACGGAACTCTAAGGAAACTGCTGCCAAGTAAGTTTGTATAATTGGGATATCCTACTAATATTATAAACATGAAAGTTTGTGAGTATGTATGGCTGTTTGTTACTCTTTCTCGTAAAAACTACTAGACGGATTTTGATGAAACTTTACAGTAATATACGTTATACATCAGAATAATATATAGGGTACTTTTTACAACGGGAAAACTTTTAATTCCCACGGGAAACCTACTTCCACGCGAACGGAGTCGTGGGCGGCCACTAGTAATAATATTATGTATATTTTAATTTTTTGTAACATTATTTAACTTAGGTTCTAGTTTTTTCAAGCTATAAGTTGCAATGTATGTCAGAACTTACGACTGAATTTTAAAATAGTGACCCTGAACCGATTATAATGAAATTTTATCATTCTAAATCCAATATATTGTACTGTCCAAACTGGCGGAATTCATTTATATCGAATCATTTAATATTTTGCAAAGAATATCTACATAAGATAGGCTGTAATTAAAATAAAACTTTTTTTAATCTGTATCTTCCTGTATCTAAAAATCACGTACATTTTCAGTCTGATGAGCGACCAAGTGCTAGAATCCGGTGTGTCCGCCGTGGTAGCTCGCTGCGAGGCTCGCGGACAACTCTACGACGAACAAGCAGAAATACTTATTGCTGATATACTCTTTGTTACTGTCAAGGTTCGTATTATGTCTGGACAGGCTATTTCTTTAGATTATATCTTATTGTAACCATTTGTGTCTTATTGTAACTATTAACTACTCTGTAAGCATCTAGACCAAGATATGACACAAGAATTAGTAGTTGTATTTACTTACTTCAATTTAACCGTCTTGTGACCTTATATATTTGGTGATGGACAAAAGAGTGCCGAGTTTTTTTCCGCCAGCTTTTTTCTCTCGGCCTACTGATGATAAAGTGATGATCGATATTTTGACTTTCATCGAATGTAATTAAGTTACTAAATGATGAAATAAATGTTTTTTTTTATAATGGTTGGTATAGAATACTTAGACAAGAAGGTATATTGTAGTATCATGCCAACTCATATGTTTGAAATTATGGGTAATGTGTATACTTAAATGCGAGATTAACAAGTATGGATTAGCTTTATAAGCACTACTTTTTATTCTTATGTTTTTAATTTGATGACAAATAATCAACTCAAAATCTGTTTACTGTCTACATTATATTAAGGGTTAAGCCAAACGAGCGTAATTTTATGAGTTGTGAGTGGCGTATTTTCGGTCACTTATTTTACGTTCAACTAAATTTTCAACTCATTTTGCGTCGTCGTGTGGTACAAACTGCACTTTGTATGAAACCGAATGCAGCAGAAATTACGCGTCAGAAGTTTCGCGACTCACAACTCATAAAATTACGCTCGTTTGGCTTGACCCTAACTCATAAACTTTTCAAAGTACCTTAATATTCTTACCAAAAATTATCTACCAGCTCTCCTACTATACAATGCTAACTATTTATATTGTTTCTCCGCTAGATCTCATGCTACCTGATATGCCACAACGTTAGCAACGCCTACATCCTGGCGGCGCGACACGATCGAACCAACGACCTGCGGCGAATACTCCACGAAGCGGAACGACTCGGCAACGAACAAGTTCGAAACGCTTGCGTCAAGCGATTGACTTCCAAAAATGTTCTCTGACGCTGAAACAATAAGGAACAAAGTGGCTTCTTTCTTCCACAAGAGTATAAGATACTCAAGGCATCCCTAAGCATGCATGACAATATTTCAAAATTGGAATAGCTAAATGTTGTATGTATCTCAGGGTTTAAAGTGACTTTTTATTGCAGTTTTTATAGTTTTACGTTTTACATATCCGTTATTGAAGTAATTAACATAAGTTGTAAAAAAGATTTATTTTGTTACTGACCTGTAAGTGGATATTAGTCATGTTTAACTTTGTCTTTTGTTTTTAAGTTTAATAAAATGGTTCCAATGTGTTTGCAAAACTATTGTATATAACCAAAAATTTTTAATTTGCATGAAGTATAAATCATTGGATACTCAAATTATTTGTACAGAAAAATATTTTATGCAAAGATGTATTCTAAATCATTTAGTGGTCTCATTTATGTGATAATGAAAAAACTATTGTTAATCAAAAATTAGTTATTCAGATGTTTATATTTCTTTTATATAATGATACTTTAAAATTATGTAATCCAATAAAGATTTTAAAACTACTGTAAGTATTTTGCTTCTTATAGTAATAATATAAGAGATTATAAAAATGAAAATCTAAAATATAATATAGCATTTTAATGTGGAAAACTTATAACTTATATAAAAATCCGGTGTAATGGTCATGTGGTCAATGACTAAACCTGCACTAGCTTTGGCAGGCAAGTCCAACTCTTACGATCCCTCCATGGGAGAAGAGCAACCTTCAATGGACCTCGACCTACGGGCTAGGGCAACACTGCTCACTCAAAAGTTCATATTCATTTCATGCCAATAGCACAATACATACAAAGCAGTGTTTATCAGTCTTGACACATTGTCTTCGTAAAATTGGTTATTGTGTAGCTAATGCCTTCTTTTTCGGCTTTTTCAACCGTTTGAGCCCATTCACACTCATTTTTAATAGATTGGAGTATGCAGTTGTAAATTTTTCTACATCTTGTTGTTCAATAACTGATGAAATTTTCTTGCTTTTTGATTGAGCCCTAATTAAACACTTGTATTCTGGATCTTTGACAGCTGGAGTGCCATTTCTAGGATGAGGTTTCGTTCGGCCATCGTCTAAAAAAGTAAAAAAGGTTATATTGGCTTGAAGTTTGAAAACAATTAAGAGAATGGTAATCGTACTTACATCGCTTCATAGTCATAGTGACGGAGCCAGCACTGCGTGCTTTTTGGAACAGCTTTGTTAGCTCTGCTAAGAACTGGAAAGCAAATTAGGTTGGTAAATGCTAAACAGGAGACGAGAGAAGTCAAAATATTCTAAGAACACAAGTATTGCACTTACCTCATCGTTACTAAGTAAGACCATTTTAATTGATGTCTTGTATTATTTCTTCATTTATAAAACCTAATCTTTAACTAACACATTTATTCAATGGAAATATTGTAAAATTTTAAACACGATTTTTGCAAACGACATCAACTTCCACACACATGCAATGCGACGTTTTTGGCATTGACATTTGTTGTAATGACAGATGTGGTGTGACGTTGCCGAATAGTGACAGTAAAATTATAAGTTCATAAATTAAAATATGTAAGATAATTCAACTTAAAAAGAACACTTAATTAAAATTATTAATTGAGAAGATTTTAAGAATGATCGATTTAAATTAGCTTTTTTACGAGAGGGTAATCATTTATTATAACAGACGCATAAAACTAAGGCATTGATTAGAGTACGAGTACAGAGTAGATAGCAAATAAAGCACGTTAATTTATCACGGTCACAAACACAACTATATTTGCCTAACTCGTTGCGCTTGTTACTGATAGACGACTGATAATAAAAAGTAAGAGTTAACAAACAAACATCACTTGGTGGTAGTGATTAAAACAAAAAGATGTCAAATTTTCTAAATGGTGAGCAATTAACAGTACATATTTTAACTACAGAGTTAATTTAACATCGTAACAGTGGATGATGTAGGCATATATATATATATGTTTTCGTCTTCTATCACGAAATATTCACTATTGCCTAATCCTAACTTAAAGTTGTAGGTAATATACAAATAGTTCTAAAATTTTATTTTAGGTCATTGCATTGTTTATCAAAACTAACCTACTTACTAACCGGAACTAAACTTTATTGTTAGTGTATAGGTAAGTACGTAGTTTAATAAAGTATGATGCTATTTTATTAAAGAAACGTAAAAACAAGAGGTAGGAGCGAAAAAAGATGAGTAAAGAAATTGTATATTAATAATTAATATAAATGATAATTTTAACATAAAAGTTAAAGTTAGCTATCACATATTTTGTTTGTTCATATTGCAAGCGCCACTAAAGAGGATACCTTACTTGTATTGGGACGCCTTCTACTCAGGTGTCACCTTACTTGGCGGTACTTTCTTACCTACCCTACTACACGTAGAATGTTAAGGAACGTCACGTAACGAGTATATTTACCTACCGACTTAAGTTGTTTATTATTTCTTGTTTAATGTCTTTAAGAACTTATTTTTAATATTATCTAACTACTTTTTATAATTTTATTACGTTTACCTCAGCTTAAATTCGAAATGCGCTATCGTGCGCTTACACCATTATATTATTAGTAAGGTAATTCAAAAAACAAAACCTAACAATGAACATCAACTTTTTGTTTTAATATCTAGGCTTTTTATTCAGCTACATACCTATGACACGATATTTCAATATAACAATGATTTTCCAGCACCCAACATAACTGCTGCAGCAGTGACAGTAGGAGCACTCGGCAGTGCCTACTACGCGTATCAGCTATACAAAGAGAGTAGGCCAATAAAATTACCAGAAGAATGGCGCCAAATAGGCACAGTGACAGATATGTACGTCTACCCGATCAAGTCCTGCGCACCGGTGGTGATGAATACGGCTGAGTGTACAATACTAGGTTTAAGGGATGGATGGCTACGAGACAGGTAGGTATTTCTTTTTCTTTTAATTGACGTATTACACGACCTTACTTAAGGGAACGTCAATTTATTAATTGTGGCGGAAGTAGAGCTTTAATTGACCAATTTAAAAAAAAAAATGGGAAAAACTTAACGCTCAAGCGACCCGTGTATGTAACTAATTTGACGCTTTCTTACTATATGATTCTTGGGTATTTTTCAGGTTTTATTGTCTTTTATCAATGCCTATATTACAGGGTTCTGATGGTAATCGATGAGAAGAATAATTTCATAACTGCGAGAGCCTACCCTGAGTTGCTGTTGGTGCATCCGTCAGTTAAAGGATCCGTCCTCACACTAAAACACGTTGATATGGAGGACCTTAATGTTAATTTAGCTGAGGTAACAACTGATTAAAGCAAAATTAAAGTAATAAACATAGCTGAACTGATGATATTGTGTCCAGTTGACATAAACATAATTTGTGGTGACCTCTGTGGCGCAGTGGTGGGCAAATATATCGGGCTGTTAGCCGAAGGTCCCATGTTCCGCATGTTTGGTTACCGAATCGGAAAATTTTAGTTCAAGTGGTTTTACAAAAGTTGGCCCGTGTCACCGTGTCTTTCATCTTTCTTTTTTAAATTTCAAATGTACCTAACTTCTGAGGGAACTTTTATTACAAGTTTCTGATTAGGTATTTTTCATACTTAACACTGATTCTTTTGTTTTGTAGATTGTGGCTATAAACTCGACAAAACAAGCCCGTGTCTGGGGCTGCCCTGTCAACGTGTTTGACTGCGGATACGATGCCTGTGAATGGTTTTCAAGGTATGAAACTTGAAAAATTATTTCTTTCGTACCTACGTAACTAAAATGGAACGTGGACTTATGAACTGTGTATCTATTTAACCATACAAGACTAGCTCTCGTATTCTCGTATTCATAATCAGACTTAAAACTTCAAATATGTTGTGTTTCTGTAAGTTACTGAGACAAGACATGTTTCAGCTTATCTAGGTTTACAGCGCGATTAATGAAAAAGTTTGGCTTTCTACTAAGTTACAGGGTGACAGTTACAAAAAAAACCTGCATTTAATTAATGTTAAGTAGAAGGTATTGTGCTTTATACGTTACTGTCTATAAATTTAACTTCTACTAAGTTATCAACTAAAATTGCACTATTGACCTCTGAAGATAACCAATGGCTCAAATATTTTGTTTATTATTGCTTTTATCTACCATTCAATATTTTTACTTATGTAATTTATTTATTTTCAGGCACTTGGCTAGATCGCCCAGTAAATTCCGTCTGGCCTACTACGCGTCTCAGGAACCTCGAGCGTTCAAAGCTAACAAAGTTTTCCCAAGATGGTTAAAAACAGACACGGTAAAATGACTATTGTATTAAAGCATGGAATAACTGCTGGTTATGTCTAAATTAAACAGAATTATATAAAAGAATAACAAACTTTTAAAACAAGCATTATCAACGTGATAATTAACGTACACATAAGTAGGTGTCTACTTTTATTTGTTTGGAACAGTTTGCATATTCAGTCGATGTGATTGATAGGCTAAAAAAGTTGTTGGACTTGGACATTCATAAAAGCTTTTTCTGCATTAAGTTTGCTGAGTAAGGTCACCTCTTGCAGGCGGCTTCCTTTCATCAATCCCAATAACATTTGTTCTACGACTTTTTGCAAAACTTGATAATTAACACAAAAACAAAAAAAAACAAAAACAAATTTGCACGCTCTGTTATTTATAACTCTGTATTTTGTAAGAAGTTCCTAAACCGGTCACCCCCCCGTCGCCCGTGCACCTTCCACGCCAGTTGCGTGCGCGTAGAGTTTTGTACCGTTCAGAGGCATCTAATAAATTTGTATGGAAAAACTTATTTAAAAAAATGTATTTATTTTAATTATTCGTTGGTTAAATGTTGTTGGGATCTATGTAGAAAAGCTGCCTACAAGAGGTGATGCGCTAATTAGAAATAAACTGTATAAATTAAGTTGTTGTAAATTCAATCTCACATTGTTATTGTTATGTATTTAGCAGCGCAGTCGAACAAAGAATAAGTTGCTGCACTGAAGTCAAAAGCCTTACAATTTAGTTAAAGTTAACTTATGTAATATTTTTATTTGCTTACTATTATTCCAGGGTGCATTCGCCGATGAAATGTCCTTCAACATAATCAACCAGGCTTCTGTGGACGATTTGCAAAAGCGTGTTGGCAACATTCCGATATCGCATCGCAACTTCCGCCCAAGTTTCGTGGTAGAGGGGCCAGCAGCCTACGAAGAGGATAACTGGAAGTTCATTAAAATTGGAGATAACGTGTTCGAAGTGGTCAAACCTTGCACGCGGTGTGTGCTGACTACTATAGACCCGGAGACTGGGGTCAGGAACAGCGGTTCAGAACCTCTGACCACTTTGAAGACGTAAGTGACTGCTTCCTTACTTTGATTTTCCTGCTTATTTTAACGAATAAGATGCTGGGAAAAAACGTTAGTTACGTAAGTTAGTCCACTCTCGGGTAAGATCATCTAAGGGATCTTATAAGGGTTACGGAACGCGCTGAATGCTAGCTAGCAAACTCAAACTGCTCCCTCGAATATCTTTTTTCACGGAAGCTAGTTTTGTTAGTCTAAATCGAAAGCATAGCAGTGTGTGCACACGTTGGCTTATTTATTTGACTGATTTTAATAAGTTATTTTATTTATATGTTCAGGTATCGCCAGATTGAAGAGCCTGAACAGCGCACAGAGTGGTATTTGATGCTAAAAGTTGGCCAAAATTATTTAATACGCCGAAGCAATTTTAAACTATGTTTTATGTAAGTTTTAGCTAGGGAAAGGTAAAAAAAAACATACGTAATATATATAAGAGCATTTATTCGTCATTTACATCATAATTTTCGTCATCGTCTATAAGACTTATATTAAAAATATCACTTTCTAATAACAAACCTAAAACATCTGCCGAAAGTGGGTTATTTTGTTTATTCTTCCTCTTTCTCATACCTGTCAGAACAGGATCAGAGGTTAAGAGAAGCCTGTTAAAAACATCTGCATTGCAGGCTACCCTAGAAAATTTTCGAGCGTAGTTGAGCCGGAACATTCTTATATGTTTGTTGCGGGCTTCTGCCGCTTCTTCGGATAGTTGCCCAATAGGAAGTATTGCTTCCCTTATTACTTCAGCTCCATGACGTAAAACTTTATGTAAGGTCGGAGACATTGGGTAAAAGTTATACAAAGAAACGTATAACTTGGCCGTTTCTTGGCAATAGTTTTCAAATGCCTCTGTGTTTATTTTAAAACCACAGCACAATGTGTCCAAGATTATTTTTAATCTGTAAATTAAATTAATATCTATTCCCGTAATGGCCGCCGATATTTCATAATTCTCAAAAAATCGTCTACTTGTGTTTCCGTCATTTGTATTTCCAAAGTTGGCTTTTGGTATATCCACCAAAAGACCGAGTTTTTCTCGGAATTTGTCCTGGATTTCTTTTTTTTTATTCTGTACCTCTTGTTTTTCCTCGGCAGTAAGGCGCACGTTCCTTTGTGTGTTCCTAAGGCCTTTGTGTTACGAGCAGCCGACCATTTTTGTTTAAACTGATGTTTGATGATGGAAAGTTTTTGCTTTACTTCAGCAATACATGGGTCATTTTCTGCATATTGCTTGAGCAACTCCTTCTCCATAGATTGCAACTTTTCATTAAAAGTTGAGGTACTTGAGCTTTCCATTATATTAAATAACTCATTGCGAGTCAAAACTCTCATTCCAGAAGAGCCTATAAGAAAAATAGACAAAATATTAGTAAAAATTAATTTAATCAGTACGGAAAAAAATCACGAAAAATGGAGGGGTGCTTTGGGGTGGCGGTATTTCACTTAGTTACAATCTAAAAGGTCTATTCTATAACTAACTATTATAATTTTGGCTTAGAAATGATAAGAAATAAATTAAAAATGCCTTTGTTCTGATAAAATATGTTTTTTTAAAGCAGTTTCTAAGTACTTATTTCTTAAGTATATAAATAAAGAATGGCTATATATCAGTTGCTTAAAATAAGTTTCAAAGAAAGTACATACCTGGCTGTGCACAATCCATGTTGAAAACCACCACAAAATGGTTAAAACACAAGATGACAAATATTTGGAAAACCAAAAAATCTGAGCGCATCGAACAATCACACGTACACTGTTGGCGAACGGTAACTTCCGACTGAGCTAACAGAGCGCAGGGAGACGCTAGCGCTTTGTAATCTTTTCTATTGTTTGGAGCGGTTATCCTAGTTTTCAGAAACAATCAATTCGAGGAATTAGGATTAATTAAAAAATAATCGATTTTGGCCAACTTTTAGCATCAAATACCACTCTGTGCAGCGTCGCGCGGCCGGCAACTCTCCTCGCATGGGAATACAGATGGCGCTACGGTCGCCCGGGAACCGAGTTTCTATAAACGACGCTGTTTACGTTGCATAAATTTAAAAATAACTTATCAAAATAAACGGTGGTTTTTAGTAGTTTTCGGTAAAAATACTCCGAAATTTATAAGAGAATAAGGTGAAATAAATGTTAAAAAAAATGGGTCTACCAACAACATAACAAGCGTGATATGTTTGCTGTTTATGAACGCAGTTGGGTTTTAGCACCAATTAAAATTTAAAACATTATTTTTATATTAAATTATTGTTTCGCGTTTGGGCCGCTAGCCATAAATAATCACGGTATATAAGGCGGGATGAGAAGCATCATATAGGTTTGGGATAAATTTAGATAGTATCTGATAATAAGAACTTAATGTATAAGTACCGAATTCAAGTGGGACCAAGTGTTGTACCTTTAATGAAAAAAGGTGGGGAAAAACTTACAAGTACAAATGTAGATCCAAAGTGAAAAGAAAATATTTTGTTATTATTTTTTATATTTGTTAACTTTTTATTAATAAATACCACTAATCAACGTCTTATTATTTTTCTTATGACTTGTCAACCGCTGTTCGTGTGTGATGCTTGTCCTCATGTGGTTAACAAGGGGTTATCTTCAACCACCTAACTAAACCTATATTAAATTAAAACTCCACAACTATCACGTGAACACTTTATTCTCAAATGCGTACAATCTGCGCGGCTGTTTTCTTGTTGTTGTCTCCGTCGTTGGAGATCAGAATCCGGGCGAAGGTGCCGCCGCCGGAGCCCTTCGTCAGGTGTTCGGGGTTTATTACCAGGCAGCCGTGGACATCCTGGAATCAAAAATAAAACAAACTTGAAGCTTTTCTTGTAAAGAAAAACAGCTGGAATTGGTTCCCAAACTTATTGTTACTGAAATATTTTTATTCTGTTGGGTTTGCTTGATTTAACCCCACTTACGGCACACAACACAGCCCACTAAACATACAGTAGTATTAGGTTATAGTTATAGTAGATTTGGGACGAGTTAATGAAAAATACACAATTTTATATAGACGAAATTTCGCTTCACAATGGTTAACACTACAACAATCATTACCCCAGTATTACCATGGACTTACTTGTTTATAACACTCTTTCTTATTACAATCGATGGTGGCGCCATTTAAATCTGAGTTAGCTAACCCGAGGTTAAAACGTTCCCTGCAATTAGCATTACAACAACTACACCCTCGTATTACCTTAATAAAGTATCTAAAGTTGTTAGGCAGCAGCACCACACGCGGCGTGGCGTTGATCATGGCGTGGTGCGCCCACAGCGCGGCGTCGCGGCGGGACGCCAGCGGGCTCCAGCAGCGCTGCTGCAGCACCAGCGAGGGCAGGCGGGAGAGGCGGTCGCCGCACGGACCACTGGGGGACATGGTTCATATAACTTGACGTATTTCTAATAGCAATGGTAAGAGACGGGAATAGGCGGTCGCCGCACGGACCACTGGGGAACATGGTTCATATAACTTGACGTATTTCTAATAGCAATGGTAAGAGACGGGAATAGGCGGTCGCCGCACGGACCACTGGGGAACATGGTTCATATAACTTGACGTTCTTATAGCAATCTTGGTAAGAGACGGGATAGGCGGTAGCCGCACGGACCACTGGGGGAACATTGTACAAATAACTCGACGTATTTATAGCAATCTTGGTAAGAGACGGGATAGGCGGTCGCCGCACGGACCACTGGGGGAACGTGGTTCATATAACTTGATGGATGTCTTCATATTAGAGCAATAGTAAAGACAGGCGGGAGAGGCGGTCGCCGATCGGACCACTGGGGGTACACACCATACTTTGATACCATCATTATTATTATTACATAGTATAAATCCAAGTCGCTAATTCTGTCTGTTTGTATGTTTGGCTGCTCCTCCTAAAATAGGTAACGGATTTAAATGCGGCTTTCGCTATCATTTAGGTATTTTTTTCATTTAAATTTGTAAATAAAAAACAATAGGAAAAAGTTTTTTTAAGTTAGCAAAAATGCAAGGGTTCGCGGGCAAGTCGGGTAAAATTACACCATTGCGAAGCGTGGGCGGGTCGCTAGTGGTTCATATAACTTGATGGATGTCTTCATATTAGAGCAATAGTGAAGGCAGGCGGGAGAGGCGGTCGCCGCAGGGGCCACTGGGGAACATGGTTCATATAACTTGACGTATTTCTAATAGCAATGGTAAGAGACGGGAATAGGCGGTCGCCGCACGGACCACTGGGGTAACATGGCACAAGTAACGTGATGGATGTCTTGATATTATAGCAGTAGTAAAGGGAGGCGGGAGAGGCGGTCGCCGGACGGACCACTGGGGGACATGGTTCATATAACTTGACGTATTTCTAATAGCAATCTTGGTAAGAGACGGGAAAAGGCGGTCGCCGCAGGGGCCACTGGGGTAACATGGCACAAGTAACGTGATGGATGTCTTGATATTATAGCAATAGTAAAGGCAGGCGGGAGAGCCGGTCGCTGCACGGACCACTGGGGAACATGGTTCATATAACTTGATGGATGTCTTCATATTAGAGCAATAGTAAAGGAAGGCGGGAGAGGCGGTCGCCGCAGGGGCCACTGGGGACACAACACATATTACAGTAGAACTCGATCTTATAGTAAGATAGTACAAACTTGATAGATGTAGAAAGATTATTATAGTAAAAGTAGGGAGAGGCGGGACAGGCGGTCGCCAATCGGACCACTGGGGAACATGGTTCATATAACTTGATGGATGTCTTCATATTAGAGCAATAGTAAAGGAAGGCGGGAGAGGCGGTCGCCGCAGGGGCCACTGGGGACACAACACATATTACAGTAGAACTCGATCTTATAGTAAGATAGTACAAACTTGATAGATGTAGAAAGATTATTATAGTAAAAGTAGGGAGAGGCGGGACAGGCGGTCGCCAATCGGACCACTGGGGATACACACCATACTTTGATACCATCATTATTATTATTACATAGTATGAATCCAAGTCGTTAATTCTGTGTTAACTGTCCGCTAACTCTTCCTAAACCACTTAAGCCAGGTCCAGACATGTATCATTTGCCCGATCCGATCACCGTATCCGTATCGTCGACGCGTATCATGATCATGATACGCGATCTCGATACGCCGTTATGATACGGCCCGTCCCATGTCGTGTTGGTTTTTGTCCGATCATCAAAAGTGATACAGATTTGAAACGCAATCATGACTGACATGAATCGGAGGCGTCCACAACTTGATACGGGGCTTGATACAATACGCAGATACGGATACGGTGATAGGTTCGGGCAAATGATCATGTCTGGACCCGGCTTTAAAGGTTTTTTTTTTGGGAATTTTTAAATAGTTTGTTTAATTAGACAAAATTCTAAGTTATGTAAACAAGTCGACCAAATTACACCATAGCTAAGCGTGGGCGCGGGTCACTAGTTCATTTATAAATTAGGTTAACTATACTTGAACGGTGGCGTGTCGAGTAAACAACAGTGACCGCACCGCACAGCGATAGACGTATCAAATAATAGGTATATTAAAAGTATATTTGAACCAGTAAAGACGGTAGGTATAGAAAGAAAGCGCTCCGTGGGACCCTACTGATATGGTTTTTTTTTCGATTAATAAGGGGTAGTGAGAGGATGAGTGACAAAAGGTACAACACCAAAATGAACTGTTAAGAATAAAATTGTTGATCAGAATATCATTTATTGTAAAATGTATGTAGCAAAGGAAAATTGCATCAATAGTACAAAGGTTTAATTTAATGTTTAGGGTTTAATTTAATAGTTAGTGAAACCAAATTATAGTTGTCACCAATAAATTATTTTTAAAGGGTTCGTAACATATAGCGATGGAGTGCCAAAATGAAGGGTATTTCTAACAGCAAACTAAGAAACAGATTAAGTTAGTTCCTGTGACCATTATCTATTCACTATATCAGTGTTTTTTTATACTTCACCGCTAAGCTCAATTTCAATATTGTAAGATTTCCTAGACAAAGAAGTTTCTAGTTCCTTGAGACTAACTTACTGTGATATTTCCTCCTGACTCAGCTGCATAATCACATCCGTGCTGGTAACACCAACCAAACACCCTCCAATATTCAATGTGCATGGATCCGGTACAAACTGTATGTTGGCATATTTCCTACGAGTGGAGTACGGTGGTGTGGGGTAAATGTTGTGGTGGAAAGCGTCCTTCTGGCTGGATACTATGTAGATCTTTGTGAAGGGGCTGTAAGGGAGGTTATGGTTTTAAAAATGGTGAAGTTGTAGTGTGACGTCGCATTTATGTATGTAGAGTAAGTTAGTGTTGGTTTGAAATTTATGAAAAAAAAAACACTTGTTTTTCAATTTCGCTACATACGAGTTTCGCCTTTAAATAAAAGTTAAACTGAATTTGGCATATATGTTACGGCTAATACCCGAAGTGCGGCTACACCTAGTTTTAGCCGGTTAGAAGTGTTTTTTATATGGAAAACTGAAAAAAAAAAAATTAATCCTATGTATATAAAAACTGGCTTTAATCATGAGTCGACGGAGTCCCGCTAGGCGGGACTCCTTTTTCTGGGTGGTATCAAAAAAGTAACCTAACTAACCTATTGATGTTCTAACCGGCTAAAACTAGGTGTAGCCGCACTTCGGGTATTAGCCGTAACATATATACTAATATGATATTGTATTTCATACTTATTCTTACAGTCAGTAATTCAAAAAAAAAACTAATCTTAACTATGAAAGTTACACTTTTTTACCTAATCCATTAAACCGATTTTGATGAAATTTCGTACAGAAGTTGACTAGAACCAAGGAAGAAAGTATAAATTCTACCTTGTTTAGCGAAGAAAACTTGAAGGAATAGGTGATTTGTACAAGCTCGTAATTTATCAGGAATTTACAGATTTTTTTATTATTAATTCTTATACGAAGCATTATCCGCCAAACATCTTCTTATACATCGATCAATATTTTATTTTGAAACTCACCTTGTTGTACTTATATCTCCTAAACTATCAATTAACTTTTCAAATACTGTTTTGAATGTCTCCATCAGGGTGTTATTCTTTATCAATGCATGTTCTGAGTCCATGAATGGTCCGGTCATTACCACTACATGCGGTCGATTTGTGTTTATGTATGTTATGAGATCTTTTAGAGGCTCGTAGGCAAGGTTGTCGGATGTAGTGTAGGGGCCTGATGCAGCTAGTATGGATACTGTACCTGTTAAAAAAATATATAAGTATATAAGCAATATAGGTATAGTCCAATCATCGGGAGGATATATGTACTATTAAAAAAAGACACCGGCCGGGGGGCGTTGCGCCTGCCATGTGGGTGAGATATTTAATGGTGAAGTTATTAGGCGTAAGAATCTACTTTGAATACATAAGTATACATACGAGGGTGCGTTTTTAAGTTCGCGGAATGAGAGGGTTGGCGGGGGTGATTAGGCTCATTAGGACCGTAACGCGTTCAGTGACTCATAATTAGTATAAATACGAGGTTTCATTGTTATCAGACAATTAGTCTTTGAGCTATCGTCAACCAAGCAACATAATCGGGAGTGAAAGCTCACGCCGCCGCAAAAACAACAACGCGTAGAGTGTTCACGTGCATTTTTGGACCTCTGCAGTGACGACAAGGATGGTGTATTGAGTCGAATTGTTACTGGAGACGAAACTTGGGTTCATCATTATGAACCTGAGTCGAAACAAGACTCGATGCAGTGGCATAAAAAGGGCACAGCACCCCCCAAGAAGTTTAAGGTGTCACAGTCATCTGGGAAACTCATGGCAACGGTCTTTTGGGACTCAGAAGGAATATTGTTGATCGATTATAAAGATAAAGGTGTTTCTATAACCGTAGAATACTACGCTTCAATATTAGAGCGACTAAAAGAAGCCATTAAAGAGAAAAAACGGGAAAAATTGACGAAGGGTGTGCTGCTTTTGCACGACAATGCGCCCGTCCACAAGAGTCGCGTTGCGTTGGCTGCCCTGCATAAGGTGGGCTTCGATATTTTAAACCACCCACCCTACAGCCCAGACCCAGCCCCGAGTGATTATTACCTCTGCCCAAAAATGAAAAAAGAGCTTCGGGGTAAAAAATTTACCACCGTTGATGAAGTTAAGGAGGCAGGTTCAGCGTATTTTGAAGACAAAGATAAAACATTTTTTTATGAGGGTATAAATAAATTTATTGAAAGGTCTGAAAAATGTATCCGTCTTGCAGGTGAATATATTGAAAAGGAAAAATAATTTGGTTTTTTTATTTCCACCCCTTACCCTCCATTCCGCGAACATAAAAACGCTCCCTCGTATATGTATAATATTAGTAGGATAATGCAGTCTCTGTGCTAGGCCAACTCTAAAAAAATCTCTCCATATGCCAATATTTTTAAAATTCCGTTACATTAACTGTTTCTTTTAAACCTCTTGTGGCGACATAGATGGCGCTGATCGTCGCCAACATTCCTTCCCGGCGGTACGCATACAAATCCTATATCGCGCTATCAACATTTCAAACGCAGTTACTATATATACGACTTCTGATATCATCTCAGTGGCTCACTGGGAGATCTCCCCTTTTACCGCCAAACTCTTCTTTATTTTTCACCCCACAGACTTCCCAACCTCCTACTTACCCGTAAAGCTATAAACCGCCTTGTCATCAGGCGGTATATGCGCGTCTGTATACAGCTGGCTCGCGATGAACCGATCTCCGCGCGGATTGTTACCGCGGGCCACCACCACCTGGCCCGGGAACACGCTGTATTGTTGCACACTGTAAAATTAATATACAGGGTGTAAACAAAAAAATATTTGACGTCAAATATACCCGAAATCTGTTAGTTTACATGCAAATGTGTATATATTACGGCTAATACCCGAAGTGCGGCTACACCTAGTTTTAGCCGGTTAGAAGTTTTTATATGGAAAACTGTAAAAAAAAATATACCTGTGTATACTGTGTTATAAAAACTGGCTTCAATCATGAGTCGACGGAGTACCTTTTTCTGTGTGATATCAAAAAAGTAACCTAACTAACCTAACCTATTGATGTTCTAACCGGCTAAAACTAGGTGTAGCCGCACTTTGGGTATTAGCCGTAACATATACACCATATACATATTAGGAATCTCACAAATATTTTTTATTTATAATTATTTATTTCTCCAGACTAACACACGAACTGTGTGGCCCTAAACTAAGCAGAGCTTGTACTATAGGTACCACACAATGGACTGGGGGGAACCTAGTTACACCCAGACACGAGCAAATTTCGAAAAACCAGTTTAATGCAAATATTTGGAAAAATGTGTGTTTGTTACACCTTCACGCATAAACTACTGAACAGATTTCAATTAAAATTGGTATATGCATAGATTGTATTATTCTTGAATAACACATGGGGTACTTTTTATCAACATCTAATTCTCACGGAAAAGAGTTTTTTTTATTTACTAACCATAACCATTAGTGCTATTTGGCTTATTTTATCTACTTGGAATATTATTTTAGTTTCACTACGCCTCAAAGCTCCTCAACATCTTTCTTGATCTTAAACTACAGTTAAAATAACTTACTTGTCCAAGTCCAGAGCAACGGTCTGACTGAGCGAGGTCTCCCAGGTGCCCTGCAGGATCACACTCTTCGGGTTCAGACGAGCGTCGGCGTCACACTCGATACGACCCGCTACAAATACCTCGTTCTATGGGGTGGAGTTATAATGATAGTGAACGTTTAGGTGTATTTGATAATCATGGGCTACAAAAGGAATAGCAGCCCTTATACTTTAATTAAACCGTAAACTGAGGTGCGAAGAACAGAAGCTTCCAAATTGTAAGTATAAAATCGGGGCTAAGTGCGAGTCGAAGACGAAAAGTTTGTACCTATTTCTGTTGCCGATATAAAAACAAATTTTAATATTAATAACAAAACAAAATTAACATTACGGGGGCTTCCCTACAAAAACGAGTTTTTTTACTCGATTTTAATGACGACAATTGTTTGATGCATTAAATATTTGGTTATTTATTACTATCTTTAAAATCACTTAATTAATTTAAAAAAGGAAATAAATATTAAATTAAGCTAGTCCGACTCGCACTTATGTCATTATCAGTGAAAATAACTGTCTAGCTATCACGAGATACGACCGGACGGACGGACAACGGACAGCGAAGACGAAACTAAAATGAAGGTATTAGGGTAAACAAAACTATTTTGAGTAAGTAGGTAATATTTTTGAAAACCAAAATCTATTGCGCGACATGGTTTATATTTATAGGTTCTTAATGAATCATCATATCTGTCATTGCTCTGTGGCTATCATTGTACCACACTGAAGAATATATTCCAAACCAATAAAGGGCAATAGCAAGGGTGCCAGAACGTACTTTTCATATAAATAATATAGTTGAGTGAAGTTAGTCGCGACTATTAAACCCCCAAGGGGTTAACCCAGATAACTTCACTACATAGTATAGAACAAAGTCGCTTTCTCCGTCCCTATGTATGCTTAAATCTTTAAAACTACGCAACGGATTTTGATGCGGTCTTTTTTAATAGATAGAGGAAGAGGATTTCAAGAGGAAGGTTTACATGTATAATTACATAGTACAGGGAAAGGAGTTTTGCTCCGAATTCAACGAGTGCAAAGCCGCGCTAACGAGGGTAAAAGCTAGTTTTATATAACCATTTTGATTGTGTAAAGCCATTTTAAGAGTGGTCCTTTTTCGTATTTAAACGGTTTATTAACCTACATTTTGAAAAATAGTTAAAATGTAATTTGCCTGTGTCAATCTTCTGTCTGAGACAAAACCTTACTTAAGTATAACGTCGGTTTAAGTTGGTTTACGAATGTTTACATTGTACCATACTAACCTGAGTTTTATGTCTAACTGAAGTGGTTTCAGTGATACCAGCTTTCTTCATGATACATTTTGAAATATACTGTATGTGGTCGTCAAATATACTGGCCTTTTCATGCAACATCTCGAAACCATACCTATAATACAATAAAAAACAAACTATATATATTATAAAATAAACAAGTAGAGATTATTTTGTATGTTAAAAATCTACAATGTGGATTAGGAGCTCTAGGTATTTTTTTTTTAATGCAAGCAGTCACAATGGTTCTAGGTAGTTAGACAAAAAATTTGCATTTATCTGAGGTTTGTAAGTTTTTTTTAAATCTAGAACCTTTTTAGTTTAAAAAAATGAATTCAGTCCAAATCATGTAACAGTGTATGAAACTTACAAAGACTTTGTATAAAGTTTGCCATCATCATTTGGTACTTGTGTAATGTTTAAATCTAATATATCTGGTCCGTGTGGTTTGTCTATTATTTCCAGGAGACTCTCTTCACCATAGGAAGTTACCACTGCGCCTGCATTTGATCGAGACTTGTACTTTGCTGAGCTGGAATAACACTTACTTTAACACTTAATTTTAAAACAACCAAGTAAATACATATTCAGATTATCACATTAGGTGGTTCCGTAAGTGCTTGTGTTATAGGCATCATAATATGGAGTGCGGTAGAAATTTTATTACAAAAAGGCAAGGCTTTTAAAAATATTTTGACTTTATTGGAACAACGTAACCAAACATGGTTTTTTTAGAAGGTATGAACTGGCATGTCTTTATGAGATTTTAAAAGTATATTTTAGTAAATAACTTACACAGGGGAAAGAGGAGCTTCTGAGTTATTTGTTGTTGAATCTTCAGTTTTCAATCTCTGCAAATTAAATAACATTTTGATATTTTTAAACTACACTTACAATATTTCTTGAATTTGGGACAATCCTATAAAAACCATTATATATTTTTTTCTTCTACATTGGTAAAATTACAATTACAGTTTGAAATTTTCAGATACATGAAAAATATTATGTGGAAATAAGTTAGGTTTAGGTATAGGTATCCTTACATTTATGGAGATAGGAGTAAAACTATTGTTTCTCTTATATTAAAATGCTCTCAGAATTACAAATTACAGTGATATAAAACTGACTAAAACGAATAAAATAAGGATTATCAATAACGACTCAGCCGGTTGGTACTATAATGTTTGTAGAGTGAGTTGATGGCTGCAGACGAGTATGGATCTAGTCATGAGTACTTCGGTACATGAACCAGAAGCAAACTCGCCCACAAATATCATCAATTCATATTAACATTTTAAAATCATTATGTAGACACTGCAAAATTGTTCCTTGTTGATGTTGTACTCAATATAATCAATGAGTGTAGATCTAGTCACAGAATAGACACTGGGCACTAGACCTACTACCCACTAACCATTTCGAGAATTGACTTCATTCTGTGTGAAGGCTGCAGTAACTGTAACGGAAAAAACATGCAAAGAGGCTTTTGAATACTCACTTTTGAAGAAGAATCCACATAGTTCGACAATAAGTCATTATCTGGCCTGTAGACTAAGGAAACCTTATTGAAAAATAACATAGGTTCATAAATATTTTCTTACTATTATATTTTACTTACACCCTAAGATTCAAACTGAATAACTGGCAAAAATACGAATTAAAAGACAAGACATGCGCAGAAAAGGATACTGTGTAGCAACAGGTGTCACAAATGGTACTGTTGTACCGGCGGATGCTCTAACCGCTGGTCTTGTAGCAGCGGTCACACGATTTGACAAATTCTTGGAAAATTCCTTTCTAGCAAGGGTCTCCAAATTCTCGACACTCGGAGAAGCTCCATTTAGGTTATTTAAACTAAAAGCCATCCATTGTTCTATAAATGTTTCCGCATCTACATCGTATTCTTCACATAAACTCACACCTAAAACGTAAGGTGATTTGTAAAACAACCTTGAACATTCATTCCTTTAGCGGTAAAATAGTTTTCACAGATCTATCAACTCAATCAATAATGATTTGTCGGTTACATTTTAGAGGGCTTTGCTTGAAACTTTCTTACTCACATTTCCTAAGAACTTCATTAGATACTTCAATACCCAAGAATTGAAATTGCTCAGTCACCAAATCTTCGGTAGCCATTTTCTATGATATTGAAAGAGCGGGCGGATAGTGGATGAAGTTGTAAATTGTAGGCACAAAAGACCGCCAAGCAAGCTAATCAAAGTTTACGTTAGTAAAAAAAATCACTATAACAGTTTTTCTTGTTCAAACTCATGACATCATCCTTTTTTAACACAGTGTAACAAAACGAGATAGCATGATATCATCAGATTTCCAGGCTTTATTTAATTGTTTTCTTGTCGTGCATGCTTCATTCGACAATAAAAAAAAATGTCATAGACAAGAATTCTTTCAGTGTTGCCATTTTTTGTTAATTTTAAAAGTATGCGCATGCGGCATAAAACAAGCATAAAACGGAACTAAAATAGTGTTTATTTTTAATAACTTATTTCGTGAGAGGCGTAAATTTTATTTCAAAATTTGGTTCTTACAGATTTAAAAATACAGACGCTATATTAATTCCATGTGCAAAACTGACAGAACAATAGTCAAATTCAATACTAACTGTAAGGTAAAGTGGCTTCGTGCTATATTTCGTTAATTAACGGGTAGGTAGAACTTTTTCCTATTTTTTGTTACAATTCCAAAAACCAATGTGTTCTCTATCAAAATTTACTTTAAGTTATTTTATTTTCTCTCCTCATTTAGTCTTGCATGAGATCCTATTTATTAAAACGTAATAAAGGGGAAAATCCTGTTATCTTACTACTTACCATATTATAAAAATAACTACGTTAAAAAAACCGACTTCAAAACTAAAAAGTTTAAAATAATTTTATATAATTTAAATACTGCCTATTATTTATACGTGCTATTTACTCATAGGTTTATAGTCGGTGCCTAATCATTTTATTTCTTACGTATTAAATAGTAAGAGTTAATTGCACTTTATTTATTTATTACTCGTTACGTATCTTAAACTTTGAAGTAGGCATTTCATTTTATTAATTTGCTCGTATTATTATTTTAAGCTTGGCACCGCATCAAACAAAAAAAGAATCACGTAAATCGGTTCAGAAACCTCGACGTAATTGATGTACATACATAAAAAAAAAACATACCGGCCGAATTGAGGACCTCCTCCGTTTTTGGAAGTCGGTTAAAAAACATAATATGCTATTATCTTTACTTATCATAGCAACATTAGTTAGATAGTATTCAATATTTTTACGTTAAAGACAAGTTTAAGGCGCTGAGTTAACAACGGTTTTTGTTTAATTTTATTTTCTATTAATGTAATTTTTATTCGGTATCGCGCCTTGTTCCTTTATCTGTTGGTAGGTAACTATGTAACTCTTCAATTAAGGTGAAGTCGGTTCGAAAATATATTGCGGTTTGGAATTTATAACTTTAATAAGTATTCGAAATATATATTTGCTATAGTTAATTCCTTGGGACCCAAAACACGATTAAATTAAATTTCCTCGATAAAAAAAACGCAAAGTAAGTTCTAATCTCGCGTTCTTAGCCCCGTTTTTTAGGAAAAAACCTTTACCATTTTACTATTATTTTATATTTAATGCATATTTTGTGTAGTTTCATTTTTTATGAAATAAGTTATGAATGTATGGGCTCGGTAAACATTAGCATAAATCATCAAATTATTACACTTAAACACTGCGCTCGGTCAGCGCACTTCATTGTTTGTTGCCACCATACATTTTGCCTAAAGGAACGGACTGTTAAATTTTACTGTCTCAGTTTTAATTAAAAAGCCGCCCTAGAACGAGTCGGGCTCGGGCACGTAGATATACCATTATATTTTTTTAGTAAGTAAGTAGGTACCTACTTGTTATTTTATCGGCACTAGATAACTGACACCGCCTTTGAAAAATTCAAACTGTCTCGCTATAACGGTTTATGTGATACAGCATTGTAAATGGGATCCCGTTTTTACCCTTTGGGTACCTTCGCACAGTGGCGGATTTACAGTTTTGCCGCCTGTAGGCTTTAAATTTGTTGCCGCCCCTTGAAAAATAAGAAATTTAATGCCCTCGCCTCGATTGAAACTACATTACGTTCGGTCAATCTTCTAAATACTTTTACTTTAAAACTTGCATTTTAACTTAAAGGAGTGCATTAACAATTGGTTGTTACTTGTGATAAGTCAAGTTTTTAACTTGAAACTAAAATCATTTTGACGGGTTTTACGCGTGTATGATTTTATTTTCTATATTATTGTATATTGTTAAGTAATAAACGCGTAGAACCCGTTAAAAAGATTTTGATTTCAAGTAATAATGATCGCGTATATCTAAGAAGTTACATCAAGTTTTCATTTTTATTTTTTTCATAATCTCATGACCACGTTTTAAAATATTCAAGGCCAAACTACAATAATAAAACGTAAATGGCCAAAAACCCCTCGAAAGTGAGAAAATTTAAAAACATATATTTAAATGACCATTGAAGGAATTTTAATCAGATTATTTCTGGAATGTAATTAATAGAACCCTAAAATAAGGGTTTATATGAGTTACCAGCATCTTTTCTGAAATTCCGAAGCGAAAACCTTATTTGACTGACCTATAATGGTGAATTGAATCGTCCGTAAATAATTAAATTAAAAACAAGGAGGCCAGAAAAGAAAAGTCAAATTTTGTTTTGGATATCTCGTGTTGAGAGGGACCTGAAAACCCGCTATGTATGTTCTACGATTTACATAGTTTACGACTAACGAGTTATTTTTAAATTTTTGGTAAAATTGCTTCTTGAATAATTTTAATAATTACTCAGAATTAGTAAAAGTTTTTTTTTTATTTAATTTTTTTGCTACTTACTTTTTTGAACAGTGCATTTATGCATAAACTATAAGATTTAACTTTTGTAACTTCCATTAATGTCATGAGGCTGATTATTCTATGCTAATAAATTAATCTAACTAAGGCATAAAAAGGAAATAGGCTATTTGTCAATGTGAAATATAAACTGTTAATTATTGTTTTCAGTATGTATTATACGTTAAAAAATGGTTATTCGGTAAATAATAGTTATAGTTATTATTTTTAAATCAATTAATAAAAAAACATTGCCACGTGACACAAAACACTCCTAAAAAATTGTCAAATAGCCTATTGGAAAGAAAAAAAAACTTTTATTTTTTGAAATTATTGAGGCTCATTCATAAATTTTGCAAAAAAAACATTAAAATTCGTAACCCGAATTCGTAAACTATGCTAAACTGTAGAACATACATGGGGGTGTTTCACATAATGGAACATAAAGCGACGGCAACAACGTATAACTCGACATCTGCAATTTTAGTAAAAATCTGTTTTTGACTCGTACCTACATGGTTAAAAAATCGATACTTATATTGTACGAGTCAAAAACAGATTTTTACTAAAATTGCAGATGTCGAGTTATACGTTGTTGCCGTCGAAAGGAAGATAGCCCTTTTCGGAACTCAGATACATCGTTGGTATTGCGAGGCCAATAGATCGATTGGAAGATTCGATTTTGAGTTTAGAGTTTAGACGGTACCTTTTACCGTTAGATTATGGATATAATGTTGCAGATAATAATTATTTTCTCGGAGGAAGCTGTTTTTTGGCATGATAGGTTGTGCCATCACAACGTATCTGGGTACCTACTTAATAAGGTAATTAACTTTTTCCGTCGTGGAATGAATATGAAGATAAAATGCACACGCAGTATTTTCACTTTTTCCACAAGTTTTCTGTGATACAAAACTTACCTAAAGCAGGTTAGTGTAAAATGCTATGTATGACGCTAGTGCTCAATTGCTTATCTTGTGCTGTACCTATCATTTTGGAATACAAACTTCATTCGCAAGACGCAATCAAACTTTTAAAATAACTTTCCCCATGAAGTTTAGTGGTTTTAGGATTCCGTAGGCAGTGGTGAATTTACCACTAGGCTGAGTAGGCTGAAGCCATGCTGAAACCTAGGGCGGCAGATTTTGATGGGCGGCAGATTTGCCTGTTTTTTTTTTATATTTTATTAAGTAAAGTTATTTATTAGCTTACCTATCACTTAATTCGTTAATTTTTTAATGAAAACATTTTGAAACTCCCTAAATATGCCCTCGTATGTTTGACGTGAAAGAAATAACTTTTTATAGATAATTTAATAATATAGATTAGCACTTTTGAACGGGAAATAGCAGTGGTAATGGTGTCTTTCCAATACACTTTTATTCCAATACTCAGAAATAGCTCAATGCTGGCAATTAAAATTATTCAAAAAGAGAACTCAAATTATTCATAAGTTTGTGACAATTACCTACTTCAAAACAATCAAAAACAAACAAATAAGTGAGCTATTTCTAATAACGCACGTATTTATTTACACAAGTACCTACCAACATTTCTGCTGTTTGTGAAAGATAGATGGTAAAATGTTTTTAGCAACAAAGATTATGCCATTTTTCATTAAAGTAAGTACCTACGTTTTAAAGTTGCGTATATATTTTTGATTGTCATATTCATAGCCTAGTGGCAACAGGAACGGTCTACTATACCGAAGGTTCCGGGTTCGATCCCCACTAGGGTGTACCACTAATTTGGTCTTTTTCAAATTATGTACATGTTTATCACGCACTAACGGTGAGGGAAAAACATCGTGAGGAAACCCACATGATTGGATGATATTCCATCATGTGATCCACCAACCCGCACCGAGCCAGCGTGGTGGATTACGGCTCAAACCCTCTCGCTATCCGAGAAGGAGGCCTGTGCTCAACTATGGGACATATATAGGCTATTTATTTATTTATTTATTTATTCTATTTATTATATTCATAGTTTTATACATTTTTAGCGAACTGCTGCACCTATCAGGACAATTTCTACAAGTTCTGTCATGAGACAACCACCAAGTTTGATAAAGATGAGAAGACTGCAGACTGAATTTCAGGTAGGTATACGTACCTACTGGTTTTTATACATACATACTTTTGTTTATAAGCAAAGAGGTCCTGCCCATTTACACTCACAATTATATTGGTGTTTATTGGCCTTTAACCATTCCCACACGAAATTAATTATCAACATGCTGACCTCAGCAACCCCCCCCGCCTTTGCAAATTGGCAAAATGGCGGCGTAATTACTACATTGTTGTAAATAACTTATATCTCTGCAACCTAAGCATGTTTTATCATTCTGTAAAAAACAATGCACTTATTGTTATATTTCCTATCTGTGAGGCATAAAAATGTAGTGTTTAGTAAAATACGAAATTTGTTTTACAAATGTTTACTTTGAAGACTATGTTGCAAGTTGAATTACGTGAAATAAACAATATAATCTAATAAAATCTTTATAACAAGGGCCTATGCTGACTTCTTATCAACAAAACATATACAAAAGAACTTCGATGTTTTTACAACAGACCCCACTTGAAACCCGACCCCAGGACTATAAAAACAATAGTTTACGTCATCCATAGGCGAACTAGGACCTTAGCGCCATACAAATAGAGATCAAAATCACCTAACACTGATTGACTTCCGCCATTTTGCGTGGGTTGTACCTAATGAATCACCTTTTTGTTTATCTAAACTAACAATTACGCGTTGATAAATGGTTGTGTAAATGAGCTATAACTGATTTTTATTAGAGTAGCACTATTTTCAGGAACTAATATAGTAATAAAACACTTTGAAATCTGTCAACGGTAACTATTGAAGTGGAACTATTTCGGGCCTTATCTTGAAATTATTACCGTGTATTTTTCACAATCGAGTATCACAATATTCTTAGAATGATCAGAATCAATAGTATTTTTATAAAAAACACCAATTACTTTCTCTGAATCCGGAAAAACATAAAAAAAGTACCCTCAATTAACTTTGACACGCACAAAAAAACATGAAATTCAACAAGGAAGTAGACCACTCTATTCCTGAACTATGTTAAAATGTATTTTTTTTCAGTGTGATGATGGAAAACCTGTATGGCTTAAAGGAGGCATGAAAGACAGAGTATTAGCAATCACAACATTTATACTGTGTGGAATTGGGCTTTTGAATAATCTGCTTGTTATTTATGGCCAAGCTAGACCTACCAGTTGGAAGCAGGCTGATAATAACTGAATGAAAACAACGGCTTTTAAACAGTTTAGGATATTTTATTATATTTACGAAATTATATGGTGTAAATAAAGTGTTTTAATTTAAGTTTTGGTTTTTCCAAGTCCTTTGTACATGAATATGAAATTTGCAAGATGGCATTGCTTGGACTTCTGCAGTCACAACACTGTTGATGCAAAGATTAGCCAAACCCCCTCTTATCAATCCACATGTGTAGGCAACATACTGGAACAAATTATAAAATAGTTACATAGCAATAAGATTATTATATAGTATAAAAATCATAATTTTAAAAAATTACCCTTGGAGCATATTCAAGATATTGATGACCAACTGAGAAATTTGTCAAGAACATAAAGGCATTGTCCTGTAAAACATAAACTCCTTGGTGGTTGGTTCGTAAGTTATCTATTTGCTTTTTGTATATACATGTCCAAAAGTCAGTGCAGATAAATTTCATGGTATCAAGCTCATCTTTGAATCGAGGCCACTCACGCGTCAACCTCTCCATGATTTTGTAACCAGCTGCAAAACCAATGTACTCAACGACAGATAAATCCAATTCCTGTAATCAGTTTTTAAATATTTAACAGAGGTCAGCTTAACTTGTAAAATGGGAAAAGACGGATAACAAACTTTTTTCTCTTTTTCTTCTTTAGATTGTTCTAGGGCGTAATTAATAATCTCCGAATGCAACAGCTCAAAAACAATTTCGTCTGCCATTGTATCTGATCTCACTTAACTCTCTTCCTTGTTAAAATAGAAGAAACATTTTAATTTATTTACCAACAAAAATCATAGCTATCATGCAAAATGAATGACAGTTGACAGCTGACAGCAAAAGTGCCACTGCCACCCACCAATCCTGCGGGCTTCATTCAAGGTAAAAAGTGTTGCAATCGTACAACATGAAAAAAGTCCTAAGCTCATAATAAACTAAATTGAAAACAAAACAAACGAACATTATTCCTTCATTTATTATCAGACAAAAAAAAATTAAGTTGCTGTTGTTATCAATTTTATCAAACTATATAAGCAAACAAAACTGTATTACACACACTAAATCGTTCATTAAAATCAGAAGAACCGAGATTACCCAAATAATCGATTAGTATTGAAAAAGACAAATAAAACCTTAAGGACATGAGAATTCATAAAAAAATTAAAATAAACATATAAATCGTATGTGTCTGTACGGTTGTATTATTGAAATCGTAATAGACAAAATAAAAAAGTGCAAATATGATTTTAATCGTACAAATGGCAAACCTTCTTTACTTGCTACGTTCCTATTGGCTCTGATAATATTGCCATTTTTAGATATATATTCTACTAATAAAAGGTACGGATTATACCATTTTTGTGAATATTTAAAGATTTATCGGACATCCATTGCTGTGATAAACGGACTAGTTGATATTCAGTTAATATTATATCAGAAATAATCTTGGCCCGTGTTAATAAATCACTCTCAACTCTGAGATCGGACTTGAGTGCGATCTTGAGATGAAAACTGCACTCAAGACAGCTGTCATGACGCAACTCAAGTTTGCATTTAAAATTCGACATGCCAATTTTGTTATTTTAAATTTATAAAATAAAATGAGTTTTGTATAAAAACTATCAAAATGCCAAGAACTTACAACATGAACGTGATTATTCTTCCGAAAGGAACCTGGGAACTATCAGTATGTAGATAGGTATTGAATTTTATATTTTGTTGTCCTAATGGGCCAGTAATTTAAAAACTTTTAATTCCACCAGAAATAAATGCCACTAGCGGTCACCCATCTTTGGACTGACCGCGGCTAATGTTGCTTCACTTCAACGATCGAGTCGATAGCGGTGATTGCAACTACTTTTTATTAAAAGCTTTTATTTAGATTTACATGTATGTTAACAAATCTTGCAAGTTTAATTTCACCCACTTCCCGGTATCCGAATGAGCTGAAATCCTGCATGCTGGTCCAGAACCGATGACAATGCATGTTAATCATAAACGTGACCTGATGCTGCTGCGAGGATCGGCTCCGCACGAGAAATCTCCTCAGCGGTAAATAGCAGGGACATGAAATTTTGTTTACGCATTCGTTTATGATAGGTAGGTAGGCCCACCATGAAATAGATGTTACATACAGGGTTGTCTTCGAACTATGGAACTCCTCAATATTCAACGGCTGGGACTTGAAATGTTGTAAACGCATTCGTTTATGATAGGCAGTTGGTAGGCCTACCATAAAATAGATGCCACAGCCAGGGTTGGCTTCAATAAAAAAAATATTCTAAAAAAATAAAATCAAGCTTTTTTACCTTTAATGAACATCGATATTTAGTAGGGATGCGCCGAGTAACACTTTTGCCGAGTACCGAGTATTACTCGGTTAAATATTTTTTTTACCGAGTACTCGGCCGAGTAGCTCGGTTCTATCAAATCCCAATTTTGCGCGCGTAAACAAGTACAAACTAACACAAGAAGAAAATTTGTTGGCAAATGGTGGACAGGGCACCAAACAAGGCACCATAATTTACATTTATTAAATTTTAAATATTGATTATTTTTATTACTGTTCCTTTAATTTTGTCTCACTAGTACTCCTGCATTAGCATAATTTTGATTCTATTACTTGAGGATGTCAAAGATTTCCTCAATTAGTACGTTTTGATTAGCACTGTTGTTTCAATTATATCTACCTAAATATATTGCTTTCTTTAAACAAAGTATATTACTTTTTTGGTACTCGGTACTCGGCATTCGTATACCGAGTAACTCGGCCGAGTACCGAGTACCAAAAAACCCGCCGAGTATGCCGAGTACCGAGTATAAACCGAGTACTTGGCCCATCTCTAATATTTAGTAATCTAGGTCTCTATAATATAGTTTATACGAATAATAGTTTTCCCGTTCCTTAAGTTTTTCTGTTGAAAGACTCTCCGTTTTATAAACTGACTTTCGTATTGATCGATAACTATCGATTGAAACTAAAAATATAAAATAAAATAATGATAAAAAAACTTTTAAAACAAGCTTTTATTTAAGTGCCCTAAAATATCAAAATAAAATTTTAAATCACCTTAACCACGATGCCTAGAGGAAATCTCTACGTATTCAGTCAGATGAAATTTAAATTAAGAAATATTCTGAAAGATCAACTAGGTACTGCAATAAATTTCGAACCCGATAAATCCTATGTGTGCAAAAAAGTTATTCAAAGTTCCACATTTTGCATTCACGGCACTTTTATTTAATTACAAACATTATGAATTGAAAGGTAGGCACCTACTAAACTTGTAAGCAATACATAATTATCGCGACTAGGTTTTATTATAAATTCAATTCTGTAAAGTCATAAATGAATGTGGTTAATGTGATTTATAATTTTATCTTAAATAAAAGCTTGTTTTATAAGTTTTTTATCATTATTTTATTTCATTCAAATTTAGATCTTAAGAGACACGCTCTTGATTTAGATTTATTATTCGTATCAGCTGGGATCGCTCTTGAGAGCGATTAAAAGACCTAAATAATGAATCTAGCGTGGAAAAGTGTATCGTCTATGTATTACGCATTTCCGTGCTGTACTTTAAATTTGTTCAACCTTCTAATTGGGCATTTTTATTTTATTTATTTTTCCTACAAAAAATAATGTAATTTTGTTGTGGCAACCCAAGTCAAAAACATAAAAAAACAAGCTGAAATAAAAAATAAAATGGCGAAGTCGCGAACGTCTCGGTCCAGTTGTGAAATTTATTACCCAGTTTATAGAGGTTTGAGCTAAGTTTAAGCAAGAAAAAAGATTGTTATTTAATCTACCTAAGACATTTTGTTTAAATATCTATTGTGTGTAAGCTTTGTGTTCTCAAAATGGAAGTAAATATTGAGGCTATTAAAGATGGCGGTGAGACGCTGCAAAGCCCGATTGAAGCGCCATCTAAAGTGGATATTACGAAGCTTGAAGTAAAGAAGAAACGAAGGCGCGGGAAATCCAAACGTAAAGTCATGAAGCCCTATGTCAAGGTACCTTGGCAAGATAAAAGGAAATACGATAAGTTTAAAAGAAATCGTTTTCGAAAAATTGTACTTGCTAAAACACAAGCACCATTTAACAACAATCAATTTCTTATGGAAATACATAAACCAGAACCAGAAAACAATTTTCAAATTTTGCAAACTCCATCTGCGCGAACTCGGGATTCAAGTTTCAGTGTTGATTCTGAAGACAATTACTTTTATTCTTTGCCGGAAGATGAGGAAGAATATTTAACAAAAGAATTTTCAAGTGTTTATGAAGATGCCCAATGTGAACGCCTATCCAATATGTCTAAAGATGACTTGATTAGAGAGTATCTGTTACTTGAAGCAAAATATGATAATCTCGTGAAAAGGAGTGAACGCGCAAAGGATAAAGATGAGGTTTTTCAGAAAGAACTGACAGAATCAGCAACGGTAAAAGATGACAGTGATATGTTGACTGAAAAAGATACATCAGCTACATCAACGGAATCTAGTGCTACTGGCAATACTTATATTGTTGATATTTTACAGCGTTGGAAGGAACAGAATGAGCAGATTATTGAACTGCAAAGAGAAAATGATAGACTCAAAACAGAAAATGACAATCTACGACGCAAGTCACAAGAGTCTAGTGAAGATTCAGAAAGTGACAGTTCCTCTTCATCTGTCAGTTGCAGCAGCAGCAGTATTTCCAGTAGAAGTGCTAGTCCAATTCCTATCCAAATGAATGGTGAACATCAAATGAATGGACATGTTGAAAGTGATAATAATGATGAAGTAGTAGAGGGACACAGTGAGGCTGTGAACGGTTTTCATAATAATCAGTAGTCTTAATATGTAAGTTTACTTTGGAGAATGCAAAATTTTAATGCATTTAGTTGCTTGCTTGTATGAATTCAAATACAGTGTAAACTCTCTATAACGAAACTCAAGGGACTAAGCATTTTTCATCGTTATAGAGAGTTATCGTTATATAGAGTGAACAAATAAAACAACTAAATTTACAATAATGTTTAATAAGTCTTAGATAAAATATGCATGTACATATATTGTTATTTACACATGTAGTCCGTTAACTTTGTCTGACGTTTTTTGCTATGCCAGTACTTGTTTTGTATTATCTTATGTATCCTATTCATATCTAGATATGTGGTGGAATCATCTTGATTAAACAACAAAAATGTTTCTATCAACTTAGCAGCATCTAGCGCTTGTTGAATTGTTGGTGGTGATTCGGCTTCGTCCACTTGATCATCTTCTTCATCATCATTATGGGGGTTTTCCTTACTTTTTGAAACTAAATCAACAATTTGTTCATCTGTAAGTGAATCGGCTGTGGCTACATCCTCATCTATATTTTCGTACGATTGTAGATCTTTGTTAAAATTGTCTGGTATGTTGAACTGGCTTATCCATTCACTCAGCGGTAGATTGTCTTCACTATCAAATTGATCCATTTCTACTGTCTGGCTACTACATAACCCAGCATGACGAAAAGAATGTTGGATAGTGGCTGCAGTTACCTCTTTCCAGGCTTTTGATATAAAGTTCACTGCTTGTAGCATGTTAATCGAGACCTTGCCGTCAGTTTCGATCAGTTCCATCAACATTTTCCGTCTGTAGTGACCCTTTAGACTTTTAATCACACTTTGATCCATTGGTTGCAAAATACTGGTAGTATTAGCAGGGAAAAATGCTAACTCTATGTTTCGAAGATTAGATATCATTGGGTGAGCCGGGCAATTGTCTACTAGAAGCAAGATTTTCCGTGTTTTTAATTCAGCATCCCATTTTCTCACTTCCTCCTCAAAAAACTGCGATGTCATCCAAGCTGACTTGTTTGCTTTATACGTGACTGGCAACTGTTTTATGTTCTTGAAACACCGAGGGTTTTTTGATTTGCCTACAACTAAGAGCTTTCTTTTTTCTGTTCCATTCATATTGGCAGCTACTAGAACAGTAATACGCTCTTTAGACAGTTTTCCTCCAATACACTTTTCCCCTTTGAATTTTAATGTTTTGTCGGGAGTTAACTTGAAAAAAAGGCCAGTTTCATCAGCATTAAAAATGTCCTTTGGTGAGTACTTCTTCTCGAATGTAGGCCACACTGTACTGATCCAATTGTCAGTCACATTCGTATTGACATCCCGCGCCTCTCCATTCATTTTACCGTACGTAATTTGGTGACGGTGTTTAAATTTTCCGAGCCAACCTTCAGATGCTTTAAAGTCAATTATACCAAGTTGGTCGGCAAACTTTTCAGCTTTGGCTTTTACAATTGGCCCCGAAATGGGTACATTATTCTGGCGCTGCTTGTGAAACCACGACAGCATGGCCTGATCCAATTCTTCGAATTTTGGCTTTCTTAATTTTTTAGACGAGTTTCCTTCCAGCGCCGCCTGCAGAATTGTTTCTTTGTTTTTCCAAATGGTGGCAACAGTAGATTGACTTAGTTTAAAACGTCTTCCAACGTCACTTTTCTTTTCTCCTTTTTCAATCGCACGTATCACACAAACTTTTTCGTCAACACAAATCGCTTTTCTTTTACTGGCCATGTTAACAGTTTCAATGTTGGTTTACGACTGATAATACGATAGGTACTGTGTATGCTTGGTTGAAGACCATCACTCCCAAGAAAACAAAGCGTCATGTTGCACGTGTTCAAGGCGATTAAGAATAACAAAAGCAAGACCGACCGTTTACGACCTCAGATGTTTCGGAGCTTCAAAGTCTTTTGTTACCTGATAAGATAACATAAACAATAATACCGAAAATAAATATGTATTTACTGTTAAAATATGAACACATTTCTTCGTAATAGAGAATGGCTGTATCGTTATAAAGAGTGTATCAATGTATGGGTTTTAACACAAACCAACCAAGTTGTGTACACTTCTACTTTATAGGGAGTTTATCGTTATAAAGGATAACGTTATAAAGAGTTTACACTGTATATTCCATTCATTCTTTCCTGACTAAAAATGGATACAATACTTTTAACAAGTTGGAACTATTGTAAGAATAGCCTACAGTGTTTCAGAGAGCTTCCTTATTTTATTGCTAAAGTAAAATTATAGAATGGTAATAATTTTCATAAAAAGACATGGTCAAAATTGTTACAAACTAAGGCCAATAAGGAAAGATGAGCTTTAGTAACCCTGTTTGTACAAATTTGATTTTAACACTGTGGTAATATAATTGTGAGATCTCAAAGTAGATTTAAGATTTTGTCTGATGTCCTTGGATGCAGAAATATTGATGTCAATAGTTGTGTCAAATAATGTAGATGTTTTCCCCGGTAAATGATCTCACTTTTATGTTGGAACAGTGTAAATTTGATAGATGTAGTGATAAGGAAAAGTAATGTATATTGTTTTAGTATATTTATAGTAACTATTTTGAGGTTTATTATTGTTGGCATCGTTAAGTATAAGTGTGTTTACAATATTTAATAAGTTAAAACCAAATTTAAATGGGTTAAGTTATATTGTATGTGTATGTTTTATTTGATATAGGTTTGTACATTTAACAGGGATAATACAATATTGAGTAAAAGTAGATTATTAAGAGATAGGAAGAATAAAAGGGGCCTTATTTCCCTGTGGGAACTGAGAAAATTTGCCTTTTGAGAATAATCATTTATTTTTATTTACAAATTATGTCTTGCTGTATTATGATCTTACTTATTTATTATGTTGTAAATTAATAAATTGGTCTTAAATATTGTGCCACATTGTGTAATGGAATTGTTGGTCAGTGTGTAAGATGTAGAATGACTCACTCTTATTCATAATTTTTATTCTAAGTTCAAATTTAAACCTTCCTATCTCTATAACGGCTATTCATTTAATGTGATTAAAAAAGTTTTGCTATGTTACAAGTTCTTTTATTTTTATCCTTAAAATAGATAAAAAAATGTCTACATTAAAACAAAAAAGTGGTTCAATTTAATTTTTCTTTCTTACTTTAGGTTCAGGGGCATTAGGATTTACACCTTTATAAAATTGTTTTAACAATGCCATTGCCTCTTCTGCTAGTACATTGCCAGTGAGGGTATAACTTTGATTATAAAATTTTCTTACATCTAGAACTGTTTTGCCACCAAACCTATCATTAGCACAACCATACACTATTTCACTAACACATAAATTGTTGAGAGCAGCAGCACACATGATACAAGGTTCCACTGTGACATAAACACAAATATTTCTAAACAAATCTTTGTAGTTCACATTGATAGTCTTGCAGTACTCTAAAACAATATCAATACAGTTCATTTCTGCATGCCTGGTAGGGTTATGGGTTATGTTTACAGTGTTTCTAGATTGAGCAATGATTTCACCATTTAAAGTAAAAACACAACCGACTGGAACTTCTTGGGCAGCTAACGCCTCATTAGCTAGTTCTAAGGCTTTTGTCATAAAATAATGAGACATTTTTATTTAATTCGCTTTGTAAAATCAGTTTGTAAACAAACTAGTTTTTAACATATGACATTGACGTTGACGGCCTACCGACTACCGCTTTGCATCATTCTGAAGTTGCGGTCGAGTGCGAACCAATCATTATAAGGTTTGGTGAAAAATGAATTATAAAACAGTATACAGGATGTGGCGTTATATGGTACCTACGGGGAGAGGGCGTAGTGGCAAGCTTGAAACGTAGCATAACATATTAAAGAAAAGAAATCGCTTCCTCATTTTACATGATAAGAACCAAATGTGTAGGTATATCAAACACCCTAAAAATTTGTGGTACAAAATACTCCAGTAAATTCTAATTTAACTTAGCTTAAAACTGACCAACGAGTATACATCACTCAATTAGTTACTTTGAGATAAAAATATAAATCACAAAGAAAGGCAGGCTCTCTCTCTTTAACTTCTAAATTTCTTTACGTAACATTACTTGTACTATTCTGGTAATATTCTAACAGTTTGAGATCTTTTAGATATCCTATCGCCTTTTGTTCCCAGTTGTTGTTGTTGACTGTTCTTGGACTCGGATGTGGCAAGAAGACAATCTGAAACACACAATCTTTTTTATTGTAATAAAAAGTGTTTTGTAAATAAAAAGTCGAAATTGACCTAATTGCTTCGAGAAAAAGATATTTCTAGCATGTTCAAGGCTCGACTTGGTAGCTTAGGTAACCTATTTCAAATTTATCTTTATATGTAACTTCTTAGATTTACGCGATCATTATTATTTGAAATTAAACAAATTTTAACGGGTTTTACGCGTTTATTAATTTATTTTTATTTATCCGACGTCAAACATCTCAGTCTACCCGTGACCACGGAATTTGCAAAAATGCCGAAACGTCGGATAAATAAAAATAAATTCATGAACGCGCAAAACCCGTTAAAATGAGTTTAATTTCATCTTTATAGTTTTGATTTTGTCTTGACTTGATTAATAAGAACAATATCTTTTCGCCCGTAGCTTTACATGCGTTAACTTTAAATTAGTCTAGACAGAGTCTGCCTCGAGTAGGTAGGTACTCTGACAAACTCCCTGCCTCAACTCGTACTTATTAAGAATCGTACGTTTCTAATCTGACGTTTTATTTTATTATATATATTTTAATATTTATATATATATATATTTTAATATAAAACCATTATTGTAACTTCTTTTAAGCAGAACAAACTTTTTTGATGATCATTCAAATTTATTTATATTCACCCCCGTGTGTGGCCTCCTCTTCTCCACCACACGGCTAGTGGCGTTAGTACGCAATATTTCTCCGGTTTATTGTTTTCTTCACTTTATCTACATACCAACTCATCTATTAACATGCTGTAAAAAGTAACATTTATGTCTACGATATTTTGATTTAATTAGATTGATCATCGTGTTTTTTGACACCAGTTACTTTTTTTAAATATAAAATATATGTAAGTTAAAAATCACCTAAACTGAAGCACACAAATATTGTACTTATCTAATATTGATAGTAATAGCACATGAGTAAAGAAACTGAACAGAGACAAAGCTACATACGAATGCGCTGTGACAGGTACATCACTACAAGTGCAACGCGTGTGTGTGCGTGACCACTGGCCGCTTGTCACGTATGAGCCGAAACCGCTTCAAACTAGATCAGCCAGTGGTCAATCTCAGGGCGTGCAGGCGTGACGCGACGCTCGAACGTTGTGCGTGTTTTGTTTTTGTTTTCGAGTACAAATGACTATAGATTTAATATTCCAGAAAAGAATGGTTTAGTCTATGTATCGGGCTATTTATACAGAAAATGTCTGGAACATCACAAATGTGAGAAAATAAAAGCCTATGTTAATAGATCCGAACAACCCATAAATATAGGAAAAGATTCTTTTTTTTGCCATTATAAGGACTTTAATGAAGGTAGTGTGAAATCAGGTTTTTTTATAATACCTCCTGTCAATTTTATTGAATTTGTTGAATTGCTTGAGCAAAAATTTCGCGAATATTTTGATCTTCATATTAAAAATGTTAATATTGGTAATGACATATTAGCACGTTTGCAAGATTGTACATTTCATATGCCATGTGAGTGTTTCCCATTGGTTTATTTGAAAAAACTTTATATTAGATTTAGAATTTATCATTCGATTAAAAGACACAACAAATTATTAAAAACCAAAAGTAATAAAAAAAAAATATTTAGAGTATGTAATTTGTAAAAAAAAACCTATTTTAATAAAAAATTTGAAAAAAAAGTACATTTATATTTTTAATTTATTCAATTGTGCCAACCCTACCAAAATAGGTATAAATTTTGCTAGCTCTTTAGAAGCTTTGTCTCTGTTCAGTTTCTTTACTCATGTGGTAATAGTAATAGAATAGTATTTTCCGAGATATGCATATGCATGTTCAAACAAACAAACAAATACATCAGCTTTAAAATATTAGTACCTAGGTATAGTTTTTGTTTCAGAAAGCTATTTTTGTACCTTTTAAGTCTCTAAAACTAATTTTCCCTAGCTCAGACTAAGCTCCTAAGTACTAACTAAGTAAGTATTTATCTTTCAAATGACAAAACTTTTCAGACAGTTATATTTTAGATTTTATATTAGTTCTAAAAGATAGATTTTAAGAAGTTACAAAAAATAAATAAAAATTACTTTGTTATGGTAAACCAAATAATTAACCACAGCTTACCTTAACTGTTGAGCTGGGATAGTATTTTTTTATTGCTTTTTGTGCCCTTGTTTCACAGAATTTCCCAATGGCAACAACAGTCTGCACTTCATACAATTTCAATATCTTTACAAATACAGGATCACAAATACTGAAGATTGATTCCATTTCTGATACCTACAAAGATTGGTAATTTTTATAAATTAAAAATTAAGTGACTATATGACAGAGGCTGTTAAGGCCAAGGATGTTTTACCTTAAAGTCACCAGGTGTAAGATTACAGCCGTTTTCCTTCATCCATTGCTGGGGAAGGTAATTGAAGACAAAACTAGTTTTGAAAAAAAATTCTGGTTGTCCACATACTTCTTTAAACAAGCCCCAAAATCTCTTTCCGCTTACCTGAATTAAAAAACTGATTTTGAGTCTACTTTTTGGTTTTTTATTAAAAAAAGCACAGTTGTTAACATAGAAATAAGAACCTAAATACATTTAATATTTTATAAAGCTTTGCCCACTTAAAGGTTTAGAGTACACCTGTAGAATTTTCACTAACTTTAAGCAGTGGTTACTCAGCGAATCTTATTTAGTATACTGTATACAAAAATATGGAATGAAAACACATTATTGCAGACAACTGTAAAGTTAAAGTTTCTTTATAATTACTTCAGTTCTTGAACAGTTAAAGCCATTAACAGGGCGATTTTTGTTTTCTTTGGTAGGCTTTGATACAGCGCCTTCTATTTTTAGCCAATCTCTAACAGCACTAACTTCACCAAAAGGCACCTGAAAAAAGTATTAATTTAAATATGTTACAGTATGCTTTAAAGTTTATGATAAGGTAGGTACCAACCCCAGTTTGAGACATTCCCCAAGGCCCTGCATTCATGCCGAAGTACAATATACTTTTGGGTGTATTCAAGTACTTTCGTACATACATTTCAAAGGTATTCCTAGCGTAAATAGTTGCATTGTAAACATATTTTATTTCTGGCGGTAGATCAACTTGTTCTAAATTCAAATTTAATTCTTCGACAAGATTAAGTAAATCGTCGGCTATGTCTTGTTTATTCTCTTCAGAGTTACTAAAGAAACTCGAAATAACATTTGTATCCATTGCAGTGCAGCAGACACCAAATCAAATGAACTATATGATATGAATACGAAAATATTGAATAATACAATAAAATTCAACACAACAAACAAAGCTACAACACAACAAACAAACGAATGCAGAAAGACGACGAAAAGGAATGAAAGATTAAGATAGAAAGAGATAAAAAACGGAAAAGGCGACTACTATCCGTCAAAAAGTATTTCAGCGGTACATACGAGATGGCATTAAGTACAAAAGTTTTTATGTGTATTGTGAAAGTTATTTTATTTAAATAAGTACATATGTACCCGCATATACCAGTTCCAAAATAACTAACCCATACGCTTTATTCAAAAGTTTATTTTAAACGCCTCAATAGCTACTAATTCTGTTTTGGAACACACCCTCGTGTGTCCTCGAGTGGCCTCGTTCTAATTCAGACGACCAACGCTCTCAAATAAATTCGTGAGCTGACTGTTCCGAATTGCTGTCGGCGCTTACATGGCGTTATGTTTATCACAATAGGGGATATTCATGTTTTTTTTTCTTCTCTTAAATTAATAGCTTACACCTTTATAACATAGAAAAAAATATTAAAAGGCTTCAAAACACTCTAGATATTTTTAAAAACGAAATTTAAAACATTGAAAAAATTAGAGCAGTTGAAACGCCGCCATTTTGCGCGCGCTTTGCGTGACGTCACACGACACGTCCAGTGGGTCTTTACTATGAACTTTTCAGTTATTTCATACATATTTACGGTTTTAATAGCTTTAAAACGATGGAAGAAGCCAAAAAATTATCTAATAAGTATTGCATAGTAGCGGAGTGCACAAATACTATTCGAAAAACACCCGAGAAAGTGTTTTTTTCGTATTTCAAGTGATGCGAAAATACGAAGACGGTCGTGTAAGGTGATGAGAAGGGATAATATATCTCCTAAATCTTGTTCATATTGTTGTGAAGATCATTTTAACGAAAGTATACGTTATTTATATACAGCTTAATGTGAATTAGTAAAAAGTAAGTTTTGCATTAGCTATTGAACATTAAAAAATTCGATATAAAATTAACCTACCCTATAAGAAAAGATCAGTAGCTATAACTTTCTATTAAAACTTTATTCCTGTTGTGGTTTTACGAATTTTTTATGGTAGTTGATTTATTCCAGGTAAAGGAAGATACAGAAAATTATATTGAATACAATTTAATAAAAGAGCAAGGAGAAAAATGTACTCTACGGTTGAAGAAAGGAGTTTTGCCACATATATTTTTTATATGTAAATGTTTTGGTGTATATTAAGTAAACTGCTGTGTGCATTTATGAATAAAAATCTATATTATGGTCTTAAATATACTATGAAACATCCTCTGATCTCTGCGCTCGTATAATCGGGTTTCGATGCTGTCTGCGCGCCTACGTCTTTTCTATAGCAATACGTCTCAACTACATATTTGGTCTAGTTTTTGTTTCTTTTCTTTGTATAACTTCACTTGCCAACCAACCGTTGAACACGCAACATCAAATTGTAAACCACATTAAATCGAATATCAAAGAAGAATCTGTGGTTGTCATTTGTGGTACCACCACGACCCACATCGCGCCTTGGGGACGCGACAGATGCAAAATTATATGCTATCATAAATGCACCTGTTCTCGGTAGATTGTCCTATTGTGCTATGACAGAACCAGCTTCAGTCATCGTCAAAGATTCACTACCAATCTAAACTAAACTTCATTACAATCAGCACAAGAATATAGATTAAATTTATTTATTTTTTTCACAAAAACTTGTAAAACAGTATAAGTTTCGACGCTGATGAATGCAATGTCGTGTCAGATGACGTCACATTACGTTCGACCAATGGTGGCCCGTTTTGGAAGTTTGAATTTCGCTCCCTTATTTTGCACGTTTTAAATATTATTTTAGGGGTTTAAATAATAAATAAATTAAAAAAAAACTTTTGCATCATAATATAATGATAATAAGTATTCAAGAAAAAAATATTTTAGGCCATTTAAAATTTTATGCATATCCCCTATTTCGAAAGGTGCGGTTATTTAGACTGAACGAGCGAATGCTCTAAAATAGCTCTTTTGGTATAAACACACATTGTCGGTATTTTGATAGAATGTTGATGTAATCGCCACCCGAGCGTCTGGACCTAGAATGGACCTTCTTGTGCGATCGGAGACGTGCTCGCTCTGAGAGACAGGCACTTTTCTTGTATATTTAAACATTTTTATATTTTTGGGTTAAATACTTAATCAAAAGTCATTGTAAGTTCATGTTAGTGCCGAACGAATCGGTTCAAATGTGTGCTAGGGATTTAGAGTAATGAAATTATTTATGAAAGGCACGTTTACGCGCTTAACGTACCAACCATCACCGACTTCAGTGCATTCTATTATAACGAATCGCAGGGTTTTTTGACGTAGCACGCTTTATCTTGTGTTGACGTTTGTGTGATTGGGAAAATGATGTCGAGAGCTGTCAGGTCAAAGAAGTTTTATTTGGTGCCTCAATCTACTGAGTAAGGAAGTTTTATTTGCATCAATCGGAACGCACGCAATCTTAATTTTCAGTCAGAAGTTGGAGTTGCGATTTGTTTGTTTTGATTTAGTTAGTTCGAGTTGATTCGAGTTGAGATACAGTCTTACTAAGTCTAGTCTACAAAATTACTTTATCCGCAATCTTCGAAACCTTTAATAACTAAATATACACCAAGTATAGGAAAATGCAAGGATGAATTTGCTGACAGAAGATGTATTACAAAGTTTAGCGGTGAATTGCACTGTTCCAATAGTACTACGTGGTTTTGTGAAGGACTGGCCAATGTGCCAGTGGTCCCCAGAAAAATGGTGTTCCATATTCGGAGATAAAAAGATACCCTTTCGCTGCATGCGAAAATGTTCTACATCTGACGATCCTTGTTGGGAAAGGAGGTGTAATTTAAAATCAATGACATTTAATGAATTTCTGGAATCTTTGCCAACTACTGAAGAATGTATGTATTTTGACTACAAGTACTTACACCAGTGGTTTGATGAAGATAGTGAAGTTTGTAAGGTATTTTTTTCGTATAATAAATATTATAAAGCATACATAGTGACTTCAATAAATTTAACAACCAATTTAATTTTCAGAATCTAAGTTGGAAGCAGTTTGGTTATCCAGACAAAAGTGCTAGTGATTCTACAGTATGGGTAGGAAACAAGGGCTCACATACTCCTGCTCATCAGGATACTTATGGTGTCAATATTGTTGCTCAACTTCATGGCATGTATGTTAATACTACAACAATATTTCTAAAATAAAATGGTTTAATTTAAATACTATTTAAGATGGTAAAATTGCTAAGAAAAAGTTTGTGGGTATAAACTGACACAAATAGGTGCCTATTTTGCTTTATACTTTGTATTACTATGTACTCAATGTGTGTTGGTGTTTTAATGCAAAATTAAATTTTAAAGTTTTGATTTATATTTTTTTTATTGTATAGTCAATTTAGTGGATTTTAAAATTTGTTCTATAACAGGAAGAGATGGCTTCTATTCCCTCCTGAGACGGGAGGGTTGAAGCCTACAAGAGTGCCGTATGAGGAGTCCAGTGTGTACAGTGAACTCAATTTCTACCGTCCAAACCAATTGGAACCTTTCAGTGGTAAGGTTTGGGATTTGTTATTGATAGAACAAATTGTTGTTTAAAGGTCAAAAACACTGATCTATTTAGAGATGACTTAAATTATTTTCTTTTCTTCATTGTATAATACATTAAAACTGTGTTATCTAGTTGTATACACCACTTATTTTGTGAGAACTCAAACAAATAATTTTCATTCTTATTTAATATCAAGTTCCTTACTTTATAGTATGCTTGTTGGCTCAAAACACATTTATAATGTAAACCAAATACAACCTACAAATCAATTATAACATATAGGTACTCTAACAATAACCATACGAAAACCATTGCAGGCCTCACAGGAGGTAGAATAGTGGAGCTGCAAGCTGGTGATGCGTTGCTGGTGCCTCGAGGGTGGTGGCACTACGTCCAGAACATGCAGGATCTCAACATCGCTGTCAATGTGTGGTTGCCACATGTAAGTATGTCAAAATGAATATGGTTGTGTGTGTAACAATGTATCTTTATTTTTGTAATTTAGTTTTTCCCAAATAGTAGTTTCTAAAATTAAAATCTTTGTCTGTCTTTATTTTCAACTAGTTATAATTATATGTTTTGTGGTCAAGTCGTCAAAAATTACTGATTTGCGAATCTCGGATCATCTCTTCTACTTCACTATCAAATTATTGTATTGTTATCCAAAACATATCAAGCTACCCAGTGCCCTCTTTAAATAAAGTACCACAACTCATCAACAAAATTAATTTTACCTGTTTCAATAGAGATGCTGAAAGTATTTGTTCGTTTTTAGGAGCAAGACAACTCTACCCGAGTGTCCGAAGCCCTAGTCAAGATCCTGGTGGCGCAGATTTGCAAGGATCTGCCGCAGAAGACTGCCAAGCTACTGGTCAACCCTAATGAAGTAAGTTCATTTTAATAAAAAAAGCTAAGAAGTTTTATTGGTCAAGTAAAAAACGCAAATTTTATTCCTAACAACATGGAATTATTTAATAGTAGTATGCAATCAGGTGCAAAAAAAAGATGATCACCTTGATGGAATCCTGCGATGCAGAAGCGAAGACTATAAAAGACATGACATTTTAGTTAGTGTTGGTTTAAAGTGCGGTTAATAGTACAGGGGTAGGATGGAATTGTCATCATCTTGACCTTTGCCTAAAACGCTGCCTCAAGTGGAATATTTAACAAGTATATTTGACGTGTCTTTATATATAAACATTGCAACATAGCTGCATCACCTGTGAGTGGTGATCTCACTTATATTCATCTAAATTGACTCATAAACTTTTATGAAGGCATTTCAAATCTATTTCCGTTGATGCGCAAAATTAGATTTTAATGAGTCACAGGGTAAACATTGGACGACGTTTATGAATATTGGTTTTATTTATGGCTTGTTCATCTTGAATTTTATATTTTATTACTAAATAGCATAATGCAATGTTGCAATCCTCGTCATTGTATGAAGAAAGGTAAATCTGCTAACTTCTTGACCTTCGGACGACTTATTTAGGTTCTAGTTTTATACAGTGTCCCATTTACTAACGTCAAGGTCCAACTAACCGATGGCTCAAGACCAAACAGCTGCTTAAATCATATTTAAAAGATTCAGGATGTATATGCAACGATTTAAGAAAAGCTAACAGACAACATGATTGATGATTTTTAAGTGCCTCGACTGCAAAATTTACCTTTACAGTTCAAAGATCAAGTAACCGTCTCAGTTATAATATAATTAAAAAAAGGTAGGTATTTGCCTAAAAACAATTTAGAATAGTGTTGGTGTGACGTCAAGCTTTGAGCTTGTCGTATCCTTGGCTTGGTTTAAACCGGATTAAATCGCATTTTAGCTGTCCCCACGTGACGCATTCTCCCCGCGCTTCACCCCTTAGCAGCATAAAGTTTTTAATTATTTTTTAATATTAAATGGAGAATGTTACTAGGTATGGCAAATCGCTTGAAATTTTGTCTCAGTAAAGCCTGTATGCATACAAATACACTAGTTTTTGTTGTAATCAAAAATACCCAGTAGTTTTGATTTTATAGGCATTCAAAGTTTCGAAAAATATCGAGTCCCGCTAACAGTCACGTGACCGCTTGTGACGTATTACAACAACGCGCCAGCGGTGGCGCATATAGCTGGCGCAGTATTTTATTTAATTTTTTTATTTATTTAACATTTAATGTATTATTTTTTTGTGTTTTCGGTCGCGTATTAGTAAATATAAATATTATTCGTTATTATACGTTAATAGTTAATATTATTCTATTAATAAATTGGAAATAGGATTCGAAAAAAGGTAATCGTGTAATCTATCTAAAATAGATAAATTAATGACTGCGCATTATTTATCAAGAAATAGTGATTTTGTTGCCGCCGAAATGTTTGATATGTTCCAAACTGTTTTATCAAAACAAAATAACCAATATAGTAAAAATACTTATGGAAGAATGCAAGTCCAATAGTAGAAGTAGGTACCTACCTACCTATCATTATTTTTTTTACGTTAAAGACAACAAATCATGTATCATAGTTTTGTAGCTATAGGTAGGTACGTCCTTCTAATATTATAAATGTGAAAGTTTGTGAGTATGGATGTATGAATGTTTGTTACTCTTACACGTAAGACTACTGCCCCCCAAGTCAAGTGGCAAGTGATATTTGCGATAGCGAGTGAATAGAAAAAATATGTATGAAACTGTCATGGTATTTTTTACCGCGGGAAAACTTCTCATTCCCACGGAAACCGACTTCTACGCGAACGGAGTCGCGGGCGGCCACCAGTATGTATACAAAGATACCGCTCTTCTAAGTAAATTTAAATAAATACATGCATTGATTTAGTACTAACTAGCTTTAGTTAGCAGCTTCGCCCGCGTTTTCCTCGGGAACTGTACATTTTCCCAGGATTAAAAGAAACCTATGGATTATTTCAGTCTTCGTCCAGATCCGTTCAGTACTTTTTGTGTGAAAGATAACAAACACAAACACAATCTTCCGCGTTTATTATATTACTAGGAAGTAGGATACCTATACGATCTAGATGTAGTTGAACGTTACAGATGCACTTTACCTTTACTATTTTATTTAAGTAATTTAATTTATTTTTTATTGCAAATGTAGATGATATGAACTAGGTTTAGTTTTATTAATTTGTATTTTTACTAACAAATTGTTTAATGGTATTGATTATGTTCAAGTTAAAAGATTTGGTGATGTATGTATGTATCCTTTGGAACTGTAAAAAACAACTTTTCCGGCGAATTGATAGTTGTATTTTTACATTTAGGCCCAACTCATGATTTCCTAGCAGTTGGATTAGACATTTTTAAAATTATTTAGGTTTAATTTAGACGACAAGTGCGCGCGACCGCGAGCGTACTGAGTGAGCCAGACCGAGCCAGTTGTGGTGTGACGTCACACCGCCACCGGCAGCCCGCGTCGTGCGGTAGCAACTTATTTTACTTATAAATCGGAAACTAATTGACGCATCGAAATAATTCTTTCACTAGTATTTTTTATTTTTGATAGAGAATATGAAGAGATAATAATCAAAATTTGTTAACATTCTCCATTATTGTATTCGATTTTTTACTAAAACGGCTGCCAACACAAGTAAACTTAGGATATCTCACTCATTGCTAGTATATCTTAGTTCGGTATTGTTTCTGATTCCTTTTTCTTATTTTACGTTCCTTATTCAAGGTTGAACTATTATACGGAGTAATCTTGAATTAAATCAAAATGAACTATTATACGGAGTAATCTTGAATTAAGCAAAGCTTACCTTAAACGTATACACTTACACACATGTATTTTTTAAACTATCAGATACGTGGCTTCCACGGGTGGAGCTTTTATTTTATTTTCTCGAAGTTTCATTCAACTGTTAGGTACTTTCATTTATATTAGCCACCTATAGATTGAGAGATAAGTCAGAAAAACGCAGATTTTGGTGTCTATTTCAGGCTGTTTCAGTCTCACAAGTACCTATACATATGCGTCACAGCTTAGACAAGACGCGTGAATAATTTTACAATTAAGATCTACAGGTGCTTAACAAAGTTATGGACTGTTTCTTATGCTTTGTTTAAAAGGTGTTTAGAACTATAAGTTTGTATATATTTGTTTGAACATAGAAAACATTACGATAAATACGGGGTGTAAAAGAACTGCTTCAGAAAACAAAAACTGGGCATCGCTGGAGGGTTACTGGTTACGTTTTGAGCAAAATAAAATATTTTTACGATTAAAAAAAAATTTTTTTTAACCTAATTTTCCAAAATTGCATTAATACTATCAGATTTTGCGATGATTTCAAATTAAATAGGGTTTTAATTTAATTTGCAATGTAAATAATCGCACCTGAACCAACAGTTGATGTGTGAGCGATGATTTCAAGCGCCGAATATGACTTTTCAATCCTTAATAACTTTTTTAAATTGAGTTCTGGGTATACTGTAAGTGAATTATTTAGTTACTATTGATTGAGGCTCCAGATTACATGGTTTCAGGCTTCGGACGTGGTCTTTTTACACCCGTTATATTTGTATTGAATATAGAAAACATTACGAAAAATATAACTAAAGGACCGTGAAAACGGGCTCTAAATCCGTTGCTTGGTTTGGAGTTAACAAAATACAAGCTGCCGTAGAAAGCGACTTTGTCTTATTTTATCAAGAAGTGAGAAGTAGATAGTGTTAAAAAAAACATTTTTTAATAGAGACTGGATTGGTTTGAAAGCTTTCTTAAAACTACTAGAACTTAGGCCAGGGGTCGATTTATTATAGTCTGTGAAAACATTATCTTACAATTTACTTTTCAGGATGACGTGTCCGACACACCTTTGGCCGTATTATTCCTCCAACTAGAGACTGTCGCCAACGCTTCCATAGACAGTAGAAAAAAGTTACGTCGCGCCAAAAGACAAAAAACAGTAGAAGAACACGCTAACTCATCTAAACCTAACACTGAATATAATTTACAATCGCTACTCGAAAATAAAGAAAACAGATTAGAAATAGCGGCACCAATATCAGGTGCTGATATAGTGGAACTAATTAAACAGAATTTAAAGGAATTTGCTAGTACAGATTCAGTATTAGATGAGGTAGATGGTGATACAAGCAGGCTTGGTTTGACGAAGGCAGTTATAGACGCGTTCTGTAGACCCGATGTAGTGGATCTCGTGAAAAGGAATTTGTTCGCTAAACTAAATAATACTTCGTGAAGTATTATTATTGGATCTGAATAATGATTACTTAAGTATTGAATACTTAATTTTATTTACCCTTCAAAACTTCTAAGTCGTAATTGTTATTATAAAAAGTTCTCCATTAATATTGGTATAAATAGGTGAAAACTTAGAAAAAATGAAGTCACAGATATTGTTAAAGGTGCTAATCATATATTTATAAAACTGTGATAATGCGAAGCGTAACTTATTGACTATTGTATTATATTCGTTATGGATAAGAATAATTATAAAAGTTAAAATAATACACATCTTTTATTATTATTTATCTTTAAACGTAGAAAGTTTTCATTAGAAGTCATTAGAATTTATTCTATGTAAGTTTCCTACACGTGTTGTAATTGAAAATTGTGCAATTCATGTTCTTATTGAATAAAATATTTATTCGATTCTAAAGTTGTGTTTTAATTTTACTGCCCATTAATTTATTTCACTCATATAAATATCTCGTATTATTACGTGCTTTTGTTTTTTAATTTGATGATTTAAGTTAAAAATAGTTTGCTTATCTCCATAAAGTAACCTTTTAACGTTAAGTAATGTAATAATAAAAAAACAAAGCGTAATGCTCGGAGGCCCGCGTTCCTTTTTCCAGTATCTATAACTTCAAAAAAAAAACAAAGTTCGATGTTTAAACTGTGCTTTATTCTCCCGCCTTAAGTTTAGGGTTTTTCACATAAGATTTGTAATAGAAGTCTAAGAACAGCAGGACCATGAATAGGTTCTGTGGCACCAGGATGTAAGCAGGTTGGCGCGGGAAAGCACACTCTTTGGTGACGATCACTGATAGGAAGTGGAGCAGCAGCAGAGAAAATTGTATCTGGAAACAGAATACAGTTATCAATGTTATTTATTATCAAAGCATGAGAGTTTTAGGAAATTAAAGAAGTGGTTTGTACGTTGCTTAATCAGAGTCCTTGCATGATCCAAGTCGGGCAAAAAAGCGAGTGAAAATCAATGAAACAGTTATAAAAAAAACAGTTAAACTTTCTAAAAGTTATTTTTTGCTTCTCTATAGAAACTTCGGCTTATTTAAGATTAATTATTGTATTTGAACGCTACTTGTATCTATTGTGTGACAAACTTACGATTTGTATTTGAGTGACGTGTTTCTTCCACCACACGGATTTCTTGTACCTCTCGTCTACGACTGTTAGTAGGTAGTATGCGTACATAATTATATGTATCAGAGAGTTTATTAGTACCAACGACGTTATGTGCCCACCTGGAATTCAAAGTGTGATAAGTATTTCAATATACAAGGACCGGATCTAGGAATTATTGAAACAAAGGCAAAACGTGAGATTGAGGATTAGTCTATTATCGCCAAGGTATTTCACCTTGTCAATTTTTTTTTGGATTCATGAATTTTGCGCATCGGCAGGTGCCACGGTTCGCCCGCCCTATATCCAGTCCCTACATGCTTAGTGTCTGGAATTATTTTTTGGATTTCATACCTGGTACCCATTTAACCACGCCCCACGCTACTGCCACCATGCCAGCGTGGTGGTAAACATGAAGAAAGCTGACTTGGTTTTGCTTCTTTCTTAGCACGAAAAACACCTGCAAACTGTCATACTGTTATTCTAGAACGCGTTTAAACACTGTAGTAATAGAGTCCTTTATTCTGAACTCGTTTATGATTGGTTTATCGTATCTTTACCGTATCCAAAAGATCGACGATCTTGAGTATGAAGTAGGCGTAGCATACTTTGTAGGCGAAGTCTATGTCATTTGAGTTGCCTGATTCTACTGGCTGGCAGACCAGTGCGTAGTGACTCAGCCATCCTAGCACAAGACCCTGAAATTTATAGGTTTTTTTAGATTATAGGGCGTTCTTAATGGCCAGTATCTTAACTTTTTAAACTGATTTAAACCTGATAAAACACATAGCTGCAGGCGAATATCTGTATGATATTGAACAGGGCAATACTTGTCTTCAGGTCGTAGGGTTTTCGATTATTCATGTACGATGGTAGCCAACGAGTTACAGAAACGAGGTAAACAGCAAGAAGTGCCAACCCTGGCCATGGTGTCCTCATCAGAAACCAATTCTGTGTTCGATGGTCTGTTGTCAGAAAAAGAAAAATTTTAGGCTCAGTCTTAGTATAGTACCTACTTCATAGTGTCTACTAAGAGTTTGACCATGATTCCAAACACTTATTACGTTATAGTTTTTTTAGTTAACGTTATTGTTATAGATATTCTCTAAAAAAAACACATGACTTAGATAAATATATTAATATTTAAAAAAAAACGGTGACGCTATAGATTGATCGTTTACCTGCTATTTCTTCATTTAAGTAGTAATAAAGTTTCACTGCACCTCGTAAAATTAAAGCCATTTTATATGGAAAGTGAAGTAATTTGCGACATGCACACTGAACTGAATCTTGCAACACAATGATGCATAATAATTGCATACAAAGGTCTTAAGGTTAATATAAACTTTAGATTTAAATAAAATTAATTAAATTAAAAATAAGTTAAGGGAGAACTGTATTTCTTGGGTTCGTGGTCTATGTTTCTAATCCTACTAATATCATAAACGTGAAAGTTTGTGATATGTATGAATGTTTGTTACTCTTTCACGTAAAAACTACTGGACGGATTTGGATGAAACTTTACAATAATATAGGTTGTAGGTACATCAGAATAAATAAATAATAATAATAAATCTCCAGACTGACACACCAACTGTGTGGCCCTAAACTAAGCAAAGCTTGTACTATAGGTACCACACAATGGACTAGGGGAGAACCTAGTTACACCCAGACACGAGCCAATATCGAAAAACCATTTTTACGAAATTGGCCCGACCGGGAATTGAACCCGGAACCTTCCGCTTAGCAGTCCGGTATATATACCGCTGCACCACAGAGGTAACACAAAGGGTACTTTTACCGCGGGAAAACTTCTTATTCCCACGGGAAACCGACTTCAACGTGAACGGAGTCGCGAGCGGCCACTAGTAGAAGATGAATCTTTAACAGGTGTGTAATAAAAACCTCAATCTAAAAATTCTTATTTTTTGAATAGTTTGCTTGAGGGCAACGCTCTTACATCAGCTTATTGACGGGGGGGGGGGGCGATGATATGATCTTTTAATCTGATTGTTTACATGAAATAGCATATAAAAAACTTCTATTTTAACAAAAAAATCATAGATTCTATTTGCTCTAAACATAAATAGTATCCCTCCAAAAAAAAAACAATTTTTGTTTTCCAAAGCAATCATATTTCCCATCATGTGTATTAGTATTACCTACTATTCAATTAGTATCTACGGACTTTCTTCAATATTCATTTTGCATCATTTAATATCAGAGTTTTTAATACTGTCTCTCTACCTTTAACGTGGTTAAAAACAAACAGAACCATCAAAAGTTTTTAAAAATAGGAATTTAAAAAAGCATAAGGCATAAATTGCAATCATTTGCTACCCGCTGATGGAGTCATTGACTTTTCGGACACAAAAAACTCGGACACCTTGGCCGAGTTGTGGTTTTTCAACTTTAAAATTATTTTTTACCAAGGAGTCCGAGTTTTTTGTGTCCAAAAATTAAATGACTCCGCTGATGATGCGTAAGAGAGATAAATACAGGTGGGACAAATTATGTAGTTCAAAAGTTAAACGAAATCCTGTGCCCTCGTATTTTTAATTTTCTTTATCCAATATCATCGCTTTTTTTTAACTTTTTTAATTATTGCAGGTTCAGTTTGCTCTTAACATAAAGCATTAACAATTAGGTATATATTTTTTTGTGAGGTAAAAAAATATATTAGTGCTAGTTAATTGACCTTTTTGGGGTTCCGTACCCAATTATTAAGACTGCTGTCCGTTCGTCCATCGGTTGAAACAACAAATACTAAAAACAAAATAATGTAAATATTTAAGGGCCTCCATATAAAAAACATTACTTTTCAAATCTATACCTACCATTATCAAAAAAAAAACTCTGTGTGCTTGTCCACATCGTATTTGGCCTATAAATGACCTTTTCGACTTTTAGGACTTATGTAGGTAACTATGAAGAAATCTTTTCATTTATTAACTTTCTACAATTATATCTAAATAGAATTTTAAATGTCAGTGTTTTGATGTACCAAACAAAACAGGATGTTAGAATATTGATAATCTCCTCCCATTTTAATCTTATTCGAAACTAGTGACCCGCTCGCTTCGTAATGGTGTAATTTTGCGCGGCTTGTTCATGTCACCTTGAATTTTAGCTTACTTAAAATAAGTTTTTCTGAATGTTCTATATTTACAAATTTTAAATGAATAAATTCCCTAAAAGATGGCGAAAACCAAATAGAAATCCTTTACGTACTTAGTTTCGGAGGAGTTCGGACAAACAGACAGAATTAGCGACTTGGATTTATACTATGTAACATGGATGACTTCATCCATGCTATGTAATGATAATGATGATAATGAAGTCAAATATTTATAAATTTATAATCGACGTGCCACGTGAACATTGTACTTAACAGTGGAATAGCATTTATCTAACAATTGAAAAATAAGACTATATTGAATTATGAGTCTTATATAAACTTAATTTTCTTAAAATTTTGTGTTTATTCCTCCTAAACCACTCAACTGATATTAATGCTATTTTCGCCATTTTTTAAGATAATTTATTCATTTAAATTTGCAAGTAAAGAACATTTGAAAAAAGCTTTTTTAAGTTAGCCAAAATTCAATGTTTTGTGAACAAGTCGGCCAAAATTACACCATTGCGAAGCTTGGGCGGGTCGCTAGTATACATATATAAAGAAGAAAGTACTTTTGAATATAAATATGACAGGACAATGAAACATACTACTTATCAGTCGAATAGAATTTATTTGATAATAAAAAAGCTGCTTAAAGTTATCTAACGTTTACATTTTCCCGTCTAGTATGAAGTAAAAGGGAACTCAGGGTGTTTTTCGACGCCCACAAAGAAGCTAAAATCGCAGATCCGGCCGTTTGCGCCGCGATCGAGCGCGTTGAGCTCCTTCATGTCACCGTCGGACAGACTGAAGTCCCATACTTCGATGTTCTGCAAAAAACAAACTAAATTGCATTACATAGTATAAATCCAAGTCGCTGATTCTGTTTGTTTGTATGTTTGACTGCTAACTCCTCCTAAAGTACGTAACGGATTTAAATGCGGTTTTCTCCATATTTTAGGGTATTTATTCATTTAAATTTGTAAATAAAGAACGTTTAGAAAAAGTTTTTTAAAGTTAGCAAAATTGCAAGGGTTCGCGATCAAGTCGGCAGAATTACACCATTGCGAAGCGTGGGCGGGTCGCTCGTATTTTATATTACAATGATCAGCTCTATGTAGCTTTAGGATCGCTCTTTATTATGCAATACAGTAGGCGTTCTGAAACTGTTTTACCTACATTTGCTTTGTTACTTAATAGGCTATAGAATAAATCAGATTAGAAATGTTTAAGGGTATCCGCGTCGTTAAGGATTTCAGACAAAAGTGAAGAGGGGAGGAATAATCAAATGTTCCATCAAGCACTCGTTACAGGCAGTACCGGTTTTTTTGCGGATTGGGACACCGGATTCGCCTACCTCTGTCTACGTTACCTACATTAATAAAGAGCTGTGTAGCAGAACTAAAGCATATTCTTCTGATGTAACAACAAATTTACGATTTCAGTTTTTGTATCTTACCAACTCACGATATACTATCTTGCCGGGTTTTTCTAAACCTTCGTAATTTCCATTTTGGGGAAGTTATGATTTGGACGCGACTGTAAAAAATGTTTAAATGAAATGAAATAAAGATTTATTTATCATAAGTTGCGGTTGAACATTTAATGAACGTCAGTATTTAACAACTTCGGCTTTAATTAGAATTAAGTAGGAAGCTAGCAGGCGGACCGAGAGAAAAAAAAAGCCGGCGAAAAAAAACTCTCAGCACTTTACAATCGTCTTGGATCTAACCTTCCGTATCCTGCCCGGGTTGGTGCTCTTCGGTATGACGGCGATGCCCCGCTGCAGCGCGTGCCGCAGCAGCACCTGCGCGGGAGTGCGGCGCCGCGACGACGCGATCCTGGTCACTGTCGGCAGCGTCAGCAGGTCGGGGTAGTCGCGGCTGCAAGGTATACTGGGTGTAAAAGAACTGCTTCCGAAAAAATTTGGGCATTGCTGGAGGGGTACTGATTACGTTTTGAGCAAAAAAAAATTGTTTTTATGATTATCAGGTTTTTTTTCTTTTACCTAATTCTACAAAATTGCATTTACACCATCAGATTATGCGATGATTTCAAATAAGATAGGGTTTTAATTTAACTTGAACCAACAGTTTATGTGTGAGCGATGGTTTCAAGCGCCGAATATGACTTTTCAATCCTTAATAACTTTTTTAAATTGGGTTTTATGGGTATACTGTTAGTGAATTAAGTTACTATTGAGGCTCCAGAATACATGGTTTCAGGCTTCGGAAGTGGTCTTTTTACACCCGTTATATGAGGATTTGGGGAATTGGAGGTTATGGTAGCGGAGTTGTATAACGATGAGAGTTAAGGGACCAATAAAATTATTGTGTTCCTATCGCTTTCTGCGGGCCGCAACGTGAGTGACACAACTGGAAATCGGACTGTTGTATGGCAGAAATAATCTGGTCTTTACATTTCCAGTTTTTCTAAAACCCTGGTAAAACGTTTTTATGGACAAAACCCAGCTACTATTAAAGCAATCATATTTATAAGGCAATGTTGAAACTTGGAGAAAAGTCTTACAAAACTTTTCTGTAAACTATTTTAAAAGGAACTACTTACCCGTTCTGAGCAGCAAGATCTTGAGCTAGCCCCTTAGAGCCGAGTGGCGAGTAAGCCACGACCGGAACCCCGAGCTTCTTCGCTGCTTCTATCAACGGAACTTGCTGACACAAGGCATGAACCTCAATCTGGAATGATACGGTGGGTAATTTTACAAATCTTAGGTCAAGATTCCTTAAAAATTCTAGATTTGTCGCGGATCCTAAACACCCTTTGCGGTTTTTTAAGTCCTTTTGAGAAAACCTCTTATTCAATAAGATTATGACCAATATTATCCAGGATACCAAGTGTCTTTATTTGCCTTGGATCTTATAAGAAATAGTTGAAACTATCAGTATATAAATCTTTATTACCTGAATACAGGCAGGTTTTTCAATCGCGCACAGCCGGGCTAATTGATGTGCATTAACGTTGGAGACGCCCACGTTTCGGACGCGTCCTGATTCTTTGAGGTTTATTATTGCCTGGAAACAAAATCGATTATTAGGTGTAATTGTAACTTTATCCTTCCAAATCTAATAAGTTTTAACTAGGCTAGGCTATATTGGATTTATATACACTACTAACTAAATAGATTGATGTATCTTTCTTACTAGCGTCGTGTTACGTTTTCAGCTTTGAGACATAGTTATTGGTGTATCTCTAATGATTACTGGATTCACAAACAGTTCTCGAGGAGGTTGCTTCTTAAATTTCCTTTTTCCATAGATATACCTTCTTCTATTCTTGGTCAGTTCAGGAACCGACCCTTTTGTGTATCCAAACGAATTAATCTTCGTAAATGTATCTTTAGTTACTTTGGTAACGAATGCGTATATTTTTCCAAGAGTTGTTCTCGTAGGAGATTGCTCAAAAATGTTAATGGATAGCTTAGAATTGGACTTTGTTAGCATCACAGACCTGAGCTCCTCACTCCGTTCTGATCTCAAGCTGTATTGGCACTCGAAGTCATACCCATCAGGAATTGACTTACTGGGAGAGTGATATTCGAAGTGGGTTAGGCTTCTGTCATCATCTTCTGGTTCTTTGAATAAGCAGTCCAAATTCCCTTTCATACAAGACCGCTTCTTTTGTTGTTTTAATCGAAAAAGTAAATATTTAAATCCATTCTTTTTGCTAAACATATTTCATTTTGATGTCCTTATGATTCATCACGTGGTCCTACTATTATTTCGCTCGCTACATACACTACGGTCGCTACTGGTTGAGGCTGTATATGACCTTCATGCCTTGACCTAATCAGTTGTTTACTAAATATTTCTCGTAGAACATTCTTGATCTTTTTAAAACGAGTCTTTTTCCTTAAACGTTTAGAGCTGGTGCACTCTTCACTCATTGCATCGGTAACGCTTCATTTGGTTGTAAAAAGGATTATAATATTTAACTATGATATACCTAATCACGACATTTAATCGTAATTAAGGTATTCACTACTAGTTTATGTTGTAAAATTAGCATTATTAGCGATAAAACATTTGTTGATTTTGATTTTTTATTATTGTTATGTATAAAGACGTTGAAGTGCAACGTCAAAGATGTCAAAGAGAATTTTAATACAGCTACAATTTTAGGATATAATCATTCATTCCTAATTCCACGATTACGCTATGAGACTAGGCGGTGAATATTTCCAATCAGGATGCGCCTATCACTTGCCATTAGCATTAGCCAAGGCCTTAAGAAAACTGTTTCAAACTTTTAAATTTTTCTTTATTATCATCATCAGCGTTTAATAAAACAAATATGTTTAAGTGGAAACTGCTGCACATTTTATTTCTCGATTACAATATTTGCAGCAATTCTTCGGTATTTTCTTCAAATCGATTGTGTGCCAAATGTCTTTGTTCTCGCGTTCGTAGACCTCTTCATTGGCGGCTGGTTGCTGGCGTTGTTTACTCCAGCAGAAGATACACCATCGCGACTTGCGCAGCTTTGAGAAGCCAAACCGTTTCTTTAGACGATGTTCAGGTTTGACGAAAAACGTCTTTGAAGTTTCTGCAGTCCTGGTACTTACATCATCTTTTCTAGCATGGTTTTCTGGTTTGTCCTTCTCAACAAGTTTTTCAAGCACAGTTACTTTGCTTTCAACCTTCGAATAACACGGATGTAGATCCAGTTGTTTACTTTTATGTAAGTTTTTGCGGGTTTTGAGTTTATTCGTTTTCGACAATACTTTTACGAGGGCAAGTTTCGACAGCTTATTTATAATAGGGTAGCTGCAATCTTTGTACACATCCCCAGAACCGTAGTTTTTGCAAATGTGCGTTCCTTTTATTTTGACTTTATTGAACATTGTGTTCCACTTGTTGTTCAAGAATATGTTTTTTTACATTGATATAAAAAATCTATCGAGCACAAAAGTTTGTTTATTTATTGTGTAAATTTCAGTTTTGATTACTTAAGTCACTTATTTTCTTAAACATGTATAGAAGCCTAAGAACATATTAAAGAACTTTATGAAGGCCTTTGCTAAAGGCTATTGCACATTGTACCTCTATATATTTTTTAATTATTTATTTTCACAAAGTAGAAATAACGTTATTTCTGAAAACATAAAGTAACATGTACATTGTTTACTTATCCCAAATCTAGAGTTAGTTAGCTAGCAGCTTTGTTGGTATATTTTAACTACACGTAATTAATTAAACATTTGTTCCTAAATCCAATCGTATACGGATAAACCTGTCATAACGATGGCGTGACGACTTAACCGAACTCTCCACAGATTGGCTGAACAACGCTAAAAACCAGACACGGTGGAAATCATTGGGGGAGACCTTTGCCCAGCAGTGGGAGAGTTTAGGTTAAAAAAAAAAAACTTCTCATAAGCTGCTACTTCCTAAACAGTTACCTTCCAAACAGCAATCAGATCAGTGCTCATATCCACCATCATGGAGCCATCAGGGTTCTTCGGATGCAGGTCGGCGGGCACGTGCTGGAAGGCGAAGGGCGTGTGCATCAGGTACAGGTCCACGTAGTCCAGTTGCAGGTCGTTCATAGACGAGTTGAAGTACTCAGCAACTAGTTCAGGGCGGTTTCCTGAAACCAATTTGTGGAAGTTTGACTTTTGTTTAACTGCGTCCTTACCATATTTAGTAAGTTTCTTAAAAGTTGTAAGTTATAAAATGATAAAAGTTAGGCGGTGGTTCAGGTTATAATAATATTATTAAATTCTTTTCATTATATAGGTACGTAAATCAAGTTGCCATCGAAGTCTGTTTGTATGATAACCGTTTCTAGACCGTGTAACATGCATCGATACATTTCTTTCATCGCTTAAACAGTTTTTCGAAATAGTTGATATGTAAGTTTTTTATCACTAAGACACTAACACTGACCTGAAGGTGGAAGCTTGGTGGTAATAAACAGGTCTTCCCTTTTCCCGCCCTTCTCCATCCATCGTTTGAGGGCCCGTCCTAGCGCCGCCTCATTGCCGTACGCCCTCGCAGTGTCTATATGACGGTACCCCACTTCTAGGGCTATGTCGACAGCATCTTCTAACTCTTTGAACTCCGACTGCAAGGAATAATATGTAATCATAAGTATTTATAAAAAACTGTCGATAGATTCATTTCGACTTAAGAGTAAGCCTTGAAATAAGTTTTTTCTGAAGTTGCAACAAAAGTCTAGATACAAAATAAAAAAATAAACCTTTACTTCGCTTGACTTGGTTTCCGGGAACACTGTGTCTCAGATTTAAAACTAGTTTTTGCCTGTAACTTCGCGTTCAATAGAGTGCATTTTTTTAATTTAAAACTTATCGATTCTAACTATGATGGATTTGTAATATTACGAAGTACATAAGATTTAAATATTTGGCTTAACACTATCACAGACGCAGCCCCCAAAAAACACCAATGACAGAAGTCTACACATGTAAACAAAAACAAACCTATCCAACTCAAAATGCCTCGCAACTAAACCAATCAAACTAAACCCTTATCTTCCAAAATGTCACGACCATGAGCGGTTCTATCGACGTAGTAGACAAGGTCAGCATCCGTTGGTCGCAGGAGCCGTGTTCCTCCACGCGGCGAGGTTCCAGCGGCGATGCCTCCGAGTGCTGCTGCTGCAGGTCTTCGAGCTCGACATCGTGTTACGTGTATAGCAAGCCGCTGAGTATAGATGACGCGAGCGCGCCGCCGGTGACGAAGTGGCGCCGGTTCAAGACGTATGTTTCGTGGATTGGGTTTGTTATTAGAAGGAAATGCCAAAGAACGAGATACGATAGCTAATTCAAGAAGAAGTAGCAGATAGTTAGAATGTATCATTAACTTTGTTTTGGGTATTTTCTTGTGATAAAGTTAGGAGTCTTGTGATAAGGTGTAATTATAATTATTTGTGTGTGAATCTCTCATTTTAATGGTTTAATTAAACGTTTATTCTCACGTTTTCTTGCTTTTTTCTCTATTGTCTACGTTTCTAAGTACCTATAGTTTCTAAGGAAAACGGACACAGACATTAACATATTTAAGAGGCGATTCAAGTAATAATAAAGGAATGGCAATTAAAACATAATAAGACACGGAAAACCCAAAGTTTAAGACAGCTAGCTATTTACCAGATAAGTTTACCTTTTGTTTTGTTTTTATATCTAAACTTTTTATTAGTTTGATCTTGAACTAGACCTTCATGGATTAGTTCAATAGAAACATAAATAGTAAATTATCGTGCGCGTTGAACTCTTTTGTATTCTATCATGGATTAAATAAAGTAGGCTACGAAAAACAAGTTTAACGAACCTGTGAATGATTTAAACATTGTTATTCCAAAAACACAATATAACCTGCCATCTCCTCTTTAAATAAAAAACCTTATTTGAATCAGTTCATATTTTTTTTCAGCTCGAACGCAGTCGATAAAAATAAACAAATAAATATCTACAATACAGTTATGAACCCTGTTTTGATAATGAACTGAAAATGTAATAAAAAAGACACCTTTTGGAAGTTCTTCAATTAATAAAAGCTATTTGAAAAGAAAAACTAAGTTGATTTGGTTATCTTTTACATGATGTTTAAAATAATGAGTCTTACACAAGCATATAAAATTTGATCATGGTTTACCTACCACAAGTACCTACTACAAAAGAGTTCAACGCGGTATAAATGGAAAACTTTTACAATAGGTATCACATAAAAGTTATGATAATTAAAGTTCATTGTAAAAACATTTCCCACGCTATAAAATACTTAAGGCTTTCGGTTAATAATTTTGGATCATTTCATTAGTTTTTTTTCAAATTAATAATAATGAAAAATAACTCTCCAGACTACCAAAATAACTGTGTAATTTTAAACAAGGTCAAAACTTAGTGAAGCTTAAAATTAGTCACACCGGGACTTTGAATAAACTTTATAACTTAACTAGTGGCTGCTCCCAACTCCGTTCGCGTAGAAGTCGGTTTCCCGTGGGAATGCGAAGTTTTCCCGCGGTAAAAAAAACCTTAAATCTTGTACCTATACATATATTTTTGTTATCTAGAACCATTTTCGCAGCGCACGCAAAGGAAGCCCTCTAGGATGAATAATTTTCCCCGTTTTTTTCACATTTTCCATTATTTCTTCGCTCTTAATAGTTGCAGCGTGATGTTATAGGTATAGTCTAAAGCCTGCCTCGATAAATGGTCTATTCAACACAAAAATAATTTTTAAATTCGAACGTTCAAACAAACAAACAAACTCTTCAGCTTTATTATATTAGTATAGATTGGTTCAAAAACATGTAACTCTGTCGTTCATAACAATTATAAGCTTGAGTATCATAATACGAACATAGTTACATTTATACAGAGTGATGAGTGATCTCACTCAATTATTTACAAGCCATACAAGATAACACAATTACGTAACCGATTATAGAATCTAAAAGTGCATCACGAGCTCTATCCAATTATGTCAATAATGGATTATTATCATACAACCGCTTCCACAGATTTACGTCATGGCATTCCTAAGAGATTCAAATACCTAGATAAAAAAGATTCCTAAAACTTAAGATAAAGGTAATATACTTACATTACATTACATTATGTTCCGTTTATTTTTGGTGCTTTTTTGCAACGCTGTCATTATTCGTTGATTTAATGCCATTCCGGCAAACTTAATGTATCAAAGCTTCTTGTGTTGTTGTTTGTAGTGATTATATTTCTCGCTTTATTCTTCAGATATGATATAATTAAACCATGTAGTATCCCTTTCTACTAGGCAACACTCGCACAATTTTTAGAGTATATAAATCTAAAAAAAAAAAGAAAAGGTAGGTAGGCATTCCTGTTCTCGTTGGTCACTTCGACCGCTGTTCATTCTCTCTTTGTGCTCGGTAGCGCTCGCACGTAAATGGTAGGCTCTTCGTTTTGAATCAAAATAATGCCGAAGAGAAGTGCTAAGTCCCGTATCGAACGTTATGAGAAGAAAATAAGGAGGCTGATGGATAAAGAAAAACGCCGGCGAATAATACCCACAATAGAATCGTCATCCGATTCTGACAATGAAGGTAATTTTTCTGAATTTATGTGCAAAAAATTTAAAGTGCGAAATGGTACCAGCTTAATGTTTCGGAGTGCTTTGGGATTGACTGCGAGTCACTAACTTAGACACTGCTGAAACATCTAATAAACGCATCGGGGTTAAAACTGCGAGTTTTCAACGATGTCAAAACAGAAAATTCGAACTCCCTAAAATAGGGTTTCGCTATCTGTAAAATTAAACGTGGCTCAAAAATTCTTTTATTTTATTTTTATTTTTTCTACCCTCAAAAAAAAAAAAAATTTTTTATTTCGTTACCTGATTAAGAAAATGTGTTTTAGATCGTTATGACATTGGGAGTCAAGAAAAAGATCTAGAAGTAGTTCAAGTGCCCCTACTTCCACCAGAACCAATAATCGACGCCAACCCAAACAATCAGCTAGATTCCATCCAACTGTCGGAAGCTACAGCTGCTGACGAACTGGACCCAGAATTGTTGTCTGCTCTTGGCGAAGCCGTATCAGATTCACCGGACTATGGCGAAAAAATACACGACAATTTATGCAAGTTGTGGATGCCCTTACTTAAAAAAAGAATACAGGCCGATCCTAAGAAAAAACTTTAAAAGAATACCTGGTACCAGATAACTGGTACCATATACCAGATAACAGGCCCCCAAGCTAAATCCTGAAATTTCTGCCGCGGTACTGGACATGGTCCGCAACCGCGATAAGGGTGTGATGGCTACGCAACAACAGCTGGGATTAAGCATTGCAGCTATTAATCGTGGCATGGATATACTTTTAAAGTCGGATAATAAAGCACTGGCCTTAAAACATTTCAGTAATGGCTGTAGAATTTTATGTGATTCTCATTATTGGTTAAAGTTTTGAAATCGGTCGCCTGATTTAGGGGTTTTGGGGGGTTGGGGGGGGTGGGGGGGGAGGGGTCTGAACTCCCCCTGACCATTTTCAGCTGCCGGAAAAAAAAGGGGGCGCCAAAAAAAAAAATTTTTTTTTTAAACCCCTCAATATGGTCACCTTTAGTAGCCAATTTATATGTATAAAAACTCGCTTCAATCATGAGTCAACGAAGTCCCGCTTCGCGGGACTCCTTTTTCTGGCAGTTTAAAAACAGTAACCTAACTAACCTAACCCATTGATGTCGGATTGTGTCAACTCGGAGTAAGACAATTATGTAAACACACTTAATAAATACAATCTGATTACCTCGATTGTATTTAAAATTAAGATTGTAGAAAAACCACAATATCATTCATCCAAGATGCTAAATGCGTTCCGATTCACGCAATTGTGCTAGTATTTAGGAAATTTTGAAATTTTTTTAAAAATATTTAGACTCGACTCCGGCAGCCAAAATTACTTGTAGGGGGTTCAGACCCCTCCTCCCCACCCCCCCAAACCCCCCACAACCCTTAAATCAGGCGACCGATTTCAAAACCCAACCCTCATTATTTAATTACAAACAATCGTATAAAATTAGTTACACCTAGTTTAGATAAGTCTATAATTAACCTAATTAACGACTCAGAAAGGGATGAAACTTTGTTCGGTTCATCTCTTGCTTTTAAACCTAAGCAAGCAGTTGTTCTGTCTTCCTCTCGAACGGCAGCTTTCCAGGGAAACTGGCAAGCGCCCCCTCGGTACCCGCCGGGGAACAGGGGGGGGCGCGCAGCCTACAGGAGACCACCGCCAGCGCCGGGTGCCCGTCGGCCGTTTCCTTCGACATCCCAGCCACCACGAGCTGTGAACCACGACAAGTCACGTGTCCCGTCGCAGACTCACCGCTAACACAGGTACACGCCGGTAGACTTACACATTTTTATAATTGCTGGCTTAAAGTTACTAAGAACAAAGTTCAACTTGATTGGATTAAAAATGGCTATAAAATACCATTTAAGTCAAATGTTACTCAGGCTTATACACCTAAAAACAATTTCCCTGTTCGCGAACAGCATGACATGTTATGTGCTATCAACAAGTTAAAACAACTGGGCGCCATTACGGAGTCAAATTTTGAACAAGATCAGTTTATATCTAAAATATTTCTTACCCCTAAACCGAACGGTGACAAGCGGTTTATATTAAACTTAAAACCCCTCAATAAACTAATACGTATCGACCACTTTAAAATGGAAGATTATAGAACCGCCTCAAAATTGATACCACGCGATGGCTATCTCGCCACTATCGATCTAAAAGACGCATATTTCTTGATCCCAATACATCCGTCACATCGAAAATATTTAAAATTCAGTTTCAGGCTAACAACTCAATAAAACCGCCTATTTTCGTGTTTACCGCGTTACCCTTCGGTTTATGTGTGGCTCCCCGTGTTTTTACAAAAGTCATGAGACAGGTTATGACTTACTTAAGATTTCGAGGTCATAAATCAGTTTTTTATTTAGATGACATCCTTTGTATAGGTGACACTTTTGACCAGTGTATCGAAAGTGTTAACGAAACTTTAAATTTACTGCATTGCCTTGGGTTTGTTGTCAATAATGAAAAATGTAAATTGTTGCCTCAAAAAACATGTAAGTTTTTGGGATTTTGTTATGACACAGAAAACCTTACTATTAGTCTCCCATCTGACAAACGTAATAGAATTACGGAGTTTGTAAAAACTTTCATTAAATTACCGTCATGTTCGATTCGCGAGTTCGCGCAACTAATAGGTATACTTGTGTCAGGTTGCCCAGCTGTCAGGTACGGCTGGCTATACACAAAGGTTCTCGAACGACAAAAGTATTTAGCGTTGCTTAAGCATGATAATTATGAAAGTAAAATTACTTTGCCACGAATAATTTTAAAAGATTTACATTGGTGGTTAACTAACACACTACTTATAATTTTTTGAGACAACCGTCATTTGAATTAGAAATTTATACCGACGCCTCCCAGACTGGTTGGGGAGCAGTCTGTAAAAAATCTAAAATGTATGGCAGTTGGAAAGAGGAGGAAAAGGCTCAACATATCAACTATTTAGAGTTGATGGCGGTCTTCTTGGGGCTAAAATCATTTGCTTATAATCTTGGTAACTGCGCAATATTATTACGAGTTGACAACACCACGGCCATTAGTTATATTAACCGAATGGGGGGTATAAAATACCCTCATTTGAGCGATTTAGCGAAAATTATCTGGCAGTGGTGTGAAGTTCGCGATATTTGGATTTTCGCTTCATACGTTAATACAAAAGATAACCGCGCAGATGCCGCATCTAGAATAATTAATCCCGATACAGAATGGTCCCTAACGAATAGTGCCTTTCATAATATTCTTCAACATTTCGGACAGCCAGATATAGATCTATTCGCATCTCGTGAAAACACAAAATGCATCAGATTCGTTTCCTGGAAACAAGACCCGGATGCGAAATATGTAGATGCGTTCACAATAAATTGGCATGACTTTTACTTTTACGCGTTTCCACCCGTGTCACTTATACTTAAGTGCCTACAAAAAATCATTGATGATAAGGCAAGCGGTATTTTCGTGTATCCAAATTGGCCTTCACAGCCCTGGTTTCCACTTTTACAAAGCCTTATCGATTCTGAAGTATTTTTTATAAGGGCAGATAAAAATCTCGTAAAATCTCATTTCAGAGATCATCGCCTTCACAAGCTTATCCTGGGTGTCGCAAGGCTCTGCGGCAGGCGTTCAGTCGCCGAGGACTCTGCGCAGAATCAACGACACTTATGTTAGCATCCTTCTCGGACAGTACTATTAAGCAATACAGCACCGCCCTTAAGTTATGGTGGGAGTTTTGTTCGGCTAATAATGTAAATATATTTGAACCTCACAAAAACTCCGTAGTTACATTCCTAACGAATTGTTTTAATAATGGTTGCAGCTACGGTAGCTTAAATTCTCACCGTTCAGCTTTATCAGCCTTGATAGGGGGTAATATAGGTTCCGATGACTGTATAAAACGCCTGCTCAAAGGAGCATACAAAATGAAGCCCTCTAAGCCTAAGTACAGTAATACGTGGAATCCTCAAATCATTTTAAATCACATCACAAATTGGTTTCCAAACATTGATTTATCTTTAAAAAAAATTACAAAGAAATTAATAATACTTCTTGCAATATGTACAGGTCACAGAATGCAGACCTTTTCTCTTATTAAACTCGAAAACATCAATTTCGAGGAGGATGGTGTTAAGATCTATATTACAGATATTATTAAAACTTCTGCTCCCGGCAGAGACCAACCCGTTCTATATCTTCCCTATTTTCAGGAAAATGTTAATATCTGTCCAGCCAAGACGCTCTCAGATTATGTTTCTATGACTAAAAACCTAAGGACTGAGAACGTAGGCAATCTTTTTCTGACTTACAAAGCCCCACACAAAGCAGCATCCATACAGTCCCTTAGTAGGTGGACTAAACAAGTGCTGTCAGAGTGTGGTGTAGATATCTAGGTGTTTGGCGCACACAGTACCCGCCACGCATCCACCTCAGCCGCCAGTCACTCTGGAGTCAGTATCGACACAATACGCAAAACTGCTGGCTGGACAGACTCGTCAAATGCCTTTGCTCGTTACTATAACAGATCATTTGTAAAAGAAGGCGAATTTGCAAGATCGGTCTGTTTGCCTAGCGATAAAAATACTAAATAAGTATCTTAGGTATAAGATTCTAATGTAAAATCGTGATTAATAAGTTTGATTTTAAATTCACCTGATTGTATTGATTTGTTAATAAAAAAATGTTACTAAAATAACCTATTTTATTTCAAAACTTTCCACTCTTAACATCTACATGGTTTAATTATATCATATCTGAAGAATAAAGCGAGAAATATAATATGTGATCAAACGAACTTGTGAAGTTCGATCAATATTATATGAGTCGCTTTATTCGAAGATATGAGGACCCCCCCACCCCATTTACCCTAAGTATAGGAAAGTTTCAAAAAAAAAATAAAACCTCTAAATATGAACAGCGGTCGAAGTGACCAACGAGAACAGGCATTCCTCTACCTACCTTTTCTTTTTTTTTTTAGATTTATATACTCTAAAAATTGTGCGAGTGTTGCCTAGTAGAAAGGGATACTACATGGTTTAATTATATCATATCTTCGAATAAAGCGACTCATATAATATTGATCGAACTTCACAAGTTCGTTTGATCACATATTATTCGTATTCGAATTACAATAAAATTCAAGTTTAAATTACCTTCCAAGTGCCAAATCCCACTCGAGGCATCCGCGCTCCTCCCGGCAATTCAAAATACTCCGGAATCGCCATCTTAACACAGCACTGCTTTATTTACTTGCTAAATTAAAAAAAGGTTTTATTCCAACGGTTCTCCGTGTGAACCGGTCTAATCGCCACAGGAGAGTGAACGCTAGCAGCAGCATTGACGTAACTGTACTTAGCAAGTTACTGCACAATTCATTGGTAGGTAGGTAGACCTTGACATGCCAGCAATTACAGCGGGAAAATAGTGGGACATAACGTGTTGTGATAGATAATGGTTTATTTATAATGGAAACTAAACAAACTTTGCAGATTCACTATCGTTGTCTTTATGTTGTAAGTAGTTTTAGATATAATAAATGCAGCTAAAATATAATTATTTTGTTATTAATGAATGAAACAGGTAAGTGTTTACGGTTTACTCTTAACTTCTGAAATGGTTATTGGGGAACCCCCGTTTCGGTAATAGAGGTACCGTAAAATGGTCGTTTTACCTATTAAGGCAAAATAATAACGTATACATTTACTCAAAGGCCTTTAAACCTAAATTTAGAGATCCGATATTAAGTAAAAATTAAGGTAAACAGTTAAATAGATTGGTATGTTGGGAGTTACAACCTTATTCTAAACATAGGTAAGAAACTTTAGACTCAAACAAGTAATTAGTGATGGAACTATGGATGTTTTAAAAATATATTGTACTAGCTTTCCGCCCTGCGGTTTCACCCGCAACTAACTTTGCAATCTTACGGAACCCTATTTTTTCTAAAATAAAATATAGCCTATGTTACTCGTGAATAATGTAGCTTTCGAATGGTGAAAGAATTTTTAAAATCGGTCCAGTAGTTTTTGAGCCTATTCGACAAAACCTAACAAAGTTTTCCTCTTTATATTAGTATAGAAGTATAGATTAGCAGACTCGGTCACGCGTTGGTGTAGCTAAGGTTTTTGATATATTATATTTTGATATAAAATAATATTGCGACTATAAATTGAGATATAGTTATAGCTATTTCATCCTTCAAGTTGGATCAAACTGCACAAAATTTGATTTAAATCGGTTAAGTAGTTTAGGAGTCCATCGCGGTTAAACAACATGACAACGTGATCTGTGTATATGTTACCGGCAATGTGTAAAATCCGGTATTCTATACAATGCCTAGGTAATGTATAGAATCCCTAAAACCTACCGGTAATGTATGAAGTATCATTTATTTTATACTTTGCCTAGGTATTCTATACAATACCGAATGCGCGGCCGGTAATGTATGTAATGCAGGTAAGATTATAATGAAGAACGTTAGAGAGGAACTGTATCATGGTCCTATATGTATATTGCACTCTTATACGTTTTTTTTTTGTTCAATAACCGATTTGTGTTCATAACATTCAATGTTCATAATTTTTTCTCGTACTTTTTTTCTTAATTTATTTTTGTTCTACCAACGGAACTCATTTTTTCCTTCATAACTTTTTTCTCCGACGTAGTTGGTAATTTTTAGTTAAAAAATATCAGGGTTGTGGTGCTTCGCCGGCCGCTGCCGCGGCACGCTCGCTTCGCTCGCTCGGCTTGCACACTATAGTTAACATTCAACCTCACACTCCTCCTCGCTTCGCTCGTCGTCGTACCTATTATTTTAATTGATACTCCGGGTTACTCGGGGACAGGAGAAGCATTTGTCAAATCTTAAGAAATTTACACTTTCATTGGTGCATTATTTTAATCAAGCTCAGTATAATTATCTAATAGAACATGTTATCATTGATAAATATAGACCAAGGTCTATTTATTTTACACATTGCCGGTGGAACAGCAGGTAATCTATACAATTCCTAGGAATTTTATAAATTACCTAGGTAAAGTATTGAATTGACAATCAAATTCATTTTATTTTATACATTGCCTAGACGCTCAAGGTATTCTATACATTACCTAGGTATTGTATAGAATACCTGAATTATACAGATTGCCGGTAACATATATAATTCAAAACCCTTAAACCAACAATTTTGTTTATAGCTATTATTATGCTTACATTTGAGGACATTTTTGGGGGTTAATACTGTCCGCGTCCGTAGGCGAACCCCTTTTTTTGGGGTTCCTGACTCTAGTTACCCTACACGTGACCCCTGGGTAGTGCCAAATGGACTGTAAAAGTGGTAGAGTTTAGCTGTAGTCACATAGACTATAGCGTAAATTGGGCTGACTCGACCGGCAAGTACCACTTACGCACAGAAGACCAACGTGAAGTAGGAACATTGTTCCTGCGTTTCGTCTGGTGAGTGCTGTTTCCGGTGCCCATTCCCCCTTCCCACCCTAAGTATGACAGCGGCATTTAAAGAGTTGGTACCCCAGGAAGGTACCTGCTCTCTTGGAGCAGGAGAATCCTTCCCCGAGCCCCCCAGCTCGGGCTGCCCTTCGTACTCTGGGGTGGGCACAATACCGCGACATACTTCCCGGGGCAAACGAAGCAAGAGCATGCCTAAGACCCCTCCCACGTTATCAGTGGATTTTTGTAACATTCGAGGGGTCCACTCCAACCTAGCTGCCGTCCATCAACACCTTGAGACGGCAAAGCCGGCCATGCTCTTCTTAACCGAGACACAAATATCCTCCCCACCCGAATCATCCTACCTCACCTACCCTGGCTACACGCTTGAGCATAGGTTTTTGCCTCATGCCGGGGTATGCGTACACATTAGGGAGGATATTAGTTACCATCGCCTTGGGAATCTTGAAGCCCGTGACCTGTCCACTCTATGGTTGCGTGTAGACTGCGACGACCACCCCCGCATCTATGCGTGTATCTACAGGTCACACAGTGGTGACGATGAGACGGAGCGACTCTTTGAGCGTCTCCAACAAGCGACAGACCTCATTCTTGAGCAGTTTCCTTCCGCCGAAGTCATTTTGTTGGGAGACTTCAATGCCCACCACTCTGATTGGCTCGGTTCTAACAAAACCGACCACGCGGGAAGAACTGCTCGGGACTTCGCCCTGGCTTATGACTTTAAGCAACTGATTACTTCGCCCACGCGAATCCCAGATGCTGAAGGCCACACACCTTCTTTGCTGGACCTTCTGCTGACCTCACACCCCGATAACTATCAGGTGATGGTCGATACCCCTCTCGGGTCGTCGGACCACTGCCTGATACGGACAAAACTGCCACTCACTTGCCCCTCCCGTCCTAGATCTACTGGAAGTTGGCGTGTTTGGCACTACAAGTCAGCAGATTGGGATGGAATGCGTACTTTCTTTGCTTCCTACCCGTGGAGACAGGTTTGCTTCTCATTGGATCCCAGCGATTGTGCACAATCGGTTGCCGATGTCGTGTTGCAGGGTATGGAATTATACATTCCTAGTTCTGTGATACCCGTCGGCGGCAGATCCCAGCCCTGGTTTAACAAATCCTGCCAGGCAGCCACTGCTGAAAAGCAGCAATGTTACCGGGCTTGGGCTTGCGCTCACACAACTGGAGATCCCAATAGCGTATCGCTAAAAAAGAAGTACAACCTTGCCTCCAGGTCATGCAAAAGGGCCATTGCTAGGGCGAAAGCCGAGTACGTCCGCATAATTGGCGACAGACTTGTGCGTTTCCCATCTGGGTCTCGTGCATTTTGGTCATTAGCCAAAGCGGTACAAGGCAACTTCTGTCTGTCGACCTTTCCACCATTGCGCAGGGATGACGGTTCGCTTGCCCACACTGCAAAAGAAAAAGCCGATCTTCTGGGCCTTCTTTTCGCATCCAACTCGACTTTGGACGACCAGGGAAAAACACCTCCGAACATCCTGAGATGTCAGAGTTCTATGCCAGATATACGGTTCTTGCAACGCACCGTACGTAGAGCTCTTCTTTCCCTGGATATCCATAAGTCGAGCGGGCCTGACACCATCCCGGCAATTGTACTAAAGGTCTGCGCTCAAGAGCTAGCTCCTCCCATGACGCGGCTCTTTCGGCTCCTGTACTCCACCGGCGTAGTCCCTAATTGCTGGAAGACAGCACTAGTGCATCCGATCCCTAAAAAAGGCGACCGCTCAGATCCAACTAACTACCGGCCTATTGCAATCACCTCTATACTCTCCAAAGTTATGGAGAGTATGATTAACACTCAGCTCTTACGATATCTCGAAGATCACCAATTGATCAGCGACCGCCAATACGGTTTCCGTCACGGACGGTCAACTGGTGATCTTTTACTATATCTGACCCATCGCTGGGCAGAGACCGTAGAGAGCAAAGGTGAGGCCTTAGCAGTTAGTCTGGACATAGCGAAGGCTTTTGATCGGGTCTGGCACAAATGTCTTCTAGCCAAATTACCATCATATGGACTACCCGAGAGATTGTGTAACTGGATCACCAGCTTTCTTACTGGGCGGAGCATTAAGGTTGTAATTGTAATCGACGGTGCATGCTCTGACTCCCTGCCCGTAAATGCCGGTGTTCCTCAAGGCTGTGTGCTCTCCCCTACATTGTTCATCTTGCACATAAATGATATGCTGCAAACCAGCGGTGTACATTGTTATGCGGATGACAGTACCGGAGATGCACTGTACCATGGCCAAGCCAATCTCAGCAAGGAGTCGGTTGTCGAAAACCGGAACAAGCTTGTGTTAAAAGTTGAGGCCTCTCTAGACCTGGCCTCCTTGTGGGGTAGCGGTAACTTGGTCACATTTAACCCCCTCAAAACACAAGTTTGCGCGTTCACCACTAAAAAAAACCCCATTCGTATTAGCCCCTACATTTCAGAACACTCCTCTTTGTATAAAGCCTATGATCGAAATCCTCGGTGTCGGCATATCGAGCGACGTTCAGTTTCATAGTCACTTGGAAGACAAAGCCAAATTGGCTTCTAAAAAGCTTGGAGTGCTTAACCGAGCGAGACAGTATTTCAAACCGGCCCACCGCCTTCAACTATACAAGGCACAGGTGCGGCCCCATATGGAGTACTGTTCTCACCTCTGGGCAGGAGCACCTCAATGCTTACTTCTTCCATTTGACAAGATACAACGTAGAGCGGCTCGAATCGCCGGCAACCGAGCTCTTTCTGATCGCCTCGATTCTTTGGCCCTGCGAAGAGATATATCATCTCTTTGCGTTCTGTATCGTCTATACAATGGGGAGTGTTCTGAAGAATTATTCGACCTCATACCAGCTGCACAATTCCACCACCGCACCTCCCGCCACAGATTGAAATTCCATCCCCACCACCTGGATAGCTGGCGCTCCACCACCGTCCGTTTCGGGCGGAATTTTCTGCCACGCACTACGCAGATGTGGAATGAACTACCTGCAGCGGTATTCCCGGCTACATACAACATGGGGCTCTTCAAGTCGAGAGTATATTCCCACTACAAAGGTCGGCAACACACCCCCAACACCCACAGTGTTGCGGGTAGTCATGGGCGGCGGTGATCATTTACCACCAGGTGACCCGCATGCTCGTTTGCCCCCTATTAATATAAAAAAAAAAAAAAAAAAAAAAAAAAAGGACCATACATAACGTATACAACAGTTGGTAATTTTTTTATCCTAAATATCATGTTTAACTCTCTAACAAAACTAATAAAATGTAAGGTGTTTGACCGCTGAATACAAAAGATAACTGACTGATTACCTACGTTATCTAATAATAATAAAATAAAAAATAAAAAGCCTTTTATTTCTTGCCATATAAGAATCACATGTAGAAATTAACTTTAATTTAAAATAAAGAATTATAAAAAAATAAACGTTATCTAATATTCCTTTGCCGGTAAAAGATAATAAAATATGTGGAGTGCAATTTAACTTTTCCGAAAACTCCAAGATGTCCAATATCTCGGATGCTTAAAATTGGATTCACACAATGCAAGAACAATGCAAATAAACGTACTCGATTGTTTTAATAAAAAAATCCTTGTTAAAGCGTTTTGGTATAGTGCGAACAGTTTCAAGATTTTTTTCTTATTACAATAACAACAATAAAATAGTAATGAATATATTCGTAATCAATGTAACACTCTAATTACTCTAATTAGTAAATAGTTGCCGCCCGCGACTCATCGGTTGCCTGTGGGAATGATAATTTTTTTATGTATACCTAAATTACTGTAAAATTTCATCCAAATCCGTCCAGTAGTTTTTACGTGAGAGAGTAACAAAGTTCGAACTGCTAAGCTATTTATATATTTTTTTATATTTTTTATATAATTTTAAGGAGAACATTTCCGTCATACATAATTTCTGTGTAGCTTTAAGTAGGAAGCTTAAAAAATGGAGTTACTTCTCCCGTTTTTCTAACATTTCTCTTCACTGCTCTGCTCCTATTGATTGTAGCGTGATAAAAAGTAAATGATAACCAGCTCAGGAGTATGAAAAATAATTGTAGCAAGTAACGTTAAAATCCGTCAAATAGATTTAATTTTTGTTTCTATAACGGTTATTCAGACAGACAGACAGACAGACAAAAATTTTACTGATTGCATTTTTGGCATCAGTATCGATCTCTAATCACCCCATGATAGTTGTTTAGGAAATATATTTCATGTACAGAATTGACCACTCTACAGATTTATTATACCTAAGTATAGATGTTAGGCAGTTAACAGCGTGACCACTATTCCAATTGTTTCAACCATTACTTACTTGGGTTATTCTTTAATTAGTTTAAAACTACACTCATGAGATGTGAAAGATAAGAAACCGTATTTGATATACTTATTTATTTTAATTATCATTCAAAAGATCTATTAAACGCAAATAATTGAAAAATCTGTTGTCGTAACTCAATAACCACGTATCAGATAACCAATCACAACACAATATACGTTACAAATTAATTTTCCCACAAACCCTTAAAGTTATAACATCCTTTTGTGTGCAAATAGTATCTATTTCTTGTTGAATGGCGGCGGCAAACTATGAATGGATCCGTCACAACACTCGTGTGTTCATTGGTGCAGACTCCCCATTGCGATTACCATCTATTGCAAAATTGGGGGAACGATTTGGTTCAAATTGAAAAGGGCGTGGTTAACTCCGAACCCACCCTAAGTACAATATTTAAATGCTTGTAAACGGGGAGTATTGTGCAATATGTGTTGTGATGTCCAGTTTGATGCTGTGATGGATTTGTCGCCGGTTGCCTCGAGTTCTAAGTGTAGTAATTCTGATTTTAGTATAGAAAGGATTCTCAGTGATGATTCGAAGAGTAGCAGAGAAGAGAGTGAGGTGCCGAGCTGGCTGTGCTGCACGAGATATAGACCCCCGAGACTTGCACGTTAGTTTCTTGAAACTGCCATACAATTGACCGCTAGGATTTTTGAGAGCATTGTTCCTTCAATTAATCAAGTTAATGTTGAAGTTCATTCTTATTGCTGATCATCAACACCAGGCCCATCATTTGTAGATTTATTCTTGTGTTAAAATCAAAAACACTTACTTCTAGGTAAGCGATCGTCGAAATAATAGCCGTTTTTTTTATCTAAAACCCAGTAAAATAACTTAAACGTTTTTTTTTATTTACTTACTTTATTTTTGTTCGTAGTTGAGCACAAAATCCATAACGTATCTAGACTATCTCGACCTTGCCATATACCCGCAGGTCCCCCCGCCCCCCGCGCGCGTCGCTCCGGCCGCCACGCGCGGGTGCCGTTCACGGCTGCGCAGGCGTCGGCGCTGGAGGCGGCGTATGCGCGGGCGCCGTATTTAGCGCCGCCCGCGTTGAGAGCGCTGGCTGCGGCGTTGCAGCTCAGAGATGATAGGGTTGGTTTTGATTGATTTTTTATTTTATGATGTTAAAAAAAAATAATGATTTTAGTAATTTTCCTCTGAGGCTATTGGCTATACTAGTGTCTTTACGGCTCAAGTAGTGAAACCCCATACCCAGAACAGGGTCTTGGGTTTGGTAAGCAGAAATTTGTTTATTTTGTGCAAAACTAGCTGTATAATTACAGTTAACAAACAATAAAAAATCAATAGACAAGATTTTTCTTTTCAGCAACATTAAACGTTAAAAGGTTCTCGTAGAGTCAGAAATGGTCTCAATCCAATAGCATTTTGTTACTGTTTTGAAAGCAATATGTAGCGTTTTATTTTTCCTCTAACATAAATTAAGGCTACCACAACTTTCATCCTTACTCTTTTTCTCGTATCTGTAGTGTAATTTTTGTTTCCAGATTAAAATATGGTTCCAAAACCGTCGTGCTCGAGAGCGCAGAGAAAAACATGTGAACATCAGTCCTCCGGACACAGTCACTTTACCTCCGACCAGCTTACCTCAAATACTAGTGCCTAATAACCATTGGCTATACCCCAACTACACATCGGCTTATTCAAGCATAGATAAAATGAACTCTATCACAAGTAGCGAAGGTCTAGATGATTCGAGAAGCTCTACAGACTCGTTCGAAGTAAACAGCGATGAAAGGCGACCTGATACACCATTAGATGTAGAGACTGTATAGACTCTTTTCCACAACGCTAAATGAATTGAGAAACATGATAGTAAATCTTGTTTTGGTTCGGAATATTACAAAACTAGTCTGCCTAGTATTTAAGAACGTAGGTATTAAGTTAGGTATTTATTTATTGTGATAACGGAATAAGTATAAACATAAGTAAACTTGGATTGATTATATTATAATATAGATAAATAAGGGTTGTAATTGAGCATAATAAAATACACGAAACTTAACAACCGCAATATCATTTCATTCATCTTGTGATCTTTTTTTTAGGTCATCATCTGCCCAATTGTAAAATACACTACACATTTCAATAGCAATTACGTTTATGGCCACAATTGTCCGAGATGTTATCAGTCAAGAACTTTGGGGATTCACGCTTCAAATAAATACAATGGATTGCGGGATCACTCAAAGTTATCGGAAACAACTAGGATGCTGTTTTTGAATTTGTTTCTTTTTAGCAAGGGAGTATCGAAAAGAAAATAAATGTCGTCGTGAAGTGATTGTGAAAGAAATGTTAACGAACTTAATTAAGTAGGTACTATATTTACCGCTGACGTTTAGGGATTTGAACCTATATTTCGTCCTTACAAAATCGTGTCTTCGTATTCCTCATTTGCCATGTTCAAAACAAAGCATATAAAAAAACCGACTTCAAAACTAAAAATTTAACGTAGTTATTTTTATTTAATACTTTTTAGTGTATTTTGGCTCCTTCATCGGATCCTAGTTACCACCGACATCAAGGAAATCGGTTAATTATGGAAATTTTACAAAAGCATAATTTGTCCCATCTTGAATTATCTATCTCTCTAACTAACGCATCACCTTTTAGTGTCGGCAAGAAAGTGTAGCAATATTTTATCCAGACTAATATTACAAAAGATTTGATTGTTTGAATGGAAAAGGCTCCGGAACTACTGGACCGATTTAGTTCTTTCAAATCTCACAATATTCCCGGTGAATATAAGCATTTTTTTTACCGCGGGAAAAAACCCATTCCCACGGGAAAAATAATCAGTGGCCCCGATTCTGAAAACCCTGTCTAAACTAAACTAAAACTATCGCTGTCACTTACTGTTCAATAGTGTAAGACAGAGACAGGTAATCATTTTAGTCCTGTCAAACTAAAATGTACGTGCAATATGACACGGCGAAGGCAATTTTAGGCTAGTACTCAGCGCATTTCGTTCAATTTTACAATGATATGGACTAAATTTAGTGAGACCAATGTACCTGTCTTTTTCTAATACGAAGCATGAAAAGTGACAGCGATATTTTTAATTTAGTTTTAGACAGTGTTTTGAGAATCGGGGCCAGTGAGTGGAACTCCACAGTGAACATCTGGTAAGTTTAGTGTGCGTTTAACGACATACCTGAACGACCTAGAGAGGTAAAATAAAAGTCGACTATAGTTTGTAGTGGGTTTATTTTCTATGTAAAAAACATTATTCTAGTTCACTTTGTATTCGATTTATTGCTTTACGTTTTGAGCTTGTATAAAAAAATTCAACAATATAAATTATGCTTAATTCCTTTAAACAGCTATTATTTTGACAAAAGTCTTTGGGAACATTCGTTGACAAACTTTTAAGCGTAATTTTATTATTATTTTAGAATATCATGTGTGTGAAGAAGCTGGGATGCTATTTGATACATCTTCTTCAGTAAATTGATCTGTAGTTGGATCTTCGGTAGATTTACTTAGAATCTCGTAGAAGGCTACCTCCTCTTTAGGGGGACTGGTTTCGTCTATGGAATACCTGGAGGGAAATTATTAATTTAGTCAGATATATAGATTAACAACAAACCTTAAACATAAAAAAACATTTACAAATACCCTTTGATACCACAATCAGACTTTTTTAGGCAAAGTTTAAAAAACATAAAGTAGCATAGCAAATAAATACTCTATCGATAATACATAATAATGTATCTTATGATCTAAAAAGAAAAAAAAGAATACATTTCTCGTCACGCTTCGCATTTTTTTCTTCACGGAAATATAAAACTTTTGCAAAGCTTTCTTTTCTAGTAGGTAGGTACCCAAATTCTTTTACAAGTTAGTAATAAAAGATACATGGCAGATATCACCCTTAACTATTTGCGATTACATAAATACGCACAAAAATAACTTTGGTAACATATTCTCGGGCAAGTCATCTAAGTACATCATTTTACAGGTACCCCCTCATTTTCGCCCTCTCTCAATGTCAGACTTAGTTCTATAGGTTATCTATTTAATGAGGAGGCAATTTACACTATCGATCTTGCCGATCGATGTTTGACCACGTGGTCAGTCGTCTGCCATTTTACTTTTTACTATTTGGCTTTTGGAAAATGTATAAAAAATCTTGTTGATCAATTCTATAAGTCTTATATTTAATAGGCTTTTGTAAGTTTCCCTTGTATAATAGCATCGTAGTTTCAAACTTTACATTTATTAATTTGTTCCATTTTAGTAGCTTCTTGTTAAAAACACATAATATAATAATAACCTATATATGTCCCAATAATTGAGCACAGGCCTCCTTCTCGGATAGCGAGAGGGTTTAAGCCTTAATCCACCACGCTGGCTCAGTGCGGGTTGGTGGATCACATGATGGATAATCATCCAGTCATGTGGGTTTCCTCACGATGTTTTTCCCTCACCGTTAGTGCGTGATAAACATATACATAATTTGAAAAATACCAAATTAGTGGTACACCCTAGTGTAGTGGGGATCGAACCCGGAACCTTCGGTATAGTAGACTCATTCCTGTTCCCACTAGGCTACCACGCACATATCTAAAAACACATATCTATTTAAAATAATATAGAAGCACCAAAATGTCTATTCTTTAATTTGTTAAGCTGTTATGCAATTTGGACATTTAAAACAAAAGGAAAACAAAAAAACGGTTGTCTGTAAAATCGGTTTACTGACGATAGTTGAACGTGACAACGCAACGTCTTAAGATGTCGAACGCTGCCGAACGCGGAGGCCGACGGTGCCTCTTTGTCGCTCGTTCCACGCTCTCGCTTGCACTTAATTGGAACGCCTCAGAGCGAGGTAACGCCGCATGAGTCATGTTTTTTAGTGCGTGCAGCCGGCTCCATCGAATTATAAGACGTTGTCACGTCAAAAAAGTATTTACATCGAATTGGACGAAACTATGCTACAGATTTCAAATGAAATTTAATCTATATGTCGGAGATCGACTATTCTTATGGTTGATGTAAGAAGAGTGCGGATTGCCAGTACCAAATATGATGCTAGACAGAGTCTATGTGACATCGAGAGAGCAGCCGTCAGAGTGATGGAGATGATCACAAGCTATGGTGACGAACGACGGTTGGAAGTGTAATTCTTGGTGTCTGCGTGGAAAATTGGTTTTATTTGATTCTAACACATTACACACGTACGCCTACAATTGAAAGTACTAGACGGCCACTGAAGACGGCTCTGATGACGAAGGTATCCTGATCCTGCCGCCGTCGTCATATACATGTAATAAGTGTTTTCAATACAATCTCACCCGCAAGCCCGGAAGAAGGCGCACGCGGCCGGGTTGTGCGTGAGCGCCGTGAGCCGCACGCAGCGCATGCGCGTGGCGCGCGCGAGTCGCTCCAGCACAAGCAGCGCGCGCTGCCCGATGCCCTTGCGCCGGCCGCAGCTCTCCACTTGCACCTCGTAGCTGAGCGGAATCATGAAATGAAATTATATTACTTTATTGTACGTAGGATTAAAAACTAATCTCTTATACATTGTCAAAAGCTACATATTCAAAAAAAAAAAAAAAAGATGTCACTGGACACCCATACATTCATGAGCAATGGTCGTAGTTGACCGAAAGAAAAAACTCTCGGCACTCTTTTCGAAATTATACAATACAAAAATACATTTAAAACGTGTACATTCAGTGAACATAATATAAATTATTTTCTCGTACCTCCCCGCTCAACATAATTAAAGTTAAAAATTATTAAAGTTCTAGTAAACTAATTGAGGAAATTTCCCGCGCCACAATTCGGAACCAGAGCAGCCCGTTTCCCGAAGGCGGCACCTGATCACAAGTATGACGTGTGCTCCAGCCATCGTCCTACTCAACCATATTAGAGGGAGTTGGGCGGCCCATCATAGTTGTAATAAACAATTAAAATTGGTGTCCGATTGATTTGCTACAGGAACCTCATTAGAGGCAAAGGACTTCACGAGATTAGCATGTGCTGCGAAGCCGTATTTGCCGTACGAAAGAATAATATAAATCCAAATGCTCGAATTCAAATGTATATTAATATATGCAGATAGTTTCAATATTATAATTCTTATTAAGAGTCAACAATGTTTCGAATATTTCTCAATGTTAAAGCCTACACATTGAGAAATATTTGACGTTACGATATGTTTAAGATAAATATCATTTTATGACTATAAAACTCTTAAAATTCATAACAAACAGTTCTTAGACAATATTAAGTTATCGTTTAACCTTTGAGTTGTGTTAGACTAATGACTCGGATGCAAACAAATTTGTAATTACCGTGTTGAACTCATTCTTAGAGACAGTCTACCAGTTGATAACTTGTGTTAGAAAGATAACGGACAAACAGCTGGCCGCTACTTAATAAAGTAGGAAATCTAATGAGTGACTGGCAAATTGGAATGTTGTTAAAATATAAATGTTATCGTTATGGCTGTTGCGTTTGGAGTTTTATGGACCACAGTTGCATTATTTTGTAAATTGCTAATACCTATCAAGTTATGGTAAACTCTATAAATAGTCACTTTTTTAATAGACAACCTTTGCGCAGCGGTATGTTTACGGGTTGTAAAGGGTTCAGTTCCTAGGTCAGGTTGATATAAAAAAAAAAACCAAATTGGATTGTGTTTAAGTGTAAATAGGCTGTCCTCTGGGTGGAGTCTATAACACAATGTTGATTAATGTGCTTTTATGACTAAAGGGTCAATGATATTTTTTATTTTAACTGGACATAGACAACAATGTTATGCAATAGTTTTTAGGTCGTACATGACGTAATCAGCATTGTTTTACCTACCAATATCTTCGTGGTAATATAACATTATTTATTTATTTGTATCATGTATGTATGATCTTAGAAAATTCATATTTTTTAATGTAAAGTTTTATGTAGACAGAAAAAAGGGCGCACCCAAATATTCCAAATAGAGTGATGTTACCACCGAGGCCGTAAACGTGTTTCTTATAAAACAAAAATATCCATTTTGGCAGTGTGAGGGGCCAAAGGATAATGGGCAAAAATGTATGAACGGTGGGCCCACTTCCAATAAACACGTGTTATATATAAAATTAAAGGTCTGTTTACAAGCAACCATTATCAAAAAGGCGCATGCCAGAATTCGCTGTGTGGTTGGAGTTATTTGATATAAAAAAATGTATTCGTTTTAGCTTAGAAATAGAAGTTTTTGATTTAGAAAACCATTTTTTTTGCGAATTTGTCAACCAATTATTACAGAATCATCTATTGCAGTATTATTTTGTATACGTTTAATGAAAAATAAAAAAAACCTATTTATATGAGAACAAGTAAGTATAAGTGCTTGGCTAGCCTAGTGGCAACAGGTTCGGTCTACTATACCAACGGTTCCGGGTTCGATCCCCAGTAGGGTGTACCACTAATTTGGTCTTTTTCAAATTATGTACATGTTTATTACGCACTAACGGTGAGGGAAAAACATCGTGAGGAAACCCACATGATTGGATGATAATCCATCATGTGATCCACCAACCCGCACCGAGCCAGCGTGGTGGATTACGGCTCAAACCCTCTCGCTATCCGAGAAGGAGGCCTGTGCTCAACTATGGGACATATATAGGCTATTTATTATATGAGAACAAAATACTAATAATTGCATTAGGCACTTGCAGATAATCCCAACCTGTTCAATTCTCGTACTGTAGTAGTAATGTTCTGTTATTATGATGTTTTCATGTGATTTATAAGATTATTTAAATTGGTAAAATAAAGTAGATATAATTACAGATATAAACAACTGTTCATTTAACTAACTTAAAGATACATACCTACAACAATGCTTGGGAATATAGTTTAGATCCCATAAAAATATAGCTAGTTTTAGCGTCAAAACACTCTTTAAATATAATGCATGTTGTTTTATGTATGCAGCAATTTCTGGTCGCCCTCTTGGGAGATTATCTGACAAATCGTGTTGCTGATATGTTCCGCGATATAGATTTTCCGTAGCTGATCAAGGTGCACTTAAAAGCACATAGGTATACATATATATTTAACATAAATAAACTTAATAAGTAGTATTTTTTAAATTTTTATTTTGTCTCATAACTCAAAACGCACAGTTGTTACAACAAAGCTGTCATAGCGATAGTTGTTCCTATTGAAGAGACCTATTCAACGACATATATCTTATTGCTATTGGAGGGTGGGCCCAATTTGCCCATTGTCCTTTGAATTGTTGTTATTTTTCTGTGATTGGCTAAAGTCATACGGAGGGTGCGCGCCACATGCATTGAATGATATGAACATTGATTATGGACCTGATTTTCGTGCTTAAGGTGGTTAAAAATATATTTAAAATTCTGTCGATGAATGCTGGCAATTGCCGCAATTTTTTTTAATTTTTTTTCAATACCTTTTCTTCAAAATATCTTGTAAGTTCATTTTTCTCGGTAGTTAAGTATAATGGATGAATGGGTCGATCGATTTTAAAACAAAACATTCTAAACAATGACATAAGATACAATTCTTTTTCTGTTGTTAAGCTCACTAGTTACTACCTATATGAAAAGCGACCACCGGTGATGGTAGTAAATCAACACAATCTATTCCTAGTATTAAGAATTTAATTAATCTCTCTCTATAGTAACGAGTGTACCTATTACATGATTTCATTATATGCCTATTAACTTGCATGTTTACATATACATTTACGACGGTTAATCTAAGATTTAATATTTAATTAGATAAATGAAATCGTTATTAGTAAATTAATTGTGTAATTGTAGTAATTAGGTAAATGATAACTTCAAGGACAATGCGGTCACATTGCAATGAAGGTTCTTGTTGTGATTTAACAACTATTAAGTAGTACATAATACAAAAGCATAGTTACTTATCATAATTTCATAGTTTACGATCATATTTAAATGTAGATTCATAGAATCGACATTGAGTTGAGCGAGTTTTTGTAAGACAAAGGTTCTCTACATAAGCCAAAATTCTAAGTTTCATACATTAGTCATCAAAAACAAAATCTTAGTTGGGAAACTTGTCAAATTAAAATATTCCGCCATACTAACAATTTGTAGTATATTTTGTCCGTAATCGTCACTTAAAAAAATTTTCTCACTGTTTCCGGAACCTAAAATAATCTATTTGTCAATTTTTTTTTATAATTGTACTAAAAATTTTGTCAAAAATGGCAAAAGCCTTTTTTCACCACTTCTCACACCTTCCGAAAGTAAGTTGAAATCACCATTAACACTCGCCAAATTACAAATTAATATCTATTATCTCTCTCTTATCTCCAAAGGACTTTTAACCGCTTAACTTTTAGTTCCACGCTGAGCGTACGCGCGTAGGGTCTCCCTCAGTCGGTGCGATGCGCGTGCTGTGCGCGGCGGTGTGCGTGCTGGCGGCGGCCGACGCGGCGCGGCTGCTGGCCGTGCTGCCCACCAACACCCGGAGCCACTACACCATGTACGGAGCGCTGCTGGACGCGCTGGCGACCACGCACCACGTCACCGTCGTCTCGCACTTCCCTAAGGTACGTTGATAGTCGTTGACGCCGCTCGCTCGCTACAGCGCCTCAGTCGGTGCGATGCGCGTGCTGTGCGCGGCGGTGTGCGTGCTGGCGGCGGCCGACGCGGCGCGGCTGCTGGCCGTGCTGCCCACCAACACCCGGAGCCACTACACCATGTACGGAGCGCTGCTGGACGCGCTGGCGACCACGCACCACGTCACCGTCGTCTCGCACTTCCCTAAGGTACGTTGATAGTCGTTGACGCCGCTCGCTCGCTACAGCGCCTCAGTCGGTGCGATGCGCGTGCTGTGCGCGGCGGTGTGCGTGCTGGCGGCGGCCGACGCGGCGCGGCTGCTGGCCGTGCTGCCCACCAACACCCGGAGCCACTACACCATGTACGGAGCGCTGCTGGACGCGCTGGCGACCACGCACCACGTCACCGTCGTCTCGCACTTCCCTAAGGTACGTTGATAGTCGTTGACGCCACTCGCTCGCAGACAGTGCCTCAGTCGGTGACCAAGCATCACATCACCGTCGTCTCGCACTTCCCTATGGTACGTTGATAGCACGTTGACGCTACTCGCTCGCAGACAGTGCCTCAGTCGGTGACCAAGCATCACATCACCGTCGTCTCGCACTTCCCTATGGTACGTTGATAGCACGTTGACGCTACTTGCTCGTAGACAGTACCTCAGTCGGTGAACAAGCATCACATCACCGTCGTCTCGCACTTCCCTAAGGTACGTTGTTGTTTTGGGGAAAAGTTTGTGTTGTGAAAGTGAAAATGGAAATGGATGAGACTTTTAACTGAAGTTATGTACGCGTAGTAAGTAAGAGGGTATCATGTCACAAAGTACCAACTTAATTTTAATTTTGGCACAAAAATAATATTTAAGTTATTAATTGTATATCAAAGTACATTTTAAATGTAAAGTTGTCGAAAAGAAATGTTTATTTACCTAAATTAGCTAGTATCATTCAAAAAAATAATTGTTATTTTCATCAATAAGATCTAGTTGCAAAACCGCTTGACTGGCTACTCTGCATAATCCAATACCTTTCTATATTTATTATCTTTTCGCTTATTTTCAATCTTCTAATATAATTTACAACTAGCTTTCCCATTCCAAAATTATCATCAGTAAAGTCACTACAAAGTATAAAACAAAGTCGCTTTCTCTGTCTGTCCTTATGTATTGTTAATTCTTTAAAACTTCGCAACGGATTTTAATGAGTTTTTTTTAATAGATAGAGTGATTCAAGAGGTAGGTTTATATGCATAACTAGTGGCCGCCCGCGACTCCGTCCGCGTGGAAGTCGGTTTCCTTTGGGAATGAGAAGTTTTCCCGCGGTAAATAGTATGTATTACTGTAAAGTTTCATCGAAATCCGTCCAGAAGTTTTTACGTGAAATCAGTAACAAACATCCATACATCCCATACTTTTATTTTTATTTTGGCATCAGAATCGATCCCTAATCACTCCTTGATAATTATTTTGGAAATATATTTCATGTACAGAATTGACCTTACAGATTTATTATAAGTATAGGTAGTTAACATTGTATACATAGGAAAAGGAGTTTTACTCCGAATTTAACGCTTAGCCGCGCGGGTAAAAGCTAGTACATAATAAAATATTGAGGTTCATTACTTTCAAGAAACAACTTCCAATATTACCCCGTTGTATATGACTAATAGCGTACCGTATTAACAAATCATGCGCACACACAGTGATCGATTGCACTCTGTCGAGCGTCGGCCGGACGATATCTGGATCCGTGTGAACTATTTCCTAATAACTAGTGCATTGGTTATCGGGAATCTGTTAATGTAGGGTAAGGTTAGGGACTAACATTTAACATTTTTTTTAAATCTCTTTCATGGTTATATTAAAAAGTAACACACGTTTAAGCGGTATAAATTGGTGTTATGTAGTTTTTTTTTCTAAATGTCATACTTAAGGCCTTATTTCTGTTTGATAATTAAAATCTTTACAATGATACAGACATATTTGAACTAGACTTCTGTAACATAAATAGCCAATATAATACTGAGCGTAATGAGACACTCAATTAGTAGGAAGTGCATTAAATTTGATGTCGAAGCGTCGAATATACAAATACTTAAATTCAAATGAATGTAATAATTTTACTGTGCTTAATAACTAATTAAACCTTGCCTTGATAACGATGCTGGTTACAATTGACTGTTCAACTTAAACTCAGATAAAATAATTAGGGTTCGAAAGTTTAGTACTTTATCAGGCTTTGCAGTTTTTAAAACAGTTAAGTTTGGTTTTTCTTAACTTAAATCGTTGTTGTATTAAATTCAACTAGTGGCTGCTCGCGACTCCGTTCGCGTGGAAGTCGGTTTCCCGTGGAAATGAGAAGTTTTCCCGCGGTAAAAAGTACCCTATGTGTTATTCTGATGTATAACCTACTAGTGGCCGCTCGCGACTCCGTTCGCGTAGAAGTCGGTTTCCCGTGGGAATGCGAAGTTTTCCCGCGGTAAAAAGTTCCCTTAATTCTTTCATAATATATTTTTGGTATCTAGAACCGTTTTCGCAGCGCACGCAACGGAAGCCCTCAAGGATGAATAATTTTCCCCGTTTTTTTCATATTTTCCATTATTTCTTCGCTTTTAATAGTTGTAGCGTGATGTTATATAGCCTAAAGCCTGCTTCGATAAATGGTCTATTCAACACAAAAAGAATTTTTAAATTCGAACCAGTAATCCTAGATTAAGTCTAAGTAGTTCCTGAGATTAGCGCGTTCAAACAAACAAACAAACTCTTCAGCTTTATAATATTAGTATAGATATTACTGTAAAGTTTCATCCAAATCCGTTCAGTAGTTTTTACGTGAAAGAGTAAAAAACATCCATACATCCATTCATTCATCCTTACATCTATACATACTCACAAACTTTCACGTTTATATTATTAGTAGGATTAGTAGGATATGGCATTTTTTTTTTGTAAGGAATCGAAATATATTTATTTCAGGGTAAATGCTTGCTTAGTATTGGATTGCCGTCGTAGCACCTTGCTACGTAGGTATTACGACTCATTTTACTACGGCTAGTTTTTAGCTTTTATCTGTATTTCTATAGATTAACTAGCTTTTACCCGCGCGGCCTCGCACGCTTTAAACTCGGACGCGGACGCGGTAAAACTCCTTTTTAATACAGATGCTCAAAAAGTGGCGTATTGCAGGGACGTATAGCGTTCGGGATGTGGGCTATTACACACGCGTGCTTTTTTTTTACCTTTCCCGCACTCGTGCGTTCTCTTTCCCAACTGTCAAAATAATGTCTATTAAAAAGAAAAATTAACCAACCATGAAGTTTTTACTAAAAAAAAAAAAACAAAGAAGTTTTTATGATTCATGTTAATACTTACGTAGCGTAGGTATATTTCTAAAAAAAGCTACTAGTTTGTTTCGATATCAGATTTAATGATTTGATTGAATAAGTGTGGTTGGTTTCATTTCATTTTATCTCATTAAATTTCATTTTCATTTCATATCAATAAAAAAATTCTACTGAAGACTTGGCTGTATGGGCATAGTAACCTTTGCCTACCAATTGGGTGAAGACAAAATGGCGCCATTTTCAAAATGAGTTATTTCGACATTTACGATCCTAATTTTATATTTTATTAAATTGCTTTATTTTTTCGCAACTGTATTAAAAATAGTCGTTCATTACACGTGCGGAACCGTCATTGCAACTCGTCCCGCCTGTCAATCCTCGCCTTCGGCCGTGCCTCGGCTCGGGTAGACATTGGTCGGAACTCGTTGTAATGACAGCCTTTCCACACTTGTATTGAAATATACTATTCCCTGTACTATGTTATTATACATGTAAACCTTCCTCTTGAATCACTCGAACTATTATAAAAACGCATCAAGATCCGTTGCGTAGTTTTAAAGATTTAAGCACACATACATTATTTGTATTAAAAAAAAAACTTAAACGAAACTATGAGCAGAAGCAAGTAAAATAGTCGTAATTATATTATTTCAATCGCTTACTGCAATTATATTTGAAGTGGCGATTTAAAATAATAAGGTCAATAGATCGCTTTCATGTGACAGGTACAATATTCAATAAGTGTTTTGTAGAATATTCGAGTCTAGATTAAATCAAAACAATAGTCATTTCACATATCGCAGTGATATTGATTGGTATTTAGAACGACAAACTCATTTCATATATTAGGTATAGGAACGCTCAAGACAGGAGTTTTAAATCAATAGTTAATTTGTCGGTTATTTGTTAAAAAACAAACATGATATATAAATAATTACCTATTTATTGCTTCTAAATAACGGTTCTGTCATTGTTTAAAAAATTAAGAGTGTTAATTAGTTTCTCATTAGGTAAATTTCGTTATTAACTACCGGTTTTTAAAATGACTTAATTCATTAGTAACTTAGACAATGTAACTATTAAATTTGTATTACTATAGAAATAATATATTTTTTGATGTTATCTGTGGTATAATAAACCAAGAAATATATTCGTTTTCTATACCTCATTATAGTTTTGTGTCTTACATTTTTAAACGTAAAATGGAACATACTCTGCTCCTCTTAAATTACCAATCCATCTTATAATTAGCGTAAATAAGTAACAATAATTTTGAAGTTATAGATACTGGAAAAAGGAACGCAGGTCTCCGAGCATTACGCGACTAATAACTTCAAAATTAATAAATTAGCATTTTAAATGCAAAATTAAAAGTAAAATCTCAATAATTTATTTATTTATCTAATATCAATATATTTTGATCAATTGTCATACCTACTAAAACTAAATCGAAGCCGGTCATCTTTTTATAATCCACGGCGGTTTGCTACTGATTAACGCAAGGTCCCTCTTTTATTCAGAGGTTAAGACAATGTATAATTATCTAACAACTAGCTTTCCGCCCTGCGGTTTCACCCGCAACTAAATGGTTTTTGGAACCCTATTTTTTTCCAAAATAATTAGCCTAGCTACTCGTGCCTATAGCCTATGTTACTCGTGGATAATGTAGCTTTCGAATGGTGAAAGATTTTTTTAAATCGGTCCAGTAGTTGCGGAGCCTATTCATATAGAAAAGCTTAGTATAGAAAAGCTACAATTTTCTAACGAGGCCGCTACACCCGCGATGCGCGACGCCCTTTCACCCGCGTCTACGAGCGCGACAGGCGTTATCGCCCGCACGCGCGGTCTATACTCCACATCTAACATAACATTGTAGTCGCGCATTGATTAGACGACTAAATAAATGATGGGCTAGACGGGTTGGTACTCGTGTCAATAAAAGATAATGTTTTTTTGTTTACTAAATTTTTTTAAAAGAAAAGAAAAAAAGGGCAAAATCAAAAGAACCCGTAGTCTCTGCCTACCCCAATGGGAGACAGGCGTGACGATATGTGTGTATGGATGTTTACTAAAATTTACTCTTTTTGTATGTCCACGTAGCGTTCGCGTTCGGGTAGCAATGTTCTCCTTCTATAGGCAAAGAACAGCCTTGCCCTTTAGAGATTTACAGTTTGGTCTAACCTACAAGTTTAGTTAGGTTGGTTGGTCAAAATCCTGGAGTGAGATCAGATATTACTAGAGTGGGCACCTCCCTTAATACGTCCATCGCCAATGCCCTAGATACCATGATAAGCTCCTTGATACCATGATAGCCTAAAATATTCGTTAGCGTAATAAAAAAACACTAAGAAAAGTTTTTTGTCATAATACATTTCATCAATTATTGCAGAAAACGCCTCTACCAAACGTCAGTGAAATCAGTCTGGCAGGCAGCATACCGGAGATCAGCAACAACCTCACTAAACAGCACCAATCACTGAAGCCGGACTACCTCCGGAACCTGCAGCAGATCATGGAAGAGTGCGTGCAGGCGTGTGAGGTGGTCTCCAGAAACCCAGCAGTCCTGGCGCTACTCAACTCTACGGAGACTTTCGACCTGATCATAGTCGAGGTCTTCGGATCCGAATGCTTCCTGCCTTTAGGGAGGAGGTTTAACGCCCCTGTGGTTGGTTTGCTATCAAGTGTTCCTCTGCCGTGGGTCAACAAGCAACTTGGGAACCCTGAAGCGACGTCTTACGTCCCGAGCTACATGGTGGGATACGGACAGAAGATGTCCCTTTGGGAGAGGTTCGCGAACACTATGTCTGTGATATCTGCTCATATTCTCTATAGATATAAGTCACAGACGCCTTCTCAGGTAAGATTTCTTTAGAACTTCAATATGTAAAAGTTTAGATAATTATTTGCAATGCTAAATATCATGTTTTAATCTTCAGGTAATAGCTGATCGACTTTTCGGCCCGGGTCCACCTTTGGAACAGTTGGCTCAGAACTATAGTCTCATCATTTCCAACAGTCATTTCAGTATCAATGAAGTTAGACCTCTGGTACCAGGCCTTATTGAAGTTGGAGGTCTTCATTTAGACAATACACAAACACTGCCAAGGGTAAGTTTACTATGAAACATAAACAACTAACGGAACTAGGGATAATCGTACTCAAGCTCAAGGTTTTCAATATCAGCTAGGTTGTACATAACAATGCAGTAAACAACTACTGATTCTTGGAATATTATCAAGTGGAAACTTTCAGTCACCTACATATTAATAAAAATGCGCTAACGTCCAGTTTAGTGTTCCAATCACGTTGTTTCTTTAGCTGATGATACGTATTACTTTAAGTTATTTACTATAGAAAAGTCAAAACCATTAGCTAGGTTTTAGGCGAATACAAATTCAATGAGATCAACTAAGGAAGACGGACAAGCTGTCGCGTAAGGGCACACTCGCTATCGTTCGACCCAGGACCTAAGACCTTCCTGACACATGATAGCGTCAAATGAATCAGACGATATTATTGCCAAATTACTTCATTATTGCTTTTGTAAACAATCGCGACCTAATTTCTGATTTTCATTGTAGAATATCGCAATCATTTGTTGATAATTTATAACTGAATCGACATAGGGTTTATTAAGCTGATTTGTTACGGAGTTTGATTAGTGATTGAAGATGTTTTTCAGGAGCTTGAATCGTTACTGGACGCGTCTACCGATGGGGTGGTATACTGGAGTTTTGGGTCTATGTCCCGGATTGAGACTATTCCTAGTAAGATGCTAGCGGATATTTTCAAGGTGATGTCAAAACTCAGTCAGACGGTGCTGGTGAGAATGAATCGGGGGAGACTGCCGGGGAATTTAACGGTTCCTGACAATGTTTATACGCTGGACTGGATCCCACAGTACTCTACTTTGTGTAAGTAGATATAACTGGTAAACTATACTAATATATGTAGGCTACTTACCTATTATTTTTAAGAAGAGACTCTCATCTTTAAAAAAAAAATACTCCGTTCCAGCTACCCATTTGTTTAGTGTCGGCGATTACATATAGATTGTCGGCTGTAATTGAATCATAAGGTGGACCTTAAGCTAACGTCAAAGATCAGCCAATCCTCTTATTTTTTGCCGAAACGTATAAATTGCTAAGTTATCGACTTTTTCCTCTCACAGGTCATTCGAACATAAAAATGTTCATTTCCCACGGTGGTTTACTCGGCACTCAAGAAGCCGTAGCATGTGGCGTACCAATGTTGATGGTGCCTCTATACGCAGACCAAGCCCTCAACGCCCGCGCAATGAGCGACCGCGGTGTCGCCAGAATTGTCAATCTCAAACAATCCACACAAGAAATCTGGCGGGAAGCACTCACAGATTTACTTAGTAATCCCAAGTGAGTTATGAGTGTTACGCTATTAAGACTAATCGTCGTTACAAAGAAAGTTATCGCATACTACTATTACTAGAGGTCTATGAAATACGATAACTTAAGTGACCGCCACCGTAGTTAATGAGTGCCACATGCTTTAGAAAGTGATAACCTTTGCGGCTTTCATTGTTTTAAATTGAAGCCGATTATGAAAACACTCTCTCTAATGGAGAATGTTAACCAATTTTGATTATTATCTTTTCATATTCTCTGTCAAAAATAAAAAATACTGGTGAAAGAATTATTTCGATGCGTCAATTATTATTGATATTGATATTGCTATCGTCTTATCCAGGACCTTTTACTCTTACTGTACATAAGATTGTATTGTTGTATCTTACTAAACTTATACAAAATCATTGCGAATTAATGCGCTGAGAACTCGTCCAAGCATTTCTATCGCTATCACGCCAAATATTAAACGATCTTATGGGTATTCCTCTGTACATTACCGCTTATTAAGAATCTATATCCTACTAGTGGCCGCCCGCGACTCCGTTCGCGTGGAAGTCGGTTTCCCGTGGGAGTGAGATGTTTCCCGCGGTAAAAAGTATCCTATGTGTTATTCTGATGTATAACCTATATTACTGCAAAGTTTCATCCAAATCCATCCAGTAGTTTTTACGTGAAAGAGTAACAAACATCCATCCATCCATCCATACATCCTCACAAACTTTCACATTTATAATATTAGTAGGATAGTAGGATGGTTTTGTTAACATAAAAAAAATGTGTTTCCAGGTATAAAGAAAACGCCTTAAACCTGCGCGACATCTTCCTAGACCGGCCGCTACCACCTTTACAAACCGCTGTATACTGGATCGAGTACGTCCTTCGTCACAAAGGCGCGAGGCACCTCCGCTCTCCCGCCCTCGACCTGACCCTTCCCCAATACCTTCAACTAGACATAGTGGCCATCAGTCTAGGCATCACCATTATGACCATCTACATCCTACACAAACTATTCAGATATCTATGCACGAGATGCATCAAATGGTGGCCGAAAGAACGGAAACGGTTCGAGAAGAAGCTGTCATGGAGAAATTTGAGCATTTTCGTATACCTCCTTTGGAGATTGAAAGTGAAAGTGAACTAAACGAATAATAGGTAAATCAATGTATTATAATATATTAGGTGTACATAATGCTAAATAAGTTAGTAATTTATGAAAATAAAAGTTCCTTATTAGAAAAAATCGTTTGAGTCGCCTTTAGTACAAATTTACAAGATTTCCGCTTGTAACTGAATATGCGGAAATTTTAAAAGTGTTATAATAAACGGTGTTAATATCTTTGAGTGTGGTATTACCAGTTACCAACCCTGACACCTATTAGATTTTTCTAATAAGAGAAGTAAGTAAAGCTTTACTTTTTGCAAAGTGTTCTATGGAAAAAAATGGAAGTCAACTATTAATTTGCCTAAGACTATTATTTTTGCAGTTCATTAGCATTTATGGTCGGGCCACTGAGGCAGCTCACGCGTATAAAGTTCAGTTTTTTTCATTTAGATATTTAGTTTAGATTCAGATCCGACTTGTTATGTTGACTTTTTAATTATTTCGTGAACAAGTCAGCCAAAATTACATCATTGCGAAGAGGGCACTAGTATAATATAATAAAGAAAAAATCGCTCTAATGTGACTCATAGTATTTTTTAACAGAGAAATAAATCACTTCCAGACAGACAATCTTTCCTTTATAATTTCATGTACTGGTAATGATAAATCATGTAAGTTGACCCATTGCATACTTAATAGTTATCAGTAACAATAACAAACTTGTACAATTAAATGATTATTAAGATAACAAAAGAAAAATAATAAGCTTTAATTAATTAAAATAACAGACGGGTAATAAAATAGAGACAAGTGTGAGTTAAACTCTCATACTTGGAAATTTGTTTACTTCCTAATTTATTAAAAACACATAGATTCTTTTCAGGACAATTAAGGTTTTTTTGTACTAAATTTACAATTTTTTGTTTAAATCTTGTTATTTACAGGTTAGCGTAACTAAGTGTAATTCTTGCTATTCAAGATGATTTTTCAAGATTTTGCTCTGTTTACCTCAGAGACAAAATATTTTAGAGAAATACAAAAAATATACTAATACAACTTTGATATTTAATTAAAAACATGAATTAATATTTTTTTATTGCTGTTATAGCATAAATTAAATAGGTACAAGACTTACCAATAAAGTACAGGTTCTCCAAAATCCATGTCAAAGCGGAAGTGGGAGAATGCAACCGGACTGCCATTTTCTTTGGCAATTAGGTACCAGGCTGAATCGTCAGTCATTTCCTCCACCTTCTGATCAGGGTTCCATCCCCAGGCACAAGTTTCATACCTGTTTTAAATAAAATAAATTGTTATAATTATACATTTACTGGGTGGATATTCATTTATGTAAAAAATTATGGTGGCTGAAACTAGGCTGCTATTTCAAAGATTCTAGGTTTAAAGCCCACAAGGGTGTATCAATAATTAGGTCATTACCAAATTGCGTATTTGTCACACACATACAAAAACATAGTGAGTCAGCCCACATGGTTGGATAAAAATTTGTGGACACTAAACCACACTAAGCCAGAATGGCGAGTTACGGCTCAAATTCACTAGCTTTCTGAGGGTCCTATGCTTAAACACCCTCTAGTTAAAGCACAGGCCGAATATAGCCTGTATTTTTTTTTAAGTGTGTAAAGTACAAAAATCAAAATCAAAATTCTTTTATTCATCATAGATATGAAACATAAACTTAATTAATGTCAATGTTACAAACTTCGACTTTACCTAACCATGGCTGAGAGAAAAAAGCTGGCAGAAAAAAACTCCCGGCACTAAGTTGGAAATTATACAAACATAATGTGTACATTGAGTGAACATTTAAATTATTTTCTCGTACCTCAACTCAACACTATAAAAGTACTTACAGCTTTCTCATGTTTCTTTCTGTCAGGTCTATGGCCCAATCCAATACATTTTTATCAAGCTCAGAAACCTTCTGTACATACATCTCCACATCCAGATCACTGTTTTTGTAAACAAGCAACTCCTTGCAAAGGGGGGCCAAATCCTTCAGTTTGTTTGCTGAGGTTACTAAAGACATGCCATCAGCTATACGACGCTGTTCCACCTTACGTGCCTGGCGCTTTTCTTTATTTTTATTAGTGGAGTTGATGGCCTTTTTCTATAAATAAAAATGCATTTAAAAGTATGATCATAGAAGAAATGTTTTAAAGTTTGCAAGATGAATTTCAAAGGAAATCTTACCCCCATTGTGGAAAGTTTTTAACGGTTCCGATTTTCAGCAAAATAAGTATCAAATATTGATACTGTTACACTTTTTTCTCTGATAAATCAGGCAAAATTAAATAATTTTACACCAAAAGCGGGAAATAAACAAACTATTCGTTGTTAGTTATGTTTAATGTCAATGTCAGACGTCAGTGTCAAAAAGTTAATAAAAAAACTAAAAAAGTTGAGCACCAATGTTTAAAAATAAAGAAGAGCATAGACGTTTTTATAATAAATTATACTTTAATAAACAATAGGTTGAGTTGAAGTTATAAACACTAGCAGCAATACATATACCATTTGTATATTTTTTATACAAAGTGCGCTGTGTTTTCTTCAATGCCGTAATATATTTGACGAAAATTTGTTATTTTACCCGCGTAATTTCAAATGTTAGAATAACCTCTTTGACAAGACTAGTCAAAATCAATATCTTCTATCTAGCTATATCCGAATATTTTTTTGAATTGTTTTGATTATTTTGATCATTTGGTGGATGATTAAAACGAGATTATCTTACGCAACTTTCAAACTAAACACTATTGTAGTGATAACATGCTATTGGCTTATTGCCAGCCGCTAGTCTTTCAATAATCTGTTGTGTGCGTCAAAGATTTTTCATGAAAGGTAGTTTTTTACGAGTCGTTTTCAAGAAATTTGTCCACTCTCAGTGTAAAAACATCCGAAATATGAAGCACGTGACTTTATCCCAGACTGGGGATCTAATGCCGACTGTTGGACTGGGAACTTGGCAGGTTAGTTTTATCGATTTAGGTTTTGCTGTGAGCTAGTTAGTACTCATATTGCGAAGCTCGTTTTCCGCCAGGCCCCGCCGGATGTTACTGAGCAGACTATTCTGACGGCACTGGATGTAGGCTACCGACATATAGACACTGCGTTCAACTACAATAACGAGGAAGCTATAGGCATTGCTTTGAAGAAATGGTTTGACAGCTGTAAAGGAACTAGGAAAGATGTATTTGTCACTACTAAGGTACGTACCGACTCTAGATTTTTATATAGCGTTTGTTTAGACTAGAAACATAATATGTGAAAGTTTTAGTTTTTAACACTACCATCTTCCTTTCTCAATCGTTGTTATTTAGGTATAATTTGGCAAAATTTTTGCTTTGCGAAATAACAATTAAGTATCTACACTTATTTTGAAAAATAATAATAGTAAGTACTATCGGAGATTAGGTACTTTCTCGGCTTCAGTACCTAACTACTTTTGTTACTTAAATTACGTTCAACTTTTAAAATTACCCCTCCCTGCTTAGGGCTAACCACACGCCCGTGTTTTCTAATATAACGGTATAGGTACTTATCATCCCTTTAACCGCCAAAATTTCTTCCAGCTCCCGCACGTCGGCAACCGCGCGTCGGACGTTGTAAAATTCCTAGACATGCAGTTAAAGAAGTTACAATTGGACTACATAGATCTATATCTTATCCATATGCCGTTCGCCTTTAAATGCAATCCGGAGACTATGACGCCGATGGTGAAGGAAAATGGAGAGTTAGATATGGATATGGAAAATGATAATGTTATGACTTGGAAGGTAGGTACCTACTCGGAATGGTTTAGGAAAAGCTATCTAATCATTTTTAAGTACCTATTAGAACTTGAACTCCGAGTGATTATTTCACTTCGGAAACTGGGCGTCATGGTCTTACTTTCACCTACTTACTGAAATTTACAAACAAAAACAATGCATTTCAAATGTTTACCAAGGGACTCTCGTTTTTTAAAACTAACGAAGGTGTTCCGTTTATAAAATTACGATCGCGGTCCCTTACAGCCAACGTTAGCATTTAACTCCACTTACAACTTTTCTACTGAATTAAAAAAAAGATAGCGTTAAAAGAATGATTTAGCATTTTTGTAATTAAAACATTTTAATTCACAAAATACCGAATCTTTCTTTTTTTAATGTAATAGGTAATGGAGAAGTGTGTAAAAGAGGGCAAGATCCGTAACATCGGCGTGTCGAACTTCAACGAGCAGCAAATACAGGAGATCATAGACCGAGCGCAGATCAAACCGCAAGTTGTACAGGTTGGATTCAAATTGTTGTTTTGTAGATTATATAAGACTAGCGACCCGTCCACGCTTCGCAATGGTGTAATTTTGCGAGACTTGTTGCCGAAACATTGAATTTTGGCTAACTTAAAGAAACTTTTTCGGAATGTTCTTTATTTACAAATTTAAATGAAAAAATTACCTAAAGGAATGTGAAAACCGCATTAAAATCCCTCAACTGGTTTAGGAGGTGAAAGCGGAAAAACATACAAACAGACAGAATTAGCGACTTGGTTTATACTATGTAGGTAATGATAATGATATTTTAAAGTATTTGAAAGAGAAATAAATTATAAAGTTCAGAAGTGCTACTACTTACTCCTAAGTTTAGATTTCTGCTCTGTAGTTTAACCGCAGCTAAATTACTATTTCCTGGGACGAGGTATTTCCCAGAAGGTCCCGGGTTCGATTCCCGGGTCGGGCCAAAGTAGTTAAAACGTATTTTCTATATTGGTTCGTGTCTTGGTGTAACTAACTCCCCTAGTCAATTGTGTTGTTCTTATAGTAGCTAAGCTTTGCTTGGTTTAGTGCCACACAGTTGGTGTGTTAGTCTGGAGTTTTTCTTTATTCTCTAGGTAGAAATGCACGCGTTCATGCAGCAGGAATCCCTCCGTAAGTTCTGTGCGGAGAGAGATATAATTGTGACTGCTTACTCGCCGCTAGGAACGCCCGGGACGAAGAAACATTTCGTCACCAAGTACAACTACAAGTAAGTTGGAGAAATAGGCTAAGTAAAGGAAAAGGATATAATTGTAAAGATTTAGTTATAAGAAACGGTACCTACTCTGTATTCCATCTTGAGTTTTTTTATTTAAAAAAAAATACATTTTAAAATATTCTACATATCGGTTAAGTAATCATGAGATGAGATTAGGTTAGATTTAATTTTGATATTTACCAAGATCAGCTGAACCTTTTTTATTTAAATTAGATTTTTACTTTCGATGAACTCCCCTTTTTTCCCCCTTACACTCAGTTTAAATACAGATTCCCATCAAAAGACTATTTATCCAAATGGGTCGACGACATTTCGGACACAAAAAACTCGGACACCTTGGCCAATGTATGGTAAAAAATAATATTAAAATTGAAAATCCATACATTGGCCAAGGTGTCCGAGTTTTTTGTGTCCGAAATGTCGTCGACCCATCCAAATATATCCCGCTTTTAAAAATAATGTTTTCTATGAATCTATCCAGACCAGAGTCGTTCCCGGACCTGCTAAGCCTCCCCGAGGTTCTGGAACTTTCCTCCCGTCACCACAAGACTCCGGCGCAGGTGCTGCTGCGGTTCCTGGTGCAGCAGCAAGTCGTGGTCATACCGAAGAGCACCAATGAGACGCGGTTGAAGGTAAACTAAACTGTCTTTACTTATAATAACTAATATGTATTAATAACGTGTATGAATGTCACTGAATTAGGAATTTGAATTTTGAGTGTTACCAATCTACTAAAGGGTAAATTTAAAAAGTGTATTGAAATACTTAAGTAATTATAACTTCAAATACACGTTTAAAAATGTCAGTTCAACGACTTCCAACACCTTGATTGTTGGATGCGCCAAATATATTTTATTGGTCCCACTAGTTAGAGAGTAATCATAATTATCTCCATGAGAGTTTTCTCACAATGATTCCCTCTCCATGCAAAATAAACATAATAGTCACTAGTTGAAAATTTTACCCTAGATATCGACCATATTTCCTTTCCAGGTAACAATTTAAATTGCTCAACATCAGCTATAAAAAAATGTTTTATTGCTGCAGGAAAACTTCGACATCTACGACTTTTCGCTGACCCCAGCGGATATCAACTGTTTGAAGAAGTTAGACAAAGGGGATAAAGGGCGTATCATGGACTTCCTCATGTGGAAGGGAATCACTAAACACCCACAGTATCCTTTTACGGCAACCGAAACATGCTCGGATAATAAGGGGAACGTATCATAAATATGTGTACTTATGGTAGACGTATCATAAACATGTAGGTATACATATGGTACACGTATCATTAATATGTATACATATGATACACGTATCATAAATATGTATACATATGGTAGACGTATTATTCATATGTATATGTCGTAGGCAATGTGTAACTCGGCATTTTACAGTTCGAAATGTGTATAAAATATTCGAGAAAAGGTGGTAGCTCTAGTGCTTACACTGCCCTGTTTTTTTCGTCATTACATACATTAGCGCCATATACTTATGACCTTTTGCTTCGTAGAATGTTAAATAGAGAAATCCTTTGCACATGTAGAATTTTCACTGTTTTTAAAACTTTCATGTAGATTTATTGTCAAATTATACAATTTGCCTGCAACATAACATATCATTTGTATTAGGGATGTTAAGGATATCCATATCCGTAACCGAAACTACCGGATATCCGAAATAAAAAAATATCCGTATCCGTAACCGAAACCGAAATAAATGTTTCGGATAATTTCGGATAGTGGCGGAATCTAAAAATCTAAATGAAACACGTTACGATAAGTTGTTTTTGGCTGCGTTTCGTGAACCGCTTACAGAACTGTGACCAAAGTGTTGGTTCTCTCTCTGAGCTCAGTGTAGCGGTGTTTATGACGTCATCGTTCTCACCCATCGTCCTACTCTATATAAATAAAACCATTTTATTATCTATATTTTTTGTATTAGGTACTTTTAAATTCCTAGAATCTAATATCCGTAACCGAAACTATCCGAAACTACCGGATAATCCGAAATAATTTCATATCCGTATCCGAAACCGATATAAAAAAATTCAATATCCGTATCCGAAACCGAAATTCCATATCCGTAACATCCCTAATTTGTATATCAAATTTTGAGTTACTGCCTCTTGGGTTCTAATGGCTTGAATCAAGTCTTATTCTAAGTCGATGTAGATTTTTGATTTGCTGTTATTACTTATTTAAGTACTATAATTATGTAACTTATCAAAATAAACTTAATTGTGACGAATGTAATCCCAATATGTTTCTTGTAAAATAGTATTATGTCATGACAACAATATTTATGCGTGTATAGATATAAAATGGCTCAAGTGGTAAAGCGGGTAAAATGTGTGATATTTAATAACGAGAGCTGAGATATGTAATCAGTGTAACTGATATTAAATTGTTGGCTTTGAGCGTAAATAAACAAATATTTTTAATAAAAAAAACTTGTTTTATTACAAATTGTTATTCAAACTTAACACTATTTTTGTACTTATGAGATTAATTAAGGCGATATTTAAATCTAAACAGTAAAAACATCACGAAGTTAATTAACAGTATCATTATTCAATTCGCTGGGCATGATTTTTTTAAACAATTCAGCCAAATGGTTTTACAAACTTAAAAAAAAGGCGAATCAAGACAGTCTATACAGCATTTTCCTCTGCAATCTATGTTGCAACTCTCCCCTTCTAATCATCGTATGTATAACTTTGACGATGGCTCGTTCCGGATACTTCTGTCTCAGGAAGTCTTGTATGATGGTTTGTTCCGAGACTTGAGACCCGACCGCGAACCGGCGCTTGAGTTGTTTCTCGATGCGGGAGAGCATCTCGTGGTCTTCTTCGGAGGTGAAACCTTCAGCTCCTGGAAGTGATAATTATGTTTATTGATGATGTTCGTGGGAAATAGGAAACACGTTTATGCGTTACTGATGAGACCATAGCACGTATACTGAGTCGTAAATACATATTGTACACCTTTAATATGTTTAATTGGATAAATCGGTTGTTTTAAGTGTAAATCTGTTAATTTTCATTTTATTTGCCTAGGGTATGCCGGATCATTTTGAACATCGGATGTCAACGCAAATTTGCATATTAAAACATGAAGCTGATCTGACGATAGTACCGGAAGTTGGCCATAGTAACTCTGTAGTTAAACAGCAAAACCCCATCGAGTTTGGATTCGTTTGACCTGTCTTGACAAGTACTTTGTGGATCTTTTATTTACAAGTAATATAAGGTAATTGTTAGGCTTTTTACACAACGGATACAGTAATAAAAAAGCGACCCGCCCACGCTTCGCAATGGTATAATTTTGCGCGACTTTTCCCCTTAACTTAAATAACTTTTTCAAAATTTTCTTCATTTCATAATTTTTATTAAAAAACTATATATATGATGGCGATAACCGCATTAAAATCCGTTAAGTGGTTTAGGAGGAGATAGCGGGCAAACATACAAACAGACACAATTAGCGACTTGGATTACTATCCTACTAAAATGTGAAAGTTTGCGAGTATGTGAAGATGTATGGATGCTTGTTACTCTTTCACGTAAAAACTACTGGACGGATTTGGATGAAACTCTGCAGTAATATAGGTTATACATCAGAATAACACATAGGGTACTTTTTACCGCGGGAAAACTTCTAACTCCCATGGGAAACCTACTTCCACGCGAACGAAGTCGCGGGCGGCCACTAGTGTAATGATAATACCTGCGAGAGAGCCGGTCATGGCGGCGTCGAGCGTCGATACGTGGAATAGTCGCAGCGCTTCTGTGACGTCACTCTCAGAAGCGAAACTCTGCAGCTTCATCTTAGCGAGCGACTCCGCGATGCGAATCACGGCTTCTAGCTGTCTGCAATGATAATATGCTATAGTAACTAGTAGTGCTTTAGGCAAGTGGGGTTTTGAAAGCATAAAAGACTATAGCGAAATGTTTATTGCAATTGCCGTGGAAAATGTAAAATGTGGATATGAATCGTAGCCAAATGATAATGTGAAAGTTAATCCAGCTGGTGACATGTTTTTGTTAAGGCCAATTTTGTTTCTTCGCCATTGATGCTGGATGCGGAAGGTTAATTGAAATTTAGGCTTTTGTTTATCAAACAGTTAACAATATAGACCCTAGTAAACATACTGTACCATATCTCGGACCGCAGTGAGCGCGATCAAACTAGAAACGATGTAGAAACCAACAGCGTTGTCACTGATACAGCCCGATCTGTTTTTGTATAGATGTTACGGCTAATACCCGAAGTGCGGCTACACCTAGTTTTAGCCGGTTAGTAGTCTTTTTTATATGGCGAACCGGGACTCCTTTTTCTGGGTGGTATGAAAGAAGTAACCTAACTAACCTAACCTATTGATGTTTCTAACCGGCTAAAACTAGGTGCAGCCGCGCTTCGGGTTTTAGCCGTAACATAGATACCTAGAAAGAATCTAACCTACCTGACAGTGATGGGTATCGACAGCCTCTTGTCCGCGGCCCGCTCGTGCTGCGCGGCGCCGGTCCGCATCAGAACATATCTCGCTCTCAGTCTGTCCGCGGCGCTGGAAGACAATCGCGGACCGCAGCGGGCTCTAGCGAAGTAAGAGAACCGCCGGAGAAACTAACCAACCGCGGACCGCAGCGAGCGCGAACAAACGAGGAACGACGGAGAAACTAATAACCTAGTCACTGATATAGATAGTAACCGATTCTTCAACGGTTTCTTATAGATACCTAGCGAGCTAGCCAAGGAGGAGAATCGCCGGAGAAACTAATAACCTAGTCACTGATATAGCCCCACCCGATTCTTCGACCGTTTCTTATAGACACCTAGAAAAAAAAATAACTTACCTGACAGTGCTAAGTAGAATCTAACCTACCTGACAGTGATGGGTATCGACAGCCTCTTGTCCGCGGCCCGCTCGTGCTGCGCGGCGCCGGTCCGCATCAGAACATATCTCGCTCTCAGTCTGTCCGCGGCGGTAGACGACAATCGCGGACCGCAGCGGGCTCTAGCGAAGGAGGAGAATCTACGGAGAACGGACAGAGGTAGTTCCCCGGCGGCGGCCTCGCGTTCGAGCGCGGCGCCGGACATGTGGACGGAGATTATGTGCTTGGCGAGCGTCTGGGGAAGAAAGTGTGAAAAATGTGTAGTGACCATATCAAAGCACCATAGAAAGGTTACAATTTCATACATATCGACAGCTTAGAGTGAAAACCTCGTCGGTGCAAAAGAGGTAACTTTTCAGGAGAGAGATAATACTGCGTCCTGTAAATTTTTTTTACGAAGGCGTTTTTAGTAATTTATTTATATATATGGAAATGGAAAGTGTCATAGATGGCGTTACGAGTATAGAATGAATAAATCTATACTAATATTATAAAGCTGAAGAGTTTGTTTGTTTGTTTGTTTGAACGCTCTAATCTCAGGAACTACTGGTTTGATTTTAAAAATTCTTTTTGTGTTGAATAGACCATTTATCGAGGCAGGCTTTAGGCTATATAACATCACGTTGCAACTATAAAGAGCGAAGAAATAATGGAAAATGTGAAAAAAACGGGGAAAATTATTCATCCTTGAGAGCTTCCGTTGCGTGCGCTGCCAAAAACGGTTCTAGATACCAAAAATATATAGGTATGAAAGAATTAAGGGAACTTTTTACCGCGGGAAAACTTCGCATTCCCACGGGAAACCGTTTTCTACGCGAACGGAGTCGCGCGCGGCCCCTAGTAACTGATATCTGGACATTCGTTCCGAGGTTTTCTTTCTACAAAAAAAATACGAAAAATGCATTGCCGAGGTTTTCACTCTAAGGCGACGATATAGAGAAGACACCTTAATTTCATGCATATAGAAAACAGTTGTAGAGGTGTCCACTATTGTGCCTATTACATTAAGGTGCGGTTCAAATTGGCTTCACTTTACTTCACTGCTTCTTAGCTAACTTAACCTAATGATAAAACTATAATTTAAGATACATATTTACACTAATAAAATTTTGATTAAAATTCTGTCATTCCTATAGCTACATCACACTCACAATATCCCTGTTCTGGTCGTGCTCGTCCTTCACAATGAAGATCATGTCGAACCGCGACAGTATGGTCGGCATGAAGTCGATATTATCGTCCGCCTTGGTGTCGTCCCAGCGGCCGAACACAGAGTTAGCGGCGGCTAGGACCGAGCAGCGGGAGTTTAGAGTTGTGGTTATACCGGCCTGGGGAGAAACATAATTAAATGAACCATTATCCTGGTATTATAAACGTGAAAGTTTGTGAGTATATATGGATGTTTGTTACTCTTCTACGTAAAAACTACTAGACGGATTTTGATGAAACTTTACAGTAATATAGGTTATACATCAGAATAACATATAGGGTACTTTTTACCGCGGGAAAACTACTCATTCCCACGGGAAACCGACTTCCTCGCGAACGGAGTCGCGGGCGGCCACTTATTAGATATACATACTACTTAGCGGTTCATTTGTCACCGGAAAATTATTCTAAAGTGAAGCGATTTGTCCAAACGAACCTTTAAAACAGGGACCGAAAACCGGTTAAATTAGGCCTACCTTTTATTTCGGTATGACGTCATACCGTTTTATTTCAGTATTTTATTTTTTTAAAACACTTAAATATGCATACCTTTAAAATACGGTATGACGTCATACCTTTTCATTTCGGTACCGTATTTTTAAGAATATAATAAAAAACCTTCACCATAACATTTCGGTATACTTCTAATATTATGGTATAACCTTTACATAAATAAAAGTATCACTTTATTTCAAGAATGTGTGGGTCTGCTGTCGGAAAATCGACTTTATTTGTATCGAGCGAGCGTATTACGATACCGAAAAAATCATATGGGTTATACCTTTAATACTCAACCTGTATGAATTTTAAAGGTATAATTATGCCATACCTTTATAAGATAGCGGTAGCGATTCTGAAAACCTTAAAACAACCGGTAGAGTTTTGGTTCAAGGATTGCGTAACCGGTATAAAATTAAGGTACCGCTTTTTTATACAGGTTGAAATACCGGTAAACCTTAACCGTTTTCAGTCCCTGCTTTAAAACAATGTTTCTTATAATTTGGTGAAAATGTAAACTTTTCGTAAAGTTCATGGCCAAAAGTTTTTATACAAATCTGTCTAAATTTGTGGCATCTTTCTTTTATTAAAGACATACTCTAAATAAACCTGAATTAAAAAAAAACCGGTCATAACCTAAGTACAACTTTTTTTTCCATTCCTTTTCCAACAACTAACCTTGGCGATGGAGATGGTCTGCTGCTCCATAGCCTCGTGTATGGCGACTCTGTCGTCTTCCCTCATCTTGTCGAACTCGTCGATGCACACCACGCCGCCGTCCGCCAGCACCATGGCGCCGCCCTCCATCACGAAGTTGCGCTGGAATCATGGATGAAGAAGTGAAAGGATAGACAATAGCCATACAAAATAGCGTATACTTTTTTTTAGTTCCCAAACTTTCGATAGATGACATTACTAGTCTCAAAACACAAATTTGCATATTTTAACCAATTTTAGTTATAATACACCCGCTAGATGGCGTTGTAGTAAAACTATTTTTGCTTTACACATTAAAATATTAAATCAATTGTTTATTTAAGACAAATAAATGTCGATTTAAACCAAAAAATATAAATACAAAATTTATGATTTAAGTCGATTTTTTTTACTGGCATGAACAGAACTTGATAAAAGTGAAACTGACAAATTTCAGTCTACTTTTGCAATGTCTACCGCCCGCAGTGTTCCCAACCTATAGTGAGGCCGTTTCCGTTCAACATCTGTAAAATGTTTAATGATGTATTTTCGCTAATTTATCAATCGTATCGTATTTACTAAAATGGGGTCGAAAATGTAAGTATGAAATAGTCTCCCAAATTAGTTAAAAATCTTCATTCTATCTGCGTTTAATACTTATTTGATATCGTTCTAGGCATAAAAATTATAGTACCTACGGTTGTGAACACTGGGCAGCCCGGCCGGCCAGCCATACGTTTTCTGAACGGATACAAATTTATAAACGCGTAATAGGTTTTTGTATACCTACCTACTTGAAATACCCATAGATTTTTAGTAGACAATGATAATAGAATGAATGGTTATATACTTACTAGGTGTATCAAAATAAGTATAACTATTAAAATTGGGGAAGGCTAAGCTAAAAACAATACCAGACATCTTATTTTTTGAGGGTGGTCTATTACAATTCCCAGAAAACTTAGCCAGGATAATCTAAATGTGACCATTTAACACATAGTAGGTATGCTTAACATACAGTGAATGTACATTTTTTTATGAATAGAAAGAAACGTTATCTATAACAAAATTGATATTTGATTAAGCCCTAAAATATTTCTACACAAAAGTAGGTACGGTAAGCTGCAAGAGTCCATAATATAGTCCACATATTTGACAAACATTATTGCATCCAGTGGTCATATTCACAGTTTCACACACACTAACGTTAATAAACTACTATTTTACTACTTCTTAATATCAACCTTAACTCGACAGTTTTAAAGCTCAATATATTTTTATAAATTTTTGTGGTTGTTACAACATTTTCTTAAAAGCCAAGAGGTTTTTTTCGGATCTCCTATTACACTCTAACCGACACCATTCTCAACCTTAATTTGAGGGACTTAAGGTTCAGCACTATTCTATAAAATATTGTGGTTGTTGTTTTATTTCTTCTATTCATCTATACGATCGCTAAAACAATCTAATGGTCTCAGAGTTATTATTTCGTCCTAGGTACTCGGTAATTGTATTTTTATTGTGAGTTTCATTCATTTTGCTTTTTAAGTCGTAAAGAAAGAATTAATAACTAAATGAATTAATAACCAAAATAACTAAAGAATTAATAACCAAGAAAGTTTATTTATATAAAATACTAGCGACCCGTCCACGCTTCGCAATGGTGTAACGACTTGTTCCCGAAACCCGGAATTTTGGCTAAGTAAAGATCTTTTTCTGCATGTTCTTTATTTACAAATTTAAATAAAAAAAAACCTAAAAAATGGCGAAAACCGCATTTAAATCTGTCAACTAGTTTAGAAGGAGATAGCGGACAAATATACAAACAGACAGAATTAGCGACTTGGATTTATACTGTGTAATAATTTATACTATGTAATGAAGAAGCTTATTTTACACTTGTTTACAAATATATTTAGGTAATGTTTGACATTTATAACAAAATGTTGTTTCCAAATATTTCATACTTACAGTAAATCGAGTCTCGTAAGGAGTTTTAGTAATATCATGTATTGAGTCACTAGTATATGATATATAGCTTTCCGCCCTGCGGTTTCACGGTAAGCTAAATAGCTTTTCCCGTGGGAATGAGGCTATTTCCCGAAGTAAAGTTATCCTATTTTCTTCCCTGAGTGTCGAACTATCTCTATTATAAAATCAAGACAATCGGTTCAGCCGTTTTTACGTGAAGCAAACATACTAACAGACAGACATACACATTTTCACATTTAAAATATTATATTTAGTAAGGATAGACATGAAAAAAATACCTAAAAGATGGCAAAAACCGCATTAAAATCCATTTCGTGGTTTATCCACTTACCACGCTATCTCCTTAGCGGACAAACATACTTACAACAGACAAAATTGGATTGGATTATACTATTGTAATGATTATATGCATTTCGATAATACGCATTCTGTCCTGCATACTTATATCAGCTTGCATACTTATTATAAAACTTAGAAATCAACTTTATCCATCTCAACATAGGCGAACCACAAAGTATGAAACAAATGATTCAATCATTGAAGGATTTGGTTATTTTCGTTTTACACTCAATGTTCAACATGTTTTCATAGTTAACTCGCATTTCAACTAATGTTTTTAAAAATGTTAAGGTTGACAAAAATAAAAAGTTGTTACAGATTTATACATTTATTGTCAATGTGTGTGTAATTTGTAGACCTTACACTCTATAATGGACTATAGCATATACGTAGGTATAGATGTAGATGCGGCGATAAAGATTAAAAAGCACTCGACAAAAGCTAATTTATAAACGTCACCTATCAACTTTGTGCATGATTGTTTTTTTTAATGGCATCACTGCAATTTCGTATGAAAATGTTAATTGTATTAGCGCCATCTAGTTAATTTAGATTTATTTTTTCTACAAAACTAAATTGACTTATTTTAATGACAAATTGCTAGCGCCATCTAACCTTATAAATTGAAATGTATAGCGCCATCTAGATTTATACTACTTTTTTTGATATACGCTACTTTGTATGGCTATTGTCTATCCTTTTACTCCTTCATCCATGGCTGGAATATAGACGCTATGTAGAAGGTAATAAGGTCGGTTTGAGTAGAGTGCGAGTCATAGTGAAGTTGCGCTGTAATATACACTCTGTTTACGCGTTCTGCCGATAGATGGCGCTGAGACAAAATTAAACCGCGCTAACACAATTACAATGTTATTTGACCTATACTTGTCAGAACAATTTATGTTTAGTTCAGAAAAAATATACGGTTTCTTAAGGAATAAGTGGTGTTATTTCCTACATAAGTAGTAAGTGAGCGTACACACTCTAATTAGTAGACGGTAAGTATGGGTTGACTAGAGTGCGAGTCATAGTGAAGTTGCGCTGGAATATATCTAATTGTAAAGGGGTAGGATGGAGTATTGTAAAGTCATTTTATAACAATCCCGTGCAGAAGTTTACGCTGGAGAATAGAATATATTTAGTAGGGGTTGGTGTTTGGTTTTGTAAATTGATTTTATGACACAAAGTCACCATGAAGTTGCGTTAGATAATGAACTCTATTTAGTAGGTAGAGGGTAAAATCGGTTTTGGTCACGTTTCATGAGAAAACGCCAGCGCGCTATAAAGATACGTTGGAAAATACACTCTATTTAGTGGGGAGTTAGATCAGTTATTGAAAATTCTGTCTGTTTGTATGTTTGACCGCTAACTTCTCCTAAACCAGTTGAGGGGTTTTAATGCGGTTTTCACCGTCCTTTAGGTAATTTTTTCATTTTAATTTGTAAATATACAACATTCAGTTTTTTTTTAAGTCAACTAGAATTCTATGTTTCGGGAACAAGTCGCCCAAAATTACACCATTGCCAAGCGTGGGCGGGTCACTAGTCTTCTTATAAAGTTAACCAAGCAGTTAAAGATGTCGATATTCTCGCACTTCTAACTGTTAGGCTCTAGACAAACGGACCGCAATCCAACCGCAAATTGCATACCATGTGCGATTTGAATGCAGTTGCCAAACATCAATAGAACTTCAACGAAACGCGCAGTCCGACTGCAGTTACGGGCTATTACAATTTTGTTAGAGAGCAAGTGAAAATATTTTCGGAAATATGAGTTTTAACCCTTATCATTGGAGAAAACAATGGATAAACGTTCACAAACTTAATAACTTGACAATTTCTACAAATCTTCTCAAAGCACGACAATGTGTTTACTAACGGAGTGACGCCACGTCGGAACCCAACACGTTTTTGAAATTTCAAAAACAGATTATAAAAGTCGATTTTAAAATTGGATATATAAATTTATAATGCATATCTATGAACTATTATCAACGTTTCTCGTTCATATTATTAACATTCACTTTTATATTTTTCTTGCATGGTGTAAAATACATTATTGCAGGTGAAAAGGATATTTATATTGCAGAGCTAAGGCCATAACTCACAGTCGCCGGATCCCTGATAACCGAGGCCGTCAGCCCCGCGGCGCTAGACCCTTTCCCTGACGTGTACACTCCTATTGGAGCCACCTTCTCCACGAACTTCAGGAGTTGTGACTTGGCGGTGCCGGGGTCTCCGAGCAGTAGGATGTTGATGTCTCCGCGCCGGGTGAGCCCGTCCGGGAGGCGCTTGCGGGACCCTGGGAGGATAAAGAGAATACATGAGGAAATATTTTGAAAATTATATAGATAGCCGGTATAAGGTATAAAAAAGGTGAAGTAAATATAAATAAATAAATAAATCTCCAGACTGACACACCAATTATGTGGCCCTAGAGTAAGTTGCAGTAAGCACTTGTGTTATAGGCACCACATAATGGACTAGGGGAGAACCTAGTTACAACCAGACACGAGCCAATATCGAAAAACCATTTTTACGAAGTTGGCCCGACCCGGGGATCGAACCCGGAACCATCCGCTAAGCAGTCTGGTGTATAGACCGCTACACCACAGAGGTCGTCAACAAATAATCAACTTTTTATAAAGCTTACGATTAAATATTTAACTGGATTGAGTTTTTCACTGGAAGGTAACTAAGTCTGCTAGACTATGGTTATCTAGAAAACATTACAATGTTTGGTCGTGCCGTAATTGCAATCAGGAATTTATTAACATACTACTCAATCAAACTGCTGATTGGTAAGTTTGATGGTTGCCTGAAAATTTACTTTTTAACTTCTTTGTCATTAAAAAACGATAGTCAACCCTCATCGAATCCTAACCCTATCAAAGGATAACAGGAAATTACGTATAAAAAAGATATTTTTGTGTAAAAGAAATGCTTCCGAAAACAAAAACTGGGCATTGCTGGAGGGGTACTAGTTACGTTTTGAGCAAAAAAAAAATGTTTTTATGATTGACAGAAAAAAAATATTTTTTTCGTAATTTTACAAAATTGCATTTAAACTATCAGATTTTGCGATAATTTCAAATTAAATAGGATTTTAATTTAATTTGCAATGTAAATAATCGCACCTGAACCAACAGTTGATGTTTGAGCGATGATTCAAGCGCCGAACATGACTTTTCAAACCTTAATAACTTTTTTAAATTGGGTTTTCTGGGTATACTGTTAGTGAATTTAGTTACTATTGAGGCTCCAGAATACATGGTTTCAGGTTTCGAAAGTGGTCTTTTTACACCCGTTATAGGTATTTAATTAAAAGGTGCAAGATATCCTACCTCCAAACAGTAGTGCGGCGATGGCCTTCTTGATATCGGCGGCGCCGTACACACTCGGGGCTATGCTCTTAGAGATGCGCTCATACACGTCCGGCTGGGCGGCCAGGCGCCGGAACTGATGACAAGGGAAACGAATAGCTTCAATATTGTACCTAATACTTTTGAAGTTATTGATACTGGAAAACGGATGGTCAACTAAAAGTAAAATCTTAATTGTAATACTTTGCATGAAGTCAAAAATATTTTATAATAATTTTGTTTTTAATTGCAATTGTTCCGCACATTTAATGAATATGACAAAAATTTCGACATTAACAATTAAAATTAAAAAGCTCGTGGGAAAAAAGTCTCACCACACTTGATCAACATAAAATACACAAATAGTATTAAAAACTAACAAGAACTTACAGTTATTTTTTGTTTTTTTTCCTGGAATAATATCTCAAAGCAAAAAGACCACCTTTTTTTTTATATAAACCGGGAGCAAACGAGCATGCGGGTCACCTGATGGTAAGTGATCACCGCCGCCCATGTCTCCCCGCAACACTGTGGGTGTTGGGGGGGTGTTGCCGGCCTCTAGCTCAACAACTTCTTTACCCCTTCTAAAACCTCCACCTATCCTATCAGTTCATCACCTGTTCCTCCTCGTCATTGGTGAAGGGCCGCAGCCCGCCGGCGGCGCCGTCAGCCAGCGCCACGCCCACGGCGCGGACGTACGACGAGCGGACGCCCACCGAGCGGTCGCGGTCGCCGCGCTGGAACACACCATAATCACTTAAAATTAAACTCATTTTAACGGGTTTTACGCGATTATTAAAATGAGTTTAATTTCAAGTAATAATAATCGCGTAAATTTACGAAGTTATTTCACATCATATATACTGGTCCGAAATTGCTGTCAGCGCGCTTTCTGCACTATTTGCGTGCACACGGTCGGTCCTTTAATCCGAACGTTTGCACACTCTGAGCGATCTGACGTCATTAGTGACGTCATCGTTCAGTGCTAACGATGCAAACAAAAGATAGGTAGTGCACTGTGTGCAGCAATGTCAGATGAATGTCAGGCAATGTCAAACTGACAACTGAATACTTTAATTTGTAAGATCTAAACTTTCGCACAAGTTTTGTTGAACTAATATTGTTTAATGTAAAGATATTTAGCAGATTCATCGGGAAAACCTCAACATGCAATAATTCTGACCCATATTAAACCACCTGTCATTTTGACAGAACGTTCAAGCATATGTTCGTACCAACAAGTGGACTAAATTGATTTCAGTGCTAACGTTTGTGAGTAATGATATCTTTTTATGTCCACGCATTTGCACGCTTACCAACGTTTTCACGTATTCGATTAAAGGACCACGACAATAATCATTACATAGTACTGGGTTTCACGCCCTGCGGTTTCACCCGCAACTAACTTTGCAATCTTACGGAACCCTATTTTTCCCAAAATAAAATATAGCCTATGTTACTCGTGGATAATGTAGCTTTCGAATGGTGAAAGAATTTGTGTTTGTCCGCTAACTCCTCCTAAACCATGCAGAGGATATTAATGCGGTTTTCGCCATATTAAAGGTATTTTTTTCATTTAAATTTGTAAATAAAGAACTTTCAGAAAAGGTTATTTTAAGTTCGAAATTCAATGTTTAATGAACAAGTTGCGCAAAATTACACCATTGCGAAGCGTGGGCGGGTCGCTAGTTAATTCAAATATTAATCTAGACAAAGGTATGAAGCATCAAGAAATAATTTGTATAATGTAAAAGATATTAAAATTATTCCAATGACTAAAACAACTACTAAAGGTTATTTTTAAGTCTTCAACCAGTTATAATGTAGCCTTAAGGATGAACACTGTCATTGTAATTTTGTTTTACAAGTATCAATTTGGTTACCTTCAGCTTTAATTGGGCACCCTTAACAATATTCATATCTAAACATATTTTCAGTAAAAAACATTAATTAATATCTTACCCCAATCTTAGCAATCTTCTTGATGGAGAATATCCCCAACACAGTGATCCTGGAGCCAGGAGCCACTCGTTCGCACAACACTCTCTCACAATACACCGTAAGATGACGGGGTAGTTCACCCTGGGGTATGTTCTCTGGTGCCTCTTGCAATTTTAGGACCTTAAAAGATCATTTATTATGAAATAAAGTAATAATATTTATACAATGAGGCACAAACAAGGAGTTGGTCCACTTAATAGCTGCAAGATTTATTAGGGGCCACTGTCTTTACTTAGAATCTTACAAATACAAGACTAAAAACTGTTCACTTACTTGATAATCTATGCATTTACATTTATCAGGAATGATGAAGTATGGATCAAGAGGACATTTGGGTCTTCCTGCTTGTTCACTGAAAATATAACACAATTTTATTACTACTTACTACTCTTCATACTAAAAATTTAATAATATTAACAGTGATGCAAAAACTTACGTATTACATTTCCTTGGCATTACATATCCCTCCAAGCCAGGCTTTACAAGTAAATTGGGTATAACATTGCGACAGGATCGGCATTGAATGGATATTCTTGTAGCTTTCGCTTTAATACCAGATGCAGATATAACAATACCTGGAATCTTTACCAGTCGGGACACTATCTCTGACTGGAAATAAAAGAACAATATATTATGTGTCAATAGATCGGATTGTGACCCTTTGAAAATGGAACAGGATTTTTACTTTTAGTTGTCGTAAGTCAGTGGGATCAGCTTCTGAAGTTAACAAAACTTGTACATCCTCAACTTTTTCTTCACCTTCCGGCCTAGGTGCTGTTAATTCATCTGCCACCTGTATTTAGAAATTAACAATGCAAGGATAAATTTATGATATATTTATAAATGAATAAATTGCATTTAGTAATACTTAAAAGTAAACAAATAAGATGTACCTCTTTAGCAGCTTCTTCCAGAATAGGCAAATGTTCAGTAGGTTGCTTGTACATCTTCTCGGCAAGGACTTCATCGAAACTTGACAAGTCCTCAATGTTTATTTCTACCCAGTACTGCCGCAAATTATAGTTGCGTTTCAAGGCATCTCTGTAATGCAGTAGGTGTAAGATTTAGGCTAAGTTATAAGGAATTGAAATAGTTTCAATTGTAAAACTTACTCTTACCTGTATTTGAAATCGAAGTTACCAGTCTGGAATTGACGAATAAACTCTTTGAACTTCTTCTTTACCGCTTGTAGGTTAATTTGGTCTTGCGATTCATTTTCATCAACTCCAAAGTTGTCGGAGAAGAAAACTCCCGGATCATCGAAGCCTTCCATTATTAGGCTTTCACAAAATTTAACAAAAATATATTTAAATACTTAAATTTAAGATAATCAAACAATAAAAACGCTGTAAAACGTTGAGTTGATTTTGCTTTACAAAACAACAAATTTGGCGCGTGAATTTGACAGTGACAATACTGACATACCTTGCGTTCCGTAAATCGCTTACAGAACTGTGAGCGCTCAAATCGCTTACAACCGTTCCGATTACTTTTAGCGCGATATTGACAGTTATTGCGTCAATTAAGGTTTTGACAGCGCTCACGCCGACCATACTCCAAAGTGTTGGTTCTCTGAGCGCAATGTTAATGACGTCATCGTTCTCACCCATGATGGTCGACAATGGCATGGATGAAGAAGTAAAAGGATAGACAATAGCCATACAAAATAGCGTATACTTTTTTTTAGTTCTCAAACTATCGATAGATGACATTACTAGTCTCAAAACACAAATTTGCATATTTTTACTAATTTTAGTTATAATACACCCGCTAGATGGCGTTGTAGTAAAACTATTTTTGCTTTACACATTAAAATATTAAATCAATTGTTTATTTAAGACCAATAAATGTCGATTTAAACCAAAAATTATAAATACAAAATTTATGATTTAAGTCGATTTTTTTTTTTTTTTTACTGGCATGAACACAACTTGATAAAAGTGAAAAGTTGAAAAAAAAAGCTTGGGCGGGCTTTTTGAAAAGTTGCGTAATTTTTTGAAAAATTTGAAAAATTAGTTATTATTAACTTTTAGATATTTTCATTGACACATAATTAATAAATAAAAGTCTTTTTATAAAAAATTGATATGGAGGACCCAGGGGGCTCGTCCCCTGGGAAACCCGGCAGAAAGCGGCCGCGGAGGCCTACTACTCCGTCCGCCGACCATGTTCTTGAGGATTCGCTGTACATTCCTTACACCAAGCCCGGTTACAGACGTCTCTTTCCGGAAAAATCCTGCTCTCAAGAATACGTAGTGTTTACTGAAAGCACCAATGAGGGAAACATAGGAAATAGAAATCCACTGACTCTAGCGGGTCTTTTCAAAGAAGAAGTTAAAGGAGTGACAGGAATTAAACGAATTTCTGCAAATAAAATTGGTATAACTTTTACCCAGGCAAGTAATGCCAATAACTATTTATTAAATGAAGAATTCCAGAAGCGACACAGTCTTAAAGCTTTCATCCCAGCAAGGAGCATCGAAAAGATCGGTGTGCTGAGGTATGTACCCACTAAAATAAGTAATGAAGATCTCTTCAAAAAATTAATATCTTCTTCAGAGATTATCGGGGTGAGAAGGTTCACCAAGAAAGTTGATGGTAAAATTAAACCATTTCAAACTGTTTCAGTAACTTTTCTATCTAATACTTTGCCAGAGTCTGTATCCTTAGATATTTTTACCTATAAAGTCTACGAATATAATCCTCCATTATTACAATGCTTTAAGTGCTTTAAATTTAATCACCATGCTAAAATCTGTAAGTCCCTACAAAAATGCTCAATCTGTGCTAAGGATCATCATTATTCAGAATGCCCCAATGATCAGGCATTACATTGTGCTAACTGCGGTGGCCAACATCTGGCTATATCACGTGACTGTCCAGTGAAACAAAAAAGAATATTAGACAAAAAAAATAAAGTTACATATGCCAACGTCATCAAAAATACTGACCATACCTACAGTTTGGCTCACTATGACTCAGACTTTCCGTCTCTACCTAAAAAAATTATTAAACCAAAAGAAATAACAACTGAACAGATTATAGAAGGTATATTGAAGAATGACAACATCTTAAAATCTCTTGTGGCAACATTAGTAAACTTAGGTAACAGTAATAAAAAAATGACTACATCAGTCATAAAAGAAGTTTTGGTTGATAATTTGAAAAATGGATAATTTTTTAAAAATTTGTCAATTTAATATAGAAAGCCTTAATAGTAAAAAGCCACTTTTGAATACTTTTCTACAAGAACATGACATTGATATATGCCTATTGAATGAAACTCATCTCAAAAATAATATACATTTCAAAATATCTGGCTATAATTTTATTTTCCAAAATGGCCCTAATGGTCATGGGGGAGTTGGTATACTTATTAAAAATCATTTCAAATACAATAGTGTAAATATGCCTTATTATGATGATCTACAATCTGCAGCTATAGTTCTTAAAACTGACACAGGTAATATATCTATTATCTGTTCTTACAGCCCACCTAGACCAGGGCGATTTAAATCAAGACAGCTTAAACAAATTATTAATAGTTTACCTAAACCTATTTTAATATCTGGAGATTTAAATGCACATCATGTTGCATTTGGGTGTATCTCAACTAAACCAAGAGGTACAGATGTATATGATTTGTTAGATGAATGTGATCTATGTATCTTGAACTCAGGAGCTCCAACCACTGTAGGTAGTGCACGAAATAGCCAGTCTTCTATAGATATTACTTGTGTTAGTCCCAACATTGCCCCACTGTGTCACTGGAGTGTTCATGACGATCCAATGGGCAGTTATCATTATCCCACTTTAACTTCTATTCAGCTGTCGCCAGAAACTTTTGAGGTAAGTCAAGCATCAGAAAGATTTCTTTACAATAAAGCAAACTGGGAACTTTTTACATCTGAAACAGAAAAAGCATTCAAATCATTCTCCATAAACTATAGTGATCCATTACTGTCATATAATGAATTCTGTGATATGCTAAATACAATTAAAGAAAAATCTATTCCAAAACTTAAAACAACTTCTTCAACAAATATGAAAAAACCTGTTCCCTGGTGGGATAATGAATGCTCAGAAGCAGTAAGAAACAGTAAAAGAGCACTTAATTATTATAGACATCATCCTACTATAGATAATTACATTAATTATAAAAAAACTGATGCTATTAAAAAAATACTTTTAAAAGAAAAGAAAAAGAATGGTTGGAGAAATCTCTGTGAGTCATTTAATAGATACACACCTGTTGCAGTAGTATGGAACTATATCCGCAGATTTAAAAGAACATCCTCTAATGTACAACCAAAAAATAATGAATGGATTCCATCTTTCTTTGATAAGTATGCTCCAATTAATCCACCTGAAAAATATATAGATATTAAATTATTAGACACTTATTTTATACAAGAGAGTAATTCAACAAGTGCTTTTATAAGTAATCCCTTTACATGGGAAGAGTACCAGTCAGCCGTCAAATCTAGGAAAAATACAACCCCAGGATTAGATGACATTCCATATAAACTTTTAAATTATTTACATGAAAATGCACAAAAAACATTACTTAATATTTACAATATACTATGGTCTAAGGGACTTATTCCAGTTTCTTGGAAAACCCAATTGATTATACCCATCCTGAAACCAGACAAACCAGAAAATGAATTTAATTCTTACAGGCCTATATCGCTGTCATCTTGCATAGGAAAAGTATTTGAATACATGTTAAAAGTTAGATTAGATTGGTATGTAGAAAGCAATAATATCTTACCAAATGAACAATATGGTTTTCGTAAAGGCAAAAGTTGTGCAGAAAGTTTTGTAGCATTAATATCAGACATTAGACAGTCATTTTATTCTTTTTCTTCCACTGTTTGTGCCTTTCTTGATGTTCAGGGGGCATTTGATAATGTTGATCCGTCTATCCTTGTTAGTGTCTTAATTGACATAGGTATACCAGGTAAAGTCTGTAAATGGATTTTTAATTTTTTATATAACAGAACCATGTATGTAAAACATAACAATATTTTATATGGTCCTAGAAGTGTATATAAAGGCACTATGCAAGGTGCCACTATATCACCTCTTCTATACAATTTATACACATGTCATCTAAATAGATTTATTTCTGAGCATACTAATGTAAAATATCTCCAATATGCAGATGATCTTGTAATATACAGTAGTCATAAGGATGTCAATATTGCAGTAAATAATTTAAATAGAGCTTTAGAACAAGTACATTATTACTATAAAGATAAATTGAAATTAACTCTTAGTTCGGAAAAAAGTGAAGCAATGATTTTCTCTAAAACATATTCTAATAGCTTATTTAATGTAAAACTTCACAATAATATTTTGAATTGGACTGATAACAAAAAGTTTTTAGGGGTTCACCTTGACAGTAAATTGCTTTTTCAGAATCATATAGAACAGATAATTAAATGTGCCTGCCGAGGGCTCAACATAGTTAGATCTTTGACAGGTGTACACTGGGGATCAGATCCCAAAACTTTATCAATGCTTTATAAAAGTCTAGTTCGTAGCCACTTTGATTACAGTGCCTTAGCTTATTTTAATTGCAATTACAACTTATTGAGAAAATTAGATATTATACAAAACAAAGCACTCAGAATCATAACTGGTGCAATGTGTTCTACCCCTATACATGTTATGGAGGCAGAAGCATGTATACCCCCACTAACTTTAATAAGACTAAGAATAGCAGAAAGATTTTGTTTAAAAGCAATTGCTTCCAACAACAGCCATGTAATGAATAGAATACTTCCAACAATTCCATCACACAACATTCAGTTAGGTCCATATAATAGACAACACAAACATAATTTCAAAAAAACTCCCTGAACTTTTGAGAATTAGTCTACATATTCACTTTATTTTAGGCAAAAATATGTTTAGAGAAAATCATTGGCCCTTATATAATACAGATTTTAATGCTCTAATGAATGATGTAAAAATACTTAATTCAAATATTACAAATCAAATAGACCTTCTGAATATTACTGACAATACTGGATATAGAATTTACACTGATGGCTCGAAAACCGCAAGCACTGTCACATCAGCATATTATGATCCCCAAAGAAAATATAAAAAATGTATTAAAATAGACTCCAAGTGCAGCATATTCAGTGCTGAATGTTATGCCATATATAGCTCTCTTATCTATATCTCTCATGTCAATTGTAACAATTTTTTAATCCTTACTGATTCACTTAGTGCTCTCACTGCTTTGGAAAATAAGATGTTAAAATTTAGTACTAATTACTTGATTTACAAAATTAAACAATTATTATATGATATGTCTCTAAACAGTAAATTTGTAAAATTTATGTGGGTACCTTCTCACTCCGGTATAACTGGCAATGAAGAAGCAGATAAGGCAGCAAGAGGTGTACCAGATGAAGACCACAGTGACTCCTGGCACATACCATTCACTGATCTACATGCTCCAATGAGGGAATACCACAAGAAAGTTTTTCAAGAGTACTGGATGAAAGTATCCACTGATAAGGGAAGATGGTACTACCAGATCCAAAAGGTACCGCCCGCCCAACCCTGGTACCATAAGATTTCAGGACCCAGAACATTTATCACGAACATCAACAGGATGAGGTTTGGCCACAGCCAGGCCAAGTCGCACCTGAACAGATTACAACTAAGCAACACCGGACTTTGTGACGAGTGCCAAGAAGAGGAAGACCTTATCCACATCGTGCTGAAATGCCGAAAATACGTTATACAAAGACAGACACTTTTCGAAGAAATTGACATTGACATCGGTGAATGTGAAAGTGACAATACTGTGACATTACTCCATTATCTCTTATCCAAAACTTTATTTTATAAGCCTTTATTTAAATTTCTGTTTTCTATTAGTATTAAGTTGTAATTTAAATAATTTTATTTGTTAAAAAGTTATAATGTAGTAGTATGTAAGTGGCTAAAAGGTCATGTGCCAGGCCCGTAAAATAAAATATAAAAAAAAAAAAAAAAAAAAGTGAAACTGACAAATTTCAGTCTACTTTTGCAAATGTCTACCGCCTGCAGTGTTCCCGACCTAATAGAGGTCGTTTCCGTACAACATCTGTAAAATGTTTAATGATGTATTTTCGCTAAACTTATCAAAATTATCGTATCCACTAAAATAGGGTCGAAAATGTAAGTATGAAAACGTCTCCCAAATTAGTCAAAAATCTTCGTTCTATCTGCGTTTAATACTTATTTGATATCGTTCTAGGCATAAAATAATAGTACCTACGGTTGTGAACACTGGGCCGCTCGGCCGGCCAGCCATACGTTTTCTGAACGGACACAAATTTATAAACGCGTAATAGGTTTTTGTAAACTTTAAATACCCATAGATTTTTAGTAGACAATGATAATAGAATGAATGGTTATATACTTACTAGGTGTATCAAAATAAGTATAATGATTAAAATTGGGGAAGGCTAAGCTAAAAAACAATACCAGACATATTATTTTTTGAGGGTGGTCAATTAAAATTCCCAGAAAACTTAGCCAGGATAATCTAAATGGGACCATTTAACACATAGTATGCTAAACATACAGTGAATGTACAATTTTTTTATGAATAGAAACGTTATCTATAACAAAATTGATATTTGATTAAGCACTAAAATATTTCTACACAAAAGTAGGTACGGTAAGCTGCAAGAGTCCATAATATAGTAAGTCCACATAGTTGACAAACATTATTGCATCTAGGGGTCATATTCACACACACTAACGTTAATAAACTACTATTTTACTACTTCTTAATATCAACCTTAACTCGACAGTTTTAAAGCTCAATATATTTTTATAAATTTTTGTGGTTGTTACAACATTTTCTTAAAAACGAAGATGTTTTTTTCGGATCTCCTACACTCTAACCGACACCATTCTCAACCTTAATTTGAGAGACTTAAGGTTTCAGCACTATTCTTTAAAATATTGTGGTTGTTGTTTTATTTCTTCTATTCATCTATACGATCGCTAAAACAATCTAATGGTCTCAGAGTTATTATTTCGTCCTAGGATTATGTTACCCTAGTTAAAATCTTAACCATATTGTATTTTTATTATGAGTTTCATTCATTTTGCTTTTTAAGTCGTAAAGAAAGAATTAATAACTAAATGATGGTCAATAAATATAGAAGGTTAAATAAAAGTAAGATAGGTACTTTGATAAAAAACAGTAATTTAGTATCCAAGAAAGTTTATTTATATAAAATACTAGCTTTCCGGCCTGCGGTTTCACCCGCGACTAAATGGTTTTTCCCGTGGGAATGAGGCTTTTTCCCGCAGTAAAATTATCGTATTTTCTTCTTCCCTCCCAAAAGTAACTTTTCTGGTTGATTTTTTACATACCTGCACCACAAAACATGTACGGGCGTAAACCGCACAGTTAAAATGTTAGGAGGGTGGGTTATTTTCCTAATTGTGGTGTAGGTATGTAAATAACCAAACCCAACGAGTACCTTGAAGTAACTGAATTTATTGTAAAACTTAATGTATAATGTAAACTTATTAATGTAGGTTGCTAGTAAGCGAAATAATGTAGTTCACTCGGCCGTCCCTGAACATTGGACTCATTGCCAACACTAGGTCAAAATTATTGTCAAATGTAGATTAATTAATGTAGGTTGTACAAGTAAGCAGAATTATGTAGTTTACTAGGCTGTCCCTGAATATTGGGCTCATTGCTAACACTAGGTCAATGCCTATAAAATATTATCTGTACGCATCGTAGATCGTACATCCTGCCCACTCAAGAAAAGTGAAGGAGAGCAGCAAGTTTAAATGTAAATTACAAGCAAATCAATGTAAACTGCAATGTACAAGGTGAAACAACAACAAAATGTAAAATGTAAATCTTAAACTAAAGTAAAAATTATCAATACATTATAAGATATTATTGTCTCTATGAATTGTTCAAAAAACACATTATTCACTATCACTAACACGAGGAATGTTTAAAACGATTGCTGATCGAGATCGCGGTATAGGTGCTGGGCTCCTCGCTGACGCCGGACATCCTGAACTCGTTGTCATCCGCGGCTGCTGACGGTCAGTACTCGCTCGGAAGACTACCGTGGCTTCGGGCTGCGTAGGAGTGGCAGAGCTATTTAACTTTCGCACTCGGTACAAGCAGAATGCTATTCCGGCTACTACGCAGAGTGTTAACAATACATATAGGACGATGTATTGATGTACGTCATGAACACTGAACTTTATGCTGGACTGTTGCTTTAAATCGTCGATCTGCGTTTTTAAATTGTGCCACTCGTGTCGGTGGTCTTCAGGAGTGAACACCTCAATCGTGGAAGAGTTGTGATTCAGGATAGAGGTCTCAGGAAGCGAAAGGATATCCGCGTCTATATTAATTTTATTGTAGTAGTTGTTATGACCAAAAATCACAAAACTCTTGTTCTTAACGTTGCATGCTTGACCTAAATCCAGAAGGCCTTTATCGGTCAATGTTTTTAATTGTATTTGCTTCGGAAAAAATATGCGGACTGTGCATTCTTCGCAACATGAGAACAACCACCTGTTATTGTTATGCAATTTGATTTGCTTGATTAATTACTAAATCCGTCAAACGACTGTGGCTTGGTAATATTAATTGATGTTTCGCTGACATATTAATCAAGGAGTTATTGAGCCTTCCTCCTACTCTCAGTAGTCCTTCCCATCTATAAAGGGAACCAACCTACTGTTTCTGTTACCATTTTGTTTTAATAAATTAATTTCCTTTGGAAAATGTCTTGATTGCTTATCCTTGATTATTAAGTTAAAGGCTTCACTTTACTCTCTTGTAGTTATGTGCATATTGTTGTCATTAAACTTACATCGTAGTGTTGCAATGAACCTCAATACCAAGGCTACAGTTTTTGCAACCTTGGCAAACAGCTGTTATTCATTAATAATGTTTCTATGAATGTCGTTTCAATTTTCTGGCATAAAGAAACGTTTACATTTGTTTTTTCTTGTTTCGATATCGTGACTCTGATATGTTTTGTTTTTTATCGATGATGGGTCCATAGCCATAGCGGTCCGTTCCACCATAGATGGTTTTGTATTAATTGTTATGTTGTTGTATCCCTGGTTGCGCAATCAGCTGCATTATCCTCGGAGCTGACATGATGCCACGTTCTCGTTTTCTGTTGGTTTCGAGTTTGTTGATTATGTCAACTCGTTTATGATACGACTGTTTGAGTCTAATGACTTCCCGTTCGTGGGATGTGGTGAGGAACTTGATGATATGTATCGCCTCTTGAAGCGTCTTTGGTTGTTGCAACTCGTTCTTCAAATCGTCCGTCATCTTTGGAATTGAATTTGGGTACTTTAACCCTTTCTCTCGTGTCCAGCTTACGACTGCCTCAGGTCTGCATTGTTGTCCTCAAGTCGTCTAGCTCAGGCGATGTTTTTATTGTTGTTTGTTTGTTTGTTTTTTTTTTTAAACTTCTTTGATTGTTAAAACTTCCCCGCACTTATGTTGTAACGGAAAATTATTGTTCACACTCCACTGTTTTGTTAACTCTTGCGCGACTGTTTGTCACTGTTAATTAAAATCTAAACATGTACGGGCGTAAACCGCACAGGTTACGTTACTGTTAATGTTAAGCGAATTATTCGCAAATGTTAATGTTAATTCGATAGTCACTGGTATCTCACAGAACGCGACGCGAAACGATAAAAACCACTATATCGAAGCACTCGCGAGATCCTTTTAACTGCTCGAAGCTGATCCGGCTCGACGGACCAAAACATGTACGGGCGTAAACCGCACAGTTAAAATGTTAGGAGGGTAGGTTATTTTCCTAATTGTGGTGTAGGTATGTAAATAACCAAACCCAACGAGTACCGTTAGGTAACTGAATTTATTGTAAAACTTAATGTATAATGTAAACTTATTAATGTAGGTTGCTAGTAAGCGAAATAATGTAGTTCACTCGGCCGTCCCTGAACATTGGACTCATTGCCAACACTAGGTCAAAATTATTGTCAAATGTAGATTAATTAATGTAGGTTGTACAAGTAAGCAGAATTATGTAGTTTACTAGGCTGTCCCTGAATATTGGGCTCATTGCTAACACTAGGTCAATGCCTATAAAATATTATCTGTACGCATCGTAGATCGTACACACCTTGTGTCCGAAAAACCCAAATATCTTACGGAACCCTATTTTTTCCAAAATAAAATATAGCCTATGTTACTCGTGGATAATATGGCTTTTAAATGGTAAAAGAATTTTTAAAATCGGTCCAGTAGTTTTTGAGCCTATTCGACACAAACAAACAAAGTTTTCCTCTTTATAATATTAGTATAGACTAGCGATCCGTCCACGCTTCGCAATGGTGAAACGACTTGTTCCCGAAACCCGGAATTTTGGCTAATTTAAAAAAACTTTTCTGCATGTCCTTTATTTACAAATTTAAATGAAAAAAAAACCTAAAAATGGCGAAAACCGCATTAAAATCTGTCAACTGGTTTAGAAGGAGATAGCGGACAAATATACAAACAGACATAATTAGCGACTTGGATATGTAATGATTTATACTATGTAATGAAGAAGCTTATTTTACACTTATTTACAAATATATTTAGGTAATGTTTGACATTTATAGCAAAATTTTGTTTCCAAATATTTCATACTTACAGTAAATCGAGTCTCGTAAAGAGTTTGAGCAATATCATGTATTGAGTCACTAGTATATGATATTATTATATAGCTTAAGCTAAATAGCTTTTCCCGTGGGAATGAGGCTATTTCCCGAAGTAAAATTATTCTATTTTCTTCCCTGAGTGTCGAACTATTTCTATTCCGAAATCAAGACAATAGGTTCAGCCATTTTTACGTAAAGCGAACATACCAACAGACAGACATACACATTTTCACATTTAAAATATTATATTTAGTAAGGATAGACATGAAAAAAAAAACAAAAGATGGCAAAAACCGCATTAAAATCCATTACGTGGTTTATACACTTACAACGCTATCTCCTTAGCGGACAAACATACTTATAACAGACAAAATTGGATTTATACTATTGTAATGATTATATGCATTTCGATAATACGCATTCTGTCCTGCATACTTCTATTAGCTTGCATACTTATTATAAAACTTAGAAATTAACTTTATCAATCTCAACATAGGCGAACCACAAAGTATGAAACAAATGATTCAATCATTGTAGGATTTGGTTATTTTCGTTTTACACTCAATGTTCAACATGTTTTCATAGTTAACTCGCATTTCAACTAATGTATTTAAAAATGTTAAGGTTGACAAAAGTAAATAAGTTGTTACAAATTAAGTATACATTTATTGTCAATGTGTGTGTAATTTATAATGTAATGGACTATAGCATATACGTATAGATGTAGATGCGGCGATAAAGATTTAAAAAGCACTCGACAAAATCTAATTTATAAACGTCACCTATCAACTTTGTGCAGCTGATTATTTTTTTAATGGCATCACTGGAATTTCGTATGAAAATGTTTATTGTATTAGCGCCATCTAGTTAATTTGGATTTATTTTTTCTACAAAACTAAATTGACCTATTTTAATGACAAATTGCTAGCGCCATCTAACCTTATAAATTGAAATGTTTAGCGCCATCTAGATTTATACTACTTTTTTTGATATACGCTACTTTGTATGGCTATTGTCTATCCTTTTACTCCTTCATCCATGACAATGGACGCGCTCACGCTTCAACGGAACGCAAAATCGCTTTTATCTATTTGCGGAATGCAGGGTTACTGACAAGACAAATGACTTGCTTGTTGCTTGTCACAGTGACAATGACTTGACACTGACTAATGTTGTTTTTAAATTCACTCATACGAGCAGGCAATGGAACGAAGCTATACAGCCTTGTCTTGAAGACACTGACTAAACAGTGGCAGAAGTGCCACCGCCATCTTTTGATGATTGACTGAGGCAATTGCTCATAATATCGTTAGGTGGAGTTGTGAATTCGTTTTTACCTAGTTTTATCACTTTCTTACCTACGGAAGGAAAGTGAATTTGTTAGTATAACACAGTCAACCCAAGAGAATATAATCACTACAGTCAACACAGCGATGCTATAAATTAGTAGGCAGTCTGGGTCGCCACATACTTACTTAGTTTATAAAGTATATAAATTTGTAAAATCATGTCTACGTATTTCCCACTATCCTCAACCAAATATGAACTGATTTTAACTAAGTATTGTGCGTAGTTTTGGACAACGTTGGAATGTGCCATTATAAATCAAACAAACAATTAAATAAATCTCATAAACATTTTATTCTCTACTAATCTCATTGAGTTACTTGTGCTGGAAACAATTGGACGGATATTTTATCACTTAGACCATATTAAGGGCCGATTTTTCAATAGATAGTTAAAACGCCAGATATCGAACAGCCAGATAGCTTTAACTGAGACGAATAATAAAGTTTCAATTTTTCAATGGTCAGATAGCCCTCTGCTAGCTATCCTAATGATATTTGTGCAAGAAAGAGACATTATTATATATTTTACAGTTGTTAGAAAAGGACTGTAAACTTTCAACGCATTGACAGCGGGTGTCCCAATTGACAAAAAATTTAGGTATGACATCAAGACTTGCCGTCAACGATAATACATAGATATACCGAAAACTAGATGGAGCCCACCGAAAAAAAATACAAATAAAAGTTACAAATACAATATATTTTAACATGTGTCTGTAAACTTTGAGAAAGTATTTCTATCTTATAATATTGATTGCTAAGAATATTTTTGATGCTTTTTAAAAAATCGATTTAGATTCAGAGATACTTTATGTAACTGTATGTCTTAATAACTACTTAGTATTTTAATATAATTCTCAAAAAATCCTCATTTTGATATAGCGTATCTTTAGCAGTGTGTTATATGTGACACGCACACATCAAACGTATTAATCCATCTAGAAATGTATACATCTGTGATGTCAACAATAGCTTACTGCACAGATATTCAAAATTAAACCTCTTGTGATATATATTTTTGTCCCGTTTTGATAACTATACATTATTGTCTTCAAATAAAGTAAAATATCCATGGTTTTACAATAAATAAGCAAAACACAAATAAATTATCCTATATTTACATACGCATGATGACAGAAACGTCAAATAATCTGTTAGATAACTGCTTAACTGAGGCAAAAAGAGGCAGCTAAGTTTATCCGCCAGTTATCGAGTTTAACCTTCTGTTAGAGCTTATCCGCTAATTGAAAAATTCACAATCTTGCTATACATAGAATAAGTCCTATCTGAAGGCTTAACTGACTATTGAAAAATCGGCCCTTAGACTATTAAATATTATTCATATTTGTGTGTGGAATATTAATGTGCGAAATGACGACAAATTGTAATGGGAAGACTACTCAACAAGAGGACAATTGAAAAATATTTCTGGTCGTAATATTCAGCGAGCAGATATTATACATTTCTTTTACAATACAATAAATATGATTTCCTTTTACAATATATAGAAAAATAGTTTTTCATGGACGGTACTTTTCAGTCTAATAAAATATATTTTGCTCCACGTGCAGAATCTCTAATCGTCAATTTATTACTATCACATTGAATACCTCTAACGGCAGTGATTTAAAACGTGTTTAAGTGTTTTATTCAACACTCTTAGCGTTTTTCAATTTGGATGAGTTTGGTGAACCAGTCGCGTCGTTGTCAGACGGTGGTTCCGATCCTTTTACTGTGAATGTTACGTAGTATCTTTTGTTTCTGTCAAGTTTCTCGGCGGGCAGAGCGATCAGTTGCCTCTCGTTTCCATGTGACACTTCAAGAGTGACGTGAGCCTTCCCTGAGCCTGGTGGAGGCTTGGAATTAATCTTAGGCAGAAACCCTCTCGCCTTTTTTGAAGAACCTGCTGTAGCCGGCTTCGGCATGGTATGGTGATCCCATTTGTGTGGAACTGAAAAGTACGAAATGGAAAACTGAGCATCTAGATAATTTTGAGTCTACACGTATGAAGTTGTACCATAGAGTAAACTTACTGTAAGCTGAACACGGTATTCCAGTGTAAGCATGCACGGCGTGGTAACATCGATGTGTCTTGCTGGTACACAAGCATGGGTTGTCAGGAACACCGCTCAATTTATACAGTTCGCTCTCACCATAGTCGAAGTCGGTCACAATTGGCAGATTTTCCAAATGCCGTTTGCCACTTTTCTGCAGCTTTCTCAGGCTCTCATACAAAAATTTCTCGAAACTGCTGAACGAAAAGTCTGGGCTATTGTAAGAACCTAACCCTACGGTAGCCAAACTAGATTTATTGTATTCATCAATAGCTCTTTTCACTAAAACTGCCTCGTGAGCTTTGCTGGTTCTAATCTGCAACCGTTTTAGTTCGAGCAGATGTTGGAAAATCTTTCGTTCGCAGTAATATCTGTAAAAAAAGGGTTTATGAAAATGAAAAAGAAGTATATACAAACATATTTCAAACTACCAATGAGTGGTTGTTACCTTCTCATGTTAGTTTGAATTCGCTGTGTTACAGATTTCATATCAACCGCATTCTTATCTCCTGGTTTTCGGACGGGTATTCTGCTATCTGATTTTCCTGAAAGTCTTCCACTAGCATTCCTCTGTCGGTAATAAGCAGCTAGACGAGGGCTCATAATTCGTCGTTGTGTTGCTCGAGGACTTGGTTCAAATCCTGAGTCCATCAGGCCACTGGATTCATAGCCCCTTTCAGAGTTTTCACTTTTCGATCTAACCACTGAACGACTTTTTGTTCTACCTTTCTTCCTAAAACGTTTTCTTCTACCATTGGCTTCGGAGTGGCTGTAAATTTCGTTGTCACTTACACTTGGAACTCTACCATATGCATCGCGTTCTTTGCTGCCATCGATAGGATCTTTGCTTTCAAATTGTGAATAGTCATTGCTTCTACTAACAGACTTCTTTAAAATTCCTGGAGTACCTTCGACACCGCTCGCAATATCAGAAAGTACTTTATAACTTTCTGTTTCATAAATGCTACTTTTTCTACTGCTTACTTGACTATCTTTTGACCCAGTACTTTTCAAATGCTTCGGTGTAGACTGTGATAAAGTTAAATCAATACCCAACTCATCGGTCGGCACATTTTCTAAGATAACTTGTTGTAAAGCTCTATCTTTCAAGGGCTCATTATTTATTACAGACACTAATCCCTTGTCAACGCTCTGCGTTAATTCACTGCTACTTGCTGTGGTTGATGCGTATTCTTTTCGTTTCTCTTCAGAGCTTAAGTTTCTTGATTCATTTTCAGTACTCTCATATTTATCAACGCTTTTCTGCTCCGATACCTTATCATGATCAACGCGTTCTCCCATCAAACTATCTGATGCATTGTCTGTATCCTTACTTCCAAATACTTCGTCTTTACTTGCAAATGAAACTAAAGTTGAGCTTGATTTTCCTACTCCATCTTTATTATCAGCAGTTGCATCTTCCGGTCCAGATAAAACTTGAAATGAACGCTTTCGTGTAGGTTCTGAAGTTGGTGAAATTGAAACCGGGTCTGCGTTGACATCTGTTGGAATTACTTCAGTTGACTCAACCAATTTATCCTCTGCTTTATTCACATCACTAGCCAATTCTTCAGATTTGCCTACGGTAGCATCTTCTGGGTTACTTTTAGCGTTTATGTCGATACTTACTACAGGTGTCGCTGGTACTTCTTCTGATTTTTCGTTTATCTCTGCAGTCTCTTGCTTTGTTTGAGCTTGAAGCTCTTGGGTTGTTTGAACTTGTTCAACCGCTTGTTCTGTAGTATTTTTGATATTTTCATTTTCATCTCCCTCAATTTTAGAACTTTCTTCATTTTCAACCATTGTTGTGGTTTCTGCTTCCTGTGCTTGTGTCACATCTTTATGTGTCACTGATAGATTACTGGTTTCAATTGAAACGTTATTCGAGGAGTCCATAGTAACAGTTAATTCCGAGCTTCCATGCTGACTCGATTCACGTTCCATATGTATTTGTGCTTCAGTTACTACCATATTCGTTTTTACGGATAAAGTATCAGTTTCAGTTTCACTTAACGTTTTATTTTTTACTAGTTTACTGTTTTCTTTGTCAGATGCAAGCTTAGCGTTATTCAAAGATTCCTTATTTTCAAGCTCCTCATTTTTACTTTCAGATCTTTTTTCTTTATCAGAAGTCTCTTTGTACTTGACAATGTTAACGCTTTGCTTTTCTTCATCGTTTTCAATATGAATGGAAGTTCTTTTACCTTCGCGCTTAGTACTACGTCTTTCGGTAGATTCAGAGCTACTGCTATCTGAAGTAGTCTTTTTTTTGCTTCGCTTACGGTGGCGTTTACTTTTTCTTTTTTCCGAATGACTAGAACTTGATGATTCGGAATCTGAATATCGACGTTGTTGTTTTGCACTTGATCTTGATCTGCTTGAAGGTTCACTTCTTGACCTACCCTTTTTAGAGCTTTTTCGACTTTCGTGTTTCTTACCAACCAGTTCTCTCTCGTAAAGCTCATTTTCAGTATCATAACCATCACTAAAACTTTTCTGTGCCTTAACTATACGCTTTTTACGACTGAGTTTATCTTTATGAGTATGTTTACACCTTCTAGATTTTTTATTGTAATCTGATGACGATTCAGATGTTTCACTTTCATCCCTTTCCTTGAACTGACGTCGTTCAGATAATGGGCTTGACATTTCTACAACCTCTCTTTTTTCGATTCTTATTCTATCCCGTAAATCAATTTTAGTACTAGTTACTCGTCTTGTTGGAAGGGCAGTGATTGGGGCTCCGTCGATTATTATCTGAGTATTGGCTAGTTTCGAGGCCGGCAATCCACCATGCATTTGTATATATTTAGCTGTGGATCGATGCCCTCGACTTGTTGCGCAGTCTAAAGGTGTTAGTGGTTCATTTTTCGATGACCTTGCTACTAAATTTACTTCTGCTCCCCGATCCAACAACAAACGACATAAATCTGCGTTGTCGGTTGCCGCAGCTATATGTAAAGGAGTTCTCCCTTCATGATTTGTTGAATTTACTTGTGATGGTCTTCCATCTAATAGCCATTTAACCAGCTCACGTCTACCAGAGGCTACAGCCTCGTGTAAAGGTAAATCACCTTTCGAATTCCGTAGCCAAAGATTTGCTCCTCTCGCACCTAAAATTGAAATGTGAGTTTAAATACTTTATAATAAATAGTACAATAAATAATTAGCAGACGTTCAAGGCAATCTTACCCAGAATACGCATAGTTTCTATGTGGCCTTTGGCTGCTGCTGTGTGCGCAGGGCTTCGTCCACGGCGGTCTTGTCGATGAGGATCAGCACCGTGATGGAGGAGCGCCGATGTGGCATCGGCATGGCCAAGGGCTGCCGCGTAATGTAGGGGGGTGCAGCCATGAGAATCCGCTACATCGACACCTGCACCGCACAGCCCTACCAAAGTTTCAAGAGCTTCTGTGTGCCCACGCGCCGCCGCACAATGTAGAGCTGTAAGGCCGTCTCTGTGAAAGAAAGGGATCTTAGTGTTGGAGCACAATAGTTGGGCAGTAGGAAATTTAAGTACTTGTCAAATGGTGAAGGCATACCTGTCAGCGTCATCAACACCGGCGCCAGCCTGGTGCAGCGCCAGCACTGCCGCCGCCGACCCCGCGGACGCGGCCCACAGCAGCGGCGTCCGGCCGTCCGCGTCGCGCACCTCCACCTGCGCCCCGCCCTCCCTCACTAGAGCCCGAAGCACCTCTAGTGCTGCTCCTCGACTCTGTTATAATCAGGTGTTGAGATTATTTAACCAATAATAATAACAACGTGAAGTCCTTTACCTTCTAAAATAATATTTGACAGAATCGCGTAAGAAAAGGTCAATTAAACTTGGAATTGACCTTCAAATGCCACAACAAGAGTACCTAACTGCTATTTTAGTGTACAAAATTCTCGGAACTATAAAGAATTTCTCACAACAATTTTGGCATAGGTAACGTTTTTATTTTAGCCAAAGGACAAGGTGAGCACTTTGTTTTATATTGGATAGAGGGGTTGACGTAAAAGATTTAATTACCCTCTGTGACCCCTGACACGTTCCTACAACCCGAGTCGAATTTTCCTTATCAACAGTCCACATCTTTACAAAACAATAAACATAATTAGAACCAAAAAACATGGTCATTTTAGTCCTTGCCTTGACCTAGTTCTGTATTGCCTGTATTTTTATGGAGCCGTTACAATTTTATAATAGCGGTGTCCAGTGAAGAATAACAACATTTCTTTGTTCCGTGAGTATATTATAATAAAGCAACGCTAGTTTTATGAAATGAAAAGCAAACAAGTAGAACGGAAGCATGAGAATTGCGCATACGGTTTTTTGATAAGTGCCTATGACCGATTTAGAAATTCTTCATTTTAATACTTGCCTGTTCTAATGTCCTTACATATTTCTTTAGACTTAATGAGATATAAAGAATACAATACCTGCTTGGCACATAGGTATTTTAGAGATTATGTGCTGCTTGGTGTCTGAAAATTCAGGTTTCTACAAAGTTTTATCCACTGCAAAGTTAAAGGAGGGTTGAAAATGGCTCTAAACTCGAAGCAGTCGAGAAAAGGACGGTACGGTCGTCCTGCTAGTTTTTTGGACTTGGTCATTTGATATGCTTCCAGAAATGTGGATGTACTTCATTTTATTCCAAAAAAACAATGTAGGTATGTAAAGCATCAATGGTATAACCTGGTGGTCAGTAGCCGCAGGGGCCCCGCACATCTGCGCCGCGTAGTGTAGCGGGTAGCCGCCATGCTGGTCCGGAGTGGCAGCATCAGCCCCTGCCGCCAGCACCGCTCGCAGGGCACCCACCTCGCCGCACACTACAGACAAAGAACTTTTTAGCATTATAGGAGATGACGTTTACTCTCACACCGTTTGAAAATCATGGAAACCAACTTGGTGTAATTCTACAACGAATGATGAGAGCTTTTTTAGTCCTATGAATGTTTTACCGCGGTACAGAAGGTCTAGATCCAACGAGTGGTATACACATAGAGTCTTAGGGAAGATGTGTTCATTATTTTGAAGGCAAACAAAAAAATACAGCTTAACACTATAGCTTGCCATACTTTCGTCTCGTAACTCGTTTGTAACCCTTCAGTAATTTTGGATAAGCTCAGCAATTTTACGAAATTAGACGAACTACTTTATACTTCAGTCTGACATGACCGTATTACCGCTAGTCCTAGATACAGCCCGATGGGGTTCAAGGGCTCGCCCTTGCCCACCGCTCAATACCTAGCTCCCCCCTCTTGACCCACCCACTAGCCACTATTACTCATAAAGCACTAACATCAAATTGCTAGATTGTTCAGATTGGACGTATACAATGTTATCTTAGGTCGTTTATCGGACTTCAGACTCGACCTTCAGTAGTTGAAATTTTGTTTGAGTCAGAAGGTAACGATCCTTTTAATACAAGCTGAAAATGATAGTAGCCACTTATTTTCAGCTTGTATGCCACTTATAGAGGCTTCTTGCTCATTATAAAAACAAAAGCAAAAACCACGTGCTTTTAAAAGGTCAAAGCGAAATGCCGTCTATCTCTAGCAAATAGTCCGTTATATTTAGCTGGAGTATGAAAAACTAGCAATGCCATGGTCAAACAGAGGATAGTAGCAGGTCAGCGGTTACGGGCGGATATCCGGTTGAGAAGTGCCTTCCGGCTGAAACGGATGTGTGACCTCGGTAAAGTAGATTATATCATGTGTGTACACATGTGCTTTATGAGGAGCCGTAATAAGACTAGCCTAGTTAGGGCTAAGTTTCTGAGTAATGTCAAGTGTAAGCAAAGGTAAGGAGGTGATTCAGTGCTAGCATTTACTTTATAGGTACCTTAAAGCTGAAGTAGTGAAATATTCTCATGATCTTTTTTTTGTTTAAGTATAACCTTTTATATCAACCTTCGGAAACAAATAAGGATAATTCCAACGGGATAAATAATAAGGACTCTAGAAACCACGGGGCGTTAAACTCGAACGTCAATAATGAATTCATACGAGAGTTTATCGAGGTTGTTGGGAATCCCACAAATCAGTGTCATTCGAAATCCCCTATAAGTGTCAGACTTATCGATATTGCAAAACGATTAAGTCTGCTACACGTAGTAGCATTAGCATTGACATATGATACCGTAGTACGTTATCAGAGTGTCAGTCAGGCGGGTTACGCCGGAGTTATCATCGCATCGCTGACTGACGGCAAACGCGCACGCGACCAATTAGTCACAATGTCCTATAGGATATGTACAGCCCCTATATGCAAACAAGTTGTGTACCTATCTATCTAAATTTATAGTGACTATGGAAAATCACAGTTTGATAAAACTGTTAACATTGATCCAGTTTTATTGCTCTACATATGGCGATATCGAGATCCATCGCCCTTATTATTGTCATTCAATCATGATTCAAGTTAATGGGGGCCATCATATAGGCACCACTGCTAGACTCTCCAACAGCTTTACGAGGTTCTAAGTCTGTCTTATTTATTTTGTTTGCAGTCCTTTTGATCTTTTCTAATTAAGTTCAGCGAGAGAATGGGAATATATAAATTCTAATCGGCGTTTGAAATATGGTTTCTTTTAACTGTCTTCTGAAAGTGGAACTTTGATATACCTTCTTACATTGTAAGAAGTAATGAGCACTTCCACGGACAATAAAGGTATGCCTGTAGGTAAGGTAACAAAAAACGACTTGCAAAATTCTTACCAGTAGCCCAATGCACGACCGTATGCTGCTCATCGTCCCTCGCGTTGACATCTGCCCCCGCCGCCAGCAGGGTCTGCACCAGCGGCACGTTCCCATGCACCACGGCGAGGTGCAGCGGCGTCAGTCCGTCGGCGTCCCTCGCGTCGGCCAGCGCGGGCGCCGCCATCAGCACGCGGTCGGCGCAGGCGGCGCGCGCGGCCTGGTTCACGCCGCCGCCGCTCGACGCGCAGTAGTGCAGCGCGCACCGCTGCCCGCGGTCACGCACGCGCACTGATGATGGCTTTAGGGGAAATACAGGATGAGAGGGTTGGAAACGTAAAGTTAATAATTAGATATGTGTGAGTTAACATGTTACTAAAATCCTAGAATGATCATAAACGTTTGGAAAGACAGCAACAGATCTTCGCTTTGAGATTTAAATACTGTTAGAAGAACCTACTTACTAACAATGATGAAATTTGTATTAACTAATTTACATGTGTAGACTAGATATCTGAAATTATTTTGTTATTAAAATTCTGACATATTCTCAATAACTATAGGTATGTTTGAAAAATACACGCTGCGAGTTCAATTATTGCCTGTGGTAAATTATCCGTTTTTATTTTTACAACACGTGTAAGTCAGCATACGCATATAAGCATTTTTAGAACCGATGGGTTTTTTTGTGATTCATTTCTTGAGATGCGGTTTAACCCAAGCTAAATTATTAAAAGCTTATGGATACGGGTACACAGTAGCATAACCTTGAAAAAAGCTGCAGAACGTGATTGAAATAAAGAAACAATTTGAATAATTTCTGTAAACTGTTGAACGTTAGGAAATTGGTTTGCTTCTATTCTGTTTCTTTTTTATCCAGTTACGTTTTCGTTTTACTGAGGTAATAAACTGGAATAGAAAATTTGCATAAACAATTTGAAAAGGTTATATTTATATGTATACTTGAAAGTACCTATACTTACATGTTTTTAGGTTGAAATTTTATGAAAGTAGGTAGTACCTAATAGCTTTTCGTCCCGTGGCTAAATTCCTTTCCTTGTAAGGTCCTTTCCGTGTAGAACGCAAATAGCGAAAATCCCTTCTTAGCGCTCACTTACATCATAAAATGAAGCCTGTGCCAAATTTCATGGCCCTAACTTTAATAGTTTACGCTCGGATCAGTCAGGACTTGTTATTTAATAAGTGTAGATTTAATTTTATGTCCAACCAGCATTCAATTGATGTGGTTTAAAGAAAGTTTTACTATTGACATGCAAGGTGGACAATATCTACTTACCTACATTGCTGCATGCGACTTCAAGAATAATAATAGAATTGAAAAAGCTCTATATTTAGGCTTCGCCTAATGGTATGAAAATTGCATATGAAATTTTGTGAAATGTAGAGTTGAAATGGTGATAGAACACTCGTTAAAAACTTAAAAACTTTGTAGATTGTTCACTTGGCATTGGTTGTTATACTAAAAATAACCTTATTGCTAACCGAAACAATTATTACGGCTAGGTAATATATGGCAGTTCTCAGAACTTAGGCCGTCACTTAAGTCGAATCATAATTATGTAAAGAGCTTTGGCTTAATTTTACCCTAATTTACCTGAACTACAACTTAACGAATACATACAGTCGCTTGCATTAGGTAATATTAAATTTTATTACGTGCTTACTGGGTGTATCAACTTATTTTTTGTCTCTAGTCTCTCACATTTTCGTGCTGTTAGTTCTTAAATCGATTTATAGAGTTCTAGTTTGGGACAGAAAATTTAATTATATAAAAATATATGGTAAGTAATTATATGGAAATATACTCTTCCCATACGATTTCTATGGTCAGCCAGTGGAACCATTTAGTTAGTTTAGTAATTTAAAAAATCATCAGGTCACCGTACATCGGTTCGCTGCGCAGCTAAGTTAATTTGTTGATCAAATACAATAAAATGTTGATCCTTCTCTACATCCAAAAACATCTGCAATATAGTTAGTAGACAAATACCAACTTAAGTGATACCTGATGATAATGAAGCCTTAAATAATTAAAACATGTAATCATATGTAGAAAATCCACCTAAAAGGCGTTTAAGAAATACGAGAATAAGCTCACATTCAGGAATCGTTAAATATTTAAGCAGCAGTAGCGACCTATAAAAGAGTTAAAATTGAAATAACTCAAAAACGGTTAACTTTTGACCTAATCTATCACCCCTTAACAGGAATACGTGACATTAGAAGTCACCATATACAGGGGTGATAGATTAGGTCAAAAGTTAACCGTTTTTGAGTTATTTCAATTTTAACTCTTTTATTTTTAATTCCGATTTCAGGCGGTTAAAATTTAAATAAAAAAATCTACATCCTAGATTTAGAGTTTTTTGTTATCGTCGCATAGCGGACATTCCAATGGTTTTAAAATTACGCGTTTAAAAAGTATCATTTTCTTATTTTTTTACAATCTTATTCGATAACAAATTCAATTTTATGTAAAAAAAACTCCAAGTAATGAAATGTGCAAATTATGTAAATAATATCTCTATCGAACAAACTTTCATTTGAGGTATAAATCTTACAAGTAGCTGAAGTACATGCTGAGATAAAACAATGAAACCCATATAGGCTGTATTTTTGAGGAATTATTAATACCAGTTTTAACAAATCGTTACTATTCTCAAAGGACTCGCATGCAATTCTGTAGACCGACGAATCGAAGTTTGATAAGGACGGGATCACTAACTACCATAATGCGTATTACTGGGCCGATAAAGAAGCTTTAAATCCCCGAAAAAAGACCGAAAGGGCCTCAGAGACGGTTTTCAGTCAATGTGTGGATGGGCATCATTTATGGGTATTTAATTGGACCTCATTTTCTACCCAACAATTTAAATTGAGAAGTGTATGAAGATTTCTTGAGAAATCACTTGTTTCCATTAATAGAGGATGTCCCATTAGAAGTCACCCTGTATAGATAGATAATCATTTTGGGATATTCGCATTCGCACCCCATATAAGTAAAGTTAAGAATCCCGAAAACGACTTAAAATTATTATTGCGTAAATCTTGATAAATAGGAATAGTAGGTACTTAGCTAATTTAGTCATTAAATCGAACTCGGAAACATAAGAGTTCTTACCACCATGCAATTGCACCATAAATAACATAAATTCTTGTTTTTTAAATTTACTGCGTCTCGAAACATTATTAAAAAAAATGCAAATAAGTAAAAGTATCTTTGCAAAATTTTAAAAAAATCTATTTGATCTTATGTGAGTTTGTAGTTTTGAAAAGCATTTATGAATAAGAGGTCAATTTTAAAACACTGGCTAGTAAAATAACAAACTCTTTAGGTAAAGAATACCAAGCCTTCCGGTCCTTTTTAAAAAAACAAAATTTTATTTCATTGTGTTCTTGGTTCCGTGAGTGAAACTTCCGTCGCAAATATAAGAGATGGCAATCACAATAATTTTATGAGTTTTCTTTTTCGGTTTGGTTTTTATTTTTTAAAAGTTAATTTGTTTTCACAATTTTACATTTTTGTGGTAGCTGCTTACAACAGGCAGACAGCGGAATCTTAGTAAAAAATATAATTTATTTGTAATATTTTAAACACGTAATCAATAATTTAAGATAACTGACTACAAAAATCTATTAAGTAAAATCTATGACGAAAACTAATGTGACAAAAAAAGTGATGAAAGAAGTTTACATTTTTAAAATTGTAATCAAATGCTCATGATTCTATAGAAATCTAGGATAGTGATCTAAGACTCTGAAGGGGTATAATTAATTAATAGATTTTTCCCCGCAAAGCCTATTGATGGAATAACCGCAGTAACAAGAACACAAGCAATTATGTCACGATTAAGATGACTAATGTGTGGAGTGAGGATTATAAATCTTGTGTTAGCGGTTATAAATTATAAGAAGAAATCAAGAACCTATTTATTCAAATTAACGAGTGATTTACTCTCTTAGGCCCAATTGCAGGGAACGTGTTAACCTCGGGTTAGCTTCGGGTTAGCTAACTCAGGTTTAAATGGCACCACCATCGATTGTAACTACTTCTTATTACAATCGATGGTGGCGCCATTAAATCTGAGTTAGCTAACCCGAGGTTAAAACGTTCCCTGCAATTGGGCCTTAGAGTAATGCATTTTGATAACTGGACCCTAGAATAATTTGATTTTTTTTTGGGATACAGTCCACCTAGTAACAGGTGTCACAGATTTGCTTTGTAAGCACAAATACCAAGTTTTATGTTAGTTTCCGGGTCGAAGGACCAGTTTGTGTGCACTGCACCTGGATTAAAACAATATTATAATAAATACACGCAACTAAATCTTGCTACATAATTTCGTTTACATAAACTAAGTCAGCGAACACCTGTAATTACACATGCAAATTGCCGTAGTAACAGGGAAAGCAAGTAATTGCTGTAGGTACACAAGGTACACAAACATTCCTGAAAAAGGTAACATTAGGCCATCGCACTCTACTATAGATACATAGATTATACAGACACGTGGGAATTTAGTTCTATTGTGTGCCAGTCGATTCACCTATTGATTGACTCTTACCAAACTAACCCCCTACCCCGCAACCCTGAGCGACGTGCATTTCCTTGAAACATCGAAATTGTGTTCTTTTGGTGGAACTCAATAAAATACCTATTACATCAGACCTACCAAGTTTTGTACTGGATTTATTGTAAAATGTTGTAACTCGCATGTAGTAAGTGTTTTCTTTGAAGGTTTTTCATCGGTTTAGTGTATACGTGTCAGTGATTCTATTAAGAGTGTTAGTAACGACCGAAGCACTTGGCCGCGGGTTGTTTACAAGCGCGCGCGATGCCGCCGTAACCTCGCGTGCAGGGAAGCTTTTGATATTCGCACACCATTATCACCACGAAACTACTGCACTTTTGTAACACGGTATATTTTATCGCGGATTGATTGATAGCAGAATGGAATATGATAGTGCCGTGCAGTCTGCGGTTGTCGATGTGCCAGCAACTACGTCAGCAACATGAATGAAGCTACTGTCTACCGGCGGTGGAGAACTCACGTCTTTGTTGAGTGTGTCAACCACGGCCTTGTAGTCGGCCTGCTGGCAGGCGTACATGAGCGGGGTGCAGCCCTGGGGCAGCGTGGAGCTCACATCTCCGTTCTTCCTGGAGTGGTCCACCTTCTCGCGCTTTATCTTGGTGCTGCGGTCGAGGAGGCTGTCGGTGGGTCGTGACTTGGGTTTTTTGAGGATGCTGGGTATGGGCTCGGCCCGGGAGGCGGCGGCGCGGTCCATGGCTGCTACAGCGGCGCGGCCATGGCACGGGCGGCGGCGCGGGCGGCGCGGCGGCGACTGCCCGCCACCTGCCCGCTGCCCAGCCCTCCCCGCCCGCCCAACAATACATAATCACTTACAACTACCAAAGCAGGTCACTGCTTCGTTAACCCGATTGAAATTTAGCTTTCGTAATTGTACGTAACGGGTTTGGGTCACAAAAGTCGAAGCTTTGTTTGTTGAAATGGAAAAGACTTCGTACATTCAAATTTGCATGAACCAATCTTTTTAAATGGAAGTAAATAGGTGCTAAAAGCTTTGTTTAAGCGGTTATCGGAGACATTGAACATTGTATCTGACTGCAAATTTAATTAATATCATTATTCGGCTTATTTATGTCGGCAAGGTACATAAGTCATAGGTACCTAAGTCCATAGGTTATATTTATCTGGGTAAGTACAAAGTTCAACCACAAGTCGTGGTTTGCGTTTTACCCATGGACCACTGGAATTTCCTTCTTTTTCTTCTTCCGTAGTTCATCTTCCTTATAAGTATCAATCAAGCACGTTTATGTATAAAATATATAAATACATAGAGTAACTTACGTCATGAGAGCTTTGTAAATTCTTGCCTAATTTTGGGTGTTTGCGTGTTATTGAGAATCTAATTACTTTCATAAATGGCATAACGGCAAAAACTCATGAAATGTCAAAGTGCCGTACCTTACGACTTACACATTTTTATTTAGGTAAACATGGTATTAACGAACACACCTATACGTATTTTGTATTGTGAGGCAAAATGCCAAATAATTGCTACTTTATACGAGTGTTCGGGGTCGACCCACGTAACTATAGGCTGATCTGCAAGATTTAATATAACACCTTGCCTAATCATTTCAGAAGTATGGAAGCATATGAAACTTAGGTAAACTCCCAAGGTTAGATAAATACCGATCGCGATCTCTTACAAACGCTCACTTTATTTACTTTTATAGATGATTAACGTGAAGAATATAGTATTTTTAGCATTTTTACGTCATTATTTCAGCCATTCTTACCGGAAAGCTCCCAGGCTAGGGAGTGCCAATATGGCTTACATATTCCAGGAACGCTTTCTCAACTGTTAAGACATTACATTTTCTACACGTGCCATGTGGATTCACATACTTACTCTATTTGTTATTTACCTAACTTGAAACCTAAGATTATACAAAAACATGCATTAGGTATGACTTGACTACACAAACATAAAATAACAATAGAGTTAAATACACACAATATTTGTTAGATACATGTCGTTAGGATTGTAAAACTTTAAAATACTAATTCTGAATCAGTAAGGGCAGGTTCTTTTAATGTAAAGGACTACATACTCGTCAAACCCAATGAAACCCTGTGGTCGAAGAATTTTGGCAACTGCAAAATCACCACTTGCCTGTGCAATTACGTCTGAGTGAGCTTTAATTATTCGTTAACGAAAAATAACAGATCCAATAATAAAATAAGTTCGTATCATCTATTAACTCTTAGAATCAGCACTAGGTTCTATCTATATTGCCGGTCTCAACTATAGGTACCTATTTTGAAGTTGTAGATACTGGAAAAAGGAACGCAGACCTCCAAGCATTACGCGACTGGGAATAAAACCCAGGACCTTTAGAAATCCGGTCTAATGCCCTATAGGTACCTACTTAATTAAAACTGTTCAAACCTCGATAACTTAAAAGTGTTTTATCTTGTTTAAATGACGTTTGATCTATCTGGTACTGTCATTTTCATAACAGCTGATACTTTAAGTACCAACTACGAGAAAAGAACAAGGCGTCACTGGTAGGTAGGTAAGTAGATAATAACGATTCGCTGGAAGAAATAAAAACCCAAAATTCTCACAGGCTTTATCCTCTTGCTTGCCCAATAGCCAATGAATTTAATTAAAGCGTAGCGTATCTGACTGTATACATAAAATTATACTTATGTTCCCCATCTACAGGGGTATCGAAGTGCGTGACGTAAGTTTAACACGCTAACGCCTCGCCGATGGTTATCAAGCTAACATAATTTATATTGAGCTGGTTGTACTACCTAGCAGTATATCTACAGATGAAGTTGTCCTACTCTACTTCTCTCGGGGCACATTTTCAAGGCTTTATTATAAACTGTAACCGGCCTACGATGAGGGTTAGGATTTTCTAGAATGGTAGGCTTCTGGTCCAGAGAAAAATCAGTCAATGTAAGCTAAAGTCATGAAATCCAGTCTTAAGTCGCAATATACTTTCAGACCCGTAGCTTAGCATAAATTAATTACCATCTATCTATAGTACTTTCCGCAAACTAAGCTTATGATAATTTTACTTTTTGGCTTTGGCATTGTCCATTGATCCTATTTTGAAATTTAAGTCTTTTGACGACCTCTGTGGCGCAGCGGTAACTATACCGGACTGTAAAGCGGATGGTCCCGGGTTCGATCCCCGGGTCGGGCCAATTTCGTCAATATGGTTTTTCGACATTGGCTCGTGTCTGGGTGTAATAGGTTCTCCCCTAGTCCATTGTGTGGTACCTGTAACACAAGCGCTTAATGCGCTTACCACGGGGCCACATAATTGGTGTGTTAGTCTGGAGATTTATTATTTATTAAATATTAAGTCTCTCTTAACGGGAAACTTGATTGAATTCTAAATAATGTGTCTAAATAATTACTTGTCTGATATTGAGATCGGCCTACTGTCTTGGAACGGTAAATTGACTGATTTTAATAGGTGTGTGTCAAGGGACATACCAAAGCGAATCAAGAACATGCTTTGCAATAAAAACATAAAATGTTAGGTATAATAATCAAAGCAATGTCAGTTATAAAAAAAACAACCGTTTTTATCTTAACTCGCGTTTGTAGGTAATAACAAAACTCAATACAAACAAAATGATAAAAAACTATAAATGTCCGAGAATAGTTGTGGTCAAAAAGAGGAAATTAAAAGATAATGTTGTTTAATTATAGAAAAAAATATGTGGTTTGTTTGGTTTTTTTTGTACAAAAACCTACATGGCGCGTTGGTTAGGTTTTTTTTCGTTATTCTACACAATTAGTATTCGTAAGACTCCGAATGGTCCGGTCAGATTTTAATACTTTATTACAATAGGTATTCCTTATTGGTATGTAGGTGTATTTCTTTACATTGCGATAATTTATTTCTCTGTCAGATTTGTATTTGATCGGTCGATTAAATCAATTATGCTAATTAAAATCAGACTTCAAAAGTATTTACTACTATTAGCTAGAAGGTAAACGTACTAGAAATGCTCTATTTATTTTACATACTACGCCGCTTGTAACCCCTACTACGGCGTAGACAAAGTAAGGATAATTTTATTTTAGAATTACCTATGCGTCAGTTCTTTTTTAATTTACCTATACGGACATGTATATTTATTTTCATACCCACATTGATCGTTAATGCAGTCGATACCTCTGATATATCTCTCATATATGGTCAACATAGCGTTATGATAATAAATAGCAAAGCGTTTTTTGCGCGAATAGTAGGTAAAGAACAAATATATTTTTTTCCTTTAAAATTAAAATTCCTTTGTATGTATATAGGTATACATGTTATGTTTGTTTAATTTTATGTTTTTGTCTCTCCCTTTGTTGTATGTGTTATAACTATGTAAATACATTAAATGTTAAATTAATAAATAAAATAAAAAATAACATAATGAATTGGGATTTAGGTGCCTAGACTTTATAGCAAATCTCTCATATATATTGACAGCATTCTTATCGCACGTACAAAGTTAAGCTAATAACGTTACATCCGGCGATTGATAGCACTTTAATAACGTAACCCTATTGTTGGCAGAATCCGGTTAACCAGTTTTGTTAACTCGGCTAAGGTCAGTAGTAATGGTCCCTGCTAATGTCTAGTGGCCAGCAGTGGACAGATTTGGGTCAAAACGATCAATCGCGATACTGCAAGCTCGCACAACCCCACACCTTTATGGAAATTACACTACCTGCTGGTTGAGGCAGTAAAAGCCTTTTTGTAATCCGTAGTTACTTATCACGATTGAGTTGTACCTTCATACGGCTTGGCGCAGCTCGAAATGTTTTAGTTTTTTTTATTATTAGGTATTTATTTTCATGAATAATTACAATGACTTAAGTTTAAAACATAATAACCGCAAGTAAAAGCCTCAAGGCTTATCGTTTGCGGAAAAAGTTAGGCCACTGGCCAGCTAAATCTTGTTTGTTTAATATTCAAAAGCTCTAAGTGCGTTTAATAAGATACCTTATGCCTTTAGCACTGTATTATGGCTTTAGCAAAACTTTCGTATTTTTACTTTACAATTTCAATTTCGTATTACTCGTGTTCAATTATTTTGCATGTAGATGTAGGGCAGTGTGTAAGGAAACAGTTAATTGGTCAAATTCTTTTATTACTCGACGTTATGAAACTTGGGCTAATTCAGAGCAAATTAGAGTAGCACAGTAAACTATTCCTTCAGTATAACCTATACGATTCGTGCTTTTGGTCGACCTAATACACATTTTTAAATGTTATCGGTAATATTAATCGGAGGCTTACCTAACTTAGCTACGTTGTTAAATTAATCTAGGTTATGTTAATTAAGTATTAAATTACGGCAAGAACCTACAAAAGTATTAAGATTAAAAATACTAACCCAAGTTAGCCGGCAAACACATCCCGGATTTCATGATTTTCATAAGTTTGAAAGTTATTTGATTTTGTAACTCGTCCTATTGTTTACGTTGAACATTTATAACCTCCCACTAACTGAATTCTTTAGCACAAGATTTGAAATCCCCCAAACCAAAAAGTAAATATGAAAGCAATTTCCAAAAGAACGTTAATCACTCACAGGCGTTCGGTTAATACTGAATTCCTAATAATTGATATTGGTAGACAAATGACACAGAGGTATTCAGTGTGAAGGCAGGTTTCCATGGCTACCGTGTGGGACGCTAACTGTTGCTAGTAGGGTTGCCTTCGAAGTAGGATGGTGGTGGTGTCGTATGCAAGGGTGGACTAAGTTAATGAACTTTTAGGGGAAAATTAAGGTATGTTCGATGGAAATCGATAGGAAAAGTTTTGCTACAACATTAATTCAACGCTGTCTGACTAAACATCTGACAGACTGGCAGATATAACTTTGCACGACAAGATAAGCAGGATACCGAAAAAAAAAACAAGTTGTGTGATTGCGTGTATTATTTAAATAGCTTTACACTGTCCATTAATACTCCTCTTACATCCAATAGGACACACAGAGCTCGTCTCCCCAAATCTCTGTTGTACACTAAGCTTCAGACAACCCACGCTCAAAGTCGTCGCATTGACGCCCAAACTCGCTGCAGCAGGGTATAGATGTGAGCATGGCTTTGGAGAGCCCAGCTTTTGGCAGGTTCTGTTCCATTGGACGAAGGTGTCCACGGTGCAGGGGTTCTTCTGGCAGACGGGCAGCACGGAGTTGGCGGGCATGATGAGGTACTGGCCGTCGGGGCAGGGGCCGCGCTGGTAGGCCGGCCAGCAGGCGCCCGACGCTGGGTGGTATAGGTGCGCTGGGAAGGAAATTAGAAATGTATTGATGGAACGGGGAAAACAGTAATATTAGGTGTATTGGGGAAAAGAACGCTAGGAACAAGAAAATATTTTTTTAATCTTATACTTTCACCTACGTTAAACCATGAAGAATTAAGAAAAAGAAAGACTAAATACTATTTATCAATAACTAAAACATTCCTAAAAAAACTTAAAAATTCCCCTAAAATGTAAGTAGCATTCGTTGGTGAAAACAGGCATTAACGATAATGTACCTGGTCGACAGTCACATATCCAGTCGTCCTTCTGATCTCCAGGGTACAGCAGCTCATTGACTGGACACATGGACGGTACAAACACTGGCTGTCTGTTCTGAAACAACACAATGTGCTTCATTATTGCCATTGCCATCATGATGAGTAAAGGCGGTAATTTTCGTGCAATACGTCTGTTCCTCTAATTTTTTTTTTTAAAAGCCAATTAGTAAACCGAATCCTACTAACATTATTAACGTGAAAGTTTGTAAGTATGTATGGATGTATGGATGTTTGTTACTCTTTCACGTAAAAACTACTGGATGGATTTTGATGAAACTTTGCAGTAATATAGGTTATACATCAGAATAACACATAGGGTACTTTTTACCGCGGGAAAACACCTAATTCCCACGGGAAACCGACTTCCACGCGAACGGAGTCGCGGGCGGCCTCTAGTATTATAAACGTGAAAGTTTGTGAGTATGTATGGATGTTTGTTACTCTTTCACGTAAAAACTACTCGACGGATTTTGATGAAATTTTATAGTAATATAGGTTGTACATCAGAATAACACATAGGGTACTTTTTACCGCGGGAAAACTTTTCATTCCCACGGGAAACCGACTTACCCGCGAACGGAGTCGCGGGCGGCCACTTTAGAAATAAAGATATAACACGGTAACAAATACCCAATAATTTGCTACGGCTAAATACCCAATACTGCTATTTTGGATTATCACTGTATGTCTACGTTTTGTATTCCGGCAAAGGATTAAGCTCTTTATGGATACCTACTGGTATCATACTACAAAATATATCGTGGAAGATTAAAACTGTGCCTAAAATTTCCTTATCAATTAAATAATAAAATACATACTCATATTACTATGTACCTACTCAGATAGTCGTGCACATTTGTTTATAAAAATATCTAAATTTTTTGTTATGTTAGTTGGTACCTAATCACAATTGATTGTTGTGATATTTTTGTACTGTCTGTTTTAATAATAGAAATATTTTTCCTACATATAAATACATAGTACATTAACTACATAGTATAAAACAAAGTCGCTGTCCACCGTCTATGTGTCTGTAGATATATAAGACCTTTAAAATTACGCAACATATTTTGATGATTTTTTTTAATAGATAGAGTGATTCAAGAGAAGTTTGAAGCCGAAAGCAAAAGCTAGTTAAAAATATAGGTTTATTTTTGGCTTTTGAAGTAGGTACTATTTAACTTTTTTATAAATACTGTTTAATATAGTAATGTTACAGTTAAAATTTGTAGAACTTTTGATACCTGGCAGTACGAAAAACACTTAAATTTGATATTCCGCAAGTACTTACCTAATACAGAAGATAGAGAATAAATAGTAGTCTCTTTATTTAAGTCACAAGACCGAAATCCTGCCGTTACTTTCTTATAAAAATATTTAAGTAAGCTCTAACCTACTTTTTGTAACGACAAAACTTTCAAAGCGAAAGTTAAGATCTCATGAATTTATAAATTTTATTATACTAAGTTACACGTAAATAAGCGGCAAAGTGCAATACTCGCTCACAGAGGGCCCCGTACAAACATAAAGGGAGTATACCAAAACGGCAATATAATTCTTCTATCACAGCAATTGTAAAAAATATTTTTACGGTTGATATTCATTTTAATAAACCAGTGTTCAATAAACAGATAAGACACCGATGTCGTGATATACCTACCTATTAGTTTTACCAAACGCTAATAAGTTTCACAAACCACAATATTAAAAAATACCTTGTGCAGTTCAACGGCAAAGTCCCTATAGGTTTGGTTTTCGATACAAATATCTGAACTATTAGAGCTAACTTTTGATTGCGTGGACGTCGCAGAATGATTTTTCCCCAGCATCAGGGGATTAAAGACATGATTTTTAATATTAATTTTAATTTGATACCCTCACGCGGTGATGGTAAACAGACTGACGGGAAACCAAGTAGGTAATGTTCTAAGCGTTCTGTTTTCTAAGTTAAGGAGCCCTAAAATGTATTTGTAGGAACCTTCTAATTTTAGCTATGTTTTTATAGAAACATTGACCTCTTGATAACTTTAATTTGTCCATTATAAGAATCGTCATAAGTATTTATTTGGGTACAGTCGCCAGCATGTTTAGTTTTTTCGATTTAAATTAGTTTTCGATGATACGTATAAGTTGATTAACCGTATCAAACGAACCAACCGAAATAAGTTTTACCAAATTGATACTCTTATTTATTCAAAAACAAGTCTACCTATATTTCAAAAAGGACTGTTTAATTCTAAAAAAATAGAATTGAAAAAAATAAGCATAATTATTATAAAAGTTGGTATGCAAATTACTTACATCTTTATTTAGTGAATTAATATCCTCTTCCTGCTCGGGAAACCCTATGGCGTCCTTCACATTGTTTTTTGCTAACGTTACACACAGCGAAACACATAATAACAACGCAATCCTTTGAAGAAACATTTTAAACTATGCTTAATCGAGATAACTTGACACACTTAACTGTTATAACACTTTGACTAGATTTTTTTCTATGTGAACGTTGTTGTCATGGCGTGTTTTAGGAATGTTTGTAGTAGAGATTATAAACAGCGTTAAATAAGCTTGCGATGCTGGTGTTGACTGACTGTTTTGAGATGGAATGGTGAATTATATTCTAAGTTAATGATCGAGCAGCAACGTCACTCGTTCTCATCGCCAAACAAGTTTTTTTATTTTAAAACCAGCTCGACGTAGATTCTTCCTCCCGGTCGATGTCAGTACACTGTTTATTTACTAATGCAGAGTTAAGCTGTTATCGTGCCGGATTTTATTTGTTGTGCAATACTTTTTTTTCGAATGGCGGGAATTCCGAATACTTTGTATACTTAGTAACTTACTTTCTGGCAGTTGCTGGCATGTCATAATTTATTTTTTTATCTTCGAATTGCATCATTATCATCATCATTATCATTACATAGTATAAATCCAAGTCTGTCTGTTTGTATGTTTGGCTGCTAACTCCTCCTAAACCAGTTGAGGGATTTTAACGCGGTTTTCACCATCCTTTAGGTATTTTTTTCATTTAAATTTGTAAATAAAGAAAACGGAAAAAGTTTTTTTAAGTTAGCAAAAAATCTATGTTTCGTGAGCAAGTCGGCCAAAATTACACCATTGCGAAGCGTGGGCGGGTCACTAGCTAGTGTGTTATAATTTTGCTTTTACTGACTTACTTACATGACGAAGCTTTTTACCAATGCTCCTTGAGTTAGGCTCTGCATTACATCGTGGTGTAGCAGACAAGACATCACGGCACATTTTATCTAGGTACAAAGGGCTCAACTTGCAGTAGGTACCTACTCAAAGTTTTACTCCGGTTGCTTTTTCGATAATACTTTTTTTTTTTTTTAAACATAAACATTTAAATGTAAAAGTAAAGGTTGTTAAGTTTGTAATTAACTTATCTACTTTTTATTTTAACCATGTCATCGATAATTTTAAATATAGCTACCAATTAATTAACTTAATAAGAATGTAGGTTAATGAAAGAGCCTGACTCCTACGATACAGGGAAAAGAGTTTCAGATGTTTACCTGTAAAGTTCCTTATTTCTTATACCTAAACGTATATATAATAATATACGTATATGAAATAAATGAGGTACTTTTATTTAACTCCAATACTAGGTACTGCATCACACGCTGCAACATATAATACTGAATCATCGTTCGATAAAATAATCAAAATCAAAGCAAAATACCTACTTACTAGTAATTGTGTATTACAGAACCCTTGATAAGTTGTCACAACACAAAATTACACCTAGAAGTTGGTGCTGTTGGATAGTCCAGTCGAAAACTGCTAAATAATCTTCGTGAGTCATTCGCTTTATCCGCTAAATGAAAGTTTCGATGTAAGATCGAATGTAAATTTTTGACGAATACTTGGGCCTTGGGTAATCCCCTATGTTAACCCAAATTGTTACACGTAGTACCTAGGTGGTGTCTGGTGTAGTGGGGTCGCACTCAAAGATTTAGATTATTATGTATCTATACTTAGATTAGGTAGGTACCTATTAATTTAAAAAACAACCCATGATTTTGATGAGATATTTGCTAAGTAACAAGCGCAGATATTATTTAAAATCATCTACAATGTTGAAGGTCAAGAAATAATTCAGACCTAAGTAAGTTTAGCAAAAGAATAATTAAATATTAAGACCGAATAGAGAAACCATAGATAAAGAATAGGTTGGTAAATATTACCTGTGTTAAAAGGCCAGTTATGGGAATAAATAAAATTAAAAGTAGATTAGAAAGTTAAAACTTAAAACGGAGCGTTTGTGCCAATATCTGTAAAATTGACTTGTGTCAAGTGTCAACTTCAGCAAAATCAATGTCAACTGTCAAGTCAAACAAAAGAAAACAAACGATTTGGTCTTGGTTGTTGTGCCGGTAAAAATAGTATTTTAGTGAATAAATATCCAGTGTTTTATTTTTACGTAATGGCATTTAAAAGTGACAAATTAAAAATATATTGGAATAAAATAAATTATGCTTTTCCAATTCTTAATGATACTACATTCAGTGACTGTTCTATGGGCGAATATGATGAGATTCAGAAAATCATACTAAACTTAGGCCTACAGAGTAAAATCCGTGATTTGATCCTTATTCACATCGAGAAGTACCTCCGTCAGCATGTCGCACCAATGTTCTGGAGCAAGTTTGTCAAAGTTGAGGAAGAGACTAAAGGGTTCCAGCTATTCAAGACAGCTGTTAACGACCTTTACGAAGCTGTGTCTAATTTTTCTATGATGCTGCAGCGACTTACAGTACTAAATAGCAGCTGCAATGATAACAAGCCAATATTTGGAGAGAAAGATGTCATACTGGGTTTTAAACAGCTGGTGCGAGCAACTTTACTATCCCAGCTACCTCTAGACTACCATGTTACAATCGACCAGTTTTACAAGCTATCCTTCAACGTTTTTGACAATGAATATGATAATTCTGATATGACTGATGAAGTTATATGTTCTGGTTGTAAAAATGAGTACAGTGACTGTAACTGTGCATATATTGTTAAAGTATTTCATGACACTAACCGAAAGTTAATGGAACTGCAGCTATTGGAAAAGCTTACTGGACAAGTTTTAACTAATTTCATTCAAGCTAGAATTGAATCACACATTCAGAAACTCTGTACTGGAACATTTGATGACTCTCACATTGAGTTCTTAGAAAATTGGCTTGACACAACAGTGATGTCTTGGTTGACTAGAATATACTGTGGGGGTTCTTCAAAACCACCATCAGATGATAAAAATATTCAAAATGCTATATCCAAGTTTAAGCAAAAGCTTAGTTATTATCTCTACCATACTTATACCAAATTACGAATTGATCAACTTTTTAATATTATTATTGAATATCCAGACTCCCAGCCTGCAGTGGATGATATCAAAATATGTTTAGACAAAACTGATTTGAGGCCTACTTTGTGCAAAAGCCTACAGGCTGCATTAGAGACCAGATTACTTCACCCAGGAGTAAACACACCAGATATCTTAACTGCTTATATTTCTACTATCAGAGCTTTAAGACACCTTGATCCATCTGGAGTTATATTAGAAACTGTCACTAGACCAGTAAGAAATTACCTGAGAAACAGAGAAGACACTGTCCGAAGTGTTGTTAGTAGCTTGACAGAAGAAGGCTCCGGCAGTGAGCTGGCCGAGGAGCTGGCTAGGTTCTCTACAGATGCTGATGATGATAGTGAAAAAGAAGATGACTGGGAAGAATGGAACCCTGACCCAGTAGATGCTGACCCTAAAGCTAATGCTAGCGATAGAAAAGCAAGTGATATCATATCCATGCTTGTAAATGTTTACGGCAGTAAAGAACTTTTCGTCAATGAATATAGAACATTATTAGCTGATAGACTGCTAGCTTTAAATGTTATCAACACTGAAAAAGAAAACCGTTACCTAGAACTACTCAAACTTAGGTTTGGTGAATCTCAGCTACACTTCTGTGAAGTAATGCTCAAGGATATTTCAGATTCTAAAAGAATTAATTCCCTCATACATCAAGACATGAACTTTGATGCTATGAATCAAAAGTTCACTTCCAACGCTATGATACTCTCAGCACAGTTCTGGCCTCCTTTCAAAGATGAAAGTCTTGAATTACCTGATGACATAAAACAGCATTTAGAAGCTTACACAAAATGTTATGAAAATCTCAAAGGCAATAGAACATTGAGCTGGAAACCACACCTTGGTAATGTCAATATTGAAATAGAGGTCGGCGACAAGAAGTATGACTTAATGGTGTCTCCATTTAATGCAACTCTCATTTTACATTTTCAAAATAAGCCAGAATGGTCCCTTGATGAGTTGCATCAAGTTATGAAGGTTCCTGTTACTGTGTTGCGAAGGAAGATAGTTTACTGGCAGTCCATGGGTCTGGTGACTGAAAAGTCTCAAGATGTCTTTGTCTTGGTGGATGGTTCCGATGCTAACAAAGGTAATGTTTCTTCTAACCAAGTCCAAGAGATGATTTGTGAAGATGACGAGACAGAGAGTGCTATGGCTTCAGCACATGACCAAAGAGAGGGGGAACTACAGGTGTTTTGGTCTTACATTGTTGGTATGTTGACTAATTTAGATTCCTTACCTCTGGACCGGATTCATCAGATGCTGAAGATGTTTGCATCTCAGGCCCCAGGCTCTGAATGCAGTCTTCAAGAGTTGAGACAGTTTTTAGATACTAAAGTACGCACACATCAGCTAGTCCTGCAAGGTGGAATGTATAAACTGCCCAAAGCATAAGCTTTGTAATGTAAGCAACTGTAAATAAACTATATAGTATAAGCAATGTTTCGTTTTTTTATATACCCAATGTTTAAATAGTTACATATAACATAACATAACTGTACCTTTTAACGCGAGACCATTTACGACACTATCGCAATTTACTCTACTCGTAATAAGTAAATCGACTCGTGATTTTGCGGCTGCGGTTTATCTATTTATACTTATAATAAATCTGAAGAGAGGTCAATTCTGTACATGAAATAAATTTCCAAAATAACTATCAGGGGGTGATTAGGGATCGATACTGGTGCCAAAAATGCAATCAGTAAAGTTTTTGTCTGTCTGTATAACCGTTATAGAAACAAAAACAACACGACGGATTTTAACGAAACTTGATACAATTATTTTTCATACTCCTGAGCTGGTTATAGTACTTATACTATTCAACACCCTACAATCAATAGGAGCAGAGCAGTGAAGGGAAATGTTGGGAAAACGAGAGAAGATATTTTTTTTTATAGGCTTCCGTCGCGTGTGTAACCTAAATGGTTAAAGCTACACAGAAATCATGTATGACGGAAATGTTCTCCTTAAAATAACATAAAAAATATCTTACGACAGCATATGTCTATCTATCTTTTATAGTTGACTCACAATAACACGTATCGTATAACTCCCAATAGCTTAGAAGTTCGAAGCAAACGGTCACCTAATTCTGTAACTCAAATTGTCACACCGCCGCCTATGGGCCTCCGCAATGGTATTGCGGGCGCGTTTTTAAGGTGGGGTACGCTCTTTTTTGAAGCACCTCGGTTCTTTGTGAGTAAATAGTTCCGTCATGGTAAACATAATATCGCCGTTGCAAATTAAAAACCTCCTATGTGTCATTTTTGTGGAAGTTGAGTTTTTCAGATATTAAAGTAGCAGATTATTGCTATGTAAACAATTTTTTTAATAAAACTCTTATGTAAATAGTTTTATAATTCACATAGGAGATTTTAAATTGGCAACGACGATACATACAATTTATGAATGAAATAAAAAATGATAGAAGTAAGTTTAATAAAACTTTATTTTAAGTAATTGCTTCAATATAAAAATTTGGTTACATAAGATTATGTATGGTACCACCAGATTATTATGACGAATTTAGAAGCTATTCATTTAGTTATCTGCCGCATAAAATAATACCAATTAATCTGTTAACAACATTTTTTAAATTAAAACAAATCTAATTACTAACATAGAGTTATAATTTAATACATTATAATTGCGTCAGTCTTACAAATACTGTTTAAAATTAAAAGGATAAGCAAAATTACAGATGGTAGTGGAATGTTAGAATTTACAAATACAATAAAAAATAATAAATGCTAATAGAATATTCGTGCATCTAAGATTATCAAGCTTCAATATATTATAATATTTTCCAATTATTAGCCTTCATTTAAAGGATGCTGTTTTCATGGAATGATATTCTCGCTTAAAAAGCACCATTTGATCAAATACAATAATACTATAAGTTTTAATAGCAATACATAAACTTACATTACAAAGAAAATGTTTACTTTATACTTGAGAGAAAATACTTATCAATCATATGAAATTAATAAAATTGGCTAATATTCTTCATATTAATAGCCCATATTATGAGAGTTCTAATGTCGTTGTTGTAAAATACTGTAGGTACTCATTTAATACTGTTATAATTATTATAACATGGATTTTATACATACTTCTGTGTATAACTCGTACCCAACAAAGAAATAATACTATTTATATGCTTCAACATAAAGTATGTAAATGACGCGTGATTCGACAAGCTAATAAGATAGATACAATAAGAAAAATAAATACTTAAGTTATAAATAATTAATTACTAAGACATTTAAAGCTTTTATTTAGTTTACATATTTACATAATAGTTTTGCAGAAGTTCATGACATTGAAATTATTCTATCATTAGTATGTTACACTTTTCATGTTTTATTTAATTAGAAATTAATCTCAAAAAGAAGATACATGTATAAATACTCAACAAATAAAAAGTATTTATAGTTAAATCTTATTTTTCATTAAATAAATTAAGTACACGACGTCTGTAAAGACAATCTCCGGATGGACGTTCAAGTTTCAATGACTATGAGTAAAGCCGAAGTGAACTAATTTAAACTTTAACCAAATAACATAAAGTCTACATTGTTACAACAAGATGTCAAACAAAAATACTTAATCATTATGCAATCAATCTTGCAAACGCATAAGCCTGCAGGTTCTAATTAAATGCTTTAATTCTAATAAATAAAAAATTAAAAAAATATATTTCCGTTGCAAATCTTCAACTCTTGTGATGTCGCCATAGCTCAATCGCAATGCTGTGACAATTTCTTTTAACATAAAATATTCGCGTAACAAAATTAAAAAACAGCAAAACGATTGGCCTACAGCGTTTAGTTAATATTATTAAAACAATTGCGTGTTACAACTAACCTAAGTGCACTTATTATTAAAATATTGGGAAATCTGCGTTTAATACATTTTCGTTTGCGTCTCACGCTATCTTATATTTTTAGAACATTTCGTGTTACATTGTATATGTAATGTGTGTTGCGTTTGTCATTTATTTTTATTCGAGACATTTATAATGCTAAGCTTGTATAAACAAGGACGTGTATTTAGTGTTTCATTGTTATTAAAGTTGGTCTGTGTGTATGTTTACCGATGTTTTCTTGGTGCGGGCGCGGGGGCGGCGGGCGTGGGGCGTTTGAAAGGTCCCAGTCGCTTGCCGGGGCGCGGGGACACGGTGCTAGCTTCCGCCCCCGCCCCCGACGATCCCGCCCCCGCCCCCGGCCACGAGGGGGCGCCGTGGTCGATCAGAGCGGCTGCCAACCGACCTGATGATTGTTCACTACCTGCTAGATATAAATAAAAAAAGATTTTAATACAGTTGCTCAAAAAGTGGCGTATTGCAGGGACGTATAGCGTTCGGGATGTGGGCTATTACACACTCGTGCTTTTTTTTACCTTTCCCGCACTCGTGCGTTCTCTTTCCCAACTGTCAAAATAATGTCTATTAAAAAGAAAAAATAACCAACCATGAAGATTTTACTAAAAAAAAAACTGTATTAAAAATAGTCGTTCAGTACACGTGCGGAACCGTCATTGTAACTCGACCCGCCAGTCAACCCTTTTTTTTTTTTTTTGTTTTTTCGGTGAAATGCATTTACGCACCGTACCCCCCACCGGGGTGGCGGGGGGCGTGTGTGGGACTCCCACCTGGGTAACTGACACGTCGCCCAGGGGACTACCCTCTATGACTGGACCGACGGCGTCCAGGGTCCACCGCCCGTCGTCCGCGTTGGCCATCTCCGCCGTCCACCGGCGGAGCATGACCTCGCGGGCCCTTCGCCAGACGGCGACCCTCTCCTCCGGTGCTACGGGCTCCCCCTGAGCCCGCTTGTCCGCCGTCCAGTGATAGACGGCGGCCAGCACCTCGGCCTCAAAGTACCATGGCGGAGTGCCCGCCATGGCACATGCCGCCCCGTGACCAACCGTGCCGTAAGCCCGCGCCATTCGCTGTGCGATGGCGCGCTGGGGCTTACGGAGCAGGGCACGGTTGGTTTCCGGCAAATCGTGCGCCCACACGGGCGCACCGTACAGCGCCATGCTGCGTAGCACGCCGGCATAAAGGCGCCGGCATGCCGCAGCAGGCCCCCCGATTTTCGGGAGGAGCCAACTAAGGCTCCTCGCCTGCTTGAGGAGGCGTTGGCGGAGCAGGCGGAAGTGCTCTGCGAACTTCCATCGCCATGATATGGTGAGGCCCAGATAATTTATCTGGGCCTGCACCACCACCCTCCTCCCGGCCACCACGACGTGGGCGTCCTGCGGCGGCTCCCCTCGAGGCCCATGGAAGTATATGGCCTCGGTTTTGGGGAGCGCCACTTCCAGCCCCAGCCGCCCGATACGACGGGCGACCAGGGTTCCCCCCACCGACGCCCGGTCGGCCGCCTCCCCGAAGTTGCGCCCCCGCGCCGTGACGAGGGTGTCGTCCGCATAGCAGACGACACCAACGCCATCAGGGAGGGCGCCCCGGAGGAGCCAGTCGTAGCCTATGTTCCACAGGAGTGGTCCTAGGACCGACCCCTGCGGAACGCCCGACTCCACTGGCCGCCGCCTCATGCGGCCGTCCCTGCCAACGAACAGTACCTCCCGGCCTTGGAGGTAGTCCGTCAGCAGCGCCCTCAGGTATAGAGGCACTCCGTGATACCGGAGCGCCTCCAATATTGTGGCGTGGGGGATGGAGTTGAAGGCGTTCTTTATGTCGAATGACACCGCCATCACCCCTCCCCCCGCCCTCGCCCCCTCCTGGGTGATGCGCTTCACCTCCAGAAGCGCATCCACCGTGGACCGGCCCGTCCGAAACCCGTACTGGGCCTCGGACAAGTCGGGGCCGGTCCCCCCCCAGGTGCTCCTTGAGGCGTGCCGCGATCACGCTCTCAAGGAGCTTGCCGCCTGTCAACCCTCGCCTTCGGCTGTGCCTCGGCTCGGGTAGACATTTGTCGGAACTCGATGTACTGACAGCCTTTCCACACTTGTATTGAAATATACTATTTTAATACAGTTGCTCAAAAAGTGGCATATTGCAGGGACGTATAGCGTTCGGGATGTGGGCTATTACACACGCGTGCTTTTTTTTTACCTTTCCCGCACTCGTGCGTTCTCTTTCCCAACTGTCAAAATAATGTCTATAAAAAAGAAAAATTTACCAACCATGAAGTTTTTACAAAAAAAAAACAAAGAAGTTTTTATGATTCATGTTAATACTTACGTACCGTAGGTATATTTCTAAAATAAAACTATTAGTTTGTTTCGATATCAGATTTAATGTTTTGATTGAATTATTTTGGTTGCTTTCATTTCATTTTATCTCATTAAATTTCATTTTCATGTCATATCAATAAAAAAAATCTACTGAAGGCTTGGCTGTATGGGCATAGTAACCTTTGCCTACCAAATGGGTGAAGAAAAAATGGCGCCATTTTCAAAATGAGTTATTTCTACATTAACGATCCTAATTTTATATTTTATTAAATTGCTTTATTTTTTCGCAACTGTATTAAAAATAGTCGTTCAGTACACGTGCGGAACCGTCATTGCAACTCGTCCCGCCTGTCAACCCTCGCCTTCGGCTGTGCCTCGGCTCGGGTAGACATTTGTCGGAACTCGTTGTAATGACAGCCTTTCCCCACTTGTATTGAAATATACTATAAATTTATTTATATTGAGCATATATTTAGAATAGGTCTTTACACGCTCTAACTAGATGGAGCCTACTTGAAAATTTTGGCCCGCCATTTTACAATTCATTAGTTAATTACTATGTCACATAAAAAAAAATTGGTAGTTCTTAAAATTAAATAAATAAAGCAAAATGAATCAGTCAATCTTTACCGAGTTAACAATTAATAATAATGTCAATTACTTATAGGTATCAATGCTATGTCAAGATGTATACTCATTGTAGGCGTTTGCTACATTTAAAATAAATGATTCGATTTTTAATTTTAATGTACTTGTACATTAACTAAGATGAAAATTAGGAATGGTACGCATCCCGCTGACATTGAAAGAAGGAGAAAGAATGAATGAAAGAACATGAGTATGATGTACAATGAATGAATTTAGAATTGAATGACAGGTGACGGACGACAGGTGACATTGACATGACATTTCCACCTGCGTTCAGCGCATTCACGATGTGGCGCGAACACTCATCATCTTTTCAGACCGCGAGAACCCGTTAACTCGAGTCTTCCTTACCTTGGTCAGTCCTTGGGCCGGCCGGCTCCCTCAGCCGCTGCACGTAGTCCTCGAACGTGTTCCGCATGGTGTGCGCGGCGGCCAGCGCGTCCACGGCGCGCGCGCGCTCGGCGTGCGCGTGCTGGTACAGCGGCAGCGCGGCGCGCACGGCCCGCGAGCCGGAGAACGCCGCCGCGCGCACCAGGCTGGCGGCGGCGGCCGTGTGGAGGACCGACTCCGACCAGAGGGGGCCGAACGCGCCCACCTGGGGTACAATAGTTCAGTGAGGAAGGGAAACATAACGTGTGTTTGAAGGTGAACGTAATAACGGGCCGAACGCGCCCACCTGGGGAGGTTGAAGTTGAGAAGGGAAACAAAACTCGTGTTGGAAGGTGAACGTAATAACGGGCCGAACGCGCCCACTTGGGAGGGTATGATTTGAGAAGTGGTTTTTGTGTTTAACAGTCTATTTATCGAGGAAGAAGTAGGAAGGAGTAGGTAGCAACAACTAATATGAATGAAATAGCATGGTTGATTGATAAGAATCTAGTTACACAAATACACACACGTCTATTCAGAAACGACATTAATCTATTTTCACCTTTTATTTTTTGTTTGCGCGGGGAAATGCATTTACGCACCGTACCCCCCGGTGGAGTGGCGGGGAGTGTGTGTAGGACTCATACCTGAGAATTGACACGTCGTTCAGGCGACTACCTACTAAAACCCCGCGGCGCTCCGTCTTCGCCTTTGTGGTGGAGTCGTAGGACCGGCCATTGGTCCTTACGCTACAACTCCACGGTCGTTCCCACCCGTCGACGGTGGTGGTCCGTGCAATGCGGGCAGGTGTGTCCCCACATCACCCGCCCACTGGCCACCACCAGGCTAGACAGCATCAATGACAGTGTCCCGCTTGTAGCGCCGCCAGTGCTGGCTGCACTCCACGCAACTATCAATGAAGCATCCATCAACCACTGCACACTCACGTCCGGCTTGCTGCACACGGTGCACCGCAGCAGCGAGCTCCCGAGCGGGTACAGCACGATCAGCACGTCGCAGAACTGCGTGGGCAGCGTGTCCCGCTTGTAGCGCCGCCAGTGCTCGCTCCACACCACGTGGACCTCGTCGTTGCCGAGGTGGCGCGTCTGTGGGAATAGTATATTTCAATACAAGTGTGGAAAGGCTGTCATTACAACGAGTTCCGACAAATGTCTACCCGAGTCGAGGAACAGCCGAAGGCGAGGGTTGACAGGCGAGACGAGTTGCAATGACGGTTCCGCACGTGTACTGAACGATTGTTTTTAATACAGTTGCGAAAAAAAGCAATTACATCCCTACTAATATTATAAATGCGAAAGTAACTCTGTCTGTCTGTCGGTCTGTCTGTCTGCCTGTTACGCTTTCACGCCTAAACCACTGAACCAATTTTGATGAAATTTGATATGAAGAAAGAACTGAACTTGGGAAAGGAAATAGGGTACTTTTTACCCTGGGAAAACTTCTCATTCCCACGGGAAACCGACTTCCACGCGAACGGAGTCGCGGGCGGCCACTAGTAAAATATAAAATTAGGATCGTAAATGTCGAAATATACTATATTTCAATACAAGTGTGGAAAGGCTGTCATTACAACGATTTCTGACAAATGTCTACCCGAGCCGAGGTACAGCCGAAGACGAGGGTGGACAGGCGGGACGATTTGCAATGACGGTTCCGCACGTGTACTGAACGAGTATTTTTAATACAGTTGCGTAAAAAAAGCAATTTAATAAAATATAAAATAGGATCGTAAATGTCGAAATAACTTATTTTGTGCAACAAAATGAAATGAAACCAACCACACTTATTCAATCAAAACATTAAATCTGATATCGTAACAAACTAGTAGCTTTTTTTTAGAAATATACCTACGCTACGCAAGTATTAACATGAATCATAAAAAATTCTTTGTTTTTTTTTTAGTAAAAACTTCATGGTTGGTTAATTTTTCTTTTTAATAGACAATATTTTGACAGTTGGGAAAGAGAACGCACGAGTGTAATAGCCCACATTCTGAACGCTATACGTCCCTGCAATACGCCACTTTTTGAGCAAGTGGATTAAAATATATAGTTACTAGCTTTCCGCCCTGCGGTTTCACCCGCAACTTAATGGCTTTTCCCGTGGGAATGAGGCTTTTTCCCGCAGTAAAATTATCGTATTTTCTTCATCCCTGGGTGTCGAACTATCTCTATTCCAAAATCAAGACAATCGGTTCAGCCGTTTTTATGTGAAGCGAACATACAGACAGACGGACAGACAGACATACACATTTTCCCATTTATATTATAGTAAGGATAGACCTACCAAAAAAGCCCTTCGCAGTACCTATATATATCTTAAGTGAAAGCCATGTTAGCCTATACTGCAGTAGCTACTAATATGCCTGTGATAAGGGCGCTGCAGTGCTTTACAATATTATTACATTGTTATTAAGGGTTTCCACGCGAACGAAGTCGCGGACGGCCTCTAGTTTCACCATAACTTCAAAACTAAACCTCCAATTTAAATCATTCAAAGACCAAATATTATCTACATAAACTGTACTTAGAGACGAAATAATTTATTTTGATTAATGGATTAATAGCATGAGTAAAATGAACGCGTTTAAATGTAGTCAAAAATAATTCAAGATTTTTAATAAAAAAATGGTTGTTGTGCCTCACTCGACAAAGATAAGTATAGTGTGTCGCGGACTTTTTTGTAGATATTTATAAGATGTACAATTAATTAGAACATTTTATGGTTATATCTTTTATAGTTTAGGCAGCGTACGTAAAATAAGTAACTTTTCTGGTTGATTTTTACACCTTGTGTCCGAAAAACCCAAATATCTTACGGAACCTTATTTTTTCCAAAATAAAATATAACCTATGTTACTGGTGAATAATGTAGCTTTCGAGTAGTGAAAGAATTTTTAAAATCCTTCCAGTAGTTTTTGAGCCTATTCGACACAAACAAACAAAGTTTTCCTCTTTATAATATTAGTATAGATTAAAAACTGGCAAAGTGCGACTCAAAGGGTTCCGTGCCATTATCAATTAAAAAACTGCAAAAAGTCACGTACGTTATATGAGAAAAGTTCCTTAAATATTTATTAATTTTTATTTTTAGTATTTGTTGTTATAACGGCAAGACAGACAGAAGGACAGGCAGTGACAGACTTGAATAAAGTCCTTTTGTCCACCGGCAGATTTTGCACTTTGAACGGAGCTCACGGCGACTACCATAACGTCAGCGGGGGGGATGATATCGTCGCGGTAGGGAGTGTTGCGGCTTGGTTAGTACCCATGAGGTAGTGGACAGCGGCAGCTTTTGCGGTTGAGGCGTATTGTGCGAATAATAATTCGATAAATGTGATTGGCGCCGGTTTAGTTCTCACTTCGATATCCAACGAGTAAAGGATGATCCGTCAAATCAGTTGATATGGACGTGAATACAGAAAGTTAGAGAAACTTGGCCTGGAACTGTAACGTCTCTTACTACTCCTGAAAACGCAGAACTTGTGAAAAAGGAATTTAAATTGAAGTTCCATCCATATTATCTCCAAATCATCCAAAAATTGAAAGAAGATGACTTCAAAAAGGTAGGATTATGCTTGAGTCGCGTTGGAACGATTTTCTACGGCTACGCGGTTATGTAACATATTTTTCAGTTACGAGGCGCATTTTCATATCAGAGTGTACGTTAATAAAATAATTCCATGAAAAGCCTGTTCACAGCCCGAAGACCACAGTATGGTGCGCCATTTCTGGAAATATCATATTTTTTTACGACAGAAGCGAAACCGTTAACTCACAACGATACTGTGCGATGCTGCCGGTCAAGTCAAGTGGCATTCGCTAATTGTCGATTCGTATTCTATTCATATTGACGAAAGAGCGCTTCCGATTTACGCCTAAACAAGTTGTCATACAAATGTTCCTTAGAATAGAAAAGATCGGATATAGATAGCTATGACTTTTTGCCTTTTCCATGAACTTTTGCCTTTTGGGTGGCAATTTTGACAAGCGTTTCGTCTTGTTAGAATAGAAATGAAGCGTACGTCAAAACCTTGTAGATAACGCTACAAAATGGCGGCTTCTTCGATCAGCTGATTGCGGTTTTAGTTGTTTTGGTGAAAATTTTGACAAGCGTTTCGTATTGTTAAAATAGAAAATGAAGCGTAGGTACATCAAAACCTTGTAGATAACTCCGGCGGCAAAATGGCGGTTCTGCGATCAGCTGATTGCGGTTTTACTTGTTTTGGTGAAAATTTATTTTAAATGGTTTCAGTTAATGTATGTATGAATGTAAAAAAAATATTTATTTAAAAGGTAAACCGTAACAAAAATATGGTTTTATTTTAATTTCATAATTTATAGTTGTAAAACAATTGATTTGATAACTTTGTATGCATAGATTTAAATCGTTAGATAGGCTCCGACACCCAAAACTGTGGCATTGTTTTTTGCAATCTACAGGGTGTCCCAAAACTCGACGTCAACCCGAAACCGGGTGACAAGGCAAGTCATGCTGGTTATCAGAAAAATGTTAAAAAAATCTAAGTCACGTGTTCTCAAAATTATTGGCATTTTAAAAAAACACGCAAAATTTCACACCCTGTGACAGTGTTTTTGCTGCTGTTGCCACAAATGTTCACTTTTGGAAACTTTTTTTTTTGATATGTAACCCTGAATAATGCTTCTCTAAACTGTTATCAACATTTCAAATCTAGCTCCTCGAGATTGCATAAAAATAGGACTTATTTCCAAGAAAAAAATTAAAAATTAAAAATGGCCTAGTTTTAACTGTCTGCATTGAAAAAAAATTGTATTACGCGAGTTTGGCAAGTTGTGTCAAAAGTTGGCGCATTTAGTAAGGATCCCAAAATGGTATGACACGTGGTAAATTGTAGTTGCTATCATGAACAAAAAAAAAAATTCGTAAAAATCCAGTGTTCAACAATTTTTTCTTACCTGGTTAAAAAATATTCTAATGGGCCCAAGGTTTTCCAAAGAGTCGTAAATTGTAAGTAGTGACAAAGGAGTCTTTCTAGGAAGTGTAAGCGAGATAGTATTTGTGCTAAAGTGATTGAGTGAGACGGAGAGAGTCACCTTCTCAAGTGCGAGCGAGACAGGTATGGACGCTAAAGTGAGATGGAGAGAGTCATTTTACCAAGTGCGAGAGAGACAGAGAGTGACGCCAGGTATTCGCTATTGTAGATACACATTACAAACCAGTCAGTACATTACGTTCCTTCGTTTACTGCGCTTGTTTTCGTATTCGTTTGTGTTGATTTCGTACTGTTTACTTTTGGCTATGTTTATGGACTTGTGATTGCTTGCGATTTAGATTCGGACTGTTTGTTTTCTCTTAACGACGACCTTTGCTTTCCTCTGGACTATTGTGTGAGTGTGTGACATAGATTTATTATCTTCGCTCTCGCTCTACTAGATGGAGCACTGCCTGTAAACAATAGCTTTGATCTTGCGGCAGTTTTTTGATTTTCGTGCCAACTCGTGTGTCAAATAATACATAACTGTTCGAAAAGCTTCCGACCAAACCATGACATGTTTTCTGACTTAGTACTAGGAACAAACCAAGATGTCGCTTAAGTCCAAACCTTTTATTTACTCATCATCCTCGCTGAGCAACAAAATAATACGTAAAAAAATTCAAGCTTGACAAAACGGAAACTACACATCTGTCTTTGTGTCGTTTTTCAATCATTTTGGCAATAAAAAATAAATGTTTCAAAAGTTTTGAAACGCCATCTATATATGACCACTGACATTCCTTGCAATCTGTTATATTTTAGTAACTACTCTTAAAATTGACTATTTTTTAACCATCAACCACCTACCTACGGTCTCAGAGACCGTAATGTTTTATAAAATTCAAATATAATTTTAATAAAAAAATTGATGGTTATTTTTTACTACTTTTTATGTTAAAAACTTACAAAAATACGAAACAATTGCTATATATTTTTTTTCAGTTCCTAAAGACATTTATAATTTAATAGCAAATATTTGGTGCTAAAACGAAGCATTGGCGTATAAAGTTTCATGTATTGTTACGGAACTTTAATTTGTTAATTGAAATCCTAAAATCAACGCAATTATCTATTAGCGGTCTTTGCGACCGCACGGTGGTGGTAACAGGACAAAAATAGGTGCTAGGTGGTTAAGGGTTAATGTCAAATATTATGTCATATAAAAACAGGGGCGTAGGAGTAACAATATTTTTAAGGGCCCTATAAAAAAATATTTAAACATAAAGAATATTTTTCTTTTTGCTTATTCATTTATGGGTTTTACTATACACGTTTCTAAGGGTTTTGTTATAATAAATAGTGACTTTTAGAACCAGTTTTCGTTTATTAAAGTAGCTTATTACTAGTTTCATCAAAATATACTTATTTATATACGAGTATATCCTCTTTCAGACTATCCTCTTTGATCTTACTATGCATTTCCAAACGAGAAATCTATACTAATATAATAAAGCTGAAGAGTTTGTTTGTTTGTTTGTTTGAACGCTCTAATCTCAGGAACTACTGGTTCGAATTTAAAAATTATTTTTGTGTTGAATAACCCATTTATCGAGGCAGGCTTTAGGCTATATAACATCACGCTGCAACTATTAGGAGCGAAGAAATAATGGAAAATGTGAAAAAAACGGGGAAAATTATTCATCCTTGAGGGCTTCCTTGCGTGCGCTGCGAAATCGGTTCTAGATACCAAAAATATATGTATACTAATATAATAAAGCTGAAGAGTTTGTTTGTTTGTTTGTTTGAACGCTCTAATCTCAGGAACTACTGGTTCGAATTTAAAAATTATTTTTGTGTTGAATAACCCATTTATCGAGGCAGGCTTTAGGCTATATAACATCACGCTGCAACTATTAGGAGCGAAGAAATAATGGAAAATGTGAAAAAAACGGGGAAAATTATTCATCCTTGAGGGCTTCCTTGCGTGCGCTGCGAAATCGGTTCTAGATACCAAAAATATATGTATACGAGAATTAAGGGAACTTTTTGACCGCGGGAAAACTTCGCATTCCCACGGGAAACCGACTTCTACGCGAACGGAGTCGCGAGCAGCCACTAGTCCTATATCTAGACCATATCTTGTAAAAAATATTATACTTTTTTAACACCGTCAAAAAAAAGAATAAAGTAAGCTATATTCAATGTGTAGGTTTAAAAAAATACATTCTTTTTAAGTTTTCACTATTTTATGGCCCCTGTAGCTCGGGGGCCCCAAAAAATTGATACGGCGGCTACGCCCCTGCATAAAAGTTGACACAAGCTCGGGTAGGTTCGAGTATGCTGAATTCAGCACACTTATGTTTTGCCGTATTTTACGAGTACCAGTGCTCCATCTAGAAAGAGCGAGAGCGAAGATAATAAATCTATGGTGTGTGACAAGTGCCGAGATGTCTTCGTATACCACTCGCGAATACGCTAATATGCACCTTATTTATGGTGAGTGCAGGTGTAATGCCAGTGCTGCTGCCAGACTTTACCGCGAAAGGTACCCAAACGCTGCTCGTTACCCCGATTATCGGGTGTTTACGAATGTGCATCGGTTGCTCTTCTCAGAAGGCCGCCTCCCAAATCAAACGCATGGTGGAGGCAGACCCACCAACCCTATGGAAGAAGAAGTTCTACAGGCTGTCGAAGAAGACCCAAGTACTTCAGTAAGAGCTATTGAAACGAACACCGGAGTGCCCAAAAGTTCAGCCCACCGTATTTTAAAAAGAAATGACCTACACCCATACCACGTACAGCGAGTACAGACATTATTACCCGGTGACTACCAAAATAGGGTGAATTTTTGCCGGACGATATTGGAGAGGTACAGAGATGACCCACTTTTTCTAACAAAAATTTTATGGTCGGACGAATCAACTTTTAAAAATGACGGCTACGTGAACATGCACAACCTGCATGAATGGCGTGTTGAAAACCCTCATTTAACGAGACAGGATCGGTCCCAGTACCGATTCAAAGTTAACATGTGGACCGGAATTTTGAATGGCAAAATAATTGGTCCTTTTGAGTTGCCTGATGCATTAACTGGCGAGGTTTACTAAGACTTTCTTCAAAACCATCTTCCAAATTTATTAGAAGACGTGCCGCTAAGCATTTACAGAGAAATGTGGTTCCAACAAGATGGGTGCCCAGCGCACTTTGCTCGCCCCGTAAGAGAGTACCTCGATGAAGAGCTTCCTGGGAGATTGATCGGGCGGGCTGGACCAATCTCGTGGCCGGCCCGTTCACCGGACTTGAATCCTTTAGACTTTTTTTACTGGGGAGCTGTTAAAGAAAAAGTTTACGAGAAGCCCATTGGGAGTGAACATGAATTACGGCAGAGAATAGCTGAAGCAGCTCAATTTGTAAATAATGGACGATACGCTAGAAAGATAGCTCGATCTTTTTTAAAAAGATGTCGCGCTTGTATTGCCGCCGAAGGAAGGCATTTCGAACACTTATTATAACATTTTAAGAATTATTGTAAATTTTATTAATAAACATTGGTATTAAAATTTTGTTTTATTTAAAATTGAAACCTTTAACAATAAATGCTTATTCCAATGCACACACTAAAAAAAATAAATTAAAAGTGAACAATCTGTTCATTCAATAAAGATAGACGAGTACATCAGTACAATGTACAATTCAGTTAAATTTAATCAGTGTGTAAATTGGAAGCGGCTCCAATGTAACCAACGATAAGCTTTGCAATTTTAACCAAGTAAGAAAAAAAGTTAAAAATGGGTTTTCATGGAAATATTTTTTTTTGTTCATGATAGCAGCTACAATTTGCCAAGTGTCATACCATTTTGGAATCCTTACTAAATGCGCCAACTTTTGTCACAACTTGCCAAACTCGCGTAGTACAATTTTTTTTCAATGCAGACAGTTAAAACTAGGCCATTTTTAATTTTTTTTCTTGGAAATAAGTCCTATTTTTATGCAATCTCGAGGAGCTAGATTTGAAATGTTGATAACAGTTTAGAGAAGCATTATCCAGGGTTACATATCAAAAAAAAAGTTTCCAAAAGTGAACATTTGTGGCAACAGCAGCAAAAACACTGTCACAGGGTGTGAAATTTTGCGTGTTTTTTTAAAATGCCAATAATTTTGAGAACACGTGACTTAGATTTTTTTAAACATTTTTCTGATAACCAGCATGACTTGCCTTGTCACCCGGTTTCGGGTTGACGTCGAGTTTTGGGACACCCTGTATATACAACAAGTGTACTGAGAAAATAGTGTCATCTCTTTTTCACCTACATTAGTTGCAAACACTACTTTCTCTTTCGTGCACTCCCAGGTTAGTGAGCTCACTCACTTCGACTGTGGAACAACACGGCGCGGTGTCACTGCGGTAAGGGCCTATCTAACGATTTAAATCTATGCATTTTTTATTCTGTTCACTCGCTATCGCAATTTTCTACTGCCACTTGACTTGGGGGGCTGGACAACTTTTTATACCGGTGCTGCACCGTCATGCTAGCCACAATAACAGAACCAACTTTCAGCAGGATGGGGCTACGGCAGACACCTTCAAAAACTCAATGGCTAAACTCAGACCACATTTTCCTAAAAAAAACCGGCAAAGTGCGAGTCGGACTCGCGCACGAAGGGTTCCATACTATCATTTTCTACCTGTTTGTTAAGATCGAGTAAAAATTGCTTAAAAATTACGTTTGTTGTATGGGAGCCCCCTTCAATATTTACTTTATTGTTATTTAATTATTTATTTTGAAAGGTAATATACAAGTAAATATTCTGTGAAAATTTGAAGCGTCTACCTGTTACCGTTTTTAATATTGTGCAAAAAAAACACGTTTATTGTATGGGAACCCACCTTAAAATATTTTTTTTTATTTTTTTTAGTATTTGTTGTTAAAGCGGCAACGGCATTACATCATTTGTGAAAATTTCAGCTTGCTAGCTATCACGGTTTATGAGATACAGCCTGGAGACAGACAGACAGCGGAGGCTTATTAATAGTAATAAGGTCCCGGTTTACCCTTTGGGTACGGAACCCTATAAATTAAGTCGCTTTGGTGACATAGCCTGGCCCCCCTAGATCCCCTGACCCAACACCCTGTGACTTTTACTTGTGGGGATACCTAAAATCTCGAGTATACAGTAATTCGCCATCAACAATTAAGGCCCTGCAAGAAAATATCCAACGCAAGATTGTGGCTATCAGTCCAGAACTTTGCAAGAGTTTTCGCCAACTTGAAAGAAATATTGGAAGAATGCTTGCGTCTAGAAGGAAGCCATTTGAGTGGAGTGATTTTTAAAACCTTAAATTCGCGTTATTACTTTGTAAGATAGTAAATAAATAACTTTGATTTCTTTAAATTTTTGCTTTATTTTGAGTGTCTTATGTCTGCCGGCGGACGCCCTGTAAATTATGGTGTCGATTAGCTTAACTGACATTCCTGGAGGGTTAAGTCTTGGAAGGATGAATGAATGGAATGGCGAATGAATGGAAGGATGAATGAATGGAAGGATAAATGAATGAATGGAAGGATGAATGAATGAATGAATGGAAGGATGCATGAATGAATGGAAAGATGCATGAATAGAAGGATGAATGAATGAAAGGGTGAATGAATGGAAAGATAAATGAATGGAAGAATGAAAGAATTGAAGAATGAATGAATGGAAGGGCGAATGAATATAAGGATGAATGAATGAAAAGGTGAATGAATGGAAAGATGAATGAATGTAAGGATGAATAAATGGAAGGATGAATGAATGGAAGGCGGTATGTATGTATGTATGTAGTGTACCTTGGTGAGCGTGTGGTCGGTGGTGGTGGCGCGCATGCGGGTGGCCACGTGGAACAGCGCCTCCAGCGTGAGCGTGGCCAGGTAGGGCGCGCTGGCGCCGTCCGAGCCGCCGCGCAGCCCGCCCAGGAACCCCACGTGGCTCTCCAGCTCCACCTGCAAGCACATGTTACACTACTGTGATCCGCAGACAAACAATAGACGGCGCACTAGACACGCATGAGTGGATAATCGGGGCTCTCCATCTCCACCTACAAACACACACATTATACACTACTATAGTTCATAGATAAACAAAAGACGGTGCACTAGACATACATAAGGGGAGAACCGTGGCTCTCCAGCTCCTGACATAATACAACATAATACACTGCCAGACATAATACACTACCTAACATATTATAAAATACCTTTACATCTAGACACGCGGCACCCAATTACAAGCTGACAGCGCGCACCGTGTGTTATATTACCCGAACCATTTGAAGCCACTTTTGTCCCTCTCATAATACACTACCCCTTACAGTTGACATAAACATAAGAGGACGCACTCTACACACATGAGTTGAGAATTATAATTGACTTAAAACTTGAACAACCGCGCTATCGAAGTTACAATTTACAAGCATGCTGACATGTCCACTAGCCGCTAAATAAAACATCTGCCGCGTGACAAAAATCGTGATGTGGCAATTGGATTACGTCAACGGGCCGTAAGAACAAAAAACCTACTAGAAAATTGACAAAATTTTATACAATATTCCTTTAAAAAATGCTCAAAAACATAGTTTTTTACACCTTAATGTATAACATATTATATTAATACGAAAATGTTAGTATTTTCATCATCTGTCAAACAGTACTTAGACTTTCTTATAAAACATACTAGTGGCCGCCCGCGACTCCGTTCGCATAGAAGTCGGTTTCCCGTGGGAATGCGAATGTTTTCCGCGGTAAAAAGTACCATATGTGTTATTCTGATGTATAACCTATATTACTGTAAAGTTTCATCCAAATCCGTCCAGTAGTTTTTACGTGAAAGAGTAACAAACATCCATACATACTCACAAACTTTCACGTTTATAATATTACTAGCGACCCGCCCACGCTTCGCAATGGTGAAATTTTGACCGACTTGCTCAGTAAACATCGATTTTTGGCTATTTTAAAAAAACTTTTTCCTAATGTTCTTTATTTACAAATTTAAATGAAAAAAATACCTAAAGGATGGTGAAAACCGCATTAAAATCTCTCAACTGGTTTAGGAGTAGTTAGCGGCCAAACATACAAACAGACAGAATTAGCGACTTGGATTTATACTATGTAATGATAGACAGTATTACCTCCCAGGCCAGCGCGGCCAGGAAGGCCTCGTACTGCGCGCTGCCGCAGGTGTTGGCGAGGATCTCGCTGCGGGACTCCTGCCCCTTGGCCACGTAGATTATGGCCACCTTGTGCGTTTCGCGACATCTGGGGGAAATTGCACTTGGAATTCATGAGCTGGTAAAAGGTTAAATGATAAGCCAATTTTTTAACAAGAAAAAGTATATAATGTAGCTTTAAAGTGCGTTTATGAACAAGTGGGTTAGAATTTATAACATGGAGTATGTTTTAAATTATAGTATTAATAATAGAATAAGCGATACCAATTATAAACTTCCCAAATAACCGTTAGCTTGTGAGCTACAAAGTTCTAAAGGATTTGTACAAAAGAATATTAGAAAACCCAGTTTAGCTCAGATTCAAAAGTGTTTCTTATTGTATACTTATTTAAATTAATTTCTGTCTGGAATCAGGCCCTCTACCGCGTAACTAGCGTCGATTTGAAATCGACGTCGACAACTGTTTTCATTGGCTAAATTGTTAACAATGGCGGGTCTCTAGCCAATGAAAACAGTTGTCGACGTCGAGTTCAAATCGACGCTAGTTACGCGGTAGGCCCCCAGATACGTAACCTTCTACGTCAAACAATGCAGAAATTAAGAATATCAACAACAATGAATTTCATCATCTAGCTAGCCACTAAGCCCGTAGCAAACCAACCTCAAGGCATCAAGATTCCGTAGCTCTCGTAGCAGCCTATCGGACCGTCGTAGCAGCTGCGCCTGCTGTCTACGCGGCCCGCTGACTACGCCGAGCTGGGCCAGCAGCAGACGGCATTGCTCGAACGGTGTCGTCGAAGCTTCGGGGGGGCATTCCAATGGTTCTAGTTCGTCGTCACTGCAAAAAGATATGGGAATGATAAAGTAAGAAAATGACCTCAAATCAGCAAGTTGACGATTGAAGACCGGTCTTAATATTCCTACTTTAAAAACTGGAAACTGCTTGTTTTGTTATTGTGACGAGTTTCGTATTGAAACAACACGGGCGGACCACGTGCTAAGCCACGGGCAACCGCCGCTCAAGACAGATAAAACCGCAGTCGCGTCCCGCAACTCCCCGCATCGTCGATCATACGAGGATCATACCGCTTCACGTCAGCGGCCGGCCGTATTTGTTTTAACAGGTTGCCAACGCCCCGCGGCCCGCACAGGGCGTTCGAGAATGTTCGACAGACTATGTAAGACGCGAGCTGGCCAATAAGTGCCTACTTAAGCACGAAGAAGGTACTTTCTGAACGACCTTGAACTTGAATTTTAATATAATGGGAGCAAACGAGCATGCGGGTCACCTGATGGCGGGCCCATGACTACCCGAACACTATGGGTGTTAGGGGTGTGTTGCTGACCTTTGAGAAAATTGGGCACCGGATTACCGCACTCACCGAACGAAACGCAGGATCATCGTCCCTACTTCACGTCGGTTTTCTGTGGACGGTGGAATTTCACCGGTCGAGTCAGCCCGGTAATTGCTGCAGACAGAGCCTACTGCTAGGCTCTACCAATCCATAGCTAGACTCTACCACTCCATAGCTAGACTCTACCACTCCATAGCTAGACTCTACCTATCCATAGCTAGACTCTACCTATCCATAGCTAGACTCTACCACTCCATATAAGTGACATACCTGGGCGGCGGCCGGGTGTGCCGCTGGTGCGCGTTGGTGTGCGCCACCAGCGCGGCCAGCAGCGCGTCCTCCGCGGCGGGGGGCAGCGGGGAGGGGGGCACCGCGCCGCCCCCGCAGCACGTCTCCGGGGACTCGCGATGTACGACAGCAGCTACAGCGTTGGTTGCTAGTTAGCTACATACCTGGGCGGCGGCCGGGTGTGCCGCTGGTGCGCGTTGGTGTGCGCCACCAGCGCGGCCAGCAGCGCGTCCTCCGCGGCGGGGGGCAGCGGGGAGGGGGGCACCGCGCCGCCCCCGCAGCACGTCTCCGGGGACTCGCGATGTACGACAGCAGCTACAGCGTTGGTTGCTAGTTAGCTACATACCTGGGCGGCGGCCGGGTGTGCCGCTGGTGCGCGTTGGTGTGCGCCACCAGCGCGGCCAGCAGCGCGTCCTCCGCGGCGGGGGGCAGCGGGGAGGGGGGCACCGCGCCGCCCCCGCAGCACGTCTCCGGGGACTCGCGATGTACGACAGCAGCTACAGCGTTGGTTGCTAGTTAGCTACATACCTGGGCGGCGGCCGGGTGTGCCGCTGGTGCGCGTTGGTGTGCGCCACCAGCGCGGCCAGCAGCGCGTCCTCCGCGGCGGGGGGCAGCGGGGAGGGGGGCACCGCGCCGCCCCCGCAGCACGTCTCCGGGGACTCGCGATGTACGACAGCAGCTACAGCGTTGGTTGCTAGTTAGCTACATACCTGGGCGGCGGCCGGGTGTGCCGCTGGTGCGCGTTGGTGTGCGCCACCAGCGCGGCCAGCAGCGCGTCCTCCGCGGCGGGGGGCAGCGGGGAGGGGGGCACCGCGCCGCCCCCGCAGCACGTCTCCGGGGACTCGCGATGTACGACAGCAGCTACAGCGTTGGTTGCTAGTTAGCTACATACCTGGGCGGCGGCCGGGTGTGCCGCTGGTGCGCGTTGGTGTGCGCCACCAGCGCGGCCAGCAGCGCGTCCTCCGCGGCGGGGGGCAGCGGGGAGGGGGGCACCGCGCCGCCCCCGCAGCACGTCTCCGGGGACGAGCTCGCGATGTACGATAGCAGCTGCAACAACAAGAAAGATGCTAAGTTAAGCTGTCCCCCAAGTCAAATGGCAAGTGATATTTGCGATAGCGAGTGAATAGAAAAATATGTATGAAACTGTCAAATTGCAAGCTTGACAAAATGCCAGTTACATACATATGTATTCTATTCACTCGCTATCGCTAATATCACTTGCCACTTGACTTGGGGGCTGGCCTGTAAGCAAGCCAAAGAAAATCATTTGCTGACCATATCAGGTTTTTACTCTCCAAAGCAGCTGCGAAGAAAGAGCTGATGATATCGGGTCAAGACCATAAAAAAACAAAAGTCTTTTCTCCCATGTTATAAATCTCCTATTAACAATCATGCGGAGGGTTATGAAGATTTTTTAAGATCCACCTAAGCAGAGGTCTCCCGTGATATCTCCTGCTTAATCGAAGGTATCACAGGTATAGAACCGGTAAAAAGATATAGTCCTGCTAAAGACAAAGGTTTTCTTATTTTTTTGGCATATCTGGCGACACGGTAGAGCCAATAAGTCGAGCAAATAACAGTTTCCGTCGTTATTTTTCATACAAATTGACGAAAATAATGTCAAATATTAGCGATCGTTAAAAGTTCCGTGCTTGCAGCAAAGTTCCGGTCAAACTTCGTTTTGGATTAAACTAGAAGCCTGAATTTTCTAGCAGATATACTCGGAGAAGCTTTTAATTAGAATACATATTAGTGTTAAGTGATACGTGTTAAATATTTTAAAATTTTGGAAGTTCGTGTTCTCTAGATAAAACAACTGCTTTAATAACGTTGAACCTATACTTAAAAATAAATTCCTGACCGACTGCCTGACTGATTAATCATCACCGACCGTAAACTATTAAAGTTAGGGCCATGAAATTAGTTACAGGCTTTATGATGTAAGTGAGCGCTAAGAAAGGATTTTGAGAATTCCTACAGGATCCAATTTGGCTGCGGATGAAACTGCAGAATGGAAAGCTAGTCCTATATAATGCCCCATCATTCAACGTCAAGCCGAAAACCAGCTATGTGCTAAAGCTTGACAGCTAGCTACCAGAATATATAAAAAAAACAGGTCGAGTAGTTTACAAATTATGGGCATTCAACGAAAAGTTTAAATCCAATAAAACTTCTGTTTTATTTGCAACATAAACTTATGACAAGTTATTGATACAAGTCTGATCATACTAGGTGATATAATGCCCACTGATTTAGTTTCCCCGCGCGCGTTCAATGAGATTGCCGCACAGGCGCACCGCTACCGCGATATCATTATCATTACATAGTACAAATCCAAGTCGCTAATTGTGTCTGTTTGTATGTTAGGCTGCTATTTCCTCCTAAACTACGGATTTTGATGCGGGTTTCGCCATCTTTTAGTATATTTACTCATTTAAATTTGTAAATAAAGTAAATTCCGATAAAGTTATTTTAAGTTAGCTAAAATTCAACTTAACGAGAACAAGTCGCGCCAAATTACACCATTGCGAATCGTGGGCGGGTCGCTAGTCGGTTATAAATATCGTAGCGGGCCATCTATGCAAAGTGCGATCACAGCAGTTATTTACGAAGACTTGCTTATTTTACGAGATATGATTTTGGTGGCATTTATTTGACGTGACTAGATTGGAACAATGTTTCTTTTCGTGCTGCAGGAACTGTGTCTAGTTCTTGCGATAGATTAAATATATTTTTTTAGAGGTAGTGTCAAAAGAAAAAGGTTTTTTTCAGAATTTTTCTTCGTTTTTTGTGGTTTTCCCTCAAGTGGACTGTAGGGCGGAATAGCGGAGCTTGAGAAAGGCTCCAAATGTAGAAAACATTCGTCTGTCTGGAAGGCCTGCCCATAAACCGTCCTTAAATAGTGGGACGCGCTAATCTCAAGAACTACTGGTTCGAATTGAAAATATAAAAAATACATAGATTAGAAGTGAACTTACGTGATCAAGTTGATGTTTGTCAGGCGGACAGTTCTTGTGGTCCGGTAATAAATTAGGAGGAAGCGGAGGCGGGAGGGAAGATAGCGTTGTCTCTCTCGGACTTTCCATGCTACAACAATAAAGATATTATTAGATTTTTTATTTTATTGTTTAAGCCCAGTAGAGTATGTCTCGATCAATCACAGTTTGAGGGATGTATTACATCTCATAAAGACCATATTTAGCTTGATAATGATAAAATAAGGAATTTCATAAGAAAACAATATACAGAATTCAAATTATGTGTTTGTATTTGTTTGAAAACCTTTGAAAACCAATAACAGTAATAGCTGACATTTATAAAACTTGTTAATTTTTTTATATTACATTTGTTATTTTTATTGAAATAAGTTGTAGGCAGATTGATTTAGATTCACTAGAGAATTGGACATTATAGAGTATTTTTTATCCTTATAACTAACCTATTCATCAATATATCTACTTACTTATCAGGTACAGGCAGTGGATCCGGCGGGTCTATAGTCCCGGCGCTGGGGTCGAAATGTAACGCGGACGCGTCCCAGCACGCCTTGCCGGATATATCTCTGAGTATCACTCGCACTTGACGGTCTGACGTCATCAGCCCTGAATGAAAGTAAATACAAGTTGTTTTAAAGTACATAAATTATAGTCTAAAGTCTACAGAAACTTTGTGGCGCTAACGAAGCGGAAACTTTTATTGTAGGTTTGTAGATACTAAACATTTCACTTAAATTGGCTCGGGAATCGAACCCGGAATCTACCAGTTAACAGGCTGGCACACACACAACTACATACATCAGATTTTATTTACAAAAAAGATTTTATAACTCATCTATATTGTTTCGAATACTCAAATACGGGATGTAAAACGACTGCTTAATAAGTAAGTAATTCAATTTTCTGCTCCACAATACATAGCCTCAGGCTTCGGAAGTGTTCTTCTTACAGCCTGTATAACAACCAAACTATAAAACACAGGTCATTGACCCCACACTTACCCGGCGTAGTCCCGATGTCCAGCGCGGGCAGTTCCACCAGCGACGCCAGCGTCGTGTCGCTGAACCTCATCATCTGTATATGAGGAGCCGTCAGCACCGACGCGCCCAACTCCCCGCCGAGAGACGGACTGTCGTGGTGTTCGCAGACGGTGGACGACAGCTGACAGCCGCCCCAGAGAGGCCAGTGCCCGAGGTAGAGGACCAGTTGCGAACAGATCTAAGGAGATAACAAAGAAGATGTATTGTCGTGATGTTCGCAGACGGTGGACGACAGCTGGCAGCCGCCCCAGAGAGGCCAGTGCCCGAGGTAGAGGACCAGTTGCGAACAGATCTAAGGAGATAACAAAGAAGATGTATTGTCGTGATGTTCGCAGACGGTGGACGACAGCTGGCAGCCGCCCCAGAGAGGCCAGTGCCCGAGGTAGAGGACCAGTTGCGAACAGATCCAAGGAGATAACAAAGAAGATGTATTGTCGTGATGTTCGCAGACGGTGGACGACAGCTGACAGCCGCCCCAGAGAGGCCAGTGCCCGAGGTAGAGGACCAGTTGCGAACAGATCTAAGAAGATAACAAAGAAGATGTATTGTCGTGGTGTTCGCAGACGGTGGACGATAGCTGACAGCCGCCCCAGAGAGGCCAGTGCCCGAGGTAGAGGACCAGTTGCGAACAGATCTAAGAAGATAACAAAGAAGATGTATTGTCGTGGTGTTCGCAGACGGTGGACGATAGCTGACAACCACCCCTGAGTGGCCAGTGGCAGGTAGTGATGGAGATACAGAACCAGTTGCGAACAGATCTAAGAAGATAACAAAGAAGATGTATTGTCGTGGTGTTTGCAGACAGTATACGACAGCTGACAACCGCCCCAGAGAGGCCAGTAACAGGTAGTGATGGAGATACAGGACCAGTTGCGAACAGATCTAAAAAGGATGTTGCAAAAGACATAGGCTAAGACGGTTGAGATAACTATGATTATTGTGGAGAATTCTATTCAATTTAGTATGTAAAAAATAACTTCCATCTCTGCAAGCCAAGTTGACTTTGGTTGTAGTTGTAAGAAGAGATTTCAATAGTCTCTGTAAACGAGATTTTATTAACACAATCAATTAGCGAGTCTGTAAGTAAAGTTCAAAATCATGTAATGTTATGAATTAAGGTAAGGTATTATAATACCTTTACGAATGGTTAATACGAAAGTGCAACTTACAGTCTGAGCCCACAGTTTGACGTCAATATTGGACGTGGGCGCGTTCTTAGGCCCCAGGTTGTCCAGCTGGATGTTGGGGTCGAAGTCCTCGTCGACGGGCAGCGACAGACCCTGGATGTCGGTCCCGCTCTGACCTCGCATCACCGCGTATAACACCTGCGGATGGAAGGGTTCTTGAAGGATATTGGCAATTTAAGTTAAAATTAAAGAGGCCATCTCGATTGACGACCTCTGTGGTGCAGCGGTATATCTACCGGACTGCTAAGCGGATGGTTCTGGGTTCGATCCCCGGGTCGGGCCAATTTCGTAAAATGGTTTTTTCGATGTTGGCTCGCGTCTGGGTGTAACTAGGTTCTCCCCTAGTCCATTATGTGGTACCTATAACACAAGTGCTTACTGCAACTTACTTTAGGGCCACATAATTGGTGTGTCAGTCCGGAAATTTATTATTATTATATAGTAGTGCCGCCATTGGGCTATTTTGTAGTACTATTCTAGACTTAGTTTCTAGGCTGGTGAAGGAAACCATTGTAATAAAAAATCAAATGAAACGAAATGGATTGGACTAAAGCCAACATAGGATACAATACTTGAGAACTAAGACAGAGGAACAGCTAACTAACAAACAGTAAAACTAAACACAGTCAGCGTTTTTTTGTTTTAATTTGGGACCAAATATTTTTCATACTCACAGTACTTAGACGTATGCCAAAACGAATAGAATCTAAATGTTAATCCAAGAATCGCATGATATACGTTGTGATACTCACGTTCGAAAATTTTTGAATTACAATTAAAACGAACCCAGAAGAATAACACATTTCGAAAAAGTTTTCAAATGCTATTGAATTTGTACTTATTAGACAAAAAACCATGAATAGTCTAACAGACGATACCCTAACAGCAAGAACCGTTATTGTATGTCAAATTTCAAGGTCGTTCAAACACAGACGGCGTTGCATAAAGATTTTTAGCACCACAGTCATATTTGGGTCGAGTCTCTTTCTTGATTAGCACTTATATTACGTCCGATATGTCCATATAGAAAAATGATAGTTTTGTCATATCAATTAGTGAGATAGTTTAAAAAGGTTGTGTTGTACTGTATGCATCACATTCAAACGTGAAGTGTTGTATTGAATTATCTACCTTTTACAACTCAAAAACCACAAGAAAATGTACAAAATCGTAAGTAGCTCATATTCTTTCAACTGTTAAATGGCCTACGTGATAAAACAGCCAATCCTTCTAATATTATCCTACTAATATTATAAATGTGAAAGTTTTTGAGGATGTCTGGATGGATGGATGTTTGTTACTCTTTCACGTAAAAACTACTCGATGGATTTGGATGAAACTTTGCAGTAATATAGTTTATTCATCAGAATAACACATAGGATACTTTTTACCGCGGGAAAACATATCATTTCCACGGGAAACCGACTTCCACGCGAACGGAGTCGCGGGCGGCCACTAGTCAAATATAATTGTTGCCAGCTAGTTAATAAAGACTATTTTCTTTTCAGCTGTTGGTATCTTTGGCCCTTTTCGCCGCAGTGCTGGCCGCTCCCCAACAGCCGGAACAAGAAGTGCACATTATAAAACAAGAATCTGATATTAATCCGGAGGGATACACTTTCGAGTAAGTTTTTTTCTATTTTGCGTGTAAACTGTTTTTAATCATAGACAAAATCTCTCGATTAAGTCAGTGTTAATATTTGAATAAGAAAATCCAAGGCGTATAATCGTATCTTAAACATTCACATACGTTGATAAATATTTTTTAATAGCTTGTGGAAGTTTTCATCAATTTTTTATTGAAAGATAGTTTGAAAAACATAATGGTTTCTGTTTTCTTGTAGCATTCTATATCTGCACATTTAAACCTTACAGGCTACAACATTATTTTTTTATAAGACCCAATAGCAGTTTCTATTCCTAGTTAAGTAGAGAATAGAAGATGTGTTTATTGGTTGAATTCAAACACATCTATTCCCAACTTTACTTTCCTCCCAAAAACACCAAACTCTACCTTCCAATCTAATCCCTAACCCTAAACCTAACCCATCAATTCACCCACAGCTTTGAAACAAGCGACGGCACTTCCCGCCAAGAGCAAGGCACTCTCAAACAATTCGGCGAAGACCACAAAGCCATCGGTGTGACCGGCAGCTACAGATACACGGCTCCGGACGGACTCATTTACACCGTGACCTTCACAGCTGATGAGCACGGGTACCAGCCGCAAGAACATGTTGAACACCCGGGACAAAGTGGACAGTAAATTGAATACTAGTCGATTAAAAGGTTACCATAGCAATAATATTTCAAGTGGAACTGAAAGCTGCATAAGGAATTCTTATTGAAATCTAGCAACAAGAATGATTGACAGAATTACATGGATCATAAGTGTTATTGGTGACCTAAATATCTTCGATGTTTGTGTTTGTTATTATTGGTTGCTTGTAAACTAGTCAATGCAAGCAGTCAAGTTATAATTGAATAATAGTTTAATCTCTTTTGTAACTGTAATACTCTTATTTTGTAATATTTTTATACACTAGCTGAAATAAAATAATCCAAATAAAACTATGAATTTTATTCCTAAAACTTCATACACCTCTGATATTTTGTATTTTTTTTTTAATTTGTTAATACAATTGATTTGAATTTAATTTATTATTACCCTCTTAATATTTTACATATTCTTTAACTTAACTAATAGACGCTTTTGCGTTCTGAACATATCCTCGAATATATCGCCCGACCTAATGTAATATTTCGCTGTTTCTTTTAACCCTTTTGTTCCTACCAAAAGCATCACAACAACCGCATTGTAGGTTACCTTTTCAGATGAACGTTCAACTGTATTTTGTTTAATTCTTCAAGTTGGCTAAGTGTGGATACACTTAGGTTTTCTCATTATTATTTTTCCTTTTAAATCACTTTAATCTTACCTTAAATATAATAAGCAGCAGCGTCTGCTCCCCTTCTTTCTGCTCCATCAGGTAAACCGGTCCACATCTAACGGCATATTCCGCCAGACACAGCAGTACCGACCTAATGTAATATTTCGCTGTTTCTTTTAACCCTTTTGTTCCTACCAAAAGCATCACAACAACCGCATTGTAGGTTACCTTTTCAGATGAACGTTCAACTGTATTTTGTTTAATTCTTCAAGTTGGCTAAGTGTGGATACACTTAGGTTTTCTCATTACTATTTTTCCTTTTAAATCCCTTTAATCTTACCTTAAATATAATAAGCAGCAGCGTCTGCTCTCCCTCTTTCTGCTCCATCAGGTAAACCGGTCCACATCTAACGGCATATTCAGCTAAACACAACAATAATGTTCCGGCGAGAGGCTTCACCGAGTCCCGGCCGCTGTGAGCGGAGATCTGGGCTAGACACGCGCAAATCCAGCGGATAATCGTACCTGGGGAAGGGAAGAAAGGCGTATGTTAAGTATTGTATGAAAGAAACTCCTCTCATTTGATGGAATAACGTCAGCTATATGACGTAAGCACATGGGTACTGGGGGAAATTTAGTTGGGTCACCATAGCAACGCGCTAGCTCAGTGGTCAGAACATTAGTCCGGTTATCTAAAGGTCGTGCAATGCTCGGAGAACCGCGTTCCTTTTTCCAGTATCTAAACTTCAAGGTGTATGTATTTTGTTACGATCACAAAGCTTTGTATTTGTTATACTAACGTCAAAAATGTTATCAAAATCCTTTGTGGGTATTTGCAGATTAGGATGATGATATAATTTTATTATATTAACCGCCGATTTCTGGATTGAGAATTTATAGTTGAAGTGAAACTCTTTGAGATAGTATTAAATAAAGAAACGTTTATCTTATTCAGATTCAGCGAATTCTCGTTGTTTTTTTATTTCGTTTAAAACTATGAACTAACTATGTGGCTCCACACAATGAACTAGTGTAGACACGAGTCAACTAAGAAAAGATTTTTTACTTCTATTAGCCTGATTCGGAAATCGAATCCAGGAAATTTCGTTTAACAGTCCACTATACTCAACACTGCATCACAGCGGTCGTTTAGGAGTCTTACAAAAAGATCTTAATGAAACAAGTACCAACAACTTGAATAGAAATTAATATATTTTGACGACCTCTGTGGTGCCGCGGTATCCTATATACCGGACTGCTAAGCGGATGGTTCCGGATTCAATCCGCGGGTCGGGCCAATTTCGTCAAAATGGTTTTTCGATATTGGCTCGTGTCTGGGTGTAACTAGGTTCTCCCCTAGTCCATTATGTGGTACCTATAACATAAGTGCTTACTGCAACTTACTTTAGGGCCACATAATTGGTGTGTTAGTCTGGAGATTTATTAATTTATTTCTAGGAACCTACCGGCGAGGTCGGGGTACTTCTCGATGATCTTGTCTGTGTAGTGCGACAACGCCAGCAAACAGTCCGCCGCGACTTTCGCTATCGTGCGGTTCTTCATCTGCGAGGAAATAATATTTAATGTTAGATAGTGTTACCCGGAGATAACATTTTCCATTATTTGAAATAGATTGAAAATCAACATGTTTCAATACAACAGGTTTTTGTTATGCTTTTTCGTTTAAAAAATTTGTAATATTTTTTTTCCATAGCCGTAGTAATTTATATACCTACGATATATTTGCTAAAACCTGTAAATTATTGAAAATTAATTTGACAGACATTTTTGTAAACAGTGACAGTAGTTTAAAAAAATCGAGTAAGAGATTCTCCAATTTTTTTTTTCCTTTCCTGACCTTTAGGCCTACTATCAACTTTAAGTTTGCGATTCAATTCCGATGCTATCCATCTATAGGGACTTTGCCGTTGAACTGGAATAATTAAATAGGCAAACTTAAAAACTTAATTAAAACGTGACTCATTAATCACGTCATCGGTGTCTAATCTGTTTATTGAACACTGTAGGCCTACCATCAACTTTTAGTTTGCGATTCAATTCCGATGCTATCCAGTTTAGGTTCCTAAACTGAATCGCTCAGATTCGTACCATGAAGTGTTTAATGGTGAGTAGCGTTTGAATCGCGCACGGAGGAACGAATGAACGAGATTTATCCGTGGTCCGCAATGTGAGAAAGAAATGACGCTCTACAGTCGTTGTTAAATAAGTTGCGTTTCGAAACCTATTTTATGTGATAATACCGGTTGGTGAATGAAATGAAATGAAATAAAGGTTTTTATTTATGAAAAAAATTCAAAATACTTTTTAAAATAGCACTAGTTAGCATCAAACTATACCACATTAAACTATTTTTAGCACTAATTCAATGATAGTAATTTATTTAATAGTCTGTTCAGTGTTGTCGTAAAAATGAATAAAATTCGTTTTTGAACGCACATCCACTCATATTTGATTTGACAGGTATTATTCCTGGCCTGCCAACTTAGGGCTTTTACCCCTAAGAGAGTTTTTTTGGGCCGTAAATATTATCATAAATGAACCGTCAAAAAATCACGTTACCCTTTATTTACATATACTTATGAAACCCACTAAATATTGAACTGGAATACGTATATTCTCACTATTTTTAAAAAGTAATTCACAAAACGATTCACTACACGCAACGAAAGAAGCAACTTTTTTCGATCGCTTAATTTGACATTTAACTTGTACACTTCATGGTACGAATTTGCTTGCAAAAGAATGAACTATTACAGCTGAATCGCTTACAAACTAGTGACTCAATTTAGGTTTGTTTAAGTAATTTCGTGGTACGAATAAGCGAAGCAGCCGGTCAAGTCAAGTGGCATTCGCAAATTGTCGATTCGTATTCTATTCATATTGACGAATGAGCGCTTCCGATTTACGCCAAGAACAAGTTATCATACAAATGTTCCTTAGAATAGAAAAGATCGGAGATAGTTAGCTATGACTTTTTGCCTTTTCCATGAACTTGAGCCTTTTTTGGCAATTTTGACAAGCGTTTCGTCTTCTTAGAATAGAAAATTAAGCGTACATCAAAACCTTGTAGATAACGCCACAAAATGGCGGCTTCTTCGATCAGCTGATTGCGGTTTTAGTTGTTTTGGTGAAAATTTATTTTAAATGGATTCAATTATTGTTTGTATTAATGTCAAATAAAATATTTTTTTAAAAGGTAAACCGTAACAAAAATATGTTTTTATTTTAATTTTATAATATATAGTTGTAAATTAGTACCTTTGTATGAGTTACCTATACGTTTTCTATGATGTTCATTGCAGGATTAGGTTTCAATATTATTTATAATTTTCTAAGGAAAAGTAATTCTTATAACACGCTAAGTATGCCATATTTTTTTATTTAAATAAACAGTGAACAAGTAGAACTACCTCTGTAGAAAATTCATATTGTAAGAGCATGGAAAACCGAAGATTTGAATTAGTTCTAGCGTAATAGCAGCCACACAAGTTCACGAAGATCACCAACCTGCAGCATCCGCAGCAGACACACGACGTGCCCCTCGAGCTGCGCGTGCGGCGCGCCGGCCGCCAGCGCGAGCGCCGCGTGTGACGTCACCGCGCACGCGCCGCACACGCGCGCGGCCGCGCTGCCCTCGCGCCGGCACACGCGCGCCAGGATGTTCAGCACGTGCTCCTAGAGGAACGGTATTGCTTCAAACAGAGTATACAGGGCGTCCCAAGACTACGGTACATCAAGGGAAAGTACCTTAAATATCGTAGATAGGATATTTTGCTGTTCTTCTTAAGAAACATAGTAGATTAAAATAAAGGAACAACTACTAGGTACCGTAGTCTAGGGACGCCCTGTATAGTACGTGAAGTCGCTATTCATATCTGTAGAGGGAACGAACGAGCAAGAGGTGACCACCTGATTGTATTTAATGTTGTAACAACAAATTTAGAGTTTTTAGAAGGAATTGCCTTTACTTGTGATATTGTGACATTAAACTCTTTTCGTCCGTTTATGCAACTGATACTTTTTCCATAAATCGTCCGCAACTTGAACCCAATTGTACCAGCGCTATTAGCAATTTTTGCACCAACGCAAAAGCCGTGTGCAAAGCAATGAATTCCTACACTTAAATTAAAACAAGGTGCTGGGCCTGACGAGATACCAGCTTTTTTTGTTATTCAGTTTTCAACTACTCGTTATCAATTGGTGTTTTTCCATTCAAATGGAAAGTTGCTAATATTGTCCCAATTCCAAAAACTGGCAACAATGACATCGTAGAAAATAATTGTCCTATTTCTCTCCTTTCAATATTTAGAAAAATATTCGAGTGTATGCTATGCCCCTTTCTCTTAATTCATCTCAAATTAAGTCTGTTACCCGAACAACATGGAATTCGTAATAAAATGTCAACGGTGTCGAACTTGTCATGCTACCTTCATGACCTTTCAAAAGCAGTTGATAATTATCTCCAGGTGGATGCTGTTTACACCGATGTAAGCAAGGCCTTTGATAGAGTATATCGCAAACTTCTTATATCTAAGCTCTTTCAGTTGGGTATTCACGGTCCTCTATTTGGTTGGCTTGTTACTTACTTAAAAGATCGTTATCAACAGGTCGTGGTACAGGGTTTAAAATCTGAAAATTTCAATGTCCATCTGGAGCCACGCAGGGGTCACATCTTGTCCCCCTTGTTTTCTTAGCCTTTGTCAATGATTTGTCTACAATCATTCTAAATTCCAAATTCTTATTGTTTGCTGACCATCTAAAGATTTACAAAACTATTCATTCCGCACAGGAATATGTTTTGCTCCAGGATGACCTCGATCGTATACATAACTGGAGGATAGAAAGCATACTACCACTTAATATTGATAAATGCGTTCATATAAATTTCACAAAAAAAACTAGACCTTGCAGATTACAATATTTTTTAAACAATGCTGTTTTAGCAGAAGTTTCCCTGGTAAAGGATCTCGGGGTTCTGATTGACAGCAATCTTTCCTTTGTTCCCCACATTGTAAACAAATTTTTCAAAACATTGGACTTCATTTGGAGAAACTGCAAAAGGTTTAGGAATGTCTCTCAAAATTCTTTACTATTCTGTTGTGCGCACTGTCCTCGAATATTGTTCAGTTGTTTTATCAATGTCACATTGACCGTATTGAGAAAATTCAGAAAAGGTTTTTTCCTTACAGTTCATCAACACAAACTTAACTTACTTCAATCTAACGCAGAAAGACTTGGCCATTTTAAAATGACTTCACTATGCGATCGACGTTGGATTTTCGATCAAATTGTCCTTTATAAAATTGTTTACAAGAAGAAGAAATACTCCTTATGTTCTAATCATTTACTTCTCCTAACTAATAAATCTCTAATCAAACATGTGTTACCTTTAAATCCGGACAGCTGACAGTGGTATATTGATGCGGGTATGGTTGTAATTGCGGCGCCGCGACGATCTCATCGGGGAGAGACAGTAGCGAGCCGAGGAAGGTCACTGCTGCTGTTCGAGGACACTGAAACAATATTGTAAAAGTTATTATTGGTATATTATCATGATTAACGGCCGAAACCAATATTCTACTATAGTTAAAACCTTGGTAATTGGAAATTGGATATCAACAGCTATATCTACCTTAGTTTATTGAGACGCAAAAACATGGATTATAGTGACCATAGTTACACAAATAACAAGGCGTCAAAGATTAATAGAACATTGGTTTCGGCCGTTATATCATTGTCGTTACATAGTATAAATCAAAATCACTAATTGTGTCTTTGGATATGTTTGTGCTATAACTCATCGGAAACCACTAACGGATTTGAACGCAGACTAACACTAACGGATTTCCACTATCTTTAAGGTTTTCTTAAACTTAAATTCGTTAATAAAAATCATTAAGATTTACATTCAGCCAAAATTACACCACTGCGGAGCGTAGGGTAAAATAGAGACAATAAAAAACAGAAATACATACGTCATGTTAAAACGAGATACAAAAATCCTAACATAAAGCTTGCTTACAAGTTATGTTTTATTTTTAATGGATACTGAGCGAATATTGTCAATCACAAATTTCCGTCCATTTTATTGAGCCGCAAAAAAAAACTTTCACTCCTATAAGAACTTTTAAAAATAATCACCAATATAGAAAACCATTACATAACTTTATTCACCAGCGTACAACCCATTTATTCCCAACGTCCACTACTGAACGATCCTCGCCTGTTAGACCTCAGTTATACCGAGTTGAGACGAGATAATGATTGAAATATGTACACTACTAGTGGCCGCCCGTTCGCGTGGAAGTCGATTTCCGTGGGAATGAGAAGTTTTCGCGCGGTAAAAAGTACCCTATGCGTTATTCTGATGTATAACCTATATTACTGCAAAGTGTCATCCAAATCCGACCAATAGTTTTTACGTGAAAGAGTAACAAACATCCATACCTCCTCACAAACTTTTACATTTATAATTTTAGTACTACTAATATTATAAATGTGAAAGTTTGTGAGTACTAATTTAGTAGGATTAACAGCCAAAAACCCATTTATTCCCAACGTCCACTACTGAACTATCCTCGTTAGACCTGAGTTATAACGAGACTAGACGATATCTCAATTGAAATATGTCCACTATCCCCACTCACCGTGGGCCCCATATCCGAGGAGTTGAGCACCACAGTGGCAGCATGAACAAAGTCCAGCAGGAACAGCGAGTAGCCGTCCAGCGCCAGCGACAGGTAGCGCGGCGCCGCGTGCGCCACCAGCACGTCCACCACCGAGCGGTCCTCGCCCGTTAGACCTGCGGCGACGGCATCAGCATCATTATCATTATTATTATCATCATCATTTTTATCATTATCATCATCATCATTATTATCATTATTATCATTATTATCATCATCGTCATCATCATCATCATTATCATCATCATCATTATCATTATCATCAACATCATCACCATCACTACATAGTATAAAACAAAGTCGCTTTCCGCCGTCTGTGCTAAGATTTAAGATTGAAACTACGCAACTGATTATGATGCGGTTTTCTTAATTGGAGTGATTCAAGAGGAAAGTTTATATGTATAGCTTTCCGCCCTGCGGTTTCACCCGCAACTAAATGGTTTTTACCGTGGCAATATCTTATGGAACCCTATTTTTTCCAAAATAAAATATAGCCTTTGTTACTCGTGGATAATGTAGCTTTCGAATGGTGAAGGATTTTTTTAAATCGGTCTAGTAGTTTCGGAGCCTATTCATTAAACAAACAAACAAAAAATCAAATCTTTCCTCTTTATAATATTAGTATAGACAACATAGTGTTGGGATAGGGGTTTTACTCCGAGTTTAACGCAAAAGCTAGTTAATTTTTTTCCATTATAATTGTTTCATACACTAATTAAAGGTCAACAATGTCTCAAACTTCGACATTGTATTATAGCGAAGTCGTATTCGTATCTGTTTATAATTGTATATTTGTCCACTAACTTCTTCAAAACCGCGTTTCGGTTTCAAATGCAGTGTTTATTATCTTTGTAAGCTTGTTATAAGAATATAAAACCAGAAAATGTGTTTTATAATAGAGAAAGAACCCTAAACAGGAAAAGCTGGTTGTTCTGTTAATAAACCAACAAGTTAGTGCTCTTTGCTTCCTTCAGAAGCTAAATAATTACACAGAAAAGTTCCTTGCTAAAAATTACTTCTATTCATTAAAACAAATCGCTCACCGTCACACTTATGTGACCCCACGACCAAAAACTCAATACATTTCCTTCACACCAAAATTAAACACACACTTATAACTCGGTCACATTAGCTCGACGCATCTCTGGATGCAAAATACACCGTACCATGCGTCTAGTTAATGTGACCGCGTAGTAACAATAAACTCACCGTGATGCAGCGCCCTCTGGTACAGATGCAGATGCGCCAGATGCAGCCGGTTGTTGCAGGAGCTGGGCGCGCCCGGGCCCTGCGCCTGCGTCGACTCGCACAACAGGCGCAACGCTAGCAACTTGCCCGCTCTGGAGCAACGGATTATAGACCTTATGTTGTAGGTACTATGATAGATTGTTGTACGAATTGAATCGAAGTTTTGTTTTTAAATGTAGGTTTGATTTTAATGCGTTATATAAGAAAAAAAGATAGTTTCTATAAGTGAATGTTGTTACATAATTTTGAATTTTCTTATTTTTCTTAATCTTACGTAAAACCTATTTTTTCTTTGTAAGTAACACATCTCACAACAGAGTATATTTTTTTATTTACTATCATAAATTAATTAAAAATATTCGAACTGGAGCATGAAATATAAAATATCAAGTTTGCTACTATAATTTAAAGTTGCCAATTCAATTCACAGTCTGTCATTATCACTGAATTTCAAGATAAAATATGTATTATCTATACTAATATAATAAAGCTGAAGAGTTTGTTTGTTTGTTTGTTTGTTTGTTTGAACGCTCTAATCTCAGGAACTACTGGTTCGAATTTTAAAATTCTTTTTGTGTTGAATAGACCATTTATCGAGGCAGGCTTTAGGCTATATTACATCATGCTGCAACTATAAAGAGCGAAGAAATAATGGAAAATGTGAAAAAAACGGGGAAAATTATTCATCCTTGAGGGCTTCCTTTGCGTGCTCTGCGAAAATAGTTCTGGATACCAAAAATATATGTATACAAGAATTAAGGGAACTTTTTACCGCGGGAAAACTTCGCATTCCCACGGGAAACCGACTTCTACGCGAACGGAGTCGCGAGCAGCCACTAGTTATAACATATGTATTCTTCTACTATATTATATTTACCTGTGTGTAGGTGGCAGGGCCTCAGCTTCTAGGCACCATCCCGCCACTAGGTTGAACGGTACGTGGATTTCTGTGTTCCCATTTAGTGTCTGGTTTGCGCTTATCTGTCAACCAAACATATGAGTTTTAAACAATTATACATTCTTATGAAAACAGAGTTAACTATATGCTTGATTTACTGAAGGTTTGTTTAATGCACATAACTTTTATTTTGTTTGTTCATTGATTACTTCTGGTAATAATGATTAACTAACACTTTAATAACACATAAAAAATAAAGATTTTAATTGAAGACTGATCAAAACCGATAAAGATTTAAAAACAACACGCTTTTTCGTCTCGCAACTTATTTAGAAAAACATCGATACCTCTTCACAAATTGATTGCAGTTTCTTTTGATAATAATCTTTAAAATAGGATTTCACTAGACGGCTTTGATATTCCATTATAAAACAATTAAAAATAAATAAATATTTAAAACAATAACTCGAAATAAACTTTTAAAATATTTAAAACAAAAACATATGACGGTCTAACAATCACTGGAATAAAATATATTTTCAACTACCGTCTATTCCCGTTATATTTGCACATAGTTTTAGTAGACGACTTGTTTACAAACAATATTAGTACCCTCTTCTGACGTATTTTTACTAAACGTCTTTTCCCCGCTCTGTTTTCACATTGATGTGTTTTTATATCTTCTTCAGTCGATAGCTTATTGTACTTTTTCATGAGCACTGACACCAAATTTATACATTCAATAAAAAGTGTATTAATAGAGTATTGCTTCAATACGCATGTAAACAATACGTTTAGTTTCGACACGATAGGCAAATGTTTTTGAGATATCAGAAATGAAATAGGTAGATAGTTACGTTTGAGATAAAATGAACACATGGCCCAGAGTATGACACGGTTATTTACGTTTATAAACAATTTGTTAATATGACTAATGCTTTGTAAGTGTCCGAGGTAAGTCGATGCATATTCGTCAAAGGTTTAAAGTTGTAGATTACGTCAGCGTATTTTCCTTGATGCGGTCGATAAGTGTTATGATATTTCACGATTTTTATTAAATGCCAGTCGAATTATGTTTACAATAAATTTATCTAAACTAACTGAGTCCTTGTAACCTTAAAATATTGAATCATATTAGTAACTTACTAAGAATTACTTTTGTTAAGTTCAGGTGTAGACATAAGTGGAAGTTTGTATGAAAAACCTTTACAACTTTTATTAATTTTCCCTACACATACTTTTTTGCGGTAAATAACAATAAATGAGAGTAAACTTTTATATAATTTTTGTTCAGTAATATATAGGACCCATTAAGTACATTCCTTAAGAATTTTAATATTTTATTTTAAAACGGAATAAAACAAATTAAACATTATCAATTTTTTTGCTAATAACGGACTGCTTGTGTTATTGTAGGTTTATCTTTTATACCAATAACTATTATTAAAAGGTTGTTATGGAAAATAACATTCATATCCATTAAAAGCTTTTGAAATCAAAATCTACATAATCTACTTATAATAACAACGATATAAACATGAGCCTATATGGTACGATGTGGCTAACAATCTCTATTTTGTTTATTACCGAACTAAAACAAGAATCGATTTAAGTTTCGAATCTTAAATTTAACTCCTTTTCCTCCAGGGCTTTCTCTAACATTATGCGTAGCAATATTCGTGGACTTTGTTAGATAGTGGACAACACACACTACGAATAATGTATCTAGAAGTACGAATGGTAAGTACCATTAATTAGCGACATAATTTTTGATCACACAAAGAATATGAAGTTTTTTTTTTGCAAAAATTTGAACCTACATTAATAATTTAATGGTTATATAGAATGTATTGAAAATCTGAATATTTCTTTTGGAAATTTTCAAAGTGAATATATATTTGAAATTCTCTATGATACTATCGACGCTATTGTTTACAGTTGAGACATTTCGTTAAAGTCTTCTTGGAACCACTTTCGGTAATCGAGTAATATTTTACAAAAAAAAACAACAAAAAATCCAACTCACCTTTAACAGCGTCTCATTAAGATGTATCAAATACGTATACAGATGAGCGTGTGCGTTTGGTTCCTTCAATAAATTGGGGTCTCCTAGAGCGGCCAGCATTCTCCGCCACATGACAGCCGCCACGTCCGGCAGCCAGCCGCGCAGCCGCCCCCCCATGACCACGCCGGACCCGCCCCCGCCCCCCGCGGACCCGCCCCCGACCCCGGCGACCCCGCAGAGCCCGTCGCCGGCGTCGTTCTCGGACCATTCTAGAATTTTTGGGGAAATGTAATTCGACTGTCCTGTTGGCTATGGTTCTCAAAATATAGATAACGAGCGACCCGCCCACGCTTTGTAATGGTGTAATTTTGTCAACTTGCTCGCGAACCTTGGCATTTCGCTTCGCAATGGTATAATTTTGACAACTTGCTCGCGAACCCTTGCATTTATGCTAACTTTAAAAAACTTTTTCTAAACGTTCTTTATTTACAAATTTAAATAATTAAAATACCCTAAAATATGGAGAAAACCGCAGTTAAATCCGTTACGTACTTAAGGAGGAGTTAGCGGCCAAACATACAAACAGACAGAATTAGCGACTTGGATTTATACTATGTAATGATAATGACAAGATAAGTTTTGGATTAAAAGAAGCTACCTTTTAATCCAATACTTATGGTGTTGTTTCTTTTTGTATTTTCAGTATCTATTTTAACACAGCAATATGAAGTAGGTGAGTTTAATAGAAAAAGATAAATATCAATTAACAACCGTTTGGTATTCATAATCTGCAAGCATTGTTTAGACAACTGTCAGGCGTTTTGACACCATCAAATTTAAGCTATTTGTAAAAAGATCCCTAGATTCCTAAGAAATGAACGTAAGATCGTATTTTCCTAAAGAAAAATATTTCTATTCCTATAACTTACCGACATTCCCGCCATCGGAAGCAAGATCTATCTGCAGCGGCGAATCTTTGATGGAACTACTCTCCACGCCGCTAGATGGCGCCGGCGACGGAGATCTAGACCCTAACACAACATACATAGCATTAGACCGGCAATCTAAAGGTCCTGGGTTCGATTCCCGGTCGCGCAATGCTAGGATAGCCGCGTTCCTTTTTCCAGTATCTATAACTTCAAAACAACATACACACTTTTAATAGCTATGTTAGATTATACAGGGTGTCCCTTTAAAACAAAGTTGAAAAGTTAACAATTGTAGTCGTGGTACTAAAAAAAATAAAGGAAATTGTGATTTTTGCAAGGTTTTTTTTGTAAGGTAGGTAAATTGGTAAATAGGACCTCCTGTGTAAACTACGAAACTTAAGATTTGAGACTATTAAATATCAAATTTTAGACTTGAGATCATATATCCTCAATACTTTTATTTTTAGCCTTGAAATTTAATCTTAAGGATTATTACATTCTTATAGATATTTTTTTTTTTATTATTTTATATGATCTAGAAAAAGGCATTGAAATATAATATTTGAGACTTACCACTCGGTGAGTCCCTTTCATACTGCGGTGTGGAGTTCCTCAGTGAGTCGAGAGAGTACCACCGGCGCGGCTTCTTGTTGCTCACTGGCTCTTTGGATTCTTCTGTACACAAAAAACAAAGATAAATGAGACCACGACTTTACAGAATTTAAGAAATGTTTACACAAGTGCTTACGGCATTTATTTTTCAAAAATGATAGATAAAATTTGGTTTTTACGTCTTCCTTTTGTATTTAAGTACGCAGTAAACTTTTGTCTAAGTTTTAGTACTTAAGTAAATTAAAAAAACTATGCACTGTCGCAGATTACTACGGATTATAATGAAATAAACAGGTTCTATACATCTAAACATACCATCATCATTACGATTTTTAAACTCAATTTACTTTGTTAGGAAAGGTTACTTGCAATTTTGAAAACACTCTAATCTCACCCCTACTACTCATACAACAAATTCTATGTTAGTTCAAATGCGGGTAACTTAACTCAATACCCAATACACTCCGATTTCACTTTTACCACCTACACATGGCAATAGTCTACAATAATACCTTGTTACGTTTGTTTAGTTGCGAGGCACCTAACCTTACTAAATATCTAATACACTCCAATCTCACCCTTACCACCTACAAAATAAAGTCCACAATACCATACCTGTCATCCCATTCACTCTAATCTCACCTCTACCACTATTATAATAAAGTCCACAATGCCCTACCTGTAGGCCTATTGCCTATCTTTGCCAGTGACGATGACTATCAAGCTTTGGTTGTACACCGAACTTTGATGACAACTGAGAATTTTATTACATTGGTATTGCGTAACACAATCGGTGGATATCAAGTTACGGTGATTAACGTGTTCGGGACAGTGCTCTTCAAAAAGCCACTTCACATCTCTATTTTTTATCGACTATTATACGGTTAGGTAGAGAAATCCCATTTGAGCGTTATAATACTTTGACATTATTAACATTTTGTTTTATGAGGTTTATACGCTTGACAATGACGTACTTCAAATGTTGTTGTTTGTGGCGCAGGTAATTTCCTTCAGTATTCTTTATTGTTTTCGAATGTTGTGTTAGCGAAACAAAGTTTTCAAATAGTGATATTGACTTTTAGTACTTACTTAGTTTTTGTATTAATTGCAAAAATGTAAGTAGATGATGTTTCGTTTATTTATATTACATATTTTACCCACGTTCAAAGAAAGGCAATTAATATTATGTTTCATATCTATTTAAGATGCCTGCACGAAGAGTATCGGAGTGGCAAATGGAATTAATGGTGGAGTTTGCGGTGTTCCACCGCGATATAGCGTTGGGCTGCTTTTTAGTAAGGTGCTAGAATCACACGAGAAGTATGGAAGTCTGTACCAGGCAGATTTATTGTAAAATGTAGTCGCAGGGATAACAACGAAAAGGCCTGACCAATGGAGAAGAGTAAGTCCACATTAAAATAGTTAATTTCAATAAAATCAAGTTTAATCCTACTCTTCTTACTTAAGACTTTACATACATTTTAAAAATACAACATGAACACTAATTTTAAGTTTGTACTATATACATGAATAAGGTGGCTTCCTTACAAATTTTTGTTACCACTTTACCCTTAGTTGGCCCCATACACAAAAATGCACTTAAAAACATAAGTTGTTAAGTGCCTTAATAAGTACAAAAAAAAAGACTTGATGGTTGCATGTAAGTCATCTATTTGGTTTTAATTTTATTCTGTTAATGCTTTAAAAAATTTTTTTTTTTAAGTGCAGGTTTGAATAGAAGAAATGCAGTAGCAACAGATGTACAGCCTAATAAACTTTTACCCCTAAATGCAATAGAGGAGAATGTGCTGGCGATAATAGGTCATGCGGCGGTGGAAGGATTGTCTGGGGGTGCGCTTGCCTGTTAACTTTAGTATATTTAATTGGTTTTTAATATGTATTTAGAAAAATATACATAATTATACAAAACATTGGTTTATATAGAAATACAATTCCCATTTTATATATTAATTGTGAAAAGGTTCAGTCTTAAATCTAAGGTATTATAGTCATCATAATTATAAACGCAATTTTATTTAGAAATGTATTTATTTTTAAACAAACTAATTTTCAGTTACATATAACCACAGTATACATATATAGATCCTAAATTTCTTTAAAATGATTGTGAATACCGGTAATGTACACAAAACATACCAATAAGTAGTTAAGTTCATAAACACTAACCATAATAAAAAACAATTTTAATAGTACCTATAATCTAACAATTATGTTAAACAGGTTCATGTATGTATTGTAAGATGATTAACAATATTATCATGTTAATTACTGTAAAGACAAATTATTTAAAATAAATAAGTTAAAGAAACCAAAACTCTTAAGTTATTACTATAAAAACCTGTAGGAACAATATTATAATGTAGGTATTATATATTTAATTGATTGACTATAAAACCATGTTAATGAATGTAAAGACAAATTATTTAAAAAAAACAAGTTAAACAAATCAAAAACTTTTAAGTCATTACTTGAAAACATGTATAATGAGTTGATTAACCATAAAATCACATAATTTAATCTTGCTTAACACTAGTATAAATAAGAATTAATAGAAAATAGATGCCAAAAGATATTCTAAAGATAACTTCTAAATAAAGACTTCTAGCATTCCGTAGTCTGGACAATATGCCTAGAGTTATCTGGGTATTGCCTCAATTATGGCAGCCTGTCTAAAATCTTGGTGCTGATGGTCATGGTCAGCTGTTTTTCCTCGACTTCGCGGTAAATGCGGACGCAGCGCTTCCAATTCTTGTTGGAATCCAGCATTACTTAACTGAAAATTGGCTATGAATTCTTGGTCAGGCAACTGCCTAGGATTACTAGCGTCGCAAAGGCGGCACTTCTGAATTCGCAAAATATATCTTCTGCGCTCTTCTTTAGCAAATGTCAACAAAGTTGAGCTATTTCTTTTGATAACAACTCACAGCAACAACAAATCACAATCAAACACTAGTGAAATACCCACTTTTTCTTCCTTAAGTTTCGGTGATAATCACTAAACGTCTATAAAACACTACCTTTGATTAGTGTCTTTCAAAACAACAGTGATAATCACGGTGACTAACAATTTGATGTCCACTATGCTTACACAATCGCGATTTCAAAAGTATCGATACGAAAACTACGTTAAAAATGTGTTACGGTGACGATCACCAATTTTCGGTGCTCATGACGTCATCGCAGTTAATCACCGAGGTTAGAGAATACGAAACTTGACGTTTGACAGTTAATCGTTGTACACTATACCAAAGTGATCTTCACTATAGAGATACGGAATAGGCCTACTGGTTGCGAGTTACGTTTGATTAGTTGCGAGTCACCTAACCTAACTAAATATCTAATACACTCCAATCTCACCCTTACCACCTACAAAACAAAGTCCACAATACCATACCCGTCATTCCATGCACTCTAATCTCACCTCTACCACTATTATAATAAGGGTCACAACACCCTACCTGGTTGTGAGTTACGTTTGTTTAGTTGCCAGTCACCTAACCTAACTAAATCCCTACTATCCCTACTAATATTATAAATGCGAAAGTAACTCTGTCTGTCTGTCTGTCTGTCTGTTACGCTTTCACGCCTAAACCACTGAACCGATTTTGTTGAAATTTGGTATGAAGAAAGAACTGAACTTGGGAAAGGACATAGGGTACTTTTTACCGCGGGAAAACTTCTTATTCCCACGGGAAACCGACTTCCACGCGAACGGAGTCGCGGGCGGCCACTAGTATCTAATAAATTTCAATCTCACCTCTACCACTGTTATAAAAAGGGTCACAATACCCAATTTTTCAATTTCCAAAAAGAGTGCTGGGAGTTTTTTTCGGGTAGGTACAGTCGAAGTTTGTAACATTGCCGTTCATTAAGTATATGTTACATATCTATGATGAATAAAAGAATTTTGATTTGGTTTTGATCCCATGCACTCTAATCTCACCTCTACCACTATTATAATAAGGGTCACAACACCCTACCTGGTTGCGAGTGATGTTTGTTGAGATGCGAGTAACCTAACCTAACTAAATATCTAATACACTCTAATCTCACCCCTACCGCTATTACAATAAAGGTCACAATACCTAGTTGCGAGTTACGTTTGTTTAGTTGCGAGTAACCTAACCTAACTAAATATCTAATACACTCCAATCTCACCCCTACCACTATTATAATAAGGTCCACAATACCTGGTTGCGAGTTGTGTTTGTTGAGATGCGAGTAACCTAACTAAATATCTAATGCACTCTATTCTCACCTCTACCACTATTATAATAAGGGTCACAATACCTGGTTGCGAGTTGTGTTTGTTGAGATGCGAGTAACCTAACTAAATATCTAATGCACTCTATTCTCACCTCTACCACTATTATAATAAGGGTCACAATACCTGGTTGCGAGTTGTGTTTGTTGAGATGCGGGTCGCTCCTCGCGCGCTGCAGTTGTCTGCGGGAAGACTGCTCCTTGCGCGGCGCGGACTCGTGCACGCGGGGCGATTTACCTTGGAAATGAGGTAAATAAGTTGGAATTAGGTGCAGGAATCATTTCAATGAGAAGTTTTGTTCCTAGATCCCTCATGGACATATCACTAAGGGCGGGTTGTATCAAACAGTTGGTCAACGTATCATACGTACGTAACTTTTTGACGATTTCATCAGATGTTTAACGTACGTCAAATACAAAACGTTGTTTCGTCACAGAAAAAACTGTTCGTCAATGTTATTCGAGTTGCAATCATTACTTTCATTTAAAATATATGAAAATAAAACAGAATCCATAGGTATTGATACGAGTAAAAGCTTTTCATCAAAGACGTCCTGTCAACAAGAGAAAAGTTACGTTAACCAGTGGGTGGATGGCCGGTCAACGAAATCGTTAATTTTTAACGTCCGTTAAAGGCCGACATTGGTGAAACAACCCGTTTTCTAACTTGACAGTGGTTAACGCTATTTTTAACGTTGACAGACACGTTAAGTAGTTGTGATACAACCCGCCCTAAATATTCATCAAAATTGTGCCGCTATTTTGAAACAAAATAATAATTTTGTAACAATTATATCGATCCATTTCTCGTTAGTGATGTACTTTGGCTATTTTTTGATTGTCGGAAAAATAGTCGTGTATTTTTTAATAATCTTCCTCCTTATCTCAATTTGATTCCAAAAGTAAAATAGTAGATATTAGTTACTATTAATCTTTCCAGGTCATAAAGACAACCTAATTGTGTAAAATTACCCATTCAAATTTATAGAACAAAACCTTTCGTAATTAGAAAATGAACATCAACTCAATTTAATTAGATGTTAATTTGGCAACTCACCCGGCGTGTGCGCGGGCGGCGCGCTGGCGGGCGGCACGGGCCTGGCGCCCCCGCCCCCCGCCGCGCCCCCGCGCCTGGCGCCCCCGCCGCGCGCCCCCCGCTCGCCGCCCCCGCCCCCCGCGCCGCTCTCGCACAACTCCAGCGAGTACACGTGGCGCGCTAGCACGCGGGTTAGCGTCTCCATGGTTTTCTAAATGAATGTTGTTCGAGTTAATATTTACAATCCTAATTACATAGTGGAAGAAGTTGGTGAAAAGTAAAATTTCAAATCTTCAGTTAGGCTAAATGCAGCTATCAACGAAAAAGAAAATCTATAAATGGTAGATTTTGTCAAAAAACTTGTTAGTCCTGTAGTCCTGAGAATCACAAATTCAGCGATCTTATTATAAAAAATCAAATTTTTTTAAAAACCATAAAGAGGCGGCCTTACGGTACACGATTCTAATAATACCCGAAGTTTGGATTCTGCAAGCTATTTTTTCTTAATTTACAACAGCTATCTGTATGCGGTACGGTGCGGTTAGGTATCCGGTTTTAGGCCTCTTAACCTTTACACCGCCTACAAAGTGTTTGGGCGAGGTACTCACAGCCCATTCCTTAATCAGGTCCTCCCAATGCGTCAGCCGACTCAGCAGCTCCATGAAGTCCTGCCACAGCTCCGGTTTAACAGCCACATTCAAATTCGCCTTGATCCACGTCACTATCAGCGTTTGGAATAACGCCGGCGCCAGGAAACCACCTTGAACGACACCATTCATAACATAAAAACGAAAAGAGAAAAATAAAAAAAAACTTGAAAAAAATACTTATAATATTATAAAAAGACAAAAACATAGAAAAGAATCAGAAGAGAAAAGGGTAAGGAAAATAAAAAAGTAAAACAAGAAACACACATACGTACTTACACAAAAACTTACCTAACGAATCCTGCTTTCGTTTAGGCGGCACTTTTGTCAGAACCAACGAAGTTATCTGCAGTAACACTAATAATAACTGCTCCCTGAAGACAACCAAGTTATAATGTTACATAAGAACATAGTAATAATAGCTAATTTACAATGACTTATTATAATCTTACCAAGTAGCAGCGTCCATAGCAACATGCATCACCATGTATCTATATATATTGAGCACACGTTTGCAGGTGTCTGTCTGTTCGTCCAATTGTTGTTGATGACTCAGAGCCCCGGGCGGAGCCACGGGCGATGGTGAAGCGAGGAATACGTTGGCAGCTTGCGTCATGAATAGTTGTAAGACGTTCTGAAAAATAATATTGAGATGAGAAATCGAATTACAATGGACACAGTTTCGATCAGATAGTATTAGTTTTTTTATTCAACAGCAAACAATAGAAACTTTTCTGATCTAAGGTAGACCACGCGTAAACCATTTGTTACATTTTAAACTGTATAGTAATCTTAAGGTGAGTTTATTAACTTGAATATCTTATTACCACCTTATTCCTGAGATGTTGTAATCTGCGATAAGTCAAGATCAAAAACCACCGAATATTCTAAACTAGTGGCCGCCCGCGACTACGTTCGCGTGGAAGTCGGTTTCCCGTGGGAATGAGAAGTTTTCCCGCGGTAAGAAGTACCCTATGAGTTATAAATTCTGATGTATAACCTATATTACTGTAAAGTTTCATCAAAATCCGTCCAATCGTTTTTACGTGAAAGAGTAACAAACATCCATATATCCTCATATACTCACAAACTTTCACATTTATAATACTAGTGGCCGCCCGCGACTCCATTCGCGTGGAAGTATATGTTATTCAGATTAGTAGGATATACCTGCAGTCCAGCCCGCACCAGCACGTTGTCTCGTCCTATGGCGCCGAGGTAGGAGTCGTTGCGGAGTCTCCGCGGCGGCGCCGTGGGCTCCCCGCCGCCCAGCGGGTCCAGGGTGCTCTCCAGCAGGAACGTGGGCATCTCTGACACCTAGTCAAGTTACCTGCAGTCCAGCCCGCACCAGCACGTTGTCTCGTCCTATGGCGCCGAGGTAGGAGTCGTTGCGGAGTCTCCGCGGCGGCGCCGTGGGCTCCCCGCCGCCCAGCGGGTCCAGGGTGCTCTCCAGCAGGAACGTGGGCATCTCTGACACCTAGTCAAGTTACCTGCAGTCCAGCCCGCACCAGCACGTTGTCTCGTCCTATGGCGCCGAGGTAGGAGTCGTTGCGGAGTCTCCGCGGCGGCGCCGTGGGCTCCCCGCCGCCCAGCGGGTCCAGGGTGCTCTCCAGCAGGAACGTGGGCATCTCTGACACCTAGTCAAGTTACCTGCAGTCCAGCCCGCACCAGCACGTTGTCTCGTCCTATGGCGCCGAGGTAGGAGTCGTTGCGGAGTCTCCGCGGCGGCGCCGTGGGCTCCCCGCCGCCCAGCGGGTCCAGGGTGCTCTCCAGCAGGAACGTGGGCATCTCTGACACCTAGTCAAGTTACCTGCAGTCCAGCCCGCACCAGCACGTTGTCTCGTCCTATGGCGCCGAGGTAGGAGTCGTTGCGGAGTCTCCGCGGCGGCGCCGTGGGCTCCCCGCCGCCCAGCGGGTCCAGGGTGCTCTCCAGCAGGAACGTGGGCATCTCTGACACCTAGTCAAGTTACCTGCAGTCCAGCCCGCACCAGCACGTTGTCTCGTCCTATGGCGCCGAGGTAGGAGTCGTTGCGGAGTCTCCGCGGCGGCGCCGTGGGCTCCCCGCCGCCCAGCGGGTCCAGGGTGCTCTCCAGCAGGAACGTGGGCATCTCTGACACCTAGTCAAGTTACCTGCAGTCCAGCCCGCACCAGCACGTTGTCTCGTCCTATGGCGCCGAGGTAGGAGTCGTTGCGGAGTCTCCGCGGCGGCGCCGTGGGCTCCCCGCCGCCCAGCGGGTCCAGGGTGCTCTCCAGCAGGAACGTGGGCATCTCTGACACCTAGTCAAGTTACCTGCAGTCCAGCCCGCACCAGCACGTTGTCTCGTCCTATGGCGCCGAGGTAGGAGTCGTTGCGGAGTCTCCGCGGCGGCGCCGTGGGCTCCCCGCCGCCCAGCGGGTCCAGGGTGCTCTCCAGCAGGAACGTGGGCATCTCTGACACCTAGTCAAGTTACCTGCAGTCCAGCCCGCACCAGCACGTTGTCTCGTCCTATGGCGCCGAGGTAGGAGTCGTTGCGGAGTCTCCGCGGCGGCGCCGTGGGCTCCCCGCCGCCCAGCGGGTCCAGGGTGCTCTCCAGCAGGAACGTGGGCATCTCTGACACCTAGTCAAGTTACCTGCAGTCCAGCCCGCACCAGCACGTTGTCTCGTCCTATGGCGCCGAGGTAGGAGTCGTTGCGGAGTCTCCGCGGCGGCGCCGTGGGCTCCCCGCCGCCCAGCGGGTCCAGGGTGCTCTCCAGCAGGAACGTGGGCATCTCTGACACCTAGTCAAGTTACCTGCAGTCCAGCCCGCACCAGCACGTTGTCTCGTCCTATGGCGCCGAGGTAGGAGTCGTTGCGGAGTCTCCGCGGCGGCGCCGTGGGCTCCCCGCCGCCCAGCGGGTCCAGGGTGCTCTCCAGCAGGAACGTGGGCATCTCTGACACCTAGTCAAGTTACCTGCAGTCCAGCCCGCACCAGCACGTTGTCTCGTCCTATGGCGCCGAGGTAGGAGTCGTTGCGGAGTCTCCGCGGCGGCGCCGTGGGCTCCCCGCCGCCCAGCGGGTCCAGGGTGCTCTCCAGCAGGAACGTGGGCATCTCTGACACCTAGTCAAGTTACCTGCAGTCCAGCCCGCACCAGCACGTTGTCTCGTCCTATGGCGCCGAGGTAGGAGTCGTTGCGGAGTCTCCGCGGCGGCGCCGTGGGCTCCCCGCCGCCCAGCGGGTCCAGGGTGCTCTCCAGCAGGAACGTGGGCATCTCTGACACCTAGTCAAGTTACCTGCAGTCCAGCCCGCACCAGCACGTTGTCTCGTCCTATGGCGCCGAGGTAGGAGTCGTTGCGGAGTCTCCGCGGCGGCGCCGTGGGCTCCCCGCCGCCCAGCGGGTCCAGGGTGCTCTCCAGCAGGAACGTGGGCATCTCTGACACCTAGTCAAGTTACCTGCAGTCCAGCCCGCACCAGCACGTTGTCTCGTCCTATGGCGCCGAGGTAGGAGTCGTTGCGGAGTCTCCGCGGCGGCGCCGTGGGCTCCCCGCCGCCCAGCGGGTCCAGGGTGCTCTCCAGCAGGAACGTGGGCATCTCTGACACCTAGTCAAGTTACCTGCAGTCCAGCCCGCACCAGCACGTTGTCTCGTCCTATGGCGCCGAGGTAGGAGTCGTTGCGGAGTCTCCGCGGCGGCGCCGTGGGCTCCCCGCCGCCCAGCGGGTCCAGGGTGCTCTCCAGCAGGAACGTGGGCATCTCTGACACCTAGTCAAGTTACCTGCAGTCCAGCCCGCACCAGCACGTTGTCTCGTCCTATGGCGCCGAGGTAGGAGTCGTTGCGGAGTCTCCGCGGCGGCGCCGTGGGCTCCCCGCCGCCCAGCGGGTCCAGGGTGCTCTCCAGCAGGAACGTGGGCATCTCTGACACCTAGTCAAGTTACCTGCAGTCCAGCCCGCACCAGCACGTTGTCTCGTCCTATGGCGCCGAGGTAGGAGTCGTTGCGGAGTCTCCGCGGCGGCGCCGTGGGCTCCCCGCCGCCCAGCGGGTCCAGGGTGCTCTCCAGCAGGAACGTGGGCATCTCTGACACCTAGTCAAGTTACCTGCAGTCCAGCCCGCACCAGCACGTTGTCTCGTCCTATGGCGCCGAGGTAGGAGTCGTTGCGGAGTCTCCGCGGCGGCGCCGTGGGCTCCCCGCCGCCCAGCGGGTCCAGGGTGCTCTCCAGCAGGAACGTGGGCATCTCTGACACCTAGTCAAGTTACCTGCAGTCCAGCCCGCACCAGCACGTTGTCTCGTCCTATGGCGCCGAGGTAGGAGTCGTTGCGGAGTCTCCGCGGCGGCGCCGTGGGCTCCCCGCCGCCCAGCGGGTCCAGGGTGCTCTCCAGCAGGAACGTGGGCATCTCTGACACCTAGTCAATAAACAAATAGTTGTCAGTAGTAATAGGTTGGCTAACGAGTGTGCTGTGTAGATTCAAGTTTTCTATTTTGACACTGACTTAAAAAACCTGATTCTGGAAACTTCTAAAAACACCATGCAACGTAATTGTCTGTAGAACTCTTGTGACTCTTCACAGTAACAAAAATTAGTTGAAACGGTTACTAAAATCGTTGTTTTAACATCTGCTTTGTTTGAGCGAGTAGAAATAACAAATTGTAATTTACGTTACGAATTCCAAGGCTGCAGTTTCAAGTGTTGTGCTGTGACTTACATTCATCTGAATCCAATCCTTATACAGCGCGATGACCCTCCTGATAGCGGCGGCCTGCGAGAACGGCAGCAGGAACGCCTGTCTCAGAACCTCCAGCGTCAAGTCGACGTGTTCCCGGCACGAGGAGCAGAACACGTCGCGGACCACTTGCTCGGAGTTCAGCTCTTCTAGGATTCCGGACCCTGGATGTGGAAGGTTTAGAACCGAATGATTTGAAAAGTAGATGGAAATTAAAACATGCTGTCAAATGAGAATGGGAGTGGGTTTTAAATTACAAGCAGAATAAAACGACGGTAATCACATCTTCCATAAGTAAGTAGAAACCCGACTTCATAGTTTTAAACGACCAGTAAGGAACGCTATTTAGATGTTCAAATACCAGAATAACAACAAAATATTAGATTAATACACTTTCGCTACTTACCAGATTCCAAGCTAGGATGCGGAGTGATAGAAGTCGAATCATGCGACGAGGCGCGACTCGAATCCGATGGATGCCCCACCGTGAACGAAGTCTCTTCTTCATGGTGCATCGATACCACCGGCGTAGGCGTTATAGAATGATGCACATGAGACCCAACACTAGTCATCGAGGAAGGCTGCCCGGTCTCAGTGGCCGTCTTCTTGTTGAAATGCACGTAGTTCGCCACCCATTTGATAAGCGTCACGCGGCAGATTACAAAGTCGTCTTCTAATATGTTGTGCTGCACTGGTAATTCTACAAGAAAGAGTACCTATTAGTTAATTGATGATCATAACCAATAAATGTGTACTTTGACAATATTGCTTACCTAAGTTAGGTTTATAAAGCGAGTTCTTGTGGTTAAACTGTGGACAGATGACTGGCAGATAATAAATCTTGAACTTCTCCAACAAAAACGCAAAGCTCCGCATCGCCTTCCCGTGGGACCGCTCCCTCCAATGCAACTTAGTGACTGACGTCGACATCGCGTCCAGGAGGATCTCGAAGAAATATTTAGTGTCGTTTTCGACGGGTCTCTCGTTAGCGCTCGGGGGCAACAGAGGTTGAATCTCAACTGTTTGCACAGGGTTCAGTGCGTTTGTGTCGTGGAAAATAGACGCGGACACGTGAGCTATTTTCCCGATAATCCCTGTAGGGGTTTGTTCCACCACAACTTTCTTTGGCTGTTCCGTACTGGCGCTGAAGTTGGGGTGTTGCATGATGTCCACAATGGTGAAATCCCCCTGTTCGCCTGACACGTTGGTTGTGACGTCATAAGGTTTGGACTTTACAGGAGTGCCGCTCGGCATGACCCACGTCTCGGGTAGGCCAGGCACGAGCGACGCGAACATTTTATGGACTTCTGGTGGAGCATTGTCACCGAGGGCTTGATACCATAAGAGAAAATACCTAGGGGAAAACAGATTATTAAAACTATGTGTTTGATTTTAATGTTACCACAGGATTTAAGTGTACAAACCTTATAGATTCAGCTCGTAATTTGACAGAGTTCCCACTATGTAGAAGCTTGGAGAATATCCTGGTCAAAGAATGTAACTGCCATCGCTTCTCTATTAGTTCGGGCAAAAGACATAATACTTTCTCTAGAAGAGATAACGCACCTTCTAGCTCTTCTCGTCCAGCTTTGTGTACTAAAATATTTAATTATGTATATTATAAAACAAGAATATTTTTTAATGCAGTTATTTGGTTACGATTAGTAAGGTTTCCAGCCTTATGTCTTGATTAATACTGTATTTTGAAGTTTGTTATAATGATACCATTGTATGAAGTTTATAATTATTGTATGGCAATGGTTAAAGGTGGCAAGTTCAATGTATTAGTTACCTTATCACCAAATTAATTGAGCAACAATACAAAGTTTTCAGCCTTTAATACTGATCAACTCAAGCTACATTTCATTTACCAATACCTATGTTATCAATTCATGAGTTTATAAACATATTTTGAATGAAAATGACATGCCATTAAAATGCAGAACTATGATATCATGATATTATTGTTTACATGATAAATATGATTGTTGCTGCAGTTACATGAGAGGGCATCTAAAACCTTATGAGTAAGCCTGCACAACCAATAATTTGTTTACCTTTAAACAATAGCTATTGAATATTAGGTAAAATAAAAAATATTTTGTTGGGATGATAATAATTTGATTGTGCAGACATGTTGATAATAAGTAGTTAAGCTATATTTTCTTCTCTGGTAAAAGAACTTCTACGGGACGATGAAAGGGACACAAGCTAAAATTTAGGAACATTCTAAGAATGAAAAAGTGCCTCACAAAACACCCACACTCACCGAGGTGAAACGGTAGTTCTGCATAGCCGAAACAAAAAGAAAAATGTTTTAGAAATCATAATACATACAGCCAATTCATGAAATAAATAATACATAGGTGCTAATCACAGTGTCCTTTGACCATTTTAACATAACTATTTACAGAAATTGTAGTAAAGTAAATTAATTAATTAATTTAGTCAGTTTATGAGTTATGGGCTTTAGAATATGCATATATTTATAAGTAGCAGATTATTATGTAAAACTAGATAATCTGCCATATCTACAGCAGCTACATATAACTGATAACAGTAAATAGTACATACCTCTTTGTCGCAAATTATTTTCAGCTTGAATAAAGTTGTCATACAAAATGAAATACACATGACTGAAATTTGATTCAAAGTATGCTTTGGCCTCATCTGCGTCAAAATGTTCTGAAAAATAAAAGTTACATCACTAATGGGAAAACTATTAACTATGACCTATTTATGCACTTGGCAACAAGCTCTTTGAGTTTGTATTCAGTTTACTAATACATTAGGTTATAATTACTTATGGTCTATCTAGTAATTTTGTATACAATGAAGTAATCAGGGACGCATAGCGCAAATAACAGTTATGTTTCCACTCATTTGCATGTAGCTCCGCTACTTCATTTTACACATTTAATTATTAGTTAGGAGTCTTAGAAGGTGACTAGAAATGAATTTTAAGGGCTAAAGTAGCTTATAAACATACCTAAAACGATTTTTAGATGCTTTAACCGAGTTGCAGAATCCTTTTTAGAATCTTGTATTTTGACTGAAGATTTTTTAACATCCTGATGGGACTTTTTGGTAAACATTTCTGTGGTGATGTTATGAACACATTACGACAAAATCTCGCATCATTAATTGAGAAAATGAGTCAATTTCACATTGTTTTCCTACACCGTTTTCTCCTTCTTTGACATTTCTCTGCTTCGAAACTGGCTGACTTTGACGGTACAGTCGGTATAGGTCGTATGACGTTGTGACAGGTGTTCCGATTGATAAAGTACTTACGTAGTACGGAACGTCTCGCTACGCGTAACTTTTAATACCGGTATTGCACGACTTCATTCTTATGCTCAATCAAGTTCATATCCACTATAGGGGATATGCATAAAATTTTAAATGGCCTAAAATATTTTTTTCTTGAATACTTATTATCGTTATATTATGATGCAAAAGTTTTTTTTAATTTATTTATTATTTAAACCCCTAAAATAATATTTAAAAAGTGCAAAATAAGGGAGCGAAATTCAAACTTCCAAAACGGGCCACCATTGGTCGAACGTAATGTGACGTCATCTGACACGACATTGCATTCATCAGCGTCGAAACTTATATTGTTTTACAAGTTTTTGTGAAAAAAATAAATAAATTTAATCTATATTCTTGTGCTTATTGTAATGAAGTTTAGTTTAGATTGGTAGTGAATCTTTGACGATGACTGAAGCTGGTTCTGTCATAGCACAATAGGACAATCTACCGAGAACAGGTGCATTTATGATAGCATATAATTTTGCATCTGTCGCGTCTCCAAGGCGCGATGTGGGTTGTGGTGGTACAGCAAATGACAACCACAGATTCTTCTTTGATATTCGATTTAATGTGGTTTACAATTTGATGTTGCGTGTTCAACGGTTGGTTGGCAAGTGAAGTTATAAAAAGAAAAGAAACAAAAACTAGACCAAATATGTAGTTGGGACGTATTGCTATAGAAAAGACGTAGGCGCGCAGACAGCATCGAAACCCGATTATACGAGCGCAGAGATCAGAGGATGTTTCATAGTATATTTAAGACCATAATATAGATTTTTATTCATAAATGCACACAGCAGTTTACTTAAAATACACCAAAACATTTACATATTGACACAAAAATATAGGGATGAGGCAAAACTCCTTTCTTCAACCGTAGAGAACCTACATTTTTCTCCTTGCTCTTTTATTAAATTGTATTCAATATAATTTTCTGTATCTTCCTTTACCTACCTGGAATAAATCAACAACCATAAAAAATTCGTAAAACCACAACAGGAATAAAGTTTTAATAGAAAGTTATAGCTAGTTAATTTTGTACCGAATTTTCTAATGTTCAATAGCTAATGCAAAACTTACTTTTTACTAATTCACATTAAGCTGTATATAAATAAAATATACTTAAGTTAAAATGATCTTCACAACAATATAAACAAGATTTAGGAGATATATTATCCCTTCTCATCACCTTACACCACCGTCTTCGTATTTTCGCATCACTTGAAATACGAAAAAAACACTTTCTCGGGTGTTTTTCGAATAGTATTTGTGCATTCCGGTACTATGCAATACTTATAAGATAATTTGGCTTCTTCCATGGTTTTAAAGCTATTAAAACTGTAAATATGTATGAAATAACTGAAAAGTTCATAGTAAAGTCCCACTGGACGTGTCGTGTGACGTCACGCAAAGCGCGCGCAAAATGGCGGCGTTTCAACTGCTCTAATTTTTTCAATGTTTTAAATTTCGTTTTTAAAAATATCTAGAGTGTTTTGAAGCCTTTTAATATTATTTTCTATGTTATAAAGGTGTAAGCTATTAATTTAAGACAAGAAAAAAAAACATGAATATCCCCTATTGTAACCATAAGCAACTGTCAAAAGTTGTGATAACAAATTGTCATTTGTCAATGTCAAGGAACTTGTAGATTATTTGTGGACTTCGTACCTGTTGGAAACCTTCACTTCTTTATTTGTTTTACTTACTTAACAAATTTTATTGAGTTCAATTAGACATAAGAAACTGAATAAATATGTCTCGAGTACTAGTTGGTGTTAAGAGAGTTATCGACTATGCTGTAAAAGTAAGTTTTTCATAAAGTGAATGCTATCAGTTCAAAGGTTGTTTTTTATAATTACATGTTCTTTTAAATTAATTTTCAGCATAATTTTCTACCCAAACAACTCAACCCGTTCATATTTACCTATACTCTACTTGGTATTTGTGTTTAGTAGTATTCTATATTTCAACAGTCAAGGTTGGATAGTTTCTAAGTGCCAAATCTTATCAATGTTGACCCTTCTCATGCCATGTTACTTACTAACATTACAATTAATTCTGATGTAATTTGACTGATGTCAAAAATATAACCACCACAGATGCCAAAAATAAACAAATTTACAAAAAGCGAATACAGCGAACAGTGTAACATCTAAGATAATGATTGTTATATCCAGATCCGCGTAAAGCCTGACAAGTCAGGCGTCGTCACAGATGGGGTCAAGCACTCCATGAACCCGTTTGATGAGATTGCAGTGGAAGAAGCAGTGAGGATGAAGGAGAAGAAGCTGGCCAGCGAGGTCATCGCCGTGTCTTGTGGACCCGCACAGTCTCAAGTAGGTTTCACTATTTCTGATTACCTTCTACAATCAAAAGAACAGCCACCCTGTTACGATTTACAGAGAACATTCAAATAGTGAACAAATGTTGATCTTAGAAACTGTGATGCTACAGACCAGAAAAACTTATGACAACTTTCTTGGTAAATCTATATTTATGTAGTTTTTTTTTTATTGAATATTATTTTCAGTATCTTTTCTCCGCTCTAGAATAGGTACATATTTTTTATATGTTAAACTCAATAACATTCTAATAAATTGCACATCACTCAAACTTATGTACTATTATACAATACTATCCACATACATTTATGTTCTCCTAAAATTTTAAAATAAATAATAAATAAATAAATAAATACTACAGGAAACCTTAAGAACAGCACTGGCCATGGGTGCCGACCGCGCCATCCATGTGGAGGTTCCAGCTAAGGAGTACGAGACCATGCAGCCTATTCATGTAGCCAAGATCTTGGCCAAGCTTTCTACTGATGAGAAGGCTGACATCGTCATTGTTGGAAAGCAGGTATCATACACATCTGTAATGTTTTTGCTTTCACATGTAATTAAATATGTATGTTATATTCTATCACCTTTATAAAATAAAGAAGATTATATATTTGTAATCATGTTGTAAGAATTTGCTTAACCTCTAGCTGGTAACTAGTATAATAGGAATTAAACTAGTACTCTATTACAGGCCATTGATGATGACTCCAATCAGACTGCTCAAATGACCGCAGCATTTTTAGATTGGCCTCAAGGAACCTTTGCATCAAAGGTAACATAGAACTATCAAAAAGTTTTTTGTGATAAATATTTTCCAAGATAATTTTTGTAATTTTTATTTGTCTTTGTATTTTAGGTGGAAAAAACAAACGGCTCCCTGACTGTTACTAGAGAAATTGATGGTGGTTTAGAAGTAATTAAAACCAAACTGCCAGCCGTACTCAGTGCAGACTTGAGATTAAACGAGCCGCGATACGCCACTCTGCCCAATATTATGGTGAGTTTAGTTTTGCCAAAATTGACGTTTTTTATATAATTATCACTTGTCAAATTTTCTTTTTGTGTCGAATTTGGCGATAAAATTTGTGAGGACTAGTATTTTCACTTATCAAACGAGTATTATACCTATTTCTGCTATCTTTAAAGATTAGAGAGATTTATTTTGAAGTGAGTCATGTATCTTATCATAAATAATATATTTTAAACAATCAACAGAAAGCCAAGAAGAAGCCGTTAAAGAAAGTAACCGCCAAGGATCTTGGGGTAGATTTAGCCCCGAGAATCAAAATCATTTCCGTTGAAGATCCCCCAGTGAGGCAGGCAGGTTCCATCATTCCTGATGTAGACACCCTGGTAGCTAAGCTAAAGGAAGGTGGCCACGTCTGATAAAGAACAAAAACCATAAAATCTTTCAAAGGTTCTGTATTTTGAATCAGTTTTGAACATCAAGTTTAAGAGAAAGTGTTATATATGTAGTACATCTGTTATTTAATAAAATGTAAGTTTTATTACCGCCTTATTAATAAGTCCTTTTTGAAATTAACAAATGCTATAAGGCCTGAAAATCTTGCCCTCTAAACTACAGTTTCACATCAATAACAAATGTTTTAGTTTAAAATGTTGATAAATCGTATAATCTTCTGTTTTGTCACTCCAATCTTTAATCGTCTACAAATCTGATAGTTAATCACAAATATCTAGTTATTACCTGCATACCCTTAATCACACCATAGCTTCCCTTAAATATATCTATAATCTATTCACATTTATAATCAAAGCTCATTTTCTGTAACACTACACATAAATGCCTCCAATAAAACATAACAATATCTTGAACACAATTTATTAAGTATCTAGTATAGGCTTTCGCCGCTGTATGGTTCGTACCATACAATTTTTCCATCTAAACAGCCGGTGACTAGCAGATGGTGTCTCGGGCTGAATTTTGAGCTAACAACTAGGTCTTGATGGACTCCTAGGCTTTGTCCGATTTCGTACATTTTCTGTGGGGCAGTAGTTTCTTGCACGCAGTGTGAGAGCTCGCTGCAGTTTTTGTTGAGAGCCAGGAGCCGCATGCCTCGGCCGAATGGCGAACAGACTAGACGACCGTCCGCCGAGTAACATAGTTCCTGGAAGAAAAAATATACCTATTGAACTCTTAGATTTGAGAGATGGAAAGGAAAAAAATTGCCAATGTGAATAGGAGGGCAATAACCAAACATTAAACCAGTTAACTTTACACTTGCAATCGGTAAAAAAGTAGCTCTTAGTACTCTTTATTACAAACAGACAATGCATTTTTCATTAAAGATTGACTATGCAACTTGTTGACTTTTGATAAATCAACCATTCGGTGTATTGAACTTTCAATTTTAAAAGTTATATGTTCGACAAGTACCAACCTTTATAAATCCCCTGCCTTCATTAGTCTCCTCTATGTAGTACAGCAGCCTGTCTTTGTTCTGTCGTATGTAGTTGGTCGTGCGGCAATCTTCGTCTTTGTCCGGGGAGGCCGCGGGGGTCTGGCCCGACGTTGACGGGGAATTGCTGTGATGAATAGATACAGTTTATTTTAAATACGGTTTAAAAAATCCATATTTTTATAGATACAAAACATTTTTTGAGGAATGCACATTTAAATGTGCTAAAAATAAGCAAATCGCTCAAACTTAGCGCTTGGACGGATGGTGTAACTATATTCATTCATGAATCATTCATTGTACGGTCGTTGATCTCCACAAAAATCTAAACCCTGTCAACCATGTCATGTGTGATGTAGAAAAGCTGCCTACAAGAGGTGATGCGCTAATTAGAAATAATCCTGTATACTTAACTGCGTTAAAACGTTGATAGCGCGATATAGGAATTGCCATAAATTTCGGTGTCATTTGTATGCGTTCCGCCGGGAAAGAATGTTGGCGATGATCAGCGCCATCTATGTCGCCACAAGTATATCCTCTTGAAAGCCTCTATGAGGGCAGGCTTCTAGTATACTAACCGTAGTGCATCTTGCGCTGAAGTGCTAGTGTTGTTGGTGGGGGGGGCGCGCGGGTCGCGGGGGCGCGGGGAAGTGATCCCGCTAGTGATGCCCGTGATGCGCTGCACGTTGATATTGCGACCCACTTGACCTCTGGAAATAAAACTTACATCAATCAAAGTATAATTAATGGCAATGTTAGATTTAGTGTTTTAAACCCTTCAAAGAATAGGTGAATATCGTTTGTAATTAATTTGTAATAGAAGTTTCGACCTCTAATTCTATGGTTTCGTCATCCGTCTGTCACATAAAGTGTGATATTTTACCACAATTTTTTTTAGAAATCGTTAATGTAAAGTTTAAAAAACATGCGTATATAGAAAGGTGCTTATGTAAGCTTTTCAGGAAAAAAATCCAAATGTTCTTTTAAAATGTGCGGTTCTAAAGTGATTTTACGGCTTATTCCTTTTATCCACCCTGAAACAGCCACCCTAAGGTGGATACCACCCTGAATGGGGTTGATAGATGAATTGTGACATTATTAATTCAGGAGCTTGTCAACAGACTCTACAATATTCTGTGGAATAGACAACATAACAGTCTATAATTGTTATACTTCCGTTATACCAACGCTACTAAATGATTTTCATTTTCAGGGCCATGTATGAACTTACCTAATATACATGTCCTGCAACATTCTGTGTTGTTTGATAGGAACCGAGGCTTCCCACACGTCGTTTTGTACCGTCCCGCCGCCGGTCTAATATCAAATACAAGAATACCTATAAGTAACATACCTTTTTGAGCAACTAATATTGTTTTTGATCACTTAGTAACACTAACTGAACTTTTTTATCGTTATTTTCAAAGTAAAGTTATCAACTACGAATTTTATAATAATACATGTTTTCTGACGCGTCCATTTGCTGACTACTAATTTGGGCATAATATTTCGATTTCCTTAATATCTTTCCGAATGCAAATCAGCCCGTTATTTACAATCAATCGTACAAATCAGCGTTTTCCAGTCTCGTAACCGGTAATAACCGGTTTCAGAATAACCGGTATTTAGTTCGTTATTTGTAGCGCTTCAATCACTCTGCAGTTCTTCAATCATCAATCACTTCTTACCCCGGCGGCGGTGGGCGCGGTGGTGAACGACAGCGCCGGCCGCAGCCGCTGCGCCCCCGACACCCGCGTGGCCACTTCCCCGCCCCGCGACCCCCCCGCACCGCTGCTCGATGACGACGACCTAAACATTCTTTTTTTAAACTCTCGCGCTCTTTTATTTATAACTTTTTGATGACTTCTCAGACTTGGTACACTCTAGTCTGCCCGCGACCACGATCGATGTAACTCGGTCGAAACGTTCGGGAAATACAGGTACGTATTATAGGCATGATGACAGATTTTGAAAAACTGTTGTATCATATTCAGAAATATATACTTATTGTAAAAAATATCATATTTCGGAAAAAAAAGCATGATTTATATGAAAAAAATCAATTTAAATTTTTATGTTTAAAATTCCCACCAAAACGCTCCAAACTGTCATGGCGTCGATTTTGACGTCACAATAGATCACTTGTTTACTCTAACGGCAGTGTTACCAACTCTCAAAAATATTTATCCCTTAACCTATTTATAACAAAACCCCCTAAAATTGCCTCAATTATTTGATAATTCCCCTAAAAATATAATTCATAATTTTTTTATATAAATATATAAAAAAAAATATAAAAGTAATATTTCTTAATTTTCTCTGTTTATAAATTATCTAATACGTTATAAATTATATCAATTGCTTCTGAAAAAGAACCCTTAAAAATACCCCTAAACACATAAAATCCCTAAAAAAACCCATCCCACTAATTGACCCCCTAAATTTGGGGGGAAAACCCCTAAGTTGGGAACCATGCTTTACTGTGACGTCATTCGCTCTGATTGGCGTTCAGAATATCATGGCGGACTGTAGTATTTTGTAGATTAATTATTTGAAAATATTAATAATCTCGCTTTAATTATAATAATACCTTGTTACTTTTTAATATTTTATTTACGTTTCATTAGATGGTAGCATAATTTTTGTGTATTTTATTCACAGTCATCATGCCTATTAATGAATCTAAATACAAAATGACCGCGTATAAGACCCGAAGTCATCAAAAAGTTATGACCTAAATAGTTGCGGTGTATAGAAGCGAATTCTAATGATGTTTGAATTTGAAAAGATACTTACGATTTTTATTTTTGGTTGTGCATTTAAAATGCTCATTTATTATTTTTTGTAGTTATAGATACCGGAAAAAGGACGCAGGTCTCCGAGCATTACGCGGCTGGGAATCAACCAGGACCCTGACCACTGAGCTACCGCGTAATGCGGAGACCCGCGACCTTTTTCCGGTATCTATATCTTCAAAGAAACTTACGGTCTGATGGACATTTATTATATTTTCGTTCAAGCATCGTACCGAAACCAATGGTTCTTAAAACAGAGCATGGTAAGATTTCCGAAAAAAAATCCTTTAATCCTTATTATTTTTATTAAACCTAAAGAAGCTTAAACTTTGCTGAATTAGAGGGGAAATATGATTGAACGGACTAAATGTGACAGACGGACTCAGCAAACGCAATACCAAAATGTATCGTGAAACAAGATCTTGCAACTCTTTTTTTTATTTTGCCGTTTAAGTTATAAATACTGTATGGATATCTAGATTAAAGTAAAACATCTGCTTTCGCTAGAAATTTAAAGGTGTCCAATAACCAATATCAATTTGTGGCGCAGCGGGTCATTAAGAGGAAGGTGCCATGTTCGATTCACGGTTTTGGTAATTTTAGTTATATGCCTGCTTAACCAAGGTTTTTTTTATGATGTACTTTAATAATACAAGTTAGTGCTTACATTTGGGCCACATGGTTTTATGTGTCAAATTCGAGATTTAATAATTAAGTTGCACCTTAATTTTTAATAATTTGAAATCAATTCAAAATCTTTTAAGAATTAAGCTAAATTACTTACTTTTTTGCCATCTGCATCGCTCTTGCCTCATGTAGCTTACCAGTCTGCACTTCCAACTTGATGCATCAACAAAATCAGCTCCAAAACTAGTATCTAATACTCACGGCTCAGCTCTGCTACTAACGGCGGCGGGGGAAGTGGGGGCGGGCGTGACCGAGGTCTGCGGGCGCGGGGGGCGGTACGGGCGCGCGCGGGGGCGTAGCGGGCGGCGGGGGCGGCGCGCGGGCGGCGGGGTCGAGTCGCGCGTGCCCTTGTCCGCGCCGGAGTCCCACGGCTGGATGTCGTGGATGCAAGACCACTACACGAGACGGGCATTCGATTAATTGGTACTAGTGATCTGCCCGGGCTTAAAAGGCGGTTCTATGGTGCCTAAATCCGCGCACTCAGATTGGCGCTTGTAATAAAGTCTATTTTAGCTTGGAAACGCCAAACGGCTCTTAACACAGATGCATTTTTTACAATGAATCGTTAAACCCCTTATTAATATATAAATTTTGAGCATGTATTAGTAGTTAAACCATGTTTAGTCTCTATCTGTTATGCAAGTTGTCACATGGATTGACAGAGACAAAACTTGGTTTACCAATTTTGGTTTAAACTCTCTTTGATTATGAACAGGGTTTCGGAATATTAACATAATAAAACTTATTCTGAATACTTTTTACTTACAAACCTTCCTGAATTACATCCATTGCATAGTGTTAAAGGTACTACCGGATAAAGACACTGTTGAAATGGCATAATATTAATCTGTATACAAACTGACTGTATAAACGTTTTGAAATTCACTAAACATATTAATAATTAAAAGGAGTTTAATATTGAATTAGGATAAAAAAACAGCAGGTTTGCTTGTAACAGTCGCGGATGGTCTTTGCTTTACACTTATGACTAGCGACCCGCCCACGCCTCGCAATTGTGTAATTTTGGGCGACTTGTTCCCTAAACATTGAATTTTAGTTAACTTAAAAACACTTTCTCTGAATGTTCTTTATTTACAAATTTAAATGAAAACATTACCAAAAGCATGGTGAAAACCACATTAAAATCCCTCAACTGGTTTAGAAGGAGTTATCGGACAAACATACAAACAGACAGAATCAGCGAATTGGATTTATGCTATGTAATGATAATGATGATGATGTAAGTGAGAAGAAGTGATAATAGTTTTTTCCATGCTTAGAAGCTTATTGCTTAAATAGATTGTATCTCAAGAAAACCTGTCACAGGTAAACAGACATTAAACTGTATTTCGTAATATTTTGCAATTGAATTAGCAGAATTTTACTGGTAGAAGATTTATGTTGATATTTAAACATACTTTCTAATCAATCGTAAATGCTAGTCTTTAGAATGAATCCTAAGCATTAGGACTTAAAAAACACATATTACACAACTCATTTGTAAAATTAGTGGATGGGGAGGGGGTTGTATCACGTAATTAATATTAGGTACACATAAAACATCTCGTAACTTCTTTTCTTGCAGCATTGTCTTGCAAAAATGAATTTAAACATAGACCATGTAACTTTTTGACGATGACTTATTTGTTTATTATTTTCTTTAACTGTCTATAAATAACGAACTATTTTAGTGGTCACTAAAAAACAAATGATAAAATTTTTCTTATTTATAATATTTATAACGGGTGTAAAAAGACCACTTCCGAAGCCCGAAACCATGTATTCTTGAGCCTCAATAGTACCTGAATTCACAAACAGCAAACCCAAAAAACTCGATTTAAAAAAGTTATTAAGGATTGAAAAGTCATATTTGCCGCTTGAAATCATAGCTCACACATCAACTGCCGGTTCAGGTGCGATTATTTACATTGCAAATTAAAACTCTATTTAATTTGAAATCATCGCAAATCTGATAGTATTAATGCATTTTTATTTATATTTATTAATAAAAAAAAAAACTCAAAACGTCACCACTCCAGCAATGCCAAGTTTTTGTTTTCGGAAGCAGTTCTTTTAAACCCCGTATAGATTTGATACTAATAAATTACTTCAGTGGAAACGGATATATCTAGTGACAACCTGTGTGCGCAAGCATTAAACTTGGCCTGGATTTTAATTGTTTTCAATGTTTTAGATTTCGTTGTAATTACTCTTAGCATAAATTAACGCCGACCTTTACACGTGTTATTTTGCTGACGTGACCGTTAAACTTTGAAATTGATTTATTTTTAGACACTTTTTGATTTATATGTATACTATCCATAATAAAAGGTGCGTTTCGATAAATTTCTAAAACTATAGTCTATTCGCGTTAAGAAAATAGTGACAACTACAGGATAAGGGTGTATTCACAGTGGAGTAAAAGTACGAAAGAAAAATAATAATTATATAAACAGTATTTTCGGACATGCCGCATGCACTTGCTGTTTCTATGACTATGCTCTCCACAGTTGCATTTAAATCACACAATTTAAAGTACTTATAAACATTGTAAATTATGTGTCTCTCTCCACTATGGATTTTTGATCCACTTTTATTCTTTGAAATTGGTGAGGTATTCATTTTTTCAAAATTTATCGTTAGACAAGTCACGCAAAATCCACAACCGTTTTCTTCGAAGGTCAGACTTCAACTGGTCACTGTGAACTCGACTTTTTAATTTCTAGCATTTTAATTGGCTGGGGGGCGTGGCCAGGCCGGCTGACAACGATCACTCACTATTTTCTTAACGCGAATAGACTATAAACAAAAAATCGCGTGACGTCACACATGTCCTTCATGATGCTCCTACGCTAACAATTAAATACATTTACAACTGATTTTTCAATAGTCAGATTAATGCTAACTGACTGATAAGAGGTATGTTTTCATTGTCACTTCATACATAATATGTTAAGTATTTATGTTCGACGTGCAACAAAAACATACTGATTTTCTGTCAGTTAGAATTTATCTGACTATTGAAAAACCGGCCCTTACAATATTAAGTTTGAATACAGGTTAAACCTGTCAGTATTTTACAAATACTGATAGAATCAATAAGTTAAATGAATGGAATTTTTTGGAAATAGGCCACAGTTTACTTTTTACAGCATGTTAATCGGAGTTGGTTAGATGTGATATTGTGGAATAAAAAGGCTGTTGAATTATTGCATTGTCACTACCGCTCTGGCCATACCGTGCGTGATAAGAAAGCTGTGATAGAAAAACACCTTATTACCAAGCTTTTATAATACGTATTTGTAAAAAGCTTCTTAGTATGTAGATACAATTAGGGTACCAAGTCACTCTAGACGTGTCTACCTAGATTCTATGACGGGAACTTGTTAAATAAGTTCTTATTATCTAAAGTTAATGCATGCGAAGCTGCAATCGCAAAGCTGGTGTAATAAACATTTTAAGAATCAATACATTTACAATATAAGAAATTGTAAATCCGTAACTGGCTGTCAGATCAGTATTTAAGTCTTAGTTTATTTTATATAGCATAAGAGCTGTGGATTTTGTAATAAAAATAAATAAATAAATAAAATACCTAAATAAATAACCCTTTAAGGGTAACCCTTTAAGAAAAAAATACTTAATTAATATTAAGTTAGTTATATTAGTAGTAAAAACCGTACCGATTCGTGGTTAAGACTATTTACAAACGCTAGAGTCAGGACCTAGCTAGAGGACCACAAATTAAATTGTTCAACATACAACTATAGGTATGTTTAACAATTTCTTCTTGTGTCTTAACCGCGACCAGGTATGGCGCCTAAGCTTGATCCGCCCTGGATTCCAAACCTACATTATTATTTTTTGTCATTTTCCATTATAAAAACTCACACATAAGATTGAAAAAAACAAAACATTTCTTATCTAATGTAGCTTTTAAATGAGTGAGAGAGTTAGTTATTAATTATTTTATTATACAATAAAATAAACCCAAGTTAGTTAGTTGAGCCAAGTACCAGATTTGCAAAGTGTTCGATGTTCATCTCGTGCGGTTAATCGACATACTTTCTAGATTAGTAAACTGTAAAAGCAAGTGTAAATACATAAAATCAAACCAAACTCACCTCAGATCTGTCAGCATGGCTGATGTTCCTACTCAACGCACACCATCCTTGCGGATGAATCTGTGAAGAAAAACAATCTTCTAACACCCGCACCGCCATTAAAAAACAAATAATCAAATACCTTTTTACTATAAATATAGATAAAGAAGGTACCTACATCAATACCGACCTGTAAGCTGCTAACCACTTCAGCGTCATTCCCGTCAGGGAAATCAGATATAAACTCGACGCGGTTCTCTTCACGTTTAGCGTCAAACAGGTAATCGTACATAGCAGCGATTGGGATCAACTGACGTGACATTTGCATTAGTCTGTAGAGATTTGGCTGAAATATTCAAAACATGTATAAAAAACCTATTGTAAAATTAAAGTCCTGACTGCCAGACGGATAAGGCCCCAGGCTCGCGCACCGCTGACTCCTAGTTTGATTGGGATAACTCAAAAGATACGGTTTCCGGTTTTAAAACTTAACTTGAAATAAAAGACAGACTTGAAGCAAAAGACAAGTGAATGTGAAGAACATCAAAATAAAAAAAATACTTATGGGTTTTGATTCCTTTGCATTGGTAGGTAACTGAACCGAATAGGGACTTTTGAATAATGTGTTGGTAATAATGAAGATGAAAATGAATAATGACGTTCTCAGGCAAAATTAAGATATGTATATGCAAACTCATTACAAATAATCAATAAACAAAAATAAGTATAACCAAAACTTAATTTACCTTGAATCCATGCAGGCAAGATGCCAAAGTAGTCAAATTGAGATCATGTATAATGACTAGCAGCCCCCCCGTGGTGCACATCACCATTTGCTTTGCATCAGGAGTCAGGCGACACCTCATCAACCCTGACGCATGGAATACTCTCTGATACACCAAATTAGATTCAGTATACGAATTTATATCCCAAGTATAAATACTGCCGTCCAATCCCGAAGTAACTAATAATTTGTCCTTGACCGAAAATTCTATATTTTTGACCCAGTTTGAATGGCCATGGAGGGAACGCATTTTCTTTTTTAAGTTACGAACATCCCACAGTGCAATGGTGGTGTCGTCGGAGCATGTAGCAAACATTCGTGCATCCAAAAATCTAAAAAAAAAATTATGTTATTTATTGCCTGATGTCTAATCAGTAGATGAAATAAGATAATGGTTCACAAAATTAAATGAAAAAGGGGAAGCTATACCAGCTGCCATATGGCTAATGATGATGATGATGATGATTAGGTACATAATTCTATTAATACTAACATACCATTTTTGGGTTACCTCGTGTTTAAAATAAATTTAAGTAACTCACTTAACACAATTAACACAGTCGGTATGGGCTCCATTAACATATTGAACCCGCTTGTGGGTGAGTGGATCAAATATCTGGATGGATTTCTTTTCACAAGCGGCAACGAGAAGGGAACTGAAAATTTTAAGTTTTATTTAGTAATGTAAGTGTGTAATAGTATGGCTGTTTAATGGAATTTGTGATGATGACATGTAAAAGATACTTTAGAATTTATAGGCCAATATCTTTTATTAAAAAACTTAAGTTATTTTTCAAGAAAGAAAATAAGGAAGGAAAAATTAATATGCGAAAATGTTTCCTTCGATAACAATGTTCAAGAACAAGGTCCTAACACTCATTGTTTATAGATTACATTTAATTATTACCCACGCTGGTTTTATAAGTAGAAAAAAGATTGACAACATATTTTGTTCATGCACACTAAAACATTTCAATTATCAATTCATTTTTTGCTCTAATCAAGGTCTAGGCTGTAAAACAATAACCCTTACCCTTCCGGGGAAAACTCAAGGTTGAAAACCCCACCAGTAGGAAGAACATTAGCCTGATCACTATCCCAAGAAGCTATAGGTTTCATACCACAATACAGACTTCTCGCAATCGCATCGCTACTTCCAACCGGTGCACAAAATCCGGTTTCCCTTCTCATCAATCGGTACGGGCTAAATGCCGAGTATGAAGACATGAAATTGCCTCTAGAACACAACATTTTCACAGGCTTTCTTTGATATTAAGTGAATGAAATGGTTGTAGCAGTTTTAAGTACATAAACTCAAATCTTAAATACACAAGAAGGCTACATCACTTCGATAGGGCCCTAAAAATACCGATTCTGTTTAATTTTCAATAGGATAATGCACAAAACCCGGAAAATGAGACGGAAACCTTCGTCCACCAACAATCATCTTCAGACTGAAAGATTGATTGAATAATTTATTGATTTTACGGTTTTAGGTTGACAGTGACAGCCAGCTGACTTTTTTAAAACAATTTGAATGTGATACTATTCGAACGTACTATTCATAGTAAAAGAATTTGAGTTTTTTTCCGACGTCTTTTTTCTCTCGACCTACTGATTGATAAGCTGCTTGAAATTGCTTATAATGAATTAAATGATTTCTATTTATGTTATTTTATTTAACGTTTATGCCAACGTTTGTGCGTTTCAAAATAAGAATTAATCAGAACGCAGCCATAGTGTCAATCTCCTTGTTTGTCAAATTATGTCAATTTTTTTATTTCTTTTGTCACTTGTCATTGTCAAGTCAGTTAACGTCAAAAGTAGCGTGCTCAGCTCAACTCTCTCCGCGTGTGTTTACTTTTATAATTGTTGATTTTCGCATCATAAGTTGTATTTATCTCTAAGAATTTGTTAAATTTCATAAAACTTTAAAATGTACCTAAGATATTACTTAAATGAGAATGGCGACAGACAATACACCTTGGCGGTAAGCTTTTATTTAAGTTTTAACCTTTTGACAGACACATACTTGTTGTTAGTTGCAATAACTATTTGTTTCTTTTCCAGACTATTGACCCACATGGAAAACCAACCTTGTCAGCACACCCTGGTAAAGCTTAATTCGGATTAATTGTTGTACTAATTTTAATATTCCCAATAATTTACGAACTGTTTTTGCTTTCAGCACGCTTCTCTCCTGAAGATAAATATTCAAGGCAAAGAATAATCATCAAGAAGAGATTTGGTCTTCTTCTTACGCAACAGGCTGAACCAATTCATTAGTTTTAAATAAATGTAATTTTAAGTTTATACAATCTTTTATTTTTCACTTACAAAACTACAAAAAGTGTTATAATGAACACAGTGGCAATCTCTCAAAATCGGTGTCTCAATTTCATTAGTTTCTTGTGATAACATATCAGTCTTAATTGTAGCTCAGATCACTGGTGGAAGTTATAAGCTTTTGCATATTCAAGCTATCTTTATTACAGATATTACAATAGTATGTTGAACAATGGCAGAACTTAATTATTGTCACTGGCCGGCAGGCTTTACAAACTTCAAAATTATATGTTCATGAGAATGTTATAAAGTAAATAAAATAAACTAGAAAGGATAGATAGTGGATTAGTGTCAAAAACGAAACAAGTAAAAGAAACTTCTAAACAGCATTTCATCTGCATTGTTATCTTCACATAGGATTAGACCAATATTAAATCTATGGATAAGACAAAGTCCCTATTTATGTTCACCGATTACTCCCAAATCAAATAAAGGATTATTTAATGCTGTTTTTTACGACGAGAAATAGAATAGAGATTTCTAAATAGTTTTATTTAAAGTTCCATCCTACTAATATAATAAACTTGAAAGTTTGCGAGTATGTACCTATTGAGGTTTGTTACTCTTTTACGTAAAAACTACTGGACGGATTTGGATCAAACTTTACAATAATATAGGTTATACATCAGAATAACACATAGGGTACTTTTTATCGCGGGAAAACTTCTCATTCCCACGAGACACCGACTTCCACGCGGGCGACCACTAGTCATAAATAAAAAAATGGTTTCATTATGAAGATAGTGGACCATTGTGAAACATGTGTCAAGGCAAAAGTAAAATAAACACAACATTCTGGAATATTTCATGGTCTATATTATTTTATACCATTCTATCCTGTATGAGAATACAAGTAATGTTTGATGTCTTATTATTTAATTAAAGTAATTCTTAGTCTAAAGCAACACAACACACTAAAACTTGAATTCCTTGTATTTCTTCGCTTGTTTGGAATCTGTATTCTGCTGCCTCTTTCGTTTATTCTGTAAAAAATAAACAAAGTTAATATTCAAGGTTGATGCCATTTTGGTTATTTTTTTATCAAAAGCTTTAACCAAAATTTAATGTAACATATAAACTAACTTAGGCCCAATTGCAGGGTACGTTTTAACCTCGGGTTAGCTAACTCAGATTTAAATGGCGCCACCATCCACCATAAGAAGTAGTTACAATCGATGATGGTGGCCCCATTTAAACCTGCGTTAGCTAACCCGAGGTTAAAACGTTCCCTGCAGTTGGGCCTAAATGTTGCTAACTTTACAAATTAGATAAGTTGCTAAAGCCAGCTGCAATATGTGGTATAAGCAGCTGTCTACGCTCTCCAAAAAATTTGAAATTCAACTCATTTTTCTACTTCTTTTTTTTCTTCTTCTACACGTACCTTCTGCCTAGCGACATGGTCAGCCAGCATATCGGACAGGTCCTCCCTCTTCTCCGGCCGCTGGTCCCGCAGCTGCTTCTCGTACCTGGCGGCGACGGCCTCAGGTTCCAGCTCCAGTTCTGAAGGATCGAGCGTGACCTCCACGCCGCCGGCGCCCGCGCCGCCCGTGCCTGTACTGACGGCGCCGCGTTTGCCTGATAAATGAAAATAAATTAATAGTAGGTAAGTAGGGAGCTTATTTGAGTCAAGTCATGACAAGTTGTTTTGCCGCGCGGTGGATGACAAAGGAATTTTGATGACAAAGATAAATTAAAATTCCTTAAAAATCTAATATCCGTAACCGAAATTATCCGAAACTAACGGATAATCCCTATCCGGTTAATGAACAGTTTATTTTAAACCTCGTAGTTTTGTTATGTATTTTCGGTTTGCTAGAATTGGTATGAAAAACTGTATTAAATACAAGAGATGTGTATAAAAGTGCTACTTGTATTTAATGATTCATCCGGGACATATTAAAGTGGTTGATAGCATTTGGTATCATGATTCACTTTACTATTTCCCGAAAATACAAACACTGCATAAATGATAGAAATAAAAGTTTGTTTGCTTACAATTATCATAAGTAAACTTGTGTAAGAAGTGTAGTACATTACAGTGCCAAAATTTACGATTTTCAAACATGAACAAATCCTTAAAAACCCTTTCTGTTGGATCCATCCTTGGCAAGGGCGACCAGACCTAGTAATGAAATCCTACTAATATTATAAATGTGAAAGTTTGTGAGTATGTGAGGATGTATGGTAAAAACTACTGGATGGATTTTGATGAAACTTTACAGCAATATAGTTTATACATCAGAATAACACATAGGGTACTTTTTACCGCGGGAAAACTTTTCATTCCCACGGGAAACCGACTTCCACGCGAACGGAGTCGCGGGCGGCCACTAGTCCATAATAAAGTGCATCATAGTGTAATGTAATACATACCCGGGTTAGCCGCGTTGATATCGTACACGTGCGTGGAAGCCATCATGCCGTGCGTGAGCCCCACGCGCCGCTCGGGGACCACCTGGTAGAGCGACGGGGTGTCGCCGCTGGGAATAAATCATTATAATCATTATCATCGTTATCATCATTATCATTATTATTACATAGGCCCCGATTCTGAAAACACTCTCTAAAACTAAAATAAAAATATTACTATCACTTTCTCATGCTTTGTATTAGAAAAAGACAGGTACATTGTTTTCACTAAATTTAGTCCACAACATTGTAAAATTGAACGAAGTTTGCTGAGGACTAGCCTAAAATTGCTGCGTCATTATGCATGTACAATTTAGTTTGACAGGACTAAAATGATTACCTGTCTCTGTCTTATATAATTGAACAGTAAGTGACAGCGATAGTTTTAGTTTAGTTTAGAGAGTGTTTTCAGAATCGGGGCCATTGTTTTCAGAATTGGGGCGACTGGCAATTTCAGCTATGATAAAAGTGATTTCATCGTAGGAATGAGACTTTTACTTGCAGTAAAAGTAGTCTAATTTTAATCAAGGCTGTTTCATTATGTGTTTCAAAATTAAAATAATAAACATATCTCCAGACTTCTATACAATTAAGTAAGTGTTTTCATTCAAGGTGAACCATATTTTTTTAAAAATAATTTATACTTAGACAAAATCTTCTTGAAAACCTTCAATAATCTTCATCAATTCACGTATTTCTTACAAATTTTATAAACGCGAAAGTTTGTGAGTATGTATTGCTATTTGTTACTCTTTCACGTAAAAACTACTGGACCGATTTGGATGAAACTTTACAGTAATACAGGTTATACATCAGAACAACACATACGTTACTTTTTACCACTGAAAAACTTCTCATTCCCACGGGAAACCGACTTCCACGCGAACGGAGTCACGGGCGGCCACTATAATAAACAAATCTCCAGACTAACACACCAATTATGTGTCCCTAAAGTAAGTTGCAGTAAGCACTTGTGTTATAGTTACCACATAATGGACTAGGGGAGAACCTAGTTACACCCAGACACAAGCCAATTTGTAAAAAACCATTACACACACTAGTTACATAAGCTGTCAAACCAACCCGTCAAGATCAGCGTCCAGCTTGTTCTTCCTCAGCTGTATGGTGTCTGGCGTCTCCACCCCCACGGGCACGGAGGCGAGCCCCAGCGGGGTCACCAGCCCCTCGCCCGGCGTGGCTATCCTAGTTGTAAAGCTATGAAACTAACCCGTCAAGATCAGCGTCCAGCTTGTTCTTCCTCAGCTGTATGGTGTCTGGCGTCTCCACCCCCACGGGCACGGAGGCGAGCCCCAGCGGGGTCACCAGCCCCTCGCCCGGCGTGGCTATCCTAGTTGTAAAGCTATGAAACTAACCCGTCAAGATCAGCGTCCAGCTTGTTCTTCCTCAGCTGTATGGTGTCTGGCGTCTCCACCCCCACGGGCACGGAGGCGAGCCCCAGCGGGGTCACCAGCCCCTCGCCCGGCGTGGCTATCCTAGTTGTAAAGCTATGAAACTAACCCGTCAAGATCAGCGTCCAGCTTGTTCTTCCTGAGCTGTATGGTGTCTGGCGTCTCGACGCCCACGGGCACGGAGGCCAGCCCCAGCGGCGTCACCAGCCCCTCGCCCGGCGTGGCGGTGCCGGCCGCCGCCTCCGCTTCCGTCGTGGCCTCGCCTTCTGAGGCTTCCGACTCTTCTGCGGGGAGAGAACATGAATGAAACATAATCATTACATAGTATAAATCCAAGTCGCTAATTCTGTCTGTTTGTATGTTTGGCCGCTAACTCCTCCTAAACCAGTTGAGGGATTTTAATGCGGTTTTCACCGTCCTTAAGGTATTTTTTTCATTTAATTTTGTAAAAGAACAATTGGAAAAAGTTTTTTAAAGTTAGTCAAAAATCAATGTTTCGTGGGCAAGTCGGCCAAAATTACACCATTGCGAAGCGTGGGCGGGTCGCTCTTAATAAATAAATCTCCAGACTGACACACCAACTGTGTAGCCCTAAACTAAGCAAAGCTTGTACTATAGATACCACTCAATGGACTAGGGGAGAACCTAGTTACACGCAGACACAAGCCAATTTCGAAAAACCATTTTGACGATATTGGCCCGGCCCGGGGATCGAACCCGGAACCATCCGCTAACAGTCCGGTATTATATATGCCGCTGCACCACAGAGGTCGTCAAATAATAGATAAGGACTGGGGCTTTAGAAGAGAGAGAAGTTCTGCAGGGAGGATGCAATAAAAAAATTGGTAAGGAGTTTGGATAGTTATTATATGTAAAGCTTTTTCCTATGTGTAGAAGCTTATTGAAACAAGCTTCTTATCGTGTATAGAACAAACAGTTATATGTATTTATTATTATGAATTATACTGTTCAAAATGAAATATTATAGTTATGATAGAAAAAAGCTTACCATCCTCAGATTCTTCTTCAGACTCAGATTCTAGTTCTCCCCACAACGTCCGGTCGATTTCTAGATCTTCATTGTCCTGTGGATAAAACATAATTACAATATTTAAAAAAATAACTCCTGCTACTATAATGGTAAAAAAACATACACTTAGTAAAAATCAATAAGTAAGCTTAGAAAACGCTTATGTTAAAAATACTACACAATGAACTTAAGGAGAACTTAATGGGTACTATTAGACACGGGTAAAAATCAAAAATACAAAATTTTCCTGATCTGTGACCTAATGCTCATCAGTCCGGTTACCATCCATCAACAAGCTGTCCACTTTTTAATTTTAAAGACTCTCCACTGCCAACCCTACATTTCTTTCAGTTTACCAAATTTTAACCAAGGTCCAAAGTTATTGCTATAACGCTATCCAACTTTCTCAACTTTTTTTCTCAATTAAATGAGTCACCTTTTTTTTATGAAAAGCTAGCAAACGAGCAAGGGGGTCACCCGATAGTAAATGATCACCGCCGCCCATGAGTGTGTTGCTGAGCCTTTGAGGAAATTGGGCACCGGATACGAAACGCAGGAACATCGTCCCTACTTCACTATGGTTTTCTGTGCGACGGTGGTATTTCACCGGTCGAGTCAGCCCAGGAATCGCTGCAGACAGAGCCTACAGCTAGACTCTACCTCTCCATCTTTCATCAACAGTAAAAATCTGTCGTCCTACTCACATCCTGCCCAACAACATGATGTCCGAACACATCTCCATACAGCGGCTTCCCCGTCTCGTCCACGGGCGGTTTCCCCCAGCCGCCCGCGTGGTAGCCGAATGCGCACGCGTCGGGGATGGGCGCGTTGAGCCCGGGGATCTTCAGGTTGGGGTAGGACGGCGGCGGGCCGTAGCGCTGCTGGGCTATCAGCCACGGGGGCGGCACCTGTGGGGTCAAATAACCTATTTGTACCTACATTATCGACAAGAAAAATATTTATAAATAGTCTAGGAATGTAACTAGTATTGTTAGGTGTTTGGTGATTATAAGGTGTTGTTAAGTGTATTTGTGTTGTGTGAATGAAGTTACTATTATTTTATACCAAACCCTCAGCTCGTAATTATAAATGCCAGTATTTGAGTATGTTTGTATGGGTGTTTGTTACTCTTTCAATGCAAAAACTATGAAACGAATATAAATGGAAATTGGTACATAATATGCATAGTTTAAAAACTGAAAGAACATAATCGATACTTTTCACCGCTGGAAAATACCTCATACCCTCTGGAAAAGTCATATTGTGGGTGTATAAGTCTGTATTCATTTAAACTTGATACCTTTAAGCGGGATTACAGGCAGACAGACGGACAATGTGTCATCCTGTAGTAGTTCCCACTTTATAAGTTACAGAAACTTAAAAAAAAGGGCGAACTCCTTGCCCTCGTAGTACAGGTCGCCGTGGATCGTCGCGCGGCTTGGTCTGGTAGATATATCTCCAGCCCACTACCAGCATCCCTACCTTGTGCGAGCCCGGCCCCACGGGCATCCCCAGCGCCGTCCGCAGCTCCTCGCTGAGCTCCCCCGGCTTCTTCTCCCGCAGCCGGGTCTCGAACTCCTTGCCCTCGTAGTACAGGTCGCCGTGGATCGTCGCGCGGCTTGGTCTGGTAGATATATCTCCAGCCCACTACCAGCATCCCTACCTTGTGCGAGCCCGGCCCCACGGGCATCCCCAGCGCCGTCCGCAGCTCCTCGCTGAGCTCCCCCGGCTTCTTCTCCCGCAGCCGGGTCTCGAACTCCTTGCCCTCGTAGTACAGGTCGCCGTGGATCGTCGCGCGGCTTGGTCTGGTAGATATATCTCCAGCCCACTACCAGCATCCCTACCTTGTGCGAGCCCGGCCCCACGGGCATCCCCAGCGCCGTCCGCAGCTCCTCGCTGAGCTCCCCCGGCTTCTTCTCCCGCAGCCGGGTCTCGAACTCCTTGCCCTCGTAGTACAGGTCGCCGTGGATCGTCGCGCGGCTTGGTCTGGTAGATATATCTCCAGCCCACTACCAGCATCCCTACCTTGTGCGAGCCCGGCCCCACGGGCATCCCCAGCGCCGTCCGCAGCTCCTCGCTGAGCTCCCCCGGCTTCTTCTCCCGCAGCCGGGTCTCGAACTCCTTGCCCTCGTAGTACAGGTCGCCGTGGATCGTCGCGCGGCTTGGTCTGGTAGATATATCTCCAGCCCACTACCAGCATCCCTACCTTGTGCGAGCCCGGCCCCACGGGCATCCCCAGCGCCGTCCGCAGCTCCTCGCTGAGCTCCCCCGGCTTCTTCTCCCGCAGCCGGGTCTCGAACTCCTTGCCCTCGTAGTACAGGTCGCCGTGGATCGTCGCGCGGCTTGGTCTGGTAGATATATCTCCAGCCCACTACCAGCATCCCTACCTTGTGCGAGCCCGGCCCCACGGGCATCCCCAGCGCCGTCCGCAGCTCCTCGCTGAGCTCCCCCGGCTTCTTCTCCCGCAGCCGGGTCTCGAACTCCTTGCCCTCGTAGTACAGGTCGCCGTGGATCGTCGCGCGGCTTGGTCTGGTAGATATATCTCCAGCCCACTACCAGCATCCCTACCTTGTGCGAGCCCGGCCCCACGGGCATCCCCAGCGCCGTCCGCAGCTCCTCGCTGAGCTCCCCCGGCTTCTTCTCCCGCAGCCGGGTCTCGAACTCCTTGCCCTCGTAGTACAGGTCGCCGTGGATCGTCGCGCGGCTTGGTCTGGTAGATATATCTCCAGCCCACTACCAGCATCCCTACCTTGTGCGAGCCCGGCCCCACGGGCATCCCCAGCGCCGTCCGCAGCTCCTCGCTGAGCTCCCCCGGCTTCTTCTCCCGCAGCCGGGTCTCGAACTCCTTGCCCTCGTAGTACAGGTCGCCGTGGATCGTCGCGCGGCTTGGTCTGGTAGATATATCTCCAGCCCACTACCAGCATCCCTACCTTGTGCGAGCCCGGCCCCACGGGCATCCCCAGCGCCGTCCGCAGCTCCTCGCTGAGCTCCCCCGGCTTCTTCTCCCGCAGCCGGGTCTCGAACTCCTTGCCCTCGTAGTACAGGTCGCCGTGGATCGTCGCGCGGCTTGGTCTGGTAGATATATCTCCAGCCCACTACCAGCATCCCTACCTTGTGCGAGCCCGGCCCCACGGGCATCCCCAGCGCCGTCCGCAGCTCCTCGCTGAGCTCCCCCGGCTTCTTCTCCCGCAGCCGGGTCTCGAACTCCTTGCCCTCGTAGTACAGGTCGCCGTGGATCGTCGCGCGGCTTGGTCTGGTAGATATATCTCCAGCCCACTACCAGCATCCCTACCTTGTGCGAGCCCGGCCCCACGGGCATCCCCAGCGCCGTCCGCAGCTCCTCGCTGAGCTCCCCCGGCTTCTTCTCCCGCAGCCGGGTCTCGAACTCCTTGCCCTCGTAGTACAGGTCGCCGTGGATCGTCGCGCGGCTTGGTCTGGTAGATATATCTCCAGCCCACTACCAGCATCCCTACCTTGTGCGAGCCCGGCCCCACGGGCATCCCCAGCGCCGTCCGCAGCTCCTCGCTGAGCTCCCCCGGCTTCTTCTCCCGCAGCCGGGTCTCGAACTCCTTGCCCTCGTAGTACAGGTCGCCGTGGATCGTCGCGCGGCTTGGTCTGGTAGATATATCTCCAGCCCACTACCAGCATCCCTACCTTGTGCGAGCCCGGCCCCACGGGCATCCCCAGCGCCGTCCGCAGCTCCTCGCTGAGCTCCCCCGGCTTCTTCTCCCGCAGCCGGGTCTCGAACTCCTTGCCCTCGTAGTACAGGTCGCCGTGGATCGTCGCGCGGCTTGGTCTGGTAGATATATCTCCAGCCCACTACCAGCATCCCTACCTTGTGCGAGCCCGGCCCCACGGGCATCCCCAGCGCCGTCCGCAGCTCCTCGCTGAGCTCCCCCGGCTTCTTCTCCCGCAGCCGGGTCTCGAACTCCTTGCCCTCGTAGTACAGGTCGCCGTGGATCGTCGCGCGGCTTGGTCTGGTAGATATATCTCCAGCCCACTACCAGCATCCCTACCTTGTGCGAGCCCGGCCCCACGGGCATCCCCAGCGCCGTCCGCAGCTCCTCGCTGAGCTCCCCCGGCTTCTTCTCCCGCAGCCGGGTCTCGAACTCCTTGCCCTCGTAGTACAGGTCGCCGTGGATCGTCGCGCGGCTTGGTCTGGTAGATATATCTCCAGCCCACTACCAGCATCCCTACCTTGTGCGAGCCCGGCCCCACGGGCATCCCCAGCGCCGTCCGCAGCTCCTCGCTGAGCTCCCCCGGCTTCTTCTCCCGCAGCCGGGTCTCGAACTCCTTGCCCTCGTAGTACAGGTCGCCGTGGATCGTCGCGCGGCTTGGTCTGGTAGATATATCTCCAGCCCACTACCAGCATCCCTACCTTGTGCGAGCCCGGCCCCACGGGCATCCCCAGCGCCGTCCGCAGCTCCTCGCTGAGCTCCCCCGGCTTCTTCTCCCGCAGCCGGGTCTCGAACTCCTTGCCCTCGTAGTACAGGTCGCCGTGGATCGTCGCGCGGCTTGGTCTGGTAGATATATCTCCAGCCCACTACCAGCATCCCTACCTTGTGCGAGCCCGGCCCCACGGGCATCCCCAGCGCCGTCCGCAGCTCCTCGCTGAGCTCCCCCGGCTTCTTCTCCCGCAGCCGGGTCTCGAACTCCTTGCCCTCGTAGTACAGGTCGCCGTGGATCGTCGCGCGGCTTGGTCTGGTAGATATATCTCCAGCCCACTACCAGCATCCCTACCTTGTGCGAGCCCGGCCCCACGGGCATCCCCAGCGCCGTCCGCAGCTCCTCGCTGAGCTCCCCCGGCTTCTTCTCCCGCAGCCGGGTCTCGAACTCCTTGCCCTCGTAGTACAGGTCGCCGTGGATCGTCATGCGCGGCTTGGTTTGCCATCTGGTAAGGAATTTATTTATTTACAAATTTATGTATCTGTTACGGCTAATACCCGAAGCGCGGCTACACCTAGTTTTAGCTGGTTAGAACATCAATAGGTTAGGTTAGTTAGGTTTCTTTTATGATAACACCCAGAAAAAGGACTCCGTCGACTCATGATTGAAGCCAGTTTTTATATAAATAGGTTTAATTTTTTTTACAGTTTTCCATATTAAAAACACTTCTAACCGGCTAAAACTAGGTGTAGCCGCACTTCGGGTATTAGCCGTAACATATCTACACAAAAAACACATAAAAGGACAAAGTTATTACAAAATAAAACGTAAATACAGAGGTTCTGCTTATTCCAAACACGAAATCTCTTCCAGCAGACCTGTAGTTGAAGTGATGGTTGGGATATTGGGAAAGGAAATTTATGTGTTGTTCTTTTTAATTGGTATATGAAACTAGAAGATTTTTTAAGAAACAGTATTAAAAAACAACTCAATTTCGCCCTTACGCTAAACATCACCGTGAGAGTTATTTGCAAGCGGGACAGATTATGAAGTTGTAAAATTGAGATAATCGTGTCTTCGTATTCTTTAGTTCGATCAGATTTGGGGGATACGATAGCACTACTTAGTATGGGCGAAATACGGGTTCATATTTCTGTTTTCAAGACGTAAGCATTGGCTTAGCAACACAATTTTTCATGAAAGAAGTATGGTTTGTAAAAAGTTGTTCTATAAAGCACTTACTTGAAGAACGCGTCATGCAACTTCTGGTAGTCTATATCGATCTTGCCGAGCTTCGGCCGCGTGCGCTCGCGCATCTTAGCCTTCAGCGTCTTGGTCTCGTCCTTGTCTTGGAGCGACGCGCGCATTTCCATGATACCCGTCTTTTTGATGAAGTCGGGTAAGTCGAACGGGGGCTTCTCTATGCCGCGTTTGCCTTGGAGATACTGGGACAGTGAGAGAACATGTAAACACAAACTTTTGGAATGTAGAAATAAAAGGATATTTTGATTATTTTGAAGTAATTTAATGTTTTTTTTATTAAGTTATTAATCGTTCAAGATAACCAATTTTAATCTATAAATAAACTGTTTTCAGCAAACGCATTTTCCAAAGCACAGTGTATCTTTTAATGACTTAAAATCTGGGCGAACCCAAATGGGCGCCAAACTCGTGAATCCGAAGAAAGTTAAACAAAACACCCGTCTCCTTTGCCATCGATAGACTTATCCGCATAAATACCAACAATTTCAAAATCAATGCTTTTTTTAAAAAAAGGCAATTTCAAGGTCACTCTTTTTTTAAAAATACCTTCTCTCGTTCCTTACCTTCCTCTTATAGCACCAATGCCTCGGCACCTGCACCGTGTTCCTGTGCGCCTTCAGCTGCACCAGCAGCTTGGGATCCTTGGCGGTGACGTCATACATCTCCACGACATCGGGCCGGGAGACGAGCTGCTTTAGCTCGGCCACGGAGAGACGTGAGAGTTTCTTCAGCTTGCGCTTAGATAGGCGTTCTTTCTCGTCCGCTTCGTTTTTCTGGAGGGTTTTGGGTTTAAGTGTTTTAAAGCAGATGATGATTGTAGTTTTCCCTGCTAATATTATAAATGGGAAAGTAACTCTGTCTGACTGGCCGTCTGTCTGTCTGTCTGTTACGCTTTCACGCCTAAACCACTGACCCGATTTTGATAAAATTTGGTAAGAAGATAGAACTGAACTTGGGAAAGGACATAGGGTACTATTTACCGCGGGAAAACTTCTCATTCCCACGGGAAACCGACTTCCACGGGAACGGCCACTAGTAAGAAATATTTTTTAGTTTGTTAGCTAGTTATTTCTTTTAGAACACAATAGATTACCTATGAACTTGCTTCACAATGAAAATCTTTGTATGAATGTGTTACGTTTTAAATTCTTTAGATAGATTTAGATTTTATGTGTTGATTTTATTGCACCCGCACAATCGAACTTAATACTATAATCTTTAGTTTATTATACATCCTACACCTCTGAATAGAGGAGACCAAAAGCGCCATCCATGTCTGCTTGTTAACGTTTATCCTTCACTATAAAACTAAAGATTGTGTTACGAATTTCACCATTATTGAAATACCTACATTCTACGAAAATTATATGTATGTTATTTGATTGACCTCTTTGCCTATTATTTCTGTCTTCTAGTTGCAAATTATCTCTTTATGTACCTCCAACAACAAATACAAAAAAACTATTAACATTTTCATCCGGTACATGTTGAAATAAAAAATCCTACCTCAGCTGCCTCTTCATCAACAGCGAACTGATCCTGTATCTTCTCCAGTGGCTTGCTGGGTTTGATGGCGTCCGCGCCGGCCTCTAGCTTCACCTCTTCCTTCTTCTCTGTTATCTTGAACGACTCCAGGATCCGGTGGAACTGGCGGTACATCGGCTCCAGCTCGTGGAAGTGGATGCTTTCTTGCACGTATCTGTATTGGGTAATTTTACGTTAGTAATACGTACTTGTTTATACAGGGTTATTTGTAATTAGCGCATCACCTCTTGCAGGCGGCTTCCTTACATCAATCCCAATAACATTTGTTCTACGACTTTTTGAAAAACTTGATAATTAACACAAAAACAAATTTGCGCGCTCTGTTATTTAAAACTCTGTATTTTGTAAGAAGTTCCTAAACCGGTCGCCCACCCCCCCGTCGCCCGCGCGCCGCTACGCCTGTTGCGTGCGCGTAGAGTATTGTACCGTTTAGATGCACCTAATAAATTTGTATGGAAAAACTTATTTTTTTTTAAATTATTCGTTGGTTAAATGTTGTTGGTATTGATGTAGAAAAGCTGCCTACAAGAGGTGATGCGCTAAATAGAAATAACCCTGTATTTACTATGAGTTATAGGTAAATTGTGAGCCACGCCACGCTCTTGGTTTAAAAACTTTAGTTTTGGCAAACTTTATACAGCATTTTCTAAATGTTCTTTATCTACAAATTTATGGAAAAAAAGTTAAGTAAAAGAAGGCGAAAGTGAATATGGTTAAAGAGGAGTTAGGGATTACAAACACGATTAGCGACTTTGTTTTATAAAATGTAGATAATAAATCCCTTGATAAACTACTTAGGCCCAATTGCAGGGAACGGTTTAACCTCGGGTTAGCTTCGGGTTAGCCTAAGGCCCAATTGCAGGGAACGTTTTAACCTCAGGTTAGCTAACTCAGATTCAAATGGCGCCACCATCGATTGTAATAAGAAGTAGTTACTATCGATGGTTGCGCCATTTAAACCTGAGTTAGCTAACCCGAAGCTAGCCCGAGGTTAAAATGTTCCAAGCAATTGGGCCTTAAAACATCAAATGTCTTTAAGTGCGAGTTGAAATTGACTAGGAGAGAACCCTGTATAGATGATTGGTTGGTTTATTTGCTAGCAGACATGCGTTAAACATTGGTTCTACCGATAATCAAAATCAACCTCTGAATTTTATGGAGAATTAGGCTAAACATAGTAATATCTCACTCAATTTCAGCTTCTTTCTCATTTTCCTTGTCACTTGTTGTAATTTTAGTGTTCTCCCCTTTCTTGGCTTGCTCTTCTTTACGCTTCTGCTTGGCTGCCTTCTTCTTTTTCTTTTTACGTTTGTTTTTATTTGCTGTTGCATTGACCTAAAGACAAATCAACATTCAAAGTTATACCTGAGTGTTAGATAGTGATTATGAAAATAAAATGTACGGAATAAAGTTTTTGGCTTTTACCTCCTGTTTAGAAATGATTGGCGGTTCCGGTGCTTCAAGCATATTATCATCACCATCGTCTTCTTCAGGGCCGTAGTCAGTGCTGATCACTGGAGCTGGAGGGGCCTCCGGAGCCTCTTCTACTAACAAAAAATAGGATATTTATAGAGACAGTTATTTCACAACAGGAAAATTGAAATTAAAAATTCCTACACTGATTTTGTTATCAAAAGTTGTATTGATGACTAAAGTGTGTGTTTATAAAAGATGTTCTGTACCTTTCTCTTCTTCAGCCTCTCCACCTAGGGCAGCCTGTCTCTGGTCTTTATAAGCCAGAGCCTCTTCTAAAGCTTTAGGAAGCACCACCCCTCCTACAGATAGTGGTGGTTTGTTTCTAAACTCCTCAGGTGTTTCAATCTTCATAGTAAGCAGTGAAGGTAGTGATGATGATGGAGTCGGAGCCATCATACCATCATCCTCTTGGTCATCCTCATCCTCGTCTCCTTGCTCATCCCAGCCAGGTGGACCTTCTCCTGTGTCATGTCTGCCCCAGTGAGGCTGATTATCCCATGGACCACCCATACCAGGAGGACCCATTCCAGGAGGCGGACCCATACCAGGTGGACCCATGGGTGGCATATCTTGATAGCCTTTCATATTTGGACCCCCTCTCATCATATTAGGTGGCATTGGTGGCCCCATGCCGGGTGGGCCCATAGGAGGCATATTCATACCAGGAGGACCCATTCCTGGGGGTGGACCCATTCCAGGCGGTGGCGGGCCCATACCTGGAGGTCCCATACCAGGTGGACCCATGCCGGGAGGTCCCATTCCAGGGGGAGGACCCATCCCCGGCGGGGGTGGACCCATTCCAGGTGGAGGTGGACCCATGCCTGGTGGCGGCGGGCCCATGCCCGGAGGTGGCGGGCCCATGCCCGGAGGCGGCGGACCCATGCCCGGTGGACCCATACCCATGTTCGGCGGCTCCGTCACCGGTGGCATTGGACCAGGGCCCATTGACATGTTACCCGGCGGCGGCGGCATTGGAGGGTAATTGGGCATGCCCGGAGGCTGGTTACTGACAGGTGGAGGACCTGGTGGTCCATCCATTTTGTTACTATAATGTATTTCAATGTACTAACAAATTAAACGCGACACACACAGCGCAAATAACCAAAAACACAGCATTAGTTTTCAATCAAAAGTAAAAATTGACATTGACATTTGGTGGCATGATTGACAGTGACAATCTATAAGCTATTTACACGCAATAGCCAATTTAATTTATTATTATTATTTGGAAAACAGGCAAGTTAGATTTATGCCCGTTTGCACCAAACTTAAGAACATCCTAAGTCTTTGCCTAACTTGTTTAAGCAACTCCTAACGAAAAATTGGTTTGCACTAACCTTAGGTCATTCCTAAACTCACTTAGGCATTTCCTAACTTTAGGAGCCCGTTTATGACATGCCTAAGGAGTTAAGAAACGCCTAAGTTTTTTTTTTCGTAAAACATTGACATATCTGTCAAATAAATGTTTGTTTTGAGCTGGTTTTGAGGTTATGCCGAGTAGTTTCTGTCTGTTGTGTTGAGAACTGTTGTGTAATTTGTAATTTGAGGAGTTTAATAAGTGCTGTTGTGCTTTTTGCATCATGATAGAGGAAGTAGGTATAAGATGTCCTTGATTTTTAGAAGAAGTGGACTTTCATAATGATCAGCATGCCTCGTATCGTAAGATCACGACCAAATCCTTTTGAAAATTACGACGACGTGGACTTATGTGCAAAAGCACGGTTTTGTGGGTTTTGGATCAAACTGCTGAATAGCTTTCTGCATCCTGCATAACATTTGTGTAGATTTGAATGATGATATGCCCGCTGCACCAGAAGAATTGTGTGAAGAGACTCTCAACTATTGAATTCAGGCTGGTCATATTGATAACGAAATTACAAACATTGGGATACTACCAAATGCCTTTGATGGGAGAAGTCTGTTTTACTGTGCACAATACTGTTTTACTGTGTAAATAAATAATTTATCTTTATTTAAAAATATTAACCTGAAGCTGTTTTTAATAAAATTTCCAATATGGTTTTTATTTTTTTCTTTTCCATTTTTATAATAATAATATGCAAATGCATTTTGTGCCTTTTGTTGATTTATAAGGGACTTTTTTCTTGCTCTACCCTTATTCTCATTGCTGCAAGTCTATTTGCTGGTTTAGGCTTAGTTTTGATTCTACTTCTTTCATTTCTAATACCTAATTCCGGGCACCTTATGTTGGCCCCTTTAAAGTCTATCTATAACTTCAGTAAAAATTTCTTCATCTGCCTCACATTCCTAAAAAAAACATAAAAACCATAGGCAATCAATCTTTCATTCGTTCAATCATTCACTTTGCTAGGCAATGCCTAATTTAAGACACGGTTACGACCGTGCTGTTGGTGCAAACCGTTTGTTAAGATAGGTTGAACCTAAGCTTAGGTGTTTCCTAAGTAACTAAGACAAGCCTAAGTTGAGGTTGGTGCAAACGGGCATTAGATAAACAAAAAGTATGCAACGGTTGATCCTTATACCATAAATTGTTTTATGATAAGTTTGTTTTGCTATTGATTTAATTTAGCAAAAAAAATATCAAGCTTTCGTTAAAAATGCTTAATCTGGCAATCTCTTCCTAAACCAAATAAACAAAAAGTTTGCAGTGTGAAACCGATCTTAGAAATAAAACAAAGTCGTTTTCGCTATCTATAATATTATAGAGTTATAATAGAGTGATTTAAGAGGAAGGTTTATATGTATTAAAACATAGTATAGAAAAAGGGGGTTTTACTCCGAATTTAACGCGTGTCAAGAGGCGGGCAAAAGCTAGTTATACAAATAAAACGAAGGATATAAAATGATAAATTATATGTATAACGATTTAGATATTTAATAAACGTATTTTATGTTTAGTTTAGTATTGTAGTGCAATTATTATATAATTTTGGTATGTTTGCTGTAAGTTATAAAATAAATTATATTTATAAATATGATACTAACAACATGTAATTAAATAAATAATTAGTGTTTCACAATAGTTAGTTATGATGTACAAATAGTTTAAGAATGCGTTTTCATAGACAAAACATATCTTTTCAATCATTCAATCCAATACAAGTCTTTCTGGCTGCTCTATTGCCAATGTGGATGCGAGTGTTCAAGCGAAACGTAGTTTTGTTTGTAATTTGCAATTTCCGCGTTGTTTTCACTCTTGTTTCATGATAATTGAGTAACAAGGTCATAAAATAAATCCAGGATGACGTCGTCAGAAGTATCTTATAGCAATCCCAACCGAAAAATAATACCGGAAGATTTGTCGAACGTTGAATTCGACACGAGTGAAGATGTTGAAGTTATCCCAACTTTTGATTCCATGGGATTACGAGACGAGTTGCTTCGAGGAATATATACATACGGTAACTGTATTTTAGTGAAATTCGTATCTTGAGATTAATTACAATGGATGTAACATTCCTAGATTGACATTATTACTCATTGCACTTTCACATTTTTAGGATTCGAGAAACCGTCCGCTATTCAGCAAAGAAGTATTTTGCCTATTGTAAAAGGCAGAGATGTTATTGCCCAAGCTCAGTCGGGTACTGGTAAAACAGCAACTTTCTCAATCTCAATTTTGCAGTCATTGGACACAACATTACGTGAAACACAGGTTCTGGTACTTTCACCTACTCGTGAGTTGGCCACACAGATTCAGAAGGTTATTCTGGCTCTGGGGGACTTCATGAACGTCCAATGCCATGCTTGTATTGGTGGAACCAACCTTGGAGAGGATATACGCAAACTTGATTACGGACAACATGTTGTTTCTGGCACTCCTGGCAGAGTATTTGGTAAGTTAATCATAAAAATATATTGTATTCTTCCACTTTGACTCAGCACATTCATAATCCCTGTTACAACATTGCAGATATGATCAGGAGGCGTGTGCTAAGAACTCGCTCAATCAAAATGCTAGTCCTTGATGAAGCTGATGAGATGTTGAACAAAGGTTTCAAAGAACAAATATATGATGTGTACCGCTACCTGCCCCCAGCGACGCAAGTAGTGCTCATATCTGCTACATTGCCTCATGAGATCTTGGAAATGACTTCTAAATTCATGACAGATCCAATCCGTATTTTAGTAAAGCGGTATGTATAGTTATTCTAAAACATCTAATGGAGTCATGAACATAATGAATGACCTAGTTTAAAAAACAAAACACCTTGCTTACAGTGATGAGTTGACACTAGAAGGCATCAAGCAGTTTTTCGTGGCAGTTGAAAGAGAGGAGTGGAAGTTTGACACTCTTTGTGATTTATATGATACCTTGACTATCACTCAAGCTGTTATATTTTGCAATACAAAGAGGAAGGTAGACTGGCTTACACAAAAGATGCAGGAAGCAAACTTTACAGTGAGCTCTATGCATGGGGACATGCCTCAAAAGGAAAGAGACAACATTATGAAGGAGTTCAGATCTGGTCAAAGGTATATTAGCAAATCTATTTTTTAACTTTAGGTTTTAAATTATTTTAATATGAATCTTTTTGGTTATAATTTGTTTCTATTTTCAGCCGTGTACTCATTACAACAGATGTATGGGCGAGAGGTATTGATGTGCAGCAAGTGTCCCTGGTAATCAACTATGACTTGCCAAACAACCGTGAGTTGTACATCCACAGAATTGGTCGTTCTGGAAGATTCGGACGCAAAGGTGTTGCCATCAACTTTGTCAAATCTGATGACATCAGGATTCTTCGAGACATTGAGCAGTACTACTCTACGCAAATTGACGAAATGCCCATGAATGTTGCTGATCTGTTCTAGTATTTTCATTATTGAAATAATTCTTTTAACTTTTTTTACAGTGGAGCTTCTGTTGGTAAACTAAAATAAATAATTAGCATTAAAACTTTTTAATTAAGCACATACATAATTGTAATTGCTACATCTCCAAATATAAGTTTATTCAATACTTAGTTGTTTATTAATTTTAGAAATCACATTATTATTAATGTATAATGTGTATAAACATTTGGGAACTTCAAGGTAAATTTCTTATTGCAAAATACCTGCCTTAAAGCATTATCACACAGATTATTTTTGTAGGTATGAAGAAAAGTGTTGTTTTACAGTATTTAAGTTCCAAAGTTAAATGCAATCAGCCCACATTTGAGCTAAGTTATCCCCTTTGCAATGCAGCTTATGCAGGCCACACAGTTGATGTTCCATGGATGATATATATTTTTATTAATAAAAAATTGTAATAAAAATGACTAATAATGGAAATTCTAAAAAGATCTGGGAATCATCTTTTTTAGTATATTTCTGCTAGTTTTGCTGCTGAAAATGTGTGTAATTTTACTATATTCTGAATATCTTAGTGGAACATAGGTAGAAATACATTAGGCATCATTTTAAATATTATTATGAGGTAAGTTTGAGGATGCAAAATGTCTGAAACTACTGACCAATTATATTTTTTATGAAAGTTATGTAATCTTGAAGTCACATTGGCTACATATTTTATTTAATTAATAAACTTTTTTTATTATGTGTAGTGCACAAAATGCTAATTATAGCTGTTATTCTTTTATAGACTCTTACTAACTAACTCTTGATTTTTACTGAGATAAATACAGCTATGTTGTATTAATCATACATATATTTCATAACACAATAACAATAAATAACAAAAAAATCCATATCTTTACATAGCGCAATTAAAATATTTCTAAATTGTTAGTTTTATCACATTTTTCAATACACTATTGATAATCATGATTGAGTTACATAATACTCAGTAGTAAAAGAAAATAATTTAGTATCCTTAGCTCTAAAATAATTTCTTTAAAGTAGTTATAGTTCATTATCTGAAGAAGAAGCACTAAATGCATTCCAACGTCTGTAGATGAATATGGCAATGGCACCAAACAGCAGGGCTACAATAATCTCAGTAAGTTGGTCCAAGAAGCTTGTGCCCGATTCAGAAGACTCCAGGACAGCTGTTTCAACCTCTTGAACTGGTTCTGGGGGCTTAGGTGCTTGTTCTTCTTCTCCTTTAAATGCTATTTGGTTGAGCACTGACTGCTCTTCTTCTGTTATAGGCTCAGTGGCAGTGCAAGATAGTAAGGAACTTATTTCACCACATTGCTGGCATGCCCAACTAGTTGACTTCTTGGCCAAAGCTTTTCTTTCTGTAGGAGAATACTCCAATGCACCTATTGTACCTTCAGCAGGTGTTGGCATAAATGCGATGAGAGCCAACAGCGCTGTACGAATCGACCACGACGGCTGCCAAGTTTCAGGGTGATGTCCAGATATTGATAAGCATATTTTCTTATTTACTTCGAATCTCCCATTTGGCGTCAACAGTATGATATGCGGTGGATGCATCGGATATTCTTTAGGCAGTAGTATTCGGCCATGGTAAATTCCACCCTCGAAGTCAGTGCCTTTTGGACCACGAACGGTAAAGTGCCACTCAAATAAATTATCTTCAAGCGGTCGCGCATGATAGTCTTCGGTAGCTTCGGCTAACTCTAGGGCTTCTCGCATTAATCGTTTGACTCCAGGACATTTTGTATTATATTTTCCACTTATATCAGCCATCACTTGCAAATTGTGAAATAAGGAAAGTTTCAAAACACCTACTTAGGCTCAAGAGCAAAGATAAATCAATGACGCAATAGAAGAGAAAGTACTTTTTTAAAAAGCTCTAGAGTTCATATTTTAATGGGGTATTGTTTTCACTAAATTTGCACAAATTTAGAAACAATGCAAAACACACAGATACATGGATTTCTGAATTCTCTACTAATTGCACCAAAGTCACCAAACAAACACGCAAACAAAATATGTTACCAGTGTAAAAGTTGAAACGGGGGAATCATGGGAGAGTTGTCCAAAACAACATCTATAACAACAAAGAGAATAGGAAAATGATGGTTGCTTAAAAACAAAAATATGTTTAGAACATTAAGGGAACCTTTGACTAAAATTAGTTACTAAATTAAATGAAACTGATGTAAGATTATTTGTCCTTGAACTTATTAATTACCATATTTTATACTGTTTTTTTTAGTTATGGTAATGCATAAGATGCGTTCATAGTTTTTTGATACTTACGTGACAAAATTGTGACAGCAGGATAGCAATTGCGTTTAAGAGTGTGTGCGAAAGAAACAAAAAAAAGATAATGTAATTTAATATGAACGCAGCCTTTTTCTGATTGGTCAGAATATTTCTTCGGTATGTGGTAGGGCTGCTGATTTGTAGGATAAATCCAAAAAAATATGAAAGGTATAACTTTTTAAGACTTTTATTTAACTTGTAAAGTTTGTATGTTTATCTGCTAAGCTATTATACAGGGTGTTTGGTGCGTGAGTAGCCAAATAAAAATGGCGGATAGGTGAGGCTATTAGCTATTTACTTCCACTTATTAAATTCTAAAAATTGAACCAAAATGCAATTTAATAAGTAGAAGTACATACTGGTCCTCACAAATATAAAACGCCAAAGTCGATACGATAAGAAGAAGTAGAAGTAAATAGCTAATAGCCTCACCTATCAACCATTTTCATTTGGCTACTCACCCTCCAAAACACCCTGTATAAGCCAATGGGAATCGGATGCCATATTTTATATAAACCGGAAAAAGTTGAAATGAATGAAGATCATTAGTTTCGGGACTAAAGATAGAGAGTTAAAGTCACGTTAGCCAACGCATTATTTGTACAACGAAGACCGTTTTCCTAAATAAAGATAACATCCGCTTGTCGCAATTTTGCCAGTTTAATTTTATTGTAGCCACTTTCAGGCTACTGATTGAACTATATGGTGTACACGCATATTATGAGTGACAGTGCAAGGTTTTTATAAATAATTTTTATTATTAGATTCATTTGAGCATCAAATTCGACGTTTCAGCAGGAACCTTGCCCTTGTGATCGTCAAATTAATTTCATATTGAAAAACTATTTAAATTGTATTTTTACCAAGTCTTATCAATAAGTTTGACATTTATTAAAAGTTGACATGGCTTAGATTTTTTTTATTAGTTAATTAAATAATAAAAGATTTAATTGAATAACTACATCAATATATCAATTACTTATTCAAAATTAAATGTTTAAGGTAACTTTATATTTCCTACAAATTATGTCCTCATTTGTTACCTTCAAATAAAAATCTAATTAATTTTATGATCTCTCAAGATTCAATATGATGTGATATGTGATCCAATGAGCCGCTCAGATGTTTTCAGCATAATTGTCCATTTCAGTTAATCAACAAAGTAGAAAGCTGATGTCCACTGATGTCTCAACTCAATGATAACATTAGGAAATTAATATACTTAATATTGAAACTATGCAATCTTTTATTAGGGAAAATTGTAGTTTTTATTCGGCAAGGTTGATGTATGAAGAAGTAAGAACGATCATTTGATTTGATTTTGAACGAATCAAAATGGATGCTGTATTGCTGGGTGTGAATGGTGTGAATCATAGAGGAAATTAGTGTGAATGAACCAAGCGTTGTTAAAACTAAGCACTGTGTTAAAGTAATGCCCTACTCCCAAATAATTTTACTGATCCGGCGTCGTGGTGTTGTTTTGTAACCATATAATTAGTGTCAATCGTATATGTTCGCCCGCTGGGGCTGAAGTCTCTGGTGCCCGTATAGTTTCAGTTAGAAGAAACCATGACGTTTGTTTCTTTCCGAGAGTTATGGGCAATGACGGCAAACCATTAAGTGCTCGGACGTCTCTGCTAGAATGAAGATTATGGTGACAACGGTTCAGATTATCGCCTTATGTTTGTCGAGTCACACTCGTCTCGTAGAGCAGTGAAAATGTTGACTAAAGTGTTATTCGTGCGCTATCTAATCGGTGCGAAATGAAATGCATATACAGCAGGAAGGACCCAACACAACCCTGACAACATGTACCAAAATGACAGAGGAAGTGGACAGAAGACATGGCGTGAATGGTAACAGTAGCAGTAAAAGTCCTGTGGAGGATGCCCCAGGCTCCAACACAGGCCTTGCTGGTGGAAGACTCAAATTTTTTAAAGGTGAGTGTTTATTATGTTATTCTTTTTGAAAATTATATTCTTGGGATGAGTGTTAAGATTGTAGAAAGTTATTCATGCTCCAATAACCTTACATGGGTTCAGGCAGTGTTGCTAATTGCTTGGTGTACCATTGTTGTATGTTGTAAGAAGCCTGCTCACTGTAGCATGGCATCTTGTGGTGAACTATGGCAGTTTCACAATCCACTCACTAGTCTCATTCAAACATCAAGTATAAGCTACCTTCTTTGAAGTTATGTTGGTTGAGGAAGATTGATGGAACTTGTTTATATTAGAATTGATCTCTGACATTTCACAGTTCTTGGATTAATTATATTTGTCTATATTACTTATTTAGTTACATTTTATAATCTTCCATACAATTTATGCTATTCTTTATACAATACACAATCAATTTAAATTCTTTCTAAATCTGATAATTGCAAGTCTTATTTGCTCTATTGGTATGAGTTATGTAGAAATGCCTCATCAATGTCAACTTGTTCAAGTTTATTTTAATTGAAAATCAAAATATCTGAGACAGATTTATTACATATTACATTTTAAATGCTTATAAATATTGTAGGAGACATCCGGTACCTATTAATATGATACTGGTAATCTATGCACTAGTTCTGTTGAATAATATTTGAAAGATCAACAAATTACACTACAATTTGTTTATTGTTCATCAAGTAACTTGACTCTATTGACAAGCTTAGGTTGATAAGTAGCACACATAGTTATTGTAAGCAATAATTTAATGATCTATTATAATATGAAACTATGCACTGTTTCAATTTATTAGTAATATGATTGTGCGCTTCCTTGCAGGTTTAGGTAAACTTCTACTTGTTTATATTAAGTAGGTACTTGACATTTAGTTTGAATAACTTTAGAGTTTGTAGATAGCAACTCCATTACTTAAAAACACATAATTTTAAGTATATCACCAAATTTATTGTAATAACTAAAACATTATGATTTCTGTAAGTTCCTTATTAAATACTCTTACAGTATTAAGTTCTATTAGCAGTAGGAATTCTACATTTAGTTAACTAGACACATCAATGTGAAAGTGTGTTTCTAAACATGACTGAATGAAGTACCAATCTTTAAGAATGCAGAGTACAGAAACATGACAGTGATAAACAAAAAAAGGAAAAAAGTATGTTCATTGTTATAGTATTTGAAAAGATTAATTTAAGTAGGTGTGTTGGATGGTATTATCCTCTGTCTGCATGATGAGTGACTTGATGCGTCGTGGTTGCAGATGGAAAGTTCATCCTGGAGCTGGTGCGCGGGGCGGGGCGCGAGGGGGAGCGCGCGGGCTGGGTGTCGGTGGCGCGCGCGACCGTGGTGCCCGCCGCCGCCGCGCCCGCGCCGCGCGCCGCCTCGCTGTGCGCGTCCGACGACACCTCGTCGCTGCAGTCCTCGCCCTGGCAGCGCGACCACTGCTGGAAGCAGGCGGCGCCGCGCCGCAACCACGCCGCGCAGCTCGCGCTGTACTACTGCCGGCCGAGCACGCTGCGCTGCGACCAGATCGCGGCCGCGTCCCGCCTCAAGCGCCGCCGGCCGCTGCACGCGGGGCCGCCCAGCGCGCCCTCGCCGCCCGCGCCCATGTCCGAGGCGGAGTCGCGCGAGATGTTCCTGCGCATGAAGCTCAAGAAGCCGCACTACCACAAGCTGCGCGTGTACCGCAAGACGCGCCCGGCGCTGCGGCCGCGCGAGCTGGAGCGCGTGGCGGCGCGGCTGCGGGAGCGCGCGGCCGAGCTGCCGCCCGCGCCGCCGCCCGCGCTGCACCACAAGCTGGCCAGCTGCCGCCAGGAGCACGCCATGGTGTCGCCGCGGAAGCGCATCCTGCGGGAGCTGGAGCGCGTGAGCCTGGAGGAGGGCGGCGGCGGCAAGAAGCGGCGCGGCTCGCGGTCGCCGCCGCGCGTGTCGGCGCCGCCGCTGCACTCGTCCTACAGCATCCACTCGCTGCTGGCGGAGGAGCGCCGGCCGCGCTGGGCGCCGCCGCCGCCGCCGCTGTTCGTGGCGCCGCCGCCGCTGTGGCTGCACTACTCGCCGCCGCCCTGGCCGCCGCCGCCGCTGCCGCTGCACCTGGCGCCGAGAGATGACCCCCCCTCGGGTATGTTACCTTTGGCTATTTATTTTTAATTCGAAATTTGTTCAGAGGAAAAGCGTAGGTTATGATTTGGTACAATAAACCTATCAATTAGTACATTTAGTTTGTTCAATTTATCAGCATTGATAAGTTAGACTATTTATGTTTACTTTCTATCAAGTGGATCTTCTATGTTCTTGTTATATAAACACAAATATTTTTATTTAATTTGCCTGACAATACAAACTTATCATTAATATATTTTTTCAGATTTGCCTCTAAACTTGTCGAAGCACTGAGGGAAGTCCTTGCGAGGCGAGAGAGACTGATATCGCTGACTGTCCACAGTTTGGTCAATTTGTCCACCACGGGTAGACCTTTTTAACTACTTGATGTACTCTGTATTATAAACGAACGCAATCAAAGACTTTAGCTAGTGTAAGGAATTACTATGATATTTTTAACATCAGTAACCTCAAAGAAAGTTCGAACAGCAAACATATGGTCAAATGTTTCCACGACGAAGTCCGAAGCGATTTTAACTCGATTTTATCAGAAACGTCAATTAATTATATACTTGTAGTAGGGGCGAGTGTTCACACGCCGCGAACGTACATGTCGCATCCCACCTATTGCCTGCATCGCGCTAACCTGGCGACGATTTGTAACAAAACAATTTAAATAAGACAAAGAACATATTTTTATATGAATTTGGTAGATTTTCCAGAAGACTGTATTGTCAAAATTCTATTTAATATTTCACTAATTATATTTTAATAGATATAACGTTTGTAGAGCCAATGCATGTATTTTCGTATAGATTATTGGATCAAACTAAATATTTTATACTGGCTTTTGTAGGGTAAGTCGAAAAGATCTAACTAAACAGGAAGAACTTTTTATAAAAGTGCAGTGCCTTGAAACAAAGTTATCAAAAATATTATAACAAACAGACTTTCACAGTTGGTGCAAACAACATTATGTGAAGTATATTTTTACAGCGGGACATAGATTTCCTTAGTCATTCGCAAAATTCCATTATGTTTATGTTCGATCTCATTATTTAATATAACAATATGAGATAAAGACTACAGACTTTGGGATCAAATTGGATGTGTGTTTATTATGTTATGTAAAATGTATAATAAGGGACATTGTATATACGTTGTGAATGGTGTGTTATTGTATCGCACGCGCCATCATTGGCCGCCAACGACTTTTAAATCGTAAGAGTTTATCACTACCTTTTAATAATATTATTGTACAGTATTTTTGTAATGAGTATTTACGCGTCGACAAGGTGCCCGAGCGGCTGGCGCGGCTTGCTTCGTATTTAGTTATGATAGAACTGCAATCTTACACGTCCGGGTTTATGTTTTATGTATAGGGACAGATATACGATGGTAAGGGACTGACTTTGAGTATAATTTGTAAAATATTTTATGTTAGTGTTTTGTCGAGGGCCTACAGTTGCAATGGATGTTGTCCGCCAGCAAAGTTGACACTATAATAACGGTAGCTGTAATAGATTCTGCTCAATTTTATTCTGAGTACAGTTAGGGAAAAATATGTATGTCTGTGTGCGTTGGCGGGAGTGATCTGCATTTTGTATTATTTATTATTTTGAGCTCGCGTGTGCGTAATCCACTACCTCATATTTTATTATAGCACCGTGGGCTACGCGCGCTCGACCTATCCTGTAACTTTGAAATGTATTTATATTTACGTACAACTCGATTTTGTAAAGCGATAGTAACTTAATCAAATATCCAATGTTTCACAGTTTACAAAATCAAGTTGTATATTGTTAAAAGTATGGATGATTTGCGAAGTCAAAGTACTGTATTTTAAGTAACATAGCATTATTTTGTAACGATGCCGCTCTGCTGTTCGGTTTGGAAAACTAAAACTCGGTGTGCGGTAAATTTACATTTGGGCAGCGAGGAGACCACAAAAAATAAGCTAAAAGTCTCCTTTACATTATGTAAATATTTATGACATAGGATTTGCACAAAGATATTTGAAAGACTAGCTATTTGTATCCTGTATTCTCATGATGTTCTGTTGCTTTGCTCAGATCTCAAAAACTGTTTACTAACATAGTTGCTAAGAAAAATCAAGTACACTAGAGTGCCATTTTAAAATCGACTGCTTTTTTAAATAATATACATGTCTTAGAAGAGTTGGTAAATGCAGGCCACTCTCGCTACAAGCTTGTTATATTGACAGTGTTACTATAAAAATAATATTTTTATACTTGCGTGAACTTGAGTATTCTTCGAATGTAATTTTTCGGAAGTGTTGGGATTTTTACGTGTTATAAGATCCATTTGAATCATATTTATCGTGCGGAATATAATTATTATCCATTTTATATTAAGATGTAGTTATGTACTCGAATAAATATAATTTTTCAAAAGTTGTTTTTACATTAAAATACCCACTTTGTGTGTGTGTGTATGTATCCATCCATAAACAGTTCATTAAATGAACTACTGAACCCAAAAACATTTGAAATCTTTACCTTACATTATCTATTAGAATAAAATGGTTATTGTAGTCATAGTGAGACTTATAGTAGTACAATTCTTAAAAGTAGGTAGGATAAGTGCAATTAATTATTCATTCAATGCTCCAATATGACAGTGCTTGATTTCAATAGAGATTGTTGCATAAGGTTAGAGACAGAGTGGTCTTTATAACAATTCCAAGAATACCAGCAGAGTCGAAAAAATAGTCGGAGCCCAGCATATGGGCCACAAAATTAATTTGTGTGATGTATGTAGGCTTAAGGCTTTACCGGCCTCTGCGGCCTGTAAATTGGAGAGAGAGTCCCGGGTCGGGCCAACTATGTTAAAATGATTTTTCGATATTGGCTCGTGCCTGGATGTAACTAGGTTCTCCCCTAGTCCATTGTGTGGTACCTTTAACACAAGCGCTGTTGCGCTTACTTAAGAGCCACAATTGGTGTGTTAGTCAAGTGTTAGGTTTGGTTGTCATAGAAAACAGCTTTGATTTTACAGCGCTTCTCCTGATTCTTACTGTTTTGTGTGTCATGTCGTTCTATGCCTACTACTAATAGCTTTGTCGTTCTTTTCTCCTTCCGTAAACTCGAACCTAATGTTTCCACTGTAAGTTGGATAGAAACATGAAGTACACGTGTAGCCATGTGCATCTGCATTGAGTGTTCTTCTTTTTAACTTTTAGTAAAAGACTTTAAGACTTGAAGAAAAGTTACTATTTTTTACTAAATTTCTTCAAAATCTCACGTCTTTTACAAAAAGTTGACAAAAAGAACACTCAATGCAGATGCACATCGAGTAGCCTTATCCGTAAAACTAAATTACGACTAACTTCTCTAACATGAACTAAAATGTATCGTGTAATCATACGGTATTTTTAATTACCAACGACGATATTGCTTCCTAAGTGCGAGCCTAAGAACTGGTTTTAATAATTAATACAAGCATGGCGATGGGTTCTGCATTAGATAATGTAGGAAGGTAATTACTACTTGCAGATAACTTGGTTTAATATATATTTAAGCACTATAGGATAAGATATGCGATAAAAGTAAACCTTTTACATGACATGTAATCTTGAACAACGCTGTTAATGATTTCTAGACTTGTTTCTAGGTATAGGGTAATAATTAACTAAGAAATGTTCGTTCGATAAACAATATTTATTAAATAAAAAATCCATCTCAATTATAATTTACATAGAAGATACCAATTGCTTAATTGTATTGTTATACATATTCCGATCCTTGATCAAACAGAACCATATTAAATTATATCATAACAAAATTAGAAAGAAATAAAGTGATTAGTAATTGTAAAAACATTAAGACTTAAAAAATGCTTCCCAGCGGTATAATTTTGTAGTTCTCTAATACTGTCATGTGCTACTAATAGTGGAAATTTGAATCTAATTCTGCAATTTTCTATTGAAAGTTTTAATAGATTTACGTTATATTCCATTTTTTTCTATGAAATCAATCTTGTTTTTTTTTTTTACGGCGTAACACTCAGGGTTGCCAAATGTTTTAAAATCCCCGAGATGTTAAACTTCAACTAGGCTGCGGAGGAAACGGCTAGCTTCTTCAAATGTTCCATGAACACTTGCAGGGAAACATCGTCCGTCAGCACGGGGGCGCCACCGTCCTGTAATTGTCATTTAATAAATTAAAAAACGGGTATATATATTGGTAGCATAAGCACATGAGTAAAGAAACTGAACAGAGACAAAGCTACATACGAATGCGCTGTGACAGGTACATCACTACAAGTGCAACGCGTGTGTGTGCGTGACCACTGGCCGCTTGTCACGTATGAGCCGAAACCGCTTCAAACTAGATCAGCCAGTGGTCAATCTCAGGGCGTGCAGGCGTGACGCGACGCTCGAACGTTGTGCGTGTTTTGTTTTTGCTTTCGAGTTTCTCACATAATACGTAGTAATACTTTTGTTTTAGTATTTAAAAAGTTTTGTAAATATGGTTGTACATTGTACTGTGTGCATGAATAATAAGTTTTTTGATAATACCTCCTGACAATTTTATTGAATTTGTTGAATTGCTTGAGCAAAAATTTCGCGAATATTTTGATCTTCATATTAAAAATGTTAATATTGGTAATGACATATTAGCACGTTTGCAAGATTGTACATTTCATATGCCATGTGAGTGTTTCCCATTGGTTTATTTGAAAAAACTTTATATTAGATTTAGAATTTATCATTCGATTAAAAGACACAACAAATTATTAAAAACCAAAAGTAATAAAAAAAAAATATTTAGAGTATGTAATTTGTAAAAAAAAACCTATTTTAATAAAAAATTTGAAAAAAAAGTACATTTATATTTTTAATTTATTCAATTGTGCCAACCCTACCAAAATAGGTATAAATTTTGCTAGCTCTTTAGAAGCTTTGTCTCTGTTCAGTTTCTTTACTCATGTGGCATAAGATTAGACATCACCATAAAAGCTTTTTCATAAAAGATTGCTAATAATACTATTTATTATTTATTGGATAAACTACAGAAATAATGTAACAAAAACATAATACTGGTTTGTAGTAATGTATATATCTGTCAATTGAAAGCCCATCCCATAAAATATAAACCCAAAAGAAACCCAACCCGATAAGTCTGTGTTTGTGGGAAAATAATTCATACAGTTAAAACAACAGGAGGAGAAACATTATTAAAACACTTTTTGTTCAACTCTTTCTAAAAATCACGATCATGAAGATAAATAAATACAATTTCGATTGTTTAGAGTTTAAAAAGCTACAAGCAGTATGCAATTGTTAAAATTTTGTGGCGAGAAGCAAAAATTTAAAAAGCGTATAACTTTTAAAGAAAAGTTAGTCACCAACACCATACCAGAGCCTAAACATGATAAAAAAAAACAAAAAAAACACTACCGCTGTTGGTATCGGCATCGCCTGGATATCGCCAAATCGAAAATGAAACAAAAAAAAAACAACATTGTCAAACATGCTGGGATTATGCAGCCGGTCGCACAAGACGTGCGCAAATTTTGAAAAAAAAAATCAAATCAGTGTATTAAGGAATTCATGCTAAAACAACAAACTTAGTATTTTATTAAGGATGTTTATCTATTATTACTTTCAAAAAATACAAAGTATTCATTCGTAAGCATTTTCTACTGGATCCTACAAATTAAGTTTTATAAGACGAGTTTAAATTACAGATTCGAACACCGATTACTGAGTCTTACTACGGTATTCATAATCGCCCTTTAAATCCTAAGACAGAGAGTTTAAAGTGCGTGTATGAATAAGATGGTAAAACGTGTATCTTGTTCAGATAACCACAATGGGTGGAGTTAGCAGTAATAAGGTGATTATGATCAACAACTCAAATATCAATCGGTAAGTGTGTATGCAGTAAATAACTTAAACATAAGCAACGTCAACTCACCCCTCCATAGGCGAACATGTTGTTATGCGTCTGCGACGGGTTCACCTTAGACAGCAAGAACCGAGCCTGCAACAGAAATACATCGTTACACAACCTGCAACCGCTAGCCCGAAATTAAAGCCTTAATCGCAGGGGAACAATCGTAACGCGATTACGCCAGACGTCGGAATAATCGACCAACCGCCGGAAGAAAACCAACTAAAACACATTGTGGAAACAAAACAATGTGTCGATAAGAAACCGACATGTTGTGCCGACTCCTGCTGGGCGCAGTCTTTCTATTATGTACGTGTTCACGCGATGCTCACGCAAACTATCAAACGTCACGATTAAAACTAAAAGGTTCTAATAGATAACTTAATTTCAGACGACAATAGTTCCGTTATAAAGGTCTCCGGCTAAAAGATGTGAATTGTTTGTCGCAAAGTGTAATCGTGTGCTAAGTGGTGACGTTTTCGCAGATTTAGTGTGTGTGCTGATACTGAGCGGCCTACAAAAGGATGATTTAGAAGTGGGACTGTTGAAAAAACTGGAACACTACAACATCGATATAGGCAATGCGATTAATAACGTGTAAGTATTGATTTTGATCATGTTTTATAGAAGAATTCGATTTCATTAGATTTGATAACAACTTAATGAAAAAAATATTTAATTTCTAGTACAGTGCTTGAAGATTGCTTAACTACAGTGCACGCTGCAACGAACACTAACTTTGTAAAATCGACGGCTAAGCCAAACACAAGTAAGCTAATTTGAATATTACGTTGATTTTAAGATAAGGTTATCAAGTAATTTAAACCTCTTTCTACAGGTTCAACTAACATTAAAACTGAAACTAAACAAGATGAACCAGATCTCGACGAAATCGTTGAAATAGATTTCGATTCGGATACACATGAAATACACAATAATAAACATGATGACAGCAGCAAAATCATCAAACAACATAAAAAGATAAAACCAAAAACTGTACACGAACTATTAAAAATATGGGAATCCTTTAAATTGCCTAACCCAAGTGAACAAGAGAATATAAATAAGGATACAATAGAGTTGGATAAACAAAAAATGGATGATGATAATAATATGGATACCTCCATTACTACAACGATTTCTACAATAGCAGAACATTCTGACACACAAACAACAGAAATGAAATATAATAAGAAGGATGTCGAAGATTACATATCCAAACAGTTTGCAATATACTTCGCTAACGCCACCAATACCCGAAATGTAGTAACTAAAACAAAGCGCATAGCGATCAAAGTAAACAAATTACAAAATAAAACGAAAATTCTTATTGATAGTAAAGGTGTTAAAGAATATTCATTTGTCAACAAAGCTGAGAGTACAAGTAAAGATGAAATTACATCCAGTACTCCTAAAATGTCCACTGTTGACAACAAGTTGGTTTTAAGTGACTCCATTATAGACCGAATAGCGAAGAGTGTCAAAACTATGGTCATTGAAGATCTACGTAAAGAGTTGCAACCGCTAAAATATCACCTCAACGCAAGTACCACGGTCAAAAATCCAGAAGTTGTAGGTAAAAAAGTTCACCTTATATTTTTAACAAATGCTGTGTAGCTTTTATGTAGTTAATGCTATGGTCAATAAAAAAATATATAAATCGAAGCGTTTTTAATTTGCAGAGCCAGTAACAGTTGCTCCAACAGAAACTACAACTGCATCGTATTACATACAAGTATCTGAATCTACGACAACGGCAGGGAAAGTAAAAATACTAAGTTGTCAAGGTTAGTATAGTTTCCATTCTCTCTTAGTTATTTTTAATGGTATTTATTTATATAAATGATTATTTTGTTTCCAGATAAATCTGACCACCTTTTCAGTCATCCTCTCAAACAGGAACATCTACAAGCTTTGGAGAAGTTTCTAGAAATTTTCGGGTTGCAGCACCACGTGACAACCACATCCACCGAACATCCTATCACTAGAATGAATAGTTACCCTGCTCCACCACAACAAAGTTTCAGTAATCCGGTTAATTATAACAACGTCGAAATTAAGAACGAGCCTGGAGATCAAATAAAAGAACATTACAATGTGCCAATGTCGCGCAATCAATACCCACCGTACAACCAACCGCCAAACAATGAGAAACAAAAGTTAGTGTTCACATTACAATCGGATATCCACGATATACCACCCTTGCGGGTACCGACCAGAGGTCACGTCTACCAGAACATCATCGTCTCTACGAAAAGTCCCGGAGGAAGCTTTAACGACCGGCAACGGTGGTGGAAACCGAGGAATCGGTCGTATCCAATGAATATACAGGCGTCGAGGTATACCCGACCGCCGCAACTAAACTCCGAGTCCGAAAGCGACTTTCCGACATTAGCACCAATACGCCTTAGCAAAGGTAAGAAAATGTGGGGTCCACCATCCGACCCCGACCCGAGCGATCGCTTCCGACAGCCTTTATACAACTGGCGGCAGGAGTATTACAAAAACAAAAAGCCGCCTAAAAACGGCGCAAAATTCCACGAGCTTTTAGAATTCGGGTCTGATTATAAAAGTGATTTAGCACGACCCCATTACAGTCGTGGCGAGACCCACGATGGGATGAGACTACTAAAACCGCTAACCCACAAGAAGACATACAACGAAGCGCCGTTCCAGAAGATCATGCAGACTCAGGAGAAAGTCAACAAAATGCTCGAGCGGATCTTGGAAATGAATAAATACGCGACCGAGGGAACTAGGGAGTCTAGAGAAACTATAGAAGTACATTGATGACGTGTATGCTAATATTTGAATCTGTTCTGTGAACATTAAAGTTCTTATTCGTTTCTGGCTCCAAATTTTTATTTTTACGTAACCAAAATAGTATGGTTATTATTAGCCTATATACGTCCCATTTGTTGGATCTCTGGGTCCAAACAAAATTAATATACCTAACCTAGCGAAAAGTACCTATTTTTTCAAAACACCAAAAAAAATCCACATTTCCGTATTCACATATACCTTACTCATAAAAAATCTCTAAAAAATCAAGTTGTACAACTTAGGGCCGGTTTTTCAATAGTCAGATAAATTCTATCCGAGTAGGCTAACATTATAATTGCCGTACGACTTCGTTCTGGTCACATTCCTCTAAATAGTTTCGCTTTCCTCATGGGTAAAACGTCATCTCCTAATTGCTCAGAGTGTAATGTCATAGAAGATGTGTATCATATCATGCTGGAATTTGTCCGGAACGGAAATGAAAGAAGAGAATACTTAATCAAGTTTAACATTAATTTCTTAGACGTAGGTAAATGTAATAGTATATTAGCTTGTCCTCTGTCTACGGAAGCTAAAGCATTGATTAAATTGGTAAAAATAGGTATTAAGCGTAGATAATAAGTAATTTAGTTTTAATTGCTTCTTTTCCTGTAATCTGTTAAGAACTGCCACTTAAGAAAAATATGTATTGATTAACCTATGAGGGTGGTATAGCCTTGCATGGCTAAAACTCTCTATAATAAATAAATAAAAAAAAAAAAAAAAATTCTATCCGACAGAAAATCAGTATGTTTTTGTTGCACGTCGAACATAAATACTTGACATATGTATGAAGTGACAATGAAAACATACCTCTTATCAGTCAGCTAGTATTCTCATATACCTTACTCTTAAAAAATCTCTAAAAAATCAAGTTGTACAACTTAGGGCCGGTTTTTCAATAGTCAGATAATTTCTATCTGACAGAAAATCAGTATGTTTTTGTTGCACGTCGAACATAAATACTTGACATATGTATGTAGTGACAATGAAAACATACCTCTCATCAGTCAGTTAGCATTTATCTGACTATTGAAAAATCAGCCCTGAGTCCTAAATACCCAGTAGTTATTAGTATTTACCTGTGAGCCGCCGTGTTCCGTGTCGATATACCGCGGCACCGGGAACCTGGTCTGCAGGATTTCCTGGGCATCGTCTACCGGAGCCCGCAGGAGTTGAGCGAAACTCTCGTATTCTGGCATCTCTTGGTAGCGGAGGGCTCGCCATTGCGCTATTGTCTAAGGGGGGAAATTATAGTTAATACTAGTGGACGCCCGCGACTCCGTGGGCGTGGAAGTCGTTGTCCCGTGGGAATTAAAAGTTTTCCCGCGGTAAAAAGTATCCTACGTTATTCTGATGTATAACCTATATTACTGTAAAGTTTCATCAAAACCCATCCAGTAGATTTTACTTGAAAGAGTAACAAACATCCATACATGTTCGTTGGATCGTTTTGACCGTTAAACATTTACCTTTAACTACGGACTATGTTTGTAAAAAAAAACAAGAATAACTTAAAAAACGAATAGAGCAATATTTCAGATTTTTTACTACCTATTGTTGCTTGTTTAAACTATTTCTTAAAAAAACCAATACCACATACAGATAGACACTAAAGAGTAGAAATTAATTATTGCGGAACTAAATTTTTCCCTACTAAATTGCTGCCATACTTAACCATTAAACGTCAAATCTGACACTACTACGAAGAAAGTGGCTCCCTCATTTAACTTCAACTCTTTTTGTCTATACTCACCTCTCCATGGTAGATGAGTATCTGGAAGAAGGTATCCATCAGCAGTATCCTGTCGGGTTGTATCGAGGACGAGTCTAGCAGCACCGGCTCGGGCGGCCCGCCGAAACTGTACGAGTACAGGATCGGCTGGATCATGATGAGGGACTGGGTGAGGTCCTCGCGCATCAGCATGTGTCTGGGGAGAAGAGGATTATTTATGGTTAAAATGTTTTAATATAATTTCTTAGATTTAGGGCTGATTTTTCAATAGTAGGATAAATGCTAACTGACTGATAAGAGGTATGTTTTCATTGTCACTTCATACATTGTCAAGTATTATGTTCGACGTGCAACAAAAACATACAGATTTTCTGTCAGATAGAGTTTATCTGACTATTGAAAAACCGGCCCTTACAAGATCACTTGAAATTAAACTCATTTTAATGGATATTACGCGTTTATTAATTAATACGTCGATAATCAATAGTATAATTTGTAAAAATGCCGAAAAGTTGTAAAATGAAATTAAAACAAATAAATAAATTTAAAGAAACTAGTGACGTGCATTGTAGGATGGTGCGGGGACAGGTAATTAAAACTTAGATTTTGTACTTTTGTCTTGTTCCTGTACAAAGAGGGAAGTCACGTGCCTATTTCAATAGGCACTTTCCCAAAGTTGTCGGAAACAATGTGAGAAATGTGAGCAATAATTATGCGTAAATTTAACGCTCAATAATATTGAAAATGTCTAGTGGGATATATTTTTATTATTACGAAAATATCGTATAGAAAATGAAAAAGTTTGGCGATTTTTAAAGTAACAAATTGTTCATATTTTTTAATTAATTAAAAAGGTAAAGTATTTTTATTCAAATTAAGATTATTAAATAGCCAAATTTTTAAGCTGCCAACCAACTTTCACTTGTTACTATGTTAATCTTTTATACACAATCACCACTGACCTGTAGAAGGTGGTTTCGTCCGGCGAGTTGTTGAACACCTGCAGGAACTGTGATCTCCGCAGGTGGTACATGAACTGCGGGTACAGGCTGAAGTTCTCAGACAGACGGAAACTGTTGGGGTCGTCCTTGGCGTACTCGCCGAACTTCTGGCACTGGGGTGGGCAAATTGGGAACGTAAGTGGGTGGGTGTAGAGGTGAAATTGGCTTGTTAAGTTATGATTAATAGCAGAGAAAAAAGATTGATCACCATATTTATTAGAGTGTTTCAAACGTACATTCGTTAAAACAAGTTTTGTAAATTAATTAGTGAGTTTTTGAATATAGGGTACTTTATAAGTATTAGCATATTAACTAAAAGACATTTTTCATTACATAATTTGGACTAAGCAACAATATTTTTACTTTTGGCCATTCTTCTTTTCAAAACAATTTTAACTCGACTTTTTTGTTACATTTTCAATAAGCTATTCAACTACGATATACACATTTTATTTCTGTCAATCATCCTCTGTTGTCCCCCATTGATAAGTCCCTCTGGTCGAAGCCGGCCGCGATGTGGGCAGGTCCACTCCGCGCCCCAGCTGCGAGGACACTCACCAGTCGTATCAGCATGCGATCCAGCCAGCGCAGCACGTCCGGCGAGTCCTCGGCCTCGGCGCGGTACACCACGAGGCGCGCCATCACCACCGCGGCCGCCTCCTGGTCGAAGCCGGCCGCGATGTGGGCAGGTCCACTCCGCGCCCCAGCTGCGAGGACACTCACCAGTCGTATCAGCATGCGATCCAGCCAGCGCAGCACGTCCGGCGAGTCCTCGGCCTCGGCGCGGTACACCACGAGGCGCGCCATCACCACCGCGGCCGCCTCCTGGTCGAAGCCGGCCGCGATGTGGGCAGGTCCACTCCGCGCCCCAGCTGCGAGGACACTCACCAGTCGTATCAGCATGCGATCCAGCCAGCGCAGCACGTCCGGCGAGTCCTCGGCCTCGGCGCGGTACACCACGAGGCGCGCCATCACCACCGCGGCCGCCTCCTGGTCGAAGCCGGCCGCGATGTGGGCAGGTCCACTCCGCGCCCCAGCTGCGAGGACACTCACCAGTCGTATCAGCATGCGATCCAGCCAGCGCAGCACGTCCGGCGAGTCCTCGGCCTCGGCGCGGTACACCACGAGGCGCGCCATCACCACCGCGGCCGCCTCCTGGTCGAAGCCGGCCGCGATGTGGGCAGGTCCACTCCGCGCCCCAGCTGCGAGGACACTCACCAGTCGTATCAGCATGCGATCCAGCCAGCGCAGCACGTCCGGCGAGTCCTCGGCCTCGGCGCGGTACACCACGAGGCGCGCCATCACCACCGCGGCCGCCTCCTGGTCGAAGCCGGCCGCGATGTGGGCAGGTCCACTCCGCGCCCCAGCTGCGAGGACACTCACCAGTCGTATCAGCATGCGATCCAGCCAGCGCAGCACGTCCGGCGAGTCCTCGGCCTCGGCGCGGTACACCACGAGGCGCGCCATCACCACCGCGGCCGCCTCCTGGTCGAAGCCGGCCGCGATGTGGGCAGGTCCACTCCGCGCCCCAGCTGCGAGGACACTCACCAGTCGTATCAGCATGCGATCCAGCCAGCGCAGCACGTCCGGCGAGTCCTCGGCCTCGGCGCGGTACACCACGAGGCGCGCCATCACCACCGCGGCCGCCTCCTGGTCGAAGCCGGCCGCGATGTGGGCAGGTCCACTCCGCGCCCCAGCTGCGAGGACACTCACCAGTCGTATCAGCATGCGATCCAGCCAGCGCAGCACGTCCGGCGAGTCCTCGGCCTCGGCGCGGTACACCACGAGGCGCGCCATCACCACCGCGGCCGCCTCCTGGTCGAAGCCGGCCGCGATGTGGGCAGGTCCACTCCGCGCCCCAGCTGCGAGGACACTCACCAGTCGTATCAGCATGCGATCCAGCCAGCGCAGCACGTCCGGCGAGTCCTCGGCCTCGGCGCGGTACACCACGAGGCGCGCCATCACCACCGCGGCCGCCTCCTGGTCGAAGCCGGCCGCGATGTGGGCAGGTCCACTCCGCGCCCCAGCTGCGAGGACACTCACCAGTCGTATCAGCATGCGATCCAGCCAGCGCAGCACGTCCGGCGAGTCCTCGGCCTCGGCGCGGTACACCACGAGGCGCGCCATCACCACCGCGGCCGCCTCCTGGTCGAAGCCGGCCGCGATGTGGGCAGGTCCACTCCGCGCCCCAGCTGCGAGGACACTCACCAGTCGTATCAGCATGCGATCCAGCCAGCGCAGCACGTCCGGCGAGTCCTCGGCCTCGGCGCGGTACACCACGAGGCGCGCCATCACCACCGCGGCCGCCTCCTGGTCGAAGCCGGCCGCGATGTGGGCAGGTCCACTCCGCGCCCCAGCTGCGAGGACACTCACCAGTCGTATCAGCATGCGATCCAGCCAGCGCAGCACGTCCGGCGAGTCCTCGGCCTCGGCGCGGTACACCACGAGGCGCGCCATCACCACCGCGGCCGCCTCCTGGTCGAAGCCGGCCGCGATGTGGGCAGGTCCACTCCGCGCCCCAGCTGCGAGGACACTCACCAGTCGTATCAGCATGCGATCCAGCCAGCGCAGCACGTCCGGCGAGTCCTCGGCCTCGGCGCGGTACACCACGAGGCGCGCCATCACCACCGCGGCCGCCTCCTGGTCGAAGCCGGCCGCGATGTGGGCAGGTCCACTCCGCGCCCCAGCTGCGAGGACACTCACCAGTCGTATCAGCATGCGATCCAGCCAGCGCAGCACGTCCGGCGAGTCCTCGGCCTCGGCGCGGTACACCACGAGGCGCGCCATCACCACCGCGGCCGCCTCCTGGTCGAAGCCGGCCGCGATGTGGGCAGGTCCACTCCGCGCCCCAGCTGCGAGGACACTCACCAGTCGTATCAGCATGCGATCCAGCCAGCGCAGCACGTCCGGCGAGTCCTCGGCCTCGGCGCGGTACACCACGAGGCGCGCCATCACCACCGCGGCCGCCTCCTGGTCGAAACCGGCCGCGATGTGGGCAGGTCCACTCCGCGCCCCAGCTGCGAGGACACTCACCAGTCGTATCAGCATGCGATCCAGCCAGCGCAGCACGTCCGGCGAGTCCTCGGCCTCGGCGCGGTACACCACGAGGCGCGCCATCACCACCGCGGCCGCCTCCTGGTCGAAGCCGGCCGCGATGTGGGCAGGTCCACTCCGCGCCCCAGCTGCGAGGACACTCACCAGTCGTATCAGCATGCGATCCAGCCAGCGCAGCACGTCCGGCGAGTCCTCGGCCTCGGCGCGGTACACCACGAGGCGCGCCATCACCACCGCGGCCGCCTCCTGGTCGAAGTCGGCCGCGATGTGGGCAGGTCCACTCCGCGCCCCAGCTGCGAGGACACTCACCAGTCGTATCAGCATGCGATCCAGCCAGCGCAGCACGTCCGGCGAGTCCTCGGCCTCGGCGCGGTACACCACGAGGCGCGCCATCACCACCGCGGCCGCCTCCTGGTCGAAGTCGGCCGCGATGTGGGCAGGTCCACTCCGCGCCCCAGCTGCGAGGACACTCACCAGTCGTATCAGCATGCGATCCAGCCAGCGCAGCACGTCCGGCGAGTCCTCGGCCTCGGCGCGGTACACCACGAGGCGCGCCATCACCACCGCGGCCGCCTCCTGGTCGAAGCCGGCCGCGATGTGGGCAGGTCCACTCCGCGCCCCAGCTGCGAGGACACTCACCAGTCGTATCAGCATGCGATCCAGCCAGCGCAGCACGTCCGGCGAGTCCTCGGCCTCGGCGCGGTACACCACGAGGCGCGCCATCACCACCGCGGCCGCCTCCTGGTCGAAGCCGGCCGCGATGTGGGCAGGTCCACTCCGCGCCCCAGCTGCGAGGACACTCACCAGTCGTATCAGCATGCGATCCAGCCAGCGCAGCACGTCCGGCGAGTCCTCGGCCTCGGCGCGGTACACCACGAGGCGCGCCATCACCACCGCGGCCGCCTCCTGGTCGAAGCCGGCCGCGATGTGGGCAGGTCCACTCCGCGCCCCAACTGCGAGGACACTCACCAGTCGTATCAGCATGCGATCCAGCCAGCGCAGCACGTCCGGCGAGTCCTCGGCCTCGGCGCGGTACACCACGAGGCGCGCCATCACCACCGCGGCCGCCTCCTGGTCGAAGCCGGCCGCGATGTGGGCAGGTCCACTCCGCGCCCCAGCTGCGAGGACACTCACCAGTCGTATCAGCATGCGATCCAGCCAGCGCAGCACGTCCGGCGAGTCCTCGGCCTCGGCGCGGTACACCACGAGGCGCGCCATCACCACCGCGGCCGCCTCCTGGTCGAAGCCGGCCGCGATGTGGGCAGGTCCACTCCGCGCCCCAGCTGCGAGGACACTCACCAGTCGTATCAGCATGCGATCCAGCCAGCGCAGCACGTCCGGCGAGTCCTCGGCCTCGGCGCGGTACACCACGAGGCGCGCCATCACCACCGCGGCCGCCTCCTGGTCGAAGCCGGCCGCGATGTGGGCAGGTCCACTCCGCGCCCCAGCTGCGAGGACACTCACCAGTCGTATCAGCATGCGATCCAGCCAGCGCAGCACGTCCGGCGAGTCCTCGGCCTCGGCGCGGTACACCACGAGGCGCGCCATCACCACCGCGGCCGCCTCCTGGTCGAAGCCGGCCGCGATGTGGGCAGGTCCACTCCGCGCCCCAGCTGCGAGGACACTCACCAGTCGTATCAGCATGCGATCCAGCCAGCGCAGCACGTCCGGCGAGTCCTCGGCCTCGGCGCGGTACACCACGAGGCGCGCCATCACCACCGCGGCCGCCTCCTGGTCGAAGCCGGCCGCGATGTGGGCAGGTCCACTCCGCGCCCCAGCTGCGAGGACACTCACCAGTCGTATCAGCATGCGATCCAGCCAGCGCAGCACGTCCGGCGAGTCCTCGGCCTCGGCGCGGTACACCACGAGGCGCGCCATCACCACCGCGGCCGCCTCCTGGTCGAAGCCGGCCGCGATGTGGGCAGGTCCACTCCGCGCCCCAGCTGCGAGGACACTCACCAGTCGTATCAGCATGCGATCCAGCCAGCGCAGCACGTCCGGCGAGTCCTCGGCCTCGGCGCGGTACACCACGAGGCGCGCCATCACCACCGCGGCCGCCTCCTGGTCGAAGCCGGCCGCGATGTGGGCAGGTCCACTCCGCGCCCCAGCTGCGAGGACACTCACCAGTCGTATCAGCATGCGATCCAGCCAGCGCAGCACGTCCGGCGAGTCCTCGGCCTCGGCGCGGTACACCACGAGGCGCGCCATCACCACCGCGGCCGCCTCCTGGTCGAAGCCGGCCGCGATGTGGGCAGGTCCACTCCGCGCCCCAGCTGCGAGGACACTCACCAGTCGTATCAGCATGCGATCCAGCCAGCGCAGCACGTCCGGCGAGTCCTCGGCCTCGGCGCGGTACACCACGAGGCGCGCCATCACCACCGCGGCCGCCTCCTGGTCGAAGCCGGCCGCGATGTGGGCAGGTCCACTCCGCGCCCCAGCTGCGAGGACACTCACCAGTCGTATCAGCATGCGATCCAGCCAGCGCAGCACGTCCGGCGAGTCCTCGGCCTCGGCGCGGTACACCACGAGGCGCGCCATCACCACCGCGGCCGCCTCCTGGTCGAAGCCGGCCGCGATGTGGGCAGGTCCACTCCGCGCCCCAGCTGCGAGGACACTCACCAGTCGTATCAGCATGCGATCCAGCCAGCGCAGCACGTCCGGCGAGTCCTCGGCCTCGGCGCGGTACACCACGAGGCGCGCCATCACCACCGCGGCCGCCTCCTGGTCGAAGCCGGCCGCGATGTGGGCAGGTCCACTCCGCGCCCCAGCTGCGAGGACACTCACCAGTCGTATCAGCATGCGATCCAGCCAGCGCAGCACGTCCGGCGAGTCCTCGGCCTCGGCGCGGTACACCACGAGGCGCGCCATCACCACCGCGGCCGCCTCCTGGTCGAAGCCGGCCGCGATGTGGGGCAGGTCACTCCGCGCCCCAGCTGCGAGGACACTCACCAGTCGTATCAGCATGCGATCCAGCCAGCGCAGCACGTCCGGCGAGTCCTCGGCCTCGGCGCGGTACACCACGAGGCGCGCCATCACCACCGCGGCCGCCTCCTGGTCGAAGCCGGCCGCGATGTGGGGCAGGTTCACTGCCGCATCGCCCCAACTATCAGGGCAATGGTAGGGGAGTTATGATCGAGTTTCGCCCCTCATATCAAGATTGTGGTTGGGGACTTGTGATCGAGTTTTCTTTAATAATATCATTATGTGATTGAATTTCCATTTGCCAGACATCATAACATAGCATAACATAGTAAAACCAAAGTCGTTATATTTGTGGCAGTTTGTATTTTTGTCCGTTAACTCCTCAAGAACCACATAACGTTATTTAATGGCGTTTCATCATCTTTTAAGTATTTTAATCGAATAGACATGTAAGTTAAGTACATTTAGTCATTTTGTTTTAAGTTAGCCAAAACTCTATGTCTCATAAACAAATCCGTCAAAACCACACCACTGTTAACCACCCATTACTCTCATACAAACTTACTTGCGAGCAATAGTAGTGACTCGCACACGCCTCTGCCCGGACGAGTGTTGGTACTGCGTGATGAGTTGCACGCAGCCGCGGCCGCCCGCCGGCACCGCGCCCGCCGTCTGATTCACCACCTGCGGGTATAATGAGCCTTAGTGGGACGGAATAAGAGTTATGATAACGCGGTTCACCACCTGCGGGTATAATGAGCCTTAGTGGGACGGAATAAGAGCTATGATAACGCGATTCACCACCTGCGGGTATAATGAGCCTTAGTGGGACGGAATAAGAGTTATGATAACGCGATTCACCACCTGCGGGTAATGAGCCTTAGTGGGACGGAATAAGAGTTAAGATAACGCGATTCACCACCTGCGGGTATAATGAGCCTTAGTGGGACGGAATAAGAGCTATGATAACGCGATTCACCACCTGCGGATATAATGAGCCTTAGTGGGACTCAATAAGAGTTATGATAACGCTATTCACCACCTGCGGGTATAATGAGCCTTAGTGGTACGCAATAAGAGTTATGATAACGCGATTCACCACCTGCGGGTATAATGAGCCTTAGTGGGACGGAATAAGAGCTATGATAACGCGATTCACCACCTGCGGATATAATGAGCCTTAGTGGGACGGAATAAGAGTTATGATAACGCGATTCACCACCTGCGGGTATAATACGCCTTAGTGGGACGGAATAAGAGCTATGATAACGCGGAATTATAATGTGGACACAGTTATTCCATATACTATCCTCTGTGCGTTGTTGGATGGCAAAAAAGGTGACAGGCCAAAAAACTTAAATGTGTTAAGTTATTTTTTTTTCATAATTTTATATTTAGTAAAATGATACATTTCATTTTAAAGCTTGCTTTAAATTTTTAATTTTTTTTGGATTTTTTATATGTTATTTTACTCCAAAATCTTTGTTTATTTCACCAGCACCATCCTACAGTTAATGAAGAGTGAAAATAGCAGAATCACCAACAAAATTGCACAAATAATCAAATATTTTTTTTTGCAACAAGCCCTTCTAAAATATTTACCTCAAAGAAAATGCCCATAGTGGTGCTAGGGCTAAAAGTGCACATTTTCCACTGACAAGTGTTGCCCATCCCCACTTCCTGGTCACCCACACATGGGCCTTTCACATTCAATGACACACATGAACCTATTGCTCCAGATACTGCAACAAAAACACGACATTAGATTACTAAATAAATTAATTTAGAGCTTGGATGAAAAAATGGTTACATACTTTTAAGTTCTCTGCTACACTTAACTTCCAAAGTTCCATTGAATGCCATCTTGTAGTCACCTTTGGCATCTTTAGCAAATACTCTTTGGAATGTCTGTTTAAATAGTGATGAGTTGAAAGAGTCACCCATCACCATGTGTCCACTGTTACAAATAAAAAAAAAGTTTGTTTAGACAAGTAGATTACAGATTATTTTTATTTGACTCATTTGAGTACATACCCAGTAGAATTACAACATTGTTTCATCTCCATCAGACCAGTCTGATCTAAGGCACAGGAATAAATGTCAATTGAATGACCATTGGTTGCCGATCTCAGAGCCAAAGCTTCATAATGTTTGATAGCCTTCTTCATGTACTTAGCATTATCCTTGTGAATGTCATGGTGAGAACGGATTGGCTGTTTCAACTCATCATTGACCACTTGACCTGGTCCTTGAGAGCAGGGTCCACCAACAAACATCATAATGCGGGCTCCAGTATTGGGGTAGGTTACTTCTAACATTCCTACAGCCAGTGAAAGGGCAACACCAGCACTACGTAGTGGACGCTTTCCAACTCCAAGGGGCCATGGGTCCCGCCCAAGCTCACCTAACAGGTCAGTAAGAGCCAGGTCACATTGCTTCACTGGTTGCAAGAATCTATGGGCTGGAGGCTGAGGCACTGGAGCTCCAGGGCGCTGTTGAGGATTAGGAGCATTGACTCTGCCGATACCAAGCTGTTCCTGAATTTGCTTAGCTGTCAAATCTTTTGTTCCTTTGAAAACATAGCACTTTGAAATTTCTTCAGTACCTGTAATTGAATAGACATTATTTGATCAGTTGCTCAACAAAAACAATCAATTTTTATATTATCCAGTCTTACCTAATTCATGAATTTGCACCATTCTTCCAAAAGTAATAAGACCAACAAGAGCATTCTGAGGCATCAAACTCAGTGATGTTTGCAGGGAATCTTTCAGTGCACCAAGTTCCTCCTCATCCATGCAGGTATCTACCACCAGCAGGTAGATTGGTGGCATGGTTTGGGCCCGGGTGATGGTGTACTCAATAGTAGAAAAGTTGGGAATTAACTCCGCAGGTTGGTGCTGTTCAGATATTGCTGCATATTGAGGTGGAAACTAAAATGGTATTTGTATAAATTAATTAATTTTAATTTTAACCAAAATTCTTAGATATGTTATTTGGTGTAAGTTCAAATGGTACTTACAGGATTCCTTTGGAAACAGAAGTTGCAAACCCATAGCTTTGCTCTGTAATCAACTTGGCACATTGGGTTCAAGATTGCTCGGCAAGTATTACGTGTACACAGCACAGGTTCATATTGAATAGGAGGTAAATCCGGGCGTTCTTTCAAAGGCTGGTACAAGCAGGCTAATGGGACTACTAATCTTGTTGCCTCGATTCTACTTGACGGCCACACGTTCCAAGTAAATCGTATACCATCTCTGTCTTCATTCTGCTGAATGAACTCCTCGTACGTCGCCATAACGAGGCACTAAATAGCAAAACAGTGATTCAGTATGGGAAATTGGTAGGTGAAGTAAATGGTTAAAATTGCAAGTATTACATATTGTTTTACCTAATGTACCTTGTAGGCTCTCCAGTCGTGACCCTAATTCACACACACTACAGTAGTTTTAGATATTCATTTAGAAATTAACGTAATAACCCGAAACAAACTGAATTTTACTCAGAGCCTGGCTGATTTGGCAAATGTCAAAATTATAATGACAGTTTTGATAAAACTGTCAAATGGCCACGTCATTTTGTAAAACGCAACCATAAAATATAAACTGAATTTAAATTGTAAAACATTTTTAAAATGGTTCCTTAATTAATGTTTTCACATATAAAATGATATTTAAAATAATAAAAAATAACTTTAAAAAGATGTTAGTTTCGTTTTGTCTATGTCTAAATTGAAAAAACCTTTGAATCATTGTTTATGGTTTACGTTCCATTTTCACAACGTAATTTTAAATAAAAGGTATTTTTTTATGAACTTTTATAAGTTTTAACTAAGCAATTACCTACAAACGTATAAAAACAAAGAATAATATCTACATTTGCTTGGTTTTAGATGTTACAATTTCTTTTAAAAAATTATATATTTTACGATGACAGCAAATCACAATGTGCGTATAGCTTGGTGTAACGGAACGTCTCAGAATGAAGTATTTTTTTTTGTAATTTCAGGACAATCAGTAATTCAATTACGGACATGAATTGTTAAAAATATTGGATTTTATTATATTTTCACAAATATTTTGTATACAATTGTGGTAAATTAGTTAATGAAATGTCATTGCATTGTTTCAAGAAGAGGAAGTTTACGCCAAAAAGTGCGATTGCGCACTGGCCGAATTAGTAGTGTGAAAGAAAATGGCGATCAGCGAAAGGCGTCCGGAGTTAACGTGATGAAAAACATTGCTAAAAGCTCAATTACATAGTGTAATAGTTATTAATTGTGTCAGATGTAGATTAATTAAGTGTTAATGAATAGTGATTGTGTATAAAAATGACTGCGAATATGTACAGAGTCGGCGGTAAGTACCAATAATTGGTTATTTTTGTTGTAGCTTCGCCGGTTCACCGCCAGCCGACTAGCGGTGCTTTGCTTTGATTGTCGTACCTTCAATTAATTACTCGTCTTTAATTAGTATGCTCATATATCCCATATATCATAGTTTTAATACAAAACATTGGTGTTTTGAAAGTTCAGAGAATCGAAAGATCGCGGCATTTGGATCTTAAAATTTTACCAAATTTTGTCAAATAGGACATTAGCATTTGCGTCTAGGTATCATTGTATCGGTTTGCGTATCTGCGTGCGACTGTACATGAGGCTTCTGTGATGGACGCGTACTATTATTGCTTGGTTTTCTGAGGAATTTCTCTGATGTTATGATGGTTTTGACATGAGATTTTAGGTTATATCGATGTTGTTATTTATTTATTTACGATATGGTAGAGTACTCTATAGGTAGTTTATTTTTAATTAGGATTGTTTTGGTGGTGGACGATGTTGAGATAGTGGTTTTGATGATTGTTTGGTATTTTAAATGGTGTTAGGCAGAAGAGATGGTAGTGGCGCGGCGGGCGCCTCGCACGCTCGTGGACGCGGCTGTCGCGACGAATGCTAATTAGTCCCTCCTAGTACCTCACTTCCTATCACACTGGTCTCTGAGGTTTTTGTAACTGTTACAATGCTAGAGCTGCTTTTATATTATGTTGTCTGTTAGGTTTTCCAAAAACTTTATTTAAATTAATATATTTCATTAAAATGTGAACAATAAGTTTAATGTCTCACCTAAGTGTGAGTTAAGAATCACCTACATATACATTACACTCATTTTATTTCTTTTCGAACATGTTTCTGAGTACTTTCAAGGCAAGATTAATTAATTAACACAATTAATGTATGTATGTAATGTAGATAGGTATTTATTTTAAAATTGTGTTTGGTAGGTATAACATGACCAGTTCATGACCTTCAGACTATTCTCTTATCTACATATTAATCTAAGCCCAATGAATTCTTAAAACGAATTGTTTTTTTTTATAAAAAATACTTAGTTAATCTAAAATTTTGAAAAGAAACTTTATTAATTTTTGGACCTTTCAGTGGACTGGAAAATTGAAGCATATAGGTACGAAAGGTTTCAATACTTTCAATGTGTACTAATAATCCATACATATCAGAACAAGTTTTTATCAATCAAATTTCCATTTTTAATTATAACCATACACATTTCTATTCTCTTATTAATATTTTGACAAAATTTTATATCTTGAATATAAAATAATTCATGTTTGTTGTACCTGGTGGTATCTTAACATCCATTACTCGGTTGATATTATAGTAAATAACCTTCAGTTAGTGAAAGTATGAGTTCAATGACCATTTATATATTGTTCTAGAATGTACTCTTTATATTGGCTATGTATGTACAATATAATAATAGATGTTACCATAGAAAATCTGAATGAATATTAATAAAGTGCTGCCATATATATATTTGCCTAAAGCTTATCTGATATATTACAAAAGATTCTAAGACCTAATGACCTTATTACGAGTTTCACAGTCACAAAATGCTAAATTCTAAAGTATAGGTATTTGAGATTACCATATACCTACTTACAAAAAATACTTTTGATATTACCTTTATTTCCTTCCTCATGAACACACGAGTTACATACAGCGACATATTACCAAACTCTACATAAATAACGAGAAGATGATCTTTTAATAATCCTAATATGTTTTTCGCCCATGATGTAACAACAGCGGCCATCGCCGGTAAGGACTCGGTTTAGTTGAGCGCGGTGAAAGCCACATACCTAACAATAAACTGGTCCTGTCAGGTACACCCCGAATGGCTAGTTCGCATCGACGTAAAATTATTTCAATGGCTGACGACTGCCGGGAGGTAATTAAAAAAAAAAATCGACGGCCAGTATCAGAGTTCTGTGACGTCACGAAAACGATAGTGTTCGATACTTAAAATAAGGTAATAAGAAAAGAAGAATCGGTTGAACTTCTTTGGTTTGAATACATTACGTAGTACGATGGTAGAGTAGTGTTGGTATATTGCGGTTTAGTCGCCCACGATTATGGCCGGGAACCTACTGATAATAAAATAAATATCCATTATCTATCATCATCGCAGATTTACGACTGCCATTTAATATAAACGTGGCAGAAACTACTTTTATTTTGTTCCTCACTATATCCCACTTAAAAGTTAGTAATTAATAATGACCATATACCTATTTTGATCTAAGCGTCTTACGTAACGATCGTTAAATACTGTTTTCGTTTTTAGGTACTCTAGTTTATAACCTTATCTTAAAATCTTTTGCAAACTTCGTGAGTTATTAAACTATTATTCGATATCTAAAATATGTTGACTTTCAGTCAGTCATTACCAATTTTGGTGTACCTGCTTACTACTTATCTTAGGTCCATATTACAAAACGACTTGTGTGCATTATAATTTTGCAGCATTAGCTAAGCTGGTCGTATCACGTTTAGTGGCCTAAGGCCTGATAATATCTGAGTGCACAAACTGCTGGCCAGCTCCACAGTGTAATTTTCACTTGTTTTCCCATTATAAAGGTTTTTGATCGTTACTTACCATAAGCGATGACGTGTCCAGCCTAAAATTACATACACTTAGTATTGACACGGTCCAAAAATACTAGCGGAGAGTCTTGGCAATACAAAACGGACATTAACACTAGGTATTATCTCATTAACCCAAAGAATTTAAAGAAAGAAAATAATATTGTTGATTATTTTTTTATATTTTATTAATGGTTGTTAAATATGCCACGTCTTTAGTTTATTTAATCGCTAGTGTTTTTTGTAGTTAACTATGTATGGAATTAACTGGATACTATAGATATGCTTTGCTGTCAAATGACTTCCGTATATTGAACTCTTTTTTTTCTGGACTGATGTAGTTGAATGCTTCCGTAGAAAGAGCGAAGAAGTAGTATTTTTGTTGATTGACTATCAACTAACTAATAAGCGTTCCTTTCTATCACATAACGTGAATACACGTCTCTACGTACGCTAATTTTAGATCACCTTGTGGTCGTACTGGAATGGAAAGTTTGCGATAAACACAAGTATAATCTGAAGCCGTCAAGGTATTGAACAAATTTCAATAAAATCAAACGCGCCTCATTGTTTTACGTATATCTAAATATTGCTTGTTATTGGGTTATGTTGTATTTTCACTTGTCGAGAGTTAGCGATCGCTACGAGACAAAGAATAAGAGTTGCGCATAATTTAGAATTAGGGGACTATTGATTGTCGTTGTACAGGCGGCCTGGGTAGCTGGCCCGTCTATTGTTCACGTTGTTTAGTTTGAACTAACGGTATAGTAGCCACTAGTCTCATGTGATCACGCGTCGACATCAACTACTGTGTATATTTGTTAAACAAAATAACACGTGCTAATAACCAATAGAAGCGAGTTAGTGTTATTTTTCTTTTGTTTCCGAAACAGATCGTCAATGAATTATTGATACAGCGGTAGGCAGGCTATAGACATACCTATCACTAGATACCGCCGACGCCGTTACGGTCTGGCGCCATTTATTTTTTTCCACGACCACACATTACCACTTGGCATCTCTATGTTTTACACCTTAAGCCCTATACCTATGCTATTAGGGCTTAAAGCTTGAGTATGCTATCGTAAATGTCACCGAAGCCTTGGCCTACAATGCTTTTATTCAACCCCCATCTAATTTTGTTAATCAATAAGCTTAGCTTGGCGAAGTCAATACAAATTATATAAGGTAGCTTTTTGTTTAGGATTGCAATGAAGACCATCAGCAACATTGCTTTTTGAAATATTAAGTTATCTTGAGTTTTAAGATTTAACTTATCCACATGTTCATTACACTGTTAACTATGGCTAATGTTCTTTAATGAAAGCACTTCGATTTAAAACATTAACAAAATAAAATTGAATGTTTATTCACTACTCGTGTGATAGGTTAAATGCAGTTAAATGTTCGTTATAGTATTATTTTTACTAAAAGCTGTCTTGAAAATAGTAATTTACAGAATTAGAATTGTAAAGTATACCTGTACTAGCAAATATCGTCTCGTCTCTATATTAAATTATGTTTTAAATAAACGTTGTTGCAATAGAAAAAATCATCAGAAGGCCTTATTGACAAGCTTCAAGTTTTACCACTGCATTACTATTACAGAATAAAGGTTTTGTTATTCGGTGGTTAACCACTAACAAGCGCATGAATTTGCAACAACCTTAAAAGCTATAAAGCGTTAAACACCTAGACCTACAGGCAAAACCTACAAATGATCTGATCTACAAAACAACCAGATTTTTTGTTCAGGTACGACAGTCAAAGCAAACATAATAATTGATAATCGTCATTTTACGGCGATAGGCTTCTTGCTTGCTTTATTAGAATTTTTAACATCTTTAAAGTCTTACGTTAATCTTCGTCTGCCGCACAAGTCTTCTCAACACTGACGAAATTTTTTTTTTACTTCAAAAAAGCCCCCAAAACGTAGCGTTAAAGTTGTGCAAAGGAGAATAATTGCAAAGGCTAAAAAAAGGGCATGTGCTGCGGATGATAGTTCAACTCATATTTGGGCTCGGTGCTTTTGGGACCATCTAAAATCTTTTGACACATACAGCTGCGCGCAAAAATAAGCTTACTCTACTCTTTAAAGCTTACTTATTGAAAATTTGTATTTAAATCCAATGTAAGGTCACCTTATTCTGTTCTGACATTTCAAATAACGTGTTGTTTTTGTTTCAGACTGCGTCTACTTTGAGACGTCGTCGACGTCTCCGTACCAAATACGCCGGATAGAAGAACTAAACAAAACGCCCTCTGGCAATGTGGAGGCTAAAGTTATGTGTTTTTACCGGCGGCGGGACCTGCCCAACCCACTCGTACAGTTAGCTGATAAGCATCAAAGTAAGTTTAGTATTGTCTTCTTTGTTACCATCAGCAACCACGTGTTAAACGAGAGTAAGCTAGGAAAGGTTGATTCTTTGATAGCAGTCAATGAATGCTAGTATTTGCAAGGGACGCGGTCGCGGTCCCGGTCCCGGTATTTGTATAATTTTCAAAAAGAGTGCTGGGAGTTTTTTTTCGCCGGCTTTTTTCTCTCGGTCTACGGTTAGGTAAAGTCGAAGTTTGTAATATTGACGTTCATTAAGTATATGTTACATATCTATGATGAATAAAAGAATTTTGATTTTGATTGGTCTGCGTGACATTAGTCAATAATACGCTCTTGTAAAATGGCGGCAGTATTCTTACCTCAATAAATTACAATTTTGTTTTAGAACAAAATATGTCGATTTGCTCTACGTTGGTTAAACTCGGAGAGTTTCCTGACCGTTCGTAACTTATCGGTCAGGAAATGGTGCCAGGTATTAACACTAAAAGCTCTTTCCTAGTAAGGTGCCTAGCGGCTCTTAAAAATCTAAAAGTATGGTTGCTTTCCTACAAAAGCCACGGAAGCAGCGGCGGCGCTAAGTCTTCACCAGTATAGATGCAAATAATAACAATAGGAACTAACTACATAGTACCTGCCATGCGTCATCAGTTAAGCTAATTAAGGTTATTACATTTTATACAATACATAAAACTGTGCAATAGAACATCACTGCGCCAATAAATAGGTATATGTACTAGAGAGCATTGAAACCATCTTTCAAAATCTTCGAAAAGGTAGAGCGAGGACTCTATATTCGTTTAAACAACTAACTTAGAAAACCTTTAAGTGACGACATCTGTGTGTCAATTTTTTTATTTTTATTACAGCATCCTATTTTAGTTTGCTAAAGCCATAGTTTATAGAAAATGATTAAGTGCACTTTTCTTGGCAACTTATTCGTATCTTGAAAAATATGATTCCATTCCATACCACACATTTCTTAATAACAATAATGCGGATGACTGCTTAAAATATCCTAGCAATTTAATTGCGGGAGAGCAAACTTTTTATTTATGAGATCCTTGTATCAATTTTGCTACGAATAATGTTTAACAACATATGGTTTATTAATCGGTACACAAACGGCTATTAACTGCACACTCAGCTGTTTGTTTGTCTGGCTTTGCAGTTGACATATTAATATTTAACACCAAATAAACAAATGAGGTAATTGTTGAGAAACTAATTGGGTGCAATCAGCACGGTATTTTTAGAGTTTCGTAGTTTCTAAGGCTTCTTATTGGCTTCACAGTTATGTTTTTCCTGTTTTCGATACGAAATCACTGAAAGTGCATAAGAATGTTGAAAGGTTTAAATTCAATTGAATTCAGTTTTAAAACGATTTTAATTATTAAGTTTAAAACAGCCAGAGTCGCATCATCTCATCATCCCATTAGTCCGACGCAGTAAGGCGCGGCTTTTCAAAGTGAAAAGTCCTATAATGACTAGTCACTTTTACAGCTAACATAAACGTAAGAACTAAAATTACTACGTCTCATTGCCATGGCTTTACCTATTAAAAACACCGACATACCCTCTCAGCGGATTGCGACTCTGTTCTCATCTGTATTCATGAATTTTCCACAAAACTTCATTGCAAATCTAACTCCGCCATTCGCAGAATCCGTTATTAAACTTTCGCCTGGACAATATAGAAATTAAATACAAATTTTCTGTTCAAAACGAGATACATGAATCCCCAGATTTGGCGCTGGGGTGATTTTAATCAATTCTAATTAAAGTGGAAACATTCATCTCATCGAGTTTCATTAGGCGACCCTCGGCTCTACCTGAATAGCATTATGTACTTTACTTTGCAGACGTTGTGTGTGTGTATATAAAGATTGTTTGTTTGTGTGTGTTGTGGTGGTGCGCGCGTGTGCAGTCGGCGAAGCTGGGACTGCCTTGCTTTGGATTACGCTGACTGTTAATACCGTAGACTTGAATCTCTACTGTTCAGTATCGTTGTTTTACGAGCGTTTTTAACGTAGACAGCAGCGTGATAGTCATCAAGAATGTATTTGTTTATAAATAGTGTTATTTGCTGAGTAAGTTAGTATATCAAGGTCAGGTTGCGGAATTGGACCGCCACGGAGCGGAGCAGGCAGGAAGCTCTCTTGTACAAGTGCGCCCCCATCGCGTGGTAATGACCCTGGCGGCGCCGAGGTACGATACCGCCACGGAAGGCTCCAAACCGCGTGGCGCGGACTGTAATTGCCAGCTAGTAGGTGAATAGCTATCGAAGATAGGAAAACTGGGATCATTTTAACGTATTTGCCTAAACTTAAATTATACCTACCTTAACACGAAATAAAAAAACAAATTCTTAAAAAATAAGACCTTTAATGATGTATCAACTATTCAACTCCACCTTACTTGCTCTAAAATTTCCTGTATTTAATGCAAATATTTTTTTAAAGGGTAAAGAAATAGTCTAGCATTTAATTCATGGCAGCATGTTACCACCGAACGCCCGGTGGTTAGGGGCTGGCCAACACAGCGGGTTGTTACTCGGTCAAGTTTTTACACCATTTCACAATTCCACCCCGGTACATTTTCGCTTTTTGCACAAATGTTTGTTTTCATTGCATTCACTAAACTAAAAGTGAACTTTTGGTGATTCTGTTTTTCTCTTTAACGGAGTATGTAATCTTGCAAATGTTAAGAGAGAGAAAAGTGTTTAGTTGGAACCAAATAACAGCCGTTTACATTCCACATAACAGCGATTACCTGTTCGGTGCGTGACAACTGCTAGTTTTAGCGCGATCGTGTGTACAGGGATAGCCGGCTGCCGGCCGGGCTCAGTAAACATAATCATGGCCTCCTCTCTCTGTACAATTCAGTGGCTAAATGGGAATGAAGAGTTGCCCCCCTCTCCACAACCCCCCTCGACCCTCCCGCGCCCCCCTCACCCACCCCCCAAACCATTGCCTAGTCGACGCCTCGACACCCACACATCTCGGTGACGTCGATCGCAAAACTAATATCTAATCTAAGATATACTATTTAAAATTGTATTAAACAAGTATTTTATGAAGAGTTGACTTAATAGTTTAGCGTTTATGTCATGCAGTTACATCGTACAGATGTATTACTGTACGATAACTACTAACCGACTCTACCACCCGCTTTAGAGTCATGAAATTACCAAAATACATTGATTTTGGGATTATATTTTGTACTAAAAATATTATCAATATAAAGATATTATAAGCATCGTAATAAACCATTCAACAATTACTTATTTCCGTTATTATAAGTTTTCGTTTTGATTGGCGATTTCGTAACAAATTATGTATTTCTCCGAACACCATATAAAACATTGAAACAATTCCGCCGACCATGTCCATCCTGCAACTCTTTTTTCGACCGTGGCGCCCTCTGTCCAGGTACCGATGACTCCCCCTCAGGACTTCTGTAACTTCCAAGGTGTAAAGTGGTGTCGTCCATGTGGCAAGTCAGTAGTTTTTGTATGACAATTAGTACCAATATTGCAAAAACCTCACCAATCGGTCGACATAGGCCTATATCGAAGCAGTGGCTTTGTTTCAATAGTTACAGAGACCCTGGTCGTTTGAAGCCACGCGCCGATGACCTCCGACTGCCCCGTTACCCGACCCGCGCCAGACTACTTATTTAAATAAAACTACCTACTGTAATGCCACATTATTCATGCCCAAGTGACCGCGATCAAGACGGATCCCGAATGTGGAGACAAGGATGTCAATGAACGGGACGCGTCCTATGATATAGCATGATGTTTGTTAAAATAAAACATTCAACAAATCAGCTCAATTTTATATTTTTAAATCATAAATTCTCTTAAATATTGCTGAAGAGCCATGAGTACCTGGGGCGCTTCATAGAAAGCATATTTTTGGAGTGGTAGAGTCTAGCTGTAGGCTCTGTCTGCAGCGATTAATGGGCTGACTCGACCGCTGAAATACCACCGTCGCAAAGAACCGACGTGAAGAAGGACGATGTTCCTGCGTTTCGTTCGGTGAGTGCGGTATCCGGTGCCCAATTTTTTCAAAGGCTCAGCAACACACCCCAACACCCACAGTGTTGCGGGTAGTCATGGGCGACGGTGATCACTTACCATCAGGTGACCCGCATGCTCGTTTGCTCCCTATATCATAAAAAAAAGGAATGACAACAAATTCTTAATAGGTGTTGTGGAGATCATAGTTACTTTTATATAAAATAGAATAAAAAGCATTACTTCAAGATGACACGGCGTGCTACATTCTATCAGTTTGTTTGCTAACCAGAAGCAATGACGTATTCTTTACCATACCACCCACTAAATAAACACTTAGTTTGCGTAGTGTGTTAGGTAATTTTATTGTTATCTAACCTAAGATTTGGTATTTTATGTTAACAATAACGCATGATTAATTATGACCGAAACGACTTTCAGCGAGTCTTTTCATTTTAGTTTGTGTGAGTCTTTTATTTTATAGAAATAAAAGTAACTTATTTTATCAATAAATAACGACAATACTTAGATTAGCTACGAAACGAGTCCACTGAGATATATTTAATCTTAATATACAGTCATTTATGGGTTTTTACACTACACCTTAGCTCATCATCCGTATCATACGATTGCTAATAACGTTACTAATTTAATAATAAACCTATGTTTTTTTGTATTAATTAAAGTTTTGACAAACCTGCAATTGCAAAACTCAACTTTTACCAAGGTAAAAGTAGATACTGTACAGAATGGTAGTGGCGAAAACAAAGAAACTTTCTTAGTTTCTGCTAGAATACTTGCAAATTTGTCAAGACTTGAGTGTCTGACTACCTCACTAATAACAAAAAAAATGATATATGAGTGATTACTCATTAGAAAGAGATAAGTAATCAGTAAGACTTCGTTATGTCTTGGACACCTCCTTAACATCATCCCGAGGTCTTTTCCAACCAGAAGACGAGCAATAGTGTACTGTGGCTAACATACTACGCTCGAGTATTGGCAACACCCTCTTGAGAAAGATTCTTGTAGTAGTGATCGAATTATGTCTGATGGCAAAATATTTAATGATATTAGTTGTAATTAGCCTTTAAATTGTATTCCAAAGTTAATGAATACGTAACAAATACAAAATTGAGTTACTGTAATGTTTTAGAGATTCATACTTTAATGAAGCAATCCTTAAATAATTTGATGGTATTTTTGTTATTTACGAATAGAAAGAGATTGGCAAATAAAAAGAAAAGAAAATAAGTCTTTGCAACTGCCCATCTACGATGACTAAGCAACACATCGCGTTTGTTTCGTTACAAAATGAATCAAATAAATACTAATTAAATTTCGTAATATTTAATGAGTATAATGAAACATGTGTAGCTACTACATTAGATATTTGAACAACTATAGATAAAACAAGAGTTGCAGGGCCATGAATATGTTAGACAGTCAGTCAGTAACTGTTGACTATTTATGTAAAAGTGTGGAATTTCTCACTCTCCTTTATAGTTAGAGATTGGTGTCTGCGTATATGTCAATGGAAGACTGAGCTAGTTTTGGTTAACTGGTTGAGAATGATGCTAACTATTCTAAATCTTGCGATCTTTTCGTGACCCACAATTTTTTTTAATTTTGGTCTAATCTAGTTTCCACCAAGCCCAGCAGTAAAAGAATGCTAATCAGGAAAGACGTTATAGTAAAGTCGGTTAGGTATCGTGTGACGTCATGAGTAGTATGGCAGGCCGCCACGCGGGCACGTGGTGGCGGCGAGGCCTCCAGCGCAGCACGTTGAAAGTGAGACCGAGGTGCGGGGGGCGCGCGGGGGCCGACGCCCAGGGGTGAACGACCTCGTGCATCCAACCGAACCGCACTTGTGCCCGCAAACACGGTCACATACTTACATGTAATCGCCCACCGAAATGTACCGAACGGAGATGATCAACATCGAAAGCACGCCGACGGTGTGGGTCTCGTTCGAGGGCCAGAGACAAAACCAAGCATCACTGAGACACAAGCTCCAAGTAAACTACAAAAGAACTCATTTAGTGTCTATATAGTTTATCATCGACAGTCATGTTATCTCTAACGAACGGGAAGTCCTTTATTAATTTCAACTCTAAACCAAAATTATGATGATTGGCAAAGAGGCGGCCCGAATCGATCGCTCTAAGCATTTTATAGTCTGAATAATTTAAATTAACAATAATCGATGGTATTGAGGTATGATTTTTAAATAGGGTATGATGAATAATTGAGTGGTTTCTTGTAATTACGTGGCGGAAGTGAGGACAGGTGAAGCGAGTATCCGTTGATGGCGCGCTCACCGCGACCGTGTTGATACTTGATAGACACTGAATTTAGTACAACTAATAGCGTCGTTGGGTTAAAATGTCTACGCCGTTAATGCGAGAAAGTTTTTCCGGTGTTAATATACCAAGCTCTTTGCGACACCTAGTATATGGTACTAAATACTTACCTCGTAAAGTAGTCGGTGGAGTATCAAGTCGATTAACTTTTACGGTCTAATGTTAGGGAAAAATGAAGTTTCATAATCCAAACTAGGGCAAAACTGTGGCAGCACGTTGGTAATAGATGTTTTACTCTTATTTTTTGCCACGTTTTTTGTTATTGTCCCATATTGGCGATACCGGTATGACGATTTTGAGACCAAGGTCGCAACCGTGTAGGTACCCGGTAAGACGCTTAAAAAACTCTACAAACGGCCCGCGCTGAGAGCCTGCCGACATTTCTATACACAGAGTAGATGAAACAGTACGCCTTTTTGTAAATATATACGGGTTTTGACTCATTTTTGGGTGTTTCTCGTGTTTGTGATGTTATTTAAACTTGAATTTTCGATTAGCTGATTCGAGTAATTACAATCTTATTTACTTGTAGATGAGTAAGCATGGTTCTATGACTAATAGAAGTGTGAACGGAGTATGAACTCTGTATTTGATAGACTGTGGGTAATCCAACTGAATGGCCATTCACGCATGGGTCAGATTATACACTAGAGGGCACGTTTTTGTAACTTAGCCTCTTATTATTTTAAATATTATGTTAATTATAGACAAAGTATTTGTTGCTGGTTCATTATTAACATAAGGAACTGGGAAACATCGACAATGCGAACCCACAGAGGGTACACTCAAAGGGCCGTGCTCAGTACATTTCTCTTTTCTAAAGCAATCATCTCGGGTAAGCATTGTCTTGAGTTTGAAAAGGTTACATGTGTAAATGTCTGGCGTGGTCGCTTAGAACCTTATCGCAATAAGTAGACGCGGTGTCATTAGAGGGCGTGAATATTTAAACAGAGCCGGCGGGAGCCGACCGCGGCGCGCAACCCCTAACCCCGCTCGGGTTATAGCACTGTTGGGATTACCTTCTCATTGAATTAATTCTGTTTGCCAATGAAAAAGTCGACGAGAATGCTATTTTAACGTCTTTGCTTTAAAAGCATTCAATGAATACGGAGTGCTTGGATTCGCTCGCGATATGCTTATGAGGTCAATAGAATTTGCGTTCGACTCCGTTTTCCTCAGGTAGTTGTTTTTTGTTTGGATAACGTATGTAAAAATCCTTCGAAAACGACCGTAGAGCGAGGTCGCGACGTCTCTACTTGGAGATATGTCACGTTACAATCGTAAAACTGTTGCTGTATTCGTTAGGGTCATTTAGTCCGCGCCCAAAAGTCGCACTCGCTGACTGGAGAACAGTCATATCCTATCGATTTGTTAAGATGGCGTCCGGGTGTTGGCGGGGGCGGGGCGCGGGGTGCCAGCTTCCCGCGGCTGCACGCTTGCACCTGCCCGATGCATTCGAACCGTGTGTCGCGTGGTGACGTCATAGCGTGACGCTACAACCACGCCATTGTCTTTATCTTATCTATGCCTCGGCTTCACAGGATACATACAACACTACACGAAACGTCTTGTTAGAAACCCTGTATAGTAACAAAATTCATACGCAAGCTTGTTTTACGATGTTGCTTCTCGTATATGGAGTTGTAACGAAGCTGAAACGCCATCGATTTGAATTTATGGTCTGAAAGGCTCGTAGACAAGGTCATAAAGCTATAAACCTGGGATCCGCTAACGTTGAAGTTACGTTGTCGTAGGTCGTGGTAGAGAATCCAAATATGTATACACATTTTTACAGAAAATAAATACAAAACAACTAAAATTGCATTTCTCAATGCCGGCAATGCCTGCATACAAACGGAAATAAGTGGAAAACCTCATTGCTTTTGAACAGAATAAAATTTAATAAGAGATAGATAAGATACCGTATATAACATTTTGTGACATAAACCTTAATCAAAATTCAATTCCCAGTTGTACTGAACAAAAATAATGCCCCGTCATCATTGGTATTTTAAACGGTCGGTATGCTACGAAAAATCTTGCTGCTTAAATATAAACGCCTAATCAAATATTCGTAAATCATGATAACGCTATAAAAACTGAAGTACCCAAGTATCTCATTAAAATCGGTGTTTCTCTTAAATTATCAAGTTGATTTCCATTTTCAGACAAACCGAAGAAACCCAACGGCTTTCCAAATGTATTGAATGAACAAGAAACCCAGTATTACCTCATAACGTGTTCGGAATTTGAAATTTCTTTTTGTGTTACAGTGGCCCAGTCAGCGGAGGATTCACCAGTCGCAATGAAACTCAAAAAAATATGCCTTAAGACGCCCGTCGGCGAGGAACAGGCGGCACAAGCGGTTCTCGACCCTGCTTTAGGTGAGCATAAGGACCATTTTGTATTGTCGACGCTGGCTGTTTTATAGCTACAGACCAGTCGACCACTCTTGGACAGTAATGCGCGATGATATGGACAAATCGGATGAACTTGTTAGTTTTTATTGTGTATAAGTGCAAGCATACGCATTTCTTGACCTGTATTATTGCCAATATTTCCGCTTGTACAATGAATATTACGTAAACACTTGTTGTATGCTGTAGTTTGATTAATCGTTCTGGAGATACCGTAAAATATCGAATTGTGTAAATATAGTTCGTTATTGCTTTCGTTGATTGAATTGTGCTTTTATATTAGCCATTACTGTTCGCTTTGTACGTATGATGTCATCGATTTAATTGTGCCGGCCTCTTCATTACCCACGTCGCGGACGATAACGCCTGTACCTCTATGTCGTTTCTGACGAACTACTTTTATTGGTGCGTGTTGTACTTGTATCGATTTGTGACATTACGGCTCTATTATCTTTGTGTTCGAGCTTAACTCGGTTTAATGTCGATCTCGTCGGCTTTACGATGATTTTATAGGGGCTTTAGGTGTTGGTATCATGTAGAAGTGGTGACAGTGGTCATCATAGGCTAGTTAGGGCGGGGTCATTCAGAGAAATGAGTGCTCGTGATCGTCATCCGCCGATGCAGCAGCGTGCACGCAGCTACGCGGGTGGAATAACCTATAATTAGATGCGACCACCAATTCTCAACGGCTTGCGGACGTGTCATTGCCTTTAAATCCTCTGTAAACAAAACACTAACGTAAAAACCAACATCGCCTTAAAGATTTGTATCCGATATCCCAATATCAATTAACTGCAAATACGAAAGTATCATGAGTTTAAATTGTACGTCGTGAACGTTGATGCGGCCTGCCTGCTCTTTTGCTCCTCGGAGAGTTTTTAAACGAGTGTGTTAATTGCGGTTTTTATTCACAACATGAAATACGGCTACGATTTGGCTGAATTATCAGACCCATTACTTTTAACAGCATCATAAAACGTATCTCGGACCGATCTTTAATTTTGTTTTGCAAATCCAGCAGGTGTCTCACAATAGTTTCCATTGCATTTATTTCCTGTATATGATAACTATACAATGATAGTTTACCTAAGATAGCAACGTTTGACATTTGTTTCAAAACATAAATTACGTGGAAATAGTCTACGTAATTGTGAAGCAGTGGTTCTACGTTCGTGATTGGGTTGTATTTTGCCTAAATACGTGAGAAACAAATTGCAACTGCACCGAGAGAGGGGATGCCTCCCCGAGGGTGGGTGGGGTGTGTAGTTGGCGTATCTGGCAGCTAGATAAGTGACGACTATTCGTCAATATGTAGCATAGGTGAGTGTGTGAGGCGGTGAGGTGTGTCGGACTAGAAAGTGGTGAATAGAAGTTCAACCGCGCGGGGACCGGCCACAGACGCCGCCCTCGCAGCGAGATAACCCGACCACGCGCCAACAACGCCTAGTTCTCTAACTTTTAGCTAACAACTCCGAGACTTATAACAACAGGCATTGATAGGTTTTTACGATGTGGCGATTCCAGTCGGGAGTAATGGGTCCGCTGGCACTTGCTAGTCTGTGGCGGGTGTGTCGCGGCCGCGTTGTACTCCTCCGGCGTGCGTGGAATTGCAGTGCTCCTCGACGGCCGGTAATTTGATTGGGCCGGGGCTGTCACCTATGCGCCGCAGTCGCCCGGCCGTCGCTCGCTGGCTATCGATTAGAGCCCCCGCACCTCGGGCCCCGCGCCGCCCGCGAACCGGATCTCGTCACGCCGCCATTGTGTATCCGCGACGCTTAAACGCATTCGTTTCTCCCGATGCGAAAACGACGCATTCCTTCCGCTCGCCCCCTCACCCCCCCGCACCGCGCGGAACCCTCTCATTACTCTGTTACGGCATTACCGCGGACGCGACTAACAATACCCAGCCACAGATCGACAAACACCATTTTACCAAAAAAAGCTTTTGAGTATGCGGTATCGGGCTTACAAGATTTACATGATTATATGATTAATTTAGTAAAGACAATAGGGTTTAAACTAGCTTGGTCTGTTAAACGTCTTTTTATTTTTATAATTAAATCTAAATCATTAAAACATAGACATAGACAGTCATTAACTATTATATTACAGTATTCCTTACCAACAATATCACTAATTAAGCTTAATTTTCTAATTAACTAAAGCACTTTCAAGTTTTCTATTAAGAAACCCTTGATTTCTTTAGAAATCTAGAATTCCGCTAAATTTAATTACTTTTACCTGTAGACTAACGTACCCTTGTCAATTTATTAACAAAATTTTGCCTAAATATCACACACAAACCATTGGCTACTAAAACGAACATTTACAACGTTAAAGATCTATGCCAAGACTTTTTGCTTCTCCTTACACAAACATTGCAGTCATTTGAGTGTGGTAAAAGTCTCTGAAAAAGGTTTTCTTGCGGTGTTAAATGAGACCGTCTTTCTGCTATCGTGGTCTTCGCTGCCTCCGGTTTCTGTGGCGGTGCCAAATCCAAGATTGTAATGAGACTGTGTTTATTACTTTTATATAGGTTCACAAAAAGCACAGATTGTAATCAGTCGCTGGAGACAAAGAAAACTATTAATTACTTGGTTCGAAGATGCTTTATCTGTTTATGATTGTGATTTCAAATCTATACGTTTTTTTTTAAATCGCGTTGTGTCATTTGAAAGAGAATTTTCATAATCATAGTCATAATCATCTCAAATCATAATCTTCTTTAATCCTTAGTTCTACATCTAGTAACTTGTTGTAAAAACCAGCCCTAAAAGTCATAAAACATTTTTATTTAATTATTCAAATTTATGTTTTCTTTCGACGCTTTTATTTAAGCTATAGGTACTAGAGACGCATTCGTTACAATTTCTTTCATATGCACACATTATATTTTCTTGCATGAGGTGTTAACTCTACTTTCAAAACATAGATTGTTTCGCAAATGTTATTTGTTTCTGATTTAATTTGATAAATAGATTTCGGTTAAATACTAGCTAGTCACGGCATAATGTTGACTGCTAGCAGATATAATCCTACTAATGTTATAAACGTGAAAGTTTGTGAGTATGTATGGATGGATGTTTGTTACTATTTCACTTAAAAACTACAGGACGGATTTGGATGAAACTTTCAGTAATATAGGTTATACATCAGAATAACATACAGGGTACTTTTTACCGCGGGAAAACTTCTCATTCCCACGGGAAACCGACTTCCATGCGATCGGAGTCGCGGGCGGCCACTAGTCATTTATAATTTTTCATTGAAGCTTAAATGAGATCTTTAAGAGACCATTTTAACCCTCAAGTACAAAAACGGATATTTAGGTTTGTTTAATCCCTAAGAATTATAATAAGTTTAATACGGATTGAAAATTTTCTCACCCTTTTTCCCTAAATTTTCGTAAAGGTGTGAAGGCTGCATTAATCACGTTTACTTAAAAATTGTGCTAATGCAATTGGCCAACATGAACTCTAATATAATCAGTGCAATAATCGATTTCTTAAAGTTTACTGAACTTTTGCCTGCATTGCATTAACAACAATACAAGTCTTAAGAAAGTATTTTTGGAACTTCTTGAATAGTCTCAGGCAAAATGTCGTTTTTGTTAGAGCTTCTGTAATACAATATGTCATAGAAGTTGACCTTTGTGCAAGTCGGTATTCCGCACAAGTAGGTACAATATTGTATGCATGCTTCCTATAACCTTTATTATTTTAAAGGTCGAGATAGTTCTATCTTTAGTGTTTTAGATTGGATTCATAGCTTTCTACCTGCGCCGTCCTCGGCACGTGTTTTACTTGCCTCGAGTACATTCTACAATTTAAATCTGAATTAATAACATGTATGTCGGTTGTTGATTGGAGGTGAAAAGTCGTTGACCCTTGTGAAGAGTACAAGACGAGTCGCAGTTTCGCCACTAGGTAGCTTAGGCAGTTGCGCGCATGCCTGTTTCTAAGGTCGCATTCGTCGGTACTTACAAATGATTACAATTAAAATAGCACTCGTCGGTTTCTTTCGTCGCTAGTCCTCCAACCGGCGGTTTGAGAGCTGGGGTCGTCAGGTGCGGTAGGTCGCCAGACAGTGCGGGCGCTTCTTATCAGGCTGCGTTGTTGTCATTGCGGTGTTTCGCGGGTGGGCAGATTTATTTGGACGTACCCCCTTCAGGGGCGCGGGGTCGGGCCGCCACCCACCGCACCACCTCCACACATTTGACTGGATCAATAAGTAAGCAAAGGATGCCCGAGCAGAAAAACCATACACCCGACCACCCCAAGGGGGCACACGTAACCGACACCCCCACTAGCGGGGAAGGACTCCGCGGATTGCCACTTTCTCTTTGCCTACGGTTTAATTAGTTGCTTGGTGACGCGTATGGATCCTTAATCCAAGGTTATTAAACTTCGATTTCACCAATTACTTACGAATGTCATACCCTTCGCGAATGTCATTCGGCCCTCGATATCTCAAAAGAAAACTTTACACAAACTAAATCCCTACATCTCGCGTACACTCGAGATTAAACATTCGAGCGCATGACAACCGAATGCTTCTGCCTAATTACACGAAAATCTTATCCTTATCACAAAGGCAACAAAGATTAGATTAAGCGAAAGATAATGATGCTTGGATCAACGCCTAGGGTATCCTTCCGTGGTGGTCTCGACATTTGAAATGACTCGTGTTCCAACTGTACACTACCAGTGCTTGAGCATCGGACAGTATTACCGCCATAAGTGGACACATCCTATTTTGTATGCGGCACACACCTCTCTGCATCTATTGATTGACATCATACGTAGCGATTGCTTCGCAGAATCTACAATTATGATGGAAAATTGCATTGCATGCGATCCTATATTCCTTTGTCGCTTGATTCCTGTGCAATATCGATATCAAGTATCTATATCTGAGCATGAAGCTGTAATTTTTCTACGCAGTCTTGTCCAAATTCATTAACTATTTGTTTGATTCGCTTTCGTTTCTAGAAAGCTCGGCACTTCCCCGGGCCATGCAATCGAAGTAATTATCATAAAGACTCCGCTAGGGTCCCGGCGCCGAATGTTGGGCCGCCCTTCGACTCTAGTGAGGAGCGAACGAGCGATTATCTTGTCGACAAAACTACTACCACTCAATGGGCTTTGCGCTAAATGCCCCTATAAATAGTGCTGCTTTTGAGCCAGTGAACGTACTGGAAACTAGAAAAATTGGAAGCTTTATTATTACAATAACTTTTTTGTAGCTGTAAAAGTTACTGGAATAAAGGATAATATTGGCCTCTGTTCGACGCGTCCCTTTTTATCGATATCATCTTGACGGATTCTAGTTATGTTTCTGTTTTTTGGTGCGTTTTTCTCCGCGTTAATATCAGTAATGGGCTAGCTTTATGTTATGTTTTATTTCTGTCTGTGAGTAGGTACTTAATTGTTTTAATTAACCCACAAACAAAAGGAAACCTGAATTAAAAATTGAATTATCGCGTCTATGATAAGGCGTGATTATGTTGCTATGCGATGCTGTGTCGTTCCCCTAAATATTTAACGGCGCTATTGAGTAGTGTAAACTTTCAATGCCACTTCCAATTTTGAGACCACAGTGTAAAAATGTCTAAAATTATGCAGTTCTTGGAAGGCACAAAATATGAATTGATATAATTTTACAATGCCTTAGTCTCATGAATGGTGTTGTAACTGTTCGTTCTTATTATTACCATTTGTGTTAAGCCGTGTTATTGTCGCGGGCCAGGGGCACAGGATCATTGTTGGCTACTCTGTGCCACTCGCCACCCCTCCCGTATAAACGCGCCCCGCGCCGCACGCGCCACTCTCTGCCTGCTCTATTCTACTCGAACCAGTCCTTGACCGACCGCTTGTTGTTTTTACACTAAGCTACTAACGGAAGGGGAAATATTTTCTTAGATTACTGATTTTTGAACTGCAAACACTGTTTTTTTTTATACACAGACGTTACGTGGTTTGATAGCAGTCGGTGTCGTGTCGTATTCCTACTTAATGGCACTCTCAGTCGCTATTTATTGGTGTTTTATTTTTATATCCAATCGTTTAATTATAAACAATGGTAGTTATGCCACCGACAATGTCCGCATTGCATATTAATTCACGTACCTAATTATTTTAATGTTTAGTTTAGCGTTTAATAGGTAATTGCTTAACCGCCATACAATAACAACGCTTCATATTTCATAATACTAGTCATGCATATGTACTCGTGTATCTATTAATCGCATGACGCGTTTACGGTACTCCCGCGCATAAGAGGATCGCGGCAGACATGTTGTGATAATGTGACGTGTGTCGTAACGCTGTAATGGCGGCCGGTCAGCTTCCATCATGCGCGCACGCAGAAAAAATGATCAACTCCACTTACGAAACGCACCTGGATTCCCCGGCGGTTACACCATATATGCAATGAATAGTTTGTTAAGTTAATATTTATGTTTGTTATATTTTTATGTCGTTACCCGATAAACTGAGATGATCCTAGATAAGGCTTGTTACAATATTAATGTAGTGTTGAACTCTTTTGTTATGCTCTACATCTACAGTAACATTCTAATGCCATTTTGTCATTGTATTGCTTGACTAACATTAGAGAACATTTGTAATTAATAACGTAACGATGAAGCTGCGTTTTATATAGATCCGCAATCTAGATAGTTGCAAAATATTACATTCATACCGAGGTTTTATCATTATATCTACTAAATTACGCTGTAGATAAATAAACGCAGTTCGTTGACATGTCCAAAAGCAAATTAATTCAATGTAGGTATATGTTGTTACCGAAAAAAGTATGCACTATTTAAAAAAAAAATACGTTTTCATAGAAACATGAAAATATTGATGCAAAGTTTTATTAAAAATGATCTAGTTTAGTTTAGTGGAGTTCTTACGCAAACAAGCGCACATGTTTCTTTAGGGATTCATTCATTTTAGGATATTTTTTAGGTTTTGTACTCTAATGCCAAATAACATTTGGTGTAACTTAAACCTCTGTATATTTCTCCATATAGCTTACATACGTTTGTTTTAAATGACCAACTAAACAGATATTTACCATTACATGTTTTACAACCAATACTCTATTTCATCAAAACATAACTATTAAAATATATAAAAAAAAACTCATGTGATTGCCCCTAAACTTCTGCCCAATTTTGCTTTATGCGTCACCACAAAGTTGACTATGGAAGCATCTAGTATAACGGGTGTAAAAAGACCACTTCCGGAGCCTGAAACCATGTACTCTTAAGCCTCAATAGTAACTAAATTCACTAACAGTTAACCTAGAAAACTCAATTTAAAAAGTTATTAAGTATTGAAAAGTCATATTCACCGCTTGAAATCATCGCTCACACATCAACTGTTGGTTCTGGTGCGATTACTTACATTGCAAATTTAATTAAAACACCATTTAATTTGAAATCATCGTAAAATCTGAAAGTATAAATGCCATTTTGTACAATTTTTTTTGCTCAAAACCTAACCATTACCCCTCCTGCTGTACCCAGTTTTTATTTTCGGAAGCAGTTTATTTACACCCCGTATAGATACCAATTTAGATTAGTGAACCTAATGGTGGATCCACACCACCCGGCGGCACTGCCGGCGGCTTACCGCAAGCAAAGCCTCCAAAAAGTCGCCGGCAAATGTCGCCAGCAGCCGCCGGCAAGCGCAGCTTTCTTCAATTACAGAATAAGTCGAGGACGCATGGTTGTAGAAGATGCATTTTGGCACAGACATTCCAGATTCTCACGTTTAAATTTACCAACACAGAGAGAAAAGGTTGTTATGATGGCCTGTGTCTGTCTGAATAATTTTATAAGGCGAGGTTAGAAAAATTACACGGTGGAAGTACCTACACCAATTCATAATATTCAGTCAAATATAATACAACTCACATTTTGTGCCAGCGTTTATTAGAAATGACCGAAAGTAGTGTGGGGAATTAAAATGTATTTTTGGAACAAGTTATTAGGCCTAGTTTGTCAAAAAAATACAAGAAAGTACTAAAAAAATGGGTCTTTATTAAAATAATTTTAAACGTGTGATAAGTGTGAAGATGTCGCCCTGATTCAGTTCCATAAGAGTCTGACGACTTTGCTGCCGGCGGGAACGCGCACGAAGCCGGCGGCCAGGCCGGCGGCACGGCCGTCGGCACATGCCGCCGGGTGTTGTGGATCCACTATAGCAATAACTAACGTGTGCCCATAATCTTTCCAGCGGCGATGGAGGAGGAATCTACAGACCTGCCCGGCACCGACGGCCTGGCCCCCAAACAGCGGCACCAGGCGAAGCACCGGGAGCTTTTTCTATCGAGACACGTAGAGACCTTACCCGCCACGCACATCCGGGGCAAATGTTCTGTCACGTTGCTGAACGAGACCGAATCTTTGCTCAGCTATCTCAATAAAGATGTGAGTATGTACCGTCCAACGGGGACGAATGATTGGGATGTGCGTTACAAGGTTGCGGTGGCTGGTGAAAAGCTTTTGACTTACGGCCGAAACCAATATTCTACTATAGTTAAAACCTTGGTAATTGGAAACTGCTAGTTTTGTTTTTGTGACGTGTTTCTTTCATTTCCATATCAACAGCTATCTACCATAGTTTTTTGCGACGCAAAAACATGGATAAAATAGTAACCATAGTTGTACAAATAATAAGGCGTCAAAGATTAGTAGAATATTGGTTTCAGCCGTTAAAAGAACTTGAAAGTTTAAATGGTTGGGTTGCTGAATTGCTTAATTGATATTGAGAGCCAGTTACGAATTGATATGGTCTTAAGTTTTCAATGCATCAAGCTCAATAGCGTAGTTCTAGGACACTAAAATATTTAATAACCGGTGATGTTAAAGGTGCATAAATATGTGTGAAGCCCTTAAGTGGAGTGTTTTCACATTTTTACAACCTTGTAACGAATGTTCCCAAAATTATTTACTGTACAAAAATACTGATTGTATTATTATTTGCATATTTTAATGATTTAATGGTTCTTTTGAAGTTGCCATTAATGAAAATAAACCCTAATGTCTGAACATTTATCTTAAAAACATCTTTCCTTTGAGTCCAAATCATGTAATAAAATTAATAAGAAATAATGTCAATTATACTTTCCATTTCTGAAATATTATGGATGATAAATGTCTGTGACAGGTTTATTTGCTTTAGATAAATGTTGATGTTATTTTATATTATAAGTTGTTTTCTGCTTTATGTATTTAAGAATTTATGGTGGTTGCAAATAACAACATTTACGGTGTGAGAGAATCTATAAACATAGTAAATTCTTAAAAAACATTTTTATATATTTTATTTTATTTACAATATGATGATGGTGATAGATGATATGATGATTTAGTTTTTTTTTGTTATCGTGTATGAAAATATGAATGTCTATATTGAGGTAAAATGTATTAATTAATACCTTATCTATAAACGCATATTAAACCTACATTAGCTAAGTAAATCCTTTAAAAGAACTTATGTATTCCGCTTGCATTGCTGAAAAAAAAACATATCTTAACTGATGTAGGTTTCTTTTGTTAGGTGGTTAATAATATTTAATTGTTTTTCTTATTGAATATGACACTAACATAAATTTTCTTTTGTTGCAGGACGCATTTTTTTATTGTTTAGTATTTGATCCTTCACAAAAGACTTTATTAGCAGATAAGGGAGAAATCAGAGTGGGAAGTAGATATCAGACTGAAGTTACTAATTTATTAAAAGAAGGTGTGTATGAAATTACATTCAATTTGCATGATACTTACACTTAATCAGGTTAATGTGGTATGATATAGCGAAGTTAACCTATTACTGTATGAAAATTTGAATATTGTATTGATTTTTCCCCATGTTATGAGTTGGTCTAAAACTATAGTTTTTAAAATAACTCTATGTGGAAACATACTGATTAACTTTCTATTTTGTTTAAAGTTTTGTCTTTTATGGATTATCATTTATCAACTGTGTTCAAACTTTGTAAAATTGACTTTGTCTTAGTGCAAACTTATAGGATTTGTAAAATAACTCTTAGTCAATCATGCATGTACAATATAGTAAATTCTTTGTTGAATATTCTTTACGGAATATAGCAGCCAAGCAAATCAATCTATTGCAACTGTTTTGAACAACCTAAACTGAAATAAATGGTTTGGTCTAAGATGTTTATTTGTCACTTTGGGTGTGGAGTGGTCAATTTGTGCTTTTGTGTTCAGTGTGATTATATTCAATGAAGAATAAAATGTCGTCGTGATATAGCTTTTATAAATAGGAAATAATTGTGTTTTATATCTAAGGGCAGGTTGTATCAAACAGTTGATTAACGTATAATACGTACGTAACTTTTTGACGATTACATCAGATGTTATTTGACGTACGTCAAATACAAAGCGTTGCTTCGTCACAAAAAAAACTGTTCGTCAATGTTATTCGAGTTGCCATTAAAAGGTAAATCATTACTATCATTTAAAATATATAAAAATAAAACAGAATCCATAGTATTGATAAAAGCTTTTCATCAAAGATGTCCCGTCAACACAAGAGAAAAGTTACGTTAACCAGTGGGGGATGGCCGGTCAACGTAATCGTTAATTTTTAACGTCCGTTAAAGGCCGACATTAGTGAAACAACCCGTTTTCTAGCTTGACAGTGATTAACGCCATTTTATACGTTGACAGACACGTTAAGTAGTTGTGATACAGCCCGCCCTAAATCTAAACTATTAAATAGGATGGCATTGTAAAATTGTAGAAGAAAAAAAAATGTATAAAAAAAATTAAATGCAATAAATGATGGTCGACTTTGAGCGTGCGACTGCCCCCAGGCGAAGACGACGGGCGCGCGTCCCCGCCGGAGACGCTGGTGTGGTCGCCGGCGCACGGGCTGTCGGACCGCCAGATCGACCAGTTCCTGGTGGTGGCGCGCTCCGTGGGCACCTTCGCGCGCGCGCTGGACTGCAGCAGCAGCGTGAAGCAGCCCAGCCTGCACATGTCCGCCGCCGCCGCCTCCCGGGACATCACGCTGGTGAGTCACCTTATATGTACATACGAGGGGTTTCGTAACGAAAACACTAAGGCCCAATTGCAGGGAACGTTTTAACCTCGGGTTAGCTAACACAGATTTAAATGGCGCCACCATCGATTGTAATAAGAAGTAGTTACAATCGATGGTGGCGCCATTTAAACCTGAGTTAGCTAACCCGAGGTTAAAACGTTCCCTGCAATTGGGCCTATGTAAACTGCGGTTATCAAATTTTGGTTTTTGTTGTGCGTTGTAGATGTTAAACAAAACAACAGATTTTAATATTTTTTGAAAGTTTATTCAGTGATTAGTATTTATTTAATTATTTATTGTACCCCGTAAATAGACAGAAGTGGTAAATTAGATAACTAGAAGTACAACTAGGCGGCCTTATCGCTACTAAGCGATTTAGTATTTAGTTTTTTTTATAATTTGAAGGATATGTTGTCTTAGAATAAATAGGGAACTTTGCTTTATCTGTATGTAGAGGTGGCTGCATTTACTTACAAAAACTACATAAACTTCTTTTTATTTTATACTGACATAAAACATTTAATCTCTGGATGCTTGTGATGAAGATATATTTTGCAAGTGCTTATAACCGCATCCATACAACATTCAGTATCACACAGTTAACATACATTTTCGTAACTGCCCTTGTTCTGTAAAAAAAAATGGTGATGGGATTTCAATGGTGATTTACAATTCTTCAATACCAAAACATATTCCAACCATTATTAACTCTCCAGTTTCACACAATGGAACCATCTAGTGACGTATATTATTACACTTTTCAATCTACCATCTCCCCGTAGTTCCACGCAACGGAATCACCTGGTGACGTATTCACTACCAAACGTATTCCAACCATCTTTGACGACCTCTGTGGTGCAGCGGTATATATACCGGACTGCTAAGCGGATGGTTCCGGGTTCGATCGCCGGGTCGGGCCAATTTCGTAAAATGTTTCTTTCGACATTGGCTCGTGTCTGGATGTAACTAGGTTCTCCCCTAGTCCATTGTGTGGTACCTATAATACAAGTGCTTACTGCAACTTACTTTAGGGCTACATAATTGGTGTGTTAGTCTGGAGATTTATTATTTACGAGCGACCCGCCCACGCTTCGCTTCGCTTAACTTAAAAAAACTTTTTCTAAACGTTCTTTATTAACAAATTTAAATGAATAAATACCTTAAAATATGTAGAAAACCGCATTTAAATCCGTTACGTACTTAAGTAGGAGTTAGCGGCCAAACATACAAACAGAGAGAATTAGCAACTTGGATTTATACTATGTAATCAGAGGCGGATTTACCCAAAGGCCAGGTAGGCCCGGGCCTAGGGTGGTCAGATTTAGGGGCGGCTCCAAAAGATTTTTCTAGAGTAGTCTATATGGTGGATGCTGAGAAAGGGGCGGCTGATGGCTTGGGGCCTAGGGCGGCCGAGTCTGCAAGTCCGTCACTGTATGTAATGATTTATTGATGTTCCCCCCGCAGTTCCATGCCATGGAGGCCCTCCACGGCGCGGGCTATTCCGTCTCCAGCGCGGTGGCGGCCCTGGTCCCCGGCTCGGGCCCGGTGCTGTGCCGCGACGAGATGGAGGAGTGGGCCGCGTCCGAGGCCAGTCTGTTCGAGGAGGCGCTCGACAAATACGGGAAGGACTTCGCCGATATCAGACACGACTTTGTAAGTAGCTGTAAACGGGTGTAGATGTTGAGGGTTTTTAGCTCATAATAGTATATTTTAATACAGTTGCTCAAAAAGTGGCGTATTGCAGGGACGTATAGCGTTCGGGATGTGGGCTATTACACACGCGTGCTTTCTTTTTACCTTTCCCTCACTCGTGCGTTCTCTTTTCCAACTGTCAAAATAATGTCTATTGTAAAGAAAAAATAACCAACCATGAAGTTTTTACAAAAAAAAAAAACTAAGAAGTTTTTATGATTTATGTTAATACTTACGTAGCGTATGTATATTTCTAAAAAAAGCTACTAGTTTGTTTCGATATCAGATTTAATTATTTGATTGAATTAGTGTGGTTGGTTTCATTTCATTTTATCTCATACAATTTCATTTTCATTTCATTTCAATAAAAAAAATCTACTGAAGACTTGGCTGTATGGGCATAGTAACCTTTGCCTACCAAATGGGTGAAGAAAAAATTTCTGGAAAATGGCGCCATTTTTTCTTCACCCATTTGGTAGGCAAAGGTAACTAACTAAGCCCAAACAGCCAAGTCTTCAGTAGATTTTTTTTATTGATATGAAATGAAATGAGATAAAATGAAATAAAACCAACCTCACTAATCAATTCAATCAAATCATTAAATCTGTTATCGAAACAAACTAGTAGCTTTTTTTAGAAATATACCTACGCTACGTAAGTATTATTAACATGAATCATAAAAACTTCTTTGCTTTTTTTTAGTAAAAACTTCATGGTTGGTTAATTTTTCTTTTTAATAGACATTATTTTGACAAGTGGGAAAGACAACGCACGAGTGCGGGAAAGGTAAAAAAAAAGCACGCGTGTGTAATAGCCCACATCCCGAACGCATACGCCACTTTTTGAGCAACTGTATTAAAAATAACTTTTTATTCGTAACTAGCGACCCGCCCACGCTTCGCAATGGTGTAATTATGAGCAACTTGTTCTCGGCACGTTGAATTTTGGCTTACTTAAAAATACTTTTTTCTGATGTTCTTTATCTACAAATTTAAATAAAAAAAAATTACCTAAAAGATAGTTAAAACCGCATTAAAATCCGTCAAGTGGTTTTGAAGGAGTTAGTGGTCAAACATACAAACAGACACAATAAGCGACTTGGATTTATACTATGTAATAATGATTTCTTATTATTGTGGGTGTATATGGAGATTATTACTTACCTTCTTGTGGCCAGTTTGATCGTTTGGTAGCTTATCTCTTAAAAATAAGAAGCAAGCTGTCACATGTATTTAAAACGAAACAAATCTAAGCTAATACGTATAACTTACATTACAACTACAAAATGCGGTCAGAAAATAAGGTAGAAGAGCTTTGTCTAAATGTGCTATAATAATTAATATTGTCGTTATAATATTAATGAGATGGTGAGAACCATAATAATCCAACCTTGTTATGTAGTTTAAAAAGTAAGAGTGAAGGTAAGTCATCTGGCTAGCGACTTTGCTCAAGAACCTTTTTTTTCTGACGTGCTAAATAAAAATGGATGTTATTTAACTACGATATCCAAACCTCAGGTGCATAATGCACGTCGATAGCCCCCTGGGCCGCTGTCTAGCGGCCTGGGCGGCGTCGACGGGTCTGGTGCTCCTCAATAGGGGGGCAGTGCGCACGTGCGTGCGCCACAACGGGAGCTCGGTGCCGGACGTCTCGTTCGGCACTGCAGCCCTGGCCGCGCTCGTGCGCCGGTGGGAGGTGGACCTGAGGGAGAATCTATCCGATCATAGGTACATTCGGATAGAGTTCTCCACTCAGTGTCCACCGGTGGTGGGGGGGAGAGCGGGAAGGAAGAAGGTCCTTCCCGCGGTGGTCCCTGATGCGGCTGGACCGCATCGCGGCCACGGAGGCGGCCTTCGTCCAGGACTGGTTTGCTCCGTCGGACAGTCCGGACGTCGACGAGGCCGCCCTCCAACTGAGGGAGGCAATGACCGAGGTGTGCGACTCCAGCATGCCTCGGTCGCGACGGCCGCCGCCCAAGCGCGCGGTCTACTGGTGGTCGGCGGAACTCGCCGGCCTCCGGGACGACTGCGGCGCCGCGAGGAGGGCCTTCCAGCGGGCCCGCCGCCGCGCCAACCGTGATGCCGCCAACGAGGACCGCCTCTATGCCTCCTACGTGGAGGCCCGGCGCGTCCTCAAGGTGGCAATCCGGGAGGCCAAAAAGGCGGCGCGGCTGGAGATGCTGGCGGGATTGGATGCCGATCCCTGGGGGAGGCCGTATCGGGCGGCGCGCAATCAGCTGCGTCCGATCGGCCCCCCCCGTAGTCGAGGCCCTCCAGCCGGCCTTGCTGGAGGAGGTGGTCCGGGGTCTCTTCCCGGACCGCTCGCCGGACTTCGACCCTCCCCGGATGGCCCCGCTCCCGCGAATGGGTCCTCCGGCCGACGCCGGGATTCCCCCGGTGTCGGAGACGGAGTTTGCCTCGGCGGCGGCTCGCCTCCGGGGGAAGAAGACGGCGCCGGGGCCAGACGGCGTGCCGGCACGGGTGGTGGCGATAGCCACCGCCCAAATGGAGCGACGTTTTCGGGACCTCTTCGACCGCTGCTTAGCGTCGGGGAGGTTCCCGAAGGTGTGGAAGGAGGGGGTTCTGTGCCTCCTCCGGAAGGTGGGTCGGCCGGAGGATTCGCCCTCCGGCTATCGGCCGATCGTCCTCCTGGACGACGCGGCCAAGCTCCTTGAGAGCGTGATCGCGGCACGCCTCAAGGAGCACCTGGGGGGGGACCGGCCCCGACTTGTCCGAGGCCCAGTACGGGTTTCGGGCGGGCCGGTCCACGGTGGATGCGCTTCTCGAGCTGAGGCGCATCACCCAGGAGGGGGCGAGGAAGGGGGGAGGGGTGTTGGCGGTGTCATTCGACATCAAGAACGCCTTCAACTCCATCCCCCACGCCACAATATTGGAGGCACTCCGGTATCACGGAGTGCCTCCATACCTGAGGGCCCTGCTGACGAACTACCTCCAAGGCCGGGAGGTACTGTTCGTCGGCAGGGACGGCCGCATGAGGCGGCGGCCGGTGGAGTCGGGTGTTCCGCAGGGGTCGGTCCTAGGACCACTCCTGTGGAACATAGGGTATGACTGGCTCCTCCGGGGCGCCCTCCCCGATGGCGTGGGTGTCATCTGCTACGCGGATGACACCCTCGTCACGGCGCGGGGTCGCGACTACGGGGAGGCGGCCGACCGGGCGTCGGCTGGGGGAACCCTGGTCGCCCGTCGTATCGGGCGGCTGGGACTGGGGGTGGCGCTCCACAAAACCGAGGCCATATATTTCCATGGGCCTCGGGGGGAGCCGCCGCCGGACGCCCGCGTCGTGGTGGCCGGGAGGAGGGTGGTGGTGCAGGCCCAGATAAAATATCTGGGCCTCACCATATCCAGCCGATGGAAGTTCGCGGAGCACTTCCGCCTGCTCCGCGAACGCCTCCTCAAGTCGGCGAGGAGCCTTAGTTGGCTCCTCCCGAACATCGGGGGGCCTGCTGCGGCATGCCGGCGCCTATATGCCGGCGTGCTGCGCAGCATGGCGCTGTACGGTGCGCCCGTGTGGGCGCACGATTTGGTGGAAACCAACCGTGCCCTGCTCCGTAAGCCCCAGCGCGCCATCGCACAGCGAATGGCGCGGGCTTACGGCACGGTTGGTCACGGGGCGGCATGTGCCATGGCGGGCACTCCGCCATGGTACTTTGAGGCCGAGGTGCTGGCCGCCGTCTACCATTGGACGGCGGACAAGCGGGCTCAGGGGGAGCCCGCAGCACCTGAGGAGAGGGTCGCCGTCTGGCGAAGGGCCCGCGAGGTCATGTTCCGCCGGTGGACGGCGGAGATGGCCAACGCGGACGACGGGCGGTGGACCCTGGACGCCGTCGGTCCAGTCATAGAGGGATGGATCGACAGGAGGCATGGGTTCCTCACCTACCGTCTGGCGCAGGTCTTGTCCGGGCATGGCAGCTTCGGACATTTCCTGTGCCGGATTCAAAGGGAGGAATCCACGGCGTGCCACCACTGTGGCGCGCCGGACGACACAGCGTGGCACACCCTGGCCGAATGTCCGGCCTGGGATGTGCCACGTCGTCGCCTCCAGGCGTCCGCTGGCCCGGACCTCTCGCTGCCCGGCTTGGTGTACGCCATGCGGGGCTCCGAGGCGGTCTGGGTCGCGGTGGCCTCTTTCTGCGAGGACGTCATGTCGCAGAAGGAGGCTGCGGAGCGGGTGCGTGAGAACGATCCTCTCGCGCCCCCGCACCGCAGACGTCGAAGGGGCCGGACGAGGCGCGATCGCGCCCAAGTCCAGCCTGGTGGTGGCCAGTGGGCGGGGGACGTGGGAATCCACCTGCCCGCATTGCACGGTCCACCACCGTCGACGGGTGGGAACAATCGGGCGCTCCCGGTTGTTCCCACAGGCCCCCCCTTCACCGCGGGGGGGTCAAAATGGGCCCGTCGTGCAGTAGACGGGCCCATCGCCGGTGAAGTCGTGGCGTAGGGCCGACGGTCCGGGCCCCACGGCTTCACCACAAGGCGAAGACGGAGCGCCGCGGTGTTTTAGTGGGTAGTCCCCTGGGCGACGTGTCAGTTGCCCAGGTGGGAGTCCCACACACGCCCCCCGCCACCCCGGTGGGGGGTACGGTGCGTAAACGCATTTCACCGCGCAAACAAAAAAAAAAAAAAAAAAAAAAAAAAGGTGCATAATGCACTGTATCGCGCACCTTTAAAATACGGTATAAGGTTGGTAGTGTCATAACATAATTAGCTAAAAGGCGTTATATATTTTACTAGTGGCCGCTCGCGACTCCGTTCGCGTAGAAGTCGGTTTTCCGTGGGAATGCAAAGTTTTCCCGCGGTAAAAAGTTCCCTTAATTTTTTCATACATATATTTTTGGTTTCTAGAACCGTTTTCACAGCGCACGCAACGGAAGCCCTCAAGGATGAATAATATTCCCCGTTTTTTTCACATTTTCCATTATTTCTTCGCACCTTATAGTTGCAGCGTGATGTTATATAGCCTAAAGCCTGCCTCGATAAATGGTCTATCCAACACAAAAAGAATTTTTAAATTCGAACCAGTAGTTCCTGAGATTAGCGCGTTCAAACAAACAAACAAACAAACAAACTCTTCAGCTTTATAATATTAGTATAGATAAACTTATTTAAAATCCTACTAATATTATAAACGTGAAAGTTTGTGAGTATGGATGTTTGTTACTCTTTCACGTAAAAACTACTGGACGGATTTGGATGAAACTTAGCAGTAATATAGATTATACATCAGAATAACACATACGGTACTTACCGCGGGAAAACTTCTCATTCCCACGGGAAACCGACTTCCACGCGAACGGAGTCGCGGTAGTACGGTATAAGATAGATAGTGTCATAACATAATTAGCTAAAAGGCGTTATATATTTTATAAACGTATCATTTAAAATCTTTTATATTTACTATCAAGTTCTATATCCCCAGCTCCCCTGGAAGACGCTGAAGAACCTGGTGGAGTACTACTACATGTGGAAGACCACGGACCGCTACGTGCAGCAGAAGCGCGTCAAGGCCGTGGAGGCCGAGTCCAAGCTGAAGCAGGTCTACATTCCCAACTAGTGAGTGTAACTACCATCATGTCATATATACATTCCCAACTAGTGAGTGTAACTACCATCATGTCATATATACATTCCCAACTAGTGAGTGTAACTACCATCATGTCATATATACATTCCCAACTAGTGAGTGTAACTACCATCATGTCATATATACATTCCCAACTAGTGAGTGTAACTACCATCATGTCATATATACAGTCCCAACTAGTGAGTGTAACTACCATCATGTCATATATACATTCCCAACTAGTGAGTGTAACTACCATCATGTCATATATACATTCCCAACTAGTGAGTGAAATTACCATCTTGTCATATATACATTCCCAACTAGTGAGTGTAACTACCATCATGTCATATATACATTCCCAACTAGTGAGTGTAACTACCATCATGTCATATATACATTCCCAACTAGTGAGTGTAACTACCATCATGTCATATATACAGTCCCAACTAGTGAGTGTAACTACCATCATGTCATATATACAGTCCCAACTAGTGAGTGTAACTACCATCATGTCATATATACACCCAACTAGTGAGTGTAACTACCATCATGTCATATATACATTCCCAACTAGTGAGTGTAACTACCATCATGTCACATATACATTCCCGACTAGTGAGTGTAACTACCATCATGTCATATATACATTCCCAACTAGTGAGTGTAACTACCATCATGTCATATATACATTCCCAACTAGTGAGTGTAACTACCATCATGTCATATATACATTCCCAACTAGTGAGTGTAACTACCATCATGTCATATATACATTCCCAACTAGTGAGTGTAACTACCATCATGTCATATATACATTCCCAACTAGAGAGTGTGACTACCATCATGTCATATATACATTCCCAACTAGTGAGTGTAACTACCATCATGTCATATATACATTCCCAACTAGTGAGTGTAACTACCACCATGTCATATATACATTCCTAACTAGTGAGTGTAACTACCATCATGTCATATATACATTCCCAACTAGTGAGTGTAACTACCATCATGTCACATATACATTCCCAACCTCTTTTGTGCGTTAAAGAGTACTCTGTAGTATTCCATATATGTATTATAAACTAACAATATTTATTGGGCTTTAGATTAAACATCTCTTTAAATTAACATGAATTTATAGAAAATACAACAGGTAGCCGCCATTAGATTCAATCCAGAATCCGCGCCCAACGGCAGTGACCTCAACCAGTGATGTCCCTCGAATGCTAGGGATGTCCAGTTACCGATTACTTTTGTTTTACCGCTAACAGTATGTAGGTACTAAGTGACATATAGATCTGTGTGTGAAAAACTTTTTGCGTAGGTTATGTAAAGCAAACAGATAATATATGGTAAAGAAAAAAATAGAGACTAAAAATTACAATTTTATTGGAAAACAGAACTGAACTTATTTGATACTACAATTGTCACAAAAAGCCACCAATGTTTCTCCGGTTTCAAGACATAAAAATTCAAAATAATAATTATTTTGCATATAACTTACACCTACTATTAACGCGTTTACTTTCCCAGACCTGTTAATCCTACTATCCTACTAATATTATAAATGTGAAAGTTTGTGAGTATGGATGGATGTATGGATGGATGTTTGTTACTCTTTCACGTAAAAACTACTGGACGGATATTGATGAAACCTTACAGTAATATAGGTTATAAATCAGAATAACACATAGGATTTTTTTACCGCGGGAAAACTTCTCATTCCCACGGGAAACCGACTTCCACGCGAACGGAGTCACGGGCGGCCACTAGTACAGTATAAATGTGTGTTGTTGTTGCAGCAACAAGCCGAGCCCGGCGCTGATCTCGGTGTCCGGCGGCAAGCCCGGCGCGGCCGTGCTCAACGGGGGCACCAACGGGGCGCCCGCGCAGCTGTGCGCCTCTTGTCAAGGTAATATAAAAATACTAGCGACCCGCCCACGCTTCGCAATGGTGTAATTTTGGCCGACTTGCTCACGAAACTTAGATTTTTAGCTAACTTAAAAAAACGTTTTCCGATTGTTCTTTATTTACAAATTTAAATGAATAAATTCCCTAAAAGAAGGCGAAAACCGCATTAAAATCCGTTGTGTGGTTTAGGAGTTAGCGGCCAAACATACAAACAGAAAAAAATAGCGACTTGGATTTATACTATGTAATGATTATGAACTATTGGAATATCCGCTATGCGACAATAACAAAAAATTCTAAATCGCTGGATTTAGATTATGTAGTTTTTTTTATTTAAATTTTAACTGTCTGAAATCGGAATAAAAATAAAAGATTTAATATAGAAATATCTCAAAAACGGTTAACTTTTGCATACACCATCATTGGTCAGAATCGGTTGCTTTTGACCTAATCTATCACCCCTTAACGTCATATGTGACATTAGAAGTCACCCTGTACATGTAGGAGAATTTCTAGGGTAGCATAAGTGATAGGTCGTTGACCCCAGATGTGCAGTTAGCTCAAATTTGTAATGATAAACTAACAGATTGTTTGATGATTTCCTTATAATCTTACACCCATTGTACTTACGTAATATCTTTAAGAGTTTTTTTTTTAAGTATTTTCATAAATTGTAAATAAATTAAAAAGAAAACAATCTATTGTTACTTACTAAAGTACTAGTTCTATGTGATAAGCCTAATATTTGTGTCTTAAATAACTGCTAATATCCACGTTTTTTTTAATCTAATTGTAAACATTAATACAGGGTAGAATAAACTATCCAACTTCAGTTTTTGAAGTCTTTATTAAAGTCGTTCATTTCCATAACTACTTATTAACCCTAAAATACTGGTCGAAATGAATCTTAACTATACATTTTATTTTCAGGTACAAGTTCAAACCAGTGGTATTCATGGGGCCCACAACACATGCAGTACAGATTATGTGGCTCCTGTTGGACGTACTGGAAGAAATATGGGGGACTTAAGGTATATACGGGGTGTTTTAGTAAACTTTTGTATTTCAGTAAAAAAAATGCACAGTCTATTTCAAGGTTTTATAAATCTTAACTTGCACTGTGCACGAGTGTGAAAAAGCTCGATTTATACCACTAAAAACGATGTAATAATGTGAGCTTTCCGAGCAAGTGGGTTGAAAAATTATTTTTTATCATAAATAAATCAGCAAGGTCTCTAATACACGAAGATTTTAATATTTCGTCTCTGAAAGTAAATCAAAAACGGAGAATAATCTCTGGCAAATGATTTAGATGTGTCAGCTTTTTGAATAGTTCAGTGTCACTTAAAGCTTTTAAAGTGGAGACCCTCAAAACACTGAAATTTTAAACAATTTCGTTCATTGGAAGGAAACGCGATTTCAGTTGGTTTAAAAATGATGTTCAATACTCGATAAAATATGTTTAAAAATAGAGATGTACAATTACCGGTATTCTGATTAAAAGTTTTTGGATGGTCATAAAAACGTAAAATTACTTGTCACGAGTAACGTGTACATCTCTAAATATGAATAAACATTTTTTGTTTAGGTTGGTTGAAATGCTTAACGATTAAATTAAAATTGTATTTTTTATGGTCTTTAGTTATCTCACTTTGGATTTTAAACAGAACTTTTAAAAATATACTTTTCAAATAAAATAAAGTCAACTCAGGTATAACGTAAAAAAAATTTTGAGCTCTTAATATCCTCTCGGGTCGGGGGCCCGTGGCATTTTGCCTGCCTTGCCACCCTATTGTTACGCCACTGCTTACACATAAGCTTTGAGATGGCTTAACATTACAGTACCATAGTTTTAGGATTAATCAGTCATAAAGTTAAAGTAACGTATGTGTTCAAAGAACCAATGTACTTTGCCGTTATTATATTAAATTTAAGCATTCAGTACAGGATTGAAATGACCACGCTTTTGTCATTAATTTCCTAAAGCTCTACCCCAGTACTTCTTCAATTTAATCATGTTTTTAAGAGTGGTAGAGTCTAGCTGTAGGCTCTGTCTGCAGCGATTACTGGGCTGACTCGACCGGTGAAATACCACCGTCGCACAGAACACCGACGTGAAGTAGGGACGATGTTCCTGCGTTTCGTTCGGTGAGTGCGAAATCCGGTGCCCAATTTCTCGGCGGCCAGCAACGCACCCTCAATGCATATGTAATTGTGGGTGTATATAGGCGGCGGTGATCACTTGCCATCACGTGACCCGCTTGCTCGTTTGCTAGCTTTATTTGTTATTGAAGTGTCCATATATTGATTGATGTAATATTTGTGTAATAGACCCCGGGCATGCTGAGCGAGTCGGAGCCGGAAGTCAAGCCCAAGCCGGAGGAGGAGGCCGCGCTGTCCGTGTCGCACCGGCCGCACCGCTGCGGCGCCGCCGGCTGCAACAAGGTATAGACTACACCATCTTATCCTACTAATATTATAAACGTGAAAGTTTGTGAGGATGTATGGATGTTTGTTACTCTTTCACGTAAAAACTACTGGACGGATTTTGATGAAAATTTGCAGTAATATAGGTTATACATCAGAATAACACATAGGGTACTTTTTACCGCGGGAAAACTTCTTATTCCCACGGGAAGCCGACTTCCAAGCGAGCGGAGTCGCGGGCGGCCACAAGTTATTGATAAATACTCGTACATACGAAGGTATGCGCGGCTTTTAATCATCTTATTACTGATAAATACTCGTAGATATAAGGTATGCGGCTTTTATATCATCTTATTACTGATAAATACTTGTACATATAAGGTATGCAGCTTTTACATCATCTTATTACTGATAAATACTCGTACATACGAAGGTATGCGGCTTTTATATCATCTTATTACTGATAAATACTCGTACATATAAGGTATGCGGCTTTTATATCATCTTATTACTGATAAATACTTGTACATATAAGGTATGCGGCTTTTACATCATCTTATTACAGATAAATACTCGTAGATATAAGGTATGCTGCTTTTATATCATCTTATTACTGATAAATACTCGTAGATATAAGGTATGCGGCCTTTATATCATCTTATTACTGATAAATACTCGTACATATATGGTATGCGGCTTTTACATCATCTTATTACTGATAAATACTCGTACATATAAGGTATGCGGCTTTTTAATCATCTTATTAGTAACAAGCGACCCGCCCACGCTTCGCTATGGTGTAATTTTGGCCGAATTGCGCACGAAACATTGATTTTTGGCTAACTTAAAAAAACTTTTTCCGAAGATATCCTAAAAGATGGCGTAACCCGCATCAAAATCCATTACGTAGTTTAGGAGAAGATAGCGGCTAAACATACAAACAGACACAATTAGCGACTTGGATTTATACTATGTAATGATATAACCAATTACCTTTTGCCAGCGGATTTGAACGCGTTAAATTCTGAGTAAAAACCCTTTCCTATACTATGTTATTATACATATAAACCTTTTTCTTGAATCACACTATCTATTAAAAAAACTGCAGTAAAATCCGTTGCATAGTTGCATAGATCGGGCGAATACAAGTCGCGATCACCGACCGCTGTCTCTCTCTCGCTAATTCACTACTTGTAGGTGCCTGAAAAAGACGGCAACACATGTTTTATTATTACATATTTGTAATAAGTAATTAGTTGACCTTTGTTGGCGGGAGAGAAAACCCGGTTTTTCAATTTTATGATGTATATTCTTGTGAACGTGTGTTTTCATTTTATGAAATTTGATCCGTTAAATAAAACAAAATATTTGCCCAATGCTTTATACTTTACATAACTCTTCACACACGGTTAGTAAATACGTTTCATGAATATTTGCGTTAAAAAATCAGGTTCATAGTTCATAAAGCAAATAATACAAAAGATGCAGTTACTGATTCGAATCTTTGTATTGATTATGAACAAATGATGCAATCCGAACAAAGATAGGTTTCTGCCATCACTATTTACCTATACGCCTATAGAAGTTCATCCAGTGCACACATCACCATAGTTATCACACCTTTTCCTGCTAGTTACCAAATGCCTACTTACCTTACCTACCTCTAAGTCTATAGTTCCTGCCCATTTACGTTCATACCGCATGTTACAAAATGGGACGAGTGTATAGTGGCTTTACGAGTTCGTCCTGCCCATTCACCTACTGTACCTCCTCCTTTTGGAAATTAAAGATGTGCAATTGTTCAAAAATACTCTTAGGGCCGGTTTTTCAATAGCCAGATAAATTCTATCTAACAGAAAATCAGTATGTTTTTTTTGCACGTCGAACATAAATACTTGACATATGTATGAAGTGACAATGAAAACATACCTCTTATCAGTCAGTTAGCATTTATCTGACTATTTAGACTAGATAGTTAAAACGCCAGATATTGAACAGCCAGATAGCTTTAACTGAGACGAATAATAAAGTTTCAATTTTTCAATGGTCAAATAACTCTGCTAGCTATCCTAATGATTTTTGTGCAAGAAAGAGACATTCTTATATATTTTACAGTTGTTTGAAAAGGACTGTAAACTTTCAAGGCATTGACAGCGGGTGTCCCAATTGACAAAAAATTTAGGCATGACATCAAGATTTGCCGTCAACGATAATACATAGATTTAATGAAAACTAGATGAATCCCACCGAATAAAATACAAGTTAAAATTACAAATACTAACATGTGTCTGTAAACTTTGAGAAAGTATTTCTATCTTAATATATTGAATATTTATGATGCTTTTAAAAAAAAACTATTTGGTAAGTATTTCATATATTCACAGATACTTAGCCTTACTGTATTCCATAATAATTACTTAGTATTTTAATACCTATAATTCCCAAAAATCTATAATTTGATAAGCGTATCTTTCTTTAGCAATGTGTTATTTGTGACACGCACACATAAAACGTAATACTCCATCTAGAAATGTATACATCTGTGATGTCAACAATAGCTTATTGCACAGATATTCAAAATTAAACCTCTTGTGATATTTATTTTTTCCCGTTTTGATATCTATACATTATTGTCTTCAAATAAAGTAAAATGTCCATGGTTTTACACAAAATAAGCAAAACACAAATAAATTATCCTATATTTACATACGCATGATGACAGAAACGTCAAATAATCTGTTAGATAACTGCTTAAGGCCCAATTGCAGGGAACGTTTAACCTCGGGTTAGCTTCGGGTTAGCTAACTCAGGTTTAAATGGCGCCACCATCGATTGTAACTACTTCTTATTACAATCGATGGTGGTGCCATTTAAATCTGAGTTAGCTAACCCGAGGTTAAAACGTTCCCTGCAATTGGGCCTAACTGAGGCAAAAAGAGGCAGCTAAGTTTTTCAGTCAGTTATCGAGTTTAACCTTCTGTTAGAGCTTATCCGCTAATTGAAAAATTCACAATCTTGCTATCCATAGAATAAGTCCTATCTGAAGGCTTAACTGACTATTGAAAATTCGGCCCTTAGACTGGTAAATTGAAAAATGTTACTATGATATCAATGAATTTCTTTGTGACCAATTTTAATGAATAACTTATTGATAGTAATTCTATTTTTAATGTATTTTATTATTTAAAATGAATTTTCTTTATAATATTGACAAATGTATTTGCATACCTTAACGGGTTGATATAGCGCAATGTAATACCTTGTTACCTACCTATATCTGTCAAATAAAGATTTATGATTATGACGAGCGACCCGCCCACGCTTCGCAATGGTGTAATTTTGGCCGACTTGCTCACGAAACATTAATTTTTTGGCTAACTTTAAAAATCTTTTTCTAAACGTTCTTTATTAAAAAATTTAAATGAATTAATACCCTAACATATGGAGAAAACCGCATTTAAATCTGTTACGAACTTACGAACGAGTTAGCGACCAAACATACAAACAGACAGTATTAGCGACTTGGATTTATACTATGTAATGTTGTGCGCAGGAGTTCAAGCTGCGCGCGCACCTGGCGCGGCACATGGCCACGGCGCACGGCGGCGAGGCGCGGCCCGTGATGAAGACGCGCGCGGCGTTCTGTCTGCGCGCGTCGCCCTTCACGCGCCTGGCGCGCCGCCTCGTGCGCGCGCTCACCAAGCCCACGCACTACGCGCGCTCGCCCTTCTCGCCGATCAACGTGCACCAGGTCAAGCACCAGTGTGAGTATTGCGTGTGCGACGCGGTGGCAGTGATAGTGATGGAGACGCGCTGATGTAGCCAGGGGGGGTAAGCCAACAGGAACAGTGGGACCACCTCTTTAGATGGCGGAACAAATATTAGCTCTATCTTCATTTGTTTCACATCGACTCGACGTCATCTTCACTCCCCTGGCAACACGGTAGCGGCGACACTTTGGTCGTAGAGCAGATCTTCATTCGTTTCATTTCACTTCAATAGTTTACATCCACCTTACGTGGCGGTGTCACCTAGATCGTTCTTAATTTGTTTTCACAACAATTTAGATTTGTATTTGTAGATCTTCATTTGTTTTATCTCTACTCCTGAACTACATCCACCTCTTGTCTAAAACCATATTTCCTTGAAGACACAGTGGCAATGACACTCACGTTACCGTCATTCATTTGTTCACATCCACTCCAATCGTCTACATGCCACGTCATTCTCTCTCCGCCTGCTCTATCTTTATTTGCCTCGACTCGTCTACATGCCACGTCATTCCCCCGCAGGCACAGCGGCCATGGCGTCCATGTCCCCAGTCGACGCTCACATGCTCGATCTTCTCTTGTTTTCTCTCTCCCTACAGACACTGTGGCACATGCTTGTCCTTCATTTGTTCTATCTCCACTCGTCTACATACTGCGTCATTCCCCCGCAGGCACCGTGGCCATGGCGTCCATGTCCCCCGCATCTACCTCCACTCGTCTACCTCCTAAGTCATTTTCTCTCCGCCTGCTCTATCTTCATTTGTCTCCACTCGTCTACATGCTCATTATCCACCCAGGCACCGTGGCCATGGCGTCCATATCGCCCGTCGACGCTCACATGCTCGATCTTCTCTTGTTTTCTCTCTCCCTACAGACACTGTCCTTCATTTTTTCTACCTCCACTCGTCTACATGCTCATTATCCCCCCAGGCACCGTGGCCATGGCGTCCATGTCCCCGCATCTACCTGCACTCGTCTACCTCCTAAGTCATTTTCTCTCCGCCTGCTCTATCTTTATTCGTCTCCACTCGTCTACATGCTACGTCATTATCTCTCCCCAGGTACCGTAGCCATGGCGTCCATGTCCCCAGTCGACGTTCACATGCTCGATCTTCTCTTGTTTTCTCTCTCCCTACAGACACTGTGGGTGGCACATGATTGTCCTTCATTTGTTCTATCTCCACTCGTCTACATACTGCGTCATTCCCCCGCAGGCACCGTGGCCATGGCGTCCATGTCCCCGCATCTACCTCCACTCGTCTACCTCCTAAGTCATTTTCTCTCCGCCTGCTCTATCTTCATTTGTCTCCACTCGTCTACATGCGTCATTCCCCCGCAGGCACCGTAGCCATGGCGTCCATGTCCCCAGTCGACGCTCACATGCTCGATCTTCTCTTGTTTTCTCTCTCCCTACAGACACTGTGGGTGGCACATGATTGTCCTTCATTTGTTCTATCTCCACTCGTCTACATACTGCGTCATTCCCCCGCAGGCACCGTGGCCATGGCGTCCATGTCCCCCGCATCTACCTCCACTCGTCTACCTCCTAAGTCATTTTCTCTCCGCCTGCTCTATCTTCATTTGTCTCCACTCGTCTACATGCGTCATTCCCCCGCAGGCACCGTAGCCATGGCGTCCATGTCCCCAGTCGACGCTCACATGCTCGATCTTCTCTTGTTTTCTCTCTCCCTACAGACACTGTGGCACATGATTGTCCTTCATTTGTTCTATCTCCACTCGTCTACATACTGCGTCATTCCCCCGCAGGCACCGTGGCCATGGCGTCCATGTCCCCGCATCTACCTCCACTCGTCTACCTCCTAAGTCATTTTCTTTCCGCCTGCTCTATCTTCATTTGTCTCCACTCGTCTACATGCTCCGTCTCATTATCTCCGCAGGCATCGTGGCCATGGCGTCCATGTCGCCCGCATCTATCTCGACTCGTCTACATCCTACGTCATCTATCTTTATTTGTCTCCACTCGTCTACATCCCCCTCTCTTCTCTCCCCAGGCACCGTAGCCATGGCGTCCATGTCGCCCGTGGAGCTCCGCGGCGGCGGGTCCGCCACACGAGCGCGCGCGCGCGGGCCGGTGTGCGGCGTGGCGGCGCGGCTGGCGGCCTCGCGCGGGCAGCCGCCGCCCGCCGCCGCCGCGTGGCTGCTGCTCACGCCCAAGGACCAGATGCCGCAGCCGGACCACCAGGCGTTCCCCAAGCCGCCGAAGGCGCCAGGTGAGCTATAGCTAGTGTATAACTGACTATACAGGACGTCTCAAGACTACGGCACATGAAGGGAAAGTACCTTAAATATCGTAGATAGGATATTTTGCTGATAGAAGACTTTATTTTATGTTTTAAACTTTGTAATTCTGCATTTATAGAAATAAAGTCTTCTTTCCGCAAAATATCCTATCTACGATATTTAAGGTACTTTCCCTTGATGTACCGTAGTCTTGGGACGCCCTGTATACGACCTAATAGTTGTTTAAGGTGTATAATAAAGGCGTTGTCGTTAAATATTTATTAACAGTACTAGTGGCCGCCCGCGACTCCGTTCGCGTGGAAGTCAGTTTCCCGTGGGAATGAGAAGTTTTTCTGCGGTAACCTTATGTGTTGTTCTGATGTATTATACTATATTACTGTAAAGTTTCATCCAAATCCTTCCAGTAGTTTTTACGTGAAAGAGTAACAATCATCCAATCTTAAATATAAAACTTTTTATTTAAAAATAAAGTCAAATTTAAAGTCAAATCTAGACTTTAATAACTTCGTCTCTGTTATGAATTTTTACACACGCAAAGCTGTTAACTTTTCCCGTGGGAATAGGTAATTTTTCCGTGGTGAAAGTGTTCCATGTGTGTTGTTTATTGTAAAACAGTAAAGAAATACACATACACACACACCTAATAATAATAACTTTAAAAAAATATATAATTTACAGTTTTGCATAAAAATACATACACATACTTATAGGATTTTCCATTTATTATATAAGTGAGCCGAAATGTCATAGTTCTCGTTTAAAACACAATACCGTCGTACGCATTCTCCACGTGCACAAGTTTGATATTGTTGTGTTCCATCTAGACGGCAGTCTAATATACGAGCGCGTGCTGTCCCGCGCGGAGCTGGAGGCGATGTCGGCGCCCCCCGCGCCGCCGCCCGCCCCCGCCGCGCCCGCCCCCGCCCCCGCCAAGCGGAGATACGAAGAGATCAACGGACTCGACAGTATGTATATGTTACGGCTAATACCCGAAGTGCGGCTACACTTAGTTTTAGCCGGTTAGAACATCAATAGGCTAGGTTAGTTAGGTTACTTTTTTGATACCGCCCAAAAAAACTCATAATGGAAGCCAGTTTTTATATTTATAGGAATATATTTTTTGTTACAGTTTTCCATATAAAAGTCTACTAACCGGCTAAAACTAGGTGTAACCGCACTTCGGGTATTAGCCGTAACATTTACACTATACATACACTAACTAATGTCGTATAAGATGGTCGATCCTGGGAGTCTACCGGGATTAGGCGGTCGTTTATCTTATCGCAATCAGGTAGTTGGTACCAGGATTTACGAGTTTTAAAACGATATTTCATGTCGTCGCGATTTTCGTCTTAGAACCTTACCGGATTTGCTTCGTCGGCTAGTTGAACTGCCAAGTTTGACAGCAAATTTCTTATATTGTCCGATAAAGTGCCGGTAAGGCATTCCATCAAGTTCGTTCGTACTTCGGTTGGTGAAGTTCCAGTAGACCCCCTGAGTTTCTAGCTGGCACCTCACAGAGAAACCCCTTAGGAACAAGCACTGCAACTTTTGACATTATCTTTGTAATTTTATTCATCAAACAAGCAACCCGCCCACGCTTCGCAATGGTGTAATTTTGGCCGACTTGCTCACGAAATATTGAATTTTGGCTAACTTAAAAAACCTTTTCTAATTGTTCTTTATTTACAAATTTAAATGAAAAAAATCCCTAAAAGATGGCGAAAACCGCATTTAAATCTGTTGTGTGGTTTAGGAGGAGTTAGCAGCCAAACATACAAACAGACACAAATAGCGACTTGGATTTATACTATGTAATGATGATAATGATCATAATGATACCGTTATTCCCCGCAGGAGGTGTGTCGGCGCCGCCCGCCAAGCGCCCCAACAAGCACCCGGCGCCGATGCAGCGGCCGTCGCGCGAGCAGTACGCCGCCATGTGTGCGCGCGCGCAGGCCACCGGCGAGCCGCTGCCCGCGCACGTGTTCTCACATGTACGTATACACACACACACACACCGGCGAGCCGCTGCCCGCGCACGTGTTCTCACATGTACGTATACACACACACACACACCGGCGAGCCGCTGCCCGCGCACGTGTTCTCACATGTACGTATACACACACACACACACCGGCGAGCCGCTGCCCGCGCACGTGTTCTCACATGTACGTATACACACACACACACACACATGTACACGTGTTCTCACATGTACGTATACACACACACATGTACACGTGTTCTCACATGTACGTATACACACACACACATGTACACGTGTTCTCACACGTACGTATACACACACACACACACATGTACACGTGTTCTCACACGTACGTATACACACACACACATGTACACGTGTTCTCACATGTACGTATACACACACACACATGTACACGTGTTCTCACACGTACGTATACACACACACACACACATGTACACGTGTTCTCACATGTACGTATACACACACACACATGTACACGTGTTCTCACATGTACGTATACACACACACACATGTACACGTGTTCTCACACGTACGTATACACACACACACACACATGTACACGTGTTCTCACATGTACGTATACACACACACACATGTACACGTGTTCTCACATGTACGTATACACACACACACATGTACACGTGTTCTCACATGTACGTACACACACACACACATGTACGTATACACACACACATGTACACGTGTTCTCACATGTACGTATACACACACATGTACACGTGTTCTCACATGTACGTATACACACACACACATGTACACGTGTTCTCACATGTACGTATACACACACACACACACATGTACACGTGTTCTCACATGTACGTATACACACACACACATGTACACGTGTTCTCACATGTACGTATACACACACATGTACACGTGTTCTCACATGTACGTATACACACACACACACATGTACACGTGTTCTCACATGTACGCGCCCATTTATAGTAGTAGCCGTATTCACGGATACTCGTACACACACACTGCTAGCTAGCTATGTACACGAGCCCACGTACACACACACACTGCGGGAAATTACCCGTTCCGAATTGTTCATAGCGGCAACTGGCGCTAGTGCCATCTGTCTACAGAACTTCTTACAGTGATGACAATGCCAATCATTAACTTAACTATGACCTTTGAAGTCATAAAAACAGACTACATACTACATTTTGCTTACACACATTTGTGCTTAATTCTGTTTGTATTACTTTTGCTCTCTATGATGTATGATCCCTTGTTTTGTCCCTCCAATAACCATTACTACACATTTGTGTTGTTGTGTTGACCAGGTGAACGGTAAACCCACGAGTTTGTCCCGCGGCGGGCGGCGCCACGTCATCTCGTGGATGGACGCGCCCGACGATCTCTACTTCAGAGCCAACGACACTGCCAAGTTAGTATGCTTACTGTTAATGTTGTTAGTGCCTATATCATTTAATGAAGTGGTTGTTTTAATGATTCTAGAATAGTGGAGTTCATAAATAATAAGTTCCAAAATGTGTTGTTAAGCTATCTTGATAACGGTTGGAGTAATTCGTTTAATAGTACTTATTCAAATATTTGTTTCATTTTAAAAACTTAGAGCAATTTAATTCATTACTGAAAATTATATTGCGGTCCTTTCTTTTAATGATCTAGGAACGCTGTTTCTAAAAGTATTTTATTGCTTTCAAAGATTGTTTTATGCCTCGATCACGCTACTGCCACATTTCTCGGTCACATACTTTCAATCTATACATTAAAATTTTACATCGTTTGTTTGTTTGCAGAGCGGCGCGCCGGTCGCTCAGCACGGCGGAGGTGCGTCGCGGCGCGCGCGCCCCCTGGCGGCCCGTGCGCGGCGCGGGGGCGGGGGCGGGGGCGGGGGCGGCAGCGGGCGCGGGGGGCGGCAAGGCGCCGCCGCTCGTCGTGCTGGACTGACGCCCGACCCCGCCCCCCTACTCCATGGACGCCCTGCTCCAGTAAACACTGCTGTAGATAAATACCTCTCTATCTAACGTGAACCCAACCAACCCCCGACACAGAACTATGTATTTGATACATGCGAACGGCATATTGTAAGTCTATTTCATTCGGAGATTCATTGTAGGATAATTTACAATTTTTTTCATAAATAAAGCACAAATTGAAGTTGGAGTTGTTTTATTTTGGTGTTACCGGAGTGGCAGACCAAGGTGAAGGTATGACTAGACGGCATGTTTACATTAATCCCGAAAACTGACTGAGTAGGTCTAACCTGACCTATAAAGTGGGTAGTTTGGCAAATTATCTATCTTGTAGAGAGAGGAACTACAAATGTAACCAATGGATTAATAATAATAATCACGTGTGTGAGTTGGCTGGTTTAAGATGCTGACAGACAGCCGATACGTATGAACCTATAGGAACCGTCTGCGCTGAGCTTTACTACATTGCATATTGACCCATCAGCGGCGACCGACAGCATGCAGTCAGGGGACAGGAAAACCTAACCAGCCTTAATAACCTTGATAGTTATAGAAGTTATACATTTATTACGTAAGGATAGGTTCAGGGATATTTGAATCTTACATCCATGCAAGGGTACGGCTTATTTATAACGTAAATAAGATTGATCTTGTTTAACCAAATTATTAATGTTAGTAATAACAATCAAAATAATATGTATTCAAAATTTGATGCAAGTGTATTGAAGTATACATCCACAGGTAATCCTCTAAACATAATATAATGAAGAAAATCATCAAAATTTACGAGGTAGAACTAGATTTTGAAAACTAAGTTTCGACTTATCTCATAAATCATAACAATAAGGATGCAGAATTGAATGTGTTGGTGATTAAAAGGTGTTATTCAACTCTCAAATAATTTATTTCAAATTGAACTCACATAAATTAAGTGCACAAAAATTTCTAAAAGGATAGAAGATTCTTTTACACCTTCGGGGCCCCGACTACTACAGGTCACAATAAGTAGCTACTGGACATTTAAATTTAACGTCTGGCAAAAGCAGCTTTCGAGCGCATTGTGAGGGATAAGTAAGAAACCTACGAAGTTTTCAAAAAAAAATACGGACATTTTCGTGCCGTTTGCGGTAGATAGCAAAGCATTTGTGGTTACACGACCATTAAAGTAATCTTGATTTCCTGTCTGTCCCTATGTATGTATGTCTTTAAAACTACGCAATGGATTTTGATGCCGTTTTTTTAATAGAGTGATTCAAGAGGAAGTTATTACATAGCATAAATCCAAGTCGCTAATTGTGTCTGTTTGTATGTTTGTCCGCTAACTCCTCCGAAACTAGGTAACGAATTTTGATGCGGTTTTTTTCCATGTTTTAGTTAATTTATTCATTTAAATTTGTAAGTATAGAACATTTGAAAAAAGTTTGTTATCCAAAATTCAATGTTTCGTGATCAAGTCGGGCAAAAATACACCATTGCGAAGCGTGGGCGTGTCACTAGTAACATAATAGGGAAAGGGATTATACTCCGAACGCGTGTGAAGCCGCGGGCAAAAATTAGTATAAGTTCTTGAGATATTTTTCCTTTATAAAGGTTAGTATGAAAGTAAGAATGTGCATATGAAAGTAAGCATGTGAATTTGTCATAGCCACAAGGGTTTTGGATTGGATGGTGTAGTTATCACGATTGTCAGGGTTACATCATTAAATAACTGTAGATAATCTATATTACAATTATATTTTTATTATTTATAATCCATACACAAAAAATATTATAATAATTTTAAATACTATTAGGTAGGTACTTACAAATTATATAAAACTGGCTACCTGTACATAAATAAAACAAAGAGCACCTCTTCTATATACTGGAATGATTTAAACTATTTCAATGCAACATAATCAAGAAAGATAAATTGATATTATCAGAATTACATAGACATCTAACTCCTACAAAAATATATTCATTTAGTACCAATTCTCTAACTAAACAACAAAATAATAATAAATTCCCAGTCGCGTAATGCTCGGAGACCCGCGTCCCTTTTCCGGTATCTATAACTTCAAAATAATAATACATACCTTAATTTCTTTCTCCATACTACACTAAATTATCACAATTATTTTTATTTTATATCCTGTGGCTGTAAAGCTAGATGTTATCCTTTACATATTCAACAAGTTGTAGTATATAATAGTCTATCCGCTACCAAAAATATTTATACATACAAGTCATCTACATAAAATATTAAACACTGAGAATAAGGATTATAGAGAAAGTTACATTTGCGCTAACCCTGCTACTGCAAAACCCACTTTTAATGCTTAAATTAAATAAATAGCTTTTTAAAATGCAAACAAAACACTAACACAATGTCCAATTAATCATTTTTTAGTATAAAGCCCGTAAACAATGATTGACAACAGCAGCATCAAGACATATTTCATGTATACGGCTCATGAGTTTGGTGGTCAATTGAGAAACCTGATGGACATTTTCTGTTCAATATCAGTTCTCTCCAATGCCCGGCAGAACTCTTCAAAGGAGATCATCTGATCATTGTTGGTATCTGCTTCAAGGATGGTTCGTTCAGCAATACTTGTAAGCTGCTCCTCACTGAAAAAAAACAATATAATGATGCAGTCAGTTATATGACTGGAGTTTCATTTAGATTACATTTTATTTATTGTTACCTTATATTTGCTCCCACCATCATATGCAAAATGGCCAGAAGTTCATCTCTAGAGATTTTCCCATCACTATCCAAGTCATACATTGAGAATGCAACTAAAACAGAAAGAATAGCAACAATATAGCAGTTAGTCTAAACAAATCAAATCAGTATTGTCAGAGCAGTCAAAAAAAACTCACATCTCAACTTTTCTTCACGGCTGTTGCGTTTGCTTTCTCTGTTCTTCCTGATTGGTCTGAAGTGCGCCAACACTCTCATGAATTGAAGGAAGTTCACCCTGTCATCATGGCTTTCAGTAAAAAATGATTGTACAATTCTTTCGCTCAAAGGGTTGATGGCCAACTCTGGAATCCTTAGGAAATCCTCTCGGGATAGTGTGCCACAATCATTTTTATCAAGGGATGTAAAACGAGAGTACAGACGTTCAATTTGGTTGGGAGTAACTAAAAAAAGAAATTATTAAATCTTAATCTAATTTACCTGTTTAAACTAATTATAATCTGATTTTGTACTATAAAAGATTGCGTAAATAACCAATGTTTGGTAAACAATAGCATGTACTTACAGCCTGTTTCCTCTTGGATTTGTGCGATTTCTTCTTCCCTTAACAACAAAGACGATTTATTGCCCATATTGCAACTCTTTCAAGTCACCTCTAAGATAAACCTTATACGACACGACCTCGTCGATTTACAACCGAAGGATTATAATTATGATAGTTAAATGCAGATTACGATGGTTTAGGTGACAATTCGTCACGCGTTTCTTTAGAATATAAAGAAACACATATGATTCCTGGCTAACACTTGCTTATTGCGTTGCAACTTTTATTTAGTTATTATAAATACAAAACATTTTAGCAATGCAAAATTGTGCTAAAATAAATCGTCACCTTTGAAGTTTGATCTTTGTACGTCATGTCACACGTCAGTCATCTGTTTACGTCAAATGCACCCAATGACTAAAATATACCTATGACATGACAAGTCTTCATAAACACGTGCTCAATCTAGTTGTATTGTATACCCATTTTATTTAGAAAAGTACAAAGTAGATGGCAGCATTAGAGTTGAAATAGTTTTGGTTAGTTTCTAGACCTCATATCTCATAGTTAGCGTATCGAGCTCTCTATACGAAAACGGAGGTTGAGATCACGAATAGGAATAGGGGCCGTCCATTAATCACTTGACGTTTTTTTTTGCAGTTTTAAAACCCCTCCCTCCCCCTTGGTTTTTGACTGACATTTAATGGGAAAAAAATATTGTACTAATACATGAATATACAGTATTTTCATGTTTTAATATACAGTATTTTCGGACCAGTTTTTTTGGCAAAGGCGAATCAAGGCGTTTGTGGAAAAATAAATACACATGATATAATATTTCTTTAGTTAAGAATTCAAAATCATTTTGTTAATTTATTAGTTTTAATCAATGTAGAACTTTAATGTAAGTTCTATTTTATTAAGTTTTCACAAAATAACATAAAAAATAATTCAATAGTTTTTCCCATGGGAATGAGGCTTTTTCCCGCAGTAAAATTATCGTATTTTCTTCATCCCTGGGTGCCGAACTATTCTATTCCAAAATCAAGACAATCGGTTAAGCCGTTTTTACGTGAAGCGAACATACAGACAGACATACACATTTTCACATTTATAATAATTCTAGCGACCCGCTCACGCTTCCCAATAGTGTATTTTCGGCCGACTTGATCACGAAACATTAAATTTTGGCTATCTTAAAGATTTTTTGAGTAAATACAAATTTAAATGAATAAATTTCTTAAAATATGTCGAAAACCTCATTAAAATCCGTTACGTAGTTTCGGAGGAGTAAGCGGACAAACATACAAACAGACAGAATTGGCGACTTGGATTTATACTATGTAATGATAATGATGATGGTGATAGTAAGGATAGACCTACAAAAAAGCCCTTCGCGGTACCTATATACCTATCTATATCTTAAGTGAAAGCCATGTTAGCCTATACTGCAGTAGCTACCTAAATGCCTGTAATAAGGGCGCTGCAGGGCTTTACAATATTATTAAGTTGTTATAAAGGGTTTCCACGCGAACGAAGTCACGGGTGACCTCTAGTTTCACTATAACTTCAAAATAAAACGTCCAATTTCAATCATTCAAAGACCATAAATTATCTACCTAAACTGTACTTAGTGATGAAATAATATATTTTGATAAGGATTTAATAGCATGAGTAAAAAACGCGTTTAAATGTAGTCCAAAAAAAATCAAGATAGGAAATAAAAAAATGGTTGTTGTGCATCACTCGATATAGATATAAGATCTACAATTAATTAGAACATTTTATGGTTCTATCTTTAATTAAGGCAGCGTACGCAAAATAAGTAACTTTTCTGGATGATTTTTTAGGTACACCTTGTGTCCGAAAAACCCAAATATCTTACGGAACCCTATTTTTTCCAAAATAAAATTTAGCCTATGTTACTCGTGGATAATGTAGCTTTCAAATGGTGAAAGAATTTTTAATATCGGTCCAGTAGTTCTTGAGCCTATTCGACACAACCAAACAAAGTTTTCCTCTTTATATTTAGTACTATAGTAAATTTGCGTTAAGAAAATAGTGAGTGATCGTTGTCAGCCGGCCTGGCCACGACCCCCAGCCAATTAAAATGCTAGAAATTAAAAAGTCGAGTTCACAGTGACCAGTTGAAGTCTGACCTTCGAAAAAAAACGGTTGTGGATTTTGCGTGACTTGTCCAACGATAAATATTGAAAAAATGAATACTTCACCAATTCCAAAGAATAAAAGTGGATCAATAATCCATAGTGGAGAGAGACACATAATTTACAATGTTTATAAGTACTTTAAATTGTGTGATTTAAATGCAACTGTGGAGAGCATAGTCATAGAACAGCAAGTGCATGCGGCGTGTCCGAAAATACTGTTTATAAAATTATTATTTTTCTTTCGTACTTTTACTCCACTGTGAATACACCCTTATCCTGTAGTTGTCACTATTTTCTTAACGCGAATAGACTATAGTGGCCGCCCGCGACTCCGTTCGCGTGGAAGTCGGTTTCCCGTGGGAATAAGAAGTTTTCCCGCGGTAAAAAGTACCCTATGTCCTTTCCCAAGTTCAGTTCTTTCTTCATACCAAATTTCAACAAAATCGGTTCAGTGGTTTAGGCGTAAAAGCGTAACAGACAGACAGACAGACAGACAGAGTTACTTTCGCATTTATAATATTAGTAGGGATTAGTATATTAGTATTAGTATTATTATTAGTATATTAGTATTAGTATAGATCAGTTGGGAAAGTGCCGCTACGGGGCAAGTGCGGCTATCATAAATATTTCCCAAACCAATCTAGTTTATTGTTTTCTTTAAGACTCCAAGTTGGCAAGTGCTGCGCTAATCTGTTCGAATCTGAAGAAGAAAAAATTCAACCTCCTCTGTATAAAATTTGTTTCTATCGCACAGATAATTCATTTTAGGGATGAAAAGCATTGTAACCGACAACCGACGACTTTAAAACTACTTTGTACTCTTTTATTTTATGTGTTTTATTGTGCACTAGTCACTTTATTCACTTTTTATTAAAGATTAAACAGATTTTTGTTCCTCAAAATGTTTTTATTATTATTATTAGTCTCACTAATATCATATTCTAGTGGCCGCCCACGACTCCGCTCGCGTGGAAGTCGTTGGTTCCGGGTTCGATCCCCGGGTCGGGCCAATTTCGTAAAAATGGTTTTTCTTTTTTTTTTTGATATTGGCTCGTGTCTGGGAGTAACTAGGTTCTCCCCTAGTCCTTTATGTGGTACCTATAACCAGTGGCGTAACTATACCATCCGGGGCCCGTGGCAAATTCTTATGATAGGGTCCAGATGGCATCATCAGTAAAAAACATCACGTTGTAGGTATTCAGTTCAATTTTAATAAACTTCGAGCATTTTAGCGTTCTCAATTACACGTTTTAAGTATACATATATCCCACTAAGGGCCATAGGCCTCCTCTCTTAGGCGAGAGGAATGTTCTGTAGCCCCAACGCTAGCTTAATGCGTATTAGAGATTTTACATTCATCCATAGAATATAATATCTCAATGCTTTCATCATATATTCGCTAGCTTTTCGGTGAAGGAACATCGTGAAAATCTCTGCATACACATAAATAAAAAATACAATACAATTTCTATACGATATTTATAAAGAAAAATCTTTTTTTCGAGCTTTCTGGTCTGCAAAAGTGTCTATAACACCAGCAAAGTTTGAAGATCGCACCATATCATTTTCAATAGACAGAATGGCCAAGTAACATAACTTGTTATGTCACATAGAGTTTCTTAAATAGGTTTTTGTCAATTTTAGTTTTGGACACATTTATTTATTCTAAAGATGTAATAGTATGTGTAAAGTTGTTCATTAAACACGAGGCTTTTCAGTGGCTAAAACCTCTTTGTTGTTACAAAAAAAACTTTAATATCCGATCAAACTGAATTTAATTGTAATGCTCTGTTTACTAACATATAATTTGCAGTAAGGCACTACCTTAACTTTGTAGGGATCGTTATATTATGCACTAGTGTGTAATAAGTCGGTTTATGGCCCTCAAAACGGTGTTTTAAGGCTCAATTTCTGAGCAAGTGTGTTGAAAATTGATTTTTTCATTCAGTGGAAGAAAACCTCTTTGGTGTTACAAAAATACCTGTATTACCCCACTAAATTGAAAATACTCTGTTTACTAGCACATAACTTGCAGTAAGGCACTACCTTAACTTTGATCATTCTAGTACGCACTAGTGTGTAATATTACCTATTGTGCACGTGCACGTGTGTGTAATAGCATAGTTTATGCCCCTAAAACGATGTAATAATACGAGCTTTCCGAGCAAGTGTGTTGAAAAATGATTTTTGAGACACGAAGATTTTTATATTTCGTCTATGAAAGTGAATTAAAAACTGAGAATTTCTCTGGCAAATGATTCAGTTGTGTCAGCTTTTTAAATACATCAGTGTCATTTAAAACATTTAAAGTGGAAACCTTCAAAACACTGAAATTTGAAACAATTTCGTTCATTGGAAGGAAACGCGATTTCAGATAATTTAAAAATGATGTTCCATACTCTATAAAATATGATGGTTTTAAAACGAGTAACGTGTACATTTCTAAAAATTTATCAATTTTTTTTTGTTTAGGTTGATTGAAATGCGTAATGATTAAATTGAAATTGTACTTATTATGGTATTTAGTTGTCTCACTTTGGATTATAAACAGAACTTTTTAAAATATACTTTTCAAATAAAATAAAATCAACGGAGGTACAATGTAAAAAAAAAATTGAGCTCTTGTGCAGGGGCCCCCTTGAGTCGGGGGCTCGTGGCATTTTGCCAGCCTTGCCACCCTATTGTTACGCCACAGTCTATAACACAAGTGCCTACAGCAACTTACTTTAGAGACACATTATTGGTGTGTTAGTCTGGAGATTTATTTATTAATTTGACTTGGGGGCTGTAGTTTTTACGTGAAAGAGTAACAAACATCCATCCATACTCACAAACTTTCACGTTTAAAATATACTAGCGACCCGCCCACGCTTCGCAATGGTGTAACATTGAATTTTGGCTAACTTAAAGATACTTTTTCTGAATGTTCTTTATTTACAAATTTAAATGAAAAAAATACCTAAAGGATAGTGAAAACCGCATTAAAATCCCTCAACTGGTTTAGGAGGAGTTAGCGGACAAACATAAAAACAGACAGCGACTTGGATTTATACTATGTAAAGAAGCAGGAATATTCTACTATCCTACGATCCTACGATAGTAGAATATGTATTTTTAGGTCTCTTAGGTATTGCGTGGGTATTGCTTTTTACACACACGCTGTAAAGAAAATGTGACCGCGCTTACAACAGCAATTTCGTTGCCTAGAAACGACTGAAGTTCCTGAAACTTTGTTTACAAAACAAATTCTTTGATACATTTAATTTCATATTTGTAAATCAGGATTTTCCCGAAAAATGACTGGATCAAGTCCAACTATGGACGGTGAAAAAAAAAAGTCGGAAGATCTTGAGATTAAGAAAAGGACTTCGTCCGAAAAACGAGGTTCTAAAGAAATCGAGGGCAACAACATATCACCTCTTGCTCCTGTTATAGAAGTTAACGAATATGAGTCTCCAAGTAAACTATTGATTGAGGAAGAATTCGTTGAAATCGGTCCAAAATTGTTTGGTCGGAGAGAAGTTTCAGAGCCCATTACGATACCAACCCTAAACAACGCTTTCTATGAGCTAGGTGTCATAAATTTATGTTGGCCAGAGATAAAGGATCCAGTCTTCGAGACCAGAACATGCTTCCCAGTTAGTTACTATACAAACACCAAGAAAGAGAAGCTATTGTTGGCATATGCTGAAAACTTTAGGAAACAGTTTCTATTTCATTACCAAATGCGAAAGCCGTTATTATTGCAAGCTCCTAATGAATGCGGTTTGATGGTAATTTATTTTATACGAAAATTACTATTTAGATACCTTAACAAATTGTTTGTCAACCCCTTTTAATATTCAATGCATTCTTTCGCATGGTATGGTATATTGAATTTTGTTTATTTTAGAAAATGATATGTACTACTATTCGACCTACAAAATTGTGTTTTTCGGATACTATCACGTACGCAGGTATATCGGCGCTGGTTGCAGATTTTTTTGACTACGAACCGTTAACAAAACCTATGCTTCACGTAAGTACTTAGATATAATGTAAATTTGTATTTAAGCGCCCCCTACACTGTTTTGTTTAGCATGTATGTGGCACGGTATTTAGAGTAAGTAATTTCGTTCCAAAAGAGGACTAACCTCTTCTTACCTTTAACATCTTTTAAAACTTTACATCGACGGCGGATAGGTGGCGCTGACGTTGGATAGACTATTACGGTTAAGGTATTTCATCTCTAGATGTCGCTAGTATGAACTTCCATACCTTGAATTTGTTCCACTAAGTATTCGAGGCTAGTAACCTAATTATATAATTTTACCACATTTTCCTTAGACAAATTGAAAACGTTTCGGAAAGAATCCATTTCGGTGATCATGTTTTACTCACTATTTGAATTGCGTTAGGTAAAAAGGAGTAAAATTGGTAATTGAAGATGGTAAGTAAGCTAATACTTTTTAGTTTATTACTTAGTTAACAATATTATAATAGTCTATGTACGTCTCACTGTCTAAGGCTGGGCAGAGGTCTCCCTCTTGGACAGCGAAGGGGATTGCGTCAAACTCCATATTGAATGAAAAGAACGGAACGAAAAATAAAACAAATGCATAAGTTTTATTAAATTTTATTCATTCAACATTTTTGAGATCACAAACGTTGTGAAAAGAGGTTTTACAATCCAAAGTTAATTTTGTACAAAATATCATCTCTTCAATAGTTTTTCAGTTAAATCGAGTAGCTTATGAAATGCAAATGAATGTTTTAATCAGAAGGAAGGAGTAGTTTGAACTTTGCTAGGATATAAATGTGGAGCTGGTTGTCACTACTTTAGCAACACTGAACAATATGTATCTTATAACATTATGATAATATTACGCTCTAAACTTTAGGAATGTACTTACAATAATAATAATATTAATAATCTCTCAATAATTTATAATTTTGATCACAGTGTTCTTAACTGTTAACTTTAACGTATAATACAATTCCGAGTTGAGACATCGACAATGTCTACCATTATAAAATACTGAGCAATAGAAACAATTACACAACGAGTGCCTAGCTCTAACGCCATATAGAGTCATTTATATAATCTTACTTAACAATATTACCTTGTTCTTACGATTGGCACAACGAATATGTTCGCATCCTTTCAATATTTGGTATGATTCACTTCATCGTGCCTTTGACGTACAAACCACATACAAACAGACACACAATAATACACAAAACGGTTGAAAGGACGCCGTGACTTAGCATTAGATTTGACTTGAGGTAGAACATAGGGATCCGACTATAAACTATAGCAACGGCCTAACTAGGAATGTAACATCAGGATGGCAACACATAGTACAGCGACTTCATCACGCACAATCAATCTAAATACGCAGTGGAAGTAACACCAATACAGAATCTGTATAACATTTATGCTAAACGGTTTACTATCTACTAATTTAATTATTGAGTGCATCGTACAAAGAGTCAGAAACAGAATTAATCATGTGCTTATTAAATGTTTACTTCACAAAGCGAAGCCGGCTGAGCGTTCATAACATACCAGCAGTTTAATAAACTAAAAACTATAATGCATAGCTTTTCTTTTAGAACAAAGAAGTTACGCAAATTTGGCTACACGTATCACATGTGAACGCTTACTGGCGATAAATAACTAATTATATACAGTCATAATTGATAGTTCCCTGTAGCGAGCGCGGGCGGTGGTCGCCTACTTGCGGCGGTGGTCTACGGCGGAGGCGATGCGGCGCGCGCGCAGGTTGTGCAGCAGCGCGCGCAGCTGATGCACGTGCATGCGCGTCACGGCCGGGTCGCCGCTCGCCTCCAGCCACGCCAGGAACTTGTCTCCGTGTTCGAGCGCCGACGCAGCCCCCGACTCCCACTCGCCGTCCGATGCCCCACGCTCGTCACTCACTGCACTCGCGCCTTGTTGGAACAACAGGTTGTCGAGGACGGTTCGTGCTTTGTTGTGACTCCGGGTTTCGGCTGCACGCTCTATTGCTGGCGGCTCTTTGTTTTCTACGTTGGACTCTGGACTAGGAGTGGGCCTGTTTACGCGAACGTCTCCGTTGGTCACTGGACTAGTCTCGGTAGTTTCGATTTTAGTTTGAGTTGGTAGTTGGTCGGGACTCCTTGCAGGTTCTCTAACTTCTTCTGTTTTTTCCTTAGTTAAATGCGAGTATAGTATATTTTCGGCAGTTTTTTCTTTAGGAACTTGTGCCGCTGTTTTAAGTTTATCTTCTGGGTGTGGCATCGCTCCACCAAATTGTTTGTAGTACTGCCAGAGCCATGAGTTCCTATTGTAGTCGAGATGCGAGGTTATCGGTGGCGTAGGTGCGACCGGCTTTGGTGGCAAGGCAGTTTCGGCAGTTTTGCTTAGCTGTAGTGGATGAGCCGTTGTAGTTTGAGCAGTTAAATCGAGCATCGCCTGCTGAGTCTTCAGCCAATACCATAAGGTATCGTCAACAGGTTGGCTAGCAGCGGCAAAGCTATGATGACTGGACTTAGATCCACCCGCTCGATAATGCTCTGAGTGATGTTTGCTACGATGGTGTTTTGTTTCGCTTAGGTTAAGCACACTGTTGTGGGCAGGCTTTGGGGAGCGAACAGAGCGCAATCCGCGGCTGGAGGGTTGTGCGGTGAGAGCAGATAACCCAGGGTTAAGTTGAGCCAGCAGAGTAAGGTTGGTTGCTATCTCATTGAAACTGAGACCAAGGTGTGAGTTCGGAAGAGTAGGTAGGTGTGCGAGGCCCGAGAGTGGGCTGATGGCACTCATGGAGACACTGGCCCCGGGGTCAGGGCGTCGTTCACGCGGAGGAGTGGGGTCCGCGCGACGCGTGGTGAGTTCTACAGGAGCGTCGGGAAGAGTTGCAGGCAATGGCAGAGCTGGAGGTGGCACAGCGACCGCTGCGGCTGACGAGAGGTCGAGGCCAGTGGGTGCGGGGGACGTCGAGGCGGGGGGCGACACGGTACGTGCGCGTTTATCTGGAGGTTCGCCGTCATTGCTCTTATCAGTATCGGGCGAGTGACGCGAGCTCATGTAGCGAAGCTTATCTTCATTCTTGCACCAGCCGCGCAGCGTTGACTCGGGCACGCCGATGTCGCGGGCCACTGACGCCTTTGATTCTCCGTCGTTAACACGCTGAATGGCCTCGATTTTGTCCCCAGGTGTCAGTGCACGCATTGGGCGTTTGCCCTTGGCCGCCATGTTTTGGTCTCGCTTACTGCAACAATAAATCAAAAAGTTAATCATACAGTTGATATTAGCGTCATGAATACACTAGTATTGGATAAGAACATTCTAAACCTAAACTTAAATGTACTAAAATGCTATTATACAACTATCTACCTACATTTAATCGCTTACATAAGATAATTTGCATAGCTACCGCAAAACAACAATAACTTATTTCAACCCATCTCAAAAAACATAAAACCATAGTATTTACGAATTTACTCATACAACAACACTTCCCAAATCCACCTAAATTCGCCGCAATAAAAGTTACGTTTTACGCTAGCAGCCGTAAACTTGCGAAAAGATAAACAAAAAGAAGACATAAAATTATGACCTACGACAACTGTAGGCAGCAAAAGTTGCGGGGTCGATGACACGCTGACCTTGCACACAGTTACGGGAGTTGACAGCGCCCAAAGCTAGATGGCGTTACGTTGACTGAGTGTTCACTTTGCTTTTTGTTTGCAATTGTTTTGTATTATTTTTTTGTTATTGCTAAGAGTGTCGTAAGTTAAAGCCAGTTTTTGTTTAGATTACTTGTGGTCATAAATTTGTACCCGGCTCCTTGGAGCTTTAAAATAATGATAGCTATCTACCTACCTGCTAAAATACAGCCGAGTTAATTAGATTGAGACATAAAGGAAATAGGTAGGTAAAATTGTAATGTTTGAAATTAGGACAATTAAAGCTGTTGTTCATTTGTAACCATAAGATTATCTATTATATTATTACTTGGTAAATTAGTGTTAGTTTAGACTATGTTTTCAATAATATTTATAACAAGAAACTTTTACTTCTTTAGAATTGGAAAATAAAACGTACCGCGTTGAAGTCTTTTGCACTAAAGAGTAATTAGGTTACGTAGTCCAAAGTGAGCTTCTCAATCCTCAAAATTTATCTAGTAAATTTCAATTTTTTTTAATTACCTACTATTAAATGTCAAAATCTAAAATGACTACCCGCGTTTAACGAATCGGACCAATATTTTTAGTCTACCATTGAATCAACAAGTTTTTACAACTTCCGAAAGAAGTGTGGTATTAACTTTTCAAGAAGTAAGAACATTTATTTACGTACTTTACAGATATTTTAAACACTATTTCTGTCTTTTAAATTTAATAAAAAAAATAGTTTATGGTAAAACCTAAATTCAAAAAGAACACCTTTACTTACTTGCGAGCCGGTGGCGACACGTGTGCTGTGTTTACAATAGTTGACAGCTCAGCGTAACGTTAGCACAGTCGTAAACGATCGGTTTACTAGTTCACAAGTCACTGGTATGTGTCACGGTTGCACTGTCGCGTTGTATCGCGATCGCGGCGGTCAGCGGGCGGAGCGGCGTGGACGTGCGTGCGAGCGGGCGCGCGGTGGCCGACTGAGTGATAAGCCGGCGGCGCCGCGGCCGCCCGCTCCTCTCCTTTGTCCGGCCGCGACCCCCCCCCCGCCCCGCCGCGCCTCACACCCCCGCCTCCTCCCCCCGCCGCCCCGCGCCTCGCGATTTCACCCGCGCGGTCACGTAAACACCTACGAGCCCGAGCCGCTCGGACCGGGGACGCGGCCCGCGCACTACACCATCAATATTAATTACCCGCGGACCACCCGCCCAGACTTTCCAACGGAAAAAAACTTAGTTGGCAACGCGAAACCTCGCCGCGGCACCGTCTCGCGGCGCGGCTGAAACTTTTCACTCGCACAATCGCAGCGAGTTGCGGAACTTTTCGGCGGAGATACCCGCTCGGCTTGTGCGACTAACTGCGCTCGAAGAGACATTACGAACTTTTATTAACCCCAGACCAGCTGTTGGCTTTGATAAGAGCAGAAAAAGCGATCATTAAACAAGTTCTACAAAAGAAATATTCATGAATGAATCCATTAATTGCTGCTTACCGAAATGCTACGGAATATTCATAGAGCGTCTCCGTAGCATGGGGTTACGATTTCGTCTACGATTCTTTAATTTCGTAGTCATTCATTTTTTTCGTAGCCACACTCTAAACTTTTTTAGCTTGTGATATTTTGAGGTTACAACAAGCAATACCCTTGACAATTTGTCACTCATTACCTACCACATGCCTCAAGCGTCCGTGAACAATGCTGACGTCACATTATTTATAATCAAGTTCCTATGTGCCACACACCGCGACACTTTATCGCAAGTAGGTAGTTGTCTCGCGAACACTTCGGCGAGTAAACAACTCATATACTTACCTACCTACACTACCTACAGTTATTTAATACTCTTGTTCGCTATACTTACCGTGAGATGATTGAATAACCTAATGTCACGATAGTGTGGGTACCTCATCAATATGTTTCGATTACGGCGCACCTTTGCGACAGTACCTATAGATATATGTGTATGTGTCCAGGCCGTGTACTTACACACGGACTTGGTGGGTATGTGTATGTGTAGATGTAGGTATGTGTATGTACAGTGGAGGCCACACAAAGGCGCCCGGCTCGCGATTTACGGCGCGTCGCGCCCGCACTGTATTTCGGGCATTGCCGATGTCAAAGATAATAGAAACATTGGATGTGGTATTCTTAAGAAAAACAATATTCTTTTTTACATTCTGTAAGAAATATTGGCCTCATAGTTACTGGCTTAGGTGGTATAGAAATTCTTTTCTATTAACTTTTTTGAGTTAGGGTTACTTTTGGCGATAATAATGCACATTAGAGTAAAATTTCGCTGTTCTTAGTTAATGTCTTCAACTCGAGTTTCAGGCACAACAAATCCAAACAGCATTGTTGCAGCCACTCTCGTCATACCATGCTACAGCGTACAATGTAATCTTATCTCCCAGTAATTAGAGTAGTAATAATAATAATGCGGCATATCCACCCGCTGACAGGTAAGCCGGGCCGTCACGTACGTTCTCTAGTGATTTTGTTATCGGCGGCACCCCCGGCGACATCCGACGCCGCGCGCCATTACCCGCCCCCGCCCCCCGCCGCGGCCGCCCCCGCGCCGCGACCCACGACCCCCTCCGCCGCCCCCGCGCCCCCCCCGCCACACTCATTAGCTCGATGGCGCGAGACCGACTGCATTTGCTGACGCCATCCACTGCGACTTGAATTTTTAGACGACACGAGTACCTCGAGCTGTGCACGTGGCATAAAACCGTACACGACACTACACAGCAATATGCACCTTATGACAAGACTGTTAGAGTGCTTTTCAGCTCGTGGCCGGTTTAATAGGTATCCGATAATGCATTATGCTGGTAACGCTAACCTCTATTCTCTATGCAAGGTTTCTAGTTTCCTTCAAACGGTCCACAGTATATGCACGCGCTCTAAATACATCTCGTCTTAGACTGATGTACTTTTCGTGGCGCAGATAACTCTGATACCTTTAAAAGTTAGACTTTGATCATGTACTTACTTATATCTACATCCATTCCATAATAAATGTTACATATGGATCATAGGCAAACATATCTTATTGAATTCAGTAGGTATTTTAATAGTTTAAGACCTTGAACGGCTCTGTCTTTACCTGTTCACGCGGTGACGTGTTGGGATCGCAAAAACAATCTTAAATTTACTCTTGTCAGATTGTCGAGGAGCAAAGTCTTAATTAAACCATCAATTTATCAAACAAAACACAAACGCCGTTGTTTTTCAACACTTACCTGATATGTCACTAAGTTTTAACTTTATACCTTTGAAAATAAAACATATCTTTAATTCCACGATCCAAATAACCGTACCAAAACAGAACTCTCCTTAACTTAACGTGCTAAATTATGTAAACACAGTAATTACATAATGAAATGTAGACTAACTGACTCATAGAGTGATGGGGTCGTAATTCCATCCAGTGGGGTCGGGCGAGTCTCACGAACGCGTGATAGCGTGCCCTAGATGCATTATTACCACTATTATATTGAAAACTAGCCTTCCGCCCGCGGCTGCACTCGCGTTTAACAAATTCAGTCTGAACACTTTTGTTCTTAAATGCTTAAAAGCTTACAAGTATTCACTCCCAGGTAAATTAGCTTACGACTAGTGCAATAATGTTTAATATCAGTTCAGTAGACCCAAAAATAACTTATAACATACAACCTAAAAAGGCATTACTTCTAAGGGCTGGTTTTTCAATAGTCAGATAATTTCTAACCGACAGAAAATCAGTATGTTTTCGTTGCACATCGAATACAAATATTTGACATATGTATGAAGTGACAATGAAAACATACCTATTTTCAGTCAGATAGCATTTATCCGACTATTGAAAAACCAGCCCTAATTATATAAGTAAACATAGAAAAGATCTACGGTTAAGCATCTCTTTTCTGAAATTACCCATGAGCAGTAGTATATCCTTTGTTTAAATCATAGCTGAGCTTCTTAACAGTTTCCAAGAAGGCGTCGACCATTTGTGTTTCGATTAAGATTTTATTCCAATAGTTTATATGTAATAGTCGTAAAGCTTATATTTTATTTCGAGACAGCTAAGCTAACCATTGCTAGTTGCTAGCATCTATGTCACATTGAGCTAACTTAATAAAACTGTCTACATGTCTGAAATTTAACCTAAATGAATCAACAATTTAACAATGCCCTATCGGGTACCGCCCTTTATCCTCTAGGGCTGACAATTATCGGTCGGTAATCATGCGAGGACGACGGGCCCTAATCACTCGCCCTTACTGCCCTTAAATTAGAACACACATGTGGTGTGTGATGGTTTCACTAGTGTTTAGGTAATATTGGCAGTATCTATAGCGATTTTGGAACTAATTATAGTAGTTGTAGAAGCTTCAGGGTTTTATCATGTTAAATTATATTTTCTTATTCATTAAATCTTAGCGACTGTGCTTATTTTTATATAGAAACATGTTATATGAAGCCATATCACATTGCCGTACCGTATTTGAAGTATAACAAGAAAACATAAAGTTTTTTATGTCTGCGCATTCACTGGCTAAAACTATTCAAACAAATGTAACATCTGACGGTTTAACAAATGCCAGAACAATAACCCAGTCTCACGGTTTGAAACAATAATTAGAACTGCGCGTACGGTCCGTCACAAATGTCACAATGGGGCCGCTTCCTGCGCGCGAGCACCCTTGCACCGTCTCGCGGCATCCTCGAACCACTTTTTTCGACCTGCTATTATTTCACTTACATTTTTTCAATCATCCAGCGAAGGAAATTCAAGCCGTTGTCATTGTGTAGTTCATTTTGTTCTTGTGTGAATGTTGTACGAACGGCCGTAAGATTATTTTATGATAGATAATAAAGGCCCTGTTGGTTGCAGTTAATTGGACTGTATTATCCTCGGTAGGTATTAGTTCGGGTTAAAAAGTTAAAGCCGCTTTAAACATAAGCCTCGGGAATGGTGATACCTGTTGCATAGTTTGTGTCCATGGGAATTAGCGTCTGTGTTAGATAATTTACGTATTTCAGTTTATGGCGAACTACTAGTTGCTTCAAGTACTTAAATCGAACTGAATGTTTAAAAGGATTATTGTTCAACATAACTTGTTATAAAAACTAAGAACATACCAAATTAATTACTGAAGTCCAAAGCAAAGCATTGGCTCAGTAAATAAATATTGATTTCATTACCGCCGATGTTATTTTAATTAAAGGAAGTCTTAAACTCCTAAGAGTGTAGTTAGCTTAACTAAAATAGCTAGACACTAGACAGTGGTCTACACAACTTGTAGGTGTAATATATCATTTGACACTTGGCGTCATCTTTTACGATCGCGGTATTTGTAATTACTTGTCAGTTTAACGAGCTTTTGTTTCGCCTTCATAAATACTGCGCGGGCGCTGCGGTTACAGCCACTGACAAAATAGGATCATTACCTGAAGCCTAAATTACTGATATCGAAGCGAAATCTCATTCCAGGTGCCCTCCGTGAGATAAACAAAAATGATTGTCGCGCTGTTTTATCTAACGCTTGTTATAAAAAGACGCGGCGTGTCTAAAGCTATTACGATTCTAGTCAAGATAGCGAACGCGTCTATTTACATATTCCCATAAAAGTTTATGCCAGTCCGTTCCGGCGCGCCTTTCAACCGTAATATAAGTAATAACAATGGCGGGTGCGCGTCCCTTTCAATTAGTTTTTACGCGGCGCAGATAATGATTTACGGCAGCGGCCGCCTCGAGCGGGCGCGGCTGGCGCGCACGCCGCCATCTTGTTCCGGGAAACCGCGGGAAAGATGCGTATTGTCACGCAGCGGTCGCGGGCCTTTTGTGCGCGCGCATTTCACGTGGGACGGGTGGCAATCACGAGCCGTGGGCATGCGCCGTGCGTGACTAACTCGGGGTGAAACCAAATGGGCCTCAGGACGTGCATCTATCGACAGATAACGTTTTTGTTGAAACGACAGGCATCCAGCGGCGACGGCTCATTAATGGCGGGCCGGTGACGATGTAAACTCCTTATTTAATATGCAAATGCCGTAAGAAACCGCAACAAGAACTGGCGGCATTAATTTTGAATTGCAGGAAAGTTTTTATGCGCACGTATCTACATCGCAATTAAAGATACGCAACTGGTCTATAAATTAAAAGCTCATTAATGGTTGTTTGGCGGCTTGTTCACAAAAACCGTGGTCGGCTGCGCGCGCGGCGTCGGCCGGTCGCGGTCGCGGTGCGCACTCGGCGCGCCGCAGCCATAATGAATTAGCGCCTCGCGAGAAAAAATGCGACAAGGGACCGTACTCCGAACCCACTTGAGAAATGGACGACCCATGTGCGATACATACTTCATTTCGTATAAAATTCAGCAACACAAATCCCATGCCCTAAGGACGGTTTCTTTTATTTTTGGCTACATGTCATAGCCTAAACGAAAATAATGAAACTGCGGAACGTTTCAACTCTAAGCTGATACTGCTATCGAATGTGTAAGCTTTGCCACTCTGCCTATCTACTTTCAGTCAAAACCATTAGATTAAAAAGATTGTACCAACAAACAATTACATTCAAGCCAGCCATATTTCACTTCATACAACAGCCGCCACTCAGGTCGACAGTCTCAAACGAATGGTATCAATTTCAATCAACCGCGCAATGGCTTCAAATGAAATGTGGGCGCGCCTTAACCAGGCCTAGGCGCGGGCAGGCGCAGGCAGGCGCGGGCGCAGGTAATCAGTCAGGTACTGCGCGGAAACCATTGGTGGGCAATGGTTGGACATTCCAACGGCTGATTCACGCCAGCTGATACACTGAAGCCTAACTTTATCTAAGTAGACAAAGTTAAAATGTCGATTAAAGCTGTTAGGTAAACTTACGCTTTGTTCAATTTATATATATTTTTTTAAAACATTCGTTGCTTTTTTGATATATACCTACTAACTTAACTAAAGTGAAAGTAATGAAACAGATTACCTTTCGTTTTTTTTTTGCTTTAAATGAATAGTCCCTGAGTTTCATGGAATAAACGCGTAAACCTTATCGACACATTAAAAGTGTTCGAATTTAATGTGGATGGTTAAATTTATTCTAGGTGTGTTATTCTATACATAGCGTACTTTTTACTACGGGAAAACTTCTTATTTCCACGGGAAACCGACTTCCACGCGAACGGAATCGCGGGCGGCCACTAGTACATATATATTTAAACTAGGGATTAAAAAAACAGTCCTTGATCCCGACGAAATCTTCCGATTTTTAGCTCTAAAGAAAAATATATTTGAGAAAAGTGAACTTAAATGATATTAGTAATAAGGTGTATATTTAAAACCTTAATAACACCAACTTGAAGGAGATCCTAAAACGGAATGGCATAATCTCGCGCGTTTTATGGTAGCTCATATTCTTTTCTTATTAATATTAAACCTGTGACAGGATTAGTATAAATATACATAAAAATATGTATTGTCGTTTGTATAGTATCAAAAAATACGTCCGAAAACAATTCAAACAATATTTTGCCAGTCATTTTGCTTCAAAACCAAATCCCAAGCTCTTCAATCTTTCCAGTTAAAATAAAAGTGTCCGTATTCTATAAAAACATTTTGTTCTGCAACTGGCGACTGCGTTATCTATCGCGGCATCTTAGTTGATGTCATTTCCGCGAACCGTCATTACTGGCTGCGTCTGCGCACCGTGTCATACTCTCAATTAGTTGTATAGTAAGTAAGTATATATTCTATTACATACGTTGTAAGTATAGCCTGCGGTTTATGGCTGTCGTGTGGTGGGGCGTAGTGCTGGCTTGGTTGAGAACGGGTAAAAATGCGGGCTCTGTATACTGGGTGTAAAAGAACTGCTTCCGAAAACAAAAACTTGGCATTGCTGGAGGGATACTTAAAAAAATGTGTTATTTTGGTTGTGTGTTCAATGCTTTATAGAGTTTCTATCAAAGTTGTGCTGTTAGTGAATGATTGTATTGTTAAATGCTATTGATTGATAAGGTAACACTTATAGGAAATAACGCGAAGAAGTTTTATTAAATCGTAAAAGAGTTTATGTGTAACTAAGTATCGTGACAGCTACCAACAGGTTCTGTTGTAAAGTACTCAAGGACATAGTTCAATTAGATAATATTTTAGTTGAGTCAACAAAGGTTCCACAAAATTCTCATTAAGCGATTTTATTTGTCAATGGACAGGATATTATAAAAAAATCGTTTAGCGAGATATCTATTCCTTTATATTGAAAGTATTGAAACTAACCGCATCTTAAAAGTTGTCCTACCTCGAAGGAGGTATGCGACATAAAGTTCCAACTACCCGCCGTCGCTAATTTACCATCCACTGGCATTCTGCCGCAGTAACTTGTCCATGGCTTTTATATGCTAGTATTTATACTATTTTATACCTCAATATTAACAGACTCATTAGTAGGCATTTTACTTTGTTGTTTGGGTGCCTTTACAATTTAAAATTAATTTGAAAATACCAGACAACCTCAATACGCTTCCATTAAAAGGTAAATAAAGGTTGAGTTTTGTTGACTATTATTACTTAACTAAAAACCTACCTAACCTACTACTTTGAAATCGCTTTTGAAACCGGCATACTATTCACCAATCGTCACCAACCGACCTTAATGATATTGACGAATTATAATCAAAGGCTGAAAAGTGTATCCGCTAAACAATGACGTTGACATTTATGAACGCGGGTTGTCATTAAGACATGGCGCGATAACACCCCGCTTGACACTGCACGCGCATATTTCTGAGAACCTCTTCTTGGTTGCTGACCCATTGTTTTGTTTAAAATAAATACCACGCCGCTTAGTCGAGTAACTTGATAAGCGATAGTTGCTAATGTAAACAAAGTTCTAAGCTGCGAGCCGAAATCAACACTTGATTCATAGGCACTTTTGAGTAGGTATACCTACTTAACCTTACTAAAATTAGGCAAAATATATTAATATGTGGATAGGTGTGTGTTTTGCCGCGCAATCCTTTCAATAAAAGATAAAAAATACCCCTGGAAAACACATCCAGAATTCTTACTCAACCAACCGATTGTTTTTTCCGCAACAACATAATCATTACAGTTATCGCCAATACCTAAAGCATTGAGCCACCGAACACAACAGCATCGCGACGCGGCCGTGCACCGAACGTTCAATGACTCGCGCGAACTCAATCTTTTGACATTGGTATTGCAACCGCACTGATACTAGCCGATGACGTCTTACTCATTGTTTATTTTCGCCCTAGGTATGCTATAAACGAGGTGCGATTGATATAATCGCGGCTGCGTTTATAAATATGAGATCTCAAGTCTAAACAACGCACCTTATCTGGCCATTGTACTTGGTTTTGCAATTCGTGATTAGGATAAAAGGAATTGTTGTTGGGACATGTATTGTATGTTCACTACTTTGTATTATTACTAATACAGGACTGTCGGTATGTTTTTATGGCTTAACCGCTAGATTCTACGATACCTTTTCTTTATCTTCACATATACTCAAGTCTACATCAATAACGCGATTTGTGTATCGTCTATATACAACGAGCTCAGCAGGCGTTCAAAAACGGTCACTTTATATAACCTTTTTTTGTACAGACAGACATTAGAAAACTTAAAAGTTATAAAATGATGAGGTCTGAATCTGAGTCGTCGGTATTCAAAAGGATTTGACCAAGCGACTTTTAAATATGTAACGGAAATAATCAGTTTAATAATTGAGTTGTTACTATGTAACAGGCATACAATTACAAATGTCAAACATTCACACACATGTCAAACATCCATCCTTTTTCGTTGCTGGCATAAAAACTATGAATGCAAACCTTTAGCTTCTTACTCAAATGCCCCGAGTTGTTATAACCAAATCACAAAACGACTAACTACTAAGTAATTTTAGAATCTCATTTATATTGGTTGTACTATAAAACAATACTTAGAGTTAAACAGTGGTTGAGCAAGTTTCAAAAACTTTTATAACCCATTTATTATTTAATTCAATAGTTAATTGTTATAGATCGTAAAAACGACTTATTACCTAGTTTCATTACTAGTTTTTGTCTTAACTTGCTTTACAATGACCATACATAGTATATACCACGAATACTCAATACGCAGCGACAATTAAATATCCTATAGAAGTCGCTTTCTTTGTCCCTATGTATGCTTAAACCTTTAAAATTACGCAACGTAAATTGATGCGGTTTTTTTAATAGATAGAGTCATTCAAGAGGAAGGTGTATAATAACATAGTACAGGGAAAGGAGTTTCACTCAGAATTTAACGCGTGCGAAGCCGCGCGGTTTAAAGCTAGTTGATAATCTGTGTTCTATCTACATCGAAAGTCCCCCGTTCGAGTCCCGGCGCGCATCGCCGTCATCAATAAGGGTGGCGTCCGCTTTTTGCCACTGATCCGTGGAGGAACGCAGCTAAATTGCAAACAACGGGTTTGAACTGGTTCGGGGCGGTTTTAGTTGGTCATATTTTGTAGTTGCTAGGAAAATACTGCTAAGGGTAGAGGAGAAAGTAAGGTGCTGAAGTGGGATTAGAATGGCTAAGAGAAAAAGTATTTAAGAAATAGTTTGTTGCCTTACCTACCCTTCTTTCGTGATATTTTCGTTATGAGATATTTTCTTGACACGTGTCGTTTTGAATTGATTAATTTTTCTTGCTCTAATAAATTGATTAATTGCAAATCATACTTACTTTGTAGGTACTGTGACGTCCACTCGTCACAGGGGTAAGTAGATAAATGAAATACTTTTAGATTTGCACAAGCCGCGTGCGCACGTCCGTTCCAATCGACTGCTGAATGACAACTCCCGTGCGCACCCGTCTACTTTATTATTAAATCGTCACACCTTTCCCCTTTTGACAAATTTAAATCTTATATGAATACTTCTTATTTTTTTAACTAAATACACATAGGTCATTTATTAACATAACGTAATTATCCACAACATAACATCAAATCATTGATAGAAAAATTATTAGTTATGTAAGCAGTGCTGTTTCGCGAAATAGCTGATTCTTAACCTACAAACTACTGTTCATTATAATTAAATGATATTTTTTTGTTGATAATTTAAATATAAAACTATTATAAAAGTTTCAGTATCTATTCACTACTTGAATCGCGTTCACTCATTATCTCCGAATCAGATTTATCCTCACAAACTTTCCATTGTCCCTCTACACGTTTAAGGTGTATTATATTTCTTCTTAATTCTTGTCCTGTTTCATCATTTCTTATTTGATAGTCAGATCCTTTGCAATTAATAACGGTGTGGGGGGTTTGATTAAAGTTCGTAGAAAGCTTATTTTCCTTCACCACATTCTTAACATATACTTTTTCACCAACTCCTATATCTATCTCTTCAGCTTTTCTTTTTCTGTCTTCGTTTTCCTTTCCTGAAATAAATGGATTAGCATCTATGTCTGCAAGGGATGGTATTTTGTCCCTAAAAATTCTGCCAAAAAATAACTCCGAAGGTGTTTTGCCAGTAGTAGTGTGTGGTGTGCTATTATACATAGTGAGATACAATAATAAATCATCAAACCAGTTTGATTTTTGGCTTTGACTTATCCGGAGTCTTTTTAGGATATCGCGATTTTGACGTTCAACTTCGCCGTTTTGCTGGGGGCAATATGGCGAAGTAAAATTAATTTTAATACCTAGTTCTTGACAAAAAGTGTTGAAATCGTTGCTGGTAAATTGTCTCCCATTATCGGCGGTAATTGGTGTGCCAAGTCTAGAGAATATTTCTTTTAGTATTTTAATTGTATCAGCAGATGTTACAGATTTCATAGGTTTAATTTCTTTGTAACGACTAAAATAATCTACTATAACAAATAGATAATGACCACTTGGTAACGGCCCCAAAAAATCAATGGCAACGTCTATCCAAGCCTGTGTGGGTAACTCACGTCGCGTCATTGGTTTTGGAGGATACGATGCAGATACTAAGGTGCATCCTTTGCAACTTTTTACTACCTTTTCAGAATCGGCATCAATTTTAGGCCACCATACTTTGGTACGTAGTCGAGCTTTCATTGCTACAATACCAGGATGCCCTTCGTGAGCCGCTTCTAATACTTGTTGACGTAATTTAAGAGGAATAATAATTTTACTCCCTCTTAACAAAATGCCATCATGCATCCAGAGCTCTGTTTGAAATACTCTATAGGTGTTAATTAAAGGATCCCAAGCATTTGATGATAGAGCTTCTTTAACAAGTTGTATTTCTGTATCTTGCAATGACGCCTCGATTATTACATTCATCCCTATTGCATTCGGTCTCGCAAGTTGAACAATTTGGTTTACGTGATACTCATCTTCAAACGGTTGGGGGTTATCTGTAGGGCAAAGCCGAGACAAGCAATCTGCAATGTTATTCTTTCCGGGTTTATATATCACTCTGAAATTGTACGCTTGAAGGCGTAGTACCCAACGTTCAATCCTAGCGCAAGGCTTCGATCTTCTGCCAAAGATAACCTCCAACGGCTTGTGGTCCGTAATTAGGTTAAAAGACGCTTTGCCGTACAGATACATTTTAAAATGTTCTACAGCCCAGACTAGAGCGAGGGCTTCTTTTTCAGTCTGACAATAACGCCTTTCTACATCGGTCAAACTCTTATTACCATAAGCAATTATACGCGAGCCGCTATTGTCAGACTGAATCAGCACCGCTCCTAGTCCAACTGGGCTAGCATCTGCCATTACCACAGTCTTGTCATTAGGATCATAATATCCAAGCGTATGGATGTAGCTTAGGGACTTCTTTAATTCGAGAAATGATTTAGCTTGATCAGGGCCCCAGTGCATACCTATATTAGCATTTTTTCCTAATTTTAGAGCTAGTAGTCTCCTGAGTGGTTCTGATTTAGTTGCCATATCAGGAATCCATTTATTTACATAATTTATGAGCCCAAGGAAACTCTGCACCTCATCGATGGTAGCAGGTTCCCGAAAATTGTCTACAACGTTGATGTATTTATCGAGAGGTTTAACACCCTCGGGAGACAATTTATGTCCTAAGAATTGTATAGTCTTGACATTGAAAACGCACTTCTCCTGATTCAACAGAATATCACGCTCTTTGAGGATCTTGAGTACGTGTTTGAGTCTGGCATTGTGTTCAGCATCATCTTTGCCATACACGATGATGTCGTCAATAAAATTGACAACACCTTCGCATGGGAGGAGAATTCTCTCCAAAATTTTCTGAAAGTGCTCCGGCGCACAAGAGATGCCGAACATCAACCTCTTATATCGGTATAGACCCTGACCAGTTATGAAGGTGGTGATGTCTCTAGATTCTTCACTAATCTCAACCTGGTGAAATGCGTCTTTAATGTCAAGCTTAGAAAATATCTGAGCCTTCTTGAATTTGGGGAGTAATTGATCCATTGTGGGTAACGGATGATTTTCCCTGACAATAGCCTTATTCGCACACCGCATATCTACACAAACTCTTACATCACCATCGGGCCTAAGCACTGGCACTATCGGCGACACCCAACCCGAAGGATTCTGTACAGGTTCAATTATATCTAACTCGACAAGTTCATTAATTTTTTTCTTAATTTTCTCTTCAAGCGGGATGGGTACTCGCCGGCAGGGCTGGGCAACAGGTTTAATAGCCTTATTGATATAAATATTTAATGTAACATCTTTAATTTTAGGAAAACAGTCGACGCTTACCGAATTGACACCCAATCCAAGCTTAAGTACTTTTAAAGACATCGCAGTTTCTTTCCCCAATAAATCACGCGTTCCTCCCTTGACAACGTAAAAGGTCCCTGTTATTGTTTGATTTCCCACTCGGATAGTTGTATCAAATGATCCAATAACAGTCAGGGGTGTATCGCTGCCATAAGCAACGAACTTTTTGTCTGGATTCACATCATCTCCCCAGGTAAGATTTTTTTTTCTAAGGTCTTTCGAACTACACTTTTCTACTATCTGATCGATGAGGTTATCTTCTTCAGATGCAAATTTGCATTTACTGCTTTGGTGCCGTAATCGTACAAGAAACTTTTCGAATCTTTCACCTGGCTCTTGTTTTAAAAGCCGAAATAAGTGTCTCTCGTAAATTTTACACTGCTTGGGTGTAAAATAATCGTCAAGTTTCTTAATTGCTGACTTGTATGCATCAACTTGTTCACCATCACTGAAATTATCGTCTGGAATATTGTAGTAAATTTCTTGCAGTGTCAACCCACCTACATGTAACAGCGTAGCTTTTTTCTTTTCAGGCTCAGTAACATTTAGTGCGACTAAAAATAGCTCAAACCCCCGCTTCCATTTCTCCCAGCGCAGGCCAACGGAGGCGACATCGCCTTCGCAGTCAAACGCCTCAAGAGGCAGTATTTGAGACATTTGGGGCGACCTATAACAATATAACAAACTTCTTTTTAGTACCAACAGACTAGTCACGTCTATTTACTACTTTAATCACTTAAATCAGATTACAAAATAGTTTGCTTTCCTTTTTTTTTGTTTTTTTTTTTTATATTTTAAGAACCAACTGACAATTACAGTTTTCTACTTAAATATGACTCAGGTTATTTGTTACTCTTATTAACAGTAATTTCTTATCAGTACCAACCGACAGTGTCAGTTTACTGCTCAAGATTGAGGTTCCCAGGACATTCAATTATAAATATCTTATTAGTACCAACTTACAGATTAAGTTTACTACTTGTGTTTCATTTCAATAAACTACCTTTCATGATTTGCTTTCATTATTAATGATAGACCGACAATACCTACACATGACGAAACAACTTAAATAGCCTCCAATAAACAGAAACAATAATAAACAAACACTGACCTAATAATACTTTATTATTTTATCAAAAGCAATGAGTAGGTATCCAATTTAACAGCCATTCAAGATAAGAATTAAAAAAGACAGGTGTTTATAATGACACATCAATTTTGTTACTAGTTATTACTAATGCAAAGTATTGTAAGACCTATTTATAATTGAAGTAGTAGGGTCGAATAGTCCTGTGTACTCACTCGATTCAATAGGTAAGTAGGTAGCTTTTGTATCTTATTGTTATTGCCATCCGATTCATAAGTGTACCGAATCAATACTGTTTTACTCTTAAATGTAATTTCTTTGATATTCAACCTTAGTGTAAAATTACGCAGCTTTTTAGTACCGGTTATATGTATAGTATAGTACCTACTACTCAAATATAAAACTTTTTTTTTTTTTTTAGAATAATCTATTCATTAGGAATGGGTGTTACTAAAACAATAACTTCCGCATGGTTGTGTACAATAATACCACTGTGCCCCGGGTACATAATCTTCGTATCATTGAACCGCAGCCTTATAAATTGTGCTAGCAAAACAAATGGCGAGGTGCAAAAGGTGCAATATTTTTTGTAGTACCTACTTGTACAATAACAAATGAGTTGGATAAATGAAATTACTGCATTAGATACCTAATACATATTGGATTTGTCGTGGGTTCTTTTAAATACAATATTGGATGTACCATACAATACAATTGTGCACGGATCATTTCATTTATTTTTTTTGGTCGGAAGGTACAGTTTTTTTTTTCATGTAACTTTCGATTTCGATCCGATTTTTCCCCCTTTTTTTTTTGAGATCATTTACTTACCCACAGACTCGTCGCCACTTGTGACGTCCACTCGTCACAGGGGTAAGTAGATAAATGAAATACTTTTAGATTTGCACAAGCCGCGTGCGCACGTCCGTTCCAATCGACTGCTGAATGACAACTCCCGTGCGCACCCGTCTACTTTATTATTAAATCGTCACAGGTACAAACAAAATATAACGAAATGGCAACACCCGAGTCCGCGACAACACGTCACCGCGGCGCATCGCTCCCGTGTTCCATCTAACAAAGGACTCAGAATCAGACCTAGCTGCCAGAATAGACCCCCGAGTTCGATGTATACTCGTGGGAAACTCCAAGCAAGGGTTAACCCGCGAAAAAACTAAGATGTTTCGTATTAGCGCCTTTTGTCCGACAAATAATCGTTCTCATGTTTGGTTTGCGATATCGCGTAGATTGATTTTCGATTAATCGTTTTTGCAGTTCCATTGAATGAGGCATTGTTGGTCGTTATGCAGCTTTAGTGTGTTATTTTTACGAACCATAGCTTGTAGGTATACTAACAGATCTCTGTCTCTTATCTCTTTGGTAATTTGGCTTGATAATTACGTACCTACTGTAACATTTAAATCAGACTTTCTTAGAAGAAACTTACCAAGCTGAGTTCTTATTATCTTTGACAGTTATAGAGCCATTGATAGAAATTCGATTGTGAATTACGCTCGCAAGGTTAACAGCGTCGTTCGTCCTTTAGTAATAGTTTTTTAGCGACAACATGGCGGTCGCTGCCAACCTTCGGGTGTTTGCTTCCGTTCGCGCATGCGCTGACCGACCGTGACTCACGCGGCGCGGCGCGGAGCGATATCTGAGACCATTCCAACGAACGTTTGTAAACCGATGTCTTTATCAACCAATTGTATACGTAGTTTTCCTTTATAGTTAAGATCAGTTAACATAGTTTTGAATCTCTGACTAACGCATTCACGATAGATGAACACATTGTAATAATCTCGTTCGGAAAGTACCAGCTAATGCAAAACATCTGTTCAGTTTTGAAATGGTCCCGCCAACGCATCTGCGCGGTCAACAGACCCGGCGCGCATTTCACGCGCTACATCGATACCTGACGTTGACGCGAGCCTTATTACTGCAGAAAAAAAAACAAAAAAAACATCGACGAGAGGAAGCGAACGCGGCAGCAAAGGCTCAAAGATTTATGGAGCCGCGGGCGCCCCGGCGGGCACCGATCTTACGGCACAGCCTCATCCGTTCCGCGGTCTTCTCTCTCTTTCCCACCCGCGGCATAAGAGCGGGATGACCGAGGGGTTTAGCTGGTAAACACGTGTAATGCGTCTCGAAAGCGGGTGACTTCGAGGAAGCGTTATGCGGGTAGACGGTTGCATGGAATATTGATTGGCGACCGGCGACTATTAATAGGGCTCCCTCCGAAGTGGACCCGGCCCACGCCTACAAACGCGGGCAACAAGCGAGCCAGAAACCGTTTTAATTCTCCACGAATTAGGGAAGGGTCGTGCGAAATTGTTTATCTATACATCTATATTATACTACGTATGATATATGTCTAACTAACCTAGAACAAATATAGATGCCTATAAATTCACACAATAGGAGAGGATTATAAAAAACCTTATAGCCCCGCGTAGCATTAACAAAAAAAAACTTTGAATGCGTTATAAATTGTTCTTCCTAATCGCCTCTTACTTAACAGATGCTATTTATAAATCTAAATAGAATAATCGTTGCAGTAATGACGTAAGCCAAAAAGAATTTTAGTATCTACAATCGTCCTATTGTAATTATATCGTAAATAACCGGTTTATTGTAGAGCACGGTGTTTTGTCTATTCAAACCTATTGTTTTGTTAAAAATAATGTTTAGTGATAAGATGAAAGTAAGCTATGAAGATATCTGGGAGAACTTATTGTCCTTCCTTTACGACGTGTTCTTTCGATGACATTCGTTTTTAAGGATTATTACGCGTTCATTATACTATTTTCTTTTTACATTATGGATTTACTGCAAACCCATGATGATGTCGGTAAGGTTTTGGTGATAGGTACTGTGCTATCCCATCCCACTATGTGTTTTCTGGGTAGGTTTTAATTTTTTATACGAATTCAGTAAAATATACTTAAACTTCTAATTGACTTATGCGAACATAAAAGGAATAAAACACTTGAAAACGCCAAATTCAAATTTTAGTTCTTAATATAAATTAAATTATATAATTCGAAATATGTAATATGTAAGTCTCATAATCAAATAAGTGTAAAAAATTATACGCCCAAACATGTTTCAATAATATTATAAGACTCTTATTGTCCGATCCTGCCTTACATTAAGTCTAGACGCAGTTAGGTAATTAGTCGTTCTCGGATGTCCCATAGAGAAAGTAGGCAGCGTCGCGCGCGCATGCATCTAGAAAGTTCGGCGGCCGACTGCACTGGGAAGGTAAAAATTGCACTTTAGGGCGTGGAATTGTATGGTGAAAACAGCGTAGTGTGATGTTGTTTACTAAGAATGTTTAGAGTCATTAGGAAAGTCGATTGAGAGTTAAAGGTAAAGGAATAAATTCCAGAGATTTTACAATCTGTATAAACCAGACGTGCAGTTACGGTGAAATTAATAACGTATAACTTTATAGTTTTATAACTTATTTTCTTAAGCTCTTTCCTTTCATATGTACCTTACATGACATAATCTGCTTTTTCTTTATCTATTTCTTCTGCTCTTCTCCGTTCACTCTCTTTCAAAACAAGTTCGTATGTCTGTTTGTACATATATTGTCTTTTCGTTATGATTTGATATAACTATGAGTCATTTTTCCAAAATCTTATTACCTTCATTAACAGTTTTTATAATCGAATCGAAACTGTCCTATTATCATGGCATTCAAAGTTTAAAGCTCGTGCTAGCTCTATCTATCTACAAACCGAACACATGCAGTATCCTAAAACTGCATTGCCAGTACAAAGTGTCGCAGTCGGCGCGTCACGCGGGCGACGCGTGCGCAGGCCGCGGGCGTGACCTCGCGGCGCGCGCGCACAGAACTGAGACGCGCAGATGGAACTGTGCTTTGAACGATTTCGCCGTCTGTGTTGCTTGTAATGAAATTAGTTACCTTATTATGTAGTAACGAGTATTGGTGGGTAAATGGTGATTTATATAATTGGTTGTGAAGACAACGGAAAAATAATAAGTATAGATAATTACAGGCTTGGTATTTTAAGGTTAGATGAAAATCGAGATTAAGAGCGATTGCCAATTGAATGACGAAGATTTGAAAACGATTTATTTGAATTCTATAGTTTCTCAATGTAAAATCAACGAAATAATTATTACATGTATTTTTTTTTCATTTTACCCAAAATTCTAAAGCAATTCAAAAAAGGGGTGTCACGTAACCATCAATTTTAACGTCCACGCTACAAAAGACTTCAACGCGCTGTTTTTTTTGTCAACTTTTTAAACCTTTCAAAATTTATCAAACATTGTTCAAAACCGAAAAGCTTCCGCCATTTACTTTGAAATATATTTTTGTTGTATGTAAATTCCGGGGTCGCCGCGCGGTGCTGTCTCGTCTACGATATTATTCTCATGCGAATGGCTGCAACGCGAGGCGGATATTCGAATGCGACACCTCAGAACGGCCTTATCTAGACGACATGCCGCGAGGTTGCGTCGCTATAATGCAGATGTGAGCTTCGGAATGTTACCCACTATATATAACTTTGTGGGCATATATATAACTTTGTAGGCATATAATTGTACCTAGCTAATGATGTATGTAGTATATGGAGTATATAGATGGATTGCAATGGCATTGAAGTTGCGGTGGATTAGCAGAAATGTATGGTTTGATAACAAAATTTTGTGTTTAGGTGTACTCAAAATAAGGGTACAAATTGGTAAGGAATAAAATGAAATATTGGTAAATCACCAATGCTTAGCTATTTTAAGTATAAAAATTTCTTTGAAACGTTACATTACTGTACTTTCTTTAAATTTTGATAAGTTTTGGTACTTTCGTGAGGTCGGTATCATATGAGTGTACTTGAAAACTGTGTTGCTATACGTGACCTTTATAAAGTACTTTATATGCGTTTATACTAGTACAGCGAATATATCTAATACACTTCCTATATACGGCGCAAGATAAGGTTGTTATAACAAAAGCCGTATTTCCTATATTTACGACATGTATTATTATTTTGCTTTTATTTATTCCAAAACAAACATTAATAATACTCTTTCTAAAAACAAACATAACTTGTAAGTAGCACGAATTTCAATCGCTGCTTAAAAGTGTTGCATTTTAAAAAAGTTACGCATATTGGATTCGCAGACTACCGCATAAGTCACCGCCTTAAAAAAGCCGATCACCAACAATTTTCAAGTACATCTCCCAGTGTTATACCCAGTAAGTAGGCAGGTAGGTATATGAATCAGTATGTAGGTGTGGACGATAATAGCTGGCGTAGATCGATCGCGGGAGCGCGGCGCGGCGGCGACGTCCTATGAGATAGCGGGAAATTTGAGGGGGTTCTGGTCATAGACTATGGCTGAGGTCCATTTTTTTTTAATTCTGGAGAGACCAACAGCCAAAAATACTCACTTATAGATAGTTAATACTAAACAGTTACATTACCAGAATTGTGAGAGCTAAAATCAGAAATAAACGTGGAACTTTGATTATTTTTAGTAGGTAATGGACGTATGTATTTTATAGTAAGTATGAAGGGTTAGGTAAATATGGTGGATCTGTGATGATGTGTAAAGGCGGTTTTGTTAGAATTTGTTGGTAGTTTGGGTTTTTAGCCTTTATACTTTGGTTTAGTAGAAAGATTGTGAAAATATGTGGAATTTTGAAATTGTATATTGCATATATGTATATAAAAAAATCATTATGTCCGTACAAAAACTATTATGTACGGATTATAACGTTGCTTTAAAAAAACTTCCGTTGCAACTTACTAAGATACGTTGATATTGAAATACCACTATTAAAGCACCTTAGTTTGAAGCTCGTACAGTTAAAGATATCCAATATTTTCTTTTATATCAATGTGTCGAAAAATAACCATCTTTACCCTTCATTCAGTGTGACATGAAACCCTTGCTGTTCTAGACACGCGGCAGCGTGTCAAGCCAAGTAGGTACAGGCTGATAGCGCGCCATGTGTATATTTAACCGAACCATTTGTCCCCTTCATAGGTTCAAAACTATTGCATATAAAGATGTTAAATTTGGCCAATGTATTAAGATCGGCGAGATAAATATATCCTCCAAATTTCATTTCCCTACTTCAAACAGTTATTTATTATTATAACTGTGTTACCCGGCCTCCAACCCCCGGCACCGTCCGGAACCCGCTCAACTAGCGCCGTCTGACCCGCGACTGTCTGCTGGCAGGAGCGGCGCCCACGCATGACTCGCCGCGCACTCGCTGATAACATCTACGCCTAGCGAGCTAACGAGCTTGCAACGTTTCGGATAACTGTGGGCTGGCAGAGATTGGGTTGTGGTGGTGTTAAGGTCTAGGATGGGTATTTTTTTAGATAATAACAAAAAAACGAAAGTGTTATAAGTACAAGTTAGTGTTGGCATTTTTAAAAAAAATGTATAAGGGACAGTTAAATTTATATTTCGTATATTTAGAGAATACAATATGAAAACGTGTTGCATAAAGTTGACAAAACGATATTGTTTCTTTTCCGACTTAAGGTCAAGAATGTTACAGAGTGTATCTTGGTACATTAATTTTATAATACGCGGGTGAAACTTTGACCTTTTTATCGTTTCTCAGTCGGTTTAGTTTAGTTAAAGCAGCTTAAGTAGTACATTTAGTGCGTCATATGCTCATCAGGTGGTGGTGCCATACTTTTTACCGCTCTTTTTTCGCGCCCATGCGCTGTCAGATCACTCAGACTATACAACGTATGTACGATAGAAAGGTGGACCTCAATCCGGCGCGACGCCATTGTGCTTTCTGTCAGTTCATCGCTCTGGTTCTGTGTTGTCAGATGGACAAGTGATAAATCAGATCAGCTAAGTGATAAGGCAGATTAATTTCAGATGACAAAGTTCAGAAGCCCACGCGGTGATGTTTATGGGTGTGTTACTTATATGTATTTGGAAACTACTTTTTTGTCAACCAATGATGTTTATAAAGTATGGGCTTTTGCAAGCAGCTTCACTTACATTGTAATAATTTAAGCCCAACTTAAAGTAGCCCCTGTTACTACCTTATAACATAGCTTCCTAAAGGTAAAGGAGTTTTCAATATCGGATCTAGGCTCACAAAATTCAACATCCTTGTACCTAATTATAGAGTAATAACGATTTCATCATTTTGTACTTTGATAGTGCTTCGAAATATATTCACGCTAATTCGATAAAAGAATAAAAGGTTCCTCAACACCCGCACTTCAAATGTAACTATCAATTTTACCCTAAATGCACATATTTTAGTAGCCACTACCCAGATAACAATCGCAACAATAGATCGTCGTTAGTCACGTCCGAAATCGTTGTTATCGAACCCAGCCTGCGCGGACGCACCCGCGCCGTTAGTCGCGCATGCGTGGGAGACTCCGCGCATAACTGGATACCTATATATGTATGTATCTGTATAGATGTGATAGTATACGGGTAATTGAGTTGGTGAACGCATGACGCCGCATTTGGTAATGCGGTGCAAGATTATGAAGTGTTGAAAGTTTTTGCATTATATGTAATCTTTTTTTTAATAATATAAAGGCGAACTCCTGCTTATTTAGCATACATTAGATGTTTAGCTTTAGCTGCAGTCTTATACTAATTTATTTTACTTTTTTTTTGTTAAATACGTGAAAATTCTTTAAATTGCTAACAGAATGTAATTACGCACTCGAAGTAGACATTACCAGCTCCCTCCCTTCATTCTACTACCCAACAATGGGCCCTTATTCCGCTGCGACTCGCGTCCACGCATCGGCGGCCATCACCGCGGCGCATGCGCGTGGGAGCTGCGCGTGAGTCGGTCCGCGGGTAATTGCAGCTGTCCCTTTGTTTTGTTTAGTCGCGCCGTTCCCCTTTTGGTGATTGTTGTCGCGTCTCGGTACAAATATTATACCTGCGGAGTCAATAGCGAGCATTATGAGGGTTTGGAAATGTTGGTTATCTGCCCGTTTCCGAGAAATGTTGAAGTTTCAAATGCTCGAGATTGTAATACTTGTTTTTGTACTCGTTAATTGCCTAAGCGCACCTTGTTTGATAATTTAAACACATTTGGGTAGTCAAATGGTCAGAACGTACAGTGTTAGCTTCCATTACAAATATATATCGGGACTATATACGGGATATACCAACTTTCTATGCTTGATCATATATGTTACATTGTCCTGTAACTATGCTTGATTAAGTATTGCATTTATTTAACACCGCCAATTATAAGCTAGTAGGTGAAATCGGTGACTCATTCAAAGCATCGCGCGCGAAGATGAACTAAATAGGCGTCAGCTTAGTTTACTTATTAAACTATATACGGACTTTAAACGTTAATAAACAAAATTGTTCCCATCATCGATTACATTATCATTAAGATTTATAATAACTGCTTAATACCACATAACTTGAATAACAAGTTAATTAAGTGGCCATCTTTAAACAAGACACATAAAACTACCATTCAAACCCATTAATCACTGCAATATTGTTTTAAAACAATGCAATAGAGTTCAAAATGTAGTAAAAGGTGCCAAGGGCACGACTCGATAACAATGTCACAAAGAGAGTCCAGTTTACATTCATCCCTGGTAATGTACAGCTTAGTGTGTGCGCGAGGGTCTTGTGAAACTGGTCGATTTATGAAGTTGACTCAGAAAGTTTGTGGATATTGAAACGAATGCCGCCACCTGTTGCATTCAACGGGAAACTTTGTTAACGGCAGTTGTGCGCTGTTTGCAGTTTAGCTCCATTGAGGCTGGAGGACCGTTTGTAAATAGAACCTAGTTTTTTTGTTGTGCTATAATTTATTGGGATGTACAGTCAATTGCAGATGCATTTTGCTATTTTATTTGTGTTTAACAGCTTATAATTGCAGTGATTATCTACAACTAGGACCTCTCTCCTCAATAAATCATTTTTTTAAAGATCTAAATTTACAGTTAAAAATTCGCAACTTTATATTACACAAACTAAGCACTCTCTTCGACAAGTAAAAAAAACTTCTCTTTTCCCTTAAATTACTAAAAAATTTAAACCAATCTTATCCCCTTAATTAGGACCTACAAAACGCGCCAAAGGTGGCTTCAAACACACGCTGCCAACTGCTAAGTAAAACCATTGTTTGTGACTGGCTAACGAAAGGGGTGGCCGTCCACTGGAGCCCGTCGCTGGGCAAATAAAGGCGGGCGTCCACCTAATCACTCGATCTGGAATTAAGGCGGGCGAGCGCGCGCTCCTTTGAGCTCAGCTGACGGTTTAAAGAGACGCAAGCAAAAGGGGCTTTGAGGGGATGTTACTAGTTTGGACTAGTTCGTTTCTACTGCCTCGAATGTTAAGAGTTTTGATGTGACTTCTACGAAGTTCGTAATTTTTTTTGCAGGGTGTGTGCGTAAAATGCTAGAAGGCAAAAGTTTTAAATGTAACAATTATAATAATCAAGCAAGGTAAGCAAGGCATTTAAAATGTTCTACGTATGTGAAGTGGACAAGATTATCTTTTAATTTCCGTTTTTCTACAACATTCCAACAACATTCTCTACAAAACTTTTAAAACTTTACAAAACCTAAACTTTGCTTGTTTCAAAAAAAAAAAAAACGATCGCCTGTATTTTTGCGACTGGCAATCCCCCGTATCGACGGGCACGGGTCAGCGCCGCGTTTTTTGCCCGCGCACGTTCCGCGAAGTGACGCAGCCCTCGCGCCACCCTCCGCGGCGGGGGTGCGCCGGGGTGCCCGCTGAGCGCACATAAATGACGCACCACGAACACGCTGGATTGCATGGGAGAGTTATAAGTTTAGTAAATGTGGAGATGAAATGGGGAAACTTATGGTTGTTTTTTTTTTAATTTGAAAAGCAAAGGTTCCTTCTTGTTTTTTCGATGCTAATTAGGTAATAGATAATAGCCACTATTAATAGTTTTTTTTTAAATTCACAAATCACCAAAAGACGTCGCTCGCTCATCATAAAGCACCAACCGAATATCATTTCGTCATTACCAACCTATAGATACCAATAATGTATCGAACCCTTTACCGTCGCCAGCCCTGCCCCCCAGCGTCGCGTTGCCTAGCAACCCTCCCACCCCCTCATTAATATGTACCGGGAGCTGGCTGGACCAGACATGTGCCGTCTTGGAGGACCGCGGGCTATTTGTGCGAGGCCGGCGAACGGTGATTAACAATGGATGGATTCGCGTGATGGACGCTGGTCGAGGTAGAATTAAATTTATTTAAGTTGAAGGCGGGTTTTTAAAGGTTTTTTTTATCAAGGCCTTTTGTTATAATTGTATTATCAGGAATATATGATTAGAAAGGAACTTCACCAATCAAGTTGATTTTGATTTTCTGTCTGTGCTAGCTCGTGCCGCTTATTATTCAAAGTTTGTAAACTCCAGCGAACCATATTTAAGGTCTTGTGGATTTTTTAAAGGATAATAATTTTAAAAACTCGTGTTGTTACATTCTAGCTAACTCTTGATTACGCGTGTCGAGTAAAGCGGCGAGTCGGTACTCTCGGCCTATGCTCGACGGTGCTCGAAACGCATTAGCACATCATCAAGTAACTCACTTTACGCTTCCTTGCCCCGATTTGTTTGCTCCCTACACAGAAACATGCACTTGTAAAAGCAAACTTACTACTTGCCACTCATAACTCGATGTAGCCACTACATTCGATCTTGCACTTTGCTAGTATGAAATTAACGTAATTACAACAAACTAAATGGCATAACGCTATAATCCACAAATCTCATGAATGATATAAGATAAGGTAATGCAGTTGGTAAAATTATTTCATAGACAATTAAACCTAGTATTTTCTCAAAAAGATATATAATACTCGTATTGTTTATTAATTGGTGGAAACTTCACTAGTTTTTAAGTTACTAATTAAGACTACAAATAATTGTTTGTTTCCCAAATAAATAAAAATGAAATAAATAAAAAGTTTCGTTCCATAATTACCTTAACAACTCAAGGTCACGTATGTTCAAATCTCTGTTTTTTTATGAGGATCTGCCTTGGACACTTTTTGATACTAGTTATAATTTTAATATATAGACAATGCGTTAATGTAACAATCTTAGAAACAACTAGAACCGATGTATTTATAGGTTATAACATTTTACTCAAAGTACAAATGAAAGCATTTCAGACTGATGTGAAGTAACTTTTGTTGGCTACCTTTTTTAACGGAAATTTTGCAACGTCCCATGTCTAGTATTTAAATAAAAATATAAGTAAAAATCAATAAAATAAAAATAATGGAGTTAGAAAGATCCATTTTAAGAAAAAAAAAACAGCTCGTTGATGTCTTTTGCATGTTTTTTAGCTACAGCTTAATTAACTAACTTAATATATATTAGGTTTATTTTATTATTAGTACTCTTTAAAAATTTCAAATAAGTAAGCACAATCACAACGAATGCTATAAGTTTAGCTGTTTGGCAGTAAATGTTTTGAATTGTAAAACTTTTAGGTATGTGTATAATATTACAATATTATAAACGGTAATATTACAAACGTTAAAGTTTGTGAGTATGGATGTATGTATGGATTTATGGATGTTTGTTACTCTTTCACGTAAAAACTACTGGATAGATTTGGATGAAACTTTACAGTAATATAGGTGATACATCAGAATAACACACACATAGAATAGGCATGATGACTGTGAATAAAATACACAAAAATTATGCTACCATCTAATGAAACGTAAATAAAATATTAAAAAATAACAAGGTATTATTATAATTAAAGCGAGATTAATTAATATTTTTAAAAAATAAATCTACAAAATACTACAGTCCGCCATGATATTCTGAACGCCAATCAGAGCGAATGACGTCACTATTGAGCATGGTTCCCAACTTAGGGGTTTTCCCCCCAAATTTAGGGGGTACATTAGTGGGATGGGATTTTTTTTTATTTTGTTTTTATTCTAAAAATTAACAATTTAGTTTTTTCTTATTGCTTTTTTAAAAATAGTCAGAAAAATAATTTATTTTTACTAAAATAATCGGTTATAGATATTATACGACCGTGCAGATTCCTTCTAAATCTTGAAAAAAAGAAGTTGGTAGATCTACCTACTTTTCGAATTGAGTTTGGTCAGAAACTACCAACTTTTAGAGTCGTACGGAAGGATTTATAAAAATTCGAGTTGGTAACACTGCTCAAGAGTGACGTCAAAATTGACGCCATGACACTATGGAGCGTTTTGGTGGGAATTTTAAACATAAAATTTTAAATTGATTTTTTTCATATAAATCATGCTTTCTTTCCGAAATATGATATTTTTTACAATAAGTATATGTCGGGGAGTTCGTTATCACTGGGTTCGATTATGGCGGAAACTTCGAAATAAAACGTGGAACTTGATGTATGGGCGTGTATTAATCACAACGTTAAGCAACTTTACAATAACCATCAAGAATAGTCAGGATGTAAATGGATATAGGAAGCGCGGTGAATTCGGCGTGTGGCCATAACTGATTTATTCACTACACGTCTGCACTGCCCCACGGTCCCAACAAGAAGAGGAACCGTACAACAAGATAGATGGGCTAACTAGACACAACGGAAAATGACCGAAACTCATTCAGTCGTTCACTCATAAAGCCTCGCACCGACTACACCCAAGTTAAAACGACTTGACGCAACCAATATCTCATTTAGTCGCTGACATTGACATTGACATTTCAAAACATAGGCAAGGTAGATAGTAAAGTAGTTCTTCAACTGGCCAAGTCCATCGAATCTGTGTTCTCTCCGACACGGCCTTCCTGACGCTTCACACGTCCTCGTGTGATAGCAATCTGCAAAAGAAATAACACAGCAGTAGCTCGCTCGGTCAACCTGACCAAAAATAAAAGGGGTAAGAAGATAACAAAAGACATCGCAAATGATATCTGACTTTACTTAACAGCTTTAGTTAAAACGCAACAAATTAGTCAAATCATACAAAGAAAGATCGGTTCGATTGCTATAAAATTGTCATTTAAGCGTCTGATGGTAGGTCATGACAACCGTAGCTGGTGTCTGATAGCGTACTTCAAGACAGCTTGAATAAACTAACACTTCGAGACAGCCCTGCTGGCGCCTGATGGTGTTTCCAACACAACATAAAACTTGTTCGGTACTGAATACGCGCGTTTGACTAATACGCCACAGTTACAACCCTTTTAAAATATCCCACTTAAAATTTCGCGCCAAAACTTTCATTACCTAACGAGCATTCAGCACTAGAATCGAAAGAAAGAAAGAATACGATTCACCTTTGTGTTCTAGACAATCCGTGGAAGATTCACAGCTCACACGTCAATCAGCACATTGCCTCGGCCACCACAATGCCGCCATCGCTCGTAAATCAGGATCATCACTTTCTGTTGCTGCACCGCTGGGTTAAGTCCTGATGTCGACATTGCTCGTCCTCGCGGCTCCAGCTTTGGTTTATTGTAATCGCCATTCGATGTATCCTCGAAACATATTAAAACACATGTGAATTACAGTTGTTAATAAAACCATTACCTATACCATTATTAAACATCGATCAACACAAAATGTAAAAGACAATAATTTCTATTGGGCGTAAATAACTTGGTTTAACTTGAAACTTACAAATGAGAAATGCAACACATGAAATAGTTCAAGAGAATGAATACTAATCAAAGAACAATTGTAAACCTAAATGTAGGTAGTTAGGTAGATAGGCGTAGATAGTAGCTATGTGCACGCTAATTTAATGTCAGCTGGCGACTTTTGTAACTAAATCGGTTGAATAACTTTTCCCGCCAAAACACAATTTAATTTAAGAACACACTGCCATAAATTATTACAAAACATTGTACATCACCCAGTCAAGTTGTGTCCGGTTATAACGTAATAATGTAGGTACTGCCGCGTACTTCAATGTTTCTATTTTGTTTTTACCAGATTCAAACCATTCAGCAATTTCACTATTGTAGCAGTTTTTCTGAAACAAATTTTATAACACAGCAACATATTGTTCGGCAATATTTTATTTTACGCAATTAAGAAAACTAAGACGGTAGAATAAGACTCGTCTAAAATAACTGCCAAAGAGGCACAACCACTCAGAGATTATTTATTTAGACCCATAGTATGTAAAACAGAATAATAACAAAGCAAAACTAAAGTCAACTTTCAGTCTTAATTAATAGTACCGTAGTACCATTCGAAACTCAAAACATTAACTGACTACTTCATTTAGAAATGAAATTATTAAAAAAATCAAATTAAACAACTAGGCTTCCTTCATATTCGTTACCAATATCTCCATGGTTTCCCCTGAAACCTGACCTTCGCCAGAGTCAACCGCCAGTACGCACTCACGGACCATCCTCCAAGGTATACCGATCGAGCAGAACGACTTCTGGTATAGTCCCATCAATCATCAACAAACATCAAGCAAATTCCACCATACTAGCAGTTTTCCTGAAACAAATGATATCACACAGTATCACATAGTTCGGCAAACAATAATTCTAAGCAATTAGGAAAACTGAGACGGCTAAATAACACTCGTCTAAAATAATTTTAAACACACTTAGCTCGTAATGAAAACAGAAACTCTCACCGGGTAGCGTAACGCAGGATCTCAATTGGCAAACCTTTGTTGTAAAGGCCCACACGTTATCTTGTCCACACTATATCCTTAGAAGCTCCGGTTCTACTGAGTCCCTTGGTTGCGCTGACTCAACGCATAATGGATAGGCCCTCGGCAGTGGTAGCAGGTGATGGCATGGCTGGTCTTGTCTTTGCAGTCTCTCGGTTGAAGCCTAGGAAGTTCTTCTTTCCTGTCCGTATCATCTCGCCTCCGTAATTACACACCGATGGTTTATGATGATTCTGTTGTTCCAAAAGCTGCTGCAATTTCTCGTTTCCGTCGATGTTATTTGCAGCACATGGAATGTCATTCGTACAGGTGGAGCGGGGTTTCCTCACCCGTAGCACGTGGAACGTGGTTATCGCATCGTCCGTGGCACGAGGTTATCACTTCATTTGTAGCACAAGGTATCCACATCATCCATCGTAGCTCTTCGCAGCATAATGCAATTACATCAGTAGCATGTGGTACCTGGTTATCGCATCATCCATAGCACGTGAAACGTGGTTTCCTCATCAGTAGCACATGAAACGTAGTTTCTTCATTATCACACGTGGCAAGTGGTTTCACCATCATTCGTAAAACGTGGGTCGTCATCCGTAACATGTGGAACGTGGCTTGCTCATCATCCGAAACACATGGCACGCAGTTTCCTTATCATTCATAGCACGTGGTTTCCACAAAAATCTTTTCACAAAGGTTTTCACATAGTTCGTAGAACATAGGACATCATCCGTACATCGTGGTAAGTGGTTTCACCATCCCACTTCTGATGTCGGGGAGTTCGTTATCACTGGGTTCGATTATGGCGGAAACTTCGAAATAAAACGTGGAACTTGATGTATGGGCGTGTATTAATCACAACGTTAAGCAACTTTACAATAACCATCAAGAATAGTCAGGATGTAAATGGATATAGGAAGCGCGGTGAATTCGGCGTGTGGCCATAACTGATTTATTCACTACACGTCTGCACTGCCCCACGGTCCCAACAAGAAGAGGAACCGTACAACAAGATAGATGGGCTAACTAGACACAACGGAAAATGACCGAAACTCATTCAGTCGTTCACTCATAAAGCCTCGCACCGACTACACCCAAGTTAAAACGACTTGACGCAACCAATATCTCATTTAGTCGCTGACATTGACATTGACATTTCAAAACATAGGCAAGGTAGATAGTAAAGTAGTTCTTCAACTGGCCAAGTCCATCGAATCTGTGTTCTCTCCGACATATATATTTCTGAATATGATACAACAGTTTTTCAAAATCTGTCATCATGCCTATTCTTCTCATTCCCACGGGAAACCGACTTCCACGCGAACGGAGTCGCGGGCGGCCACAAGTAACTAATAAAATCCACCTACCAACTATTTATCATCCCTCCGCCCGCGGCTTTGCTCGCATGGAATTAAAATAAGGTACTTACCTACAAAAAAGTAGAAGTAGCCTATGTTCCTGCCTGAAAGTGTAGCTTTCTAATGATGATAGATTTTTGTAATTGGTTTCTACCGAACGTACCTAACCTAACAGAGATTACCGCGAACTATCAACCATACAAAAAATCCTTTGGATCTTCTTATAGATCTTTATTGAAATACCAGTGGCCGCCCGCGACTCCGTTCGCGTGGAAGTTGGTTTCCCGTAGGAATGAGAAATTTTCCCGCGGTACAAAGTACCCTATATGTTATTCTGATGACTAACGTTTGGGGGAAACGTGAGAGAGAAATCAAAGATTTTAATCTTTTTCAAAGCTTTATATTCAAAGCATAAAAGTGATTTTAATGTTATGTGCCCACAGTCCGAGCACGAAAATATGACTGAGTCTGGAAGGATGCTGTCAATATCTCATTGTTTCTTCTTTAGAATCTATTTAAATAATATAAAACAATAGCTGCCAGTATTCCAGCCTACGTAAGTTTCCTACATAGCGCTTATGCACATTACATCCGGCGCCTCCACCAACTAACGTTTGGGGGAAACGTGAGAGAGAAATCAAAGATTTTAATCTTTTTCAAAGCTTTATATTCAAAGCATAAAAGTGATTTTAATGTTATGTGCCCACAGTCCGAGCACGAAAATATGACTGAGTCTGGAAGGATGCTGTCAATATCTCATTGTTTCTTCTTTAGAATCTATTTAAATAATATAAAACAATAGCTGCCAGTATTCCAGCCTACGTAAGTTTCCTACATAGCGCTTATGCACATTACATGATGTATATATATTGTTGTAAAGTTTCATCAAAATCCGTCCAGTAGTTTTTACGTGAAAGAGTAACAAACATCTATATATCTATCCATACATCCATCCATACATACTCACAAACTTTCATGTTTGTAATATTAGCAGGATACAAAAACTAGATAACTAGTGACCGATTCAATAACGGATCGTTCTTTATTCCTTGAAACGGATCGTAGCAGTTTCCCAATACATCAAAAGTTAGTTCGCTAGTATCGGCACTAAAGAGTGTCAATTGCATCAATCGAGCATAATCTTTCAGTCAGGTAACATAATGTCTCACTATCTTATTGATAAATGCGAAGTACCTAAGTTTATGTGTTTGTAACTCTTTCACGAATAAACGAATGAACGTATTTAGATGAAACTTGATACATGGATAGATTTGAACCTTGAATAAAACATTGTGTACTTTTTACCGCGGAAAGCTACCTAATTCCCACGGGAAAAGCCTCTTAGCTGCGAGTGAAACCATAAGGCGCAAAGCATTTACTTATATACTACATATTTGGAAGCTAGTATAATATAATATTTGTTTGTAATGCGGGTTTTTAGATACTGACAGTTAGATTATTCCGATATTGGACACTGTTCTCAGAACAATAATAAACACTTATCTAGAATCTGTCATCTACTGATGCAATTTGTGTTTGTTTACTTGTGCCCAATGTGACATCTTACTAGTATTATGTACCTATTGGCCGCCCGCGACTCCCATCACGTGGAACTCGGTTTCCCATGGGAATGAGAACATTTCTTGCGGTAAAAAGTACAATAGTACCTATAATGTTATTCTGATGTATGAACTATATTACTGTGAAGTTACATTCAAATCCTACAAGTAGTTTTAACGTGAAAGAGTAACATACTCACAAATATTAGTAGGATTTGAGTAATCAAGAATTTGCGAAGCAAATGTATTTAATTTTATTTTTTTGGAGTGATATAATTTCTTATTCCTTAAACAATTTAGTTTTTTTTCTATTATAAACATATTATTTCTAATTTCTAAACCCTATCTATTTGGCACAAACCTCTGCCTTTACCAGTCTCGCTGTAAACACCGCCGTACACTTTGCAATCATCGCAGTGACAGATCCACAAAGGGAGCCACCTAATACCCACGTAAGGTACCTAATGTTGCTAAGGCAAGATTTGGTAATTATTGTCCGCGCGGGGGTCGGGTCAGGCGGGGGGGGGGGGGCGCGGGGGCGGCGGGGCGGCCGGGGGGCGGCGGGGGGGTAAGATGGCCACCGTAATTAATTGGCGAGACGCTAGGGGCCGACCGCGGCGCGCTTCGCAAAGCGGTGTTGCGAACGCGTGAGGGGGTGGCCATGATGCTAGTGTGGGATGTAGAATATGTTCTCAAATTAATAGAGAAATAAGTCAGATATAAGAATAGGGATGGTTCTAAGTATAGTCGGGGTACGTTGGCAGTACGGGGTACGTAAGTAAAGTAAAAAAAAGTAAGTAATATAATAACTTTTTTTTTTATCAAAGCTCTGCTGGATATGTTGAATTTTTCTTCAATGAGGTAAAATCAGTTTTTTATTGTGGTTAGTTAGTACTAACAAAAACTTACTGCGATTGTCCCACTCACATATTTTTTGTCTTTTTTTGTTTGGAACCAAAAATATTAATTTACCGTTATATCCAAAATCATTATCCCAGCGACAGTCACCCTAACGTCGTCGAGCAGGCGATCCAACCGTAAACGTCTCACCCACACGCCGCGGGCACCCGCTTGCCATTCTCCGGTACATATACTCCAAGTTAAACACCACCCCGCGCTGACCCCTCGATACCCTACCGAACACCCCTAACACCACCAGCCAAGGCTCACCGCGCGCGCCGAAACAGCTCAACGCAAAATGGCCACCTACCAATACCGCGCGCAGAATTCTGACCACCAACCAGCGTGACCTCTCCGACATCATGTTCCCCGTAACGGCACAGAAGCGAGGAAGTCCAACTTACGCTGGCCCATGTACAATACATGTGTGGGTGTAGGTAGGTACCGGCCTTAGTGGACGTCGAGTCAGTTAAGCGAAAATTCGTAGTTGCGTAAGTACGAAGACGGAATAGATGATAATTCCCACCGAGATCGGTCGTGACGTGAGTAGCGAAACTAACCGTTCCCGGGAGATGGGGGCGCGTAATTGCAGATAGCAGGCAACTGGACTGACAAATTACTAATTAGTTATAGTTTTATGATTATTATTATGGCTAGTGTACATACAACATAGTCAGAAGTAGTAAATTCCAAAGATTGATTTTAGGGTTCCGTACTCAAAAGGGAAAAACGGGACCTTATTATTAAGACTCCGCTTTCCGTCCGTCCGTCTGTCTGTCACCTGGCTGTAACTCATTTTATCATGACTTTGTTACTTTGATAAAGTTCTTTCTGAAAATCACCAAGAACAACCAAAAGCTTCATTACAAACTTCTATATTTTCCACTCACCTTCTTTCATACTTTCTCAAAAACCATCTCCGCAAAACTCAAGACAATTCGATTAGCTTTTCAAAACGCATTCACTTTCTCCATACAAGACTTATTAGAGTACACCCTCCCACGATTTATCCTTACACTTTGTATCATATAGCTTACAATCTTGGTTGTTTTGGCCGTTGTCGCCCGTACCCGTAGTCAGCAGCTTACATACCGTAGTTTCTAGAATGTGCTGCTAGAGGAATGCGCCGGCGCCGGAGACCCCGCGCCGGTATGTGCAATGATTGTAGTTTGACGTAATTACACTTTGTCGTAGGATCGAGAGGTATTTTTGGTTTCGCAAACGGTAATAGATTTGTGTAGAGCGAGTTGGTGGTAGATGTTTTGTGAGTGTTAGTTGTGATTTTGAGTTATTTGATTGTAGATTTTCTAATACATAGTTTGAGAGTGAGGAGTTCAAACAAGAATGAAAGCTAATAAGATTCATAGACACTTAAACATAATACAACTATTAACTAAAAATCAATTTTGTTCAATGAGTGCATACATTTTTGCAAGTACCTAGTTCTTTTTTATAACTAAAGTATAAACAATACAAACTCTATTTATATACGATTCCATTTGACAAAAGTTAAAAGTCCTTATTTCTATTTCAACATACACCCAGCAGCCCAACGTAAACCATATCTCAACACGGACAAACAGTACCTAACTAACTAGATAGAGAGATGTTTTTAGCTCCGTCATAAAACGGACGGACAGCGGGCGGCGAGATGGCTTCAAACGGCATTCACGGACCCCCGCGGATTGACGGACTGCGCCAACTTTAATTACGCACCGACTTAAATTAAGAAGATATTACATACAGTAGGAAGATGTACAAGCCTTTGAAGATGTTGTATATGCCGATAGCGAGCGAAGTAGCTGTGGATGTCACTAGTGAATCGACGAGGTATGGAACAAACAAATTATTGTCCAAGCTCCTCACATGTAAAGGCCTATAAGATGATAAAGGAGATAAGTTCGATTAAATTTGTATACATAGTTATATATTGATATTGGTAGTTACAAAATCTTTCAGACTTACCCTTTATGACATTAAGGGCTGGTTTTTCAATAGTCAGATAAATGCTATCTGACTGAAAATAGGTATTTTTTCATTGTCACTTCATACATATGTCAAATATGTATGTCAGATGTAAAATAAAAGCTGTATGTTTCTTTAATAAATAAATACGACGACGTGCAACGAAAACATACTGATTTTTTGTCAGTTAGAATTTATCTGACTATTGAAAAACCAGCCCTTAATGACAAATCTGTTCAGTCGGTTCCGATTTATAATTGTATCATCATTAAGGTACAATTCCAAGGTTTTTGACGGGACACTCTACCTACGCATACTTCCAATTATCTATCTATGGGCGCTTGAAATGAGGTTTCTTCAAGCTACTTTAATTAAACACTCACTCTGTTCGTATTACCTACGAACCGTAGAAACGCAACTTTAAACGTTAGTGGGTCCGTACTTGTGTGATTCCTTGCCTGAATGGTGCATATCTTAACTGACGATACATAAATAACAAATGTAGTAAGGCGAAGAAATGACAAATGCAATAATAGAATTCCTAACATCTGACAGCAAAAGTTAATAGCAGTTTTATACTTCAACTTTGACAACTCGCACCTACTTACATTACAAGACTTGCAGCTTTGAATCAGTAATTGGAAAGATGTTTAAGATAAGGAATAGTTGTTCTTTATTTTCATTTTATTGTAAAACGACTGATCGACTGTGCTAGCGGTATTCTACAAACCAAACAATCAAAGCGATTTTTATATTGAGTTGACAAACCCAGTAAGTAGATCAATCCGCTTGGTAGGTGGTTACCAACGCCTATTGACTCATGCTGACGCGTCATCGACTCGCGATTCTCAGGACCAGTAATTGCTCTGCCTATTCTGCCCATCTTACCGGAAAACAGCGAAACTGTTTAGCCTATGAAAAAAGCAAGATGATGTAACAAAAAGAACTATAACTTCTTTCGGCATATGGTGAAGCAAAGCTGAGCAAAATACTGTTACAGTTTTTATCTCGATCTCATAATTGGATTCAAATATGCATCTTTAATGTTGTTAAAAGCCGTCAAAATGATACAGATGAATATGTCAACAGCTCTCAATGCAGCGACTAAATAGCAATATTTATAAAGGCGTGCGCATCACCTTGAACCGCGGACATATTAAACTGCACGCAGACAGACACGCGGACGTCATTCGCGACCGATCGGCTATCTGCGAGTATTTGTCGGCGCCCACGCATAATTTAAGACTGTAACGATGTATAATGCATTCATAGTAAGCAACAACATAGCTACCTCATGTTGTTAGTTCCAATTGTAATTTGCACATAGATTTTGTAAAGTATTTATGGATTTATTAGTAAAACGTAAGCATCAGTCTTCATTAAGTTATTTTATTTAGAAGTGGAATCAGCTTGCTATGTTTTCTTGGTCTTTCTCTTTGCTGTTTATACTTACAATTTCGTACTTTAATTAACAATTTCTACTAAGCGTGCTGACAGTACTAAGGTATGATTTACAGTCGGTAGTCGTTTTCTGACAGACTGGCAGGCAGCGGCGACTGTTTTGGCAGTCCAGTTGCGCCACAGCCAAACTAAATACAACATGGAGCGCCCGATAGTGTGAAGGTCGAAGTGGACACGTGTGTATTGTTGGTTGGCTGGATCTTTATGAGAGAGTTTTTTCTGGGAGGAATATGGTAATGCTACGTATGGGGAATCAGAATTGTCGAGGAAACTTGAAAAGAATATACAAAACAGTTGCAAAACTATAGAATAAGATACTATGGAATTAAAATTTGTTATTAGATTAATTTAATTACTCAATATTCCTGCAGCCTAAATCTAGAAAGTCCAAATTACATCTTGAAGTGATGAAAAACATTGAATCATATTTGTACACTCCACTGCTTTCAATCGAATAGACAAACTTGTCAGTTTCTACGGGATTAAGTTCCCAAGACAATGACATTATCCATCCTGTATTATACATGAGTTGGCTATAGACATTGGAGAGGTTGCTATCGGCTAAGTAGTTAGCAACGACCCGCATCAAACGCGACAAGGAGTGCTTCTGATTTCACTCACAGATTGAACTAACTTTGGCGTATACATACCACGTATACCTCACTCATCATTATCGTATAACACGAACGTGAAGCGAAGAAGTTTTTACAGACTCGATAGTTAGAGAATAAAACAGCGGACGGCTGATAAAGAGCAATAAACAGCGGACTCCGACCGCATCGATGACCGCAGCGTTATTTCAACTTTATCGCGGTTTACTGTACTCGCTACGGCCCGCTATAACTCGGCGTCGGAGCACCCGAAATCCAGTAAGTATGTAAATTACGGTCTCTCGCGGCCCGTCCTCGGGTGCCCACTTTATCTATTCAAATTTGGCTCGGGGTCCGGGTGCGCGGGCTGCGTCGCCGGCCCACGCTAATCAAAATCCGATCAGCCATTAAGTCCTCTCGCTATCTGCGCTTAGTTTACGAGCAAGTGGGGGGACGGGGGGGGGGGCGAGGAAGTCGGGGGGAGGGGGGGTACGTGATCGCTTATTTATGCGGCGGCGACTGAAAAACTACCCTTCGTCGCGAGCCAGCACGCGGCCTCATAAAGCGACGAGCTTTGTAATCAACCGCGCGCCGCGCTTTTTACGACTATGCCTTTGCAGTCCGGATCGTACCCGTTATCTGATATCGGGGCGACGTCTGTTTTATAACGCATTCAAATGGCGCTGCTTGCTCCGTGTTCTGTTCAGATGAGTTTCTCGTTTAGTGCCTACCAGCCAATCTAGTTAGTGCTGGTTTTATGTTGAGTTTAATCATGGGCGCCGCTAAGCGGACCGTCTTTTGTTTTTGACGTAACGTTTAGTTTTTCATTACATATGGAAATAGGTCTTTGTTAATACCTACCCAGTTTTATACATGCTCTGAGTAGGTGTAAAGTGGCCGCAGTATTGAGCGCGGTGTATATTTTTACGACGTATCGGGGGGGTATATCGCAGCACCTGCGCCCTCTATGTGTCCATAAAGTTGAATGCGTTTTGCAAGTCACTCGTAAACATGGTTGATACCGCCCTATCTATGGAGGCAGTTGAGTTATGCAAAGGATTATGCAGGTTAAAGGCAGATAGTATCACGCGCGATTGAAGGAACAGAAATAGATCTTGCATATCTTGCTAGCTAACTTTTACAAGTTAACCTACTAACAAAAAACTCAATATTAGATTTGTTTTCAAAATGCTTCCCGGTGCCTACAACTATCCCAATAGTTACCTAGTCAAAAATCTTTTTCCGCACATGTGTCTCATCTCAATCAATCGTCCGTATTTTTAGCAGCTGTATAAACGTGGGTCGCTATATATGTATAACACAATATAATGTAGGTAAGTATATGCATTTTATATGTGTCGCAGTCGGCGCGGTGGCGCGATAGCGTCGCGCGCGCGTGCAACTCGCAACTCAGGCGCAATCATTGCAAGTGTGGTAGGGCTGTGCAAAAAATATTGAAGTTTTTTTTTAAATTATTAATTGATAGTTTTTTTGAACGTATGTTTTAAACAATAGGTAGAGCAAGAGACAAAAATTTGCAACACACTTTTTTTTTAAGTAGAAATAAGATATGCCTTTGTAGTAAAGTTTATTTGTTTTCCAGAGATAACTACAAACGTCAAAAACCCAAACCACAAAGCCCAACTCACAAACTTGAACTCTTTATAATATTATTCTAGATTTTGAAGTTTTATGTACAAAGAAAGTAGGTAGTATTCGATATAGGTATACCCGACAGCATTGTAATAAGGAAGCATTATCTCTACCTACTGCGTATCCCTAGGTAAAGATAACTTTTATTACATTTTTTAAACAAATTCGTTCGTTAGTTTGGTCCCACGATCAACCTAACACACGCACACGACTAAAACGCGTTTTACGTATCTTTATTCAAACAAAGTACACAAACTACAACAAAAGCCTAAGATAACCTCTAAAATCAACTTATCCGTATAATCCGATTCCAATTAGAAACTCAATCCCAAATATTTCATTTAGATCTAGAATCAGTCAGGACAAACCAAACAGTGATACGCACATTCAAAATATTTGGACGTAATTTAAACTACCTCAGTCTACCTATAATGACTAATGGAGTGATAAGCTATAAATGTGTTATCACTAGCCTTGCAGTTGCAATGACATACATGCATTGACAGATATGAATATCATTGACCTGCCGACTCGTCTTAACAAACTGCAGACAATACCGATAATCGCTAGTTGTCTACCGAAAGCAAAAGAATACTTGCAAAAGAGATGTGTTTCAGATATTTGGGATAATATTTTTTGTTGATTGTATAATACTGAGTAGCAATTGTACCTCCCTTAGCCGGATGAGATGCATGTCACCATTATCTTTAGTTTAAATAAGTTTGGACGTGATCAAAGTCGAATATCTTTAGTGCTGCAGAACTATTGCTACTAAAACAGGACTTCGTAAAAGTTTGAAGTATACCTCGGTTCTTCTCTAGTTCAAAAAACAGTTCCCATATTAGAATCATTTTGTGTTTTTGTAACCGTTACCTATACGGTCTTTTAGGCATGTAAATTACTTACAGATGAATAGCGTAGTTACTGATGTAGCCTAGAGATACATAAAATCTAAATACTTAGGAAATGTACTTGCCATTCATGGATGTACATATTTGTCATATCTGTAACTCCTTATTACCTTTTGTTAAGTTACCAACAGTTTTTACAAGATGTATAAATACTTTATTTCTCTCTGCCAAAGTAACTGTTTGGTGATGAATCGTCTCAAATCGCAACTACAATCTCATTCATACTCAAGCATCAATATAAATTCTAACTAATACTAAACTATTTTTTTTATAAATAACTAGTGGCCGCCCGCCACTCCGTTCGCGTGAAAGTCGGTTTCCCGTGGGAATTATAAGTTTTCCCACAGTAAAAAGTACCCTATATGTTATTCTGATGTATAACGTATATTACTGAAAAGTTTCATCCAAATCCGTCCAGTAGTTTTTACGTGACAGCGTAACAAACATCCACCCATACATCCATACTCACAAACTTTCACGTTTATAATATTAGTAGGATAAAGATACCTGCCAGCCCTAGCGCCGCGACCGGCGCGGGCGTCGCGTCCGGTCGGCGCGGGTGATCGGATTCGTTGACACCGCGCCCGCGCCGGCGCAACGACCGCGCGCTAATTACTGTCGCGGCCTCACCTTCGCGCAAGGGCGATCCGCGGGTCGTTGCCAGTTTGATTATTAAAACTTTTTTTTTTGTGTTGATATTAGTAGTATGCGGATGTTATTTAATGTAGGTACGGTTTGACTTTTTTTGTGATGATATTAATAGTATGCGGATGTGAGTATAAAGTTGTAGGTATGGGTTTGAGGAAAATGTTTTTGAATAAAAAAAATAATCTGAAGATTCATATGAAATGTGTGTCCTTAAACTAATGAAGATTTAAAAAAGTCACCTCAAAATGCACATTAGAAGAAGTAGCTACAATCAGACAAGAGCCTACTAACACACTGTGTAACTAACTGAAGAAAATTTAAAGAATATGGACTGACATAAGGAAGGACGTTTCAAGTTTTTATGAAATGGATATTTATTGGGCTTCTACGATTCTCTTAAGTCTATTTTATGACCTGCAAATTCAGCATACATTTTCTTGTCAAACCTTACCTTTTATTGAAAATCATACTTCACCTGCGGAACATTTTAAATTTGAAAGTTCCGCGTGGCCTTACCATTTTAATTTAATATATCAATCACGAATTTTAATAATTATTTAACCAATCATTCCCAAACGCAAATCCCACAGACTGATAGCGCACCGTTCCCGCGACGCAGTAGCCGCCCCCCCGTACCCCGCGCCCCCTCGCGTGCGTCACGCCACTATGACGGTCACCCACCCGTCGCTCCTTGTTTTTGTCCACCACAGTACCTACACATGTACTTCAACTGTACTATATGTATATAGCTAGTGTTTCATAGGTAGCAAATGCAAAGGTACAGCCTTGGAGGCTCGAACCGCAAGTAATTGGATGGCGGCAGAAAAGATGCTGATTAATATTGACTTGATTTGTTTCTAGTTTGGCATCTTTGATGATTAAATTTAGGACATCATATAAGTATTTTATTTTAAGTTGCACGATGCGATTTCCGATGTCTTATTTAACTTACGTACTATGAAGAAGGCAATTCGTTCTGAGAAAAGCGTTGCTTTGTAAAAATGTAATAGTAATAGTTGGTATTTTTTTTATTTATTATATTGTAATAGCGAGTTAGGTTTAAAAAACCTCGCCTAAAGTTAACTCCAAGAACGGAACATGTCAATTACAAAGAGTTTCAATCTTTCAGTCCAATTATTTTGGAATCCGTCTTATAAGAAACCCGCCTGGCGTCTACAAGCTTTTTAACAAATGAGCGAGTAACGCCATCTATCGGAATTTTCTTTCACTTCATTTATTCGGCTACAAAAACTCAGAGTAAACTCACTCATTTCCATTTTCAAAATGATTATAGATTGTTTCTGTATCTGTCATAAAATATTTAAATTTGCTTTCTCTTTTCACAATAAAAGCGTATCTATGTTATGATAAGGACTAAGTTTGAACCGGCCCTCATCCCCCTTTGCTCTTTCACTTTCATTCATGCCGAATGTTCCACTAAAACAAACTTTATTTCAATTTATAAATGTGTGTATTACTATGAACGACCGGCGCCCACTGCGCATGTGTGCGTTTTCTGGCCAAAGAATAAGTTTTTCCGCAGAACTAAATCCTTTGTGATAGTTAGAATTTTACAAAATAATGAAAGAAATTCAAACGTATGTAAAGTTTGGTTTTACCTTAATTCTTTATTAGTTTCTGAGAAAGTCCCTTAATTGAACAAGTCCCTTATTTAAACATATCTTCAAGTGTTCCGAAAAAAAATTGCGTCTCTACCAAAATACAGCAAAGTTCAAAATCCACAGTACTACTTTCTTCCACTTCACAACCCTTTCACCCACCAAACTGTACTGAACATTCTAGATATTTATTCTTTGACACGACATTCGCAAACACATAAATATGTAGGAGGTATCGTTGCAGATAAACTTGTAAAAAGTTATGAATGAAACCGAGAGTGGCGTAGTAGAGTTGTGGGCTCCCCCCGCGCGGCGCCCGTCCCACCCCCCCGCGCTCCGACGGGCTCGTAGACATTTTGTTTCACGCATTACTTTTATTTTGACTGGCAATTCTAACAATGACGAATAACTGCATTGTGCCTTTGCCGCGAATGTTTTTACTTAATAAATAATGTTGTGCGTGCGTAGCATACTGTTGCAAGGTGAGTTTTTAAATCTTAATGTAAAACGATTTTTAGGTTTTAGATTTTATGCAGTACTAGCTTTTGCCCGCGCCTTCGCACGCGTTAAATTCGGAGTAAAACTCCTTTCGCTGTACTATGTTTTTATACACATAAACCTTCCTCTGTCACTGTTTCTATTGAAATAAAAACCGTAGTTGCGTAGTTTTTAAGATTTAAGCATACTATGTATGGACAGACAGAGAAAGCGACTTTGTTTTATACTATGTAGTGCTGTAGGTACACAAAAAATATTTGACTAAGTATAATGAGGGTGCGATAGAAAATAGTTTTCAATAGTTCATAGATACATTCGGGATACCTTTATGATTTAAAAAGCTCTTGCTTGCTTTTTGACAATCGATCAAACCTTATTTGAATGTATAGGGTCAAGGTTTGCTTTTGAAATCTAATGCCTAAATATTTTAGGGTTATGATTTCGGAACGGACCTTCCTTATAAAAATATCTAGAATCAAACCATGAAACTATTGCCGTACTTCAACCAAGAGATACCGACTGCGTATGTTCATAAACTATGTCGCGAATGCACCACAGTATATGCATGATATATACGTGTATATAGGTTGGTGGAAGACATAAACGTTAGGTAAGTCCTTTATGCTCCGCCCGTGGCTCCGTCCATTTCCATGACGCTGCAACTGCCAGCCGCAAGATTCGGGTGACACCACGGTGGTGGGTGGTAGCGGGGGGGATTTTAGTTTCTGTGTGGATAAGAGATAGAAAATGCGTAGTTTTCTCAGTGTAAACCTTTATTAAAAACATAATGGATGTTTTAGAAAAAACGTTCATAAACATTACAGTTGGGAGAATTGACCAATTTCCTTTTTATTAAAGTTAGTATTGGTGTAGATTTTTTGTTGATGCTTGTTGTATTAGAAATGTCAGGAATTATGATATCTTACGCAAATATAAACTGTAATAAATGAGATAAAAAAACACCATTTTAAACAGTAGGCTTGCCTGATTGAAGCATACAGTAGTTGAATAGTAGGTATACAGGATGGCTCATTCAAATCGGTCAGTATGGAAAAGTCTGAAACTATAAGACATACGAAGATTTGTTTTCAGGAACCATGTCACCGATTTTTATAAAAAGAAAAACTGCATTCATACATTATATACATATAGGTATAATCGATGCAAGATTAAATTGACAAGATGTTCATTAAGAATTTTGACAAAACCCTTAGTAACAAAATGAAGTAGGTAGAATTTAAAATAGGAAACGTAGGTAATGCAAAAAGGGCCCCATGTATAATTTTTTTTTTTTTTTTTTATTTAACTTTATTAGCTTTTAAACAATGTCAATTTCAAGGTCGAACTTCATGTGTATTTACAACAATATACTTACTATATACCGGGTGGCTCATTCAAATCGGTCAGTATGGGAAAGTCTGAAACTATAATACATACGAAGATTTGTTCTTAGGAACCATGACACCGATTTTGCTAAAAAGAAAAACTGCATTCATACATTTGAAAAAAAAAATGTACCCATCTAGGGAATCGAACCCGGTCGTGTTGAACTTTGTATTGAAAAAACGGTGGTCACTTCGAACATCTACTAAAACAAATTATTTTTTTGTGAAAACAATGCATTTTATTCATTTAAGACATCATGTTTCATAGAGCCATTTACAGCTTAAGACCTACACAATCGATATTTAAATAGAAAAAGTGTAAGTATTTAAAAACTTTATTTTTTTCAAAACAACCGGGTTCGATTCCCTAGCTAAGTACAGATTTTTTTTCAAATGTATGAATGCAGTTTTTCTTTTTATCAAAATCGGTGACATGGTTCCTAAGAACAAATCTTCGTATGTCTTATAGTTTCAGATTTTCCCATACTGACCGCTTTGAATGAGCCACCCTGTATATTTTATTATACGGGGTGTAAAAGAACTGCTTCCGAATACAAAAACTGGGCATTGCTGGAGGAGTACAAGTTACGTATTGAGCAAAAAAAATATTTTTATGATTAAAAACAAAATAGGGTTTTAACTTAATTTTCAATGTAAATAATCGCACCTGAACCGACAGTTGATGTGTGAGCGATGAGTTCTAGCGACGAATATGACTTTTCAATCCTTAATAACTTTTTTAAATTGAGTTTTCTGGGTATGCTGTTAGTGAATTTAGCTACTATTGTGGCTCAAAAATACATGGTTTCAGGCTTCGGAAGTGGTCTTTTTACACCCGTATTTGCTTTGCTTTAAAAAAGTATATAAGTAATTATTTTGTTCGCTGATAATATTTTTTCAAGTAAGTAATTCTTTCAAATCAACCCCGCTTATAACTCCACCATGCGCACATCCCAAAGTCGCCATCTCAGCTCGTATTCTAAGCTCGCTCCGCACTTCTCTAGCAGCACCTATAGATAGCTATTAGCAGCGGTGGCCGTTGTTTATGAGGAAACTTGCCCCGGCCGTATACTGGCCGTATTCTCGGCGTATTCTGGACGTTTTCCGGAGCGGGGGGAGTAATGTGGGCCCAATTCCTGGATTATGACTAGCAGGTGCAGCGGTTTGATTGTAAATTTGCAAGATAGCGATTAGGTGCAGGTGCCGAAGGTGAGGTAAAAAAGGTGGTTCTAATCTGGTTTGAACTAGTTTAAGTTTAGACCTCGAATGTAGTATATCTGCGGGTATAAATTACTAAAGCTTCGTCGTGATTTTTTAGTCTCTCAAAATAAAGGGTATTGTTTTCTTTGTATTCATATTATATGTATGTATATTCTTTGTTCAACTTTACTATTTATTTGGCTCAATTATGTTTATAACACCGTTTTATTTCTGATTCCTCATTAAAAGTTATTTATCCCATACAGAACTTACGCAAACAAAAGCCGGTCAGTACAAGAATACTTCTAAAGCTATTATCTCTCCATCAGGCAGGTTATTACGTATTAGGTACATTAGGCAGCGGATAATTCATCCTTGTGATCCAGGGGGGGAATTACGTGTCGTGCGTTTGGTGGATTTATCAGTGGATCTGTTGCGAAGGCGGACTCGCGTGTCGACAACACTGACATATCGGATGGATGGCGCGATACACACGGGCGTGTTGTTCAACGAACTTAAAATGAAATAAGTATATTAAGTAAAAAAACTACACCAAGTTTTTAGAAATGCCTTTGTAAATAAAAAGCTGAAGTGTGAAAGAAAGATGTTCTGCTTAGAGGGTAAGAATCTAAAAAGATGTTCAGGTAATTTATTGGCAAATCAAAGATAAGTCTGCACACAATTTTTGTTGACTTAAATAGCGTTTTACTTAACTTTAACTAATTACTTAAAATAGAGCTTTTGCTAGTTTTAATTCTGTCCCGTTCAGTAATCATTATGTTTTGTCGAATGCAATTTCCTTACATCAATTGCTTTTTATTCGCCACCCGCACTTCCTGTATCCCACCCGCGCTCACTGCTGAGTCGCCGGTCCGCCGCGCCGCGTCAGCTCATTTCGTGAGTGGCCGGCAGCGCGCCGACAAAGAATTATTATGGCCGCCATCGAGCCCGCGGCGGGGGGGGCGGGGCGCGGGGCGGGGGCGGCGGTGATTAGGATGTGCTTGTAGATATGCGTAGGAAGGCAGGGTGTGTTGACTGGCGATTTGAGGATTGACACAAATTGTGATTTGGTGTTTTTTTGAGGGATTTCCAAGTCAAGTTTTGGTTTTTAGTAATTTTTTATCGCTTAGTGAGTATAGTACCCGCTTAGGTTGCGCACAGATGCAAATTATGTCGATATGACAAGAAAACAAAATGTTCTATATCTATCTATAGTTTTTTTTTCTAATCCATAAAATAGTCTGCAATACTAACTGGAAACCAATTACCCTAATGAAACCTACCCACTTCCTTACCACGGTACACACAGCTGACTCGCGAAAACATCCGATTCGCCAATCGCATTCATCTGATGGCGAATAAACGTCTTAGCCAAGATACGCCTTGATTAGGTTAACTCAGATTGAAGGTACAGGGCTATTCAGTTCCGAGGTATTAGTAGTGCTCAAGAATTTGATCTGGGTAATGGCGGAAAGTGTGGGCGTAATGAGATTAGTTGTAAACAAAGGTTTGGCGTGTTTTAGACTTCTTCTCTTGGATGCTTGAAGGATAGGCTCTTGAACTGTTTCAGGCTCATATCGATTCATAAAAGTAAAGTTAAGAATTGAATACCTAATTATAATAAAGGTATAAGGAAGACCATAAGAGGGTCAAGCAAGCGCATTAGGAAAAGATATATCTGGAGGTCTATTGTGAAAACGAAACGTGAGCACTTTGCCTTCGTAATTCGGTCCGTAATTCGTCGTCGTTTCGTTTTACAGAATAGACCTATACTGGTTTCGTCTCATGTTTGGGTGTAAAAAAGTTTTCCTAAAGTCCATTTCGTATATGGTGCCCATATTATAAGGTTGCTTTTATTTTAAGGTCTTACAAGAATGTGACATTGCAGTGTTAGATATTATTATTTGTAAATTATAAAGATAATTTTTACTTCTTTCTTGCTAATGTGCATGATGGTTACCGAGGATGTTATTCTAGGTAGGTACTAGTACGCAAATATACGGAAGGCTAAATCTTATTAAATTTATAAATAAATTAATAACTGCCTGTGGTTGCGTCCGCAGTAAAATTTATCTTTCCGTGGGAACGTATATTTCCGCGGTAAAAAGTATTCATATTACAGTCTATCCATACACCAAGTTTCATACAAATCCATTCAGTTGTTTTTGTGTATAAGAGTAACAAACATTCATATACAACTTCACAAACTCTGTGACCAAGAATACACTGTACCTACTTTTATCGGGAAACATATTTATTTTCACAAGAATACTCAAAGTCACGGTGAAAAACCGCGGGATGCAAATCTAATCTAGTAAGTAATTAAAAAAACTTAGTTTACTCCTGCTAGTCAATTCAATTAAAATAAAAAAAATGCGACTAATTATTGCTCGTGATAACTAATCTTTATTTATAAATGGCCAGCAACAAATCATTGACGTTTGCCTTTAGAAGTCGATTTCAAATCGCGAATTAGCCACTGATATTTGAAATTGGAATACATCCTAGCGTAATGCAGTGACACGGTCAGTTCAGCTTTGCTTTGAGCGCTGATCGCGAGGCTTGCGGTCGACCTGCGGGTCAATTACCGTAGTTTTATGCAGTGCTGCTTAATTGCGTTTACGTCTTAACCTCTAAATCCGTATTACCGTAATGACAGGGAAACCTACACGTCACGTTTAAGCTTTAAAAACTTTGCGAATCTTTTGGTTTTCGTGTCATTACGGTTAACGGATTTAGAGGTTAAGACGTAAACGCAACTAAGCAGCACTGCATAGAATACGGTAATTGACCCGCTGTCTGTTGTAATTCTAGGCTTTCTATTTATACTAGCTGTTATTCTAAGTGAGATGTATATGCGACGCGAAATAACGGGCAACGTGTGCTTTATAAGAGCGACAAACACTAAAGTGCTTTTTTACTTGAAAATTACCAAAACTTAAAGCAAAGAGGGTGTTTGACAAACCTTCGGTGGTTCTGTGGTTTTTCATCTTAGATCAGACGAAATCATTTTGGAATTGTTGTTATTTGTCTTGTTTGCACTCAAAAGAAAAATATTTAAATAAACCTTAAGTTAAAATCGTTTTCACCAACTTGTTATACTTTCGTCCTCATTATTTAAACAAGCTTTACTTGAAGCTCCACCATAATCGACACTTAATACCTATACCTACCTACAAGTAAGTATAGTGGTGTGTTAGATATTCGGGTTACATAAGCCAAAGTGTGGCGGGCGGCAGACTGGACCCAAATACGAGCACCTGACGTCCGCACCCTGGCGCGGCCGCGCCTATAGATATGAGCTGAGCGATGAGCGGAGCGATGAGCAGAGCGATTTTTAAGCTGCGGAGAATTGCATCCAGTAAAAGGCACATGGTCCTGTGTATGTAGTGATTATTCGTGGTAACGTTAAAGTTTTAGTGTTGATTTGTTCGACGACTGATTACAATCTTAATTTACAGAGAAAGTTATTATTGACTATTTTTTAAACACTAAAATAAAACAACTTTATTTTTATTGAAATGTTTTCGCAATAAGTATTAAGAGAACATTACAAATTTTCCTAAGCGAAAAATTCATTAATTGCTTTTTTACAATGTAATGATAGTGCTATTCCAGATGGTACTCATTTCGTGTACCTATTTTTTGAAGGCAAACCATGCATTCGTAATCAAAACCTCTGTCAATTCTTACAATAACCAGCAGCTAACAAGCCTCTAAATTCATCAGCGAACTATAAAAAAAGTATTCTAAAGAACGACTCGTTGGCTATCCTGTATCGTAACCATTTTCAATGACGCTCCTCTCATCACAGTATCCCAGGTGTAATTTAGCACTGAGCCGCACAAAGCTCGGCGGCGCGGTCGCTCGTCTTACCAACTACGCTGCCCGATTGTGTACACCTATACACATACGTACACATATACAGATACACATATACACATCTATGTACATATAAATGTAAATAGGTTGTGTGCATGGTTGTGTGGGTAGGCACGTGTATGTTTATATTTGTAGATTTGCGTCTTTTTTTGTAGTAATATGCCATATAGTTGTAATGTTTAATAGAACATTACGTAGGAATACTCTTAGAAGAGTAGTTAATTTAATAACCTACATAACTTGTATGTACAATATTTTCTTAAACTTAAAATCTACATACATTTTGGTGAATTTGGATTCTTTTTCTTTCTTTTTTTTTCTTTCTTACATACAAAGATTGCCCCGTAGGTATACGGCAATAATTACGTAGCAAATAATTTGGATGATTTATACCGGGTGTCCAGGAAACAATGGATAAACTCTGAAGGGCTGATAGTAGAACTAAAGGCAAGCCTAAAAAATAATTGATAAAAAGTATAACCCTTACACTGCTAGAAATATGGCGCTTTAAAAAAAAACTTCACATCTTTTTGACTGTGTTCATATTTTTACTCGTAACGAGGTCAAATCACTTAATACCATCATTATTTCTGTGCTAAAATAATAAATATTAACCGCATCAGTGAATAACTACCAAATAAAATAGCTAACTAAAGTATTTTTCTCAAAAAATAATGTTAAACTTTTGATTTGTGTAAAATTTCTTAAGAAATATTTTTGATGTGGAACTTTGAACAGCTCTGGTGTAAAAAATTAATATGAAAGCAACAGTGACCAATGATTTCAAAATATTCCTGGTTTAATAACGTTTTCAAAAAGATGTAATATGTCGTTATTGTAATGAAAAAATATTGAACTAATGTTATTAGTGTGTAAAATGGGATAATTATTTAGTTCTAGCAAAATTAAAAAAATACAATAAAACTAAAGAAATATGATTTTAAACTGATATTAATTGCAAACACATTGGAGTAATTGAGAGCAACTGTTCAAATTGTCTGTCCCCATCCTGATGCAGGCCCTACATTTACAAATAAAGGATCTTCAAAGAAATCAACTTAACAGGAGAAAGTGATCCAAATTTTCTTCAAAATGACTTACCCAATTTATTGATAGACGTGCCCGAAGAGCTTCGCGACACATATTAGCTTCAAAATGAAGGCTGTCTAGCACACTATGCTGTTGCATTATGTGCATACCTACTTGACGAAACCTACCCTAACAGGTAGGTATGCCGCCTAAACCTAAACGCTTTGGACTTTTTTACTGGGGGTATTTTAAGGAAGAGTTTTACCGGCAACCAGTAACTTCATAAGAAGATCTACGAGCTAGTGTTCAGGCCGCTGCAATCAATGATCGACGAAACACGCGATTTTTTTGAAGATCCTTTATTTGTAAATGTAGGGCCTGCATCAGGATGGGGAGAGACAATTTGAACAGTTGCTCTCAATTACTCCAATGTGTTTGCAATTAATATCAGTTTAAAATCATATTTCTTTAGTTTTATTGTATTTTTTTAATTTTGCTAGAACTAAATAATTATCCCATTTTACACACTAATACCATTAGTTCAATATTTTTTCATTACATTAACGACATATTACATCTTTTTGAAAACGTTATTAAACCAGGAATATTTTGAAATCATTGGTCACTGTTGCTTTCATATGAATTTTTTACACCAGAGCTGTTCAAAGTTCCACATCAAAAACATTTCTTAAGAAATTTTACACAAATCAAAAGTTTAACATTATTTTTTGAGAAAAATACTTTAGTTAGCTATTTTATTTGGTAGTTATTCACTGATGCGGTTAATATTAATTATTTTAGCACAGAAATAATGATGGTATTAAGTGATTTGACCTCGTTACGAGTAAAAATATGAACATAGTCAAAAAGATGTGAAGTTTTTTTTTAAAGCGCCATATTTCTAGCAGTGTAAGGGTTATACTTTTTATCAATTATTTTTTAGGCTTGCCTTTAGTTCTACTATCAGCCCTTCAGAGTTTATCCATTGTTTCCTGGACACCCGGTATATTTAATGTGCGCATATTGCAATTTCTAAGAAACAAATGTCAAATATCTGGAACGACGCTGCGTAAGGCTAAACTTACCTGCCGGTAGATGAGTAACAGAATTGAGCATGATTAGGTATATTCATGGAATATAAAACAAAGTCGCTTTCTCTGTCCCTATGTATGCTTAAATCTTTAAAACTACGCAACGGATTTTGATGCGTTTTTTTAATAGATAAAGTGATTGAAGAGAAAGGTTTACATGTACGCGGGTCTCCGTGCATTGCGCGACTGGGAAACGAACCCAGGACCTTTAGATAACCAGTTTAATGCTCTGACCACTGAGCTACCGCGCCGCTACGGTGACCCAACGAAATTTCCCCCAGTATCTAGCGCTTACGTCATATAGCTGACATTATTCCATCAAATGAGAGGAGTTTCCGCCTCTTCATTTCAGTAGAAATTCCTTTACACGATATTTAACTACTAATTAAGATGAAACAAGCTAATGATTGCGCATTGTGCCACTGGGAACCCGGAGACCCGCGTTTCTTATTCCAGCATCTATAACTTTAAAATTAATAAATTAGCATTCTAAATGCAAAAATTAAAAGTAAAATCTCTACAGGGTAAGGAGTTTTACACCACGCGTGCGAAGCTGCGCGGGTAAAAGCTAGTTAAATTATAAAATTGACACGTAAATAAAATTGGGCTGCTGAGTTTTAAGATAGAAGACAACTCTTACGAACTATAATGTAACTTAATGCTAAATAATCGATCTAACGTATTAACGTAGTATTTTTCCTTCACATTCGTAATTGACAGCACTTGAATCTGTCACTGAAGTAATTTTGAACCTAGTGTGGAACTCGTGTCACTATGTAGAATACAGTTGTAAGTTTTTTTTTAAATAATTAGTTCATTTGTGTGTTGAAAAAAGTGTCTGTTTGAAGGCAATAAATACGGCTGTGAAAGGGTTAATAATAAAAGCATCCAATGTAATCAGAGCTTGACAGAGAGTTAAACAAAAATCTTTTTTGGACCACGAAAACTTTTATAGAACATCGTATGTGAAAGAAAGTTAAATAATGAACCACAGCAAACTACCTATCTTTGATTATTCACAAGTATGGCACTATTCCCTTTTTTCTCTTCATTCTTCAGACCTTTGTTTCTTGACTTAACAATTTATCTAATTAAATTACCTTTGACAATTTTTTAAATCTACCCTGTTTCATCATCATCACCTTATTTACCTGCTTTCAACGGTCACTTCAACACATGGTATCTTTTACCACCATATCAGTCACATGTCATACCACGCTACGTAATACCGAATACTCGCCTAGTCGCGAACCAGTCGTGCGAGCATGGAACTTTTGTCGATCGTTAATTTCGTTATTTTGACAGTTGCCGACGTTATTGTTCATACAAATTAACGAAACAAATGTCAAATTAACGATATTAACGATCGACAAAAGTTCCATGCTCGCACCACAGGTAAGACCTACCCTCATCTACTCCAGTTTACGAGCGATAGTTACTAGATTCTACAACAACTATACGACCGGTTGGAACGGCCATTATATTCTAAAATATACACCGACATCAACAAAAGGTGGCCACAGGGCTTTCTTACATCAATAATATTGTGCGGCTGAAAGGAAATGTGGAACCAAACTAAACTTGTAAACCTTGATTTGGCTTTAATCTTTGTGTCTTATCTGAAAAGTATCTTACTACTACATTTCGCTACTTCTTTGTTATCTGCCAAGAAGATTAGAAACGGTTTTTACTATCCATAATATAATATTATTTCCTTAAAGTTTAAAGGTAAATTTAATAAGTGCGGGTAAATTCGAATTGCTATCAAGTCATTTAAAATTCCACATTTCACACAGTCTGGGCCTCATTTCGCTAATATTATAATTGAAAAGTTAATTCTGTCTGTTACACTTTCATTTAAATAACATTAAATTTCATGAAATTTGGAACAGCTATAGACTAAACCTTGGGAAAGACCTTTTATAAAGTTACCGTATGCAGAGCTGCAGACATAAATCTATTTTTCTTACAAACACAGCCTTTGACGTATAAACAGCGTGGCTAACTTCTACCTGTATGGATTTCCTTTCAATTTTGAGCATTTTCGTGGCCGATGCCGCGGCTAGACTTAAAAAGCTCTTTTTAGCGATCGGTTGGTAACCGATTTTGCAGGTACGTTCTTCTCCCTATGGGGGGGCCAATGGTCCATCGAGAGGGTTACTCCCAGAGAGGATTATTTCATTGGAAACGTATTTTTCGTTTTTATTCACAAGAGTTCGTCGTGAAATTAAAACGAAACGACAATGTGGTGACTGTCTGTAACCAAGAGAGTGTCTGTCTGAGCGTTTGTGTTTTTTAAAACTACTTATATTACTTTTTAAAATTAGTAAATAAAAAATATACTTTTTCTGCAAATGAGTTTGACTTGATAGCACTTAATTAGTGTCAAAAAAGTGTGGTGTCTGTGGGAAGTGCCATATAATGGTCACCTGACCTGGCTTGATGATTACTTCTACGCCTCTAATATTGATTTGGTTTCAATATCAGAACGTTTACATAGTTACCGTACGCAAAGCTGACAAAAACACATCAAAAGTTTTGCATGTATACAGAGAAACTCGAACAGTAGTACCCAAACGGAAAGTTGTACTCTGGGAGCGCCCTTCGCGATGTCATCTTGTTCTTTTTGTGTTTCTTTCCGATGCAAATTCTCCAATGCTAGCATGGAAATGGAGATCGGGGGTATTTTCGGTAATGCATTCTTCGCCCCCCCTCTCATTACGGCAGCGGGGGGGGAGGTCGAATTTCACCGGATTTTCGCGCTGCTTTTCTTCACGTGTTCGTTCGAAGTTATGCTAAAGTTATTTTTTTTGGTTGTTGGTATTTTTTGAATCTCGAATGCAAACAGGTCGTGCAGTATGGATAATTAGTTGGGATTTTATCTTCATTATTGGTTTCTAACTAACTTTCGCGGCGGATAGTTGTTGATGGCGAAAAGGCGAGCTTTTACGTGGATGTTTATATTTGCGCTGGTAGATTTTTTGAGAATGTTGTCAACTTTGAACTAAAATGGTATACAGTCGTCTGTAGAAGTAAACACAAGAGTAATACAAAAATAACAATAGAATGATTGTAATTAGTTTATATTTATCCTTATTCTCATGGCAAAATTTTAAAAATATTCTTTGCAAACTAATTTGTGCCAAACCCGTACATAGGTACTTATGTATTTAGAAAATCATCATTATCATTACATAGTATAAATCCAAGTTGCTAATTGTGTCTGTTTGTATGTTTGTCCGCTAACTCCTCCTTAACCAATAAACGGATTTAAATGAGGTTTTCTCCATTTTTAGGGTTCCGTAACTCAAAAGGAAAAAAAACGGAACCCTTATAGGATCACTTTGTTGTCCGTCCGTCCGTCTGTCAAGACCCTTTTTCTCAAAAACGCGTGGAGGTATGAAGCTGAAATTTATATCAATTACTCAGGTCTACTGTCCCTTGAAGCTGTGAAAAAATCAAACTTCTAAGCCAACGCAATCAAAAGATACAGCCGTTTATGCCGCAAGTCGACACTTGCAAGGGAATCAAAACCTACAGGGTGCTTCCCGTGAACTCAGAATCTTGAAATTTGGTACGAAGCAACGTCTTATAGCATAGATAAAGGAAAAATTACGAAAACCATAAATTTTTAGTTACATCACATAATATTTTTTTTTTAATAATTTTAACCTTACTACCCATTTCCTCATAAATGCGTAGAGGTATTAAATTGAAATTCATACCAAATACTCAGGTCTATAATACCTTTAAGCTGTAACAAAATCAAACTTCTATGTCAACGCAATCAAAAGAAACAGCATTTAAGCTGCATATTTTGAAACTCGCAAGTACTCGCAAGGGAATCAAAACCTAAAGGGTACTTCCAGTCGACCTAGAATCTTGAAATTTGGCATGAAGCAACTTTTTATAGCACACATAAAGGAAAAATTCCGAAAACCTTAAATTTTTAGTTACATTACAAAATATATATTTTTTTAATAAATATAAACTTATAAGTTGGAATTCATATCTAATACTTAGATCTAATTGCCTTTAACCCGTGAAAAAAAAAAATCTAAGTCAACGCAAAAACGCAAAACGCAAAAGTACAACCATTGATACCGCATATTTTGAAACTCGCAACTACACGCACGGGAATTAAAACCTAAAGACCACTTCCCGTTGACATAGAATCTTGAAATTTGGTAAGAAGCAATAGCTTACAGCACAGGTAACAGAAAAATTCCGAAAAGCTTAAAATTTTAAGTAGTTTTTGCAGGTTTGTACGGAACCCTCGGTGCGCGAGTCCGACTCGCACTTGGCCGGTTTTTTAGGTAATTTATTACTTTGAATTTGTAAGTAAAGAACATTTGCAAAAAGATTTTTCAAGCTATAATTCAATGTTTTGTGAACCAAGTCGGCCAAAATTACACTAGTATTTTATTAAAAAGGTATGTCGTATTTTTTGTGATATCGCAGTCCTATTGTAATTGGTTGTTTCAAAACATAAAAGCATCAGTAATACCAAGCTAAGGAAACACACGGCACTGCTTGTAAATCAATATCGTTGAATGGCGGACCCTTATTAATTAGTGCGTTCATTTCGACCCCGCGGGGTTCCCTTCCCCCCCTTCCTCATTTCCGCTAACGTTTTTAATTACGGTGACTCCCGGTATTGACATGTCAACGAAGAAGTTAATTAATTCGCGTTTAATACACCCACGCTCTAGGTAAGTAGGGCAGCCTTTTTCGGATGCTCGTCTTGTCATATTTACAAGGGAAATCTGTATTTACGACTCATTTGTTACATCATTGTCTCTTTATTTGAGTAGGTACTTCAGCTTTGTTACTAAAAACGTTATTTTAAAGACGTTTTTTTTTATTAAGTTGCGGTCCGAATCTGCGTTTGGCGTGCCATGTGCGATTCGGAATCATTAGTTTTTTTTTTTTTAAGTTGCGGTCCGAATTTGCGTTTGGCGCGCGATGTGCGGTTCGGAATCATTAGTTATTGTGATTCGCAGTTCGCAGCAAGGAGGCTGTTCCCGCGGGCTGTGCGGTGTCCGGCGTCAATTAGAACGGGATGGGGGGGAAACGGGGGGTCAGAAACCCACGTATCTTCGGATATATACGTTTGTGTGTATGTGTGATATATCTCCGGAAACCTATACATATATGTGTGTATGGACGCTTTGAGTTAGATAAGGGCAATGGGTAAAGAATATTACGGGGTTCATAGCGGGAAAGCAAATTGTTGGTGTTGTGTGGTAGTTTTGTTGGCTAGTAATTTTTATCCATATTTTTATGCATTTTATAATTTATTTAGGTACTTATTGTGGTTAATACTTATTATTGATAATATTGCTAAGATTCCTATAAGCTTCTCACCATATAGCTGTATTATATGTATTTTTGTGATTTTAAAAGTAAACTAAGTATTACTTCTTTTATTTTGTCAGAATTGTTCTTTAAGAATAGGAAAAGCACATCTCTAGTCCAAGAAAACCCGACTACACAATACTAACGCAGTAATTACCAAAGGTTGCCCTAATCTTGGGCCCTAATTATTATTCAGCGTGTTTTCCTCGCAGCTTGTTTATGCGAGCGGACGTGTCCCTAAAATGAAAGAATCCCCCGATACACGCCGAGTTTCCCCTGGCATTTTTTTACCCTGGCAACTGTAGCGTAATCACGAATTACTATCGAGTAGTAAGCGTAGCGTAATAGTGCAAAAATGTATAAAATATAGACGGCGGAACTAACTCTAGCGATCACGAGTATTTTTGAAAATTTGATTACTTATTTCACTTTTGACCATTTATAAACGTATGAAAAAGACGTCGCCATTTTTTTGGTCTGTTCGCGGTTCGGGCGTCGTCAATTTTTTGTAAACAAGTTGGTTGGTCGCGATTCAAGCGTTTTGAAAAATATCATAAATATTGCCTTCACCGAATGGTCGTACCCGAATGTTTAATACAGGACATTTTTATAATATTTTTCAAAACGCACGAATCGCGACCAAGTAAACTGTTTACTAAAATTTTGTATCGCGGTAACTGTAGTGTTATGAGGTGCTTCGTAATCGCTTCTATTGTCAACCTCCATTTTTAACCGACTTCCAAAAAAGGATGAGATTCTCAATTCGGCCGGTATGTTTTTTTTTTTATTATACTATAGAGAACTCAACATTCGTGATTGAGACTCTGCTCACCGAGACGAGCAATGTAAATTGACGGACGTTTTTCTCATTATGATTATTGAGTTACCTTCATTATTCCCTGGATTCGTCTCACGTAATATCCCCACTTGTAGACGTATACCGCTGCTGTATTCAGTTGTGAATTGGGGAATCGAAAATTAGCTGGAAGGTGCGCGAACAATGGGCGGTTTTAATAAATCTTGGGGAAAAAATACTGGCTCTGTCTATCTGTTATCCATTCGGCCCCGCTTTTTACACTTCGCTTGTACTTGGTTTTGCTTTGCGTTATAAATGTTGGGTATTTTTAAAATAGCATAGGATTTCATCCTTTGTCTTTAAACCTTTATTTTACTTTTCAATATCTGACAGCCCCTTTCCCGCCACAAACAAAGCGAAACTTTTTAATGCAATAAAAGTTTACGCGCGAAAACTGGGTCAAAGTTACGGCCGGAAATATGTAATGGGGTCTCCCGGCTGTCATACATCGGTGTAAATGTATAGTCGTGTGTCTGGCAGCACCGATGCCGTCTGGAGGCGAATTCGAAATTTGAATTGAGACTTTTACTTTTATGTAATGCTGTTGTTATACTTTATTGTGCTTTATGAATACTTGAGTCGTTATTTAAAAATTTGGCAGACTAGTTGCGAGTTTTGTAGGCGACGTCGAAATGTATTTTTGGCCTCAATTTTAAGGAAAATGCAAAGGTAAAGGTATAATTGATTGTACTCATTTCATACCTAAACTACTAGATCCTTCTTTCTCCTTTTTCTCTATTTTAAAAATAGAACCTTCTGCCAACAACAAAATCTTTACATTACCACGCGGTAATCGTCCCAATAAATTATTCATACTATCCGTTGCGTATTATCAGCTAATGAGGCCGGCTCGGAAAACCTTACAAATGTAATACTTACCCCACATCATAGGGCAGTGTTGCCGGTTGTCCGCGCGTGGGGTAACCCCGCCATGTGTACGGTACGTGCTATCAGTGTTGCCGAGGTAGAATACAAATGAAGGCATTAGGCGGAAACTGCACGTGATTCGGACACTTGTTCAAGCAGAACGTTTGATAAGATAATGACAAGAAATATTAACTCCGCGACTAAATTGTTGTAATTTTGAACTTATGTCGCGAAAACTTTTGTCGCAAATGGGTTAATCCGTATTAAGATTTTAGAGAATTAAAATATAATACAAAATGCAAGGTATAAATAAGTGTATGTTAAACAGAACCGACAGTATTGACGTCAAATAACATCGCTTAATAAAATAAACATCAAACTCTACTTGGTACTTTATCAGTGTAGTTTGACCGTACCGAAACTTGATTATTACATTTATTAAATTGTTAACTTGACGTTTGTATGTTTGCACATATCGGGTCCCTGCAGGATCCTATATCTTGTCCGAGGTGCTCAGTTTCGCCGGAGGGTATAGCGGGGGGGTTGTCCCTCCCCCGGCCCCCCTCAAGGGAATGGGGGGGTTGTCCGGTGGCTATCCTGTCTTAATCCTAGAGGCAGCCTCGCGATAGCGATTACGCAGTCACTTGTTTACGGTAGCTGTCTAGCGGAAGCGAAGATAAAGTGGAGATACCGGATTGAATTCTATTTTGGAAAGTTGTTACTTTTGGAATTTGGCTGTTGAGAAATGTGACATTGGCGATCTAGCCGTTTTTTACTTTTGATTGTCAAACACCTTAAAATTTTGTAATTTTAAACAATAGTAAGTTTTAGTAGGAAATAAAAATCAACGTAACAAAAAAAATTAATAAGGTGCACACCTTGTTTTTGGTAGGTACACATTACTATTAAAAAAACCACGTCAGTGGATACTCTATCGTCACTTTACCTTTCATAACCCTTTCATTTTGGTTTTTGATTCATCACAACGAGACAAACTACATATTTCTATTTCTATTCTAACTCTAGCTTTCACATATTTATAGCCTACAATATCTGACACTGGCCGTCCACCACTACCTCGTACTTACCACCGCTCCAGGTTATTATTCAGAGCTTCAGGGATCTTGTGTAGTTACTAATAGCGAGCGGGCCCTTTGACGCAACTTTACCTTCATTTTCACAAGTATCTGGCTGTGAGGTATTTGGTGTTTTTTACGCGATCGTAAAAATTATATGTACTCTGCAGTTTAATTAAGTACTTTTTCCGTGGCAATGGAATTTTTCTGCGGTGAAAGTGTCATTTGTGTTATTTAAGATCTATAGATTACGTTCTGTTTTTTCCCTATTTTCTTGAAAACATTTTTCGTATATTTCTGAGTAACATCATAAATTTCTAATTTATAATATCGTACAATTTAAACAAAATCGTACAATTTTCTTTTGTTTTCTTTTTGTTTTTAAAAGGTGTCGGTTCTTTTTTTAAAATTCGAATAGCGTTCTGAATCTTGATACATTTACGTCATATTCGTCCATAAATAATTACCTACACTTTTTTTTGGTCGTTTTTTTTTGTTGGCAATCTTTGTGCTAGCTGGGGTCGTAGCGAGGGGGTCGCGGGCCAGGGGTCGTGGTTCATCTGAGTAGAAAGCAACCCCCGCAGTGTGCACGTAAAGGTCCTCATTTACTTACCTAAGGTAAGGTATACAGCGATCGTATATGGAGCATAGAACGTAGGAGGGTAGGGATGTGGAAGAAAATATCGATAGTCGTTTTTTTTTTTTTTTTTTTATGTAATATAGGTAGCAAACGAGCGATGCGGGTCACCTGATGGTAAGTGATCACCGCCGCCCATGACTACCCTCAACACTGTAGGTGTTGGGGGTGTGTTGCTGACCTTTAAGAAAATATATAAATAAATAAATAAAATTGGGCACCGGATACCGCACTCACCGAACGAAACGCAGGAACATCGTTCCTACTTCACGTCGGTTTCCTGTGCGACGGTGGTATTTCACCGGTCGAGTCAGCCCAGTAATCGCTGCAGACAGAGCCTACAGCTAGACTCTACCACTCAATTAATTCGTTATTTTATTTTGAGGTTATGTTTGAGATGTTTTTGGCTCGTACCAAAATGAACGCGTTATTGGTTTGGGAATAAGATGACAATACAAAGAAAGAAAAAGCAAGGATTTACTAAATAAATCTTGTGTGATTCATTTAATATCATATTAATTTAGAATATTTATTTGTCTTGGGTTTTACACACTATAAAAATATAAAATAACACGGTATGACTTTAAATATCTGTAGTAAGTAACCGTGTAAAAAATGTTTTTTTTGAAATAATATGTAACCGCTTAAATTATCACCTTTTTTTAGTCGTGTCATTGTGTTGGCAAGACAAAAAAAGTGTTAATTTTAAAACTATCGATGTCGATAAATTCGCGTTGCGTACCCCGCAACCAGGGCTGGCAGTGGCGAGTGTGCGCGTCGATAAATTCCGCCAGTGTTGTCAATCGCGCGAGGAGCTCCAGGAATTAACGGCGCTGTGCTGTCAAGGTACCCCCCCTCCGTGCCCCCCTAGCCAGCGCCCCTTGACATAAAGAATAGGGCTGTGTCAGGATACTGACATATTCAATTATTAGCAAAGTCTAACTAATGGTGGACCCGAAAGAAATAGCATTTGTCGAATTTGGTGAATGAAAATTGTAGAAATAGATACAAAAATGTAGAACAATCACCTAATTAAGAATTGGGAAAGAAAAGGTCGCAAGCAAAAGACTTCAACGCACGTCTTTGTCTGTTAGATCAAAAATACTTTCGGTATATGGTCAACAAATACTATTATTATATAAAAATATTTTGGTGACAGCCCTAACAAAATGTTCATAGTGGCATCGTGAATTAGGTATACCGCGGCACAAGCTAACGTGAGCACCGCCCAGTGTGGCCGTACCCTTACATTCTCCCTCGATGACAACTTAATGACGAAGCCTCTATCGATACTCGCCCAGTGTGTATATGGCTTTAGCACGACTAAACATCTAGTCCAAGCGATTCTATGATAGCTAAGTCTCAACTATTTGCTTTAGTCTGGAATTCAGGTAACAACTCAATGAGTTGTAGAACATTTTTAAGTTGCGTGTTTGCATTCCTTTTTTAAAATCTCCTTCAAAAGATTTTTCGAAATCATTTCGTGCGCGAATGTAAACTTTTTTTGTCTACAAAGGCACTGGCAGGCGGCTCCAAGAGCGCGCGTTTTGACAGTGACAGCTTTCTGTAATCCCCGCTATATGCCCGCAGGGTGGCGCGGGAAAATACGAGTCCTCGCCATTTTGTGTTCGCATCGCAACTAATGATATTATTATGTACTTACCTACTTATCCCAGCCGCGATAACAGGAAAATGTCTCCATGCTCATAACTAGCTAACGACATGGAACTTCATGGTCTGATTCAACGTGAAATTAATCTAAGTATCAATAAATCACGTGTCGACTTCATTTTCGCTCACGTGCGTGCTAATTATCGAAATGGCTACCCTTTAACCGTTCTATTTTCCACGGCATTGTGTTTTTTTTGTAATATTGCAGCCAGTATCATGGAGGTTTTATTCGTTTTTCTAATCACGCATGCTTTGCTTACTGCAGAGGTCGTCCGCAGAGGGTGGTGGGTAGGTTTGTTCAAGCCATTAGCACGGCGACGGCGTTCGTCGGCGACCTTTCTTTGGCACGTTTATCCGTGCTGTTGTTAGCTCCTTATTGTAGTGTAGTAAGGTTGATATTGTTGTGTTGCAGTTATTGGTATAGTTTGGTGTGTGGCGTGCATAATTTACGCGCGGACGCTAGTCGGTCGCGATTGTTATGTCGCGCTCGGATATTGGTTCTGCGAGGAAGCGCAGCGCGGCGCTGGCGTCGCCAGATAACCGCAGGGGTCGCGGCGAAACGCAATTTCGTTCCTAATTTAAAGATAATACCTTACTGCAGAATTTAACGAAAGATAACGTGAGGTAACACATTTTTTTACGCTTTAAGCCGATGGTATCTTTTGCTTTTATAATAATGAGTGGTGGATCTTTACGTAGCGTAAATTGGCCAAATGATTTCCTGGAAAGTGTACGTAGATACACTTTAGCATGACAAAGGTCCTTAAATAAGCAGTTATTTACTTAACCAGCTAAATAAACCTTAATGCCCTCGTCAAAACTCAGCCCGTGTCCTTTAGCAAAATGTACAACTTATAATCACCCAAAAGCTTCCAATTTCAGAGTTTATTATTAAATTTTGAACAGCCGATATCATAATTTACAGAGAAGTGTATTTCATGAACTATGTTAATCTTTTAACTTCATTTTAATTTACCGTAACATTAACATTGCATGAGTTTAATCTGGTAAATTTTCCGTCCGTTGGCGATAGTTTTTTCTAACTTTGTTTCTGCAACGGGTCCGCCGGGTCGTTTAGCTGTCTGTTCGTAGTTCGAGCGTTTACACATTCTTTCGTTGTTGCTCCCAGTGTAGCTGCAAAACGCTAAGTAAACGTCAGGGGCCAGGTGGCGCGTCGTGTGCTGGGGGGACATCGGGATAGCCCCCCCCCCCGCGCCCGGAGACGTGCTCGCGACTCGCGAAATTCCATTTAAAGATGTCAGTATAATTTAGCTGACGAGGCGAGCGCAAATTGACATGCCCCCGGGCGGGTATATCGATCACGGCTCGCGAGCACCGCCAGGGGGCGCTGAGGGCACGCAAACGACCCTCGCGAGACCCACGCCTCTCGAAATATTGTTAGTTCGCAGAAAAAATGGCCCTCACCCAAGTCCCGCGCTGGGCGCCATTATTTCGGTAATTCAATGCCGTCTACGACATTTCACTACTTCTATTCTGTACTTACTAACAAAGTAAATCCGTGCACGTACTTTATCCATTTAAAAACGGTCATAAATTATGTTCTATCGAGACGAATCAAATTGTACATAAACGTCAAAAGAAAACGTTAAATATAGCTCATAATTACACTTTGCGTGGAGCCAACGCTTTATATTTACACATGCATGCACCCAGCAATTTGAAAAAAGAAATATTTTAAAGCGGGCAACACTTTGCGTAATCGCGTTGAAATCTAAACGAGGGCGCAGGACACTTTGTATGAAAATGAAAGTTGTTGAAAAGTTGCCAGTTCAAATAAAAGTAAGAAGTAAAAGTTTAATTTTTTTTTTACTTGGCTTTAGATAATCTAGAGCTATGAGTTGATCTCTATTGTAATTAGCTTATCATTTAGTTATGACAATGAGTTTTCAAAAATAATAGTTGATTTTTTATTATAATCGCAAAATTTAAGGAGTAGGATGAATTTTAAATTCAAACACCTTACAGGTCCTTACATATTGTCAGGTTTCTAGTATCCACATGTAACATCACTTATCTTTAGTAAACATCAAAATAATCTTTGACCCCCCTCGACCGTAGGAGGGCCGCTACCCTGCTTTAATTAGAACGCGAAAGCGACATGACCGAACATCGCGTTTGTCCATTCCCTATCTCTTTATATAAAGACAGTGACAGCGCTATGCAGGACTGTAGTCTATCTCTCTCACACATGTGCTAGGGTTGTCGCTAATGGCTGATATCTTTGATGTATCCTCAGTACGGGATGCCTTTGTCTCAGCAGTGTTATTTGTGAGATTTTGAATATGGGTCGCAGTGACCATTTCGGTGATAGACGCTAGTAAGATGAAACGGGACGGTTGGCGAGGTGGAACAGTGGTAAGCTTCGATGAGTTGAAATTAGGATGAAGTACCTACGCTTAGTGGAATAGCAAAATTTTTAGCACATATGAGCTGCTATTGTTATGAATTTCAACTATTCTTTTGCACTTTCTATGCAGTACATATTTTTTTGTCGCTATTTTAAATTACTAAGGACATTATTGAGTCAATAAACAACTTGATAACCCAGTATTAAGCCGCACGTTATGAATTGATCTCTAGGATATTGTAATTAAACGTTTCCAGGCTTGTGCGCTCCGAGCACTATTTTAGGGTAGATACTCATCTTATGTACTGCGCGTATATTACGGCTGAGAACATCCGAACGTCAGCTGTGCGGACGAGGCCCCCCCCCCTGCAGCCCACTGTGCCCCCTACGACCCCCCCGAAACCCGACCATTCCTCAAGCGCCGTGGAGCGGCACTGAAGGAACGTTTTCGCGTGTAGGTGTAGTGCAGTGCACGAAATGTCTTGCATGTGTCGCGAGGCTGATTTGATAAACGTCAAAAAGTAGAGTAGTATATCTTTAAGTTGATGATAGACGGACATAAAGCTTTTAAGTCTAACTCAATGAACTTGGGTAGAGCTTATTGTAGTATTTAAACACAAAGTAACTCTTGAAGAGAAAGAAATTCAATTGAAATCATCAACATCGCAAAAATAGACAAATCCAAAAACAGTTTTCAAACAAATCGAATACCTCTCCAGACTAACCTGAATAATCCAAAACCGAGAACGTACATCTAAAACGATGAAAAACGTGTATCTGATTCCGAATTCGAATCCTCCGCTGGATAAATCCACAGATAAGTTATAGGGACCGGACATTTGCGTAACCCTCCCGACGCGACCCGTTTAAAGATTCAAGAACGCCGCGGCCGGGTCTGGCGGACCCCTTTGAAGATATTTACCTTCATTAGCGCCGGGTCCGGCTGACCCACGGGGACCAAACTCGCCAACTATACAGCTTATGACGGCGACGCGAGGCTTTGAGTTTCGCTTGTTGTTGGAAGTTCTGCAGGCGGTATCTACAGGGAGCGAGGTCCTTGGAGTAATTGTTTCGGAATCGCTGGAAATTGATTAATTTTACTTTGTAGACGGAATGTTTACTGGTTGGGCTAGGACAATGTAGTAAGTTTTCTTATGTATGAAATATACTGGTTCTGCGTCCCTGTTCTCAATCAAGCTATAATTCTTTACTAAGATTTAAGTCAGCATAATTATTAATTTGTAAAGCAATTTAAATTCTAAAAGAACACACTCTTTAAGTTTAGATCTAAAGTAGGTTTATTAATAAAGTTAACTACAACGAACTATTGATCGCGCATATAAACTTTCAACCCAAAATAACCGGCAACTCGCCCCCGAGTGTTATTTTTTAATCAACCAATACTCTAAAAGCTCGCAGGATCTGAATGAGATCCCACATTTGTATCAAGAGGGCAAATAAAGAAGAAAACAAGTTGGATGGAGTGCCGGACCGCGTTCGCGACTAATTAGACCCCCTACGCCCCCCGCACCCGCCCCCGAGGGGGCTGGGGGCGGATGAGGGAAAACAGTAAAAAAACGAGCCAACTCGCGTTTCTAAGCTGATACGGGTTTATTATTATTGGCGTACACTCGTTAATTATTAACACGCAGTGTTTAGAGCTTTTTTTGGGCTATTGTCAAATGGTCTGCTGACTGTCTGGGTTATTTTGGATAGGGTGTTTTTAGGTTAAAATTTGGTACATATAGGTATAACAATGATTTAACCCCATGTTTTATATACAAAGCTTAAACCAAAATCGCTCGAATGACTTAGGAATATGTAGGTAAGAATATTATTTTTTTAACCTACTAAGGTAAATCTTAAATCTGGATCAATCAACTTTTAGTCTCAACAAACTGTTGAACAAACTTTTGTTTGCTGTTATTAAAGTCAGAAATAAACAACTCGAACAAATAAATATGTCGTTTGAAAGTTTCCGGGGTGGTTTCGGCTTTAATAGACTAGGTTTGTCACTGGAGTTTCTGTTCTTGTTGATTTTATGTACAGAAATAGATTCTATTATTTCAGTGCACGTGTAGCATTTAAATAAGGCAAAACAGATTTTGACTCGGTTTTAACTCTTATTTCGTTATCAGTCATACGGTGTTTGGAAATGTGTTTTTCTAAAGATATCTTTTAGTAAGTTAATATTGCCGGGACTTAAATTAAACAATCTTTGCTGGTTTACTTACTAAATCTACTCAATAAAGATATAAGCCAGTACCTTGTCAAAATAACGAGTTCGCTTTTTTGCAAGAATACATATTGTAAATAGATTCTCAAAGATTGTGATTGTCATGAGCAAATATGCTTCGGGACGATAGCCAAAAGTATCTAATAAACAAGCTATAAACAGTCACAAATCAACAATTAACTTTATTTTACACAACCGACTATTTACCTTAACAATTATAACTTTACCCAAAGCAAACTGTATAAAAATCCCCGTATGTTAAAAAGCTCACCAATTTTTCGTTCAAACAAAACATCCGAACCTTTGGTAATCGACCTTAGGAATTTGCAGCACCTATTTACCCTGTTTGAAAAGCCACCGCTCAATTTACGCCCTGTTTACGAGATTATTAACACATGACACAGGTGCGCCCCCCGGTGAACGAAAAAGCACTACGTGTGTGAAGAGAGTGTTCAATTACCTAGAAGTGCGGGTAGGTGCGAGTTTTGAAGCAATTTAGTGGAGTTTTTAATTTGGTAAACGATAGGAGAGAAGTATGAACGATTGATTCTGTTTCAGGCTTTGATCCGTTTTTTTTTTGATTTGATATTGGGTTTTGGTTTTAACAGGCTTTGATTCAAGCCTGCTATTGACAGTTATGGTACAGTTGATACTTAAAATACAGACAGTACAGGCTACAAAAAACAAGTTAGAAACCTTTTCCCGCTTAGATCCTTATGATATAACCACCGAATGATACATTTTCACATTTTATCAAAGTAGGTTTCAACGCTACTGTGGTAAATCACCAAATTGGTATATTGCAAATTATCAAAATAATCATGCACCCACAGTTAGAAAAATCATTCGGAGAAAACCCACATGATTGGGTTATTATCCATCTTGTGAATCGAGCAACCTGCACTAGGCCGGCCGACGGTAGATAACGGATTTCGCGGAATAACCTCTCGCTATCAAAAAGTGATGCCTGGGCTCACCTATTTTACCCAAGATAAGCTGTTATTGTAATCCTAAACGAAATCAACAACTATAATCACACCCTGCACTACAACTCGCTACTTTCACACGGCGATCGAATTATCTCCAATTGAAGGGAAACTGTCGCGGTTGTCGAGCTTTACCCGCGGCGGAAGCGGCTCCGTTGCGTGCGTGCGCGCACCTCACCCCCCTTCTGCCCTCGTGGCCCCCCCGAGACCCCCCTGCAGGGCAGCGGGCGGCGGGGGGAAGGATGTGGTCACGCACATTCGCGAGAGATCGTATCGCGGCCTCCGGGGGCGACACGCGAACGTCGCGGCTCAAAGTAGTCGTGGGTAAAATTAAAGATGAGTTGTCGATGTTTATGTGAAAGACAAAATCGCATCATACAACTTTGAAAATGTGTTTTTATACTATTGAGACAGATTATACACCACGTTGAAGTTATGCTATGAATTTTGTTTACCTATAGTTACCTAAGTATTATTTAAAGTATTACATTGGGTCATCAGTATGGAATGATACTTTACATACGAGAACTTGCTACCTATGTATAATAAGGTACTAAGTTTATTGATACCAATGCAACTTTACCTATTTGCATGATTAAATTAAATATCTTTAACAACAATCATATTTTTTTGTTTACCTAAAAACACTCAATTTACTCTAAACTTTCCTCTAACCCTTCCATCGATACAATCCACCGCGCACCATCCACGATTCTGTCCACCGCCTGGGAGTCACGTCGCGCGCGCACCTGTCGTGCGACGTGACGCGACGCGACGCGGCGACACGCGACGTGGGATATTGCATTATAATCAGCTCTGGGATGGGTTTAGATAAGGATTGGATGATAATTGTAATAGGAAGTATTTTTGTGGCACGATGTTTATAGCCAAATTATTGAATGACTTCGTTATCACATTTTATGATGTCATAGGAATAAAAGTATCATAATGTTCCTTGAACGACTAATCGCCCGTGATTTCACTCGCGTGGAATATAAGTAGTCAGTAGTCTAAGATGTTCCAGAGATGAATTCGTACACACAAACTTATCCTTTTTATAAGTATAAAATAACGGCATAAATTAAATGGGATAACAACAATAAGTAAATTAAATAATAGTTACTTTCACTCAAAACACTTACTAATAAACCGAAAGTAGATTTTTACGTACTCATCTCTTTAAGCTAACTCCGCAGTTCAAAGTATTCAACTCTTCAAAATGGTACTCATTGCATAACAGCTTACAAATTAGCTCTCCAACGTTACCACAACTCCTGGGAGAGATTCTGCCAGCTCTCGGAGAAAATTCTAGTACTCAGGCACCTTTGTGAAAACCGTTTGCCTAATTCATAATATAAGTAAAGCTTTTGCATGGAAAATTGTGAAGTTCGAAAGGCGGTTTTTATATTTTCAATTAATAAACTTGAAAACTTAATGAAGAATTAAAAAAAACTGTATATTAAGTAAATTCTAAACGAAATTTAGTTAAACACAACAAAAAAGATACTAAAACCCCGCTGTAAAGTAAAATAATAACACCTGTTGCTACCCCACGAGGGAGCTTTATTATTACGTAACAAAATATCCGACCCGATCCAGTTAGAACCGGAAAACTTATTCAATGTCAGCCATTTTTTTATTTCTCCGAAGGCGAACTCTTTGTTGCCGCTGAAATTGGAGAGTGATTCAAGTTTGCCTGAAACCAATTTAGACTTCCACGTGTTTGAGAGGTCACCCTAAAACCATACAAGCCTCAGCTTTGAATTTGATTTAATATGTTTACGCTAAAGCTCGTGCGGCAAAGCTCTTCTCGCCTCAGTGCCATCACGCACGTCCAACTAATCGTTTCAAGTAAATAGAGAGGCATCAGGGGTGATTACCTTTGCCTCTGGGGTCCGAGCCATTAACGCTGCAATAAAAATGCGCGCGAAATCAAGATGGCGGTGCGGAATGAGTCGCGTTCTCCCGCGTAAATTAGTGCGGCACGCACGTCTGCGATCGATATGTTGAATCGCGTGATTATCGACAATGCGAGGCGACAGGGGCCGACGCTCCCACGCCTGGCCTAGGGATGTTAGCGATTAGATATTTAAAGTCACGTCCATAAAATGACCACGCCACCCGCGGCATCGTGCATCAACTGTTTACCATTTCCTGAATTGGTAAGCGTGAAACGCGTGCATTTTATCTATCAATACGTTTTAATCTCTGATGCTTTGCTCATAATAATTACATATTAGTTAGAAACTACTCTTTTCATTGATAAATTTATAAGTAGTCTCTCATACACTCAGATGCGGGGAGTTACCAAACTTCTTCGAACGATCCAAGGAATTTTCCATAACAATGATAACTGTACTAGAAATACTGTCGAAATAAATTAGCTGCCATCAACCGTATACACCACTCCTCCAGTAGGGCCGGTGGCCCACGGGCTTTTTGTCGGATTTGCGCCCCCAGCCGTGAGAGATAATTCAGTCGCGTGTCCCGGGGGGCGCAGTAATTATTATTTCTATTTACCGCCAATACGGCGGATGTACCGAGGAATTGTTTGATGGTAATAACTATGTTTAGAACTGTCAAAAGACTAATCTCCTGTGAAACGGTAAACACTGTGCTACTTGCGAATTAGAGTAAGTTTTTGTGCGTGCTTCGTGTGGGTTGTGTTTTAAAAGACGTAAGCCCTATGACGGATAACAATTTAATTCAACAATTTAGTCACTAGTTACACATACATACACCACGTGCAAAAACTCTAGTTGTCGATTAACGATAAAGAAATCTAATTATATTATGCTCATAATAATTGCTCGTGATTATCATTTCAATAATAACTTCATTGTCAAGTAAGAAGTTTAGAAAACCATACCTGGGTAAAGTGAATCATAGGTCAAAATGTTGTGTAAGTATACCAATAAATGCTGCCTGGACTTGAAAATCGAACCCGGAATCTATTTCTTAACTGTCTGGTATGTCTAACGTATACAACTTTGCGCTACGAAGGTCACTTAAGCTAACTTCAGAGAAAGCTCCTAAAATATTTTATGCTAAGTAACAATAATGTTGACGGTATAAATCTTCGCCGAGAACGCCCAGGGATATTTGTACCGTTTGAATAATTAACTGCGTTTTGATTGGTCATCTCAAACGGGGCATTTACATAATTGGCCATTAGCAAGTTTTTGTTTACCAGGGCCCCGCAACACCGATAACAGAGCCCTGAAGCTGCCACTTGTGTTGATTGATTCGTGAATTTGCATATCTAAAAAAAAGAGAGGTGTCTGT